>OX383904.1:12650626-13946460 GCA_947532125.1 Saturnia pavonia
TAGTTCTGGAATTGGAGTTGGTCCAAACAAATTAACCCATTTTTTTAAATGACAACATTGCGACAACTGTTTGTTAAAAGTCACTCGTTACAAACGTCCCTAATGTTCGTTGACGATAAACATAAATAGGACCTTGAACTTTGTCGGGATTCCTTGCCAAATCGGCCAACTATTTGGCAAACTTCCAATTCATACTTGTTTATTGTTATCCAAAGGCATGTAGGTTGTCAGGGGCTTTACTGACCACGTCTAATTCCAATGTGGAATTAATGGAAAAGTCTTCAAAAGGTTCTTATATACAGGGAGATACAGAAAGCAACATGTACAACTCGAAGCTGTCTGTTAGCGGCGGTAAGGAACCGTCGCGTATGGTGCGGCCGATGTCCCGCAAAGACATCTTCTACTCGGGCTCAGTCCTCAACCTGCCGCAGTACCAGAGCCAGAAGTCTCTGCAGGGTTACCGGAACTCCGTCCTCAGCTTGCCGCACAGCAGACAAACTGGAGACTTGGAAAGACAAGAACGTTAGTATTCGTTCAATTCTTCTATTCAGTTTAATTTATCTAAACATTTCAGATCTGTTTTTTTACATACAACGACGGTGGCAAACAAGCTTGCGCTTTGATGGTAAGCGGTCACCGCAACATATAGACGCTTGAAGCATCAGGAGCATAACATGCGCTTTGCCGACCCTTTAAAATCCTGTTCATTCTCCTATTGACAATCTTAATTTCAATTTAGAAAATTTATGAACCTATTAAATTCATCAGAAAAGTAAACAGTTTTTACTTATAAAATCTATTAAAATATAATAATTATTTGATACTATTTTATGTATGACAAAGTTCATACCTTCGTCGAGCGTCTATACACATTATAAAACTCAACGTCTCGATATATTTTGTTAGATGAAGTAACATACGAAATAAACAGTGACAGTAATAATGAATCAATTCGGAAAAAGACGCATTTGGGGTGCTTAAATGGCTTACGCTGAGTAAACGATAAGAGTTATATCATACTAATGTATTACATAATTTTTGATCTTGAAAAGACCTAAAAAAAATCAGCAATAGCATATGTCTATCTTGTAAGGATCACCCAGAATAACCATTTTTGTTTTTAAAATAGCGGGCGGTCGACCGTCGGCATCCTGTAGTCCGCGCGAGCGGACCCGCGGGCACAGCTAGTATTAATATATATTATTACAATTTCAGAGTATGACTTATGCCCATGTCTGCATCTTCCGAATTCGTTCAAGTCCGCGCTATCATCTATGTTGGACGTGTCCCTTCTCCGCGACCCGGCCTTCATGCTGATCGGAGTCTCGAACGTGTTCGGTATGGCCGGCCTCTACGTGCCCTTCGTCTACATCGTCGAAGCAGCTCGGCTCAATGTAAGCGATTTGCTTACAGTCCAATAACGTTAGAATAACGCTTATGGAGATTCACGGTTCCCGTTTACATTGTTCCAGGGCGTGGAGCCGTCACAAGCGTCTTTCCTTCTCTCTATAATTGGTATAACGAATACGTTCGGTCGTATCATTTGCGGTTGGGTCGCTGATTTCCCGTGGATGGACTCGCTTTTGCTCAACAACGTGTGCCTCGTCGTCGCCACCGTATGATTTACTTTTACTATTCTTTCATTTATTATCAAATAATTTATAATTGACCCTGCATAGCAATACAGAAATATTAAAAAAAAATGTGTGCAGCAGTTCACATGTGTCAGAAATGAAACCTTCAGAAAAAAATATGTTATTTAAAAAAACTTTAATTAACCCCAATTAAAATCAGGACTTGCATTAACCATGCATAATGTAAATGTATTTTATCTCGTTCTCTCGTAGGCTAAATCCTATAGATGTATTTGGTTATCTATTTTTAAAGTATTTTTTTATATTTATCGTGTTTCAAATAAAAACGGTGCTAAAAAAGTTTTCACTTCAAAAAATTTATAGAATACGGTCGTTTGGCGTTTTACTAAATTTTTATGCTGACTGCAACACGTTCCAAAAGCGTAGGGAGACATTATCACGATTAATGCCACTTATTTATTGGTTACTTTTAAAATACCGCCAGCCGCTAGCCGGCCGGCGCGGAGTACTATAACGCCGTCGCCAAGCCAAGCTTTACCAAGCCCGGTAAAGCTGTAAAAGCCGTAAAGGCTTCAGGGCCCCTCAGGCTAACAGTGTAGTCAGTTCGAAAAAAAAAAAAAGCCTGTAGGCCGACCGCTGTAAGCGCGACCCCCTGATGGTTTGCGGGCTGCGGGGCGGCGGGTGTGCACGGATATACACGCATGTTGTTGTCATTATTATAAAGGTAATCAAAAAACAACTACATTGAAAAAAAAATGTGCGTGTAACTTTTTCACGCAGTTGAAGGTGAAACTTCTTTGAGTTTAACAGTAGTATATATTGACAATACATTCGAATAAAAACGCGTTAAAGCTTTACTATTTTTATTGACTGTATAGCTTTTTAAAATGCAGCGTCCTTAATTCCAACTTGGTAAATAATCTCATTTGTAACAGTCACGAAAATAAAACAGTGTTGGCCCATACGTCAAACGTGTATTGCTGCCGGCGGTCGGCAACAGACTAGATTATTGGTTGGTCTGGTTCCCCTCCCGCGTCCCACAGACCATTTGATGGGTCGCGCTTACGGCGGTCGAGCTATAATGTATAGTAATTATTGCAAATTTGATCTAATTTATAATAACTCATTTTATTACTATAAATTAGGATATTTATTATTAATTCATTTAATATGTTTTGTACACTATGGATTGGGTATCTACATTTCAGGAAAAGAACCAATTAAAATAAACGGTGTATAATAATATTTTTTAAGTTATAAGTAAATAGTAAAATTTAAAAACATTATCAATTAATGTCTATAACACAAATAAGTTCAAAACTTTTAGAGGTGAAATTATAATGAAATATTTTCTTATTTGATTTCTAAGTTTAACTATAATACGCGTCCATTTCAATATTTTTCCTTAACAATAATATTAATTATACAGATATCAGTGGCCGTTACACCTTTCTGTGCTTCGTACGCCAGTTATGTGGCTGTGGCGATAGCGTTTGGAATAGCTATTTGTAAGTATCATACTGTTTAAGGTAATCGTAATAATACTGGCTCGGTGTGACCCCTTTCCAAAATGTGATACTTATATAAATTATTAGTCGAATTAATAAGTCCTATTTCTAATTTTAATCCTTTGACGTATTTGTAATCCTGTTTACACACTTATCATCTTGTTTGTGCCATTATCAGTCTGTTTGCACACATTATCTTTTATTTCAAGACGCATCATTTTATATCAAACGCAACAATTGTGTATTGTGGTTTAAATAAATAGAGCTGAGTAGATTCTTGTAATATGTAATATGAAGGTGTTCATGGTGATATGCCATTTAACAATAGTACATCGAGTGTTTATTGTAAAATATTGTCTATGGCATAATGCAATCTAGTCTATGAGTTAAGGTAATGCTTGTAGTGAAATATGGTTGATGAATAGTACAAAAATAAATTATGTATAATTATTAAACAAGTATCACATTTGACTTGAAAACCTATCGTCAAGGACCATGTCAAGGTGGTTTTACTGTCAAAAGGTCATTATAGGGTGGACCATTATGTGAATGATAGTGATGTTAAGAAATTACTCCTTTATTAATAATATGATTATTAACTGTTACCGTTATTTACATAGAAAAAAAAGGAGTTTCTTGTCGGTTATTCTCGGGGATGTTTTCCGAACCGGTAGTCGTGTTTTGACTTTCATTTGTGCCTTCTTGGGGCCAAAATTGAATAAAGTATTTTTTGATTTTGATTCACTTTACGTATTGGAAGTAAGATGAGTGTTGTGTTAATGGCCGTGTACACGTCCCAGCCGGCTACATCTCTCTGACGTCGATAATCCTCGTCGACCTGCTCGGTCTGGAGAAGCTGACGAACGCGTTCGGCCTGCTGATCCTGTTCCGCGGCGCGGCCGCCATGGTCGGGTCGCCGCTCGCCGGCGCCGTCTACGACGCGACGCACAACTACGACGCGTCCTTCTACATGGCGGCCGCGTTCTTCCTGGCGTCGACGCTCACCTCGTTCGCGGCGCCGCTCTTCCGCAGGTATCACATCTACGCGACGCGCCTTCACTGAAAAAAAAGTTTTGTTAAGAGTAGCTCAAATTTTACCTATTAGTTACAAAATTCGGGGGACTACTAAACTGAGGCCTACTAGTAACCAAACTCTTAACTAGTTCGGGAAGTGCAGCAAAACCAGTTTAGTTTGAAAAAAAGTTTGGTTACTAAGAAGTAAATTTAAGCTATTTTCTGATTAGTCAAACAGTTCAGCTATCCATTTTTTTCAGTGTTCTTTCTCTATATTAATCAATTTCAGTTTATCTCTGTAATTCTACGATGTGATCAATGTAATTAATACATTGCAGCGGTGTGCGAATAAACTTATAATCGTTTCGAATTAAATATTCTAACTATTCGAAGAGTTTGAACTATTCTTCAATGAATATTAGTTTCATAATTAATGATTATTTGACAAATATACTGACTATTCAAATAGTTTTAATTATTCGAATAGTTCAAATATTCGAATAGCTCGAATATTCGCCTGCAATATTTGCACACTTCTGATGTAGGTTGTTCCGTCACAACTCCAGAATGACTTTTTGGAACACAAAGTAAAATACCCTTTTTTCCGGTAGAAAATATTATGTGGTAATTTTAAATAAACACCGGATACAAGTAAAATGTTTTTGAAATGAAACTTCTTATGCGACTTCCAACGCGTTAAACGTTTAACGCACATTATCGGTCTCTCCTCTTTGTGTGAGCCAGAGCGAGAGAGTAAATGTCGGTGTGTATGTATACCGCATACTGTTTAAATAAAATATATTTTAAAATGAAGTTTCACTTCTATCGTGTGTTTATCGTAAGTTTCACTTCACACACACCTTTTTTATTTATTGTTTTCATTAAAGTAAAGATAAATTCCGAAAAATGATTGACGTGATATACGGCTGGACACATCGAAATTATTATACATGTTAAAACCTTACTATCACATGAATTGTGAGATAATTTATATTTTAGGAAACAAGAGGAAGTCCAGCAACCATTGGACGTGTTGACGCCTATCGATGAGGACTTGGAGGAGGGCGATGAGGAGGACCCGGACGACACTCCGATCACGATGGGCGCGCACATAGGGACCCGGCCGCCGGCCATCACGCGCACCCTCGCCTCCCCCTCGGAACCGCCCTCGCCGCCCTCTCCGCCCTCGCCCCCCTCACCGCCCTCACCCCGCGAGGACCTCTCGCAGCGCGAGAGCGTGCTATAATCACAAAGCACCAAACTCTACAGCCTATAGTATCGACTATTCCGCAATAGGAGACTGGTTATTATCATTTTCAACAACAAAATACTGCGGTGCGTTTTTTAATTCCCACAGAGTAAAATGACATTCCATGTGTTGCTAGTTTATTGTGTTTTTAAAATAGTGATGTCAACGATCCGAACTAATCGTAAAACCTTACTAAATATTATTAGTATTGATAAGTTTATCTAAAAAACATTGAGCCCTCCAAAGATGAAGGCCGCATAAGGCAGACAGAATCGCGTCTCTCATGTGCCAACCGTATCATTCTTATTCTTTTTTTTATTTTGTAACGTGTTCTCCATATATTTATTTTATAGTTTCCTGAATTATGTAATGATAACAGTAAATTATCGCGTACGTTGAAATATTTTGTTAAATAAATAAAAACTCTCAATTCAGTATTTAATATCTTACGATTCAAATAATTGTACCGTAAAATATAATACGGCAACACAACACTACAAAAATAAATATGGCAACATTATTTCCAAGTTTGACATTAGTGATTGTCAATTTACTCCGTGGGAATAAACAACGCAGTACAGACTATGTACTAGCTGAACTGGCTTTTTCGGTAGCAAATGGCTCGACCACAGCGCTATCTATTGGATCCTAACGTTACTATAAAACAAATATGTGAATATTAACTGAATTGGTCAAATCGTTCAGAAGTTACACGATGAAGTTACAGATAACAGACGCACACAAGACGATAAGATTTGTTTTTTAATGTAAAAACTATTTTTCATTCGATGTTAGTGTCGAATATAATTGAAAGAAAGGAAATACATTTATTTGTTACACACACATAAACTAAAATAGTCTTAATACATAAAAAAAAAAAAAAACTAAATTAATGACATGTGTGCGTATCAAATGGGCCTCAAGTCAGCACACACGCTGGAGAAGGGGAGTTCTCGAGAAATCGATTAGACGACTTGGTTTGGTTAACGTTTTTATTAACTGAACTGGCTATAGTCCGTAGCATTTGACTCGCGTGTCCGTCCTTTGAATTTAGCGGTTTCGAATAGACGGTTTTAACTAAAATGGTGTATGTAAATAAAACGATCGATATTGAACTGAATGAAACATATTTGTTTACGGTATGGATTTTTTTCAACTTGTAACAAATGCGGTGTTACAACAAAGTTAAAAAAATCTGTTTTTACCGATTCTAAAAATCAGTCTCTTATGTCTCAGTACATTATGAGAATGAGTCGATACGAATAAATTGAACGAAACCAGTCGTGGCGTCTCCAATTTTCTTTAAAATTCGATCTCAACCAATTGGAGGCTTCCACGTAGCGTGTATAGATAATTGAATCGTTATAGGAAATTTTAATAATACAATTTTTTGTATAAGTTATAAGGTTGAATTATTTTCTAACAAACGATACAGTGCTATGTAATATATTATCTATGAATTTATTAGGAAATAATTCATTGCGTCGCATCGGAGTTAAGTTTCTGTTCTATTGAAAGAAACGCTTAGTTACCATAAAGTAATTGACTATTAATAAAATTGGAATTGACTGCGAGTAAATAATATTTAAATCTTAAATGCACAGTGATATATTTCTACGTCAATAAAGTTTTTGTCATTTTTCTTGGAGCTTACTCCTTAAGGTATAAAGAAATATGAGGAGTGAAATAGAAAGTGCAACGTAACGCAACTAATTTTTAACCTTAGTTATATTCAAATAAGGTTGAGATTAATTCAACTCTTTTTCGTTTGCTGGGAAAGCCGCCAACGCGAATCGGCCGTTGAAATGAGCGGGAACGTCGCGCGGGGCTAATAAACTTTTTAAATTCAATCTATATCCTAAGAGATGCCTTCATTTACTCTACTTGCCAATCCCAAGACAGTTCTTGAGGAGTAAACTCCAGTCGCGCGTCTGAGCTGACACACACTTTTTACTATCTTCTCTTTTTTTAATTAAAAATATAGAATCATGTAGTTAAAAATAAAGAAATAATCGAATAGATTTTTTTATTTTTACTTATTGATGTAGAAATACGTCAATATGCATTTAAGGGTTATATTTTGCACACACATACATGTAGCATTTTATTTTCGTATTTGAAGTAATCGAAAATTATTTCAGACGTGCCATATATTTAGTAGTAAAATTTTCATGTTTATGGACGGTTTTTCTATGAAACTTCGTTTTGTTCTTATTGAATTTTAATTCTCTTCGACTAACCTTTAAATTTTATGTTTTAACTATGTAGGTAAGTACCGTTAAAAAAATTAGTGAACTGTTGTGGGAAATGAATGTTGATGAGTAGTGGGCTCTACAGGGAACAGTCATTTGCTGAGCCCCTGCATATGCATACTATGCGTTTCAAATAAGAAGGTAACTCTCAAAACGCAAAAAAAGTATCCAAATTACACTGCGTGTCACGTGACCGACTATAATTCAGTATACGGGGGTTTCATCTGCACACCAGAAGTGACCATGGAGTACTGACTAGTGGGTATAGCAAACTATTCCAAAAGAAGTCATGTAAAATAACGTTTAAAGTATTCTGCAGTGATGAAAACATCTCCTGGAGAACGAATAGCATCTTGGGAAATTGGTTTGCTGTTTACGGGCTCCTTCTGCCAAACTAAACGATTCAGTGAAATGTTGTCGTCATCGCTATCATCATTTGAGCCTTATGAAGATGAGCCGGAACTCTCGGGGTCACTATTAGATTCTAACTGCAATTTTTCTTGGCCTCCATCACAGTCCTTACCTTCAGATATATAAAAATAAGTTATTGATTGATACAATTGTGATAAAGGGTTGCGGGACGCGGGAGGGGAACAAGACCGACCAATAAGCTAGTCCGTTGCCGGCCGCCGGCTGTAATAGACGTTTGACGTATGGGCCTACATTGTTTTATTTTTGTGACTGCTACAAATGAGATTATTTCCCAAGATGGAATTAAAGACGCTGCACTTTAATAATAATAATAAGTTTCACCATCAACTGCGTGAAAGAGTTACCGCACAATTTTTCAATATAGTTGTTTTTTGATTAGCGTCGTAATAAAGACAACAATATTATGTGTATTAAGTATATTATTTATCATTAGATATCGGCCCCAGTTGCAATAACATCTATAAACTGTTGATCTTAAGATATAGGGTATCATCTAAATCCGTGTATATCCCATGCACAACATGCATGTATCAGGAAGGTCGCGCTTAGAGCGGTCGACCTAAACTACAACGTTAATCGTTTATCTAATTAAATATTAAAAAATACCTAATTCATTCGTCTTATAACATAAATGAGCTGTGATACATTAATCAAATTCAGAAGCGTGATTTTGCACCAAATTGAACAGTCGTCGACTGACAAACGCCGTGAATTTGCGCAGAATAGGGACGACTGATTCACGTGCAATTGTCCGTAGCGAGGTCCGTCCACTAAGGACGTAAACCTGATGAACTAAGCTCGCTCTAACGATACGCACAATTGTATTGGAAAATCGCGAACGAGTTATAAACATTAACAAGGAGGAACAAGTTGCTGGGAGAAAGAATTGTTAGTACATTATCTAAATTTGTAACGTAATTGATGGGCCATAATTCGCTGTATCGTCGGTTTTCTGTCTGGGAAATCTACATCTCTTTTTGCCTTAGTAAATATTTTATTTGACTTAGGCACTATATAAAACATTTTTCATATTTTTACTTTTATTGCTGGCAGTGTAATGTTGAGATTTAATGGGTTAAGTGGTTGCGGACGCAATTATCTTCTTATTTGAAACACATATTAAAAAAACTGAGCGAACTACAATAAATAAAATCTGTTTTATCACAACCATATAAAAAGATTTCGTGAAAGCAGCTTTATAGGGAGATGTAGAGAAAAATATTTTTACATAGAAGAAATGAACTCATGTTTTTCTCATAAATTGAAATAATGCTTCGTTCCACCAATAAATATACTCAGGAGCCGTTACCGAGTTGTAAAAATATTAAATAAAATATTTACCTGAATTATAGCAATAATAGTTGTACTTAAGTTGAGAAAAGAAAATTTAGATATTAAAATAGTGATTTGGTTATTTTTATTTTCATTTTGGATTGATTTCAAATGACAATAATGTCTTTGGATGGTGGATGTGGATAAAGTACCAGTAGAAATTAAAAAAAAAATGTACAGATTGTGATTTTGTATGACCATAATATGTTGTTAGTCGTGTTTTCGAAAAGCGTATTTAATTTTCATGTAGGTATATTGGATTTTAGGAAAAAAGTCCAATGTTAAGGACAATGTATCTATATTTAGAAATCAATCCAAAATTCTTATCACTGTAAATAGAAGCACGTATATAAATAAAAATATGTATGATGTTTGAAAATAAATTAATATTGCTAACAAAGTTGACTTTCTGAGAAGCAAAACATTAACAATAGATATAAAAAAAACTAGAAATCTACTTTGCTGTACTTTCACAGAAGACAAATAGTTGTCCCAAAGAACTCCTAAGAATGACTTAAGTAACTAAACAGTTAGTATTATGCATATATAACCATCACGCTATGTCCTTACTCTATTAAGCAGAAATTATGGTAACACGTACAATTTTTTTGATAATATTTTTTCCGTTTCCGCAAAATGAGTGTTTTCATATTTTAATATTAATTTTCAAAAAATATATATATTTCTTCAATGATTATGAACTGTTTAATACTTCTTATAAAATACTATTTTTTTATATATATTTTTTCTATACACTTACAAAATTTTGCATTTTCAACTCGCTTAATTGTGCTACATTACCGCTTCGCGTTTTCTGATTCTTGGTTTATTTGACTAATTCTTTATGGAGGCATTGGATAAGTGGTCCACCATAAATGTTGTTTCTCGATCGATTTGTATCAGAATGTTACATAATGATAACCCTCAATTAGTAATTGTGCCATCGATACGAACAAGTGATATCTATATGAAGACGTAAGTGTTAAGCGAGTTAACGTAACGCAGTCAATTGTATGTACACCATTGAATACCAAATGTGTTTAGGTAACCGTCGTACGTAGGTTTATTACTACGTTAGTTTATTAATGCAAAAGAATCGGGTTATAAAGGTTTTTAAGTGTATGTATATTAAGAAAAATCGAAAATAATATCGGTTGAACGTAATTGATATATGAAAGTTGTTTAAGAATAATTCGCAAATGAGAAACTGAGCCTTTGTGTTCTTTGAGAAGTTATACTTTGAATAGCCACTCTCGATTTTATATGACTGACACATAAAAGAAAAGCAAGCAAAGTTTAGTAACAATGTGTACGCCAATCAAAAAAAATACTTTCATCAATTGTAATAACTCGTCTAAAGAAGATATAAAAACACAGAAACGCAATTACTTCACTTTGTAACCTACTAACCACTTGTATTAATAATACTCAATATGAGTGAAAATAGATTGTCGGTATGTTTTTGTCAGATAGCTATTTTTCTTTTTCGTCAGTAAAAGCATAATAATATAGCTTTAAGCGTTAGTATATTTTATGTAGATGATAAATAGACGTAGGTAAAGGTATTATGTGATAAATAACGATTAACGTGTGAATAAAATATGTTTTTGAAAACAATATATTTATATATCGTATGTGACATTTAGTTTATGACATTATATTATGTAACCAAAAAAAAATTGTAAACGTGTATATTGTATACGATTGTAAACGTGTATATTGTATACAATTGTGAACGTGTATATTATATACTATTGTAAACGTGTATATTGTATACAATTGTAAATGTGTACAATTGTAAACTTGTATAATGGAGTAATCAGAAAGTTATGAATTTAATGTTACTGTTGTTAATAGCTTTATGTGAAAAACCAAAAGTGTTATGATGTTTTATAATAATTATTATTGAAAATTATTACAATGTCTTTACCGTGTGTTACTACTATGATGTTACGAGGATATTAATCATGTGGATTTTCATATTTTATTATCATGGGTTTAATGATTTATTGTAATGTATAATTTTAATTATTTTTGAATTCATTATCGTCGATAATGTCGATGAAATGAAAAATGAAATAAAAAATGCTACGGTAGATTTATTGGAAAATGTACATTAATTCTTATTCCTCTATTAAGAACGCTGCTGAAGACATCTTCTTAATCTTTTTTTTTTTTTTTGTAAAGGATTCCAAGTTGAACTGATTGGGAAATGCCCTCATATGAAGCATACACAAATGTAGTTATTATTATTCAGTATTGGCTTAAAGTATTGTAAATTTTTCTTTGAAAAATATATTCACTTATTTAGCATGTATAGTTTTTGTTATTTTATTTCATTTCGTATTATTTGTGGCGTCAGGAAAGCGTTGCTTTTAATTATATATAAATATCAAAATGATATTTATCTCTGTAAGTTAAAACGAATTTTTTGAAGTAATAGATTCGCACGCATTACGTTAAAAATATACTACAGAGACCATTAAGTGTTGGATTTTCGTAGAGTTGGTTTTCACTACTCGTCATACGCATACGCCTATGTTGCCTTCGGTACTACGTTTTTATGTAACAAAAGGGAGGAAATATGCCAAAGAACAAAAATCTTCAACTTTATCTCAAATATTAACTGGACGTAGTGTGCACCTAATGGCTCCTCTTCACAATCGGCGATTATAGACGATTACATGCGAGCACGATCGTGTGGAGGGATTACTGACTCGTGTCGCCGATCATCGTTTATAATCGTTATAGTGATCGCGGCGATCGGTGACTTATCGGTTTTTCGGGCACGCATCAAAGGGAATTCGCGTGTAGTTGTGTCCGCCGCTCACACGATCGCCGATCATTTATTCTCTGGAGGACAGCGACCCGTGCGTGCGTCGCGTCGTCACGGCGTTTTTTTGCTTTTAATCGTTTTATTTAGTGAGAATGCGATACAATGGCTACTGGGTGGTCAAATGAAGAAACATTCAAGTTCATAGAACTTTATCAGCACCACCCAGAAATATGGAATCCCATACATAAATATCACAAAGATAATATCGTTCAACTACATTGATAAAATGATTGTATACTAAAATTAAATGAATGGTAGTAGCAGCTATAAACTCCACGCTCATATTGTGAAGGCTTGCCTTTCAATAAATGATCACGGACGATCGTTTAGATGCTTGCACGATGACAGCCGATCATACGAGTAACGATCATCGCCGATAGTGAAGAGGAGCTTTAACATTGGCAATACTTCGTTCTGACATTGGTTTCAACGAGCATACTGTATAGGTAGGGTTGCCAATCGTAATATACTGTATTTACGGTCTACGTATTTATTATATACTGTTGAAGAAATAAATAGTGCTCAATACTATATTTCAGTTAGATGGATCCCATGATACTTTTATTGTAGACAAAACTGTTAAAAATGTAAGAAGTGAATAGGAAATAGTTGTTACAAACACAATCTTGTGTGTTCTTTAGGTCTGCTTTTGCGTGTTACAAAACGCGTAATTCGAGACACATGCTAAACACCATAACAAACGTTTCGACATAATGAAAAAGAAAAATTGTTAAGTGTATTCAAAACCAACTTGGTATTTCGTTCGATACGGAACCGATAATGTGTGCGAATCTTACGAGTATGTTGATAAATATCGGCGCGTGCGCGCTCATCGCTTGCGTAGCGGTTAACACGAAGCTTATTGTTGATAATGTCCACCGAAACTTTGTAAATAACAAATTCATTAAATGATAATGTGATGACTGAGATTTATTGTTTTATTTTATTATTAGCCGAGTGCCTAATAGGATTTCTCCTCGATAATTTTTCTCAGGAACATAAAAGATAATATGAAAAAAAAAACCTTACTTAGTGCTCACGTACGTTATATTTGCAGGGTGGTAGGACACGACAACTGTATCCGACTAGATCGCGATCACCATACACCAGATGTAAAACCCGCCATAGCGGCACGCTTAGGTGTATATGTGTAAAGTTGTGTAAATATGACTGACACATGATTTGAATGTGATGTCAAATTAAGGTAACGTGTTTTTTTATCGTTTATAGGTTTAGCTTTGTGGCCACATTCTCATCTGAACTTAAGTTACGATATGGTCTAAGAAGGTAACACCCTAAGCCTGGTTATTGGGAAGACTGACTCTGAAGTGCAGCTGCTGGAACACACCTATCGGTGCTTTGTAGCTAGCCAGGCGAGCTTTAAAAAAAGTACTACCACCATACTATGGTTTCATAACGATGTTTTCCTTCACCGAAAGCTCAGGTTCATTGCAGGGATTTAAACTCACGTCGATCGACGCGATATTGTACCCGCTACCACTGTGCAATTGTTGCTTTGTGTTGGAATGATGGTAACCCCGTCACAATTACTCACTTTTGGTCTGCCGTGTTCCGGGATCATCCAGATCCTACAAAGGGGCTTGCAGGTCGCCAGGACTGACGATGGACTACCGATCCCTTTGTGGTCACCGTTACATTTGGATTGTTGGTACTGTGCATACCATCAAATACAGAAATGTCACCTTGCCGTGCTACGATTAAAAAATTCACCAATTATCTATCTACACTGTAAAATTTCATAGTTTAGACCCACTTGTCTAAGCTATGCGTAGACAACGCACTGACTTAAACTTATCTATATTGATATAGTTATGAATTTATGATAGAGTGATCTAATTTACAAACTAAATAAATACTTAATATTTATACAGCAGATTTTCAACGTTTACAATGTACCTATAGACCGATGAAAATCACACATTCCTGGACAAAATAGATCATTTCAAAATATGTATAAATGATATTAATTAATAAAATATATAAATCAAGTACATCAACATAGTACAATATTTTTTACAAAATTATTGACTAAACTATACTGTAGCCAGCGGCGTACGTTTCATAAAGACAATACCTACTCTACCTAACTCAGATTATTTATAATTTTGTTCTGATATGTAATATTATTTTATACATCCAATATTAGTCTACGATTACTTCCTATTAATAAAATAAATATTCTTAAAACATAAATCCGCTCCACCTGTTGAGTGTAGGTGGTATTAAGTATAATCGATATAGTATGCCTGCTCTGCTCGTTTGTACAATTTGACGCAACATCGCATTGCGCTGCATTAGCCCCCAAACCTCGTGAAGCTGTAAAAGCCGCAAAGACTGCAGAGCTCCTAAGCAAACAGAATAGCCAGTTCGAAAAAAAACCCTACATTAGCGTCTCTGAGTGCTTCGGGAAAGACACAAACTATCCGTGTCTAAATGTTTATATGTGTGCGCTCATGATTATGAAGATTTAATTGATGGCGGTCCTATAAATACGTGGCACACAATGTCACAAATAACCCAAGCCCGGGTGAAGCTGTAAAAGCCGTCTGAGGCTTCAGAGCCCTTATGGACACCAGAATACTCAGTTCGAAAAAAAAAAAATCACATATAACGCACACAACCGCATAAAGTAGACAATGTCTTTTTTGCAACACGACTACACGAGAAATTACGACATTTACCAAAGTTTTCCGAACTGAAATTGTGTATAATAATGTAACTATTTTAAAAAGTAGCATTGTTTCATTTAAATAGCGTTACTTAAAGTACAATTATTTTTTCGTCGTATATTTTTTTATACTGAGTAGCCATTGTTATTGTTTGAGTAGTTTTGGTTATGAACTATGATAGTCGGTTTTTAAGATTTTAACTTTGATAATAGTATACAATTTGATAATATTCACTGTGAAAGTTGTTCGGCTTGTGTGTGTAGGTATACAAAAAAATGAAAAATGTTGCGTTTTCAAAACTATCTTACGATAAAAAGATCAACCGGTCAAACTATAGATAAAGTCAATCGTAAATTCAATATAAATCGATATGATTCATATTATTGGTTACGGGTTGCATACATATCAATTATTTGTTCTGTTTTCCCTGTTAAAATAATTTTCAAACAATAAAACCGTCTGGAACGATGCCGGTTACATCGATGTTCATAATTTTCCTACGGCAGCAAAAACCAAAAGCAATCAGAAAAACACTTACAAGCTTCTCATTAATAACATTAATAACACCTTTGGAAAAAATCGTATTGAGACTCATTGAAATTCTCAGATAAAAATCGAAATTGATAGACATGCGAAAGTCTAACGAACGAAACTTTATAGATCCGTCCCTATTCACTGCTATTATTTAATTTTGCAAACACAGAACATTAAATAAACTTGCCAAAAGGACACTTATAATATAGATATAGCATATAGAATATGCGCAAAATTGATTCAATCTATGACGTATTGAAATTTGAGGTAGCAATTACGGTAATTGAATTACTTACTCAACATCATTATTTGATCGTCAAGACGACGAATATATGTGCCTTATCATAGTAGGTATGTGGGTCAGGCAGTAATTGATTGTACACAATATTTGTAAATAGATTCATTACTATAGGTTATTGAATATATGGATTTTGCTCTGTGGTTATTTTATCATTTATAGGTATATATGGCCACAATCTCATATGATCTTAAGTGATGATGTGTGGTCTAAGATGGTAACACACTAAGCGTAGTGGGAGGGCTGACTCTCAAGTGCAGCGGCCGGAACAGACTTATTGGTGCTTGTTAACAGATTTTCAACTTGATCATGGTAGCTAGCCAGGCAAGCATTAGAAAAAGCCCTATCACCATGCTATGGTTTCATCACGATGCTTTCATTGCTTCAATGATTACATAGAACTCGTCCAGGTGGGCTACAGCTTTGTAAGTACTGCAGTATTCTGTTCTGAAAAGTGTGGAGAAAGATTTAGTTGACATTAAGCACTGGTACTCATGTCATTTTTAACCTAATTCTTCAGAGCGACAATCCTTCTTCAACGGTTTAGATGTATATGGCAGGAAATCTATTAAAGATTATTGGGTATATATATATATATATATATATATATATATATATATATATATATATATATATATATATAAAATGGATGGCATGTTCTACTTAACATAATATATTAAAATGGGTTGCATCAGTTGCATGTTCGTATGTTACCTCCGTAATCATTGTTCAATGTTTACGTGATAATTTATTTATCCTCGGTGTGGGTTTATTTGTTTCATTACAAACGAGAATAATGTCATTACCAAATGCCTATTTGTATTAGCAAATACCACCAAATAGACACGTCTTAACTTTGTTTTCTTTTACAATACTATATAAAGCGGTCTATCTCAGCCTTATCCGAATACAATTAGCGTGGTATATCCCACTTATGATATTAGCAAAAACCACCAAAAGGCGTGCTCATTTCGGCTTTATCTATACTTATAATAAAACAGTGAAAAGTCATTATCTATACAATAAAGATATTTGGGAAAAGATACTAAGGGGGATTTTAGAAGCATGGACAGAAAACATAACGTAAGTTTTTGAAATTTTTCTGTGTCTATCTATTAATTTGTACGGCAATCACACCAAAACTACTAAACCTAATTTGATGAAATTTGATGTTTCGGTAGTTTATAATGTGTCTTAAATGTTATAGTATAGTTAGTTATAGTTGTATAGACTATAGTCTATAGTAATATTTAGGTTTTTTTTTTACATATGGACATTTTTTTACATAAATCCTATAGACGTATATAGTGGTCTCTTTTTATTGTCGCTTTTTCGTTTCATCAAGTTTCAAATCACAACGGTGCTAAAGAAGTTTTCATCCCAAAAATATTGAAATTATCGCGAATTTGACTTAATTTTTATTGTAACATTTAAGTATACTTTCTGTAAGCGCGTGTATTAATTTAAGGGTGATCTTATAATCATTTTGTATATTTTAATATTATTTTTAAATTTGTAATGTAATGTTATCATCATCATCATCATCATTTCAGCCGAAAGACGTCCACTGCTGGACATAGGCCTCTCCCAAAGATCGCCACAACGACCGGTCCTGTGCTGCCCGCATCCAGCGGCTTCCCGCAACCTTTACCAGGTCGTCGGTCCACCTTGTGGCGGGTCTGCCCACGCTGCGTCTTCCGGTACGTGGCCGCCACTCGAGAACTCTTTGACCCCATCGGCAATCTGTTCTACGAGCTACGTGGCCAGCCCACTGCCACTTAAGTATAGCTATTCTTCGGGCTATGTCGGTGACTTTGGTTCTCCTGCGGATCTCCTCATTTCTGATTCGATCACGCAGAGAAACTCCGAGCATAGCCCTCTCCATTGCCCTTTGAGTGACTTTGAGCTTTCTTATGAGGCCCATAGTTAGCGACCACGTCTCAGCACCATATGTAATCACTGGCAACACACACTGGTCAAAGACTTTCGTCTTGAGACACTGCAGTATCTTGGACGAGAATATGTTACGTAGCTTATGTAATGTTATAGCTAGTTTATTTTAGTAGATATTTTTGACTTATTGGTGATATGAAATATTATGATTTCTTTAATTTTCTTTATGTCGTAGTTCACGCAATCTTTCGCAACAAAACTTGGCATTTTTGTTGTTGAAACATACGACCGCTCCCGTCTCCCAAGTAAGAGCAATTACTAGGCGACAGTGCGACATTGTAACGTGCGGTCCGCCCTGGTCCTTATTATATAAGTCAATGTGTACTGTACTATAATTTATTTCAGAAAAAAACTTTGCAAAAAGTTGAAAATTCCCATGTTATTTTAATGGGAAATGTAATATAATTTCGGTACAGTTTAATATAAAATTAAGAGCTTTTTCGTCTTGATATTTGTTTAGGGTAAAAACTAAAAATTTAGGTGGCGGTATCAAAATAAAAACCAACTTAGGAAATAACGGACACCGTAATTCACATCCATGAATAGTATAATTTTAAACTGTAAATATTATTTACTCAGTAAAAAAACCATAAACCCGATCGAGTTTCTTATCGGCTTTTCTAGATGACACAATAATGTTTTTTCCAAGCAGTGGTAGTGTTTTAACTTTCATAAGTGCCTTCTTAGGGTCTAAATAGAACAAAGTATTTAGTTTTAACGTAACTTTAAGCCCTATTTACAGCGTAAGGTGGACAGAAATTTGATAAAATAAAAACATGATGCGTCTTCCCAGTTAATTCAAACAAGGTCATTTTAAATAGCCGTCGACCATATGTGAATGTTGTAGTTTTAGTTGGACTTTTCATGATTATATAATTCAGAAATATTTACTTACCCCATATTATTTTTCAACAACTCGTATTTCATTGTGTGAGAGATATTTTAACGAAAATATATTTAAGTGCGGCTTCTCTATGAATAATATAGACCGTTCGCCACTTCGGTGCCTATTAAAATAAATTTTGTAAATAAGGATCTGTTCCTTGAATAAATAAGAATAAAGATTTTAAGACTTAACTCTTTCTCTATTATATATTAAACAATGTTCAATTGACCCTCACAAATTGGTTCATGTCCGCATGTTTGTCTGGTTGGGTTAATTCATAACATCATACCATCATAACATAGTTCAACACTTTCAATTATTTCCCATTATAACAGTGCTGTGACCGTCCTTTATTATTTATCGATATAGTAAAGTGATACATAAAAGTATAACATTAATTTATTTTACTTTGTGCTAAGAGTAATTATGTATAAATAATTATCAAAATGATATTATAGGGCGGATCATTACGTAAATGACGGTGATGTCTGGAAGTGAATCCTTCTCTGTGCATCCCCTGAAAATGTGTAATTTTAAACAATAACAATACTAATGTTCAAAACAAGAAAAACCTAAACCAAACCTAACCAAAGATAAACCCTATAGATTTTCTTGCCGGTTCTTCTCGATAACTAGGATGTTTTCCGGACCGGTAGTAGTGTTCTGACATTCATAGGTGCCTTCAGAGACGAAATAGAACATTATTTTCGTTTTTGATTTTTTCATTTAATAAGCAGATTGATAAAAAATGTCCTATGAACGTTTTCTTAAACTTTTAACCGAATTAATAAAAGAAATGTTATATTGTCCATAGTGTAGGTATGATTGTATGTGCGCGATTGTTTTAATTAATAACGAACATACGAAGAAAACACGAAGAAAGTACGAAGAAACGAACATATTTTAATTATAATTAAGAAATAGTTCAAGTCTATATGAGGGATAAATATAGCAAGTTTGGAAATAATGTTTATTATATTCAAGGTTTTGTTGTTCCTGCTTTAATTTCCGTAGTAGGTCGTGATATCTGCTCTCGAACTATGTACCTAATTATACAAACAACATCAGATAAATGTGTAACTTCCGAAATGCAGAAAACGTGTTCAATGTTCTTATGGCAAAACCAGTATGTTACTGAGCATAATAATAAATTATTATTATTCAAATTAATAGGATAACATTTCAATCTCGTATGTTTTTTCATGTGAAAATAACCTTTAAGTCTAAGGATATTAAGTTCATAATTCGATTTCACCAAAAAATCATAATATAATTTCGTTTTCAAAGTTTTCTTGGGGTTTAGTGCTTAACGTCACAGATAGTAACTCATTTTGTATATAAATATTGATTTACAATGAAACGAAATTATCGTTGTTTTTCTTTTTGTTCTCAATCTTAAATTTTATGGGACATTAAAAATTATAAAACTTTCATGAACTTTGTTTTGACGAATAGCATATGATTCAAACCTAAAAAAAATTGTTAGTATAGTCATATTACATAACATGTGGGACATAATAGACTTCAAATCACTATGTGAGCGCTGCGCTAATAAACTAATTCTTCAAAAGCTTTAAAATTCTTACGGCTTGTTCCACAATATGCAAATAATGTTTTAGATATGCTATTTGTACGTTATACGTCAAATAATCACCTGCATTTCACAATAGTGTAATAAGGCTATGCAACATATAAGTTCTTAATAAATTCTATGACATCTGAAGTTAACATTATTATTTAACAGATAAAGTACTTTCACAGAGCGCTGTATACCTACTGGTTAATTACTATTTATTTTTATTTTGAGTTTTTCTTTAAATGTTTAGTAACTGTATGGGTTAACTATTGATACTAAAGGAAATTGGTGATGAATTTGACGATTTTTTTTTAACGTAGCGTGGTTCAGTGAACTTTTCTATATAATGTTGCTTCTATGTAAGATGGTCTACATTTATTCAGTTATACTCGCAAACGACATACCCAGTGAGCACTAGTTGATGCTTGAGATAAATAATAATTCACAGATAAACCACGTACTTGTCATTAATTTGCACATTCTATTCATGAAATAACTTAAAGAAGACATACAATTGTTTAGACATGTCGAAAAGTATGCTAAATAAATTTACTTTCAAGCGCACTGTAACATTATAAATTATAGGCTGTTTATGTTCTGGCTGCTATTTTTGATAATTTTCTGTAAATTCTGTTCTATTTTATTTTATACACTTCCTAGCAGCATCCCTAATCAAAACGAGGAGGAATCAAAATTGGCAGTGGAAAACGAAATAAATGATCTTGTATGAAAGTTATCACAATCCGTAATAGACCTTCAAACTACTAGAGGTATGTACCACTCAGGTATATAGGTTGTGAAAGGAATCTTTTTTCTTGTTTTGGGTAGTCAGACTAAAATTAACAGATTAACAAATATTTATTATGCGTGTTTCTTCCCTCCTCCCAGAGTAAAGAAACATGTATATATGTATAGTTAGTTAGATCGAATTACGAATAGGGAATTAGCAGTTCACGACTTATTTGCAACTAAGACAACAGCCCAAGCCGAGGTTCGGCCACTTTGGCACCCTTGAGTGCTGGTTGTAACGCTTTCGCGGCTGAGTGCCTCGAGCGTCCGCCCTCAAGCCCGGTGAAGCTGTTAAAGCCGTCTGAGGCTTCAGCGCCCTTATGACTAACAATATATAGTCAGTTCGAAAAAATAATAATTCTTAAGTATTACGATACGCTCTACTGTATTACACCCTACCGAACGTAAATATACTATTGATGAGTGAATAAAAAAAAATGACGTACCTATATTTTCATATTATCAGTAAAGTATATTAGGATAAATATTATTAACTCTTAAAAAGTTTGTACACAAGCTATGCATGTCGTGGGTGTAGATGTTGAGATAAAAATATCGGATTCTAAATTCTAGTGACTAATACTAACATTGCAGTGCCTAATATATTCTGTGTAAATAGTCACTGCGCAGTTCGCGTATTTTTTGTCATTGTCAATTATACTATGTACATATATTACCTTCGTCGTTCAAAGTCAAGGAGAGTATAGTATATCACCTTGATAAAATATTTTCTTTCATATTCATAATAATAGTTATATTTGGAAAACTATAATAAGATAAGATTAAGGTTTGTGCAGGCCGGCATGACAGCAGCGACCGCCGATGGATTTCAATTTCTCGGTGGTCGCCGTTGTATTTGGATTGTACTGTGCTTACCATCAGGGATAATATAGTCAATGTTCAGAACTATTATTAAAAAAAAAACAATAAATAATATTCGTTTTTCATCAAAATTAAATCAATTAAAAAAGGTTTATTAAATTTGCCGCCTACAAAAAAATCCCAGTTATCGAGAAGAATCGGTAATAAACTTTACTGGTTATATCAATATTATATTAATTCTGTAAATAATAATAATATATAAATAATATCAGCCTGTAAGTGTCTCACTATTGGGCAAAAGCCTCTTCCCAAGGCAAAGTTTACAGTTAATTATATTAGTGGATATAAAGAGAGGGAGTCATTTCCAGACATCACTATCATTCATGTAGTACATCGATCGCGTTACATATGTATCAAAGTTTATAGCTTATCTTTTACAGTTTTACTGAATAACAAACAAATATAAATAAGCCCTTATTTTAAGGTACGTACGTACGTAACTCCTAGTGATGCGCACCATTATTTCTATTTATCGATAATGTGTGCACACAAGGTTAATGACCGACGCGACGCGACGCGTCTGTTGTAACAGCGGCGCGTGTTACATCAGCCGGCCTTGTCCGACACGGAACAATGACAGACAGCGAAACTAATGCCCGTGGTCGTTTCAGGTGGTGCTTTTGCCTGCGTTGTCGCTCTAACTGAACTACAGTTTAATTAATAATCATCGATTTTTAAGTATGTGGTATACACGGTGCTGGGCGGTGAACAAAAATACAGTAACGAAAGCCATACGTGATTAAAAAAACGCCACACGTAGAGTAACTTTAGAATATCTATAAATTGCCCTACTAATAAAGTTGGATACAATACAAGTGCAAACTTAATACAATAGTTGTACAATGTCACGAAGTTTTTCGGTATTTAAGTCGATAATACAAATAGAGAACATTCACACTTGATAAAAAGATATTCGATAAAATATTATCTTTTTATTTATACAAAGTCGGCAAAATAAATGCACTTCACTAGATGTTAAGAAATTAAACTACTATTGAAGAAAAACTGTGACCGCTCAATGATTGAGGCTGGACAGTTGCTGTCGTCTGCTAAATATCTTAGTTAAATATATATACTCCTCAAAATTCAAGTTGGTAAGAGTCTTTTGTAAATTAACCGCCACAAATCTGCGTAACGGGAGTACTATTGGCGATGGTTTAAATATATTAAGAATTTTTTTGGAGACTAACAGGAAAATATATTTGTAATGAATAGTCATCTCTATTATTATTTAATTTATTCGGAATTACATCTAAATATTTAATAATGGTTAATTACCAAAAATATTGTACGGTAATTTAGGGTTACCCTACTACATGGTTTATAAGTACAGCAAAAATATACCACTAGACTTCAAAAATCACTAATCATTACTCTTCGCATATTGTGTTAAATTATTGCGTCATTGTTATCATTATTCTTATTGACGTCATTGGTTAATAACTTGTAAAAGTCCCCAAAAAACTTATTTGACAAATCCGCTATGACCTTAGAGGTTTCCGTGAATTTGGTCTTCGGGGAATCATTACGCTCATTGAAAAAAAAGGTCGGTGTTATTTTAAAGGAAAAACATAATAAAGCAAACAAACAAAACAATGAACGCTGAAGTTAGTTTTGAACTTATATTTTATCGATGGAAAACGTTAAATTTTCCCTCGTTTTTCCTTGTTTCGGCTTCGAATGAAACTACATATATAAGTCTATTCACTATATTGTGTTTAATAATTAGGTAATAAAGCCTCTATTATATTTATAAAAATACGTTTTATTGATTTATTTAATTATTTGACCAGCTTATTAATAAATTTCAATGATTTAAAAAATCTGTAGCACTATTATTCAAGAGGTTAAAGCTTATGAATATGTTTGGAGGAAGTAATCACTGAACCACTGATTTTGTTTTTCAGATAAA
The DNA here is from genome assembly GCA_947532125.1 of Saturnia pavonia. NCBI lineage: Eukaryota > Metazoa > Arthropoda > Insecta > Lepidoptera > Saturniidae > Saturnia > Saturnia pavonia. The sequence continues at coordinate 12,674,365 of OX383904.1, forward strand.
TATATTTCATGTTGACATCCATATTATAGGCTATGTTTTATTTAAATTAATTAACTAGCAATGCCCGCGGCTCCGCTCGCGTGGGCTACAGAATACCGTCGGTCAAGCGCAAGCGCGAGTCATGCTGCCCCTGCTCAAAGGACGGAAGACAAAAATACTTACTTTGGCTATCGGTGACTTTTTTGTAGGTCTTATTAAGATCTACATTTATATAGAACATTAAACCATTATCGTCACTGCTTATTTCGTGTTACTTTATGTTACAAAATATATTATATAACCTGGCCAGATAACATGGCTATGAATTAAAATAAGCTCATGTAAATCGAATAAACGGACAGACAGACAGAGAGACGTTGATTTTTATAATATGTATAGATTATATTGTAATTATCACGTAAAAAGTCGCGGGTGGTTCCTAGCAGAAAATAATATTTGAGTTATGTAACTTCGTTTTAAAATAAGAATCACTGAATACATTTATAGAACTTATTTATTTTAAACGTGTCATTACCTATACTTTATTCATAATACGAAGATTTGCATGACATATCCAAAGAACGTAAATTGCTACGTCATGCAAATTATGACATAATCTAAAAACAGGCTATTTATAATAAAAATTATGCTGATAAACGTCATAAATACATTTTGCGCGAAATAAATCCTAAATAACTTCCTCTGTGCAATGATTTTTGTGATTTTTTTTTTGTTACTACGTGTATCGTTACTTTCTATGTTACTTAAAACTAGAGTGGAACTAAATAATAAAACCAACGTATCGAAAATCATTCGTATTAATCGTACGGATAGAAAATTAATCGAATTAATCAAACGTCGTTGTACATTTACTTTATTAGTTTCTTTTTAATTGCGAATAAATATAAATACACGCAATTCCTATATTTTTCCTGCAGCAACAAGCAAACGAAGAATATTGACTGGAACTATTAATCTTGTAGTTTGGAGTCAGGCATTCAATAATTAAAGTGTTCCTGAATGCGATTTCAATTGTTTTTATACTTTACTTTTTCATTTAGACACCCTTCATCTCATTTAAAGCATAATCGTATTATTGATTATATTTAGCTCTAAAAAAGAATCGATAATCGTAAAATAAACATACTAACAATTTAAATTGTGCTACATCTCTAAAATAAACATTTGACATGTGTCGTGCAAGTCCTCTTACGATGAATCAATAATACCATTATTTATTATGAAAAAACTGTTTTAATTTTTGTAAGTCGTATTTAGTTAGTTTAATTTAAATGTAATTTTATTATTGTGTCACCTCAACCGTTTCAATTTATTTTCCACCAAACTACCTAAGTGTCCATTATTTTTTGCTTGGAAAAAAGTAAATTGCGTGTTTAGTAAAAACTACAAAATTCTAAATAAAAACGAAGGTTTTTCACGATAACGTAATTTCAAATAAGAAATGGCGTTAATAGTAAACCTTATGTTTATAAATGTATATATTATTTGATTGTATTAGATATATGTATTGTAATAGAATTGCGACAAAATGTCACTGCGACAAATTTACAACAATCTCAAGAAAATGCTGAAATATATATAATTCTGTTTTTCCCGTTAAACGACAATAAAACGTAAATATTTATTGAATGTTTAGATTTCCTTACGATATTTTTCCTTTACCACGAATTAATATAGCATATTTTGTACTTAATTTTACATTGAGGTAAATAAAGATATAACAAATTTTAAAAATCTCGATCGGGGTCGATTATATCATATCAAGTAGTATTAGATCAACAATACATTCTTGGTCTAAACACTAAGATAATGGATAAAATATGTAACATTTTAAAACGCAAACTAATTAGGTACATTCCGATAGTATCAAGGAATTCCTAAAAACGCAACTTTGAAAGGAACCACGCAGACATGCCGAACAGAAATTTCTTACTTCGTACCATTATTAGTAATAGTGGCGATAACACTACAAGAATCGCATTCCATTGAAGAGTTCATTTTTATTTACATAATGCAATCCAGTAATATTGGAGCAACGAATTACATCGTAAAAGTACGTTAACTCCGCTCCGTGACGCACGTGTATGATGTAATAATTTAAATACTTGCACCAGACGAATACCGATAAAAGAAACGTTTCAATCGTTTACTCGTAAAAATGTAATCAATCTGCTTTGACGGCCGTGAATGGGTCTGTGAAGTATTTTCAATAACTGTGTAAAACGTAAATATATAATTAATCTCAGAAAGGGAAGTAATCGCATTTATGCACGATAGGACTTACTGAAATATCTATTAAAAATATTTTTATTTGATTTTATCTAACGCCAAAGAAATTGATGTTGAATTACTTTTGCTTAATTAGTTATTATTAATCGTTGGGATGTTTGAGTATAGGTACGTAAATATAGGTACATAATAGAATATTTATGATTATAAATAATATATGTTACAAATTTAGTCTCAAGGCAATATGAAAACAATTCAAAAATATAATATAATTAAAATTATAAAAATATAATATGAATATTTTTGTTAGTTTTTGTAATAACAAGCTTGCCATAAAACTGCATAACTTATGATTCGAGAACCACACGCTGACAGGTTATGACTTAACCTAATCTAGCGTTTTCTCTCATACTAGTATGCATTATTGGATAAGTAATTTATTTTTTATACGACTGTGCGACGCGTAGCGAAAATAATAATAAAATTGTCATTGCTGTCGGGGGACCGTTCTGTGGAACACTTTTTAATCCAAGGGACCATGGAACACTTTTTAATCTGAGAGGTCCGCCTAATGTGTTTAGTCTGAAAGTAAATAAGTGACCTTTCGCTTTTTATATACAGATTAACGAATACAATTGTTTGTTTACTTTTTTGTTTGTATTTCGGCATAATTATTTATTTTTATTTAATGTTCACTTTTTACGTAGCCGGGATTTTTGATGTTTTAAACTTACTATACGGTGCCAATATGATTGCGCTTGACCTCAATGGTCTAATAGTAAGTGAAGATGAAGCTGACGATGGAACGGCTTACCTAACAGATCCATATTCACTCTTCAATCTGAAAACAGCTATCAGCTGTAAACATACTTACCAGTCTTGAAATTAACTATGGTGTTTTTTTTTTACTGTTGACATTTTCATTATACTAATACTGGCCATAGGTTCTGTTACAAATAAAATTGCATATTTTAAAGTAATGTGGTCTTATAAAAACTTATATTCACATATTTATTGAAGTCTCAGCAATACTTAAAAATAATTATATTCAAAATGGCCACCTTTGGCTTTGATAAATAAAAGCCTTTAATCTGTCTGGCCATGACTCTATGGTTTTATGCACTGTTTCTATGGGAAATTTAGCCACTGCTTGCTCTAGTTAGAGTTTTCTTACGAGAATCAGTATCCGGTGTCACATAAAGCAGGTCATTTCCTCTAAAACCGACCAGAACTTGTAGTCCTTGTAAATCTGGGTCAGACGAGGGCCAGTCTTCAAGTCTTATAAAGTTTGGAACGTTGGCTTCCAGCCAGACTTGGGTAGTTCGTGTCTTGTGATCAGGTACAGAGACCTGTTGGAAAAATCGTGATACATTTAAAAAAAGTGTATTGCTGAGAGGTTTCACAGAAGGTCTAAGACGGTCACTTAATAGGACTTGGCTGAAGTCTACACTTTTTGTTTCAAAAAATTAAGTTTTTGTGCCTCTTGATGAGACAACCTCCGCAAAACCATGCCTGACGCATGATAATATCCACTTTGCACCTTTCCGAGCACTTGCGAGGCTTTTTAGAGCTATGAGCGTACTCCTTGTTGTTTTGCTTGTAGTGCACATCGTTTGTAATTTTTTTTCTTCAATAATGGGTTATATTTGTGTGCCTTTTACCCGTGTATGAAAATAGAAAGCGTTTTGATCAATCTATTCACTTTAATTGTAGAGAATCATTTGAGCATGTCCTGTATATCGACGATAAGTACCAAACCTCAGGTCTTGTTAAATGATACGTGACAAAGTCTTCATTTCTCGCTTTTCTCGTTTTTTTTTTATTTCCTTATGAGATTTCGGTAAATTCAGCCCTTAACAACATTGGTAGCCTTTGTAGTTTTAACAGAACGCAACCACCCCGATCTTTTATGATTTGAAAAAAGTAAGTGTTGGTAAATTGAAATGTTTGTCGATAGGACGATATGATGAAAATGTCCGACGGCTCCATACACACTTTGTGCAAGGCAATCACTGCAATTTTGTTTTCTTTATCCCCCCCTATTCCATATTGCAGTTTAATATTAACCTCGAAAAATTATGTAAATTGCTGGGAAATTGATTGAAGTTTGTAATATAATAAACGCGTTCCAAAATTGAAATCATAAGAAATAAAAATTCCATTTTTTAAAGTTGTTACAATATTTATGGCCAGACTGGTTATAACACAAACAAAACGATAATCCTATTCATGAATGGGAAACCGCTTAAGGTCTAATTAACATTACTGGATGATATGCAACGATGCGAATAAAGCGGCCAAGGCATGCACGATAAGGTCACAATAATAATAAATTGTCGAATAATAATTGCATGTTACATAATACATTATACGATCATGGATGTAATTTAATTACAACCAATTATATTAATTAACTATCTTTGTAAATTAAATTGTGAATATAATATTAAAGTTAAAAATAAAGAAAACTTTTTATGAAGACTAAAACTACAGTGATTTAAAAAAGTAATTGTTACATACTAGAGATTAGAAATAAAAATGAAGAAGAATGTTTGATCATACTGAGAATTAAATACTTTTGTAAATTATGTTGTGAATATAATATAAAAGATAAGAAAATAAACACATTTATATGAAGACTACAATTACAATGCTTTAAAGCTAAAATTTATACTAGAGACCAGAATTTCTTTTTTTTAAAGAATAATCTGGTCACTTTTAAATACTTGTTCGTATTGATCAATGATTTATAAGATGTTGTTTCCTATCATCTAACCTCTAGAAATAAATCCAAATATTCATAGGTATGGTAAGCAGGTAGTATTTTTTTATTATTTTAGTACTATATAGGCCACATTCAACGGCGACAGTCAGTGACACAAATTTAAGCGGCAGTCGTCGGTGTCAAGCCGGCCCGCTGAAATGCCTCTTCGCGACTCATTTGAAGGACCCAATATCTAAGGAAGAAGGGAACACGTTCGCTGGCAGACCATTCCACATCCGCACTGTACGGCAAAGGTAAGAATTTTCCAACTTCTTTGTTCGTGCCGCGATGGGCGCTTATAACGGTAGTAACATAGTTACTTACGTTTGAAATATCCGTAACAATTTCATCAGAATCTCCAAAAGGATACGAATTTAATTGGAAAATCCAAAGGCTGTGGAATTGTTGTTATGTATTATTATTGTTATTAATAAAGTTAACGTGACATTATGATTGATAGATAACCGTAATGCGGAACTTTATGGCTTTCCGTCAATACATACGTACCGGAACTTTACTGTAAATTCTGAGAAACCTTGGACCTTAGATGTATCTACTCAGGAAACAGATAACTTAAGTTGCTATTCATGTTGCAACATTTCAAGGGGATATTACATAAAAATAGTTCTTGAATACGTTATTATGGGTATGCTTTTTTAATATAAATATATGTAAGAAGTTAAAAAAATAATTAATTATAATGAGTGACCTCCTTTTTAAAATACATATTTATAAAAGCGAATTCTTTTGTAAAAAAACCACCTGTCGGAAATTATAATCATCATAATAGAGAAAAAAACTGTAAATCTATCTACTTAATCTAAGGTAATTTATTTGACTTATTAACTTATTAGCTTTATTTGACGATATATCTATGTATATACATATGTTATAAAACTCAACGTCTATCAGTCTGTCGGTCCGTTTATGTTCTTATTACGCGAAAATCACTTCTACGAATTATGTCATTTTTAATTCATAGATATGTTATCTGGCTAGGCTATATTTCATTAAATAACGTAATATCCGAAATAAGCAGTGAAAATAATGGTGAGTTAATTTGGAAAAAAGACGTTATTGGGGCGCTTAACTGACTTACTTTGAGGAAACCATAAGAGATATATATCATTAATCTACTACACAACTGTAGATCTTAAGAATTCAAGTTTGCGATAGCATATGTCTCTATCTTCAAAGGATCACCCACAATAAGAATTTTCGTCTTTAAAAAAACCGGCGACCGGTGGGAACGGGGCAGCAGGATTCGCGCGTACGCTCGACCGACGGCATTCTGTAGTCCACGCGAACGGAGTCGCGGGCATAGCTAATTCTTATAAAATCTAAATCAGAAGACAATCTGAAAGTAATAGATGATATCAACAAACAAAACAGATTAAAGATTGACGTAATCCACGTGTACAAGAATTGTAAATTCACTTTAAACAGTTTATACCATCAAATCCGTATAAGTAGAATCTAAATAGTTTAAAACCAAACGATATCGAACACGATGACGATTTGTATACTATTTATATTAGCACAAATCTTGTTTGTTATCTTACATTTTTGTTACAAGCACTCCTTACGACATATGTATTAGTACTTAATGATTTTTTGGACTTATTTTGGGCAGGTATCCTATGTTCGCTCACTTTATTGAATTGAACTAAAACAAAGTACTTACTGTGTGTTCTTCTTCATTAATGTCTACGTCATCCTCTATCTGTGGCTTAGGTTTCTTCTGTCCCGATGTTGACTGGATATTTGGGTTCACTTTCTGCGGCCTTATCATTGGTAGCACCACTCTTTATTCATCCGAATTTGAACTATTACTCTCTGTAATTTAAAAAATGTTGATTTAGTCATGACCTGAGTTATCTGTGGTCATATTTTCAAGGTCATATTCGAAATTTTGTATTGTTTTTGCATGATGACAGCAGGAGAAACAGTTAGAGTGGAGGAAACTCTGGTACCATTTCCATGGAAAAGTAATAACCTTGATGTGAGTTATAGGTGGTTCTAAATCAAAGGAGAATGAGCTGTTTTGGGCTATCGGTGGCCAGTAATGAAAGTAGTTTTATATGAAAATTATATTACAAATGAATAACTTTTCCTATGGGCATTACATTGTATTCCATTTAAAAATATGTTTATTACTTCTATAGTTTAAAATTATTTTTCACTATTTTATATTTATCGAAACTTATTTCACAATTAGTGCATGGTGTTAGCTATATTAGTAGAATCAACATTTACTATTAGCTACTTCTGCATTACAAGTGCTGAATTTTTAAATAGACGTAGGGTTACTATTAACATAACTTTGATTGCGTTCAGATGTAGTAGATTCTTTGAAAAAATATTCCAACCTATTATCAACAATCTATAGCAATGACTTATAACTGAATATCGATTAAATAAATCAACCGTGGAATATACAGGTCCAGTCTTGATAGCGGTTATAAAGTAGAGAGATAGCAAATTAAATAAATCATTTATTCATGTGTTCGTATGTTTATCACTGCGTGCTGTTCACATAGAACTGGTCTCCGAGCTGACGTCAGCTTTGCAGCTTTACACAGAATCACTGCGCGGAAAAGTAAGCCATTTAATATTTTATTAGATAGTGCGACGAATTTTGTGGGTACTTGTAAAGACCTAACGAAGTTTTTAAAACACAATGCTCCACAGATATTGCTCATGCAGCGGAACATGGAATTAATTTCAACTTTTGCCCAACTTAGAGTCCTTACACTCCTTAATTTTATGGCCTAACAGAAGCTTAATTCAAATATATTAAACACAATTTAAAACGCGTGCAATCCATGGCTTACACCTATGCAGAGTTGAGTAACTTTTTAGAAGAGATATAAGGAATTCTGAACTCAAGACCTCGCATATTTTTTTCATAGTACACATCTCACTTATTCTTCTTATTCTTGCCAATTTTCTAATTGGACGGACAATTGCCATGTTGCCACCACCCCAGGTAGAAGAGCAACATATAAACGCTACAATGAAGTTAAAACATTGGCAAAGGTAAAATGCATAGGTACTTTTTGTTTATAATAATATCTCGTTACCAAGCCCAATCTATTCGAATCGTCAAAATAAATCATATGAGCCCAAACTCGAAGGGTTTACCTAGTAGCCACTGAAGAGTTCCACCATCCATCTCTTGGCTTCATCATCAAATCAGCTCCAAGATACCAAATTATAGTTTTGTTACCCACACTACATATACAGACAAAGTTTCATTATGATACGACAATTAGAAATAGGTTAAAATTGACTTTTAAGATTTTATCACCTTGTTTATTAGTTACAAGTAAGGCTAATAAAAACGTGTTATAAAAATAGTATAATTATCAACAATTTTTCTTTGTCATAAATCGAACTTACACCGCTTTTCTCTATTTTTCATAGTTTCGGATTTGGCCATACAATCCCATCTCAAAAATGCGCCTTGGAATACTTTATATATGAGTAAATCCCATATAATACCGATTTTAGTAATAAAAAAGTATTTTAGAAATCCTTTAGAGCTTTTTACGTAAACCTATTTAATTCAGTAGCAAATACTTACATTGTCTTCATAACGATTAATTTTTACTTTTACGTAATAGTGTTTTGACAAATATTTTAAAAGCTATCGTAGATTATGTAGATTCTATAAGAAGTATGGAATTTTATCTTATATCCATTAATTCAAATGAAAAGTTAACCACATAAATTTACATTCAAATGTTTTTTTTTAATTTACTTGCCATCTAGAACAGCTTTAATGAGTAGCGCTTCACATATATTACCCTCGTTGATTATGCTAGAACTCTTTACTTGGGGCCAAAAAGCACCTGGGTAAAGTTTCAACACATTTGGACCAACGAATCACGAACGCGACTTGACCACACAAACATATATTTATAGTAGGTGTAGAGGTTTCCATCCTGAAAACTTAAATTAAATATAGTACACCGAAAAATACATGAAGGACGCACATTTGTTGAAATGAATCACGCACCATCTATTGTACTTTGATGTAACTATCTGAATTGAAACGGTGGAACGGATACAGACATTAAGACGGGAATACACATGACTGTAGCTGGCACACTTGCATAGCAGCTTCTTGCACGTTCCACCTACTCTCATGTGTATATGCTATCTGGCATGCCTGTATCTAGCAAACAAGTTGATAGCACAACATTTAATTTATTTGTATGCAATATGAAGGAGGGATCGCGGGGGGCTGAAAAAGCGGCACTTTTTAAATTACGCGACAGCTACAGGCATGCCAGTTATCCGAAATTTGTAGTAACAAACCATCTATTTTTTCTGGAAGCATTCTTAATTTTCCGTTCTGCCAATCCACTCTTTAACCCAAAACCGCCTTCTTCTTCTCTTCTTTTTTTCTCTCATTAATTTAGCCACACAGACATTCTACTACTATACTATTTAATTCGCATCGAATGTTTTCCATTGCGAAAAAGCGTGAGACTGACACGTACTGTCTCGTCAACTGGCTTGTGTATACGTCTTGCAAATACAGGTATGCAAGGACGCCAATTACATGCAAGTTTAACTTGCAAATGTATCCAAAATGTGCCAGTTGCTTCTACATGCCGTTAACTATCGTACACGCTACTATTCCGTTTTACAGGCATGTGTATCTTTGCCTTTAAATTTGTAAACAAGATTGACCACGTAGATACGTATAGATTATCTAAATATTTAATAGGATATTAAGGATTTACCAATTATATCTTTCGTGTAAGTAAAAATTATTAGGTATCTTAAATGTAATTAACGCGTACGAAGTCGCGGGCGATTGCTAGTTATTATAGTATAATAATATAATTACTTTGGTGTACCGTAGTGTAGATACTATAGTGAGTTATGAAATTATCATACTACTATCTGGTCTGACACACGTTGTTTTGCAGTTCAGGTTGTTAACGCCACAACGCCATCTATCGGATTTTATCATATCTACAAACCATCGTCTCGATAAAATAATTATGAGGTCAATAGGTTAAATCGTTCAGAAGTTATAGAATCACTAACAGACACACACAAGATGTTTATATATACATATATAGATAATCGAGTATTTAGGTTCATACTATAATCATAGAAAATATGTTATTATGAATTAGGTAAGTACATAATATATTATTTCATAATTAAGGTATGTAGTAGGAATTACGAATATGTTTAAATTAAACTCGGGGAATACCCGATAATCAAATAAGGAAAATGATGCCTTAAGTAAACGATCTTAACGGTCATAACAAAAATAATAAACGTTTATTAAATTAATAGTCAAACTGTACGTAAATAATTTCATCCCGATCCTACCTACCTACTTACGATAAGATTTAAAGTGCCTTTTTTATTTAGAAGTGTTTCTGGAAAATGTGGTATTTTTAATACATTTGTAACCATTTGTATAATAGTAAGTTCTTAAAATTTTCTAAGTCAGAGAATTTTGATTTGGAAAAAAACCTTGTCAAATTGGATGGGTTAAAGAAAGATCCAAGGCGGGTCGCTGAGGATATAGTCATAGTGTTGAGCAGCAACCGATTCTAAACTTTTATGTTTTTAATTTATTGAAGCCTTTATTAAATTGTAACAAATAAAACATAGTACTATCTGGCATTAGATATAAAAAATAAAATTTGTAACAACAGAGTTCCTTGACAGCCGAAATAATTCAACAATAGAATGATGAATATTGCGAAACCCTGGTGACTTGTCCATAGAACCCACTTTAGCAATCGCTGCTTTAAAGTATTAACATAATTTCTACTTAAGACTAATTGAGTTAGACACATTAAGATGTCTCCACAATTTTATTATTTTAAAGGATAAAACAAAATAAATTAGTTACCCAATAATAAAATATAAATTACATTTAAAAACGTATTTTTAGTACATAGATGAGTTCAAACGAATTAAGTAGTAAATTTTTGTTTGGGACATTGAGACTATTATTTCATAGACATACTTTGTATTGCGTACGAGTTAGTTAACTGGTTAAAGTTAAGATTCACTACAGTACAGAATTACGCGTCTAGCAAAATACATGTGTCACTATTTTAATTGCCAAGCCGTTAAATTGTAGCAGGAAAATAACGTTTTTTTTACAATCTGAAAGAAGTATTTGTCTTACATATAATAAAATGTATTTGTTTGTAATATCAAAATAACAGCTTTTTACTAAATGCATATGAAAGTATACATGCTACCTATAACAAAAAACCATTTTTTTAATTTTTGCCTGTCTGTCTGTTTGTCTCGGGTAATCTCCGAAACGGTTGGACCAACGGGTCTTTCACTGGCAGATAGCTGATGTTATAAGAAATAACTTAGGGTACTTTTATTTTAGGAAAAATAATTTGGGTTCCACACAAAAATAAAAAACCTTTTCGCACAGCTAGTTATTATATATAAATCTAATTACAATATTTAATATACCCACTGTAACATTTAGGTATCAATTATTTTACATTTTCATTGGGTTTTTACACCGCACTGATTAAGATTTATGTTCAATTTTATCATTGCTTTATATAAATAAATAATACACGTAGAGAATATATCATCTTGATAACTGTAAATAAATATAGTGTATAATTGGAGTATTAAAATAATTTATATCCCACATTATCTTGATTTTAATTTACTGAGCCACTCGCGAAAACTGGAAATATTCTTTAATTAGGCTTTGACGCCTCACGGCACTTACATATAATTGGCGCCGTGGAGTGTACGAGTAGTTTCACGGTATAACTTTATTTCTATAAATACCGACTGGATATGCGACAGCTTCATAATCCGGTTTTAATGCGTCAAGCTCTACTAATTTCACCTAATGTTGTTTGACCATAGTTTGTTATAATTACGAGCATTTTGTCTGGTTGGCGCTTATGGTATAATTGCCACGAGCTAACCAGTATAACCATTACTGTCGTGCAAACAATAATTGTTGTAATCGGTTTCTGTGAAAGAGATATAATGATTAAGAGGAAATTTTATATTTAGATAATTTATTCAATATCAAAATTAAAAAAAAACTTCATACAATTTAGGCCCTAAGAACGCGTCAATACACTACTACTGGTTCGTAAAACATTCCAATCGTCGAGAAGAACCGGCAAGGAACTCATACGGGTTTATATTTTTTTCAAACTGTACAATAACCAATAAATATTTTAGCGAATGCACAGAGAAAGAGAGAGAGTCACTTATAAACATCACTATCATTCACATAATGATCCAACCTATAAACTTTTATAATAAACCCTTTGATAGTAAAACCTGCTTGACATGATCCTTGAACTATTTGTCTGGCAAATCAGTAATATGCTTCGAGATCTTATTATACAATCTAACACTATTACCTAAAAAAACTTTTATTTGTCATGCTTTGGGGCGATTTTTCAATCATTATTGCGTTTTAATTTTTTAATGTTTATGTTCAAAGGTACGTAAACGCTTCCAAATTGATAAAAAAACAATTCCCTGAGAATTTTATTTCATAATAATTATCAATTCAAACCTAATCAGCATTTGTACCAAAATTTCTTATTGAGAGATCTTATTGTAGGGCGTAAAAATTCTATAGTCTATATATTCGTCGACGATTTATAAAATTTCAAAGTACAAATAAGCTTTTCCCATGTAATTTCCATAAGAACCATGTACAAGAATCGTATTAGATATATTTGCTGAAATAGCCGAAATACTATTAGGTCATGGTATAAAACTTAAAGAATAGAATATCGGTTCAGTGAAAACGTAACTTAAGAGACAGGATTGTTAACTATTTTCTTGCGGATATGTCAGATTATAGTTTAATGTTCAATAGCCTACTAGGCAATTTGCCGCATATTTCCTAGAACTAATAAAATTGTATCTATTTCCGCAGTTAGTAACACCTATGTTATGTATGTACAACTGTGGGTACTAATATTAATTTATTTTCAACATGAACCAAAATTATCTGAATTACTTTTATCTAATATTTAAAAAGGATAAAAACAGATAGAATAAGGCTTCCAAGAAATTTGGTCTTTAATCTAATATTCAATTATTGGGTGTTTTATCGAATCATTGTACACCTGAATTGTAAATTTAAATAGTTTAAATAGTGTATGTTTATACTATATTTTAGTTTGTTAATATACATAAAAAAGTAGTATAATAGAGTCGCTTCTAGCAATGCAAGAGACTATAAAATACGAAAAACATTTTTTCAGCTTTGTCTCTCGGATAAACACAACCCGTATTTTAAATAAGAATATCCACTATTCAATAGCTCGTGTCGTGGTAAAAAGATTGCTCAGTCAGTTAAGTTGGAATCAGGACTGATTGCCCGGTGTGCGCCAGACATGCAGGTATCGTCACATATAGAAGCTCTTTCATGCACCCTAATTAATCCACTAAAAATCCGTATAAAATGATGGCTCAGTGGTAGCGTGTACAGACTTCGCGTCTAGAGAGGTGAGTTCGAATCCCTGCAATGAGACTGAACTTTCGGTGAAGGAAAACTTGCGGAATTGCGAACATAGCATGGTGGTAGCTTTTTCTAATGCCCGCCTGGTTAGCTACCACCCTCAAGTTGAATTGTCGTCAATCACCTATCGATGTTTTCCGGCAGCTGCACTTGAGAGGCCAGTTTTGGACTAGACATAGCGTGCTACCATCTTGGGCTACATCATCACTTAAGATCAGGTGATCTTATGGCCACAACGCTAAATCTATCTATATATTTAAAAAAAGATGAGATAAATAAACATAAAGTAATTAATCAGGGATAAAAAAGCTTTAATTAACAATTTCTTTCTGTCCATCACAATCAGCGACGACTGGTCGTTGATATGTTTGGATTGCACTGTACTTACTCTGGTACAGTGCAGTCATTTTGACGTGCCAGGATTCAAAAAAAAATCTTCTTTGTGTATTTTTTTCAATAATGAATTATTCGTGTCTAAGATAATTAATTATACTGAGCGGCCGCGTTATCAGCTGCTGAGGGAGTAGACCTTCACCGTTTTACCTCGGTCGTAAACAAGTTGGCTTGATAAAACCCTTGAAGTGGAAAATTTTATATTTAAATATACCTATCAATTACACCGATAACATTCTGTTTAAAAGCTTGCCTAACTTACATTTATTTTGATAACATTTCCAAACGTCACAGTTGCGGCGTGCGGCCTTGTTATTTATGTGTGTAGGATGAGAATAATACCTGAGACAAATAAGAAATAGGTTGGCGTGGTATGGGCAAGTCATGCGGAGGGATGAGTCATATAATTCGAAGAATATTAAGTATGAAGGTGAATGAATATAGAAGCAGAGAAGATCGAAGAAGGTATGGATGGATTATGTGACCAATTAAATGTGTTTTTTTGTCCCATTCTGATCTGTTACATTTCAGATAAATACTGGCAGAGAGAGGTGGCCGTGATTTGGTACGAGCCACCTCATTTCCTGTTAATGCGTCGTATAATAAAGTTATAGGCAACTCGTATCATGATTACATGAATAAATAGACACAGTTTTTAAAGTCTGTTGAACAACTTAAGATTGGCAGCAATGTGCCGAGCTTATCAAGACTTGATGGCTGACTCCTTGTTCAATAAGTCTAAAACATCGAAGGGAGTAACCCGAACGATTTCGCAGAGCATCAAGTGATTTAATGTCTGAATCAAATCTGGGGCAGTCCTGAAGCAGATGTTCAAAAATTTGCACAGATGTATTATCGGAGGGTTGGGTATTATCATCGTTATAGTGTGAATACTAGATGATATTAGCTCTTAGAGTACACTAAAAGAGCAAAATATGTTGTTCCCGCACTTGCTCAGATAGAAATAGAAAGAAAAAAGGGGAAGTGTACATGTCTTTAAACTGTATTTATTACAGAAAACTGTAACCCGGCATTATCTCCCAATTATTATAACATACGAAGTCAATGATTTTAGAAATGGTATTCCAAAAGTATTTGTGCTAATTAACACTAAAACCCTGATAGGCTCAAGCTGAGGAAAACTATTATTCATACTAGGAATACTTGAAACTAGAAGTTGGAATTTCGATCTGTATTCTGATTCCGTTTTTGTTTGCGATTCTAATATAACTATGAAGAAAGAGCACATCTCTAGACCGGATACTCGTGCTACCATAGAACGAGTCGGCCGCCATGACAACGCGTAATTACAATTTATCCTTTCTCTTCTATATATTGCATCGCCATCTTAAAATATTTAAATTATCACCGATTTGAGAGAAAAGACAGATGGAGCCTTATGAACAACAAAAGTGGGACATGCATTTAGCTGTGTGTCCTTGGCAACCAGATAACAGCACGTACGACCGTGTGAATAATGTTGCCAGGGTAGTTAACATAAGTTTTGCTGTTTTTTTACCACTTCACTACTGTAGTCGTTAATCGATCATCCGCCATCAAAAAAACTTACTTTGTACTTGAAATGGACCTTTACAAACTAATTTTTATTTAAACTTATATCTGCCAACTTGATTTTGTTCCTTATCAATGAATATTTCTTGGTTCTCTTTATTTATTTACTTTTTTTTATCTTACCATACCTATGCCTAATGGTTCCGATGTTGTAAGAGCTTTCATACAATAAAACACGTCTTATAATAAATGCTCATTTCCTACGTGCATTAACACTTATACATTCCTAAAAATATCAAGGCACTGTTAGCGACTTCAACGTTTTTAATACTTATCATAACATATTATAACTATATTACAACACAAAACCCCTCACCGCGTCTGTCTGTCTAAACGCGATAAACTGAAAAACTACCTAACGGATTTTTATACTGTTTTCGTCAATGGACGTGTGTGAATTCGGAGAAATATGATGACGTCTGTTGAAAATTTCGGCAAAAATCATGCCGACTGGGAGCATTACTGGCATACGTCGCATAAACCAATGGAGTTACATATATGTATTGCTCTGCTAACCGTGCGACCACAATCAATTTGTTTTAATAATTAGCAATGCAAAACTCTAGTTTCAATATTACCAAAACACTGAATACGAAATTACATGATACTTTTGCATAAACAGTTCTCAGACTATGTGCAAACGGTGTTAACCAAATATCGTCAGTAGCACGAAATACAGTGGGTGTGAAGATATTTTTGAAATTCACACGCCGGCTGATACATAGCAACCCAATGTTATGTCATCGATATCTGACATTTTACAAGTATTTTATAAAAAAAGTACTTTTAAAAGATTAATACATTTATTTAAGTATAATTTTATTTTTGTGTAAATTTATATTTATTCATGGTCAACTTCTACGGGTGAAAGCAGTGCTAGTTTATATGCGTACCTATTAATTTTGAAGGTAGATAGATATATGTAAATTCATTCGTAGATTCTTGGTTATACATAAACAAACATAAACTTTGCTTTTGATTGGAAATAAACATTTAAAGGTGTAAAAGATTGATGAAGTAATAAAAATTATAAACTTTAGAAGTCACCTATTAAATGTCTATATTATTAATATAAAGTGCTAAATTTTCTCAGTTTGCATGTAGGATGTCATTTCTGGAACTACGGGTACGATTCTAAAAATGGATTCTTTCATAGAAAGCTACGTTTCAGGCTTTTTTAATCGTTATAGGTTTAGTTTTGTGACCACAATTTCACCTGATGGTAACACGCTAAGCTTAGTGCAGCTACCGGAACACACCTCTTGGTGCTTGGCGACAGATTTTCAACTTGAGGGTAAGCTAGCCAGGCGGGCATTAGAAAAAGCCCTATAACCATGATACGGTTTCATCACGATTTTTTACTTCACCGAAAGCTCAGGCTCAATGCAGGGATTCAAACTCACGTTCATCGACGCGATATCCGTACACGAAATCATAATCACTATCAGGCTGATGGTTAATGCTATGTTTTATTTTATTAAGTTTTTTATTGTAACTAATGTGCGAGCGCTTGCTATAGCTTGACCGTTGTGAGCCCGACCCTTCCTAATGTTTGCGGGACGAGGGAGGGGAACAAAACCAACCAATTGCCGGCAGCCGGCAGCAATAGACGTTTGATGTGAAGGCAAAGGATGTTAGCTTTGTGACTGCTACACATGAGATAATTTTACCAAGATTGAATTACCGATGCTGCGTTTAAAATTATTAATCAAAAGTAATGCTTCATAATGTAAGCAAACTATTTAAAAATAAAAGACGATATTAGCGTTTCCGGGTGAATTTTTATTGTGTATTGAATTGAAATGTTCTATTTAAGGATAAAAACTCGAGAGGTGTCGTGGAACACCCGGTAGGAATGAAGAGCCTTTCCCTATATATCATTTATTATTAAATAATAAGAACAATGAAGGAATGGTACTAAAATTGTATTTAATAAATAAATAAATAAATTTTTGTTTAAGTATAAAGTAATACAAAGTAGGTCTGTCTATAATCGTATTGTTCTCTTCAAATAAAAAAATATTTGCTTAATATCCGAGATGATGATTTCACTTTATGACTTTAATAGCTTAAGCGCTTAAATTGTATTAGTTACCTACATGTGTATTATCATTAACTAGTTCATCTTTAAACTATTATTTTGACTTTACTTGAATTGAAAGCGTAAGATGCACAAGAATCGCAATATAAAAATATTTGTGCAGTTTCCTTACTCCCATGAGAATGTATTGTTTCCAACGAAACGTCTAGAGAGGTGTGATTTTGTGAATACTAATTATATTGCTCCTTGACATTGTTTTAGTGCCAAACATTCGACGCTTCCGCATACAATCTAAGGAAATTTTATCAGTATAATGTCCTTAAAAAAATCGACGTTTGGCATTATACATGAGAACACCGATCGATTCTTAATCGGTCGTACCGTTTTGTATTTATGTTGTTAATTTTATATTTAAAGGCGATTTTATTAATATAAGTTTAAATCGAATGACTTCATCTATAAGATTTGTATGTTTTTGTAGGAAATAATCTCTGGAATTACTGATCCGATTTTACAAATGCTTTCACTAATAGAAACACTATATTATCTCTGAGACTATATGATTTTTATAAAATTTTATATTGTAATTAATGCGAAAAATGGTAGTTGCTAGTACTATATAAAATGGAAGCAATCCGTATCGTAATGTCATCTATGTATACTTACTTCAAATAGAAAAAAATAAGAGCATGAGAATAATGTTATTTAGATGAAATTGCTTAGTTCCAATAATGGCCCAAAAACAAGTATCATAATGTATATTATTTCTCAAATGTGTTATTTTCCTGGCAACGCTGTATCTCCGTTAATTCTTCAATAAAAGCTGTTGCTTAGATAATTTACATGCTATATTGTGAGAAATATTCGCATGCGCCAGTTATTATATTTTTAAAAGAATGATTATTTATAAAGTAATATATATATATATATATATATAATAACTACTATAATGTATTTTTATTAGATCAGACGTAATATTAAGTGTGAAAAGGAAACTAATCACATTGTATGTTTATCCTTTATTCTATATTTTTTCTTAGAAAAAGAATCTAGGTCATTTAAGGCAAAGCAATCATATTATAAATTTGCGTTAATAAGGGAAAATAGTGAGGAGAAACTAGATCGATATTATTAGATCGATTGCTGTAAATTCTAATATGTTCGGATAGATATACGATTGTAATGTCGGAGGCATTTAACGTTCAAGAATGCGGCTCTAAATGTTCTTTCTTTAACAATGTTGGAGTCTGTATGACGCCATTCAGAACAATTTTTTAATGTAACATATTGTGCATTGGTCTACATAAGTAGTTAGTAACTTTTTATAAATAATTCGAAATATTTCTGGTCACGGGTCGATTTTGTTGAAAGAAAATACAATGTTACGCCCATAAAACTTGAATATAATTTTGGATTCCCTGCACTGTATTTGATATCCACATTGTGGAATTATTTTATATTTCTTAATGACTACATTAATTAAACTATTACATTATATAAATAAAAAAGTTATGGAAAAGTAAGTGTTTGTTTTTAAAGTATGATATAAAATAATCAGATATAGATTCTATTGGTTTTTGTTTGTTTTGTGTATAAATTATAATTTTGATTTTATTTTTGCTTATGATAAAGCTACATGCTTGACCTTCTTTTTTTATACCACACTGCTGGCAAACAAGCATACGGCTCGCCTGATGGTAAGCGGCTACCGAAGCCTATGGACGCCCTTTAAAAGCCTATTAACTCCCCTTTTGAAGAACCTCATACTGTAGTCCTCAGGGAAAACCTCAGCAGGGAGCTCATTCCACATCCGAAACGTTCGCAGAAGACAACTCCTCTGAAACTGGACTGTCCGCGACCATTTAGGTTCCAAGGTGTGAGGATGAACTCCCTGCCGATGGCGAGAAATGCGATTGTTGAAGGTAGCCGTTTGCATCATGTCGAATAATTCCTCAGAACACAACCCATAATTCAAGCGGTAGAACAGAGACAAGGACGCAAAGTCTCTCCTTAGACTTAAAGGTTCGATAACGATTGTGAGATTGGAATCGTTGACAATTCTCACAGATCGTTTTTGATCCGATTGAAATGGGCCCAGCTGGTACCCAGGTGCTCCCGCCCAGAGATGACAGCAGTACTCTATATGGGGTCGGACTTGCGATTGGTATAGCAGAAATCTTTACCCCGGGGTGAAGTAACGCTTTGCTCTATTCAACACATCGAGTTTTTTGGACGCCAGCTTGACCTTGTCACTGGAGATGTCGACACTCAGGATTCCAATACTCTTTGAGATGGTTAGAGGAGTGTCCAGGATTTGTGGGACCACAGTAAATGGGGTTTTCTTAGTGGTGAACGCGCAAACTTGTGTCTTTGTAGTGGTGAATCTGACTAAATCCCGAAATCAAACGGAAACTCTGGTTAATTTATTCTCAGTTTCAAACACAAGTTGTTTGCGACTTTCTTCAACAACGAAACGAGGGATGTTTGCATGGCCCGTGTAAAGTACATCTTCAATGCTTGTCATCCGCATAGCAATGAATGCCGTCAATAGATAGCATATGATTGATATGCAACAAAAACAGCGTTGGAGATATTACCGAACCTTGCGGGACGCCAGCGTTTATGTCCATGCTTCGGAGCAGCTACCGTCTACTACGGCTCTTATGTATCTACCGGAGAGAAAGCTAGTAATTCATTTGCACAAACCCTTAGGCAGTCCGTAAGATGGCAACTTCGACAGAAGACTCCAGTGCCAGACCCGATCGAATGCCATCACTATATCTAGGCTGACTGCCAATGCCTCAATCACAACTGACGAAGAATAACATCAATAAAGATAATACTAATTATTTTTAACATCAATAAAATACGAAGAATTATATAATTAGGCTGATGACGGTACGCGTCTATTTATTCGCTAAATATAATTTATACATACATATCTTTACAATTAAATAAATACCTGTAGGTAGGTATATTAACATATTAGTGTTATGCCGACCCTATTTAGCATGTGATTAGAGTAGGGTTGCCATATTTTTTTCGAGGAATTATAATTTTTTTCAAAATAAGCTATAAAAATACAGTATCTAAACTTCAAAAATATGGTATTTTATGGAAAAGATACACAAAACAAGGATAACAACAATATAAACAAGGATATTATTTGTTACTTATTTATTTTAATAAAAACTATATTTCTTGAAACTTTATGCACTCTTTAGTTAGTAGCGGCTCACTTGAACTTAACGCACTTTCGATATCGCTATCACTTTCGATAACACATTTATTTAGGATTTCATCTTCTCAAAAGAAAGAAAAACATCAAATACAAAATAACTATCGATATACCAAAAACAAAGATAAAGCAGACCAAAAATCTATTTGACGTTGACAATTGTCAATTTGACATTATAGACAGGTTCGGAACGCACGTTGAGTTCGGATACATGCATTCGCAACAGTTAAAAGTTAATGTCACTTAATGCAAAGGAGCGTTTATAAATTTCTAAATGAAGGATTTGTTTGTTGGATTTCTGTGTTGAAAAATAGTATTTATGCATACTATTTATTTCTTCAACAGTAAACAGTACGCAGATTCGAATAATTTACAATACTATAATATAAATAGTACGGTTGGCAACCCTAGTTAAGAGCAAGATGATGATGATATGTATTCTTTCTGTTATATAAGTCAGCTATTAACACGATGCGGATTCAACCGGATTTTTTCTCTATAAACTGCGCTGTAATATCCCGCGCAACTTCTAAATTTAGGTTGAAGGTTTTAAAGCTTACAGCGGCTAGTTTAAATATGTACAGAAGCAATTCATGTATTTATTACCCACGGGTTACGTAACACAGCCGTAAATATTTTGTTTATCGATCTATATTTTAATAATATTTATCTATCTATATTTTAATAATCCTCACATTCAATTTTATGACTCTAGCTATGCTATCAGGTCGCGTGCACTAAGGAATACCGTCGGTCGAGCGCATGTCGGTCGTGCTGCTGCCTCGTTGCCGACGGTAGCCCGCCAGTTATATTAAAGACAAAAATGCTTGTTGTGGGTGATCCTTACAAGATAGACATATGCTATTGCTGACTTTTTGTAAATATTTTTAAGATCCACAATTATGTAGTAGATTAATTTGATATATCTCATATGGGTTACTCATCGTAAGTCATTTAAGCACTCCAAAAGCCTTTTTTTTCTGAATTGATCCACCAATTATCCTTCCTTAATTATTCCTTCAACTGTTTATACTCAAATTAACGTACTTCTCAGAAATCATGGCACATTCAAATGATTTTTTACGCTCGACTAGTGAACGCATAAGTCAGTAGAAAAATATTTTAGAATGTTTATTACTATTACAAATATCCGATTATCATTACAACATCCCTCGTAGGTGTGTCTTTGATCTGGCGGTTGCAATGGAGAGCCTCTTAGTGCAATCTCCTTTCTATACTTAGTGTGTTACTATTTAAAGGCGCATAATTAACATCTGGTGAGATTGTAGCTTCTTTATTAAGCAACGGTATTTGTGTATCTCTACTATTATTATAAAGAGGTAAAGTTTGTACGTTTGTATGAGGTAATCTCTGAAACTTCTGGTATTATTTCACTGATAGAAAGCTAATATTTTCCAGAGTGATTATTCTTATTAACTTTCGTGTTTTAATTCCAGTGAACAAAGTTGCAGGTGGATGCCACATGTAATAACTTGATATCATCCGACGTTTGAAATATGTGTAGGAAAACGTATAAAATATTGACAAGCAGACAATAGGTTTTACAAATATCATATTTCTATAGAAATATCGACACGAACTGGGAAAATATATTAACATTCACTATAAGCAATCAGTGTCTTGTAGAACAATAGTTCGAACAACATCCCATGAGGTCGTAACACTATAAACTTTCATGGAATACTGATAGCTGCGTGGTCACGAGCTGCGAGGCCTTTGCGCATCCGTGATGAAGCCGTTCATGGTTAACTGATATTCTGCGTGATTAAGAGCGTTAACAAATTAAACTGGTAGTAATGGTCATTTTTTTATTTTCTAAGACTTAACAAATAATTAATTCTATAATACAGAGCGTGTTTAGGCAAACACTGTATATGATTCCTCTTTGCAAAATGTTTTATTAAATCAACTTGCGAAGGACAGTTGCAGTGACAGGGCGAGGGGAACCCAAGACCAAGCCCTACGATGATTATGTAAATATTACATGGATTAAAACTATAGCTATGAAATATATTACATCCTACATTATGTTCTCCAACAATAGTGTTTACAATTACTAATATTGCATCTTATACGGTCATTTGTTCCAAAAAAAGATATACATAATATTTATTTCTGAACTATGTGTAAAATAAAATAAATGTTATATATAAAAATATTATGTGGATCTGTTAATTATTCTATAACTTTCCAACCAATTGAGTTTATCTCAGCCGAAAGACGGCCACTGCTCGATATATTTCTCCCCTATAATCGCCACAACGACCAATCCTGCGCTGTTTGTATCCAACGGGTTCCCACAACCTTCACCAGGTCGAAGGTTCACCTTGTGGTGGGTCTGCCTACGCTGCGTCTTCTAGCATGTGACTGCCACTCGAGAACTCTACAGCCCCATCAGCCATCTGTTCTAAAAACAATGTGCCCACTATCACTTAAGTTTAGCAATTTTTAGAGCTATGTTGGTTACATTGGTTCTGATTTGATCACGCAAAGAAACACCGAGCATAGCTCATTCCATTTCTCTTTGAATGACCTTGAGATTTCTTATAAGGCCCATAGTTAGCAACCACATTTGACTCACATTAATATTTGACCACGATTAAGCCCACATTTACATAATATATTTGTTTTATCGAGACGATGGTATTGTTAGGAACCGGTGGTGTTGTAGTCCAGCCATTAGTTATCGAAAAGTTTAGAACAATGTCTGCTGGCCCAGCTAGTATATGTATAAATTTTAAAACGAAATAGACACGACAGATATTGTCATGAAATTTTTTAAATCAAACAATCAGTAATTATTTTATCTTTCCTTTGCACCATTAAAGTAACATTCTAAATCAATGAAATCAGTTAAATTATTTATACTTAATTTTCTTTTCCTTAATTTGAGTAAACTATAATAAATCATGTGTTTATTGTTACGACTATAAAAACTAAACTAGACAATATGATCTCGATTAAACAAATTTTATTTACATAATTATGATTAAATATTTAAAGATCAGTCTAAATGAAGGAAACGATATTTATGTAGAACAACAGATAAAGTAAGAAATGAACTCAGTATAAGCTTAACCTCAACATTACAATATACAAAAATATTTAATGCAAAGTAAAATAATATTCTCTATTTTAAATTACAGTACAAAAGATATCAACGTGCAATTACATAGTTCACGTACCAAACTTATCTTTATTATGAAACATTTCATTGGGTAATATGTATATAACCGTAATTAACAAAGAAACAGTGGAAAAAAATCAATGAATTTTTCCACGATTTCATCATTTTTATGATAGTAAACTAAATTAAAAGAATAAATAAGTACTATGGTTAATACTTGGTTAAGCTAAATAAATATTCTTATTTGAAACGATTTTGTTTCAGTAGTAATGCCGTAACAATCGATTTAGAATTGAAGCTTGAAATAATCTCTGGTTTGGACTATTGGTAAAGGGTATCCTACGTCGCTAACTACGTAAAGTGTATTTTGGCGATTACAACTGGAATTTTTGAGATTATCGTGGTTTTTCCTTCTATTACATCATTCTTTAAAAATGTGTATAATTTAGATTAAAATTTAAAGCGTGCGTGAGTATGGTACAGCCGTTACCTCTTTATCAATATATGCAACATTTTCCTTGCAATTGCATACCGAATCAAAAAGTATGTGTGTGAAATTTATAGCTTGGATCAGAACAATCTGATATATTCGAAGAGTTTGCCTATACCTACTGCGTATAATAGACGTATTTTTTGTTATGATAATTATTATATTAAACTAAACTAAAATAAATAGTATTCCACGATTACAGCTATGGTATTGTCATTAAATATACTCGTATAACTTGTCTCGTGCCTGCCTAATGAATATTTAAGTTATAGTTAATTGTACACTTTTTCAGTACGAAGTTACGCGTTAGTAGAATATAAGTCATTGGTGATAAAGATTTATTGAATAATAATAAATTAAAACTTTTAAATTATTAGCGAAAAAGTATTCGGATAAAACAAGTTATCAAATCAACTTGTTATATTTGTCAAGTCACGCTTCGGAAAGTATCGTTCACGCTCCAAATAGCTTGTAAATCGAATGTCAAGTGCGTATTAAGAATTTAAATTATATGACATTTAAGTCCTCACAAGCACAAACTTTCTTTTAATCTTTTTATAAATCAATATACACGTCTCGTTGATTACCATCAAAGACTTTTTTCATTTTGAATTATAGTAAGTAGCCAGTGTTTTGTTCAGAGGGCAGGCAGGTAAGGAAAAATAAATGTTATGCATACCTTAGTGCAGTATTATATTCTGTAGAAATATTTCAAACTCCATTGATATTGTGTTCAATTTAAAAATAGCAAGAATTATAATTTTTCAACTAGTGTTAAATAAATAACGCTAAAGTGTTTACTTTACTTAGATTACCTATACCTATACTACGAAGGACCAGTAGCTGCTGGATATTGTAAGATATTGTTTGAAGTCATGGTAATAATACACGACAGAAGTAGACCTACTTAGAATTTTATTATGTTTTAATATATATATGTATATATATAATTATAATCTGTAAAGCTGTAATGCTCATTCATGATTCAACGATGACGATGCTAGAGACCATACGTCTGAGTAGAATGGTAAAATTGGTCAGTGAAACGATAAGATATTGATTTAATATTTTTTTGTAAAGAAGATCAAAGCTTGTCGGACTTAATAATACGCAATTAAAAAATTAAAAAATTATTATAAGCTCTCTCATTTTATATATTGTT
This sequence comes from Saturnia pavonia, assembly GCA_947532125.1. NCBI lineage: Eukaryota > Metazoa > Arthropoda > Insecta > Lepidoptera > Saturniidae > Saturnia > Saturnia pavonia. The sequence goes on from OX383904.1 coordinate 12,699,920, forward strand.
CGGACTGGTTTATCTTGTCGACATGTGCACCACGTGGCGGCACTGTTGCCAAATCAGGAGTTTTCCCTTAAATTCAGGGTTACTTTCATGGTTCGTTGGGGATTTTAGGAGGACACGTTAATTAAGTCTCGGGTACCAGCATACTCAGCATATCTCGGATATATAAAAAAGTACAGTGACTAATGTAAACTTACTTTATTACATCTTTACTGTAAGGCTTTATTTTAGGATGTAAGGGGTTCAAATCACCTATTTATACCTAAACTAACCTCAGCTGCGTGTAACTAACGAGGAAATAGCCATAGCAAGACAGTAAGGCTTATCAACCCGACAGGATCGCAACCAGTACTAGTGACTTACTTATGCGCGTCGCATTTCGGAATCAGCCGCTACATATCCAGTTTGTATTTACGCAGCATGACAGCGGCGACTACCATTGGATTGCCCTCAAGCACGGTTCCGCTGAGCTACTACAAAAATAATATTTGCAAATATTTCGAATATTAATTAAATATTTTACAAGTAATTTCATTATACTTATAATTATTCCAAAACAACTTTTATAGATAAATAAATTACTTATAATTTATCAGGATACAAGTATTAAAAAAAAACGATACGAACTTACTTTCCAGCGATTAAACGTGGAATGCGGTTTACGCAGACACTTCAACAAAACAAACGTGATCGCTGATTACCCAGTATAGACGGTTAAATTGGATTTTACCTTGAAGATTTCAACTTTAATAGCATATTGTATATCGCTTTATAGATATAATTTATTACGTTCACGGTTTCCCTGAAATTGGTTTTCAAATTAAGTACATTCTTTGTATTATACTGAGTGACTATAAATTCATTGTATGATTTATTCTTTTATGTAAATCGCATAAGTAATGGTTATTATAACTAGCGTTGCCCTACGGTTTCATCCCTATTCAATTTATCTACAAACTATAGGCCGACCCCTATAAGCGCGATCGTCCTGATGGTTTGCGGGACACGGGATGGTGAGTGTGCACGGATATATACGGTATTGTAACTCTGTACAATGTATTTTTTTTATTTTAACGCTATTTTCTTACTACCTGCTAAGTTACATTTGAGATGATACCCTATATCTTAAGATTAATAGTTTATGCATGTTTTTGCAACAGAGATAGATATTTTATGATAAATAATACATTTATTATACATGATATTGAGGTCTTTATTAAAATGCTAATCAAAAACTACTACATTGTAAGAAAATTATGCGTGTAACCTTTACACGTAGTTAAAGCTTAAGTTCTATAAATTTTGTAGTATATATTGACAATATAATTGAATTAAAAACGCGTTAAAGCATTACTTTTGATTGATTTTAAAGTTTATTAAAACGTGTTTAAACATAGCGTAATTCAATCTTGGTAATCTTCTGGTACTTTCTAAATTTTTGAGTAGATAGGTAATATATCTACTTTTGTTTTACTATATATAGGGACGAACCATTAAGTGAGACATATTTCTCCATCTACTGCAGATTTAATTTTTAATACTTTAATATTTTAGCGTTTTGTCCACAATCTCACCTGATGTTAGGTGGAGATGTGTACCAAGATGGTTAACACGCTAAGCACCTCCACTAGGAGGTACTGGCTCTCAAGTGCATCTGTCGGAGCACACCTATTGGTGCTTGTGGATAGATGTTCAACTTGAGGGTGGTAGCTAAGCAAACAGGCATTAGAAAATATCCAACAACAATGCTATGCTTTTATCACGACATTATCCTTCACTGAAAGTTCAGAGATTTGAAGTGACGTCGATCGACGCGGTGTTAGTACATCTGTCACAAGTACCTATTTGAGTTAAATTTCGCGGCTGAGTACCTTAAGCGCTCGCACCTAAGCCCAGGTGAAACTGTAAAATCTGTTTGAGGCTTCAGGGCCCTTACGGCTAACAGTTACTCACACAGTTACAGTAACAGTAAGTTCGAAAAAAAACTTGAGTTAAAATTTAATTAACTAATTTAAGATGACTACCAGCTTATATTTAAATAAAAAAAGATTAATTGTTTCAGTTAGGGTCGCCTTTTCCAAGTTCTACATTCTCGTAAATAAAAACATTTTAATGCTTAGAGTGTAACATTTATCGTAATAGTAATGACCGATTTAAAAATCAATGACCTTTGTTAATAGTTTTTGTAGCGCATACGATAGGAATATTCCATGTGCATTATAAACATAATATTATGATAAGTTGTGAGCTTATTTCTGAGAACAATTTGTAAGGAATTACACGTGCATGATCGAATATCACATGGCATATTTAGACAAACATTCATATAAGATCGTGTTACAACGATGTACTTTGATATGACACTCGTGATTGCAAGCTTGGTTGATATCCCTTTGTTATACACCATGTTATTTCTTAGTCCACGTAATCTCTCAATGTGTAGTATTTACAACTGAAATGATCTATTGTGCTGTAAATGGAATTCAGTTCAAGATAAAAGAAATAAAAACTATAATTTATAAGTTTTTTTTTTTTTTTTTTTTTTTCGAACTGACTACACTGTTAGCCTGAGGGGCCCTGGAGCCTTTACGGCTTTTACAGCTTTACCGGGCTTGGGGGCGAGCGCTTAGGGCACTCAGCCACGAAAGCTAAGCAACAACATCCGAGGGTGCCAAAGTGGCCGAATCTCGGCTCGGACTGTTGCGCGTATGCAATTAAGTCGCGATCTGACTAATTCCCTATCCGTAATTCGATCTAAACTAACTATACATATATACATGTTTCTGCCCCCTGGGAGGAGGGAAGGAACATGTGTATGTGTATTTAGTGGTCTGAAATTTTTGTCTACTCTAACTAGGCAAAAAAAAGAAAAAAAAAAGGTCCCTTACAGAACCTATGTACCTATGTGTGTTGTGCATGTGTGTATAATGCAGTGTCATGTATGGCTGTGAAAGCTAGTGATTGTAGAGTCACTTGTATCGCGCGAGTGGCTCCTTGTCTCAAGGGCTCCATGCCGATGGATCGGACCTAGGCTTGAGTTGCCGCAGAGGAGGGCGGTCGTGGCGGGTGTGCGGGAGCGAAGTTAACCGTACGTCCCCTGCGGAGGGAACGGTGGTTTCGCGGGCGTGGGCGCGAGCACGCATATGTTGCGGGAGCGGACGCGTAGTAATTATTAGCTTTCTCGATGTCGTCGTCGGGATCGACAAAGAGATTTCGCGGACGGCGTTTATAACGTTTGGCAACGGGGATCGAGTTGTCTGGGACGTAGTTCACGGTGGATTTTACGAGCGGGTTGGGGTGATTCGAAGCGCTATCGAAGTATCTCCTGGTGAGATATTTCACATAGGCTTCTATCGAGGGAAGCCTCATGTCCCTGTGGAGGTCCATGTTCCTAACGAAGGCTGGAGGGTCAAGCAGGCGACGGAGAAACCGATTTTGGACTCTTTGCATGCGGACAAAGTTATGTTTGGACATATGTGCGAACGCTGCGCAGCTATATGTCAAGATCGGACGGACGCACATCTTGTATAGTGTAAGCTTATGTCTTAAGGACATTTTGCTTACCGAACTGAGCAGGGGTCGCAAGCGGGAAAGGATCCAGACGGCCCTATTCCGGACTATAGTAACGTGTGCGTTGAAGTTAAGCTTCGAGTCGAGGGTGACACCCAGATATTTAGTCTTGGTGGCCCAAGGGATATTCCTACCGAATAATGAGAGGGGTCCTACCGTGCGTGGTAGTTTACATGTATGCGGTTCGAACATAATCGCGGCGCTCTTTACCGGATTAATAGCTATTCGCCACGTTCGAAACCACTCCCCGAGAGTGGTTACGGCACGTTGGACTGCGCAGGCGAGATTTTTTCTGTGTCTGTTTGACGCGTATATGACTGTGTCGTCAGCGTAGAGCCCTACCTCGACCCCGGGGGGCTTCGGGAGGTCACTGACGTACAGATTGAAAAGGCAAGGCGCCAGAATGGAACCTTGCGGGACGCCTGAGCGTATAGGGTGGGCGGTAGATAGTACTCCTTCCACTCGGTAGTGAAAGGTGCGGTCGCGTAGAAAATCATGAACTAGGTGAACTAACCTATCCGGGACTTCTAAATGGTGTAGCTTGTGGACCAGTCCGGCGTGCCAGACCTTATCGAAGGCCTTGGCTACGTCGAAAAAGACCGCAAGCGTGCGGGCGAAAGCAATATTGCTCTTGGCGAAGTTACTCGTGATGTGCTCCGTGAGGCGGTGCACTTGATGTGTACACGAGTGACGGGCGCGAAAACCGAATTGTTCGGGCGGGTATAAATTCTTGTCGTCTATAACGACCTTGAGACGGTTCAGAAGGATCCGCTCATAGAGTTTCCCTAGGGTGTTTAGGAGACTGATCGGGCGATAGCTATCGGGAAGCGAAGCTTTTTTGCCGGGCTTGCGAATACCTATAACTATAGCTTTTTTCCAGACGGCTGGAAAATAGCAGTGGGCTATGGCTGCATTGAAGATGCAGACCAAAAGAGCTATGAGGTGATCAGGAAGAAGTTTGAGTACTTCATTCCTGATACCATCAGGACCGGGAGATTTCCTAGGCTTAAGGCCTTTAATGATAGAACAGAGCTCATCTGGCGTGACCGGGGTTAACGTTTCCGCGGGGGGAATCAATGTGAGTTCCTGAACGGCGGTCTCGATAGTTTCGATGTGGGCAGTGTCTACGTTGTCGCAGTTTGGGGAGCACTGGCTCTCCAAGCTTGCGGCAAGGCATTCTGCCTTATCGTCGCTATCGAACGCGAGTGGGAGATCGGGGCCCCTTTCGAGGGCCGGCATCTGGGCGGAAGCTTCTAACTTCAGAGAGCGGGCGAGGTTCCAGTAAGCCAGATGGGACGGCTTGAGACCCTCTAAGAGGTTATCCCACCGGTGACCTCTGTATTCTCCGATGCGAGTTCTAACCTCTCTCTGAAGTTGTCGTAACCTACGGGTGTTATCCCTCGTCGGATAAGAGTCATGTGCACGTGTCGCGGCGTTCTTTTCCGTGATTAACGCTCGTAAGCCGGGGGGGAGTATAAAACGGCGTTCGTTCGCCGCTTGCACCTCTCTCGAGGCCTCCCTTACACCGGTTTGGAGGTAGTCGACCAGGGAATCGATGGCTAAATCGGCGTCTGCTGTTGACTCTAATACGTCGGGGATCCTAGCTAGGCTGGACGGGGTCGCGTTGTCGGATAGGTAGCGATTTAAGATCGCGTAGTCAACTACTTTGACTTTTGGCGGACTAGGGTCGAACGGTTGCCCGAGTTGTAAGATAACCGGGCGGTGGTCGGAGTCTAGTTCGTGTACGACTTCTATAAGTCGTAACCGAAGTGAGACACCTTTGAGGAGGGCTATGTCAAGTACTGTCGGTTGACAATTGTCTTGAAAGTGCGTGGGCTCTAGCGGTGCTATGACGTCAAAGCCGAGCACGTCGCATAGTAGTTCGAGTATAACCCCGTTACGGGTGTTGCGCGGGTTGTTGAAAAGGGTGTGACCGCTATTGAGGTCGCCTGCTATTATGACTGATTGATCGAGTGAAAAAAGCGCCTCCAGATCAGACTGAAGGAGTCTTTTATTCGGGGAGAGATATGCAGAGACAAGCGTGATTGACGGATGGCCAGTCATGCCTATTCTACAGACGGACACTTCCATATTGGTAAGTGCGGGAGGGTCTATTGGCATGCAATAGAGGGAACGCTTGTAGTAGATGAGCGTGCCGCCTCCTAGGGTGGCACGGTCATTTCTGACTATATTGTAATTTGCTATCTTAGGGTCGCGCCTACTGGGTTTTAGAAGTGGTTCTTGTACTAGAAACACGTCTATCTCCCGTTCCCTAAGAAAGGTGGATACTAAGTCCCGTTGTGGAAGGAGGTTTCGCGCGTTGAAAAAAGATATGTTGAGGCTCCTAGGTCTAATGCGAGCCATTTCTAGTTGGTGTGTTTAAAGCTGCAGCACGGGACACACGCTGGAGCGTGGCTGTCAGCTGGGGAAAGCGTTTGATCGCTTCAATCATGCCGTACTCTGTGCCGCACTGATCGTACGCTAGCACTTCTTGGTAGTCGTGCTCGAGAAGAAGCATGGCCATATAGTCGAGGCCGAAGCGTTGACTACATAGCGGGGAGGCCTGAGCCTTGGGAGGTTGCGGGCGGGGCCTGGGGCCCCATGCTGCCTGAGGGGCTCGCATGGGCGGAGGAGGCGCGCGGGGCGCGGGGGCGGCTGCCACCGGGGCGCTGGAGGCGCCCGGGAGGCTGGGGAAAGCCTCTGGCGTGAGCAGAGGCTTTGGCTATCCTACGGCGGGACGTACCCTCTGAGGAGGGGTGTGTCGCGTAGTGTGCATAGGGCGCGTAGGGCGCGTGGGGCGCGGGGCGCGGGGACAGCCGCGATAGTTCGCGGGGTGACCCTCGTTGCCGCATAGCACGCAGCTCGGAGGGGTAGGCGACTCCCGAGTGCGCGTGCACTCGCTCGTCGCGTGGTCCCCGAGGCACTTAACGCACCTGGGACGGAGATGGCAGTTGCGTGCCGAATGACCGTACAGCTGGCAGTTGTGGCACTGCGGAGGACTGCGGTTCTTGTGTGGGGGCTCTACGGCTATTCCGGAGAGCTCACACACTTTCCTAACATTAAAAATGGCTCTGCCCTCGGGGGTCAGTTCCAAGATGACTAAGACCATATCGAGTGGTCTGTTTTTGGAGTGTCCGCCGTGCATTCTGTGCACTTCGCGGACAGGGAGGGCCTTCGCTAAGAGGTCAGTTTTGACCTCCTCGGGTGTGATTTCCACCGGGATGCGGCGGATTACAACCCGGAGGTGACGCTCTTCCTCCAGGGAGTAAGTGAAATACTGTAGGTTGCTGTCTCGGAGCAACCTGGTAAATTGTCTATGTTCGTCCGAAGTGGAGACTTGGACGCGGATACCGTTGGCCGTGCTACTGGCCTGGGTGTAGTGAATACGCATATCTCTCAGTTTTTCCGAGAGTTTCGTCCAGACCGACTTGTTCTGGACCGTGACGGGGGGCGGGCGACGCGCCTTTCTGCCGGCAAAGGTACCGGCAGGCGCCGAGGGCGCTGCGGAGCGGGGGGCGTGGCTATTAAGCCCGGTCTTTTGTGCCTTTTGAGGGCGGGACTGAGTCTCCGGAGACTCGGGACGCGAACGCGATGCACGTTTGGCGGGCTTGTTTTTTTGAACGAGGGTGAAGCCCTCGTTATCATTGACTGTCGCCGTGTCCATTTCGTCGGACTCGGGTTCGGGATCCGAACTGGCGGGCGAGTAGCTAGTGTTTGTAGCTACTAGCGTCGGCGTGTCCGCTTCGGGAACTAGCGACGCGAATGAATTATTTATTGGCAGCGCAGAGGGCGCTGGGGTCGGGGCTTGAATGCCCGGGGAACGTGAGCGCGACGATGGCCGTTTGTACGGCGTTTGACGGTGAGCGCGGGGTGCCGTTGAGCGGGAGCGCGGGACGGACTTCTTGTTCGTTGCGTGTGGCGCGGCGGGGTCGCTGGTGGGCTCGGTGCCCTGAGCGATGGCAATGGCAACGGCGGGTTGCTCGGCCGCGATGGCCCTATTAAAGTCCATCCAGAGCGACGGATGCAAGGTCGTTGCGAACGCTTTGAAGCGTTCAAATTCAGATTCGTTTGCCATTCCGGCGGTGGCGGTTGGGCGGGCGGGGGTGAAGTTAAACCTCCCTGCCGGAGAGGCAGGGGGGTGCGCCGAGTGAATTTAAACGGCTATCCCGAGCCGTGTAAAGGGACCTGCGGGTCACGGTGTAATGACTCGCAGGAAAAGAACCTACCGGGCCCTACGTGGAGGTCCCTATCAAGCCCGAGGCAGAGAACGCAGCCGGTATAAATACCTAGCTACGCCCAAACAGACACTCGGGGATGGATGTGTAGCAGGATCGGAAGGGTGGGAAGGAGACACTCAGGGCTTGACTATGACTCTATCAAGGGCCAAGGTTCCTGAGCCCGACCAAGTACTATCGTTTGCCTCTGAAGGAGGCAACCGAGGGGCGCTTGGGTCACGCACCCACTTGCCTTCTGTTGACACCGAGAGGTTTCCGGCAAGCGACCACTAAAGTGTGGATTTCGTCGAATAGAAACAATTTGCTCTTAAAAGAGCAGTTTATGTTTGTGTAGCGTACTAAAAGTACGCGACACAATGGGTGCGAGCGAGACGGCGATACGCAGGTGCGGCGCAGGTGCGATGCAGGTGTGCAGCAAAGCCGGTCGGTCGTAAAACTTCACAAAGGCGGCAGAGAGCGGTCGTAAACACGTCCGTTCCCGCCGGCGGTCGTGATCGGTCTCCTAATTTATAAGCTATCGTTAGACGATAGGTATAGATTTTGCGCTTCAGCGATCTTAATTTATTTTTACATTTTTTTTTAAGATATAATACTGTAAATGTTTTTAAAACTCTGATAATAAATTAGGTTAATCCTATCTAACAATAATACATATTATTATACAATAATCACGGCCGGGCCGTCCGTGTTCAAAATATAACTAGACAACTATGACATTACAAACATAACATAATATCTTGAATATACCCATATTGCTTGATAATCAATCATATTAAATAAAGAATAATCAAGAATTATTAATAAATTAATGCGATACTTTCTGTACTAAGTTATCTGGAAAAAGGCAAACGCAAAAATGTAGTTAATGCTTTTGCTCAATGATATTATATATAGAAAAGAAGTTTTAGCTTAAACTTAAAAATGTTAATCAGAGTCAGATCAGATCTTTCAAGAATCACATTTTTTTATATTTCGCCGCGCCTAATGGGTTGTTACCCGGGAGCTATGTACCCCTTGCTCTAAAAATAGTTAGGTATAACAACAAAATGATTTACAAAATAGGTAATCTTCTTCGTAATCTACCTATTCATCTATCGTGAAGTCATCATGCCACGTCTCCGACATAATCACACAGGTTAAATTGCCTCTTTTATACATCCTTACAAACCTCGCTTTTCTTTTTTCATATTAATTAAACTTTTCATACAGTTTTATACGGTTTAGCGTGCACTCACTTTTCCTATGGTAAAAACTTTTACTGTTTGTTGTGCATAAGTCCGTCTTTATCACCCCTGGCCTCTATCTCCACGTATACACTCACTCTCTCTTCCATCTCTAACACATTCTACGTGTCCATACCAACTGAGCATACCTACCTTTCTAGATAATCTCTATAAGGCCAGTCATTCTGTCTGATCAAGTTACAACAATATGATGTCATTCAAAGTACAAAAATATCATGCAATATGTTTACAGGATTATATTTCAATAAAAAACTGTAAACGTTTTTATTAACATAGTTAAAGATAAAACAAACCGACTTCGTTAAATATCAACAATGGACACAATTATTATTTATGTAAACCTGTGCATAAGAATGATACTTTAAAATTGTATATACTAAACCCTTTCCAAAAGTATATAGATCACCACAGTAAAAGAATTATAAAAATCGACTGTGTAGTTTCTGAAAACATCACGCGCATACATACACCAGGACAACACAGAACCTTCCTTTTTTGAAGTCGGATAAAATAAATAAATAGTAATTTTAATATGCAATGAAGATTTTGGTTTTGTTATATTTATATCATACTAAGTTTCATAGGCGGACTAGCAGTCTTGGCCGCCCAAGGCCGTGCAGCACTAGCCGCCCCTGTTTTAGCTCATTAGTTAATAAAACATTTCAAATTTGATGGTATTAAATTATAGCTTTACGAGTCAATATTGTTATTCAAACTGGATTTTATCCATGTCTGGAGTCTTAATATGTACTTCATATTATGCTTTAGTGTACTATTATTTATTGTCATCATGTGTTTGCATTAGGCAGTATATATTTTGCCACGATTAGACGCCCCTAATATATAGTCGCCCTAGGCTTGTGCCTAGTTGGCCTTAAGGGAAATCCGCCACTGCTAAGTTTATCATAAGAAAGGTCGTCATGATGTATCCATAGAACGCAAGCTTTCTGTATTACCTAAATACGTGCATTTCAACTATATTTTATCATTAAAAAAAATAATGATACTGATAAACGTAGTAAAAATATTTTGTACGATAAAATCCTAAATAACTCTGTACAATGTATTTTTTTTATTTTAACGCTATTTTCTTACTACCTGCTAAGTTACATTTTTGGCCCTTAAATCTAGAATTGAGCAAAATAAAAAATCAATAAATCACATATATTTATTTATCAAACATTTAATTGAAATGCATCATCATCCAGATCATGGAGATTTGGAAATTAACTGTGAAATGCTGATCGCATCGAGTGGCGGATTTCCCTTAAGGCCCAGGCCTAGGGCGGCCAGATATTAGGGGCGGCTAATCTTAAGACTCCATGGATAAAAATCTAGTTTGAATTACAATATTGACACCGTAAAGCTGTACTTTAATACCATCAAATTTGAAATGTTTTATTAAATAATGAACTGAGAAGGGGGCGGCCAAGACTGCAAATCCGCCACTGATCGCATCATCTAATCCGGTTTCAGTCAATTATTTATCCGTTTCCGTTAGATTGTAAGTGCCTATAGCCATGCAAACTGTCCCCAGTGTCGGAACACTCGAAGGTTGACAGTAAAATTTAACTGTCTGTCAAAGGCTTAAAAAATATTTATTTACATAGTACAAACTACAAACATACATTACTCATGAACTTGTTTTAAATTCATACATAAACAGTACGAGATGTGACCTTGTAGTTTATACTTGTCCTTTTATATATATTTTTAATTTATCAATTTGCGTCGTGATAAGAGCAGAACAACGGAAAACTTTATTTATGAGGTAAACTTGTTTCGTGTGTAATTAGGTTTTTACTGTGGTTAAGTATAGGAGTAATATTAAAGTTCAATTAAAATTAAATGTGAGTAAAGAAATATATGCTTACATAACTTACAATAATATCGTCTCAATCCAGGTTTTAACTGGTCCAGAAAAAAAATTGAGACGTAGAACTGATGGGTTGTCATCTAACCTCATATACACTCAACGTCTCTCTGTCTGTCTGTCCGTTTATGTTCTGTTCAAGCGAAAATCACTTGGTACCGAAAACCGATTTACATGGTTCTTCCTTTAATTCATAGATATGTTATCTGACCAGGTTATAGGATATATTTTGTTACATAAAGTAACATATGAAATTGGTCAACATTGGCAAACAGTGACACAAACAGTGTCAATAATGGTGGAATAATTCCGAAAAAAATACACTTTTGGGGTGATTCAACGACTTACGCTAAATAAACCATATAAGATATATCAAATTAATTTTTACATTGTGTAGTTCTTATAAAGACCTACAAAAAAGTCTGCGATATCAATACATATATTCTAAGGATCACCCACAATAAGCATTTTTTATCTTCAGTATTTCGAGTGGGGGGAGCAAAATTCGCGTATGCGCTCCGCCGATAGCATTCTGTAGTCCACGTGATCGGAGCCGCGGGCATAGATAGTACTAAATAAATTGTTTAATGTTATGATTTCTTCGCGGATTGTACTTTAATTTTGTATCTTAAAAATTAAATTTAAACAGTTATAAAATAATTATCATACGGGAATTTTATCACATTATTTAGATGATTTCTTCACAATATATTATGTGTTCAGTATAGAAAATTTTTAACTATAGACCACGAGCTGCAAAGGTTACAAAACTCTTATTACCTGTCACAACGTACAAGCGCACAGAAAATATATTCGGAACATGATATTTTTTATCGAACTAACTGTGTGCTTTAAACATGGCGGTCGGCCGCTGGCGCCATTCAGTACACCCGCAACCGGTGACGGAGGCACGCGTCAACGCTTTCAATTATTATTTGCCGATTTAAAAATCATTAATTTTATATAAATATAATATATCAGTGCGAAAGTATTTTATTTTCCAGTTCTTAAAGCCTGACGTGACTAGTCAATAAAAAGTTGTGAGTGTACAACGCTGACACGTGGATATTAAATAAGCCGGCGTTATAGTCGTTTCAAATTAATTCGAATTGGTCAAGGTCCATACGAGAGATATACGGTGCTGAATTTTGCGTTTTCGTCGGAGGAGAATCACGTGTACAACGGGTGAGTGACACCTAGTATAGGCTCTTGGTCTAGCCCCAGCTTTATTTTTACACTGTACGCGCGGCAAGCGCATCGGCCCGCGACTATTTTTGGTTCACAGAAAGTTAGCACCTTCAAACTAAACTGAGAATTGAGAATGTATCTCATGTTACAAAATATTAGAAAGTAGTAAAGAAAATTCAGACAGACCGTCACGATATTGATGTAAAACAATTTTATAAGACGCATGTCGTAAACTGTACGATCACTCACGAGTTTGAATATACATAAATTATGAATAAACGTGCACCGGTTCTCATTACGTCATTGTGATACCGTCTGTCTATTGTATTCACAAAAAATGATAATTACCCATTGTATGCGATATTACAAAAATATATCGAAATAGTTATGTACCAAGTAGATACTTATCATTAATTTCCTTCCGCTGTGGGTTTGGTCGGGTGTTGCATTAGGCTTGATAACACATGCCATATCTAATGTAATGGGGCGAAGTATTGACAAACGGACCACATGCTCGATCGTGAGACTCCCGCGACTAGGTACACATCGCTCTTTATGGGCAAATTATAAAATGCATTCGAATTTAATATATAAAATAATATTATTGAATATTGAGGCCGTGGACTAAAAACTTTCTTAAAAGTCTATTAGAAACTAAACTACACAAATCTTAAATGAATGTAATTTTAAACAGCACCATTATGAAAACAATATATAATTTAATATAGGATTCTTCTCTCGAACCGAAACAAACGGTTCATTTTTTTCCCTAACGAATATTCTCTAAGTATGGAGACACGAACAAATCATAAATCGTATCTTAGTCAGTTTTTAATTTACGATCAATAACAATGAAAGGGAGCATATATGCTATTTAGCTTAAGATTTTATGTTCTGCGTATAATTATTTTCATATAAATAAACATAAAATTCCAGATTAGTTAGGCTGTTATTCTAGAAGCATCAGAGTGTTAACTAGCTTTGAATATAAATATGTCCCTTTATAGAGGTAGACTACTGACAGTGGATAAGGCTTATGAGAAGCCGATTTCCATTAAGTTACTGATGAGAATAGATCTATATTATGAGAGCTTCTAACTTACATTTTAATTAGACAGCCTTCCCTTCTAAAACATTCAAACTTCGACAACAATGTTGTATTATTAATATTGTTCTAAACTAATTGTGTTTGTAAAATCGTTAAATTCTTTTTCAATTTAAGCACAATACTCAGTGATAAGTTACATTATTTGTACTTCACATGAGTTTATGAGATTAAAACAGGAAAATATATTTAATAAATTTTAAACATAAAAGATAAGTAAAATAACAACTAAGTTTGAAAATTGTTAATAGTAAGCTTATACAGCAATCTAAGTTTTCAGATGATGGTAACTTATATGGTCAAGTAGTTTTTCTTGAACTAAATGTTTGGTATGCAATATTTTACATTGTAATATTTGTACCTAACTAGCTGTGCCCGCGGCTTCGCTCGCGTGTTCTACTACTGTTCTTTTTTTTTGCAGTATGCAAATTATTTTGTCTGAAATAAAATAGCCTAAGCTATTTCTTATAACATCAGCTATCTGCCAGTGAAAGGCCCGTCAAAATCTGTCCAACCGTTTCGGAGATTACCCGGAACAACAGACAGACAGCCAGCCAAAAAAAAAGTTTTTTTGTTACAGTTACCGTGTATACTTTCATATACATTTAGTAAAAAGCTGTTATTTTGATAGTACAAAAGAAATACTTCAATTATATGTATAGATATATAGACAATTGATCTTCTTTTTCATATTTAATGGCGACGTGTGTTACACACAATTATGCCAAAGTCATGTGGATTGAATATTTTTCTAATCTTCACAGTTCAAAATTTTACAAAATTGTGGCTCCCTTGTTAAAGTTGTCCAGGGAGTCTCTGTGGCAACCAAAAACTTATGCTTCTAGACATAGTTTTGTATGTTAGGTAGCAGGGTTTTTTTTTTTTTTCGAACTGACTACACTGTTAGCCTGAGGGGCCCTGGAGCCTTTACGGCTTTTACAGCTTTACCGGGCTTGGGGGCGAGCGCTTAGGGCACTCAGCCACGAAAGCTAAGCAACAACATCCGAGGGTGCCAAAGTGGTCGGACCTCGGCTCGGACTGTTGCGCGTATGCAATTAAGTCGCGATCTGACTAATTCCTTATCCGTAATTCGATCTAAACTAACTATACATATATACATGTTTCTGCCCCCTGGGAGGAGGGAAGGAACATGTGTGTGTGTGTGTATTTAGTGGTCTGAAATTTTTGTCTACTCTGTCTAGGCAAAAAAAGAAAAAAAAAAGGTCCCTTATAGAACCTATGTACCTATGTGTGTTGTACATGTGTGTATAATGCAGTGTCATGTATGGCTGTGAAAGCTAGTGATTGTAGAGTCACTTGTATCGCGCGAGCGGCTGCTTGTCTCAAGGGCTCCATGCCGATGGATCGGACCTAGGCTTGAGTTGCCGCAGAGGCGGTCGTGGCGGGTTAGGTAGCAGGGCTTTTTCTAACTATATCACACAAAAATCCACCTATATTACATAATATAATACCAAATGATGATAGTATATGAATTAAAATAAAAACTACCATGTATTCATATAATTTACACAATACAGTATATTTACAGATATACTTTATACGATAATATTGTTTTCCCCATTTTTTCCTTCAATTCTCTTTCCAGTTCGATCCCAGTCGAGATTACACAAAATTACAATTTTATTCATACAAGCTTATAGAAAATTGTTGTAGAAATTTATGAAACTGTATTTAATTATCCTCTTTTTATCAATATTCATTAATATTAATGAAAGAATGAATACACCAGTCCACATCTAAACATGTTTTATAAACGGCCAATGAAATTAATGACACCTAAATAGCGGACTTATATGGGATATACGGGTACGGATTACGAATACACACATGACTGATCGTCATGGATTATGTTTAAAAAAATATAACATTATTCTATAATTAGTGTTGATTACTGCTCATACTTTGTACTTAGTGTTTCTCTGTCAACCATGGTACAGAAAAATCCTTGATTTGGGTCAATACTTCGATAACGTTACTTCTTATCATAACTATAATTTTAGTTAAAATATTTGAAATTCTCTTTAAAACTCGTTTACAGAAATCATTATGACAATTTGCTTTTCGTCACGATCACCTAAATCATAACTATAATTTTAGTTGAAATATTTGAAATTCTCTTTAAATCTCGTTTACAGAAATCATCATGACAATTTGCTTTTCGTCACGACCACCTAGTTACGTTATCTACATTGGTCGGCTCCGAGATTTGTTTATTAAACATAATTTGTAAATGTTAACCGTCTAATGATTTTGTTAATAATAGGTCTTTTACCTATGAAATTGCCGTTCTGCAGTACTGGCCATATCAAATCAAAATAATTTTTGTTTGGCTAAGAATTCTAATTTCAAATTAATTTTATTTTAAAAACATGGAATTCTTTTTCCAAAAGTAGTCATTTTTTTATTGATTAGTGTTATATTTTCATCGCATTTCAATCTTTTTTGTCATCATGGATACGTTAAAAATTCGAGTAATTATGGAATATGAGTACCGTCGTGGCAGTAACGCGGCACAAGCGGCACACAACATCAACGACGTTTACGGAGCTAACACTACAAACCAACGCATCACCTGTTATTGGTTTGCTCGCTTCCGTTTTGGGAATTTCGACCTGAAAAATGAACCTCGCGGTTGTCCGAAGACTTTGGTCGACAATGACGAATTAAAGCGATTGTGGAAGCTAATGATACACAATCTACGGCTGAATTAGCAGCCGCTTTCGACGTTAGAGTCAAAACAATATTGGTCCATTTGCGTCAAATTGTCAAGGTAAAAAAGCTTGACAAATGGGTGCCCCACGAACTCAATGATCGCCAGCGCGAAGTACGCGTCGAGACGTGCCTTGCACTGCTCAACAGACACACAAATGAAGGAATTTTGAACCGCATTGTTACCTGCGATGAAAAATGTTTTCTGTTTGATAACCGCAAGCGCTCAGCAGGTTGGTTGGGTCCTGGTTCAGCACCTAAACAATGCCCTAAACGAAAACACCCCTAGAAAAGTGATGGTCACTGTTTGGTGGTCTAGCGCCGGTGTGATTCATCACAGCTTCTTAACAAACACGGTGAGCATTACTGCAGATGTGTACTGTGGAGAACTGAACACAATGATGGAGAAGCTGGCACATCTCCAACCAGCATTGGTCAATCGCTCGTCTCCGCTGCTCCTGCACGACAACGCGCGACCTCATACTGCACAACAGACGGTCTCCAAGTTGCAAGAACTGGGGTTGGAAGTTCTCCGTCATCGGCCCTACTCACCAGACCTTGCGCCTACAGACTACTAATTTTTCCAGAATTTGGATAACTCCTTGGCGGGAAAAAAATTCAATACCAGAGAGGCAGTACAAAATGCCTTTGAAGAATTTGTTGCCTCCCGTCCAGCTGATTTCTTTAAGAAGGGCATCAATAAACTGCCACTGCGCTGGCAAAGATGCATTGATTGCATGGGTGATTACTTCGATTAATACAAATAAAAAATACATGAAAAAACATCGTTTAAATTTTTTCATACAAAACGGCAATTTCATAGGTAAAGACCTAATATTATCGAAATCGAATAATTTGTACTAGTTGTTTTATAGAAATAAATAAAGCTAAGTCTACGAATGAGAGAAATTAGTTTAAACAATACCTACTCCTACAATCAGAATGTACCATGACTAAAAGTCATCCCCGTTAATATTGGGCGTAAGTCGAAATAATTATGTAACTTTTAAAAACTTCGGAATGCGTTTATTGTGTTAAGTAAATTGCTAAACACAAAAAGTAGGGAAGTAGACGGCAATTGTTTAAATCTGTGAATGGTCAACGAACTCTGAATGAGATTATCGGTGAAAGTGTAAACTTCATTGTTATGGATGTTGGGTAGACCCAACTTTGTCAGAGCGGTGCTTCGGCAGTAACTTTGTAAAATAAAGCAACGGTATTTTGCAGTCTGCCTAGAGGTTATATTTTAAACGTCCGGAATGAACTCCGAGTATAATCAAACAAGTGTACTTCTTCTTCTTACCTTTTATCCTACTTAAATAGGGTAGGGTAAGTAAGGTAGGGTAGGGTAAGTAGGGTAGGGTAGGGTAAGTAGGGCAGGGTAGGGTCGGTACAACATGTTTTGCTCTTCCGCTCTCCTCTACCAGCTATCATTTCCTCACACAATCCATCCACCTTCATATTGAACACTTCTAGTTATATTAATTTCATCCCTTCCTATGTCATATCCATACTAGACTAACCTATTACTCCTCAATTTTATATATCACTTCATACTTCCTTGTATTTTGGGATACCAAAAATTGACATGAAATATCCATAATAATATTTTTATAACGAATAATATATTTTCCGATCAATTTGTTCCCTTGTTCCTTTAGCGTAAGCGAAAACTTGCCAACTTAATCACATTAACGTGACAAATATTTCTTTAGGTTAAATAAATCGGTTATAGGATTTAACTGTATATTGTGATTTAATAAATCTGGATACAATAAAAAAAACAAGTAAAATAGGAATATGAATAAAACGGGGGCATAATTTACAATTAAA
The DNA here is from genome assembly GCA_947532125.1 of Saturnia pavonia. NCBI lineage: Eukaryota > Metazoa > Arthropoda > Insecta > Lepidoptera > Saturniidae > Saturnia > Saturnia pavonia. The sequence goes on from OX383904.1 coordinate 12,717,695, forward strand.
ACACAGACGAATTGGCAAGAAAAATTAAAGAAAACTTGTCCGACCACGACATTTTAATGACTTCGATACCGTATATAAATTTATATTCAAAATAATCATTAATTTGCGGTATTAATAGCAGGTTGAATGTATAAACAGTGAGTGAATGCGAATAACGTTGTAATTACATTAATTATTTCACACCTTGTGTTTTAAAGGGCATGAAACTTACGTATATATTCCTCTGTTTTTTTTCCGTGAACAGCGTTCATTTTGTCAAGAGTAATTTTCAACGACGGAAAATTACTTAATGTTTCTACTGTAATCCTCAAAATCAGATTTCAGGAGAAAACTATATGGTATATGTATTCCATAAGTAATTTTATACGAAAGTTAACTATATATTAACAAATATATTTATTTAATAAAAAGACAAAAAAAGATTTAACCCCAAATACTTCAGTTATATAAAAACAATGATGGCTCAGTGGTAGCGTGTACGACTTCGCGTTGATTGACGTGAGTTCGAATACCTGCAATGAGCCTGAGCTTTCGGTGAAGGAAAACATCGTGAGGAAACCATAGCATGGTGGTAGGGCATTTTCTAATGCCACAAGGCTAGCCACCCTGCAATTGAAAATCTTTCGCCAAGCACTAATAGGTGTGTTCCGACAGATGCACTTGAGAGCGTGTTATCATCTTGGGCTACATCGTCAATTAGCATCAGGTGAGATTGTGACCACTACGCCGAAACTATAACGATAAAAAAACAACTAATTACGCCCCACAGTTTCACCCGTGTTATTTTTATTCAAAGAACTCTCCATCGCGCCTTCACCTACGCACAAGTACTTTCCTACAGCTTGTCAGATTGCATGATGTTCATGGTTAGTGCTCCTCTCCTTAAAAATTTTTCAATGAGCGATAGCAAAAAAAAAAACAACTTCTTGAGCTTATAATATTAGTTTAAATTTTTACGTAACTAAGTTTATAGATAGGCCAAACTGCCTGTTTCATAAAAATCAATCATCGTATTGTCACGTGGGCGTTACAAGTCGAATTCATAAGACGAGAGCAAGTAGACCTTGAGACGAAAAGTAAAACTAGTTTCTAGTGATCGTACTAACCATGTTGACTTGGATCGATTTTGCACGATGTTTCTATAAGTAACCATTATTCTTCCAGAGATAACAGTAGAATTTTTATATAATTAATTTATTTCAAAACATATATTTTAAAATTATAATATTTCTACATAAATTTAATATACTTACTTAAAAACCGCGCAAGTTACTTTTTAGGTTATTTGTCAAATCTTTAAATAAGAAACAAGTGGATTGCACTTGATACTTGACTGATATGAAATACATAATATGTTAGTTACTGAGAAAACATAATAATTTAAAAAACGTTTATTGTTAACTTTCTTAAAGTAACAATTTTTCGAACATAATTAATAAATAATATTAATAATTGATAATATCAACCTTACCTTTACCCTGTAGGTAAAGGCCTCTTCTTTTTTAATAAATTTTATTGTTTATTTTGACGTTTTTATGTTTCCTGTAATAATTTGTATAATAATTAATAAGTATAATTGGGATAATAAATTAATTCAATAATATATTTGTAAAAATACTTTTTCAATAATAAAAGTTTTTCTTAAAGTAGTATTTTGGAGAAGAAGAATAAGTTTATTTCATTTTACGCTGTTACATAATCTAATCTCATATAGCTGAATGTACGTTTATTTGAATGTTTGTCATAAATCACGCTCAATCGGCTGGACGAATTTTAATAAAATTTGGTATAGATGGTATACATGGTATAGTTGGTATAGATGGTATATATGGTATAGTTGGTATAGATTATATCATGGAATAGAACATAACTTTCGTTTATTAATTATGTATTACTTAAGTAGTATATAATAGTATTAGTAGTAGTAGTATAATAGCTTCTACCAGTGACTTCACCTACGTGGGCATTAGAATTGGGGTTTATCGGGATAAAACGTGTCATATGTATTAATCCAGGTTATAAAGTATGTGTGTAAGCTCTTTTTTTGTGTTTAAGTAATAAACACCAAAACATACAAACTTTTACATTTATAATATCCGTACATATTTTAAAACAAAGTTCTCTCGCGGCGTCTGTCTGAACGTGATAAACTCAAAACTATCAAACTGATTTTCATACGGTTTTTATCAAGGGATGGAGTGTTTATGAGGAAAGTTTAAGTGTATAATTCATTAAGCTTTTGTGTAACTTGGTTGCAATATGACGATAATTGTTGAAGATGTAGGAAAAATCATGTCGATTGAGAGCTTACTGGCGTGCGCCGCGTCAACCAATAGAGTTGTTATATGTATTGCACAACAAAAAAAAATGTATGCATATAATATGCACTGCTACCCGTGCGAAGCCGGGGTAGGTTGCTAGTTATATATATAGTAGAGTACGATGTTTTATTTACGCCCAGCGAAACGGGTGCGTGGCTCCTAATTAAGAATATAATTAAGAATTCGTTTTCCTTAAATTTTTGCCTAGTTATATTCCCTTACCCGAATACAGAAACAAATTTAATATGGTATATTTTAACAAGGAAAGAAACTAACTTGAATAAGGTAATGAATTTATTTTCCTCCTAGTCCAAGGGATATCTTTATGTACTTGTAAACCTGTAACTTTAAGTACGTGAACGTCTCAGACAGTGACGTGATACATTAAGATAAACTAAATTCTTCAAACGATGAACTATCTTCAACCATTCGAGTTATTTTACTGAGTAGATAATAATCACATCGCAGATTATTTCAGTCTTATAATTATTTGAATACCGCTAAAGAATGTTAGTATATAAAATACTGGCTTTGCCCACGGCTCCGCTCGGGTCGGTCGAGCACACGTGCAAATCGTGCTGCTTCCGCCCGCTCCCAAACCATGGCAGTTGTCCGCCGGTTACTTTAAAGATAAGAATGCTTATTGTGGATAATTCTTAATAGATATATGCTATTACCGATTTTTTATAGATCTTTTTAATATCTACAATTATGTAGTACATTAATTTGATATATCTTTCAGAGTTTACTCAGCGTAAGCATCCCAAAATATATTTTTTCCGAATTTATTCACCATTATCGTCACTGCTAATTTCTTATGCTTATTTATATAACAAAATATATCCTGTAACCTGGCCAGGTAATACAGCTACGAATTAAAAAAAAATGTAAATCGGATAAGTGGTTTTCGCGTGATAAGAACATAAACGGACAGACAGACAGAGATACGTTGAGTTTTATAATATGTATAGATAATGTTAATAATAATATATATGTGACCAATACTGTTCATTACTTGCGTTTAAGATCTTTTATTGCATACCTTAATAAGCTTATTCGGTGTTTCTATCGTTATGACTTATGGCAGTAATTTAGATCAACGTAGTGTATCAAATCAACCATTGTCATCTGAACCGAAAAACATCTAGGTACTATTGAGCATAGGCCTCCCCCAAATAATCGTTACAACGACCGGTTCTGTGCTGCTAACGTCCAGCGGACTCCCGCAACCTTCACAGAGTCGTCGGCCTGACTTGTGGCAGGTCTGCCCACGTTGCGCCTTCCGGTACGCGGCCAACACTCGAGAACTATTCGGCCTTATCGGCCTTCCATTCATTGTCACTTAAGTCTAGAAATTCTTAGAGATATATCGGTGACTTTGGTTCTTGTGAGGATAGCCTTTGCTCTTTAAGTGACATTGGATTTTTTATTAAGCCCATAATTATCGATCATATCTCAGTACTATAAATCATCACTGGTTTTCGTCTAGAGACTTTGTGTATTAATTTGATACTATACAGTCTCCAGTGTATATCGGATGTTATAGTACTTTTTTAATAATGCTAAATGTATCTATATAAATTGCAGGACGCGACGTATAGAATAATTTGCGACTTGTAATTTTCAGTTTAATTTCTTCTTTGTTAAATGTGTTTTTAATAATAAAGTAGAATATGCCATAAGTAAACTAATCCTTAGTAAAGATATATGTTACATTGAATACAGTTCATGATTTTCGGAGCATACTATTTTTTGGCGATAAGACCTTGGAGACAAAATATACAAGTAAACAAATAATGATAAAACCTTTTGTTTTTCGGAGTAGATATCTCAACCCCTACAAAAATCTATCAATGAACAAGATAAATATGTAAATCTTTTTAATAACTTGTCGAGTGAGTGTAGTGTGAGTGTTATCATAGATAATTATTAATATCCGACAACACAGGTCACAAAATCACAATAAAAATGTAATATATTTTTTCATAATATTGTTGATGAATTGCGGTTTTCATATATTATAAATGCGACATGGGAAAATATAATAGTCCTATGAACAGACCTCTTTCTCTTGATATCATTAGACAAGAGATAAAAGTTTTGTTATAATATACACTAACATAAATAAAGTATCATAATTTACGGATACGACAGCTTCGTTTATTTGGTCTTGTATGATCAAGGTCAGTGTGAAGTAATCTTGTTTCTAATTTCAGTAAGACATTACTCATAATTTAATGCGGGAGTTAAAATTTTAGATAAGTGATCTCATTACTGTAGCTAAGATATAGAACTATTGCGAATTTGCTCGATAATACTATACTATATCATTAACATATTAAAATCTATACTAAAAGATATTAGGTAATAAAGTTGAAGAGTTTTTTGTTTGTTTGTTTGAACGCGCTAATCTCTGGAACTACCAATAGGATTCCGAAAATTCTTTTTATATCGTTCAGTGAGTCGTGTAAATACGAAATATATATATAGTGATATAAAACCCAATCAACTGATTGCGATGAAACGTTGAGATGTTGTGTTAAAAGTTAAGTTATGGGTACAACCAGTTTACTATAGATGGCATGCGAGTCGTTTCATTTTTAAGGCAAAACGGGAATTCAGCTGAATACATCTAGTACGAAGCAAAATTGTCTCTTCATAATTGTTACAGCGTCGTATTGTTGTGTGAAATTTATCGTTAGAAATAAATATAATTTTATTCTGCATCGAGATTATACTCATGCAAAAGTAAGTATTATACTTTTTAAGTACACACATATATTTATGGAATACAATACCTATATCCGGAATGGATAAACTAACAAGGAAGTGAAACCGGAACCGCATTGCATCAACTAAAGATAATTAGTCACAGACCAATATAGATTTTTATATTTTTGGTCAAATATAATAAATGGTTCTATATAGGAAGTGTCTTATAGACTTTTTTTTTCACAAAAATCCACTACTCTGAATATTACTAGCAGGTGATAATTATAGTCCGCATTCCACCAGGTAGAATACTACCTACACCTTGACAGCAGCTGTGCAATTTTAAATGTCAATAAAATGGTACAGCGTAAATGTATTAACTTTTTATGTTGACCCGCATTTTATTCGGTTTATAGTACCTACGTAATTCGTACGTAGTACGTAATTTATTATGCATTTACATAATGTTTATAACAGAAGTATGTACGTCAATAGTTTCCGTCATATTGAATAATGTAAAACTTTAAAAGATATTTTGTTATTCAGTCGGTATACATTTTACTATACAGTACTATATACTATAAGTACTATAAGTACTATACTATATAGTATACATTTATTTATTGATAGCACAGAGATCTTAGAAGGCAGATCTTGTTACTGACCTTAACCAGTTCTTGAATCTCGTATCTTTATGGGGTACTAGAGTGTAGAGTTCTGAAGAGTACTTCAGAATGTCTCATTCGCAAAGCGTGAGAGTCTCAGTATCCTAGAAATTGATATTCATCATGATCTCAATCTCAGGGTGATATCCCTGAGATCACGATTAGAAGTGTTAACTCCGCAACATCCAGGAGAATCGGCATCCTGAACTGAATGTGATGCTTTTTCACGACCGACCAACTGTACCTCTTTATAAGGCTCAGGTTCGGCCGTGTATGGAATATTATTCGCATCTCTGGGACGGCTCCACCGAATACCTTCTCGATGTCCTGAACAGCTTGTAGCGTCGGGCTGCCGCATTGTGAATGATACAGACGTCACTAAATATTTAAAACCTCTTCCCTCCTCCCAGGGGGAAGAAACATGTATGTATGTATAGTTAGTTTAGCTTAAATGATGGGGAATTAGCCAGATCGCGACTTATTTGCATACGCGCAACAGTCCGAGCCGAGGTTGGGACACTTTGGCACCCTCGGATGTTGTGGCTAAGCCTTCGTGGCTGAGTGCCTTAAGCGCACGCCCCCAAGCCCGGTAAAGCTGTAAAAGCCGTAAAGGCTCCAGGGCCCCTAAGGCTAACAGTATAGTCAACCCGAAAAAAAAATACTCTGACGGGTTTATCACCTTGAGCTTGTTGGTCGAGACTCTATACATCGGCTGATCTCAGAGCGTGACACGACTATGGGCGTTGTGCGCGCATCACGCATAAACTACTGCATAGATTTTTTTTGTTTTACTCTTTAGATACGTAGCCCTTATCAAATAAAAAAATATCACGATATCTTCATAAATAATAATTCTGTAGTCAACGCGCGCAGAGCCGCGGGCACAACTATGTATAAAAATCAGTCGTGTTGGACGAGTGGTTTACACCAACTGAATCCATTCGATGTCCGCACTGTCCGCAGCTTCAAACCCCGGCATGTACCAATGAATTCTTCGGAATTCGCGTACATTTACTCAATTAAATTAGTAACAATACCAGCTGAGGGTGAAGGAAAACATCGTGAAGAAACCCTAACGATTGAGAAATGTTCTTGTTGTACCACTGTATCTAGGAAGAATATAGAATTGTTGAATTCTCGGCGTTTGAAATCGCCAATACGTCGTGTGCTGATAAAGCCCGTACCTTCCCTTGGAAAGAATATTTTCCGGAATAACGAATAACATTTGGTCAGAAACCAATGTTAAGTTGTATATAACTTTTTAGTTTTATTTTCTATACATATTATAAAACTCAACGTGTCTCTGTCTGTCCGTTTATGTTATTTTCACTCGAAAAACACTTTAATATTAACATTTTTAATTTATTTTAATTCATAGCTAAGTTATCTGGCCAGGTTATAGGATATAATTTGTGATTTAAAGTAACATACGAAATAAGCAGTGATGGTAATAGTGAATCAATTCGGAAGAAAGACACATTTCGGGCGCTTAAATGGCTAACATTGAGTAAACCATACGAGATTGATCAAATTAATTTCTACATAATTGTATATTTTCAAAAGACCTACAAAAAGTCAGCGATAGCATCTTCTAAGGATCACCAAAATTAAGCATTTCTGTATTTCATTCTCTTGAGTAGGGACAGCACGATTCGCGCATGCGCTCGACCGACGACATTCTGTAGTCCACGGAAGCGGAGTCGCGCATGCAGTTAGTTTAAATATCTCTTTCTTATACGCTCTTAATAGTCAACTTTTTTTGTACAGTCACACAGGTTTTGGTTGAAACGTAACTATCCACAACGTAGATTAAATTATACCAAACACTTCGACCGTGACATTAGCCGTCTTATTTCAACTGTTAATAGTCTATGAAGTAAAAAACGGAGCTCCTTTTAAATAAAATGTTACGTATATTTTATTAAGATTATGTACTATATTCAATAAGCAAGTTTGCCGATGGTTGACAATAATTATTATATTAGAACAAGTGTAAATAGTACCCTTAAACTCCCATAGACTAACTTCAGTCAAAAAATTCTTTTATAATGTTCTTGGCTCTGTAGGACATCCACAAATGACGCCGATTAATGATCAATGCGCATAAATTTTGTATTACCGCTATACATTTGTGTCTAGACTGCCAATTATGCCAATAAATAGTTGACATTCAAATAAATTTTTCTTTCTCTTACGTGACATATTATAATTTAAATATACTCGTACTTTTAGGCACAAAAAGTTCCCACAGAAGTGCGAGAACATGATCATAAACTATAATACATGACCAAGTTTTTTTTGTACACTTGATAATTCATAGCAGAGATGCATAAAAAAAGAAATTGAATTTGCAAATATTACATAATTTGATTTTGCTTAAATACTTAAAAGCCCTGGTATTATTTTTAATCTATCATCTATGTAAATAAAAAGATAAAGGATTACCATTGTGCGCGCATCGCGCTAAAACTATTGGAATGATTTTGATCATTTTTTTTTTGGTTTACTCCTTAGGTACTTGGTCAATATTTAAAAAAATATCACTATATCTTCATAAACAATAATTCTTTAGTCCACACGAGCGGAGTCGCGGGATTAGCTACTGTTTAATATAAAACTATTAGTGTCACAATGTGTTTAATTTCTGAATATATAGATTATGTATTGTACAAATTATACATTTTCAAAATGATTTTGTTTCTTTTTCTTTATAATCGACTATCTTACTCAAAAAGTATTTAATGATACAATAAAAAAAACCTCTAAAGCTACTCGGACTCGCCGACGACGTTAACCGGTAATAATATGTACATTAGTTACAAAGCGTCATGGAATATTTTCGGATTTCATAAAAACTTATCAAGAAAAAACAAGCGCCGCCGCGCGCCGTCCCATTCACAAACTTTGAAATATTGAAACGGAAAAAAAGTCTCCCGTCCCGCAGAGTTAGTTCTTGGAAGTGTGAATGTGTTATTTAAAGAGCATTCCGAGATTTTTTATGGTATGATTTTAAAGACTAGGCGAAACATTGAAATTTTAAGAAATTTCAAACATTATTTATCTGTATCTATATCGCAGACCAAAGAATAGATAAAATGATTGAGGCTTCACGCAAGCGTCACGCAAAAACTACTGGAAAAATGTTAATCTTTTTTTATTCTTTTGTTCCTAAGATATTGGTCTTAATAAATATCTCGATATATTCATAAACAATAGTTATATAGTTCTGCACAGCTAGTTTAATATATTATACGGATAAATAGACAGATTATTTATCTATATATCTCTCCTCACGCAAAGTCTAGATACAGATATGTTTCAATACCTTAAACTTACAGATTTTCAAAGATGTCGAAACTCCAAAGTAGGTACAAAAAAGCTTTTACTTACTTTTAATACTATTGTGCGTTTAAGATCGCCATGAATTTCGTCTGTTTCGGAAGGTACTTTTTATGCTATTATTTCTATTTTTAATTTAATAATAATAATATTAACTTGTAAGTGTCCCACTGCTGGGAAGGCACTGGCTTAATCATCGGTCTTTTGGCGATTACAAACAAACCCCGTGAAATCCACAGTTCTATATTCTTTCCATATATATTGCTACTGTAAGAACATTTCAACAAAGCGTTCAGGTTTTTTCACGACGCTTTCCTTCACCGTTAACCGATACTGTTACGAATAATAAATTAGTACATTGAAAGGATATTCCGCCGGTCTACCACGACTATAATATCTCCTTCTATCTTGGATTTTATGTATGGATAAAGAATTATAAAAAATATATATAAATTTAACGCTGTACGAAAAACAAATAATCCTACACGTTAGGATAACAGTGATCATACCTATAAGTATCTCAATTGGTGCGAAAATTACCGTGTAAATAAAGTATCGATAAAATGATTAACATACACGCATACATATTTGGTTAACATTAAGCAAAAGCAAATATTTACTTTTGTTACATTAGGGTAATAACACATATTATTGAGTACTTAAAAAAAGGCGCATTTAGTTTTTTGCAGATAGTGACGTGGATATCGAAAGACAAAAATAAATTTCAATAAATATAATAAAATAATAACTATCGAGCTTGTGTTCGCTACTTCGTCTGCGTGGACTTAAGAATTGGGTCTTAACCGGGATAAAAGTATTCTATTGTCAAACTATCTGTGTGGCAAATTTCATCCTTTCAGCTGTTTTTGCGTGATTTGATAAAAAACATACAATCTTTCATATTTATAATATTATATATCATAGTAGAATATCTCTCCGATAATTATCAAAAATCTAGAAGATAAAAAAATATTGAAATCACTCCTATTTCACCCCTTCAAATTTTATTTTCGCGGCAATTGATAGCCTAATTCCTTTTCCAAGTTTCATTCTATCTATAATCCTGAACAGATTGAGTAAAATTTTTAAAATCTTACAATGAATCAAAAAAATCTATAAATAAAAAGTATCTAGTTTGTTTGTATTTCGCATATCTGATGTACATTTCTCATATCTATAATCTATAGAATAATCCTACCTACTTATAGATAACTGGACATTGTCAAGAGAGGCCGCGTATAATCCGTAAGAGATCAGAGCGGAGTTATACGCTTTCTGTACTCGTAATTGCCGGAAAATTATTATGAAATTTGTAATAAGTGCAGATATATTTACTAATATTATAAAACTCATGATATTTTTTTTTTTGTTTGAACACACTAATTCTGAAAATATCAGTCATATATGAAAAAATATTTTGGATTTTCATATACGTACCTAGTACCTTAACAAATAATTTTAAAAGAGTCAAAATATATCTTACTAATGTCAGAACAAGATCAATTTCTCCGGTTCCCCTCTCAAATTGGAAGTGTAATCGAGTGTCCGGTCACGTGAGGGGAGGGCAATAGACGTTAAAAACGTACAGACGAATTTCACTGCTCCGATTGGTTTGACTTTGTATATTACTGCAATATTAAAAACTACAAATATATCAAAAATAACAAAATAGAATTATGAACACAGTTACGACTTATTTATGCAATGTACGACGCGTTTGATTGATACGATATTTAGAATTTCTATCTACGTTTTAAAAAGCTTCTTTGCTTGACACATAGATAGACAGATAGTAGATTTACCAACCACAACGTTCAGTTTTCTCTTAATTGCAGCTTTATTAATTCTTCAACTTAATAAGTTGAGAAAAAAGCTTCTTTGCAATTATCAGCTTTCGTTCGATTTATTTTGTCTAATCTCTATTTCTCATTCATATATTAATAGATTAATCAAGTAGGTATTACTTAAAGTTATTTTTGCTTTGGCTGGCACCGACTCCAAAAATAACTGATTATAAATTGTAATAAATACTTATATAAGTATCAATAATTTCGTTGACTGTCCTTTAAATACTCTTTGCTTTGAAGTAATTAAAATATTTTTTCTTCTTTTTAGTTTAAGTTTAGTCTTAAAGTCATTGTATAGTCTTAAAGTCAATTTTTTGTTTTTTATATAAAAAAAAACCTTTATTTGATAATAGAGACTCTCACTCAACTCCGTCCCTATCCTATATTATTTGAAACATTTATATGGAATACGGTTATGTAAGGTATCGAATATATTTTTAAATTTCGGAACATCCCTGTTAAAAATTAAGAAATAAGCTTATTAGTACTTAAATGAAAAATTTCGAGCTTTTTTTTTTCTGATAAATTCAAACGGTTTTCTTTAGAAATGTGCAACTCGGATTGTACGTATGAAAACTCTATAATTATAATTTTCACTAAAACCGTGTTACACTTAAATTTTGTATTTTAATATAAAGCAGATGTAAATTTATCTATGTAAACAAAAAGATTGAGGTTGGCAGTTGTGCGCGCATCTCGATAAAACTAGTGGAAAGATTTGGTTTTTTTTTGTTTTCTCTAGATACTTGGTCCTTATTAAAAAAACACGATATTTACATTCAATAAAAAGTTATTAAAGTTTAAGAAACTACACGAGTGGAGCCGCATGCACAGCTAGTAGAAAGTAAGTAAGTAAACATTGCGAGTACTAAGTTAATAAATATTTACAAAGAATATGACGCATTATAACGATATTCATAACAAGTTTCACCTCAATAAATACTACCTTTAATAAAACAGGTAATAAATTAACCCATATAATGTATGTTATCAAATGTGAATATGGAATATACGCAAATGAGATTACCTATTTAAATATTTATTATAGTATGATATGCATATTTAACAAAATTAAATCATAAACCGATGTAGAAGTACAATATTCCATTACTGAAGTTTGTAATATTGTTTCTTATTTCTGCATTATATAAGAAATAATGTTATTACAATACGTGTATAATGGCAAAAACCGTATGTTTATTTCAATTGTACAAATATCACATATATTTCGATCTTAACTATAAATATGTAAAAAAAATAAACGGCCACTTTCTGTATTTCAAACACACATCTTTTTTGCAACAAATGTAGCAAACAAGCATTCGGTCCGCCTGATAGTAAGCGGCTACCGTAGCCTATAGACGTTTGGAATACCATAGGTATCATTAGGCCGTTTCCGACCTTGAACTCCTCTATCCCAAGGAGCTCTTGAAACCCTACTCACCGCAGAAACACAACACATGGTTATTTAGCTGAGATCTTCTGTAGCGTGGAGGTATTCAACCAGTCAAGCTGTCGCAAGTAGAGAAAAATCTCCAAAGAAAATTCTCTGTGCCCTACTTCTTTTTGAACCCACCCTTTTCCAAGGCGCTGTGGACACCCTACTTACCGCAAGAACACAAGACTAGGTTATTTGGCTGGGATCTTCTGTAGGGTGGAGGTATTCCACCAGTCGAAATAACCCAAATAGAGAGATACAATCCAAAGAAATGTATATATCTAGTAAAGAAGAAAAGATAATTGAACGAATAATGGTGTCCTTGTATATCGCCAGCGGGATTCTTTAACTAGTTATGGACAGTCGCTTATTTTATCCCCATTTCTGAGCTCCACCCGTTGTTAGTCTGCCATTAGCTTGAGAACAAGAAATAGCGGTGGAGATATCAAAGTTTAATTTTTCAGAGGTTTAAAATCTTCTATAGTTCCTGTAATCTCTACCCAGTAGTGCCTTGTTCTTTTATGAATTAAAAATTATATATAAATGTACACCTGAAAGTAAATAAATTAATATTTAATTCTTAAATCTTTCAACAATTACTTAGATTTTACGTCCTCTATACACTTTATTAAACCCTCATTCGATTTATACAGTTTTTCCTTTAATTCATCGCTATGTTATCTGGCCAGGTTATAGGATATATTTTATTATATGAAGTAACACACAAAATAAGCAGTGACGAAATAGTAAATCAATTCTGAAAAAAGACGCTTTTCGGACGATTAAATGGCTTACGCTGAGTAAATCATGAGTGATATATCAAATTAATGTACAAAATAATTGTAGATCTTAAAAACACCTAAAAAAAAATCTGCGATAGCACTTTCTAAGGGTCATCGATAGTAAGCATTTTTGAGGCAGTACAATTCACTCGTGCGTTCGACCGAAAGCATTCTGTAGACCACGCGAGCGGTGCCGCGTGCGCAGCTAGTTTCATGTTAATTAGTAAAGATTACTACCGCATACTTTTTCTACATTAGTGTTAGTAGTATGGTTCGTTCGTACTATACTCGTATAGCCACGGAGTACCTAACCATTGGAGAGAAAATGTGAAAAAGTTTCACTTGACAAGCTAGAAAATTTTAGTGACAGCCGATAAGCAAAACGGTGCAGCGCGGCACACTCGTGATTGGTTTATTTGAAATACTAACGTGAAACATGTTCTTATGAATTATAATTAAGGATATTAGGATTAACTGTACCTAGATTAATACTTGTTACAAATTGACAATGAAGGCAAATAATACTTGAATTTGTTTGCCATATGCACATGCATATGCATGAAAAGAAATGCTGTCCATTACCTCGTTCATTTACATTGTAAATGTTACACGATATAACCTAAACCCGCTTTTATGTATACATTATTCTCTAAGTAAATGACCATGGAAAATGCCAGAATAGATAGACAGTGTACACATTGTATTGTATGTGTTGTTCAAATTTATTTAATTTCAGTTCGTAACATTCTTTTAGGAAGTATGTAAGTATATAGGCAATGTATAAAGTATATAGGCAAAGTATAGAATCCCGGCATTTCATATATTGCCTGTCACTAAGCATATATAAATATATTTGTGATCAAATATCAATTTCATATTATTATGAAAGAGATACTTTGTTTTGATCTGAACTTATAAATATGTTTATGAGAACTACGTCTTACATTTATTGAAAACGATAGACACGTGTTGATTGCAAAAGATTACGCAATCACTTCTAAGTCATTAAATAAGCAATTTTAAATTAAAGTATAACAATTTCACAGTTTCATTTACAAGCTGGATTTTGTTAAAGACTGTTACTAACTGTGTCTATTACTAATTACAATTACCGGACTTTAACAAAATCATAGATATATATATCAAGATGTTTGCATATTTCTGTATATAATAAACATTATTTAGTAAATTTAAATTACATCAGTACTTGTTGATTGCTGCTTGATACATGCTGTCAACGCTACAATCAAGAAAGCGCAATTCGGTAATCAACTTGAATGTTTGTATATAATATATATTATATACAAACATTCAAGTTGGCAGACAAGCTTACGGCCTCGAAAAGACAGTCGTGTAGTATGACATAATAGCTTCAGTTTTAATCTATAAAATAACACTTACTAGTTGGCCCGGCAGACGTTGTAGTGATCTTTCCGGTAGTTAATGGCATACAGTGCCATCTATAGGATCCTGACATATCTATAAACCATCGTCTCGATAAAATAAATATATTATGTGAATATGAGTTCAATCGGTCAAGTCGGACAGAAGTTATAGAATCCCTAATAGACACACACAAGATTTTTATATATATATATATATAAGATTGTAAAGAGGAATAGTTTATCTCTGAAGCCAATAATCCGATTATAAGAACTTTTTCACTGATAGAAAGTACCTAATATTGGGCTGTTATTGGTTAAGTTTTATTCTTATTAAAATGTTATACTGTAATTAACGTTTACGAAGTCACGGGCTTTTACTAATGTCGGGTAATGAGATTCTTCAAAGTACTTTCTATATAGATGAATCTGTTTATTTACCGTAAAATGACACCGGTAGTATCAGTATTTTTTCACTTGTGTAACGTAATTAATTTGGCCTTAATTCAACGCTTATAATTTCATATTACGAGAATGATGAGAGTAATTTCTTAACAATTGTTAATGATGACGATGAAGGGAAACAAAAGATGTCTTCAATATAAAAACTACGGTTAATCTTTATTATGTAATTATATAACAAACTAAAATTACTTCATAAATATTTCATATTCATTGTACAAAGTTTGTGTCGAGTGAAAGGCAAAGGGAGTACTGAAACTGGGGTGACTGAAATAAACTTTAATGTTTAATGAACACCAGATGCGTTCGATATTTATAGTACAGTATGCACTTAATAGGAGTTGCTTTAAAACAAGCGCTGCTTGCTTTATACTCCGCGTTAACCACTGCAAGCCATATATAATTTTACTTAAGTTGTTTTATGCATTCAAACATTTTACACATGCAGTATAGTATCTACTAAAATACATTATACAAATTGCCGTAAGTATATTATATAGGTATCTATGTACATTATTGTAAGGTATACTTAGATATAAACCATTCACATACATTGTATTGTTTCCGCTATTAAATTTATTTGTCTGTCGTGACATGGCTAATGATTTCCACCAGTACTTATACTAGGAATACATAATATTGTTAGTTGTTGTACATTTTTTTTACATTAAGTTCTGCTACATTCGCAGTACGTAAGGTTCGCCAGTTAACAGATATTATTGACACTGTTAGGTTAGACTACGTAGCTAACTTCCATAGCTTAATGACTTACAATATTTTGCTAAGGTCGACACCATATTCATATTACAAAGCGGGTAATTCGAGCAATATACATCATGAGACATCGCGGATCACTAGAACAAATTCCAGGAATTTAATCTCTTAACTTTGCCCTTCCAATACATTCTTTATAATTTAATGTGTATTCGTAAAAGATTTTGACAAGCTAGATTTTGTCAAACACCAGCACAATTTTAATACTAGAAATACACATAAATTAATCGGACCGTGTTTTAGATTTAGTAAGACCATTAAAAGTTTTTTAGGTAATAGTGTTAGGTTCTATAATAAGATCCCGAACCACATTAATGATTTACTAAATCATTATTTGATAGTACAAGGACCATGTCATGCAGGTTTTACTGTCAAAAGGTTATCATAGCGTGGATCATTATGTGAATGATAGTGATGTCTGGAAGTGACTCCGCTCTCTGTGCTTCCACTAAATCATATATTTTATTATTATTCTATTATATTGCTGTACACTTGAAAAAAAGAAATAAACCCGATCGAGTTTCTTGCCGGTTCTTCTCGATGGCTGGGATGTTTTCCGAACCGGTAGTAGTGTTATGACATTTATAAAGGCTTCTTAAGGCCTAAATTTAATAAAGAATTTTTTGATTTTCATTTTCATAGTCATTATCAAATCGTGTCAATGCAAATTACATGAGTCCAATTTGAAAGTACAATAAATGTGAAAGTCAACAAACATTTAATCAAAATAATTCCTGTTTATTTATATTACTGTTAGTTTGAAACTCGAAAGCGAATAATTTTTCGGTCCCCTTTCCAGTAAATCAATCTTAGTGTTAAGCCTACACTGTCCATCCTACCCTTAAAGAGCTGTATCTTTTGAACTTCATCATATTGTTGGCACGCTGGATACAATTTTTAGATTATTTTTTGTTTTGTTACGCCAAAGAACATAAGTAGATACACGCAATTTTTTCCTGTATATTTTCTATCGTATAATACACACAAGTGTAGATTTTGTTAATATTGTAATTGTAAGGTACCTATTAGCAGTAATAAATCTAAAACCTTTAAATTTATATAGTATTAATTTTCAAATCTACAATCAGATGTGTAGTGTTACAAATCCTGGAATTGTAGCAAGTTTATATGGTAATATATAGTTAAACACTGTGTTTAAATAAGTAAACAACTAAAGAAAAAAAGAGAAGGGAAGCTTTGAGTAAATTTAGGTAAAAAGAAAAGAGAAGGAGGAGCATTGTTAGATTTATTTTAAAAATTAAGATGTAATAAATATAGAATGGGGTGATTCGAACTCCTCACTGAATGATGGGCATGTATAAAATTATTTTAGAAGACGCAAGGTCCCTAATTATGTTAGGGTGTCGTTAAGGAACTATAAAAAAGGTGTGTATGCGATTCACACACGATAGAAGTGAAACTTCATTTTAAAAGATATTTTATATTTTATTTAAACAGTGTGTATATACACACCGACATTTGTTCTCTCGCTCTGGCTCACACAAAGAGGAGAGACCGATAATGTGCGTTAAACGTTTAACGCGTTGGAAGTCTCATAAGAAGTTTCACTTCAAAAAAACTAAAACCTTAAATCATTTTAGATTCGTTTCACTGATATTTTTATTGTGACTGTTTAAAAATAAATAAATTCTTTTTGTTATATTATTTATCTACTATCACAATATGTTCAATATTGACGTTGTGTTCCAAGAATTTCATTTTACTCTATAACGGAGCGTTCGTTTTGTTTGTGTTCGGTGTTTGTGAACGGGCATTTTCTAGTGATATATGATTTCGGTGATAATAAAGGCGCCAGATATCGTCTGTTGTTGGGTTCATTTGTTATCTGAAAACAATTTTAGTCAGGGTTTTGAGTGCGACCGTAATTCTTAAAACAATTCTTTCTTAAGAATATCTTATAATACATCTTTATATATATATATATATAAAGAATTATTTATATATATAAATATATAATTCTTTTGTAAGTATGTATGTGTAATGTATGATGCGATTAATTATTTCAATAATTGATAGTAATAATAAACACGACCTTTTCAGTTATTTTTAAAAATAATATTTTTACTTTGAAATGCGATTATGTGATTTGCTGTGGTAAAATATACGGCCATTCTTTATTTGAGTTCTTATGAAAGTGAGCAATAGGAATGCAACATATAGGTCAATTAAAAGAGGTAGAACATAGAGATATTTCTTTGGAGATTTCTCTCTACTTGAGGCAGGCCAACTGGTGGAATACCTCCACCCTCTAGAAGAAGATCGCAGTCAAATAACATTGTATTTTGTTCCTGCGGTGAGTGTGGTTTCCAAGGCTACTTGGAATAGAGGTCAAGAGTCTTCATGATCGGCAACGAGCTAGTTGATACCTATGATGTTACAAGCGTCCATAGGCTACGGTAGTAGTTTTTTTACCCGCCACGACCACCCTCTCCAGCGGCAACTCAAGCCTAAGTCCGTTCCTCCGGCATGGAGCCCTTGAGCCAGCAGCCGCTCGCGCGATACAGTGACACTGCATTCACTAGCTATCGACACACACACATAACACTGCACTTCACACATGTACACCACTCAGGTACATAGGTTCTGTAAGGGACCTTTTTTTTTCTTTTTTTGGCTAGTTAGTTTAGACAAAAATTACCAAATCACTTAATACATATACACATGTTCCTTCCTTCCTCCCAGAAGGCAGGAACATGTATATTTATTTGTACAGTTAGTTAACTCGAATGGATAGGGATTTAGTCAGATCGCGACTTTCGCATGATCGGCAACAGCCCAAGCCGAGGTTCGGCCACTTTATCACCCTTGGAGCTTATTGCCTAGCTTTCGCGGTTGAGTGCCTTCCGCGCTCGCCCCCATGCCCGGTGAAGCTGTAAAAGCCGCAAAGGCTCCAGGGCCCCTACGGCTAACAGTATAGTCAGTTCTAAAAAAAAAAATCTACGGTAGCCGCTTTCCATTAGGCGGACCACATGCTTTTTTGCCACCATAGTTGTATATAAAAACCTTCGGCGTAAGAATAATGTTTATAAAAATAATTTTCGGTACTAAAATTGTTTACGTGTACTAATATTATTAAGCTGAAGAGATATATAAGGAAGGTTAAATTATTTTATTTATATGTATAACTTCACGTTACTAAGGAGCGGAGCAGTAATCATGAAAGTGAAATAATGTAGTTTTTTTTTCGAACCAACTATACTGTTAGCCTTAGGGGCCCTGGAGCCTTTGCGGCTTTTACAGCTACACCAGGCTTGGGTCAAATAATTTGGAAAGCTGTGGACAAGTAGGGGTAGTGAGAAGAACAATAAGCTACTTACACGGATGAGTAGACGGTAGGCGGCGCGATGGAGAGTTGGAACCGTGAGGCATAGCTGGTACTGAAATATAACCGAATATTTACATTAGTGTAGGTTAAATATCGATTGAGAATCGATTAATTGATAGTTTTTACAATCGTAGTTTTTCCAACACTACTTTACATCATCGGTAAATGATCCCACGCAAACATAAACAAAGTTTAACATTTCATCGGGTTGACAATGACACCTCTTATCTTCCATATAAACTTTAAATAGATTTGTAACATAAACATTCTTTATTTAATTAACGACATTGCGTACGATATTAAAAGTGTATTAAGGAAAAGAATTATACTAACGGGGACTTATAAGACGTCTATTAACATCGTTACCGTTTCGAAAATCCATGTAGGTCAATTATTCAAAATAAATAATTATTAAAAAGATATACAGTTATTTATTTTTACAAATTAACAAAAACTATATCTTTCAGTCCTATGTAAACTTTCTCAGAACTCTCACATATGTACTTAACAAATAATGTGAGGCATAACATAACTTATAAGCCGGAATGTACTGTCTCATTAAAAAAACAAGTATATCACTGCATCATGAAATCGAAAGAGATGCATCATACAAGTTGTCTGTTTCTAATTATAGAATTTTATATAATTGAAAAATTATACAGTGAATGAATATTTTTAATTCTTTTTGTATAGGCTTCTACACTGTCGTCCTTTGCTACCAAAGAGTCGGCTTTCTTGTCACATACTTATGAGCAATGTCGGCCCTAGCCATAAATAATTAAAACAAGGTAGAGTGAGATTGTCTTTTGGCAGTTTTTGGGACTGGTCGAGGATTTCATATTCATTATATTGAAGTTTCTGTTAAATATATTATAATAAACTAGATGTGCCCCACGGTTCCACCAGTGTTAAATTTACTATCCTCGGCTCTAACGCACCCGTGTAGCCCATCGATGGTCTCACTTCCCATACTAGCCTTCAGCTTGCCAGATTGCTTCACGTTCATGGTTACTGCTGCTCCTTAGGGTCGTAGCGTAAAGTTAAATAGCCTATACTCAACCACAATGAATAGGTTTTTGAAGAGTTTTTGAAATGAAAACTTCTTATTGGTTCTTCTTTTTGTGATTTGAAACTCGATGAAACGAAAAAGCGACAGTAAAAAGAGACAACCACATACATCTATAGGATTTAGTCTACGAGAGAATGAGATAGAATACATTTACATTTTGCACGGTTAATGAAAGTCCTGATTGTCATCATTGTGATCGTCTTCGGTTTAGCCTAGTGGTGTCTGACGACCAGATTTCATACGCAGTACGCACAAGTGGTTGATAGTTCGAATCCCGCTGATTTAGAATAGTTAAAAGGAATTTTTAACGAACATTTTTTCCTGATGATTTCACTTTTGACACGTGTGAACTGCTGCACACAATTTTTTTATATAAGTTGTAGTCAACTATCAATGTAAGATTTCTAATTGAATTAACTAGCCAAAATATGGCCGATATTACTATTATTAATATTAATATGTATATTTAAAGTCCTTCCCTAAAATAGGTAAATTCCGGAAGGAGCCTTTTGTCTTGTTAAGTTCTTAAGTAGATACACACTGATTAAAAAATTAGTGATCCCTAATTTTGAAAAACTATATTGCAGCTCCTCAAACAATATCTATATCTATATAACTCAAAGAGGTTTAGGTACCATATTTATCTTAATATACTGAATGATAGCAAGAATAACACAGTTCTTTGAATTCGCTGCACTAAAAGTCATTATAAGTTTGCTTTTAACAAAGGGTCACTACCTAACAATCATGACCCTTAATTAGGATATGTTTTAGAAATTTGTTACTACTTAATTAATTAAAAAACAAACTTTATTATGATTTCGGTATATAACTAAAACTCAATCAATATAACATGCACAAAAAGCTGTGTCCAAAGCTGTTGTTATGTCGCCCACGATAGATAACGAAATTTGATAAATAATGTTAATACCAGATAACTGGATTGTGCGTAAATCAAGTGATTGTGTATTTGCTACAAATGTAGCAGATATTGCTATATGTGCTATATATTGCGTCAGTTTTTGATAAACGTAGATCATTCTTTTTGCTTATAATCAAAACAAATGGTTCGTCTAGACGCAGTTCTTATATTTTTAACACAACACTTAGGGCGGCTTGCGCAACATTCCATTTAACTCACCGCTAAACAAAACTACTTAATTACAATTAGCCTCCTAAATGTATTTATCGTATACGCATTTAGGGTGATTTTGCAGACGAGACATACAGTGCGCTGATTTAATTAAATATAATTAGCGAATCGGTAAAGCAGTGTTTCTGTTTCGTATCTTGACGAGTCTCTTAACCCGAAAAGCATGATGACTTATAAATTTATGCATAAAATGAAATATGCGTAGTTAGATATCATTGTTTGTTGTCTGTCAAAGCTTAATAAATAACATGAAAGAAGATCGCGATAACTTACATTAAAAAATGAGAATATTATATTATTTTCTATTAAGAACCAGGGCATCCAATTTTAGTAAAGAAGAACAACTACTCTTGTTTTTTTCTTTGGAGCCCTGTACACACATTATTGAATGCAAAAAACCTATTTCCGTCAAGAAGCGATCCTCTCGTCTGTCGTGACGCCTTTTAAAGGAGTCACTTAAACGTGTTTAGCATTGCTAAATAGCGATTTTTGGCTAATTAACTCTGACAGTTCGTTAAACATATTTAACATATAATTTTTCTTTGTGCAAGATGCTAAATTTGTTTAACCACTTTAAATGCGTTTAGTCTTACTTGAATCATTTAAACATTATTATTTATTTAAAAAACATGTTACACAAGTCGCCTTTAAAATAGAACTATGAGTTATGAAATGTTCAGTAGCAGTTTTAAATAAAATGCAGATAAGTATAAAATCTTATTTTTATCGTTTTTTATACGCTAATGTTTGACCTCAGTGACGTTATGTTAAGACAGGAGGTAATCGAAGATAATGACACGCTTAATATACTCGTAGAAAGGGCTCTTAGATTCTGCTGCCGGAACGCACCCATAGATGTTTGGCAACATTGAAGATGAATGCTAGCCAGACGAGAAATAAACAATACCCTATCCTTTATTCAAATGTTTTCTTCACCTTTCTTCTCTTTGTAGGATGCTTATATTTTATAGGTTTTTTGAAATATTTTGCTATCCAATTTTATTACTAACGTCAACGAAGTCGCAGGAACACTTATTTATTATACTATAATCAAATCATAATTACTTGTCCTTGTAAATCTGCTAGAAAATTATGGCTCCGAACTACTTGATAATAAAATTAAAGTGTTTGCTTCTAATGTCAAAATAACAGCTTTTAAGTCAGTAAGGTTGCGCGTAAAAAGAAAGCTTTTTAAGTGGTCCACGCGAGAGAAGCCGCGGGCACAGCTAGTATCGTTATGACGATTACGGAAATATTAGATTAATAAATATAATGTTCATTTAAGTACAGAATAAATGACCACCTAACTTACTTAAAATGTATTGCATACGTTAATTACGATTGTTGGATATGCATAATAAAGGTTTTTTCATAACAGCACACTCCGTATATTGTATTATATTTTGTCTTGAAGACAAAATGAGTAAGGTCACACAATCCACGTGCTGAATAAATAAGTAATTATATATTTAAACAAATTAAAATATTAAATAACATACCCAATTGCTTAACAATGGATGGTACCTTAAAGATTTTATATGTATTTCACAAGAAGTCGAGGTATTATTCTGTGCATTTTTTAGCATCTGGCCACAATCTCACCTGATATTGTGACGATGTGGCAAAAGATGGTGACACGTCAAGCCTAGTGGGGGGACTAGTTCTAAGTGCAGCTGTCAAAACACACCTACGAGCGCTTGGCGACAGATTTTCAAGTTACTAGTTAATAGAGTTACAAATCAATGAAAAATTCGTAAATATACGCGAATTTAGTAAATTTTGTTTATCCAAGCCAAAACTCGAAATTATTTCTTAAAGATTGTTACCCGAGCATGCCGTGTGCACCTGCAAATTTCATTAAATTTCAGTTTTATTATAAGAATAGTTTTAGTTAAAAATGTGTAATGCTTTGTTATGTTGGGAATATGTAATAAATAAAAATAATAATAATTCACCGAACAATATAAACGTATGTACTTTTGAATTTATTTAACAAATTTGATACCGTTTTCAATTGACTTAAGGAAACTTGTTTTGTACTGAATATTAAGTAAAAAAAATATATTGTTTTACAAAATTGTATACATAATTATAAGTCAGTATACATACAAAGGACGTTTAGGTGTAGACTCGTGTAGATTTGTACAAAATGTTTGTAAAAAAACAAACACCGTCCCGTGTTATTTTGCTTTACAAAGGTATTCTACGTCATACAACCTTAAACAAAAGTATAAGCAATGAACTAAGATTATTACAAAAACATACATAGTTTTGCTCTTTGATTATATACACTTCATATAAACAAAGGTTTTGCTAACGTGACAAAACTTCAACTGATCTATACATATTACAAAACTGAAGTGTCTGTTTGTAATGTCAAAATAATAGGTTTTTACTCAATGCATATGAAAGTTCACAAGGTACCTATAACAAAAACCATTTTTTTATAAATTTTGTCTGTCTGTCTGCCCCTTTTAGACGTAAAGCAGTTGACCCGTCCGAATATTTCGCACATTATGGAATGTAAACAAACTAACTAACATCTGTTATGTTACTTAAACAGATTTTAATAGATGGCGCCTTCTACACTTTAGTTGAATATATTTTCATTAGGAATACCAACTTTTATTAAAGTGAAACTTTTATTCTATCACCCCAAAAATTTTCGTTCATCTATCGCATGTCGCATTACAACTGGCAGTGGAGTAGGGTTAAAGTGAAAGGCGCATGGCAGATGATTAGATTATATATATTATAATGCATATCTTTCATTGATATAATAATTGAAGTTGACAACGATTCAATGATTTAAATAAATATTGCTCTTAGTTTTTAATATGCGACTATCATCTAAATGATTGTATAAATTATGTATTCCGTACTCTAAATACGCAAATTGAAATTAAATTTTATAATTGAATATTTTGTCTACTATTGATTATCCATTATCATTCCCATTTTTCAATAATTAATTTAAGATTAAAAACGCAATTTTAATACACTAAATCAAATAATTTCTCAATTTTTTTTATTTAAATGCCTACAAACCTAAAAGAAGTTTCACTTGCATTGTGGTTTCATAAAACCAAACATTTTTTTTAATACGCTTTTTTATAAATAATATATATAGATAGAAATGCAATTAAATATACATATTAAATCAATTTATTAAAAATAATGTTAGTAAGTGTAACTATACATAGTAGTTAAAATAGTAATTTTAAACTATGCATTTGTATTTTCAATATATTGGATGATAAGCTTTATAATGTTGTTTGAATAATTAATTTTGATGAAGAATTAAAGCAGATATGGCGCCGCCAAGAAAACACATTTGAACAATAATATAGGTATGATTGTAGAAAAATCATGTCTTTGATTCGATATATTTTATTGTGTAAAGCATGCAGTGATGACCTTAATAGGATAATGCATTGAAAATGTTTTTTATTTATTGTTTACATGTTATAAATCAACTTAGTGTATAAGCTGCAGCCGTTATTTAAATAAATAAACATGTACTGACAATGAATTATCAGTCCAATTGTGCAAATTTCATAAAATCGTTTTTAATTACATTCGGTTAATATAATTATTTTAACCCGCACCATTAATGTTTTTAATTTTCATTATTAAATACTTGATGGGATATATTAATAATAATTACTTTCTCTTGTAACAAGAACATCAAAGATAATTTTGTATTGAAAAGATTCTTGTACACTATATATATGACAGTAAATCAATTTTTTTTTTTCGAACTGACTATACTGTTAGCCTTAGGTGCCCTGGAGCCTTTGCGGCTTTTACAGCTTTACCGGGCTTGGAGTAAATCAATTGTGCGTCTTACCTTTACACGGATTTGAAGTAACAATTATTTGCCCTAGTTGATGTTACGACAGATGTTACGATTTTACTTTAAAATATATGCCATTTTATAAAATAGATTTATCTACTGGTATGGTCATATATGTACAAGCATTATAAATAAGTTACATAAATTTCTAATTAAAAAAGGTTACAAGCGTATTTTTGTTTATTAAACATATTTTATTTGTTAATACAATAATTGTTAATATAATGATTATGAGTATTAAATTAGAAAATTATAATAGAAACAAATTTAACTATAGCCTTTATTGAATGTGAAAAAGGCGGAAAAAGGCCTGAGGAGCTCCAAGTCACGCGTAAAGAAGTTTTACGTCAATAATGTAATTATTTAAATTATAGGTTATCTTGTATTGACATAAACATATATATCGATGTTATCTTGAAACAAGATTTATTTAAATATATTTTAAAACACTTCAACTATATTATCATACCAGCTGCGCTCGCGTGAACTACAGAATGCCGTCGATCGGGCACACGGGAAAATCGTGCTCGTTTTTCCCAATTTTTTTTATTTTTGTTCGGTACACTAATTTTTTTTTCTAAAATAAGTTTTCATATGCATTTATTAAAAAGCTGTTTTTTATATTATAAACTGACAATTTAATTTTATTTATTTGTAAAGATACAGAAAGATGTAATAATTGACAAAAACTAATCATGCACGAAACGTTATTTGTTCAAATTAATTCCGACCTTCAACAAGATTTTACTACTTTTTCTAAATACGATAAATGTATTCGATTCGATTCTATATAAAACGTTTACTAAATACGTAATTAACGAAGTCATTGTTACTTAGATTTAATATTTAACCAGTTGTGTATGAAAACGCTTAGTCATTTACCCACATAATGTTCATGAACATATTTTATATTCAACACGAACATACGCAAAATATTAGATTGCGATGTTACGACTATGTTTAATATTGATAAACTGATACTTATTAATATAAATATGTATCATGTAGATTACATGTGGCAGAGATACTAATATTAGTAGTTAAGAATGTTATGGATGTATGGTGTAACTAGAATGTATAAGATTAGGAATTAGTATATCAGGGAAAGTAAAGTTTTTTCAAGTGCCTTTCGTCTCTAACACAAATAAAATAATGTTTGTGTTCTTTTATTTATATAAAATAAATTTTGTCCTCCATCTTTTCAATGTATTTCCCATTTTATTTATTGCAATTCCTAGTCTTTGTTACATTGTGGTCTTAAATATCTTATTCTATACGAAGGCTTCACATTATCTTTTATTGTTACTTACTTACTCTATCTTACACCAATATTATTACACAAATGTTATTATACTATTATATATATATATATACTGAACGTAATAAAACTGAAGAGGTTTTTATTTCTGTGTTTAAACGCGCTAATCTCTCGAACTACCAGTCGGAATCGAAAAATTATTTTAGTATATGATAGCCAAATTCATGAGGAATAGTATAGGCTATATAACTTCACGCTACGATCCTAAGAAGCGGAGCAGTAATTATGAACGTCAATCAAACTGGCAAGCTACACGGGTGCGTTAGAGGCGCGTGCCGTGTAGTTTGCCGAATAAATTTAATACGGGTGAAAGCGTGGAACACAGCTAGTACATTATATCAGTTAATTGACCCTTAAATAATATTCTGAATAATTTTTATTCTATATCACTAATGTCTTAATTGCATCAATTTTTATTGCTACTAATGTATATTATAAATATGTTATTGAAAATTATAAATTTATTCTCCATTTCATTCATATTTCATGTATCGTCCTTTGTATTGTCAATTGTAATTGTAGTGGTCACTTATTCAAAAATGTCCTTTTTAATTTTCTATACTATTTCAATTAGCCGGGTAGATACTTACTACTATAATAAAAATGGTTCAATCAAAATACAATTAGGTATTAATTACTTAGTAAAATTTAAAACAGTACAGATATAGTAGTAGGTAATTAGTTTCTTAATTACTGAAGAAAAATTTTAAGACGCGAGGCGAGATTCAACAGTTATTTCTTTTATTTATTAGTATGGATACGAGATTTTACAAATTATAATTAAATACACATGGATGAACACAGCCGGATAGAACTGGTTAGAGATGGAAAATTGAAACTGATATTTTATTCATATAGCTTTAGATACGATTGACTTAAACACCTACAGTTTTTATTTATTTATCAGCTGTGTCCGCGACTCCGCTCGCGTGGACTAATGAAAAATCTTTTTTGTGTGCGGAATCTTAATTATTCTGATATCCTAAATAGTCCTATAATAATCCTAAATATAAGTTATTCATTATAACATGAGCTATCTGACAATGAAAGGCCCGTCAAATTCGGTCCCGACATTTCGGAGATTACCCAGGATAAACAGATAGACAGACAAAAATTTAAAAAAATAGTTCATGTGAAAACTTCTTTAGTATCGTTATGATATGAAACTCGATGAAACGAAAAAGCGACACTAAAGAGAGACGAACACATACATCTATAGGACTTAACCTGCGAGAGAATAAGATAGAATATATTATGTAGTGTTTCCTGTTAATTTAGCTTTCTGGAGGTTTGACTTCTACCGCATGTAAACTGCACATACATGGTTTTTGTTGTAGGTATACTTTCATATGCATTTAGTAAAAAGCTGTTATTGACATTACAAACAGACACTTCAATTTTATTATCTGAATATATAGTATCTTTTTTTTATAATAGCTCTGTACATTAACTCTACTGTCCCTGATGATAAGCACAGTACAGTCCAAATACAACGGCGACTACCGAGAGATCGAAATCCATCGGCGGTCGCCGCTGTCATGCCGGCCTGCATAAATATCTCTTCACGTTACGCATGAAGGACCCGATGTCATAAGAAGGAGAGAACACATTGGCCGGGAGATGGTTCTACAGTTTCACGGTACGACAGATATAAGACATAGAAAACTTTTTAGTTCGTGCCGAGATGGAGGTTACCGTAAACCTGTGATTCCGAAGCCCAGCGCGTGTGGTTCTTTTGTGGAAAGGAGAGAAGAGAATTAGATGATTAGGGATTATCATGTCAATATGACGGTATTGTTCCTGATAGTAAGCAAAGTACAACCTAAAAAGAACGGCGAAAACTGAGAGATCGGCAGTCTTTTGCCGATCGTCGCTGTCATGCCGAACTGCAAGCCTGTCGGTAGCTGGATATACACAGGCTTATCTTGAAATGCAACAAACCACAAGGAAGTCACTTTGATAGATTCATTACAATGTGTATGGTGGTAGAACGTTACCAGCCAGCTTGTTTACTGGATATACACCGGCTTATCCCGGAACGTGACACGCCTGAGCATGTCACTATGTCGGGTGATACATCTGGAGTTTATTTTTATCTGTATAAGTTTAGCTAGTGGCCACAATTCCACCTGATGTTAAGTCACGATGTGGCTCAATATGATAACACGCTAAACCTAGTGCAAGACTGGCTCTCAAGTGCAGCTGCCGGAACACACCTATTGGTGTTTGGCGACAGATTTTCAACTTGAGGGTGGTAGCTATCAAGGCGGGCATTAGAAAAAGCCGTACCACCATGCTATGGTTTCCTCACGATGTTTTCCTTCACCGAAAGCTCAGGCTCATTGTAGGGATTCGAACTCACGTCAATCGACGCGAAGTCTTACGTACACGCTACCGCTGAGCCATCATTGCTTGAATGGTGGTCGCTATCTAGTTGTACACAATCGTCGTATCCTGCTACCGAACAGTTCCAAACCGGTTCGCTTAAAATGTATTTTTTTTTATTAGTGAGGACTATTATCAGAATTATTTATGATAATAATGTGTGGAACTGCGAGCTAATTTTACAATGAAAGACATTGGAAATGGTAATTTAAGATATCTTGGAATTGGTATTAAATTTGCGCACCCACGAATTGTGCTGCCTCAAAAATGCTTATTGTGGTGAATTTTTTGTAGCTCTTTTTAAGATCTAGAATTATGTAGTATATTAATTTGATATATCTCGTATGGTTTACTCAGCGTAAGACATTTAATCGTCCCAAAAGCGTCTTTTTTTAGAATTCATTCACCATTATACCTTTATTGTCACTACCTATTTCGTACATTACTTTATCTTACAAAATACATCCTATAACCTGGCCAGATAAAATACCTGTGAAATAAAGGGAAACCATGTAAATCGGATTAGTGGTTTTCCCATGTAAAGAACATAAACGGACAGACAGACAAAGAGACGTTGAGTTTTATAATATGTAATATGTATAGATGGGATGGTAATAACTTATTGATCAAAAAATAATATTTAAGAGGAATTTTATTAAAATATAATATGAATACCTATTGAGATACTATTAAACATGCCATTAGATCATAAATATAGAACTTTTATAGTTTCATTAATGTAAACAACTGTCATGTCCCTACATGACCAGATTTAGCAGCTTGAGTGTATAATTTAAGTAGATTTCAATCTAAGCCTTGTTATGACTTGCCTTGCTAATAAAATGTACAGTGAACTACAAATTAGTACTTACTTCAAACAATAATAATCTTGACATAAAAGACACCTACTCTATTTGAGTATTAAGAGACTATTATTTCTTTTACAGTTAAAACCAATTCGAATTTAATACCAATCGTTAAGTTACTTAACGTTAATACACAAATTCTAAAGCAGAGGATGAAATTATATATATTATATACATAAGTGCGTAGTTGCCTAATGTGGTTATAATTACACAATCGTAACCCAAAACGAGTAAACGAAAGACCAATTTCACCCCACAATAATTAGTCAATCATAACAAGTCATTTATCACAAGGAAAATTAGAGTCGTAGCGTGTAGTTATATAGCCAATAATCTGAAAATCAATCAATAATCAAAAAATATATAAAAACATTTTATAGCCAATTTATAAAGATTAGCACGTTCAAACATACATACAAAACAAAATATCTTTTGACCTTTATGATATTAGTATGGATTAGGAGAAGAATATTATTTATTATCTCATAAATAACAGCGGAAACTAACTTATTACTAGTCATTATTCTCGTTATCGAGGGCTTTCTTACTTTTTTATGTAATGATGAATTATTAATCTAGAAAGTTCATCCTCAATGACGATCATCGTGGTATCATTAATTCTCATTCAAGCCAACTGTATTAAAAGATAGATTAATGTATTTCATATGTAGCGTTAATAAATAATGACAAGATTGAATGTATTTCATTATTTGAGGATTGTGAAGAAAGAAATATTATTCTATATTTTCTAGACATAGCAGTAAGGGTACGACTTGATAATAGATAGATAATTATGTTAACATTTTGTTCTAGGTACTAAACAAAAATGGTCGTACGAGTGGCGACGGATGAGCGACCCTTCGAGTCGCCGTCTTCGGACGAGAGCGGACTGGGCAGAAGCGACTCCCCAAGTGAAGATACAGAACCCGAAGCAGCATTAGTAAGTAACCCATTCTTTTTTAAATTCTTTGTAGGTTTATTATGGCCACAATCTCATTTGGTGTTAAGTGATGATATGGCCCAAGATTGTGACAGTGGGAGCCAAGTGGGTGGACTGGTTTTCGAGCGCAGCTACTGGAATACACCTATACGTGCTTGGCTTTAGTATTTCAATTCGAGGGGAGCAACATTTTGGTATTTGCCAAAAATAATAATAATTAAACTGTTGCTAATGTTTTGTTAGCTTTAAAACATAGATGAGACTTTAGCAATGATAGCTCAGTGGTAGCGTGTATGGACTTAGCGTCGATCGACGTGAGTTCGAATCCCTGCAATGAGCCTGAGCTTTCGGAAGGAAAACATCGTGAGGAAACCATAGCATGGTGGTAGGGCTTTTTCTACTACCCGCCTGGCTAGCTATCCTCAAGTTGAAAATCTGTCGCCAAGCACCAATGGGTGTGTTCTGGCAGCTGCACTTGAGAGCCAGTCTTCCACTAGGTTTAGCGTGTTATTATCTTGGGCCACATCGTCACTTAACATCGGGTGAGATTGTGGCGACTAAGCTGAACCTATAACGATAGAAAAAAAAGAAAATGGTTCCATCACGATGTTTTCCTTCTCTTAAAGCTCAGGCTCATTGTAGGGATTCTAACTCACGTCGATCGAGGCGATGTCCATACACGCTACCACTAAGCCATCATTGCTAAAGTCTCACCTATGTTTTAAAGCTAACAAATCATTAGCTAGGTTTCATCATTTTTTTGGCAAATGAGAATAAGGAAAACTTTTTTGTGATTTTACATATGTAAAAAGTATTTGCAATTTAATTCAAAGACAAAATTTTGATTAGTATTGTAATGAATAAAACTTCTACAAACATCAAAATGACATTAAAGCAGTCGCCATGACTATCAGATTTTAGTTCCATTGAATAATTGTGATTTAATGGGGTTGATCGAGATGTCCCCCTTTCTTTTAACCGTTAATGGTTATGTCATACAACAGACATATTAATATAGTTACAGTATTTTTAGTCGGTCTACACATCTATACAGTTTTACTCAGTTTTGGAAAAGTTGATTGGACAAGTGATAAAAGAAAATCCGTGAAAGTACAGTCTGGGAAAACAGATACAAAGTTAGAATGCGTAGAAACGTATAATTATGATAATATAAAAGCTTAAATTGCACGGCTTGATAAAAACAAATTAGCAAATGAAATACATTATGAAACAGATGGAAAGAGATAGCTAAATATATTATTTATTTAAACAATTAAAGCTCATTAAAACGATTCAGTCTGTTTAATAATGACAGAAGTAGAAAAGAAACTGAGAAGGAGAAGAGCATTACGAAAGATTGCAGAGAAAGCTATAAACGCTTGTTTGCTAACAACTATCTCTTTGGCATTCGTTGAAATAACTATGACAATAATGCTATTGTTACTATAACTTATAAAAATGGCTTTGAATAGAATTTGGCAAAGAAGAAATAAAATTTTGAGACGAGGAGCCGAATTCCTTATAGACGCCATAGCATGGGCCACTCTAATATTTGGGATATACGTTTTTACAGTGTTATAGATGCATATATTAAATATAATTCACAGCTAATAGGCGAAACAATCATCATTATAATATTTGAAAAATTAGTAGGTATCGAGTTTGGTAGAATGGATAACAGTAGTAAATTTTTGAATAAAGTTGAATACAATTAATTTTTAAACGTTGTTTTACTAATTACTAGCTTATGCCAGCTACTTCATTCCCATTATATTGAACATGAACCGACTTGCACGCCATCTGTTGTAAAGCTGTTGAACTAATACAGCTTTTGTGGGTGTATGCACTAGAACGCACGAAAGTTTCATCGAAATCGGATGAATGGTTTAGGAACGCAAGGAATACAAGACCATTTTCTTATGTGCATTCGACTGTATTGGCCTATGTAATACGTGACCAATAAAAACATCTATTTTAAAGTTTAGTATTTATTAGGCGTGTTTAATAGTGGTTACGTGTTTGTGCCTGGATGTAAATCGTATAAGAAAGAAAATCAACAAAATAATAAGCACACTAGTGTATTCCGTTTTTGGTCTACTTTTATTCAACCTATTGCCGATCTATAATATACTAAATCTATGTATGGGTATATAAATGGTGACCAATGTGATTTAAACACTGAAAAGTATTAGTAAAATAATTATATGTGTATTTACGTAATAACTACTATTGTTCACTAAGTCATGTTCTACAAATACGGGAGGAAACAATCAATATTTTTTTTAACTATTCTAGTGAAACTTAATATAATAATAATAATAAGATCATCTTCACCTCGAGTCTCACAGTTCCCTACTCTACGTCAGCTGTAATGCGACATGCGTATAGATGAACGAAAAAATTTGGGGCGATAGAATAAAAGTTTCACTTTAATAATTATTTTTTCAGATTTTTATTGTTTTATGTCTTTTATTAATAGACCAATATTATTAAATATTTCACTTTAAATTACTACTTTAATATAAATAATAAGTTTACTAAAAAATCTTTATTATATACTAATTTATAATATAGTTAGTAAAAAAGTTTAATAAAAAGAAAAATATTCATATTGATCCATAGAGTACTTTCTGTATTCAAAGAATAAATTGTCACCGTAAATTGTTTACGTCAAATAATTAAAAATACACATTATGCACATAAAAATAATGTTTATTTAATATATATTATAGTAAATTTTATTTAATGGTTCATTTGACGGAATTCAGAAGCCAAGGAGATGCAAAGTTACCAATCTTAGTAAGTAAACAAGCTAGAGAGAATTACCTATATTCCGTCCACGCAGCGACACTAATAAACTCAGTGACAATATTTTAATAATAATGATTAAAATGTAGATAACAATGTTATTAAAAATATAATAATATAGACCAACATATTTAATCGTTTTGGTCTTCAAAATGTTTAAAGCGCGCATAAATACATAATGTTCATTTTTTAAACAACTTTATTAACGATGACTTATATACTATACTAGACACGCTACTACTGAAAATTGAGCACTGACTTTTGCTTAGTTGGTATAATAGAGAACTCATTTATTGTTAACTGATAATTTATAAATTAACTAACGGGTACCACCTGTTCACCTGTGTTAATTTTTTTCAACCACTTCTAAAAGGCGCGGCGCCACCGTACCGCACCGCGCCGCTAATGCACCAGTATAGCTTATGTACTGTAGTTTTAATTTTTCGTACTTGCGTACAGCTTTCCTGATTACTTAACATTCATGGCTACTGCTTCGCTCCTTAGAGTCCTAGCAAAAAGTTACATAATTTCAATATAATATTGCTTCAACTTAATAAAAAAATAGGCTAAAAGAATTTTTCAAATCTGACTGGTAATTCCCCAGTGGTCACAAGACTTACATTTGACATCACCCTCACATCATATGTGTAAAATTATGTAATTATGACACATATGACGTAAATGTGATGTCAACTCACCTTGGGTTGTTCAGTATTCAGTGGGTCGAAAGGTTAGCTTAAACAAACAAAAAAAAAAACAATACCTTGAGCCATAACTTAGATAACAGAACGTGCAATACGCACTGGATAGTAACGTGCAGTGTATAAACCCTATATTTACTGACAATTTAATTAGTCAATTACTTTCAGGTGGTTCCGCCCGATGGTGGTTGGGGCTGGGTTGTAGTCGCTGCCTCGTTCATGTGTAACGTACTCGTGGACGGTATTATCTTTTCTGGGGGAATGCTTTCGCAGTCAATAAAAGATGAATTTAAGGTAAGTCTGTATTTTGTTAAACAAAAGGTACGTTAATATTAATTTGACCGCTACTCTTGTCTGCGGTTACATTAGTTTTTTTTGTATTAACAACAATACTATATACTATGAAGTAGTTATTTTGCCGTGCTGAGGATAAAGGAGTCAGAATATCTATTTATTTAAAAAAGCACGAATGATACTCTTGATGTAACTAATTAACGGGTACTTGAGAGTTTTATAAAGACGTGCATATTACATATATGTTAATTTACAAGCAAAATAATGGAATTAAGTAAAAATTCATTTCCATTTATGTATAACTGTAGAAGTAAAACTGATATCGATATAGATTTAACAAAATAGTATAATAATATTTGTAGGAATTGAATGTCGTAGTGTATTGTATAAAAGAGAGAAGAACTGTACATTTTAAGATATTACATTTTGTTTGAAATTGTGTACTCGTGGAACGGCAGAGTAATGGAATAGAAATGTGTTTACTACAACTATAATAAGCTCGTATGAGTCTTTTCTCAGCTTAAGAATGGTCTTGCAATTTTATAATATATACACTAGCTGTGTCCCACGGTTTACCTCCGTGTAGCCTATCGTTCTTGCTTACAGCTTATTAGATTGATTGACTTTCATGGTTACTGCTTCGCTCTTGAAGGACGTAGTGTGAAGTTATGATAAATAGGCTAATATAGTGCGCAAAAACAGTTCATCAAATCTGAATGGTAGTTTCTGTGATTAGCGCGTTCAAGGAGCCTCTGTAGCTTTATAATATTTGTATAGATATAACTTGTTATTACTTATTATTATAATTTTATAGATTGTAAACGACTAAATATAGTGAATTTTAGCATTTGAAGGTGATTTGGAAGATAAACACGTCGTGTTAAAGTGAATACATACCTATCGGAAAGAGCCAGATGAGCGTCTTGGCGCGCGGTCTATTTTTAGATGAGCACACGAGCCACACCCTCGGTTCTGCGATGCTACATACTTGCGTCAGAGCCGTGCCTCCGTTTTAAAACTATAAAACTCGGTTCATATGTACAACTGCGTACTTTAGCTTTATTGATCTTACATCTTCATTTTGCATCATCCTCTTAAAAGGGTTTTTCCAAACTGTTTATCAGCGTTCATATATTTATAGGATATTTTCATTATTTTATATTCCCATAAATTGTAGTAGGTGTATATTAAATTAGATCCAATAATCTGTATTGTATTTAAAAAATATGTATAAATTGAGTATTGTATTATAACACTTTAAAAACTATAACCCTTTGTTAATATTTTACATTTATGCATTCATTATGAATTATTTCAATAGTGAATAGGTATATTGTAAACATGTTGTTGGAAAGCGAATGCTTTGCGTCGTTCATTATTTAATCAATTTGTTATTATCATAAATAATTCTAGGTCAATGGTTATTATTGTTGTTTTAAAAAAAAATCCAAGCTTTATATGTTCACTTTTTTTGTACGGCTTGATACATTGTACATAAGTACATTATTTCTTCACCTATTAAAATTCATTGCACACGAGATCGACCAATTTTCTAGAAGTCCAAACGCCAGCTCTCACGACTTTGACAGATCTAGTTTATATTAGATTCCATTTAGTTTCTAATAAATACGTGATGTTAAGATTTAATTTAGCGCAGTATATATGAGGTGATAATTCCTTTCTAAGTAGGTATTGAATAGAGTTCTGTACACCTGTAAAAATCTTACGGAAAAATTGTATATGGCTTCTCTAAAACAAATGAAATATATGTATTACTGAATCATTTGGATATTTATAAACTTTTTTTAAGATAGAAAATCAAAATTTAAAAAATCATTATAATCCATTCGCACGAGCACTTTAAAAGAATGCATTTAAAAAACGGCAAATCTTATATCTCTTCTATTACAAACGCTTTTTTAACAGACTTTGTGAAAACGCTCCTTCGTTTGGAGATACGATTTGTAGAATAGATTTCAAAAAATTGTATGTGCTCATTAAAAATTATACTTCTCTGAGGTAACAGTACAAAAATAACTGTAATAAAGTTATTTTTTAGAAAAGAAAACCGACTTCAGGACTATAAAAATTATAAATTTAAACTAAAAGTAGAAAATAATATTTTAATTACTTCAAAGCAAAGAGCATTAAAGGACAGTCAACGAAATTATTGATACTTATATATTTATTTATAATTTATAATCAGTTATTTTTGCAGTCGGTACCAGCCAAAGCAAATAGATACCTACTTGATTAATGTATTAATGCGAAATAGAGATTATATAAAAGAAATTGAAGTATGACCTACCAAAAAATATAAAAGAATCATCAAAATCTATAGTTAACATAATAAAGCGGAAGAGTTTTTTGGTTGTGTTTAAACACGCTAATTTCTGAAATTACATTAGCCTGCATATCTCAGCTAGCAATAAATATTGATTTATGTTAAGTAAGTCTGAATAAAGAGCGTACCTTAACTGCTTTATCCGCGTGCGCTGGCGAAATGGTTAGTGATACGTAAATACAATGTCCTAGAAAAATATTTCTCCTTAGTACATCTAAAAAAGTCAAAAGCATATTTTGTGACAAAGTTTTATTTAAAATTGAAAAGTGATTTATGAGCATTATTATTAGGCATGGCATATTAATCCTTACGAACTAAAGGTACTTCATCATTAAGGCAATTTTATGTAGATCAACTTTACATCATACACACGGTATACGAAAAGTAATATTACTACTTCATAATTGACACTTTAAAATTATATTCTAATATTTTAGAAATGTGCTGTTATGTTTGCATATAATAAGTACATATTATAGTATATATACGTAGTATATACGTAGTGTATATTTTATACATTTTTACTTAAAGATAACACAATGAATGTCATAGTGTTGTATGTATAACTCTATTTAAACCAGGCCACGATTCGCTAGGGCTTAGTCTGATATTAATTATTATACAAAATTTCATCCCGCTTTTTATACCTTTAGGTATTGAATTTGAAAAAAATATGCATCAT
The DNA here is from genome assembly GCA_947532125.1 of Saturnia pavonia. NCBI lineage: Eukaryota > Metazoa > Arthropoda > Insecta > Lepidoptera > Saturniidae > Saturnia > Saturnia pavonia. The sequence goes on from OX383904.1 coordinate 12,755,179, forward strand.
ACCTTTCCTACTTTCTAACGGAATTGCTAAATACCAATTTTCCATCCAACTTTAAAAATGTCGGATTTTCATACAAATTTTAATCCCCCTTTTCACCACCTTAGGGGTTGAATTTTTAAAAACCATTCCATACTGCTCGCTTACAGTATAAAATAAATCCGCATTCAAATTTTCACGGTCCTAGCCCCGGTAATTTGGACTGTGCGTTACTATGTAAGTCAGTCAGTCAATTATCTTTTTATATATATATAGCTAGATAGATGTGCACAGAAAAATTTAACAAAAAAACGTCAAGTTACTTGTTAACAAGCTTTGAAGGATTTCAAGAAATTGGGTCACTGAGTGCAAGTATACTTATTAACGAGTATGTGTAAAGCAATTTCAACCGTTTTATTACCATTCGTCACAACTAACGAACTAGGAGATAGATAGTAATCAAATCAATATAAACTGCTTTAACGATAGTTACAAGCTACACAGCTTGGAACATCAGCTATGCTCATATGAATATGAAAATATTATATTTTCAGGACACTGTACTTCTTCCCACTTAAGTCCATTAATTATTTTCCAATAAAAATGTAGAATACGTATATCTTTATCTGTAAAAAGCTGAAGGAAATCTATCTAATATAAAACCTTAACCTCTCCACGAACGTACTACTACGTATTTCCATATGTCATAAAAATAATTTAGTATCCAAATGCCAATAGGCACAATATTGGTTTCACTTCAGACAATAAAAAAAATATATCAAAAGAAATCTATATCATTGTTTATAACTAAAAGGAAATATAACATAACAACATGTGAGCTCGGTAGCTACATTTTACGGTAACCTCCATCTCGGCACTAATAAAGAAGTTCGCTGACTCATATCTTTGCCGTACTATTAAGTTGTTGATCTCTGGCCAGTGTCTTCCCCCTTTCCTACAATATAAAGTTCTTTAAACATTACGTGAGGAGACATGTCATCAGGCCGGGATTACAGCATCCACCGGCGAAAGATTGTAGATCGTACGGTAGTCATCCATGTTGTTGGATTGCACTGTGCTTGCACCTTGCACCTTGATATTTTGTTACAGATACATAAACCTAGTTGTTACTAGTTTTTATTTAAATTAAATTACAAAAATGACTTTTCCCTGTCTCCTAAAGTAATACAACAATCCAGCGACAAAATTATGTTGTTTTTGAAAAAATTACGACTAACCGTCAACCTATTATTAATAGTTAAATGCTTACAAGATTTTGGAAATTTCCGATAAATGGATCAAGGATAACCACGGGAGACAGGCATTTCACTAATTTAAAGATTCGATCATCACGTCTATGAAATTTTACATTTACAGTATCATAGATAATCTTCACGTAATCAAGAATACAAATTATACAGTTGAAGGTTTCGTAGAATATTCACTAAATAAATTACATCACGATGCCGTACAGTGACTGTGGGTGTACGTTGACGCCACACGACTTGAATATTTGATATGAAGCCAATTGATAAACTCTTTTAACAACGATGGCCACATAACGTGCTGATTTCTAATAGTTAATTACAATTTAATTTTAAACATTTTAGAGTACCTAGTGTTTTATTTTAAATACATTTTTGAAGGCAAAACTTCTTTAGCACCGTTATGATTTGAAACTCGATGAAATGAAAAAGCGACAGTAAAAAGAGAGTGTCTGGTGGTCGCGATCCACTCGGACACAATCGATTTGTGCTACCGATCAAAAATACATCTATACATATTATAAAACTCAACGTTTCTTTGTCTTTATATCCGTTTATGTTCTTTTAACGCAAAATCCACTAATCTGATTTAAATGGGTTTTCCACATACATATATATACATGTATATGTTATCTGGCCAGGTTATAGGATATATTTTGTTACATGTAGTAATATACGAAATAAGCAGTGACGATAACGGTGAATCAATTCGGAAAAAGACGCCTATGGGGCGATTTAATGGCTTACGCTGAGTAAACTATACGAAATATATCTAATTAATGTTCTACATAATTGTAGATCTTTAAAAGATCTACAAAAAGTCAGCAATAGATTATATCTATCTTCTAAGGATCACCAACAGTAAGCGTTTTTGTCTTCCATCTTTTGAGCGGAGGTAGAACGATTCGCGCGTGCGCTCGACTGAGGGCATTCTGTAGTCCACGCGAGTGGAGCCGCGGGCACAGCTAGTTATTAATATATAATAATTATAATTACCAATACAACATTCTTAGTATTTAATAAAATGTATCACCTTTTTAATAGAGAAAAGTTATTTTCTTTAAAAAAAACCGCAACAAATGCAGTATTATTTCTTATCGTTATAAATCAGTTTTCATAATAAAAAGGTATATGTATGTAATTCGTTTGAAATAATTTAATTATGGGCCGATTTTTCATTCAACAGATAACTTTATTAGAGGAATAATTTTTAAATTTTGACAGTTTTTTCATACATTATCCGTCAAAACATTAGATTATTTCCTGGTATAAAATTATCTGACGATTGAAAAATCGGCCCTAAATCATTCCACAAGTTATCTGAGAAATAACAGATATAATAAAAATGGTCTATAAAATATATGATTATAGACATAGCGTCTGTGATAATTCGACACAGATTGTCACTAGGGATGTTAACCGCTTCTATAAAACCGGAGAATGACCAGTAATAACTTTGCCGGTTTATTACAGACAGGTTTGTTTCGGAGGTTATCATCCGGTTATGTTTGTAAATTGTCCCAAAGAACTCAGGAGCCTGATTTTGCCTCCGGAGTACATCACTAATTGTCGATACTTTTCACCTATCAACCCTTTTATTTATATGATTTTGTGATTGATATATTTGAATATTAACTATGAAATTGATTGTTTATTAGTTCTCAATAACAGTCGCTGACTGTATAATGACACGCATACTTGTCATTGTAGGAATATCTGTTTAAAATCGATAAAATCATAAATTACACTACATAGTGATTTCAAATAAATATACTAATAATAATAAATAACATTTCATTATAGATAAAAAATCACTAAAACTACAATTGTAAGCATTATAGTTGACAAGTTACAAATGTTTATTTTTCAATATAATTACCACTCCCACCTAATCTAGGTATTCTTGTATCTCAGGTGGCATTTGGTGGTCAGGTTAGATGTACAGGTTCAGCTGATATAAATACTACGAAAAACTGTTCGGTATCTGCTAACATTAACATAATGTTAAGGCCAAGGTTAAGACGTAAAAGATTCTACTGAATCATTCATTCTAGCATTCCGAGGTAAGTATTTAATGGGTATTGTTTCTCTTCGTTAATTTTTTTATTTTTATTATGGTAAAGTGTAGCAATCGAAATTTTAAACTTATAATTGGACGGTTTTGATTAATTTGAGGTGATAATTTAATATTCCGTATCTATACTTAGTATAAAGCTCAACGTCTCCCTTTTTGTTTGTTCTTGTTCATTTCACGCGAAAACCACTTTTCCGATTTACACTGTTTTCCTTTAATTTATAAATATATTATCTGGCCAGGTCTAGGACATATTTTGTTACATAAAGTAACATATGAAATAGGCAGTAACGATAATGGTGAATGAATTCGGAAAAGAGACGCTTTTGGAGCGATTAAACAGCGTACTCTGAGTAAACTATAAGAAATGTATCAAATTAATATTCTAGCTAATTTTAGATCTTAAAAAGACATACAAAAATATTCAGCATATTTCTATCTTCTAAGGATAACCCACAATAAGTATTTTTGTCTTCCGTCTTGTGAGCGGGGGCAGCACAATTTGTGCGTGCGCTCGACCGACGCGACGCAGTATTCTGTAGTCCACGCGAGAATATTTTATATAGTGAAAACCTATTTTCAATTATAGACCTATCTAGTTTTTTAAATTCTCAAGTTTTGGAACTTTCTTTGGAATATCAACCTCGGACTAAAAGAATAATATTGGTCTATGATACCAACTCCTTGAATACGCAGTACATATTAACCCTTTTTTAGTTCTTAAAATATATAGAATAACGGTGACCGCTTGAATCTAAGTTTGCTGAGATCCTATATTTATTTGTATGTGAAAATGCACTACGTATGTAATATAGAGTATACATTTAACATTACCCACAATATTAATGTTAGTAACTTTTTTAATGGTCGGATCCAACAAATAACTGTTTTATTATCTGTAACCTTTGACGTCACAGAAACCCGCCGGACGCAGTCTAAAGCAATTAATTGCACAATTTACAACACTTCGATGTCCAATCAGTACTGTTAGTGGAATTTGCCACGACCATTCGCCGATAGGGTTGTCGAATAAGAGTTACTGGTTTCACCTTGTAAGCAAGATTCTCTGCGCTCTTTCACTTTACACGAACACTCAAGATGTTCGAAGAAATTAAAGTAGTTTACTACAATTTTCATTGAAATATGATTTGATTAAAGTCTTTATTTAACTTGCCTTGCCAGTATGGGTCTAATCTTGCAAATGAATTTTAAAATAGTTATACCCAACTGACTGAGCTGAAACTTTGCAGTATGTTTAGTTTGGGTGACAATGCATGATTAGGTAAGTGACGTCATTCTTTATCAAATATGGCGAATTCCCAAAGAAGGCGGACCAGTTATTTTTATGACCCCATGATATGGGTATCAAATGAAAGGGTTTACTGAGAAAAATACAAAATTAAAAAAAAAAAACGTTTTAAAAAAGTTATTTTTAAATAATCATTTTCAGTTTTAATGTATGCTTGAATTTGATTGAGAATGACTATTTAATAATCTGTGACTAAGAAATTATTTCAACTGTCATTCCAATGCCATTATAAACTCCTTGAAATGAAGCAGCCATGTCAGTTAAGATGACAGTTTGTTCACAGATGAAAATGGTGTCATTTGCTTTAGTTGTATAGATTTAAAATGTCGTTTAAGATTAAATGTTTTGATAACTGTATAAATGGCATAAAATTATGCTTAACAAGAGATCGATTCATTAATATGATCGGCGAATGAACGAGATAAAGCCGGTCAGAACGAAACGCCTTGCGAGATCGAGTTTAATTGCATAGTAATATTGGAACTTTCCACTGTGTGTATAGTGCAGTAACCCTGGTTATTTAAAAGTAAATAAAGTTCTCACTATAGAACCACGATATAACTGTGCGAGGGCAATGCACGGTCGCAGCCTCGAGACGCGTTTTAAACTGATCCGGTTGCATTTTTGATCCGTTTCGCTTTATAAAATAACAAAACGAATGCATTTGAATAATGAATAACTGGTGATAAAATCGAAGTTTAATTATAACTGAACGGTTGTTTACCCTCTTGTAGTCTTGCGATTGTATCAGGTCACAGGGTCGTGCGATTGTTGCTCGACCTTAAGCGGGTGATTCAATCATTACAAAAGTGAGATCGAAAGCGAGCGTTCTACATAACTGATTATTGAAACAAAATACATTTTTTTTTTTACAAATTAATTAGATCTGCGTAAACTTGAATAAAAATTTATGAAATTATTTGTAAGTAGTTATTTAATAAAAAAAAATATAATGATAAGACAAAGCGACGGCAGCGCATCTAATGGTAAGCACAGTACAATCCTAACACAACAGTAGGGTTGCCAACCCTACTATATAATATAGTATCCTACTATATTAGGCGTCCGACTTTTCTAAAAAAAATATAGAGTACGCGAAACTACTATACTTTTATTGGATAAAAAAGATTGGCAACATGCATTATTAATTCCAAATTTTTTTAGCGTGAAACGGAACGCAGGACACAGCCTTTATCTCTTGGAGTAAGTATAATATGTATATCCATAATCTAAGCTTTATCTCTTTCTGAACGCGACTTGCTATGTCATTGCCATTTTGATTATTTTTCATTCCCATTATTATTTGTCTGTCAAGCAGAAAAATATTCTTTTATATTCTTTTATTCTTTTAAATATAACCTATTTATTTTAAACCTACTATATATTTTCAGATAATAGCCTCGAAAATTAGTATTTTATATAGAATACATATTTTATTATATAGAAAATAGGTTATATTTCAAAAGAATATTTTTCTGCTATTTGATATAAAAAAGTTGGCAACCCTAAACAGCGGCGTCCACCGATCGAAATCCATCCCGAAACGAACTAAAAGAAAGTCACTGTGACGGGTATATCACCATGTGCATGGTGGTCCCGACCCAGAAGGGTACAGATACCTACCATACAGCAAAATATAATTTAGGAGAGGAAATAACAATAAATTCAATATTATAATAAGCATTATTATTTTTTCTACCAAAAAAAAACTCTAAATAGGAACTATTAGGAGTTATCACGCTAGGCAAAGTGTGTGACAAAAAAAAACACGATAAACGCGAATGGATTTCACATTGTATCGACCTTTCTTCGCAAACATCATAAACACCTACTAGTTTAATTGTATTTTTATAAAACTAAATTCAATTTTTGTATAACATTATAAAAGAGGTCGATTTGAACTAATCGGTCGTCACTATTACGTAACTACGCTTATCCGTTGACGTATTTAATAAATTGGTATTGGTATTCTCATTTTGTACCTAATATGTTTAATTAAGCTATATTAACTTGTTTGTTATTAAGTGTTAAGATAAATATAACTTGAATTTGTTTATTAAAATAAACTTATTTTATATGAAAAATATTAACCTTTGCTATTGTTTTTAGAGTTTAGAACAATAAAAGTAACCTTTTTTTTAACGACATTTTCTTTAATCGTTTGCCTTTTTTGACTATGCCCCACTGTTTCACTTGTGTTAAATTAATTAAGTCAACTCTCTACAGCGCCGTCGTCAACGCACCCGTGTAGCCTATCGTTGTTCAAATTTCCTGTACAGCTTTCCAGACTGCTTGATGTTCATGGTTACTGCTCCGCACCTTAGAGTCGTAGCGTGAAGTTGTGCAGTCTACAACCTTGATCAATAAATAGGCTATAAATAACAATAAGAATTTTTCAAATCTGACTGGTAGTTCCAGAGATTAGCGCGTTCAAATAAACAATCAATCAATCTCTTGAACTTTATAATATTATGGTATAGATTATCCAGAAAACATATCACAATTATATTGAATATATATTAGAGTAAGCGAGTTGTTCTTGACAGGCTGTCCAACCTGTTCACTGACGAAACGATAGGTCCGATTTGACTTGAAGTTTAGCACAGTTACGCCTTTAGCGATGTAGACGCTCACTATGAACGGATTTTGGGAAATTCAACCTCTAAGAGTGAAAAAAGGGGGTTGAAAGGTTGTATGGCTTGAAATTGTGTACTTAGACATTTTAATAAAAACATTGGTACACGTGTACCAGCATTTAAAAGTTTGTTAGGTAAAAATAAATGTATAAGTATTGTCTTATAAAATTATGCACATTTATAATATGTCTATTGAACAAAAATTTATCACGCATACTCTTCAGTTTATGAAAATTCAACAATTAAGGGTGTAAAATAAGGGTTGCAACTTTGTATAGTGAATTTTTTTTTATAGATTTGATTATAAAATTATTAACCACACATCAACCACATATATTCTCCAATTGAAAAATCCAATTTTTTTTTCTATTCGTCACCTAAATTATATTACGGGATGAACTTTGTGTTGTATGATTGTATAGTCTAAGAAACCTTGTTTTTTTTACTATTTAATTAAATCTCTATAGAAAATAAAGTTATAACTAATATTATAACTGTATAAAGGAAAATACATCAAAGTAATTAGGATTTATTACCTGTTTATTGTATGTAAAAAATACATTACAGTAAGTATAGTAATTTAATCAAAATAATGAGAAGTTTACTAGTCGATTCCTATAGCGCATGTCACTATAATCAATTTACATCTTCATAAAATGCAATTAAAGTCTGTAAATAATCCGTTTAACGCATCGACCATAAATTAGAATTATTTGTAGTCGTTAAATTGCAAAACCTTTATTTCATTAATATAATTTTATCAACGTAACAATTTATTGAAAGGCCTATTTTCGGTACATATGCTTATTATGATAATTATTAAGGTGCCTATTTATCTAATAACTATTTTTACATAAAATCCCGAAAGTAATATCTACGTACATCTATTGTATGTGCATTCTATATGCCTTTCATTGTCTTACGGTGGTATAGCTTGACCCTTTGTTCTAAGGGCTCATCGGAATTCAAAGTCTACCATCAGGTCCGTTATTTAAACAAATTGAATTGCACCGAGGTAATTACCTATTCCTCGTGGTTGAGCAAATAGGACCACACATAAATATTGTGTATGTATTAAAAGGATAAGCACTCAGAGATTTATGGCGAATAAACTTAAATTATGATATTTTAATATTAGAAAAAAAAATAGTAAATTAATGTTAACCAGGCTGTGAATGTCCAACATCTAAACGCATCCTGTTTCTTAAGGAAGGCAGTGTGATGGTCAATTCGTAATTAAACAGTGGCTTCATTATTCAGTGATAGCAACACACAATATTTTTAAATGGATATGTATAGCAATATCTTATAAAAGTTTAAGAAATTAAGTATAAAATAAGGCAAGAAGTAGTATTTTGTGATTGTTAGAATAAATAAAACAATATATTACTAGTGAACTTCCCAATTTGATTTACCGATGACAAATACAAAACACGAAATATATGGGGTTAATCACCAACCACACTCGCGCCACCAATTCGAGCGATTACAAATGCCAAGAATTTTGTAGTTTATTATCTTTTCTCGCGTGTCCAGATTCCTTGATATGTTTGCTTTAACCAGTAGACGATAATGTGATTAATTAAATTTAATGAAGAATATGTTCATGAATTGCAAAAAAACCATACTCGCGCCGCGCCAATGTACATTTTTATTCCTTATTTTAGGCTATGTATTTGTTTGTAATTTATTTACTTTTTTCAGCTAATTACGGTAACTAAACTATATATAATTATATATCAAACTGAATGTATTATTTTGATTATGTTAATAGGCGTTCGTTGCCATCTAGGTCGATATGGTTAACAAAAAATCACTTAAGATTGAAGAATCAATAAATACGAGAAGGGGTACTGCATTTTTAAACTTTCCGTAAATTGTGATATAATATTAAGGTAGATTAATTAACAATTATTTAATATTTGTGGCTGTGTTTATTGACAGATTTTAATTATTTTTTACTCGTAACTTTAAATTTCAAGATCGTTGTTACAATAGACAAGACAAATGGACATAAATGTTATATATAAGTCTACACTGTCTACACATTTAAAGTAGGTAAAGTTTGCACATGCCTAGGTAAAAGCCGCGGGCAGAGCTAGATACAATATATCTAAATAAGTCGATACTATCTGATTATTTTTCTGCAATGACCTGGCTACGTGTCTGGTGCTAGGTTAGGTAGCGCGTTCAGACGTCGCATTAACTGGTTTGCGGTACTTGTGTTTTACTGTGTAGTTAACGAATAACAAGTTGCTTTCTGTTTGCCAGCAAGACAGTTATGTCCTCCTAATACGGTCGTAATTTATATTATTTATTTCCTAAATTGGTTATAAAGTTTATTAACTACTATCGGCAAGAGTGACAACTCTATTGATTTGATCTTTCCGTTTCTAATTTATTCTATTGCCCGCCCGATACGTAGGAAGATAAAAAAGTCGTATTCTATAATCGAAGCGTGATTAATGAACAAACATTAAATGTTCATACCTTATCATGTTTTACGCGTATTTTGTCTAGTTCTGTTTCCTCCTGCATGGAGCCCTTGAGCTAACAGCCGCTCGCGCGATACAGTGACACTGTATTCACTAGCTATCAACATACAATCATTACATTGCATCTCTAAATACATGCACACCACTCAGGTACATACGTTCGGTTAGGGACCTTTTTTTGGTTAGTTAGTGTAAAACAAAATTGACAGATTACTAAATACATATACGCATGTCTCTTGTCTCCTCCCAGAAGAAAGAAACATGTAGTAGTATACATAGTCAGTTCATATCGAATTATCCAAGGAATTAGCCAGTTCGCGACTTATTTGTAACTACAGCAACAATCCAAGCCGAGGTTCAGCCATTGGAGTGCATCCTTGGAGCTTGTCGCCACGCTTTCGCTACTGAGTGCCTTCAGCGCTCGCCCCCAAGCCCGGTGAAGCTGTAAAACCTGTCTGAAGCTTCAGGGCCCTTACGGTTAATAGTGTAGTCAGTCGGAAAAAAAGTCTTGTTGTGTTTTTGAAATTAAAGGATTCGCGGGCCACCTTTACTGTACGAATTTTCCATCTAGCAATAATTTATCTATCAGCATCATGACATTTGAGCCCACAGTCCTCTGAGAAACGGCAACCAATAAAATTAAATTATTGACTGAACAGAAGAAATAGGTAGATTAATTAGTAAGAGCTCATTCAACATAGAGGAATCGTTTTTTTCCCGGATCGTGACTTGTGCAAATCGTTTTTTATTTCTTCAGTGCCACAAAGGAAATATCTCTTATGGTTATATTAGCATGTTCACGAATCGCGAAAAATCACGAACTCGTTAAATTGTATCTTACTTTCATCGCTTTTAATAACGGATCGTCATTGACGGACACGTACGCACAAGTATGTGTGGATTGACCGTTAAGCCATTCGAAATCATTAATATTAATCACACCAGATAACCGTCACCGACCTTATCAAGAACACAATTATTAAAAAAAAACTTAGTCATATAATTAATTTGTGTGAACTTTAAAATGACCTTCCTAAAATAATTTATATTGTATACTTCTTAATAAAATCTGAATTCACAGTGTATACCAAAATATACAATGAAGTTATATATCATGCAAGGAGGTTTGATTTCGAGCAGATCACAATGAAGTTTTTGAAATTTGCCAGTAATTAGCTAGATCGTGCTAAAGTAATAATTTTTGCATATTAGCAGGGTAAAATTCACACTAGAAAGCAACACTCAACTTACCCAAACGCTGCTAAGGAGCTAGTTTGTCCCTTGTCTTGTTACGTACACATTTGTAGTTGAACAATATTAACTTTAATTTTGATTATTATTAGTAATATTTTAAGCAATTTTTGGTATTCGACGGTATCTCATTCGACTTCATTATCCCAAAATGATTTGAAACATTTATATAGAATACGTTTTCAGATATTATTATTTTTCGAATATACGATAGTTTCGGTTACGGATACGGAGTTCCATAAAGCCCCTTATAGTGATTTTTATAACAACTTTTTAACAGACGGAGCTAGTAAGAATTTTTCTATCATACTTGCGAATTATGATTACATTGTCGGATCTCTCTCCGCCAAACCTAGTAATTATGTTTTGTTGCAATCTTCACACTAATCAGCTATCCTTGTTTGCTATTTTACCTACTATCTTACAATCCCTGATTCATGATAATCAAATGAGAATTCAAATGAGCCTGTCATGCAACCATCATACCGTTAACTCGTATAGGTGACACTGTTTTTAAACCCGCTGTCCGGTTGTCAATCGCTTGTCCATTTATCTAATTAGGGGCATATTAATATTCATAATGCTTCAATTAATTACAGTTTAATTTTGTGTGCTATAAATAAACAATTTATCTGTATATCAAAAATTTCATTGAAAAGTTTATCATCGAAGTGAAATTTAGAGTAAAATAGTAAGATCGATTTATAATGCAACGTTTTGCAACGTAACGTTACTCACGCAAAGAGGAAGGAAATTATGTAATTGACCAGAGAGACAGAGAAAAAGGAAGAATTACGCTACAAGCAGAGACAACTAGATGAGCGCGATAAAAGTGTACGTACGCGCGAAATTAAGTAATAAAGACCAGTAAAGTATTAAGCTGCCTCTACACGTTCGCCTGCATTCGCCAAATAAGCATTAGCAGGTACATATTAAATTAAATTAAATGTCTATTCAGATTGCGCATTTGAAATGACACAATCATTTTGTAATTAATTATTATTACCTTAATTAAATTGCTGCGTATAAGTGTACAGTCAGTGTCACATGCGTCTTGATGATCAACAAGGGCAGTGGGTCACACGTGAACATCAACAACGGAAATTCGGCGCTGAGATGTCAGGAATTATTTCCTCGGTGTCAACGATGTTTACTATCAATTCAAATTGAAGAATTCATTACATAACTATGAACGGTTTTATTTATCTAAATATACTGCAAAAATTGTGGTATGCACATTATGAATTTTGATAGTACAATTGCTTTTGTTAGGTTTTGTTTGCTGAGCGTAATAAAAGATGACCGCGATATTTTAACCTAAAATAAAACCATGATTTCTACCGGAAAACCAACTACAAACTCATGTAACTTGATTTAAGTAAATTGTATACTTCGTAGATTCCTTCTTCTTTCTGTTCTAATTCTTGTCTTACAAGATTACCTCCGTTTTTCTGATATTCATTTGGTTTCTTAAAGTAATTTTGTTTTTAGGTATATATAATTTTTATATTTAATTTTTGGAATGAAGTTCTTTATGGAGCCTTGCGAAGGGGCCTAGCCGGCAAAAAACGTCCGTAATGTTAAAAAAAGCGTAAGATTTTTAGTATAGTCTATGTATGATAGCTATACAGTGTCTAATGTATAGTCTAGAACATGATTAGGCTTAATTGTTATTGTTCATGTAAATAGCTGTTTCTTTGTATATTATTATTATATATTTTTATAAATCATTGTAAATAAGATAAAGGTGTTAGATAATTTTGTAAAGTAGTTTTTTGATTTTGAACGATAAAAAGATCATAATAAAAAATGTATACCCGAATAACTATTTTCTTTATGCCTCGAATAGCATTGGAAATTAGTATTTTATAATAAGGAACTTCTTTCCTATCTGATGTCCCACGACACAAAACGGTTTTTTTTAATTTACTTGTCATTTTATTATATAAAACTTCAAAGCTATTTAATAATATTTGCGTTAAAACTCTCGAAATATTTTTATCTTAGACATAGTCTCTATTAGTATCGATTTACATTGTGCCAAGTGTTACACAATTATGTACTATGTTTGTTCAAATTGGTTCAAGGATTTTTGTAATGATCTTTATAATATTAACGAAACTTTATTTATATATTTCTTATGAAATGTAAGCGTATATCACTTTTTAATTAGCTAATTATTGAAGTGAAACTTCTTATGCAACTTCCAAGCGTTAAACGTTAAACGTTTAACGCACATTATCGGTTTCTCCTCTTTGTGTGAGCCAGAGCGAGATAGTAAATGTCGGAGTGTATGTATATTGCACACTGTTTAAATAAAATAGAAAATGTCTTTTAAAATGAATGTGAATGTGAATCGAACACACACCTTTTATTTTCATTTGTCGAATAACTTTTATAATTGTCGTTATTTTGTTTCAGATAAGTGAAGTTCAAGTGACACCGGTGAATTCATTGTTGTCCGGTTTCTATTTACTCGCGGGGCCCTTTGTGTCTGCTTTGGCCAATAAGTAAGATTTCTTGTTTATCCCCAGTCATAAATAGTTAAGCAGATACCTTCTTGAAACTGTATTTACTAATTTTAACAGGTTCTTTTTAGTTTTTCTATTTTTTACTGTTTATAATTATGTGCTTAAGAATAATTAAACACCAGCTAGTTAATATCCCGTTAATGAATTTTTACCAGGCATTTTCCTCAAACACAGGGAAGTCACAGGTTTCATCACAAAATCAGTCCACGAAGTATTGGTAAATTCAATTTAAACTATAAAAACAATAGTTCTCAATTTTACCATTATGTGGTGGTACTTTACATAATACGGGTGAAATGGCGATGGTAAAAAGTCTAGGCTCAGCAGCGATTAATGATGATGTTGGTTATATGAAAAGGATATTTTTCAAGAGTGTAGTTTTCTCACATATATTTTTTTTAATTTACAGGTACGGATTCCGCGTGGTTACGATTGTCGGCAGTTTAATATCATGCTGTGCGTTTGCCGTTTCTTACTATGCTCCTAGTGTTGAATTCCTATATCTGATATATGGTGTTATTGGAGGTGAGTTCAAAATTGTTTTGCTATTTTCGTTATCATATAAGATAATGTATGTACATATATAAGAATCAATAAATCAAATAAAGGTTAGCCCACATTTTTCATTTTTCATATTGATATATGTACTTTATAAATTTGCTGTAGGAGATATTATAGCAAAAAGCATATTCGAATGCATTTTTGATATTTAGACCTATCAGCCGCAACCTTTCATTGTCAGTTGTAGGTAAATATAGTTACTTCAAAAAAACGAAAGTTGAAGGCCTAACATTCAATTTATATTTTTTTATTTTCAAACACTTTAAACATGAATATAAATAAAGATGACTGATAGTTACATATTTCAAATCTTAAATGTTAGAAGAGAAGATTGTTGTGAAATTATTATTCTTTATAACTAATAAATATCAAACAATTTTGATTTCGAAATTACATACCTTGAACTGCACGACAATTTAGCGATCTCTATCAAAATTGGATTTTTAGATATATGCTAAAATATACATCTTATTTACATTTAGAAGAATAAAATTTCACATTTAGACGCATCTTAAATTTGATAGATCTTGAATTAGGTATATGTATCTTGATAATCAGAGTTTTACTCAAATCTTCGCGATTTGCTTCGCTAATTTGGTTATACTGTCTCCATACTTACGCCGTGAAAACCCCTGAACGTGAGTGTGAATGGATCTCGCGCTTGATTACGGGTTCGCGCCTGTCGCGCCTCGGTTTCCTTTCCGAGTCGGTTTTTAGTGTCTACTTCAAAGGGTTCGCGGCCTCCTAATGCGAACAGCGCGACGCTCATCCACATTCATGTCGTCACAGTTCGATTCGTTATAAACTGAATATGTAATTGTATTTTAAATATACAATTAAAATTAATTAGATCACTACTACTCTAACTTAGATTCGAATTTATGAATTTTGAACTACAATCTCCATATGCTAGCAGAACAAAGATCAAGTGAAGCGAGCGCTTAATATTCGGTCTCCAAAGTCCTAATTTCTTCACAGCTCAGTAACATACACATAATACCTACAATGTGTAAATAGTCTGTGTCTGATTGACTCGCTTAAAGAGAAACGTCAGTTTACGTCTGCCTTGAACTTGACTGACATTGTTATTTTAGTTTGTTACGCAACTGAATATATGTAAAAATCAAGAACCGCCCGCAAATCCGTTCGTTACAATATAAAATTTTACAAGAATAAATATTTTTTCCCACCTTACCTTACCTTCTAGAAACATAATTCGCTGCCTCTTAGTTGAGTTTATAATTTAGCACTATAAATTAAGCACTAATACACTTTATATCATAAAGTCATATTACATTGAAGTAATTTATGAATGAATATTAAATTATTTTTTCTCAGGTATCGGCTTATGCATGATTTATATGCCTGCTGTGTTAATTGTCGGATTCTACTTCGAGAAGTGGAGAGGTCTGGCAACTGGTCTTGCGTTATGCGGTTCGGGTGTGGGCACTTTCGTAATGGCACCACTTACTAGTACACTTAATCAGACTCTCGGCTGGAGGCTTACTGTGCTTGTTCATGCAGGTGAATTTTAATTTATTCAATGTTAGATGTCATGACCGCTTTCAAAACATTAGTATTCATTATGATGCCTTTGTTCTAGGATTGCTACTTTTATGCATAGTCTTCGGTTCTATGTTTAGACCGATCAAACCAGTCAGAGTAACTCTCGCTGATCAAACAGAGGAAGAAGATACGGCAAGACGTCACGAAGAAGCCGTGGAAAAACTTAACTCTATGTTGAAACTACATAGCAAACTAGATTCTGGTATTTCTATGCCATTAGAAATGAAATTCACTAATAAAGTAAGCCCTCATACTTGGATGGGTGTTCCTAATAACACCCGTTATCCAACAGCTGAAGAAGTATTCCGCGGTAGCAACTCGCATCTCAGTAACAATCATCATGGTAGACGATTGTCTGCTAATGCTGGTGCAATAAAGAATAATCTTTGCAACAAACCTATGTTCATTGATGCGACAGTTGCGGAAAAAGACGAACAAGAAGATTCTAACAGCAATATCGACAACACCGAACCTCTCATTGGCGCGTCAGTTAAAGTGGCACCAACACAAACTCATTACCGACGCTCACACGCTGATTTAGTAGCTAGGCCACTTTACCGTGATGACATATTTTTCGGGGCAAGTTTGACTAGACTTCCTCAATATACTTCTAGGACATCACTGGGATATCATTTAGCTGTCACTCACGTACCAACTAAAGAAGATACTCAAGAAGAAACATCCGGCAAATGTCGTTTCTGCCCTGAAGCAATTAAGAGAGCTTTGGCTACCATGTTGGACGTCAGTCTTTTTAGATCACCCACCTTTGTAATCCTTACTTTGAGCGGCTTCTTCACGATGTTAGGATTTTTTGTACCATACATGTACGTAACACAAAGAGCGTCTCACAACAAGATGAGCAAATCGTCGACCGAATTTTTAGTACCTGCAATCGGAGTATCTAATATTATTGGTCGTGTTCTGTGTGGATTTGTGTCGTCAATGCCGAAGGTATCTCCTTTATGGTTAAATAACATCGCCTTATCCGCTGGCGGTATTGCGACAATGTTGAGTGGACTTTACTTTACCAACTTCTTCCAATACGGTTACTGCGCTGTCTTTGGCCTTGCTGTCGGTGAGTTTAATGAACAAATATTTTGTCCTCTTCCAAACATTCCAAATAATAGTTCTCTAATCAAATCAGTCTAAAACATTGTAAAAATTGACAATGAAGATGTATATTATAAATATGAAATCATAATTTTTCTGTATTTGAACACGTATCACTTGAAAACTACTGAACCAATTGAAACGTAGTGTCCAGGTTAATATAGGAAGGAACCCGAGAAAGGATCTTGGATAGATATATATCATTACGTTTTTATGAAGAGGCTTAGCAACAGTAATAAAATTATTTTTGAAAACACGGTTGCAGGTTACAGTTAGTATTATAATTTATCATACTGTTGAAGAAAATAATAAATGTCTAATTCGATTAAGGGATAATAAACTCTTAGTTGAAAATTAGTTTATTTTATTGAATACTATCTTTTTTTCAGCTTCCTTCGCCTCTCTTCGCTCAATTCTTGTTGTAGAATACCTCGGTTTGGAGCAACTCACCAATAGTTTCGGGCTTTTCCTTTTATTCCAAGGTCTCGGTACACTGTTTGGAGTACCCATTGCAGGTAAATTTTTAACCTTTCACTCTAATCAATGTAGTAGATTGTTTAATATTCTTTATTAGAGATTTCCAATAAGGTAGGTAATGGTGATAGACAAATTATACCGTAAGTTGACCTTGTTTTCACTAAGAAGAACTACTGAGAAGTTCACTTAAATCGTATCATTTTCTTTTGTATGTACAGGAAGCACGACTTTCGTCTCTCGACGCTAGTAATTGTTGTAACATTTTTCCTATAATATACCGACATGGCTTTTAATGTATCAATATAAAATATTTACAAACAGAGCCAAGTATCATCACTGATGATAAAAAAATATCTAAATAACACAATGCGTTGCCTAACTGTTGACATTCATCTATTTCTTGAGTCTAGCATAGATAAGCGACGCTGTGTCAAATTCCTACCTTTATATGGTCACGCATAACTATTTTTTAATGAATGACCTATACTATATTCATCATAAAAAGGCTTATATGACATATCCACAGAACATAATTCATCTTGCAAATTATGACAACATAAAAACATGCATTTCCACTATCAATTATAAAACATTTTGCCCGACAAAATCCTAAATAACTCCCTCTGTACGATGATTTTGTGAATTTTCGTATTTTATTTCTGACTACGTGCAGCATCTCTTTCTATGTCACTTAAAACTGGAGTACATTAAAATAATAAAACCAAGGAATCGACAATTAATCAAATTGATCGAAAGCTAATTTATTCGTTTCTTTTATTAATTTCGAATAAATATATATACGTATTTACGTACATTTTTACTACAGCAATACGTAAAGAAGAATATTCACTAAAAGAATTAATCTTGTTGTTTGGCATCAGGCATTTAATAATTCAAGTGTTCCAGATTGCGATCTCATTTGTTGTTTTTTTTTTTATTTCATTGCCACAGTTTGCGAACCCCTTAATTGATTTTATTTTTTTGTGCGGAGCCTTTATTATTTTTCTAAAATAATAATAGTCTAAGTTATACCTTATAACATCAGCTATCTGCCAGTGGAAATCCCGTCAAAATTGATCCAACCGTTTCGGAGATTACCCTGAAAAAACAGACAGGCCGGCAAAAATTTTAAAAATAAGTTTTTTGTTATAAGTATCGTGTATACTTTCATATTCATTTAGTAAAAATCTGTTATTTTGACATTACAAACAGACACTTCAATTTTATTATATGTATATCTATAGATATTTAGCTCTAAAAAAGAATCGATAATTGTTAAATCAACGTCCAATTTAAGTTATGCTACATCTCTAAAATAAACATTTAACATGTATCATGCAAGCCTTTTTATAATGAACCAAGTATAAATAAAGTACAAAAGTTACGCATAAAGTATGCACATGTAAGAAAGTTGCAATTCTAGTTAATTTACTAATTTGCATTATATAATAATATCGTGTTAGAACGCACATCATATGAAAACTACAGAACCAAGTTCAATGTAATTTTCAGTTTAGGTCATATAGGATTGAATCCGAGGAAGGATCATACATTACGCTTTTCTATAGAGACTATAGTTTCTATAGAGCGATAAAGATCAAATAGAGAAATAAATCACGGCCCAATTTTAAACCAGATGAAACAGTTCTTGTGGGAAATAAGCATTCTCATGAACATTAGCTATTAAATAATAAATATACCGCGAGGATTTCCATCTTTAAAGCTTAATGACATAGAATGAAATAAAGAAATAAATGTAATACATCCTGAACATTTGTTATTATAATACGTATATAGCAATGAAATAGCTGGAATCGAACACATTATTAACTAATCGTAATAAAATCGTTTCAGGTATGCTTTACGATCGCACTCATAGCTACGACATCTCCTTCTTCGTGTCAGGTGGATTCCTTCTGTTGTCCGCTGTCATGTGCTACCCGGTTGACATGATCAGCAGATGGGAGAAATCGCGCAACAAATTAAACTCCTCGCCAAAAGTTTGAACACTTTGAAGTGAGTTTATAAATTAATTGGTGCCAAACATTGGTGCCAAACGTCATGTGCCTAAACAGTTGTTACGTGCTAGTGTGCTTAGTTATACTAGAAGTAAGATAAGATTCTAGACTGCAGTACTACAGAACAAAAGAAAAGTTTATATAGTCTTTGTTAAATATAAATTATGTTGCATGTTTAGAATCAATGCAAGGTTTCGTGCACGTAATGTGTATCCAATTCCTTATTTTAACAGTACGGCATATGATAAACCCACTTCACTCCCGTATTCATAAATGACCAATTATATATAAGCTTTCGGAACTGGATATTTTAATTTGTTTATATTTCGTTTATGGATACGAGAGTAAATAGATGTTAAGAAAATTTGTAAGACTCTTTTCAATTTCAAATCATTCTGTACAAAATTTTAACTTATTCAGTTTTAAATGTATACAACATGTAACTGAACTTTGTTATGTTTATTCACTTGCAAACCTATTAACTAAAGTATCTCGAATATTAAATTACGTTATAGAAACATTCCCTATAGAAATATCTTTCGCAAAACTGCGAGGAATGTTGTTTTGGCAATGGCTCGGTTAAGTCAGTTCAATGCATTTAAATATAGGTTTAGAAGTATAAAAAAGTACAAAGACTCGAATAATAGAAGTTAGTTTAGGTAACTAACTTGAGCAGTTTTGTCGAAATTAGTACCCGAAATGATCTGAAGCCAAAATGTAATTTAATTATTAGATTAGATCGTAAGAGTGCTTAACTTTATATACTTAAATAAAATTGGTGCATGAATAAGACTAGTAGTTACTATTCTCGTAATTTTTATAATAATTATAGAGTGTTTTCATAATCCGATTATTGGAACGTCTACAACTAAATATAATGTATGTGCCTTAATTTACGAAGTGATACTTACATATTTAAGTACATAGATAATAAAAATTATAGTTTTGGTATTTTGTTATGATTTTAACAGCCCTTTACAATGAGGTCTAATCAGTGGCGGATTTGCAGTCTTGGCCGCCCTAGGCCTTGTAGCACCGCCCCTTCTCGGCTCATTATTTAATAAAACATTTCAAATTTGATGGTATTAAAATACAGCTTTACGATGTCAATATTGTAATTCAAACTAGATTTTTATCCATGTCTGGAGTCTTAATATATACTTCATATTATGCTTTAGTGTACTGTTATTTATTGTCATCATATGTTTGCATTTGGTAGTATATTTTTTGCCACGATTAGCCGCCCCTAATATCTGGCCGCCCTAGGCCTGGGCCTAATTAGCCTTAAGAGAAATCCGCCACTGGGTCTAATAGGTTATAATTGCCTGTTGTTATTGTATTTAAGAACAATGATTGAAATCTAATAAAGTATCATAATATTTTGTTTAGAATAAGTTACTTATTATAATTATTGTGGCTGTGGCTGTGGGTTCAATCAGATAATCTTAACATTTGTATATAAAAAATCATAGTCATTATTTTTTTTTCATACTTGGTACATAATATGTATCTAATGCGTTTATCTATATAAACATACTATATATATACTAACAATTTAATGAAATTGTTTAATTTATTCATATATTTATTCTACTATTTGAAATAGTACTTGTGTGAGTTTTATTCTGTATTGAAATGTGAACTGTTGTACCTTCCTATATTTATTAATCATAACCTTATGTTGATTATTCTTTCAAGAATTGAACATAAGTCTATTATGGTGAAATAAAATTAACTTTACGGGTATCAATGCAAAACAATTTGCTATACACCTATTTATAAATGAATTCACGAAGTATATAAAAATAAAAAATAAACACCAGCGCCTCGTTATGAGTCAAGTTAGACATTCAATAAATATCACCATCCATGGACTTCACTATTTACTATGATCCAAAATTTTTACAACACATACATTATCAATAAATATATTCTTCAATATTCTCAGTACAAGACGGTTCATTGTTCTTGAAGGACGTGTGGCCATATCGAAATGATGTGAAATCCAAAGCTTGCATCGCCATTATCATAGCTTTAAATGTGAGCAAAACAAAAAGTAGACGTTGTTCAAAAAAAGTCCAGACATTTTGTCAGTATTGCTACTTATGCGTTTAGACATCAATTATTATTGACTGGATCACACATATCGCAATTTTTGTTGACTGTCTAACTTGAACCTAAGAATAAATTCAACAAAATCAAAAATATTGTATTGAAAGAAAATGCTGAAAGAAAGCGAATTGCAATAGAACAACCTGGAATATAATTATCAACCATGCAATATACACAAATAATGTCTGTGATAATATCACCTAAATGAAATTTTTGTTCCTATAATAAAGATTTTACAAATTCGAATGGTCTTCAGTTGTCTATCTTATTTTCCTAAGCAATTATTCTTTGCTTATTATGCATCAACATAAATGGTATAAAACTGAACACTTCTTGATCATTGTAAATTTAACTATTTATATTATAAAGGGTAATTTACAGTTAATAATTTAAAAGAAATTCTTAAATTTGTTGGTATAGATTTATAAGCAGGTAGACAATAATACCTCGAGTCGACATAATATATGTTATGCTTTATTTCATGCTAATTCTGTTACGAATAACCTAATGTGGAAGGGGGGGGGGGGGCGAGTTATACAAATATGTAACTGATTAATTCGCTCTTAGAAAACGATTTCAGCAATTTTCATTTGTATACAATTTTCGCTTTATATCTCTTTAGAAAAAATATAGAGTATATGAAAAACGTTAGCTATATATAATCAACTTGTTGGATAGGATAACTACTGTTTTAAAAATGGTATAGTCTAAAGGATCCTATGAACACTATACCGGTTTGCCGCATAAAACGAGCTGAGCTTAGGTACTGCCGATTTCTGCGGCATATCCGCCCAGCAAAAACCCGCCGGCATAGTACTGTATTTTTTTTTTTTGCAAATAACAGTACCAACAATATTACTCGCACGTAGGTACTTATATCTTGGAAACTTCCTAACACGAAGTATGAATGAAACTGAATTTGTTATATTTTTCAAGTTGATTATAGGTATCAGTACACCTACATGTAATTATAATATTATATATATCGAATTGAGAGTGTACCAATAATATGTATTTCTTTTACAATTAAATAAAAAAATGATCAGATAAAAATAATTAAAAGATTTTGCTGATTTTAGTACGTACATTTTCCTTAATACGGTATTTCCAAACATGACTATGATTTTTTACATGTATATGACGTATAAGGTACTTAATATATGAGTTAATTGCCACAGTGCCACGATAGGAATGTTTTACGGTTTTGTTCTTGCCCTAACATTTACTTTTCTGGTGTATGCAGGCTTGTTCATACAGGTGTATTGGATAATGTAGATAAATTGCAGCCTTTAAGATTAAGGTCTCATGTGCATAAGAGCTTATCCAACACGCATTAAAGGAGCGCATTAATACCACGCGTTCACTTGAGGCGTGCACGGGAGAATCGAGAATGAGATTTGATTCGACGTGGCTCTATTTCATTGTAAGATGGAAGGATTTATTCGATTCAAATCTTTCGTGTCTGGCCGACATGGGTCGTTATATTATAACAAATGATAATCTTTTCGTACGTAAGCGGTTTTATAACTTAATTATTTCCTTTGCACTTCTTCTCGTGCGTTAAAACAGCGTCCATGCTCAAAAGGCCTTAGTGTTATGTATTTGTAAAAGCAATTACGTAAAAGCATTGGGATATTTATTATATGACTACTTTTTGTTATGAAGCAGTAAGTAATCGTCAAACTTTTGTGACCACGGGTTCTAAGGCCTCTAGAAGACTAGCGTTTATTGAGCGTGTGCGTTCCTCCAACGTTTATCCAGCGCTGACGCTGCGCACACGCGGTGTTCGCGTCGCGTACACACATCGTGCCTTCTTGTAGCGGGAAAATAAGGCGGCGCGAGTGTCGCGATGATGTGGCGTGAGCACTGCGTACAGCAGGCTTGGGACGGTAACGCCGCGTGCGCGCAGAGTAAGCGCTGGTTAAACGTCGGACAAACGCTCACGCTCAACAAACGGTAGTATTATAGCGGCCTATTATAACAATGTCTGGTAACACCTTGGACCGTATACACAGAATTCAGGTTTCATACGGATGGTAATTATTTAAGATCATAGTTCTATACACATATACACTTGTATAATGTATGTTTCTATGGCATACAAAGTAGCCTGTTAGTTCAGCTTTTCAACTGTAGCCCACAGGGCGCACTGCAATGAATTTAGATTTGGACTGCATGTAGCCCGCGGGACAAAGTTTGACAGTCACCCATTACCGCAATTACGTGCACTTATAAACATGTTTTTACTAAATTTTGATTGTACTTAATAATTATAATGTTTTTATCTTAAATGCTGTTGAGCCATAACAACACTATAGGTACGCCTTGTGAATAAATACTTTGATCTACCCTAAATGACAAAAAATGTTCCTTATAGCAGCAAATTTTGTATGAAATATATAAATAAAAACTTTTGTTAAATACACGTTTTGTTTAAATTACCCCATCGTATATGCAAGCGATCTACAATATATTATCAAACCACGCTGTAGTTACCATTTTGCTGGATTTGCTTAGCCAAGAGTTTGTTGTTCACACCTTAACTCTCGTTTATATTTCGGGAAAGA
Source organism: Saturnia pavonia (assembly GCA_947532125.1). Taxonomy (NCBI): domain Eukaryota; kingdom Metazoa; phylum Arthropoda; class Insecta; order Lepidoptera; family Saturniidae; genus Saturnia; species Saturnia pavonia. The sequence continues at coordinate 12,779,127 of OX383904.1, forward strand.
CGAATTGTATTTATTTTTCATATTAATATTAATTATAATTTCCCTGTATTTTGGAGCTCTGCGTGGAGGTAGGGATGTTCGATATTAAGTTGAGTTTAAAATTTTCAATGTTGTGATTGATATCCATGTTAGGTTCCCTAAAATACATCGATGTAAAGATGTATTTTAGGGATGTGTTGTAAAGATAGTTCGAGGATCCATATGTAAGCAAATTATTTAAAAAAAAAGGTGTTTGTGCAATTCACACACGTTAGAAGTGAAACTTCATTTTATAATATATTTTATATTTTATTAAACAGTGTGCAATAAACATACACACCGACATTTGCTCTCTCGCTCTGGCTCAAACAAAGAGGAGAGACCGATAATATATTACTCTCTCGCTCTGGCTCACACAAAGAGAGACCGATAATGTGCGTTAAACGTTTAACGTGTTTGGAAGTCGCTTAAGAAGTATCACTACAAAAAAATAGTTTCTCTAACAAACTCATCACTAGAAGTAGCAATCAAGATGTTGTTAACTAATGTTACAAAAATTGAAGACCGAAGGCGGCAAAACAATTTTTATGTAGATATAAGAACCAACAGAAAGCACTCAAAAATAAAATGACGCAAACTTGAATAAAACCAAAAGACCGATGTTATTATTTCGATATTTATAGGACATCGATTTTTACTTATCGATATTGTTATCGAAATCGATGTTTTTCTAATATCAGTCATGCGTACGTCATTTCTATTTATCGAACGGTATGTGTAGTATAAAAACTGTAATTATTACCACCAACATATGTATATAAAAATATTTTTCATTTCAATAGTGCAAGCTTTTAACTTCATCTTTCTGTTAAATTTTATACTATTATCTTGGGACTGGACAATGAAACGCTGCGGGGATACTATTCCCTGTATAGATCTGATTTAATAATATGCAGTGTTAGATTATTTCGAATCATGTCACTTGTAATGCGAATACCAATATGGGTCAAATGGTATTGAAATAAAATCAGATATGAAGCAAAAGAGATGTTATATTTGCATTACATTATTTACAAAATAAATTTTACGAGTTAGAGTTGGGTCCCCGGCGCCGGCCGAAGGTCTGGACAACGTTCACGAACCTGAAATCATTGGAACATTTAAATGCTCTATACTTATTCGACGACCAAACTATTTCATTTTCCAAATCTTGCGATCTTCTACTGTATTCAAATACAGTAACAAATAAAATGATAACAACTTCTTTATCACTTTTAGTTACATATACAACTAGCTGTATACCTTCTTACTGTATTTAATCACAGTATTTTAATTATTATATTTATGGCTTTAGGTATGAAAATACATAACAATAAAGACAAATTTCATGCAATATTTATATTTTTTTAAATCAAGGTTTATGTTACTTTTTATGTAATGTCTTATCTGCATGGCTAAACGAACCCTGTACTGTAACCCAACAAGCGTTAATTCTCAAGAGCTAAAACATAGGTTTGAAGCCATATTCATTTTAAATGATTAGTCCCTTATTAAGCAGGCGATGCAGAGTGCAGAGTGAAGTGTCCGATCGCTGGGGGTCCGATTATGTGAAAAATTTCAAGTTTATTTTTAGACTGATAGTTTACTTATTTTGACCCCTAACAATAAATAGAACAAACTGATCCATGGTTAAAAAAAAAATTTGCATCGCTTTCAAATTTACTTTGGAAGTTTTTGGAGGGATCGAGATCTGCCATGTTATGGTTTTTGTGTTAATTAATCAACTTAAGGTTCTTTTTATTTTATATAATATTAATGATATTTTGCATAATATAAATATTAATATAAAATATGAACTCAAGATATGCAATTTGAGTTGCCATAAAAACTCCCTAAATACTTCTAAGCCTACTACCTTACTACCAAAGGAGTAAAAATTTTCTAATTTTAAAGTCAAAACTTAAATATTTACCTCCTGTTGTATTGGATCCTGCGCTTAGCACGGCCAGTCTTCTTCTTCTTCTTTTGTTGTTTCTCTACTTTGGGTGTCTGGCCTTTGACTTTACCTGAAATATTTGAAGTATTTTTTTTATTTATTATAAATATTTTTGTCTATAAAGTTACAAAGTTTATAATTATACCAGTTAATATTATTCTTTTCACTAAAATATTATCCAAGTGACATCAGTGAGACAATGAATTTTTAGTTTACGTTTTTTACTTAGTTAGTCCCAATACTAATATTACAATTATTATTATTAATTATCACTGAGACAATCTTGGTTACCCAGATACTGTTCCATTGAACATAACATTAAACAGATAATACTTCACATCATTTCAATTCAATTAAAATGAATTAACTTAAAATGAATCTATGTCACTGTTACCTCAGTTTAATTCATATTAAAAAAGTACAACTGCATTTAACAGATTCTACATAAGTTTTAAACATTATACATACCAGCACGAGCCAGGGATCCGTGTACTTTACCACCAAGAAGTGGAACTGTGAGGTCAAGCTCAGCGGATGAAAGCTCTGACACAAGACACGAGTCCTCAAGAGGTGCACCACACATAGACAGAGTCAACTCCTCACCATCAACATCAGCCAGAGCCCGGAGACGGTTCTGAAATTAGAATAGTATTGGATCAATTAAATTTAATTAATGAACTATATTAATTGAAGGTTTGAAATTCTTAAGAGTTTAAGTTCCAATTACACTGACACTTAGGCCTCGTGTCTACATTATCTCTGTCTATATAACAATATTCACAAAAAAGAAAACCAACGTTGATTATTTTGAGGTTTCCCAGTGTAAATCTATGAAGTCGAAGGTCCAATTCTAATGAAATTGAAATGGGACCACTCTTGTGGGTGTTCTTTCCAACGACAAAATAATTATCTAAATCGGTTCTTAACAAAAAAGTTATGGCTGACCATCCATAAAAAATATATTTGAATTGAGAATCTCCACCTTTTTTGAAGTCTATTACAAACAAATAGCAATAGGCACTTGAATAAATTTGGATATTGTAATGCATGGGCAATAAAACTGTATTATTATAAAAATATAGATTTGTGATTACAGTAAATCAAAAACTTCATGATTGACATAATGTAATGTTACAACGGCTTCTGTAACCGTTAAGCTAGGAGAATAATATGTTGATGAGAAATCCACAGTTGAAACTAATAATGACCTTAACCAGCTTGTCATACCAAATTTGAATTAAACATGGTTGCTTGATAAAGATACTAGTAATAGCCATCAAGTAGGGAAACAAAACTAATACAAATGCTTTCTGTCTTGAAGTACAAAGGTATTTATAAACACTAAGGACGAATTTGAATTCCCATTAAGGCCAAGTATATATGTAATTTAGGTTATCTATTTTCAAAACAAGTGTATAATACAGATTGCGCCCATAGTAAATGTTTTAGAAATTAGTATATTTCACCTTGATATCACCGATGGATTCTTGTCCATCCACGTCAAGGACGTGCGTCGACTGGCCTCTAATATGAAGCTGCATTTTGTATGTTCTGAAAGGAATATTACAATTTCAACAGCGTGGTCGCTAAACACGACTTCACAATATAAAGAAATTTTCTGCTTTTATCCTTATAACAATATTATAATTAAACGGAAACATGTACTTTCTTACATTGTAATAACAATTTAACACCAAATTTGTAACTGAATATAACATAAAACAGAATTTTTTAACAGAAATACTAACCTTACTTAGCAAGTCTGACAACCAAAAGAAACAAAGATGGCGGGCGGAAACAGAGAGGAAATTACATCACGGAGTCTAGGTCTTTTTGATAAAATTATAAGTGACTTATTTTTTAGTTACAGAATGTTAAGTATAAGGGTTTTTATGGAATATAATTACATAGATAGAAAAACAAAACGTCGCTTACCAATGACAGACTGCGTTCACAAAATAGATCGCTCTTTATGCCAGATATCTTTGTAGTAAACGCATACCTACATATCATAAATGATAATACAAATGTTTTTAAAGCACCTTGGTAGCTACTGACATGTAATTAAATGTTTAGCAAAAATTACAGCGCCATTTGTGTGAGTGTGCCGTTTATGTGCAGTGATAAACGCATGTACTTCTTGGTGTATATTTAAATGAAAACATTGTGCGCCTTAAAATCGTTTCGTAATGCGTTTTAAATGATTTACCATAAATTACCATACCCTAAAAACAATATGAAATACTTTTGTTTATTTACTACATTTATTTTTCTGGATCAAACTACTTACCCACTTTATGTAAAATAGCACACAATAAGGGTAAAATATTGGCTTGCGAAACTAATACAAACGCTGAAGATTATTTTGCCCTATTAAACCTCTAACACACTATAACAGTGTTGTATTTACGTCAAACTGATCAAATCAAAGCTATTAAAAAAATAGCTACAACATCTTTGGGCAAAACAAGGATGCAGGAACAAGATGATTTTGGCTTTTTCTCCTAATTTCAGAAAAAAAAAAAACACAACATATGTTAATACCCAAGGTTAGTACTGAGTTTTTTGGCGGTAACTTAAAGTGTCATGTGGTGGTTTTTGTTTTAATTCATAAACTTATGTCATTTGGCCCTACATTATGTAATTTTGGCGGCATTTTACGTATTATAGTGTGGTTGTTGTGCACAAGTAAAGTGGATTACAATAAATAACTAGGAACATGCATCTTGAGTTGCTACAAAGGCTCCCTGGAATGTTTTAACAAGGATGCCGCCATCTTGTTGGAGCGATGTTTAAAGATTACGGAATATTTCCCTCGCCTTGTTGACAAAATATAAAATACCTGACACTGGCCTAATGCACGAATAGTGCCGAGCCATAATTAATAAGAAGAAGAAGGTTGGTACTAAAAACCATAAACAACATTGATGACATCGAACTTATGACAACAGGATAGCGCGATAGTAGTTATTAATGAGTAACGAAGACAACATTAGCTGTGAGTACTTCAAGTGACAATAAATTTGATTTCTAAAGTTGGTAAAAGTGGTGTACACTCTGAAGCTGGTGATTGGTTGTATGATAAAAGCGGCTGACTCGCTCGGCCCGTGTGATCTATCTTATGGATTTGTATAACTTTTTATTAAATATCAAAGTATTGGAAAATGGTAAAATAAAATAAAATATAATTGTTCTATACGACTGACGACTTTAACGAAACAAACATGTTGTCACGATTGATTCGGCAAATATTGTTTACACTAGTACATTTGTTTGTGAATATAATTGTTTCGTTTCGTAATGTTTATTACCAATTTTTACATAAAAAATTCACAACTGACGATGTGGTGAAAAATAATGATTTAAAGAAGATATTGGAACATATGCCAAGAATAAGCAAATTACCAAAACATCTTGTGGTTCTGTATGACTTCGAACATCAAGGATTAACCGACTTAGCACATGTGGTTATATGGAGCCTGGTTGCCGGTATACCGTACGTGAGTTTCTATGATTCTACAGGTAATAAAAAAATATAATTGATAATACGAAAATGTAAATTTAAAATTAATAACCAATATTTTGGTGCATCAATATTCTTGGAGTACACAAGAGTTTGTGCCCCATAATAAAATAATTTTGGTATTCTAAATAATAAAGTAGTACCTAGGTTCTTTTGCATACACAGTTATTAGAAGTTTAGAGAAAAAAAAGTAAAAAATAGAGCTGTGTGGGAATTTCAAACAAGCTATGTAATCATTATTGTTATGAGTAAAATATAACATATGCAATATTGCACTGTATAATAATTGAAATTTAAACTATTTGCAATTTTATATGTTTTTTTTCTCTGAATTCAGTTACAGAACAAGTTATTATCATTTTTATATGAGCAGCTTTAATATTACATAGAAACCTATGAACATTTTAAAAACATTAATTTTCTCTCTAGTTTATAGATTCAAAATAGAGTTTTGTTCAACCTTTGGTGTTAATATTTCTAAATTATTACATTAATTATATTTGCAGCAATTGAAAAAAAAAACAGTTTACTTATCCATATTATAAATTTAATGGTTGATTGTATACTTGTTAAAATATGTTTAATTTTAGAGAACTTTTGAATAAGTACTTAAGGTCTATATATTATAATCACCACTGTTCATATATTTAAAAAGTACATACATTCAAAATATCAATATACCACTACAATATTAGTTAATTTGTTAATAATTTGTTATGTGAACAATTATTCTACAATTATAAGAAAATAAGTTAATTCATATTATGCAGTGGCCTTATATTACTTGATGATTTTCTATTAAAGTTATTGTTATTATTAATTACCGTATAAACATTAAGCGTGATGTTGAAGTTTTATATTTTTTATTATTTATCATGCCATTATGGCCAAAATCTCATCTGAGCTTAAGTGATGATGTTGCCCAAGTTGGTGAGAGGACGGGCTAGGAATTTGTAGTTACATCATGGCGGCGTAATCCTGCCTGATGCTGTCGAAGTTTGTTTTAACAAAGGCGCTTTAAATATCATTGAAAGTGCCTAGACAGATGTTTGTTTATCAATGCCTCCTCTATTTTGCTTCTTACCACGTGTAAAGCAGATTAGGGCATTATAAAGGCAATAACTGTGCTGTGTAGTGTGGGCTAAACAAAGTTCTGTGGGTAAATCACTCGAAATGAAATTATTTTCAGATTTGTGTGTACTTATGTATGCATGTAAGAACTAAGAAGTTTTACTTCTTTGGCGTAACAACACAAAGTTAACTCCTACAATTCTATTCCACGTTCCATCTTCATGATGAAGTTAGTAATTTATTTCTTTTAATTTGATTAGAATAAAATACGTAATTTTTTATTTACCTATAAAAATACTGAAAGGTGTAGACATGGTCCGCGCCTTAGATTTTCCGTGAGAACGCCGTTTTTATTTGCTTTTCAATGCTGCCGTAGCTCTTGCATTTGCTCGGAACTAGACTTTTTAGGCGTATAAATTTCTTTTGATGCGAGCTTTCCTCTGACTTGCGTTTTCTATAATTCCGGGCATAGTAACGACTCATATGTCGCATAGTTAATTTTTTTTTACATTTTAATTTTATACCGATTTTATATTTATTTCGGTGAATATTTCTATTGTTTCACTTTGAGTCCTAGTAGTGCGTCTCAAGCTCTTTACAATGGCACCCGAATCAACGTTCTATCTAAACGCGTTCTCACGATACACAAATTTATAATTTTTCCCAACGCTAATTCACAACAATCACGCGCAGGCGCTTTTACATTATCCCGATGACTTCACGGGCAAAACAAACGCTGCACGACAAACATGTACAGACATGCTCTATCCATTGTGACCTCAACCGTTGTTATCGCATTATTAGTCTCGTAGTTATTAGCGATTGAAATCGGACGGTATTTTGTGACACGAGAGTTTGAATACCAATCACTATACATAACGAGTGAATAGACGTTTTAACGTGAAAAGTCGGTAAAATGAATTCACATTACGACTAACTTCATCGTGTTGCAATTTCGTCACATTGCAGCTTTCAATTTTATCCTCTAATAACGCGCCTAAAGAAGTACCTATAATTTCAAAAAAATTTTTTTTTTGCTGAGTTCTGGCCCTAGAGAGCGACTATTCTCTTTCGGGGAGATGATAATGAGATTCCAACGGAGACAATAAGCGATTAAATTGTTGAAGAACTCATTTTACTTTTCTCAACACTCAAAACCTTGAAGAACAAACATGTTTAAAAATAATAAAATCATATTATGTCAAAAGAGTATTTAGAAAATACGTATTTTGTATTTCAAATACTATTTCCAAAAGTATCTTGTACCTGAAATTGCAAATCTAATATATAATCTTAGAACAGTCAACTAAATATGCAAATAATACAACATTTAGAAACTAGCGCCAATCTGTAAGATTTTTCACTATCTTTGTGGTGATTGCAAGCCATTTTGCATGAGTTTACTATCACTACGTGTAACTTAATCGAAAAATATAACTTGACAAATATGCACATTTTTACTTTTACAAAGGATTTTTGATTGGTATGTATTAAATATATCTGCATGAATAACAATTTTATGAAATTTGTAAAATACTCCAGTAGGGGTCATTACATGTGAAAACGTCTGAAAAAAAAATGTTACTGCCCTATTTGAGATTTTGCTCTAACTTTGAGGGACTGTTTCTTAGGATCCGAAAGAACAACATTTATGCTTATTTTCAACTGTGGTGGTTTCTATATACATAACTGACTCCACCGTCTCGACTGTTTGATGTAAGCAACTAATCTTACTCAGTAAATGTACATTTCATAGAAGAAATAAAGCAAAATATCAACCCAAACAGCCAACTCTTGTAAAGTCTAGTTAGTCAAGTTACAACAGATTTATTGTAACCAGTGTCCTCAGACACCGCACTTCGACTTTTTTCGAGGTACGAAACAAGCTGCAGGAAGTTCGACAAGTGACAGTTAGCACCAAACCATTAGAAAGAAGAAGACTTAAGGTGAGCAGTATAGGGGAGTACTACCCGTCAGAGGCTCTTTGCTCACCGCAGGTCATCGAGTAGCTCGGTCTAACTTTGCTTGTTCGCACCGAAATTGAGATGATGACGCTTGGTAAAAAGTACTTTTTACTGATGAGTCGAGATTCTGTCTTAAGTCAAAGTATGGAGACGAACCGGAGAAAGATAGGCCGAGGGTAACATTGTTAGAAGAGAGCCTTGTGGTGGAAGGTCAGTACCGGTATGGAGTGGTATTTGCTTAGGAGCACGTACGAAACTACACATCGTAGAAAACGGGTACCTGACTGCGGTAACATACGTATCAGACATTTTAGAGCAGATTGTGATGTCTTTTGCCCCATTCATGGATGATAATTTTCTTTTAACGCATGATAATGCTCGTCCTTACGCTGCGGCCGTAGTATCGAAGTACCTTACTGAGGTTGGAATTCAAGCTTTAGTGTGGCCAGCATACTTACTAGACCTAAATCCGATAGAACATGTTTGGGGTAAACTGGAAAAACAAATTAAACGTGAAAATCCAGCACCAGTTAAAATATGATACCTCAAAACTGCATTGTTTGAAGAATGTAATCTAATGCCACAAAGTTTCATTGACTTTAGTAAAAATTATGTCCAAACGGATGCAGGCAGTTTTGACAGCGAGAGGAGGCAATAACTAAATGACTGACAGACTGACTCACCCACTATGAAAAAACAAAAAAACAGTCTTAAGAACAATATTCAAATTTCACTGTGTTAGGTCATAATTTCCTACAATTAAAATACTGAGCTTACTGTCTCTAATTTGTTATATTTTTTCGTTTAGTCAGTTTTTTTGTGTTCAACAATGTTAATTTGATTAATTCATTTCAATCAACAATCGCTGAATAAAGTTTAGTACAACTAAATCATTTTTCACTTTAATTTGCCCATTTTTGATTGCGTTACTCTAAATATGTCCATGAATGTATCTATATATTTAAATAAAAAACCCTTATGTTCCTAATAAAATATTTAACGTGAATAAGTAATATAGGTCAGAATTTTATAATCTCGTTGTACTTTCAAAAGTTAATTTGTCATTGTCACCTTGGTCATACACATATCAGAAAAATCAGATTAAAGATTATGAACACTGATAAATTTTTTGCATTGTTATGTCATGCATCAAAATAATCTTATATTCGTAATAAAATTCAACATTGTGTAGCAAAGGACAAAATAAATTTTGAGGTAATAGGCATATGACCTATAATGACCTAGTAAGTTTGGACACAGAGTCGAAAGAGATAGATTTGAAATATACAATAGAGTACTTTAGCATGATCTTTTAATAATAATATATTTTTTAGTTCTCGCCTGGCTATTTTTCATTTTCTATGTTAACTTCTGAAAGCGGTACGAAGCATATTGTACCATGCATTTTGATTTAGGTATTGGTTTGTCCCGATAACTACATTTTAAATCCCTTCCCAATCTGGTCATAGTTTGTTGTAATATGTCTTTTAATATCCGGCGTGACTTCAAACGAAGATATAATTGTATATTATTTTAGAAGATTACATAATAGAAAAAAATGCCAAGTGCTTGTCGGGCCACACGCAGTGTAGGGTTCCGTAGTTGCCCGTCACAATATGCAGATTTACAGAGAGGACTTTAAATAATTTTCAATGGAATTTGTACGAAATGAGCACTTTAAAGCTTAATACTTCGCAAACGGAACCCGGAATCGAAAAATGGTTTTCCCGCACCCACAATATTTTTATGCCTGATACACTCGCGCCTCGCGGCTCGTCTTGTGTCTCGGCCGCAGCTCGTTCGCTCGTCCAGTTATGTTCACACTCTCGCGGCGCGTTCAGTTGTTTTCGAACTATCAACTATGAGCCCCTTTGACTCGTGCCCAAAAAACCGCTTCCGACGCGAGCGCTGCGAATGGCGAGACGAGCCACGAGCACACCGATTACATACGCGTCTCGTGGTTCGCCCCGCGGCTCGTCTCGCTGCTCGCGCGAGAGTGTAAATCAGGCATTAAAAGACCTATCTACCTACCCACACGATGGGATAGACAAGAAAAAAAAAACATTCCCACTTTACGTGTAGGGAGATTACCTACCATAAACAATTATTTTATTCAACATTTTATTTTACCACTTTTTCGGCGTGATTAGAAAAAAAATACAGTTTTCTAGTACTAAAAAACTCTGAGCTAAACCGCAGACACACAGACGGATATATCGAAACCATGTGTTCCTCTTTGACTTCGGAACTCTAACAAAGAGTCTACATATTTAATTAAAATATTTTCGTGAGCAATATGTTTTGAAATATACAGTGGTGACCATATAATACATGACACGAATTTTAAGTTCACGAATTTCCTTCCTTTATTATATATCACACAGTTTTTCAGAGAACCCTTTAACCTCGGCCACGATTTGCTATTTGCGTCAGTTTTCTTTTCAAAGTTTTCTTTATGTGCTTTCCTTTTACGAAAGTATTCGGCCACATTATAAATGACAGCTTTCACATCCCGAGATAAAGCACGAACCATCTTTGCATATTTTATCTCATATGCGTATGGGCCCCCCTGAGATTTTACGATACGTTAATAAAGCTAACATAATCAGAAAAATAAACTTGGAAAGCTTCATTATATTAATATTCTATTATTTAATTTGTTACTTACCTAAAGTTTATTAATCAGTACGGGGCTCTGGACAAATAATTTGGAACGATAGAAGAATTTGAAGAACACGTATATTAAAAATACACTTTGATAATGAGAATTAAGGTTTATTACGCTTTTCGGGAATACAATTAGATAGTTTAATATTTAGTTGCACGTCTTTAGCTTTCAATAACCGTTTCAGAACGTTTAGTCTTGTCAACAAGTTCAAAATTGTGTTAATTCGAGATAAAGCTAAAAATATGAGCGATAGCTCATTCGATTCGGAATGATATTTAGAGAAATGTTTGATACTATCTGGCAAACGAAAAACAAGCTTGTCTGTGGCATGGTGTTCGTATGAGAATATTTCATGAGATTTTACCAAATATCTTCTAATGGTGCGTGCAAAGACTGACATTTTCACTAAAATAATATTTATTTGATTGGAGCCTTCGAACGGGTCCTCTGCTTCGTGAGAAGAAGGATCCGTGCGCCATTACGAAATGTTTATTTTAATTTTAATTGTTTGATGTGTATTTAAAGGCTTGTTCGCCTGATAACCAAACCCTTTTCTTAAAGCAATGCATATAATTTGCAATTTTTATATGACTACTTGCAGCCATGAAGCTTAGTTTTTTTATCGTTTATGGGTTTAACGTTATGACCACAATCTCACCTGATATGAAATGACGATGTGGCCCAAGATGATGACACGCTAAAGCTAGTGGGAAACTGGCTCTCAAATGCAGCTGCCGGAACACACCTATACTTGCTTGGCGGCAGATTCTCAACTTGAGGGTGGTAGCTAGCCAGGCGGGCATTAGAAAAATACCCTACCACCGTGCTGTGGCTTCTTAACGATGTTTTATTTCACGGATAGCTCAGGTTCGTTGCAGGGATTCTAACTTGCGTCTATACAGTACCTGCATCACAATTTTTACCCTTAGCTATTTTGTTTTTGCTATTGTACCGCAAGGAATATATTGTAATATAATAAAGGCGCGAAAATAAAAAGATAAGTCGTTGCATTCCTTTTCAAATTTGGAATACACAGAAAAATAAAGGGGTTCTCATTTATTTATCTAACCAGTATGCTAATGAGACAAAATCAGATAATCCCAAGGATTAGTAACCCGAAAAACTAGTTTACCTTTTATTGAGTATTATAGACAATTTATGTGTTTATTTATAATAATTTATACATTTATGATAACACATGATTTAAATAACATATTTTATCAAATTTGGAATACACATAAAAATAAATAGGCCTCTAATTTATTTATCTAACCAGTATGCTAATGAGACAAAAGCAGATAATCTCAAGGATTAGTAAGTAAGGATTTATTGATTATTTTTTATAATAATTTATATATTTACGATAACACATGATTTAAATAATTTATTAACGACCCTATTTTAAGTTATTATAAATTTTGTAACATTACATCGTAACACCGACTTAAATTAAATATTACTCTCGGTATAATACGCGTTCTTAATATATGTATAAGTAGACTGGGTCTATCACAAACTAAGGAATCAATAATGTTGAAATTATCATTAATATTAATTATCATTAATCTATCTCTCGATGGCATGGGTTGTCATTTTTGTGACTATTGCTATCAACTAATGCATATGGTGTTATAGTATATTCTTAACAAAGAAAAATGAATAAAGCCTGTTGTTTGTAAAACATTTTTAGGATTTGTTCTCTTTATTATCCAAAGCCATTGAAATGTATAAAAACTTATTTAAAATTTTGAAGTTTTAGATAATAGTATGGTTATAGTGACACAAGAGAAGACACAAGAAGAGAATGAGTATAATATAAGTAATTACAGTTACGAGCTATTGATGAAATTAAAAAAAGATTTACCAGGCAACAAAAATTGTAGTAGTGTATAGTTTTTCATTTATTTTTAGTGATAACTGAATTCATCCCAAGTAGAGACATTGTAGGTATTACTTTCTCGAATTTTCCGCGTATTAAATCAAAGTTACCTATGAACTGCATATTAACCCTACAGCCCACAACATATTTTACCATATTCGACAATATTTTTTGTAGGTAGGTACTGTAAAGTTCACCAATAGATATACTGTTAAATTAATACTGAGAACCGACAAATCATTGTTTCGTAAGAATCGCTAATTAGGTTTTTTTATTATAGACTGAAAATGTTCTTATACTTTTTAGGTTTAGTTTACATCTTACCTGATGTTAAATGGTGATGTGGTTTTAACTGTTAACACAAGCTTGAATGAAAGCGCAGTCTGCTGGTATATTTGGTGATAGATTTTCAGAGGGTGGTAACTAGCCAAGCGGTTATTTGAAAATATCCTACCACCATGTATGGTTTCATCACGACTTCACTGAATGTTATAGGTAGAATTGTAGATTACGAACCTACCTTGAACGCTCTCTCGCTGATCTATCATTTCAATTTATTTTTTGTTACAGGAGAATTAAAAAAGAATGAAGAGAGACTATTCCATGAAATAGAGAAGAATAAAAGAGGTGTTCCTGGTTGCATTAAATGGTCAAAAAAACCGGACTTGAACGGTTACACCAATGGTATTCAGGCTCATACAGTGAACATCAACATTTTCTCATGTTATGATGGTCGACCAACTATAGCACAATGTATACAACTAATAGCTAAAGAAAGAATATCATTTAGTAAAGAATCTATTGAATTATCAGCCGACGAGTTTGACGATGTCCTATCCGCAATGTACCCATCCATTCCCGATCCCGATTTGGCTTTATATTCAGGGCCATTGTGTTCAACACGTGGCCTACTACCGTGGCAGATAAGGTTAACAGAGTTTATACAATTATCGCTAGATTATAGTATAAATGTTGAAAATTATATAGGTGCTATGTATAAATACAATAAATGTGATCAAAGGTTTGGTAAGTGATTTTCAGTTAATCAAATTAAATTATAACATTGTTAGGCCTAAGTGTAAAGTTTGTATTTATTAAGTTGTGCGTCTGATATATTAAATGTAAAATAATAATAAATAAATTTAGGTGCGTTATTGAAAACACAATTTGAAACCAATTTTTATTCAGCATGTAATAACGGTTGTTAATACTTTAAGTATATAGAATTGATGACTTTTAATGAATGTATCAGGATGATATGATGATGAATTGTATCAGGTCAAAGTTTTCAATTGGCTATTGTAATTATTTTGCAAACAACAATAAAAGTGTATGAAATAATCCGTGAAAATCTGAATGCTGTTACATTTTATTCGATATAAACAAATAAAAAACGCTTAAAACTTACTGTTGTCTCATTTACACAACCAATATAGTTGAAAGATTTAGAAAACCTGTATTGTTGTATTCAGAATACCAGCTACCAACATAATAACTTCAAAAATGAGAGTTATGGAAAAAAGTGACACTAATAAATAATACCCATGACTATAAAGGTATGATTGATACTTGTCAAGTAGAAAAGGTCAGGAATGCAAAGAAATTACGGGAATCATTTTTATTTCATAGGCAAAGAATGCTTGCTACTTTACTATACGCAGAAAATAAATATAAACACCAGAAACAAGTTCTACTGCTCCCACTTGTAAGAGAGAAAACTGGAAAAAAAGGTGTGTGTGCGATTCACACACAATAGAAGTGAAACTTCAATTTAAAAGACATTTTCTATTTTATTTAAACAGTGTGCAATATACATACACACCGACATTTACTCTCTCGCTCTGGCTCACACAAAGAGGAGAGACCGATAATGTGCGTTAAACGTTTAACGCTTGGAAGTCGCATAAGAAGTTTCACTTCAATAATATTTATTTCACATATAAAATACTATTTACCCTAGTATAGTTATCAAAATAAATTTAATATGATTACTTATTTCTATTACATTAATACATAATCTATACTATAATATCATAAAGCTCAAGGGATTGTTTTTTCCTTTGCCTAAACGCGCTAATCTCTGGAACTACCAGTCAAATTGGAATTTTATAACTTACTAGCTAATACCCGCGACTTCGTCTGCGTAGAATAATTAATAAATGAGTAGCCTATTTCTTTCTTCAAGGTTTCATCTATCTCTATACTATTCCAATTTTCATCAAAATCTGTTCATCTGTTGGCATGAAAAAGTAAATCTACGTATTAAAATGTAAGTAAATAGTTCAACGAATGAGATGTATGTAATTAAAGCGATATGTTATTTTAACAAATTTTACTAAACTACTAAGTCTAATTAGCCAAAAAAGTCCTTTACAGAACCGTATAATCCTAAGTGGTGTGAATTCGTATGTAGTGCTAGTGACTGAAGTGTCACTTTATCGTGCGAGCGGCTGCTGGCTCAAGAGCTCCATACCAGAGGAACTGCCGAGTTGCCGCTGGAGAGGGTGGTCGTAGCACCGGTCGTGGGAGCGAAGTACCGCCCGTCCCCTGCTGAGGGAATGGTGGTTACGCGGGCGTGGGCGCAAACGCGCTCACTTGAAGAAACGGACGGGTATGACGCGTTAGCTACCGTGATTTCATCATCGAGTTGGTAAAAAAGTTCCATTTTACTACGTTTTGCTTTCGGGGCATCTGGGACTGGGGTGTATGTTGCAGCGGATACCACTAAACGGGTTCGGATTATTTGAGGCTCTGTAGATATAGCTTTTCGCAAGAGTTTTGATGTAAGATTTGATTGAAGGAAGTTCCATATCTTTATAGGGGTCTTCGTTTCGAACGAACCATTGGGAATTGACTATTTTGCGCAAAAAACTATTCTGCAGTTTTTACAACGGGCTTGATTTCGCCATACGGGCGAATACTACGCAACTGTAAGTTATGATCGGACGGACAAATGGTCTTGTAGAGTGTAAGCTTATGTCTGAGAGACAATTTGCTTACCGAACATAGCAGAGGTTACAAGCGGGCCAAGACCATAGCGGCCTTGTTCGGGACTCTGTGAACATGTGCCCTGAAGCTAAGCGTATTGTCGAGGGTGACACCCAGATATTTAGTCTGGGTGGCCTAAGGGATGGGGACAACGAAAAGGTAAGAGGGGTAGCCGGGGTATACGGTAACGCCTCGGAGTACTTAAGCTCGGGACTTTTGTATTAGGGCATTCCCTCGATAGAAGCCTATGTGAAATATCTCATTAGGATATATATCGATAGCGTTTCGAATCATCCCAATCCGCTCGTAAAAGCCACCGCGAACTACACCCCACATAATACGATCCCCGTTGTCAAACGGTATAAGCGCAGTCCGCGAAATCTCTTTGTCGATCCCGATGACGACATCGAGAAAGATAACGAATTTTACGCGTCCGCTCACGTAACCCATGCGTGCTCGCGCCCACGTCCGCGAATCCACCGTTCCCTCCGTAGGGGACGTACGGTTAACTTCCTTCCCGCACACCCGCCTCTCACCTGCGACAACTCAAGCCTCCTCCCAGGGGAAAGAAACATGTATATATGTATAGTTAGTTTAGATCGAATGATAGGGAATTAGACAGATCGCGACTTCATTGCATACGCGGCAACAGTCCGAGCCAAGTCCGGCCACTTTGGCATCCTCGGAACTTGTTTCCTTGCTTTCGCGGCCGAGTGCCTTAAGCGCTCGCCCCCAAGCCCGGTGAGGCTGTAAAAGCCGCAAAGGCTCCAGAGCCCCTAAGGCTAAACAATCCAAAAGTACTAGAGCATGTGATTCAGCGATTCAGTCGACAGATGTCAATCCACAAGAGAGCAGTAATACTAATATTGGTCGTCCTGTCAACGCTCCAGTACTAGAAGATTTTGGTGTTTTTATTTGGAAGAATCATCACCTCGGGCGGACCCTACAATATTGCACCCAACTCGGACCCCTCATCTCCACCTCGAGACCTCGATTCGCCGGCATATTCGTAGGGGTGTCACGAGACGGGCATCCGGCAAATATTAATTTCGCCCGTCACCCTCCACCCCCCTTCCCAGCTAAGGGGAAGTGACGTGAACCCAATACAGATTATATTCAGTAATCCAGCGGGGTGGTTAAATCTGTACCCGACTGGATAGCTACCACCAGCACATCGTGATAAACTCGTCACAATGTCTCTCTTCTGGTATGTCGCGTTTCGGGATCAGCCAGTGTATGTATATCCAGCTGCCTATATGCTTAGTGGCCGGGCATGACTGCGACGAACATCAATAGATTGCCTTCTCACAATGGTCGCCGTTGTTTCTGGATTCTAATGTACAGACTATCAGGCACAGTGTCGTCGGTCTGTCACTACCGTGCTACTATAAAAAAAAAACATATCTTGTCTTATATTACAGTTGTATTTAGTCGATTTGGTAGTCACATAACGTAGGGTGGTCTGGTCGAACATACTCGAACACCGATCCCCAATTTGCATTCTAAGAATGGAATATTTCACTAATTTTAATGTCACGATTCGATTTGACCAATAGCGTTGAGTTTTGCGATTTAAAATTTTCCTCGTATTTTTAATACTTTTTATTGATGAAATACTATTAAATAAAAAGCGAATAAATAAGAAAAGACGTTATAGGTATAATTCTACACTAATAAAGATTCCAAACAAAATCAATAGATCTATATTTAAATTATATGTATATTCCATATTGCTGCCAATCTTTGTAATCTATCTTACCATAAAAGGAGTAATTCCTTTCGAATAAACAGAAAAATAATGAGGCTCCTTATTTATGTGTCTAACCAGTATGCTAATGAGACAAAGACAAAAGGAGATGATCTTATGGATTGGTAACCCGAAAAACCAATTTACCTATTAGTTTCTACTGACTATTATAGGAAATTTGTATATAGGTATATCGGATATTAAGGAAAGTTCACAATGGTGTTCTTAGTGGGCATCTAGGTTTCGAGAAAATTGCTGAAAGTGAGACAGCGCTTTTTATTGGTTGGGTTATAAGAAGGATGTCGAAGATTGGTGCCGTAAATGCACTGCTTGTAAATCAATACAAATAAAGCAGGCTCCAAACAGGTACCAACTGAAGTTGCAAAATATGGGATCGCCATGTGAACGCAATGTCACCGCCATCAAAGTAGCAGGACCATCTCTAAGGACTAAAAAAAGAAAGATATTAGTGGTACATGAAAATACGAGATCTGCTCCGGCTAAAGTTAGTATTGAACGGGAAATAACGAGTGATTTCCAAGACGGTTTGGGAAAGGAAACAGGACGGTGCGGAAGAGTAGTTAGGTCTAAATACCAGGATAAAGATGAAAACTAGATACGACCGCAATGCAAATACCAGTGATTTTGATGAAGGATCCCTCGTATGGCTTAATAGCCTACTTCGCAGAAAAGGGAAGTTTCCAAAACTCTGAGAAAGAAAAATAGAAAAAAAACACCATTCTCGAAATCTCAAGAATCGTCTGGAATGTGCCCGAAATATCGTCTATTTATCATAGAGTAGTCGTGTATCGTGTAGTTATAGGGTCGACAAAACACACATACAAAGCCTTATCGCTTTAAATGTCAATAAACAATGGACTATAAATCAAACGTTCCCTTCCTCTTAAAAAGGATGACGTAAGTTGTTTACAGCATGTTGTGGGTTCGAGCGCCTTTTAGAGATTTCGTGATCGCCTCATTTGGGTATATAAGCGAGCCATATTCGCGAGCCCCGGCAACAGCTCTAATTTCGAAAGCGAAATAAAAGAACTACAAGATGAACATACAGGTTCTACAAGGGATAAAGGAGCGATTTGCGAGTTTGTTTTGATTTTTAAATTATATTTTTTTGAGTACGAATAAATTGTTTACGTGAAAATGCATTTTACTACCCAAGGTTATAACAGTATTTATGATAACACATGATTTAAATAACTTGTTAACGTCCGTACTTTGAGTTATACATTTTGATGCATTATATCGTAACACCAACGGCTTAAATTAAATATTGCTCTCAGTACAATATGCGTTCTTAGTTATAAGACCACCACTATATGTAGACTCTGGGTCTATCGCAAACTAAGAAATCAAAAAATTCATCTTTCAATGGCACGACTACTAATTTTGTGATTACACATACCAACTAATGCATATGGCGTCAGCACCTTATGAAATCTATCTTTCAAATGGCATGACTGCTATTTTTGTGAATACACCTACCTAAAATGCATATTATGGCGTTAGTAGGTACCTCATAAAATATTGATAAAGAAAAATGAAAAAAAAAAAAACCAAGTGCGTGTCGAACCACGCCCAGTGTAGGGTTCCGTAGTTGCCTGCCATTTTTTTCGAACTGACTACACTGTTAGCCTGAGGGGCCCTGGAGCCTTTACGGCTTTTACAGCTTTACCGGGCTTGGGGGCGAGCGCTTAGGGCACTCAGCCACGAAAGCTAAGCAACAACATCCGAGGGTGCCAAAGTGGCCGAACCTCGGCTCGGACTGTTGCGCGTATGCAATTTAGTCGCGATCTGACTAATTCCCTATCCGTAATTCGATCTAAACTAACTATACATATATACATGTTTCTTCCCCCTGGGAGGAGGGAAGGAAAATGTGTATGTGTATTTAGTGGTCTGAAATTTTTGTCTACTCTAGGCAAAAAAGAAAAAAAAAAGGTCCCTTACAGAACCTTTGTACCTATGTGTGTATAATGCAGTGTCATGTATGGCTGTGAAAGCTAGTGATTGTAGAGTCACTTGTATCGCGCGAGCGGCTGCTTATCTCAAGGGCTCCATGCCGATAGATCGGACCTAGGCTTGAGTTGCCGCAGAGGAGGGCGGTCGTGGCGGGTTGTTGCCTGCCACAATATGCAGACACAGAGAGGGGAATTTGAGTAATTTTTAATGGAATATGTACGATTAAATTACATCTCCAAGTACATTTTATAAGTTGATTGACTATTACTTGTTAACCTGTAAGGCCTACTTACCTCTGATAGTTTTCCTTTTAACTACATTATATGTACTACTGCCATGTCTTTTTTCACATATCCAAAAACAACTATTTAGCTGGCACACTTGACTTACAAAAATTAGTACTTTAAAGCTTAATATTTCGCAAACTGATCCATGAATCGAAAAATGACTTTCACACAATAGCAATATTTATAAACGACTTATCCAACGACACCCCATACTATGGGAAAGACGAGTAAAAAAATATCATTCCAACTTTACGTGTAGGTAGGGTTATTTTTTTCAAGATTTTATTTTATCACTTTGATGACTTTTATCACTTTATGACTTTGTTTAAAATATGTTTACCCATACAAAGACTAGTAAAAAAAGAAGACTGCCAATAGCCATACAAAAAATTGTAACCACCAAAAAGCTCAAAATTTCTGATCTTACATCTGACTAACTTAATATAAGCAATTGAAAATAACAAATTTAAATTACCTTTTAGCCAGAATGAGCAAAAAAAAAAATACATCGATTATTTACCACCATTTATGTGGCTCATGACAGATGACGTTATGGTATTGTATAAAGAGACATATAGTATAAAGTATCGCATCGTTGTATTAAGAGATGGCGTTTAAAACAAAAGTGAATTTTAGCTTCATTTTAGTGGTGTTTGAGGAAATAGCAATCCATATTTATATAAGCAGAGGCAAGGGTATCAGAGAACGGTGAATATATAAAGTATCTTCACTCGTATATATTATTTTTTTGTCGATTTAGAACTTAGATACTTTGTGTGTGTGCTTACAAAAAAAAATAGGGTGCAGTAGTTCAAGTCTTAGGAGTAACAACTACAAAAAAATAAAAATTCTTTTTAAAAATCATAAATCATCGGAATTCGAAATATCGATCACTCGTGCGTACTACGTATGAAGTCTGGTCGACCCACACCACTACCGACGACGATCACAATCATGAAAATCAGGACTTGCATTAATGCAACCATGCATAATGTAAATGTATTCTATCTCATTCTCTCGTAGGCTAAATCCTATAGATGTATATGGTTCTCTTTTTACTGTCGCTTTTTGTTTCATAGAGTTTGAAATAACAACGGTGCTAAAGTTTTTACTTTAAAAAATATCACGATATCTTCATTCTATAAACAGTTATTAAAGCTTTATGAAACTACCGATTTCTTTATAAAAATACTCTTATTATAATAAGAAAAATACTTATGCACTACAGGTTCTTCTGTCGTCCATGCGAGCAGAGCCGCGACCATAGCTTTAATAAAATTAAGGCATTTATTGTTTACTAGCTAGCGGCCTTGTATACGCTTCTTTTCGTTTTTTCATTGGGAAAGTGTTAAGATGTCGATCGGAATCAGGCGTAGAATATAGTGGCTTCATTCATGACTCCAAGCTTTGTCCATGAGTCCATCTTTTCTTGAGTATTCTGGTATTATATAGACAAGGATACTGCTCAATAATATGAAAAAGATTGACTGCCGAGACCCGAAATAAATTTAGGTGCGTTATTGAAAACACAATTTGTAACCAATTTTTATTTAGAATATAAACGCTTGTTAATACTTTGTGTAGAAGTGACATAATGTTTGATATGATGATGACATAACGTATATTGTATCAGGTCCAAATTTTCAATTGACTATCGTAATTATTTTTCAAACAACAATAAAAGTGTATGAAATAATTCGTGAAAATCTGAATGCTTTTACATTTTATTCGATATAAACAAATAAAAAACGCTTAAAATTTACTGTTGTCTCATTTACACAACCAATATACTTGAAATATCTAGAAAATCTTTATCGTTGTATTCAGAATACCAACAACTAACATAATAACTTGAAAAATGAGAGTTAAGGAAAAAAAATGACACACTGGTAAAGAATACCACGTGACTATAAAGGTATGATTGATACTTGGTCAAGTAGAAAAGGTCAGTAATGCAAAGAAATTGAAGGAATCATTTTATTTCATAGGCAAAGGATGCTTAGTTGCACACGTTACTATACGCAGAAAATAAATATATACACCAGAAGCAAGTTCTACTGCTCCCACCTGTAAGAGAGAAAACTGGAAATAATATTTATTTCACATATAAAACACTATTTACCTATCATACCAGAAATTTATTTTTATTTTATAAAAACAAAACGTTTTTGTTCAAAAACTTTCGTATTTTTTCTATACTGGCTATCAATTAAATAGTACTTATATTCAAAATACCTTAAAACTATTATACAAGGTACATTTCACTTTCATTATAATTATCAAAATAAATTCAAATTGTTTCATATGATTAGTTATTTCTATTCCATTAACACATTACTATAATATCATATAAGTAGTTCTTTGTTTGAAAGCTCTAGTTCTGGAACTACCAGTCAGATATAAAAAATATTGTTGGATTTGTTTATTAAAGGAAGTAGGCTAAGCGATAACAAAGTAGTGTCCCGGTAGTTATCCAGTATTACGTTTGCTAAAGCAAACTGTCCATCCAGTTGCACGAACCATAAAGATGATTTATCTGGCCAAAATCGAGGCATCTTCACACTCACTAATTAAACATCTATAGCTATTGATTAATCTATAGTCATTTGCTCTAACAATTAATCGATAGTCGGGATTTAACTACCGATAGTATAAATTTGCTATGTTTTAAAAGTAAGGAATTTTGTGACTGCACAAAAGATTTGGCGGATGACCTTTTTTTAGGTCGTCAATTAACAACATTAACAAACTCGTTCCGATCGACATTTGATTCGACTTTTGTTATTGAAGAGCATCGGCCGATCGCGCTTATATTTTTTGCATTTATTTACTAACATAACTATATCGCGTGCCGTATCTTTCGCAATACCTAATACTATAAATAAAATACCAGTAGACGTTAGAGATTAAATAAATAGTAAAAACATAATAGCAAAAGTACATAAAATACCAAAGAAATATTAACTGAACGTTTCATTTATACCATACCTACATATATTACAAACAGCGCGTTGAATAAGACCTCAGGCCATGGCAAGCTACGACAAACCTCAAAACCTATGTTTTTTTTACAAAACAATTGATTCTATTGAATTTTGAAACAATCGATTTTTAATGAATAATAGCATGGAGGAGAACCGAACGAAACAATTAAACGCGAATGAAACCGCGGGGTATAGCTAGTTAGAAGTACAGCTGAAATAATTTGAATTGCAGCCTCAATGATGTTAATTTAAACAATTTTATAGATATCCGCAGCTATGTAAATATTGTTATACCAAAAAATGTTAAACGAATTATTAATACGTGTACAAGTTATTTTTAAATTTTTTGTCTGTCTGTCTATTTGTTCATGGTAATCTCCGAACGATTTTGACGGGACAAATAGCTGATGTTATAAGGCATAAATTAGGTTACTATTATTTTAAAAAAATAATTAGGGTTCCGCACAAAAAATAAAGAACATTTTTTTGTAGTCCACGCGAGCGGAGCTACTTTAGTTACAACTAAAGTTTAAATTTCCAGCGAAGCGACTGGATATCAGCTACATAGTCATAATTATTATAAATGTGGGTTTGTTTAAGTTTACATATAGTTTATAATAATGATATCAACAACAGTTATATAACAATATTAGTATGAATAATGTATTTGTCATCGTCCTAGTTGAGTGGGCAAGGTGCGATTAAATAGGTGTAACTATTTAATTTTTATTAAATACTTGCCGTGCCTGCGGCTTCGCTCGCGTGGAGTACTAAAAAAGCTTATTATTTTATTTGCGCGGAACCCTAATGATTTTTTCTAAAATAATAGTAGCCTAAGTTACTCCTTATAACATCAGCTATCTGCCAATGAAACTGCCTGTTTGTATTTTGAAAATAACAGGTTTTATTTAATGCATATGAGTATACACAGTACCTATAACAAAAAACCCCTTTAAATTTTTTTTGTCTGTCTGTTTGTTCCGGGTAACGAAACGGTTGTACCGATTTTAACATGACTTCAACTGCTGATGGTATAAGGAATAACTTATGATAGTTTTCATCATCATCATCAACCTATAGCAGTCCACTGCTGGATATAGGCCTCCCCTAATGAGTGCCATATCGCCCTGTCTTCAGCTGTCCGCATCCAGCGTCTGCCTGCAGTGTTTCGCAGATCATCATCCCATCAGCCGAAGGGCGTCCTGCACTACGTTTGCCGAGTCGCGGTTGTCGGTTCTTCGCGAGATATGGCCGGCCGGAGAAGTGGGCCCACTGCCACTTCACTTTGCTAATTCTTTGAGCTATGTCGATAACTTTGGTTCTCTGTCGGATGTATTCGTTACGAATCCTATTCTTCAGAGAAACTCCGAGCATAGCTCTTTCCATAGCACGCTGAGCGACTTTGAACTGGTGGACCAGCCCTACCGTGAGTGTCAACGTCTCAGCTCCGTAGGTCATTACGGGTAAGACGCACTGATCGAAAACTTTCGTCTTATATATAACTATATAATGATAGTTTTATTTTAGAAAAAATTATTAAGGTTCCGCACAAAAAAGGAGTTTTTTAGTAGTCCACACGAGTAGAGCTGCGGGCACAGCTAGTATAAATATAAAACTTCTTGTGGCACATATAACATACACTACATAATATGCAAGATTTCAGCAAAATTATTAGAGAAGATCCCGAGTAATCAATAATATACAAGTTTCTCCTTTAATAATATTAAAAGATTAGCTAAATTAAATTACAATAGACAGACTGAATATATATAAAAATATTATTTATCTTCTATACATATTATAAAACTCAACGTCTCACGGTCAGTCTGTTCGTTTATATTCCTTTCGCGGGAAAACCACTAATCCTATTTACATGGGTTTTCCTTTAATTCATAGATGTTATCTGGTTAGGCTATAGGATATATTTTGTTACATGAAGTAACATACGAAATAAGCAGGGACGATCATGGTGAATCAATTCGGAAAAATACGCTTTTTGGGGCGATTAAATGGCTTACACTGAGTAAACCATAAGAGATATATCAAATTAATGTTTATGATAATTGTAGATCTTAAAAAGACCGACAACATTCTGTAGTTCACGCGAGCGGAGCCGCGGGCACAGCTAGTATAAATATATAATGCAATCCTCATTATATTAGATCCGAACGGGTAGAGTATATTACCACAATATTACCTAGGTATATGTAGAGTTATAGTACCTAAACTTCCGAGGAAGGAAGTAAACATAGTGTGGATACTATTTCTCTCTAAAATGCCGGAATGGTAAGATGTCGTTTTCAGTTCGGAATTTTAGAAATTATAAATTATTTATGCCCTTCGAATACGTTTGAAATAAATTGTTATTATTACAAAAACTGTAGAATTAAAGTTGTTTAACGTATAAGGAAAAAAAAACAAGTCTTGTTGGCTGGTTTCGGTATAGGCATATATTATGTTTTTATTGGATAAATTTAAATTTGTGCTTCAAATATCTTATTTATAGTTCCACTGCGCGGCGCACCTATACTATAATTTATCTATTCTTTCAACAACCGCAGACGGTTTTATTTAAATATAATATGTAAAACAAATCACTTAACAGTTTAATAAACAATAATAATTTCTTAAGAATGTATTCAAAGAGCAACAAATAATTTGTAATTTTTGTAACAACTTCTGTGTTCAATTTACAGGTAATCATTATTTAGACTGCAAATTTCTCCGAACTGCGTGTATAAAACCATCTGCTTTTTCTATAAAGCCTTTAAGCATTTCCCATAATTACTTTGGGTTTTAGGAATATCCGTTAATAAATATTTATCACGGCCATGTGTAGTTTCCACGAAGTCAAAATTTTTTCGTGACCGTCTCCTATTTATTTTGAAGTGTGCGTTTTTGTTCCTATTAGGTGTTTTTAACCTTCAGTTCTATATACAAAGGTTACTCTTTGCCCATGGAGCTTAGATAGAGAACGATCGTAATGTATTGTTAATATCTGTAAATTGGAGGACAGATCCCTAGAACGCGATAGAATAAAGTTAGCTCAAAAAATGGTTTAACAAGTGTCACATATTTTAAGAATTATTCAAATAAACATTACTATCATTTCTAAGACAGCAGTAGACTATATTTTACCGTATAAGTTAGAAAATTCAACTGAAATTCTAGTAAACTCAACTTTACACATACCTTTAACCTTCGTTTTTATTTATTGAATGATGACGTCACATGAACATAATGCCGCATTTTTGTGGCAGTTAAAGTAAAAAATATGTAATAATTCGTAATTATTAATTCATGGGTATTATTTTCAACATATAAAGTGTACAGAACAAGTTTTCCAAAAAATAGACTCTCGGATTACCCTTAATCTCCATCGAGAGTTGTTTATTTATGTTAATTTTAAATTGTATATTTAACTTTAGTGCGAATATTGATGGTTCTATACTGCGTTTTCTATTCCCACGGAGTAAATTGATAATCACTATTGTCAAAATTTGGAAATAATGTTGCCAAATTTATTTTTGTAGTGTTGAGCTACCGTAAATTTTACGGTACAATTATTTTAATCGTAAGATTTTAAATACAATAATACCCCGGACTTACGCGGTAGGTGGGTCCGAGTGATTGCCGTGTAAGTCGAATTCGCGTAAGTCGGGGTTCAACTTTGCATATAAATACATATAAAGTATGTATAATCGGGACCAGAGTTTAAAGAACACAATAATTTAGAAGAAAAATGTTTAATAAAGTGTAAGATAATAAAACAATTTACATTGTTATGAATAAAGTAACCTAAACAGAAGTTATTTTGATGTTGAAGGCTTCATATATTCTAACAATATTGCCTGACGAGTTAAGTTTTTCTTTTTCTCACGCAAAATTTCCTCGTAGCATATCAATATTTTTTTTATTCTCCGTTTTGTAGTAGAAACTTCATTAGAATCTATATTTTTAAAAATTTGTAATTCCTTTTCAATTGAATTGAGTCCTTCTGTTAAGTTTGCAATTGCCATTTGATTTACCGATTCAACTGGGTCTAGCGAATCAGTTTGTTGAATGTCTTGCTCATACTTGCGCATTTCTATAACCTCGTCAATTGTGAGCTCTTGAACAAACTGAGCACTTAGCAAACTGAACACTGAGAGGGCGGACCGAGAGAGCCGATGCGCGCGGTAATCAAAATGAAAAACCGCGTATCTCCGAATTCGCGTAAAACGGGGTAGCGTAAGTCGGGGTATTACTGTACTGTATTGCAGGTTTTTATTTATTTAACGAAATGATTTGTGTTATTCATCATACCTGATAATTTACTATTTTCATTACATAATTCAGAGAACTATAAAATGTATATATAGCGTACAACTTACAAAAGAAAAAAGGACTCGGTTGGCCCACGAGAGGCGCGATTTTGTCTGCCTTATTCGGCCTTTACCTTTGGAGGATTCAATGTTTTTTAGAAAAACTTATAAATACCAATAATATTTAGTATAGTTTTACGATTAGTTCAGATTGATGACATCATCACTATTTTACAAACACAATAAACTAGCAACACATGAAATGACATTTTTAACCCTGGGGAAAAAACGCACTGTACTTATTGGAAATAGCTTTTGTTACATAAGTAAATAAATGTAATTTAGGTTTATAATTATTTTCAATCAAAATAAATAATTTCAATATTGTTGTAATTGTTCCGTATTCTTTTGAACATCTTATATATAATATCAAAATTA
Organism: Saturnia pavonia; assembly: GCA_947532125.1. Taxonomy (NCBI): domain Eukaryota; kingdom Metazoa; phylum Arthropoda; class Insecta; order Lepidoptera; family Saturniidae; genus Saturnia; species Saturnia pavonia. Next base: position 12,806,932 of record OX383904.1, read on the forward strand.
ATGTTCGTGTTTGTGTTCCAATTGAATCTTGATTGAAGTTGAGTCGTTGTTGGTATTTGCGCGAAAGTTTCTGACATAATACCATCAACTAATAATAGGTGGCGTGCAGGTCTTTTCAACTTTTAATATATGACTGAACCCGAAGTAGGGGCTAAGAAGTAATAGCAAAAAAACAAAAGTATAAAAAAGTATGCAATTTAATCTAGATACGACATGTAGTTCCCGTGGAATATCAAAAAAACTTTCTGGTACCCAGCAAGTGACATATATAAAAAAGCCGTGTACTGAATATATTCGGTTTAAATACTATATATTTCATACCAGCTGTGCTCGCGGTTCCACTCGCTTGAATTACACAACATTTTTGTTACCGGGATAAAAAGTATCCTATGTATTAATCCAGATTAAATTTATACGAGCCAAAATTCCTTGAAATCCGTTCATTCGTTTTTGGGTAACAAACATCCAACATTAGCAGGATTATTTGTATCAATTTCTGTGTCATAATTATGTCAACTTTGGACTGAGATTAATTAGAGTATTAGTTGGATTAGAGTTTGGGTATGTTTTTCGTATATTCAAAGTTTAGCTAACAGCTAATATTAATATGAATAGAAATGTTACTGCTAAAATGTTAAAAAATACGCTCGTGATCGTTGTCATGGATAACCCGGGACCTTATTTACAAGATTATCCTGTTTGTTGTACATACTTTATTTATGTAGTTATTGTGATAAGCATATTGGGTCATTAAAAAACGTGTTATTTAACAGATATATCAAGTTTTTTAAAACTTTAGCTGTTGTTGTTTCATTAACGTTTTAATCGTCTCAATAAAGTAAATTTTCATGTCCTTGGTATAATTATTGAACATTATCATTATTAATCTACTAGCCGTGCCCTGCGGTTTCATCCGCGTATACTTAAACGAAATCGCTGATTGATGATTTATCATACTTCAGTATAGACAATATTTTTATCGGGCAGCCAAGGTTAACAAGGTCACATCCATTGATTAAAGGGAAGATATCCTAATAAAGGAAGAAGCCGTTCGTGGTTTCGGCTGACACATTTACAGTATAAAAACCTAGCGCCATCTCCTAGAATTTATCTGAACTACGATGTAATCGATGCGAGCTGACCAACAGACGTAACCTTGTAAGAGCGTGTTTTTTTTTGTTGTATTTAAAAAGAAAAAAATTATATACTAGAAGTTAAGTTTATTGTAGTACTTATAAATTAAAAAGAAATTCAAAAAGAGAAACGTAAATATCCAATGTATTAAAAATATAATTCAGCATGTTGCTGTTCATTGCTCAAATTAAATACGTATTCTTACTGCACTTATAGATTTCCTAACCAGTATGTTAAAATATTTTAATTTGCTTTGAATAAATCATTACAATTTGTGTAATTTTTTAAAGTTATACGTCTTTTGGAGCTTTTATTAGAGACTAAAATTAGTAGAGAAAAAAGAGAGTAAAATTGAGAGCTGCACAATGATATAACAATGTGAGTTCATTTTATTGGCCTTTTTAAATTGTGTAATAATAATTTATATATGTTATAAATAATCATTATTTTAATTTGGTTGTCACTGATGGCTAAGCTCATTGTGTTTTTAGCATGCGCGAAAAAAAATTGGTATTATTTTTGTTTTATTACATCAAAGAATTATAATTTCTTACGTGCGTTCATAAGTTATTTTTATATTTAAATAATAATGTATATATATACATAAAAAAATTTTTGAATCCGACTGACAGTTCCAGAGATTAGGGTGTATAAACAAAAAAACTCTTCCGCTTTATTATATTATAGTATTAGTATAGATTCATAAATAACTAAGGTTATATAAGAAAAATGTGTTGTGCCTAAATAGGAAAATGAATTTCAATGTTATATAAGAACAGATAGTTCTGATAAATTTCCAGCTATTCAAACATTTGACGTAAAATTTTAAGTCGTCCATTGTTTTGAATTACTGTACTAAAATGTCACTAAAATTTTTACGTAAGTTACCAAATTTTTGGAGCGACAACGTACCAAATACGAAATGTAGGTATTTACGAATAAATTAAAATACATAATAATTATAATGTTGTAGTCTTATAATTTACTGTAATTACTCCTATCACTTGAATTTATATACAGTTTGTGTATCTTATTCCAGTTTAATATCTCTTTTCCCCATAAAAATTAAGATAATAACTCGCAAATATCTGTTGTTCTGATTTGCTTTCTTATCGGCAGACCCATTTTAAAGTGTTAATCTCATGTTGGTTCAACAAAAACCAAAATGTTTGTTAACTGATTGTAGGAGTATAAAATGAATGGCCTTAAGTGTAAATAAATATATCTTAATTAATTTACTTCTTGAATTATTTTACAGTTTATTAAATTGAATTTATACTTTGTAAGAAATATCCATATATGTTGACAATTTATATTTCTAAACTATAAATACAAACCATGGCGAAATTTTTTGAACTTTATGATTGTATTAGTCAAAATTCATTAAAATAATAAAAATATGCATTTCTGGTATGATCCCGAGGAAATTAATAATATAGGAGCTTTATTGTTTTTTCAAATGTACTGCGCTCAACGTAATATTTAGATACGAAATGTATATAAGCTGCTGTACAATTCCTTTCTCATATTATAATATTAGAAATATTTAACTCTGGGCGGTCGATTGAGATCAGTATATCACGGGTCACTTCAGACGATACAACATAAAGAATAAATAAAATATACAACCTGTAGTTAGAGTAACCTCGTGTAGACGGCTCACCGTCGGTGTCTGGAGTGGCTGGCGCTGCGCGAGCGTCGGCGGTCGTGGTCCCTACACCGGTCATACCTATCGTGCTCTCTGTCCCTCCGGCTGGTGTCCCTATCGTGCTCTCTGTCCCTCCGGCCGGTGTCCCTCTCGTACGAGCGCCTGTCCCTCCGCCGGCTGCGCTCCTCGGAACGGTCCCTCGAAGTCCTCCTCCTCCCTGAACGAGACTCGTAACTCGGCGAGCGCGACCGGCGCGTGCGTTTCCTAGGTCTATCGTCCTCCGACTCGTCCCTATATTTACGTTTATCGTAATCCCGGCTGCTTCTCGAAGACTTGTACCTATCGTGGTCGTCTCTTCTCCTCGATTTACTCTTATCCGATTTATCACGGTCGTCGTGATTCTTCGATTTATAAATTTTCTCGTCCCTATACTGTTTATCCTTCTTCGATTTATCCTTTCTAGATTTTTTTTGCGAGTCGCTCGAGCTCGAGTTTCGCCGTTTGCGCTTTTTAGCTTGTTTCGTTTCAACTTTCTCTTCGGACTCACTGTCTGATGACGAGTCGCTAGAAGAAGACGAGGAATCATTTTCTGAATCGCTACTCGATGACGAATTTCCTTTGTTATTGTTAACTTTGTTTGTGTTCCTCGGTTGAGGACTTGGTGTTTTTTCCCATTTGTTGGATTTCTTGACTTTCTCTTCATTGATAGATTCCAGTTTCTTAACTCCGTCGACTTTATCCGAGGACTTATGTGAACTTCTTCTGTCTTTTACTAAATGACGGTCGATTGACTTTTGTGGAGTTTCGCCGTCTACTGGCGGTGGAGTCGCTGAAGAACCTATAAATTAATATATAATATTATTGTGGAGTAAGCCTATGCCTAACGTCATATCTACTGATGTAGATATGAATATGTAGGTCATATTTAAATACTGACGTAATCTTCTTGGTCTTTCTGGAGTATTGCTAACCGGTGTGGTGGCTTCTACCGTTTCCTTGGCTTCAGCTCGTCTCACCTCAGCTTCAATATCCCGCGCCGTGCGTTCAAACTCCTGTCGCTTACGCCTTATTATGTCCTGGTAGTTACAAATAAACTGCATCAATCGAATTCTACTAAAGTACCAGAGTCGTACTTATTTAAAAAAAAATATCATGCCGGTTTGACGCATACGTATTTTTATCGGTCATATAGGAAACCTAATTTGTCAAATTATAATTAGATCATCCGGAAAATGAATTTAGTTGGTATTATAGAATAATTCTAATCTAAGCTATCATCATGGTTAGGCATAACTAGGCATATATAATTTTCCGGTCTACTTTAATATTATACGAGTAATTTACATAGTCGGTCGATTTGTAAAATAATATTTATGGCAATTAAGAGATAACCTTGAAATTCTAATTTCAAAATAATATTATATTTATGAAAGTTATCTCTCAAAAATTAATATATTACTATCTAATAAAAAAGTTGCTAAATAATAATATTTAGGTTTGATTAGAAATAATTATTGTTGATTCCAAAACGATGTTTTATTTTTGACACACTTTTTACGCTTACTACTTTAGGCTTATTCATAGTTATCTAAATTAATTAATATAGACGTAAAACAATAATAATAAAGTACATACATAATTATGTATATATACAAAAGCCTAACGCAAAGAAACCTAACGGTAGAAAATCCGTCGGCATATTAGATGCCGAATGGCAATACCTGCTTAAAATTAGTACTTACATTACAAATTTTTGGTAATAAAATATTAAATTACTAACATTTAAATTTAGGGCATTTTGTAATACCCGGCTGGCCAGCTACCACACCCAAGTTGAAAATCTTTGAATGGGTGTGTTCCGGCAGCTGCACTTGAAACCCAATACCTCACTAGTCTTAAGTGTGTCTTAAGCCACATCGTCACTTAACATCATGTGAATTTACGGACAAACGTTGAACAAATCAAAAATAAAAAAAGTTTTCCAAACCAAAACAAAACCTTAACTCTGGTACCCCTTCCGTACCTACAGTATCTGAAATTTCTAGATGCGACGAGAATTCTTCTTTCTGGTAGAGACCATGATTTAGGAGCAACTTGGGATGGATGATGCATGGTTGGAGATTTAGTGAAACATTATTATTATACATATTAATTTAGCACCCAATTAAATTACCACCTCAGTTTCTAGAAAAATCTCAAAGAAAGTTCTCTGTGCCATACCTCTCTTTGAACACCCTCTTTCCCAAGGATCTGTGGAAAACCTACTCACCGCAGGATCACAACACTAGGTCAATTGGCTGTGATCTTCTGTAGGGTGGAGGCATTCTACCAGTCGGATTGCCCCGAGTAGAGAGAAAATATTGCTAATATTTTGTTTTGCATGCCCGTACTAATGAATAAAATTGTTTACTACTCGTAAAATCATATTAAAGTGTATTAATATACACAGTTTTTAATTCTGGGCAAAATACTATGTACATATTAATAAATTAATTATTAAATCAAACACATTCCCGCGAAATCCCCAGTTGTTGTTTGCGTCACTCGGTTACTCGGATGCATATATAGCAGTGTAGCATACATGAACTAGTCTCAGTACCACCGCCCGTGCTCATTTTTTTTGACGGGGGATCTGTTATGTCGTGTCTTTTGCGCGTTTGGTCTACGTCTACACAAAACATTGTTTTGCTACACATTTTATGTTCATCCGGTTTTATTATACGTTGATGCAAGCAATGTTTTTGCTATTCATGCCACTCGTCGGTGAAAGGGAACGGAGCACAATCATTTCTCAACTCTCGAAAGCGTTGCACGATTTGCATGGTACATCGTATTTTGTTTTTGATGCACATTACCCTCTTTTTCAAACTGACTGCACTGTTTGCCGTAAGGGCCCGGAAACCTAAGAAGGCTTTTACTGTTTCACCGGGATAAGGCCGACAAGCTTAAGGGTGCCAAAGCCAGTTTTTGTGGATTTATTAATATAATTTGCTAGATGGAGCGACGACCTGGATTCGACTGGATGCGAAGGACCGAAGATCGGATCCAGTGGCGATCTTTAGGGGAGGCCTTTATCTACCAGTGGACAGGTACAGGCTTCATAAGTTTTTTTTTTTATATTATAATAATGTAATCTTTTCACTATAATATCAACAACATTCTTATACTCGTAGTAACCGGGCCGCGGTGCTATGAACGCGCCCTACTGCAAAGTTAATTGCACATATTCATGATTCATCTTTGCCAAACGTCGAGACATTTGAGTAACAAAATTATTTTAATAATGTTAGCAAGTTTATTGTATTTGATATATTTTATTTATTGGTGATATGAAATATGATGATTTTTTTTATTATGCTTTTTGTCGTAATTCGCGCAATTCTTCACGACAAAACTTGGCATTTTTGTTTTTAAGACATATGACCGCTCCCGTCTACAGTCGCCGCACGAATATTTCACTAGGCGGTATTGTAATGTGCAGTCCGCCAGGTCCTTACCTATATAAGTCAATGCTTGAAAACTACGTTTTTTTCACGCATTTTTGACATGATGTTTTATGCCCCTAGTGGCAGCAAATGTTTTATACGTTTACCATGTATATTAAACAGGACAAGACATGTGTACATAAACAAAAAGGGGTTTTGTGTAGCGTGTGAGGCAAAACACGCTCAGGAGACACCGGATTTACAATGTGAAATGTTTACTTGCAACTGCTGATCTGTGACGTCACTACGTTGGTCTTCGTCACTGCTCTCGCCGCTGCTACTCTCGTACGCGCCCAGACCTGCACGCATACACTCAAACTAACAAAAAAACACTTCATCACATATTTTTGCATCAACAATTTCCAGATCAATACTCGTATTTAGTATTATATATGTACATATTATTAGTTAATATTATATATTATTGTAATGTAATTACATCAAATCAATAAACACATCTCGTCTTGCATACACATTTAATAATTAAAATAGTCATATAAAATTCTGTACATATCTTACCAATTATATCCACTAAAATAGTGCATTTTAATACTGCACATTTGTATTGCTAATTAGGTCAATGCTAAAGCAACAATTTTGATGTAGCACTGCTGAAATAAACCTTTTTCTGTAACACATACGATGGTTATAACAACATTACATTATTTGTTTAAATAGAATTAAAATTCTATACCCATCGTATATGTTTTTACGGAAACATCTGACAAAACTACAGCGAAAACTAATTCTTTACTCTGTATTTATATCATAATTACATATCAGAATCATCTATATATACATACTAGCTGTGTACCGCGGTTTCACTCGTATATAATTTAAAAGGAATCGCTGATTGATGATTTATAATACTTCAGTATAGACAATATTTATATCGGACGGCCAGGGTTATGCGTCACCACTCACACGGCTCGTTCGCGCCACCACTAGCCGAGCCGAGTGTTGAATTATTTTAGTTTTACATTATCTCCTAAACTATTCGTCCAAATAACATGCTATAAAGCGCAAATTTCATCTTCATAAAATTGTCTTTATGATCAAGTAACTTTCGTACGTAAGGTTTAATATGCCATGCCCAATAATAATACTCATAAATCAATTTTCAATAAAACCTTGTCACAAAATACCTTATTGTGTCTTATATATAAGAGATAGGTATATGGTATCGCTGACTTTTTTTTAGGTGTACTAAGTAGCAATATTTTTGTAGAACATTGTATTTACGTATCACTAACCATAACACCAGCGCACGCGGATAAGGCAGTTAAAGTTCGCTATTTATTCCGACTTACTTAATAAAAATCATTATTTAAGGCTAGCAGAGAGGTGTAGCCTAATGCTAGATAGCCTATACTATTCCTGCTGAATCTGACTATCATATATATCATATACAAAAAGAATTTTTCGGATCCGACAAGTAGTTTCAGAGATTAGCGTGTCTAAACAAACAAATAAGAAAACTATTCCTATTATATTAAGTATAGATTATAAAACTCAACGTCTCTGTCTGTCTGTCCGTTTATGTTCTTTTCAGGCGAAAACCACTTATCCTATTTAAATTGTTTTTATTTTTTGCTCATAGCTATGCTATTTAGCCAGGTTATACGATATATTTTGTAAGATAAAGTGACATACGAAATAAGCAGTGACGATAATGGTAAATCAATTCGGAAAAAAGACTCATTTGTAGTGCTTAAATGGCTTACGCTGAGTAAACCATAAGAGGTATATTAACATAATGTTCTACATAATTGTAGATCTTAAAAAGACCTACAAAAAAGCCACAGATAGCATAAGTTTATCTTCTAAGAATCACACATAATAAGCATTTTTGGGACAGCACAATTCGCGCGTGCGCTCGACCGACATTTTCTGTAGTCGACGCGAGCGGAGCCGCGGGCACAGCTAGTGATGATTATAAAATGCAATTTATGATCTTGAGTAAAATCATACATTAGATAGAAAAGTTTGTGAGATATTCCCGTGATAAGATATATGGAGAGGCGACTCACCGAGACCGCTGGCGATAGCGGCGAGTGCCTTCGACTTGCTCGCCTTCATGGCGTTGATGCGCGATGCTTTTACCATATAAATAAAACCAACATTAATAACACACCATATGTATTCTATTGTCAACGGGCAACATCTGAAATAAGACTTTATTAGCGTTGATAAATCAATGCACAACACATTTCTCCGAGTTCACATAACATATGTATATAATAATAGTTAATTGTATCACAGTTTTTTTTTTACAGTCAGTACACGGTCGATTCTCGTAGTGAATAAATCCTTGATAGGGACCGGCGGGCCAGTGTATAGCTTAGATGAGAGCAAATACCTTGTGCGGCGGTATACCGGGCCAACTCTTCCTGGCTCACCGTTTGGATCTCCTGGTCGGTCACTTCCAGCAGGATTTCGGTTAGCGACCGCCGGACTGCAAGCATCTGTTTATATTGGACAATTACTAGTACTACTCGCCTAGGAATATTGTAAATAGAGCTGATTATAGCTGTTATTATACTGCTTTTCTAACGGACAATGACACATGGTATTATGTTTGCTTCGATAGAATACGATAGCTATCGCTCTCCATACATTTGTTTCAAAACTACACTTAGCAACGCGTTAGTGGTACGAGGTGGGGTAACGATGAGGTTACTCGGAGATAACAAATCCGTCTTCAGTTGTGATTTTGTTTTAATTTTGTATTATATAAATGACTCTACTACCTATTCGTCATTAGAGAACGACAGTAAAACAGATTGATTGAATTTAATCAAATCTTAATTGATTTCTGGGAAGCACTAAACACGTTTTCTTACTTATTTTTTAGTTGTCACCCCAGGACATTGTAAATGAATAATCATAACATGATTTAAGGTAAAACCACCAGTAATTGACACTGCACCAATAGTTGACACTTTGACGAAGAAAATTAAATATTAAGAAAAAAAAGGAAGCCAAAGATCGAGATGGCCAAAATCACTGATTACTGATATATTTTTAATGTTATAAATACATATAGGTACAGTCAGTTATAAAAGTCGGTTAACAAACTCAAGACTTCAAATCAATTTAGTATCAAATATTTAATTTTCTTCGTCAGAGTGTCAACTATTGGTGCAGTGTCAATTACTGGTGGTTTTACCTTATATGTATGTTTGTAATTATGATTTAAAAAAAAAATATTACCGACATTGATACGAACTTTAAACTTTCAATATAAATTGGACCACACCAAAAAAGGTTTATTACCACTGTGGCTTTTGCAAAGGTCATTTTCCGCTTTTCCGCCTGCCTTAGAAATGAACTACATAGCCTGCTGTGCTAGCCGAACATAAAATTTCCAAAGTAATTAATAAAAACTATCCTACGTCCAATTCTGCGATTTATAATCGACTTCTTGGCCGAATTTTATATTCAGGCGTTAGAGCGTAATAGAAGGACAAATACAAGCAAACGTACTAGCTATTAAATCCTAAATCGGAACAAAAATAAACAAAACTTTTTACGTATCATTGTGAACGCAACATACTCGTGTATCGTTTCTGCCTAACATACTTTAGTATCGTATAGTGTATTTTGTGTATATAAAATACTCTATGATATAGTAATGCTTTACGTAAAGTGTGGAGGTTGAAGATGCTCAGTAGAAGGGCTTAAAACCTGCATATGTAAGAGTCATTTAATAAGAAAAAAGCTTTTGGTAGTGCACAAAAAAGACCTGGATAATGCTGACATTTGGTTGGATACGGTAAAAACAGAAATTCATCAGTGTGGCAAAGCTTAATATATTATTGACGTAACTAAAGCGCATTGGCTACGCCGCTGGTTCTGCCACTTACAAAGTACGGAAGAGTCTAAGTACATGAAGAAAATTCAGATCGCTCAAAGAGCCCAAGTTGGCCGGTCAAGGTATCAAATGCAACATTATGATAGAGAGAAACGAGGGAAGCTGAGATGAAACGAAAATAGTGTTGATCTCTCGTATCATAAGCTATGATTCACTTTAGATCGTTCAAATAATTTTAGAATATAAAAATTGGCTAAGTAAAGATCAAAAACTTTTCAATTAGTTAACTCTTATGAAATTTCTGACAAAATTAACATTTTAATTTATTTGACCACGCTGTATATTAGTGTTGGTAATTTTGGTAGAACATCGATTAAACAGTCTATTAATCGATAGATTTTAGAACTATTGAATAATCAATTGTTGAAACAAATCAATAGGTTGTTGATATCTAATACATAAATGGGGTATTTTTGTAATTAAAAGGAAGATTTTCGCGAACGACCTTGTTTTTAGCTCGTTAAGTTACTTAAAGTATGCAACCTTCGGACACCCGCGATGACCTTTTTTTTTACTCGTCAAGTTCTTACGGCCGGATAAAAATAATCGATCGTCCGAAAAATCGATATTTTACCAACACTAAGTAGTATTATATAATTATATACCTACGATTCATGATAAAGTGTGTCAACATTGTCATGTGCCAGCCTGGGAAAGAGACTTCACTACGCTAAAGGGTAGTACATAAAACACGTAACATAGCAAGGATAATAGAGACGTAAGCTTGACGTGACATAAAGCTATGAGGCCCAGAATGAAATCTCTTGATGTGGTACTATAATGTAATACAATAATCACCAGACACTTCGAAGTGGTAAAATAAGGTCTTTACTACACAAGATCCCTTACCAGATAAAAAAAAAACCGCTTACCACTTCCTGCATGATCTCCTCTTTACTCTTTTTGACGACCAGCGAATTTTCCTCTCGTGATTCTTTTATTTCATGGAGAGGTTCGGCCTTCACTGGAATTGACACTGGTGATTCTTCCTTTGTGTTCACCTGCTCCATATCTTCAGTTTCCGAGTCCGAGTCCTGTAAAGACAATTTCTGAAGACTTACCTTTCTCTAGGGTAAACCATTTCTAGGCTTAGCATGATACCATCTTCGGGCATATCGTCTCGTCACAGAATGAGAAATAACAAAACTTAACACTCTGCTTGAAACAAAACATTTCAATAACACACTAACATATAAACACGTGAATACCTATTATTTACAAGATTTATGTCTTATAATAAACATTATTCCCCAAGAAATATAACAAAAGTAAGCCATTTGGCAGATAACATGAAAAATATCAAACATTTATAGCTTGACCGCCGCAAGCGCGACCCTCCTAATGGTCTGCGGGACGCGGGAGGGGAATCAGACCGACCAATAAGCTAGTCTGTTGCCGACCGCCGGCAGCAATAGACGTTTGACTTATGGGCTTACGCGGTTTTATTTTTGCGATTGCTATACATGAGATTATTTTACCAAGATGGATTTAAAATGCTGCGTTTTAAAAAAACTATACGATCTGAGAAAAGTAATGCTTTAACGCGTATGAAATTAAATATATATTGCCCAAAGTAGAGAGAAATCTCCAAAGAAATTTCTCTGTGCCCAACCTCTCTTTGAGCCCTCCTTCCCCAATTAACTCCGGAAACGCTACTTAACGTAGGAACACAATACTAGGTCATTTGGCTGTGACCTTCTGTAGGGTGGGGGTATTCCATCAGTCGGTCGGCAACAGACTAGCTTATTGGTTGGTCTTGTTCCCCTCCCGCGTCCCGCAAACCATATGGAGATTCGCGCTTAGAGCGGTCGGTTTATAAGGACATGTACAGCTAACAATGTAGTACGGACAATTAGCGGATAGACGGCTTTAAACAAATGTAACAGTGACGATATATGTGCAAACGATTTTACCCTCTACCGCGCCATTAAAAATCTAATATCTCTGTTACCCTCATATTTAATTTTATATGGCTTGGTAAAGTACACTGTATGTCGATGCCTCGATGCGTGGAACAAAAGCAAGTCACTACTTGATAATCTACAATTTGTAGATTGAAATGAATAAAATCGTAAAAATTTTCCATTTTCAGTCGAAACAAATTTTCTCTTTTGAAGTGTAATTTTAGCTGTTGTATATAGTACTTTTTGCTATTGTAGTGTTTTAACTATGGATGATTTTGAGACTGGATTATTTATTATACGTAAGTCAATGAAATAAGAGTTTACTTACAAATTTGCTCTTGGGCGGAAGTAACGGTTGTCCACTTGCCTCTGCCTTCAATCTCTCCAATTCTTCTTCTTCTAAACGCTTCTTCTCCTTTTCTGCTTCCTCTCGTGCTTTTTGCTCATGTTCCTTTTCTACTGCTCGTTGCTTTTCTCGTTCCATTTTTTCTAAACCTATAACAATAAGATAGTTTGTTTAATAAATTTAAAAATACGACCAAATATAATCACAGAACGAAATGTAGTTAATGTCTCTCATACTGTTTATAAATTATGGCAATTTATGACATATTTAAATCAAATGTAAATACCGTCTTTATTTCCTAATAGTTAAGGTGTAAGGTGTCACTAGTTTCATAGATACATGATTCATTGATGAAGTTTTACAATTGTGTTCATTTGGATCCCGACCGCCATACATCAGATGTAACACACGGTATAGAGTACACACTTAGGCGTGTCGCGATCCGATGTACATTCAGTTAAATAGCAAACACATTTGTAAAATATTTTATTTTAAGTTATCAAGCAATTTATTGTTTAATATGAAAAGCCATTTTCATAATAATTAAAATAAAAAATTGCCAAGTGCGTGTCGGTTCACGCGCAATGTAGGGTTCCGCAGTAGCCCGTCACAATATGCAGACTTCATCTGCATCTGTCATGTCACGTCTGGCCGGGACACGGTCAAACATTCGTAGTATACTTTTGTATGAAGTAATTCATGTTACACCGGACCGGCTCGGTGCCACGGCGTAGCATGGATAAAGGATTATTCATGCCTTCTAAACCGCGTTCTTTACCATTTTATTATAAAAATGGTTTTACATATTTCCAAAAAAAATATCATATTGTTACGGCTTGAACATAAAGAAAATAGAAAAAAATCATCTTTCTCGAAATTTTCAGGAGCGTCCGTAAAGATCGTGAATTTATCAGAGTACAGTCGTGTGACGTATAGTCTTAGGTTCAACGACACACACATAGAAAGTCTTATCGCTAAAACTGTCAGCAAACAATGGGCTATAAATTAAACGTTCCCCTCGTTTTAAAAAGCGATGACGTAAGTTGTTTACAAGTTGTTAAGAGTTCCGGGACCTTCCAGAGATTTCGGGATCGAATCATTTAGATATATAAGGGAGCTGATTTGCGAGACGCGGCAGTTATAAATTCGAAAGCGAAGTGACAACAAGAAGTGAAATAAGAAACAGTCTTATTCTGCAAGTACCTACAGAGTTATTCTGTGAGAATATTCGGTGGACGATTTATGTGTTTTGTTCTGTTATTGTTTTACTTTATTTTAATTTATATTAGCTGAGTACGAATAAATTACTTTTGAGTGACACTACGGCATCTTATTACCCACGGACGTAACAATATTTATTTGGCTTTTGTATTATACGGCAATACGTATAAAACAAAATCAGTAATGAAATAACATGCCGATCATAATAATTATATGGCTTTAGTCTTAGAAAAAAAAATCCTCTTTCAGTATCTCCTATCAGGTGTAATATCAGTACTCACATTTTTATACTGAATAGACATATCACTCTTCAGACAATCCATTCACACTTTCTTCGGTATTCTTCTACCTCTAAATCTGTTACATTTACACTTGACGCTCTATTAACAGAGTAACACATCACTGATATTTATACTATATTTACTATAATATAATAAAGCTGAAGAGTTTTTGTTTGTTTGTTTAAACGCACTAATCTCTAGAACTAGCAGTCGGATTCGAAAAATCCTTTTTGTATAGGATAGCCAGATTCATGAGGAATAGTACAGCCTACATAACTTTACGCTACGATCATAAGGAGCGAAGCAGTAACTATGAACATCAAGCAGTCTGGCTACACGGGCGCGTTTCCAGCGTCGCCGTGGAGAGTATGCCAAATAAATTTAACTCGGGTGAGACCATGAGACACAGCTAGTTATGTTAATAAACGCACTAAACAAAAATCTATACATATTATAAAGCTCAACATCTCTCTGTCTGTCTGTCCGTTTATGTTCTTTTTACGCGAAAACCACTTATCCGATTTACATTTTTTTTTTGTTTAATTCATAGCTATATTATGTGGCAAGGTTATAGGATATATTTTGTTATATAAAGTAGTATACGAAATAAGCAATGATAATAACGGTGAATCCATTCGGAAAAAAGACGATTGTGGGACTTACGCTGAGTAAACCATAAAGATATTATATCAAAATAATGTTCTACATAATTGTAGATCTTAAAAAGACCTACGAAAGAGTCAGCGATAGCATATGTCGATCTTCTAAGGATCATCCATAAGAAATATTTATATATACGTTACAGTGAACTCCGTACCTTCTCTTATCCATGCAGGTAGTTGTCTTCGTTTAGCTGCATCTATGGTAGGCGTTGGCATAACTGCTGGAGAGACTATCGGTTCAATCACAGGAGGCATAACTGACGGTTTTTCTCTGAAAAAGTTATTTAAAATTATGAAAATGATAGAAATGACAAGAGTGGTAGGGCACAGAGAATTTTTCTTGAAAATTTCCCTGTACTTGTGGCAGCCCGACTGGTGGAATACCTTTACCCTACATATAATCGCAGGCAGATCTCTGTGTTGTGTTACTGCGGTGAGTATGGTATCGGTACGGTTTCCAGAGCTTATTTAGGTACAGAAGTTCAAGAGGGACTATGCGCTAGTGATACCTACTGGTATTACAAGTGTCCATAGGCTATGTTAGACACTTACGATCAGGCGAGCCGTACGATTGTTTGCCACCTTTGTAGTATAAAAACAACTATTTTTGGTAATTAAAATGCTTAATTAATATTGGGTGTGGTCTTCAAATAAAACCAATATAGTCTGTAGAATATAGAATACTATTACGGTAATTTACAAGTACACAGACTAAGTCTATTAACTTTGTAAAAAAATAAACTAAATGCAGCTAACGTTAATTAATATTCACATTTCATGGATTATTATGTGGTTAAACAAAATACTTGAACGGCAGCTTTGGCGTAATATACGAAATTATTGTTTTGTGTGTGACACTAGGTTCTGAATTAAAAATAAATATAGAATCTTATCGACAATTCTGTAAATACTACATTAAAGCGTAATTAATTCACATTTTTTAACCAATTTATGCTTTTTATTTATTGGAAATAAATGTGCTTAAATAATTTATGATACTTTGTTTTTTTTTTTTTTTAATTATTGGTCTCGCCTCTTTGTGTGAGCCAGAACGAAAGAGCAATATATTATCGGTCTCTCCTCTTAGTGTGAGCCAGAGCGAGAGAGCAAATGTCGGTGTGTAAGTATATTGCAGACTGTTTAAATAAAATATCTTTTAAAATGAAGTTTCACTTCTATCGTGTGTGAATCGCACACACACCTTTTTTTTAATTGAGATTCTTAAAGGAAATATTCTTAGCATATTGTAGATGCCAGCCCTAGTCCTAGAGTTAAGATAACTAAGTTCAATGTTGGCCAGAGTCCTCTTTCTGTACTCATCTATTTTGTGGATACTCATGTTTTTTTAACATTTAACACCAAATATATATTTTTTTTAGCATAAAAGTTACGTAATGTTAATTGCATAAACTAATTTGTACCACATAAAAGAATTAAAAATAAATAATCAAAATGTGTAATTATCTCCCTAAAACAGTTTTCATAGAAGTAAATTTATAAATTTACCTTTGGGGCCGTGGGGCTCTGGAAGACTTATATTCTCGATTTTTACTCTTTGACCGTCTTTCGCGACTGTGACTACTACTCCTGCTTGAGGTCTGTTCAGCTTGAGGAGCTGTCCAGTAACCATGCTGGAATGTAGGTGCTGGGGCGGCTGCAGTTGTGTAACTGGAAATATATACAAGAAACTAGGTATTCTAACTTTTGAAGTTATATCGTATAGATCATTGTAATGTTTATTCTTAAAATGAAAAATATTTTATTCATCTTTTATTCATAAAGATAAACAAGTAATATAAATATTCACAGATTGGTTTCTGTAATGGTTTGTGTAAATACTAGCAGATTAATTTTCAAATGTTACAAAGGTGCATTAATTTTCCAAATATCTCAATATTTTATGACTTTTTTTAATTATGTTGGTAAATATTCCATGTTTTAAATAATAATCTCATTTTATAAGTAGATTATCATATTATCACAATGTGAAAATGGCATGTAGTATTAAACAAGACATTTAATTCTTAAAACAGCTTTTAGTTTCAAGTTGTTGCTTTCGTAAAAGTTAAATTAACTAAGTAAATAAAATAAGTAAATCATCAGTAATTATAAAAATAAGTTTCTTACCCAGGCATAGGTTGTGCAGTATTTTCTGTTGGTATAGGATAATTGTCAACCATTGGTGACATAGGTGGCATGGGAATGTTTGTGTTTGGACCTAATTTTGGATCTACAGGACCACTTCCTGGCCATCCCCAACCTGTCAACATGTATTCAAATTAAGCATAACATGAACAGAGCATTCATTCTTAAATTAAGACTCTTATATACAAAGAAGAGGTGAAGAATACAATTAGGTTTTTGAGTTTATTAGCTTTTACAGACTTTTAAGAAATTCATATTTCTGATTTCTAGCTGTGCCCAACAGTTTCAACCGTATTAAATTTATTTAACTAAATCTCCACCGTGTCACCTCCTGTGCACCTGTGTATTGTGTGAGTATGCCATTGTTTTCACATCCCATACTTGTACTTGTCTATAGCTTGCCAGATTGCTTGACATTGGCTGTGCTTCTTAGGGTCATAGAGTGAAGTTACATAGCCTATAATTTTCCTCAATAATAGGCAATAAAAGTTTTTTTTTTCAATTTTTGATACATCTGGCTGATAATTACAGAGATTAGCTCATTCAAATACACAAATTCTGGATCTTTATAATACTAGTATAGATATGCTGTAAATATATATTTTCATAAATTATTATATATTAAACTATCACATTTGCATAGATTAAAAATTATAATAATTTAGAAAAACATCCAAGAATAATATAAATTTACCATTTGAATGATAACTGACTATAATGAATTTTTATTTTGATAGTCTTTAAATCATAACCATAAAAACAACAGGATAAACATCAAATTTGGATGTGTTACTTAATTAGAATGACTAAAATTTATTTGTATTTGTTATTAGAATCTTATTGGATGTTTTTGCTGACCTTTATTCAAGTTAAGAACATTTGATACAAAACATGTTTTTTTTTTTTGAAAAAATTTATAGTTTGAACAATAAAGTACTTATGTTAATATCATTTAAATAAACATTTTTTATTGTTATAGGTTTAGCGTAGTGGCCACAATTTCACCTGATGTTAAGTGACAATGTGGCTCAAGATGTTAAGTGACAATGTGGCTAAACTTAGTGCAAGACTGCTCTCAAGTGCAACAGCCGGAACACACCTATTGGTGCTTGGTGACAGATTTTCAACTTGAGGGTGGTAGCTAGCTAGGCAGGCATTACAAAAAGCACTACCATCATGCTATGGTTTCCTCAAGATGTTTTCCTTCACCGAAATCACAGGCTAATTGCAGGGATTTGAACTCACGTCAATCAACACGAAGGCGTACACGCTACCACTGAGCCATCATTGCTTCAAAATCAGAATTTTAATATTTTTACCATCACATATAATACAATTTTTAAGTAAATACATAAATCACGCCTCTTTCCCAACGGGGTAGGCAGAGACCACATCCTTCCACTTGCTACGATCCTGACATACAACTTTCCCTTCCTCAACATTCATCAATCTTTTCATGCATGCTTGTCGGTTTAGAGTACTCTTGACCTGACCTTTCTTCAAAACGTCCCCGATTTATCTTTATAAATCTGTCTAGGCAATCATCTTTCATTCATCCTCTCTACATGCCCAAACCATCTAAGCATCCCTTTCTCAATCCGTGTCACTATATCTTCTTTCACACCACAACATTCTCTTATTACACTATTTCTTATCCTGTCACTAAGTTTCACCCCTAACATACTTCTTAGTGCTCTCATTTCTACTGCATTTATTCTACTTTCATATTTTTATGCCACACCCAGCTTTCACTTCCGTACATGAGTGTTGGAACTAACACTGCTGCATGTACAGCTGGGCGAGCTTTTCTAGAAATTTTCTGGTTGTTTATAAAGGCGTGCAACGCCCCATTCATCTTATTACCAGCATTAACTCTCCTTTCAATATCACTTTCACACTTTCCATCATTAGTAAACATTGATCCCAAATAAACAAATTCATTCACTTGCTCTAGTTTATCACCACCAATCTGGATACATACACATAAGTAAATGCTCAAGTATATTGTAATTTGAAAAGCAATCTAGTAGTGAAATAATGAAAAACTTTTTTATACAGTAGAGATGGAGAGACTCAACCACAATCAGAAGGTAAGCTTTAATGTAACCTCGATCTTGGCACAAACAAAGAAATTTGCTGTCTTATCTTTGCTGTACCATGAAGCTGTGGAATGGTCTCCCGGCCAGTATGTTCCCTCCTTCCTACAACATGGAGTCCTTCAAACATCACGTGAAGAGACATTTGAGCAGGCTGGCATGACAGCGATAAATGTCGATGGATTGTAAATTCTACGGTAGTCGTCGATGTTATTGGATTGCACTGTGCTTACCATTAGGTACAGTGTGGGCACTTTGCCATGATTTAATAAATAAAAATAAATAAGAGTGTTCAATTTGTGATATAAATTATTTTGTGGTGTTAGTTGATTAAAATCTTGGTCATTTTATTACACACTAGGATTAGAAAACTTTTACATCTTGCCAAATTGTAAATAGCTCTCACCCCATTGATTCCAATTGCCACTCCAAGAATTAGTAGCAGAATTCCACTCGGCTTCAGGTGGCACTCCGTCAGTACTATTTTCAGTGATTTCGACCTCCATTGGCGCTTCGCCTTCCTCTGTATCCGGCTTCATTGACGGTGGCGGAGGCACGGCGACTATAGCCGCAGCCTCCTTCATAGCGATCCATTGCTGAGCTAAAGCAGCCCAATCTACCTGACTAGAGTCCACATTTTGATATGCCGTCGGATTTAAGGCCCACTGTGTGGGATACGGTGTATTAGCCGCATCCTTGCTCGAATACATTATTCTTACAATACGAATATTTATAGAGTAACATACAAACGTTTTTATAAGCCACAAAACAACAAATTTAAATATAAAATATGCACTCGATCCTAGCTTTTGAAGATGGTAATATTATTAATATATCGAAATATTTCAAGATCAGTAGCGTTTCATCCACCTGCAACATAGCCACAGATTAAAAATCGTCAATTGGCCACAGAATACGGTAAGTATTAAAGATTGATGATAGATTGAAGATTAAATTTCTTAGTATCTGGTTATAATAAGTTATAATATTATTATTTTGTTTTTACAGTTTCGACTAAATTTTAGCTGCTTTAAAATATATAGAATAAGAACTATTATTATATTATGCAACTACATAGTATATCCGTAGTGCTGCCAGGTGGCACTGTAATTACAATAAATTCACAATAATTCTTATTGTGTTATCTCCTCAACAACTATTTGAGCTATTGCCACAATATGCACTAAATTCTCTGGCAGAGCAGCAGCAAAAGGATTACTAATGGAAAAAAATATTCAGCTTGATATGTTTTGTCCCCACTTATTCAATTTAATTCACCTTCAGTCATCAATCATTTTATTTTATTAGGATTAATTATTTTTCGGGTGATGACAACACTTCTTGATTGTTGCTAGTTTTATGTTTAATATTTTAAAACTACCTAAATAAAGGAAGTTTAGCCAAATAAATGACAAAAAACAAGAAAGAATAAGAATTCACAAAAACAATTTAAACAAATGCATTATTTTTGCTTGCCGGTCTATATTAAGTAATTTAACAGTTGCTTATATGATTTTGTTTACAACTACAAATTTTTATGTTCAAAACACTGTACATTTTTAAATTCAGGCTAGCAGCACTGCATGTTGACATAAAGCTTTGTACGATACTACCGCCATCTTTAATTTTAGTTGTGCAAAGCGTTATGTAATACAATATATTTATTGTAACTTAATAGATGGCACTGTAGTTATCAAATTTATAAACTGCTTTTGTTTCTATTTGACAATAGATGCCATTAGCTACCTATTTTTATAAGCCGAACAAGGTAGGTGATAACTGATAAGCAATGCAGGTATTTTATCAAGTGATTGATTAATTAGATTTATTTAATATTTCGTATTTGATTTTGAGATTAATTTATGGTAATTTAGTGACTTTTTTATTTACTAACAATATTTTTATTGAACAAATATTCAACAAATCGTAATCATGTACTTTCTAGTGGTTTCGTAGAATTAATATTTTGAAAGTAGCCAAGTAGCTTAAAAATGAAATGTTTAACCCCAAATAATCTAATATAATGGTGTGCTTTGGATACACAGTTGGTTAACAATGCTTACACTACTCTTACTAGAAACAGAGAAATAAAAAACACCATAAGGTCTAAAAATTTAATTTATTATATATTCACCATCAGATTCAAGCGTCATCGGCCTTCACATATCAGGATACGCACTACGCATTTACACAACACAAACAACAACTTAACTAAATCAATTTAAATTTAGACAACAAACTCCTTTTGTGACATTTCTGTTGACGATACACGCAATAATTATGTCACTTTTCAATACTGTCACAATCACTTACGCAAAGCAAGTCTTTATTTATAATAACTTTAACTTAACGCTAACAGAGGTTCTTCCGGATCGTGCTTTTGAACGTATTTCGAGTTCTTCTTCCACTGTTCCTTTTTATTCAGAGTCATCTGCTTCGTCGCTGCCAACTTTGATTTAGATTTTGATAGTTTAGGAACGCTTGTCGTATGATCTAGCCTTTCTAGAGTCTCAATAATGTTTTTCGGTTGAGATAACACATTTCTGGATTCTTCGCTTATTTCGTCAGCTGTCGAATTCTTGTTAGCGTAAACTACTACGTAATGCGAGTAGGCAGAGTTCGAGGGTGTGTTGATATCAGCGAAATCTCTGAAATTTGCGAATTGATCTTGATTGTAGTTTGGTCTGGGGTTTGCTATATAATTGACTTCGAATGACGGCCGGCCATGCCCGTTGTTATAGTAATTGAATCCATCACCGAAATCGTCCTCATCGTTTTGTGCGAAGAACGTTCCTCCTCTGATTATACCGAAGTTTCCGGAACCCAGTAGGCTCGATGTGGTGTCGATGAGTGGTGCGGCTGGTGTGTTCAGAGTCGAACTTTGTTTACCGAAATTATCATTTTTGTAACCTCCAAAAAGGGGAAAATTCAAAAGTGATTTATATGAGTTTGGTCGTTGACTGTACGCGCCTTCTTGGTTGTTATAGCCGAGTCTGTAGTTGTTTTGCTGTCGTGATTCGAACAGATTTGCGAAGCTCGGGAAGAAAGTTTGCGCTCTTCCGACGAGTTCTATAGAGTGATCTGTGTGGTCGTCAGTTGCAGCTGCAACAGGTTCCGTATATTGACGCAGTCCAGGTGGCGGCGCCACTATTTCTTGAGTAATTTCTGAAGACTCTGCGGCGAGGTCCCTTGTGTCATCTGTAACAGAGCAAAAATAATTGTGAGTCATCTTGAACTTATTGAAAATTAATTATTCTTATTATTATTAAACTAGCTATTCCCTACGGTTTCACCTTTGTTAATTTTATTTGATGAACTTCACGACGCCATAAAACACACTAGTATAAATAAAACTCCTTTTTTATATTACAGTAGCTCAGTAAATTAACGATACCTACTGTACGTGATGGAAGTACAGTATAATCCAAACACAATGGCGACCACCGAGAGATTAAAATCCATCGGCGGTCCATATCATAACATATATCTGTTTACGTGACGCATGAAGGACCCGATGTCATTAGGAGGGAACACATTGGCCGGGAGATAGTCCTACAGTTTCACAATACGACAAAGATAAGACATAGTTATCTTTTATTGGAAAACTATAGGAAATCTAATTAATGAATGCTTTAGAAACCGTTTAAGGGTTCAAACTTCAAACAATGGTTTAAAGACAAAGGACGTTCCAATCAAAATACCATGTTACAACAAGTTACGACTATTTTGTAACGGAACAATGCCGTAACGTAGAAATCAATTTATTTTATTATTACTGTATATTGAGATGTAACCATCAAAGTTGACACATAGGTCAGTAAAGTTGTAAAGCTTTCAGCTGAATGTGGTAGTTAATAATTGTTTTTTTGTTAATTTCTTGCGTTAGTGCAGTTGCTTTGATGGATTATTTAAATGTCACTATTTCGAAGTATCGCTAACATATTGGTATTATGAAATGACCAGGTAATATTGACCTGGAATAAAATATCTCTTTGAAAAAATGTATTAACGAATATTCTTCTTTTTAATTAAAAATCTGACATCATGTAAATGTATTATTCAATATTTAATATTATAAAGTATAGGTACGTAATATTCACAAATATAAATAGAGAGTTACATAGCGAATTAATATTTTATTATTTATATTTTTTGTGTTATTTGAGACAATATTTATTTTCATTGACCTATTTATATCTTAATAGGTTGGTACCAAGAATTCTTACACAGAGAAAAGTTCGAGACATATTTTATAATTTTTATTGATTTTATATACGTGTTGTAGAAATATCAAAAATCAACTAAAATAATAATTAATACATTTTATTTATCAGTATATATCTACAACGACAGATTTAAATCGTTAGATGCGTTCATCAAAATTTGGCAAAAAATTTAACGATTGTCCATTCCCTCATTTGATTTCTGTCTGTCTCGTTTATGTCTTTTTCACGCGAAAACCACTAATCCGATGTATATGGTTTTTCTTTTAATTCATAGATATGTCATAGGAAAATTTTGTAAGATAAAGTAACATACGAAATAAGCAGTGTTGATAGTAATAGTGAATCAATTCAGAAATAAGACACATTTGGGACGCTTAAATGGTTTACGTTGAGTAAACCATACGATTTATATAACGTAACAGATAACCCATTTTTTAATTTTTGTTTGTCTGTATGTTCCGGATAATCTCTCAAACGGTTCGACTGATTTTGACGGAACTTTTATAGGCAAATAGTTGATTTTATAAGGAATAACTTAGGCTATTTTTATTTTAGAAAAATAAACGTAAATTACATAAATTAACGTTTCGCACAAAAAAAAAAGGTGTTTTTAGTAGTCCTCGCGAGCGGAGCCGCGGGCACAGCTAGTAGACAATATTTTTATCGACCGGCCAGAGTTATGCGTCACATCTCACATGGCTCGTTCGCGGCACTAAACCTGTAGAAAAAGATCTGATCCGAGTGTTGAGTTATTTTAATTTTACATTATCTACCAAACTATTCGTTTAAATAACATTCTATAAAAGAGAAAGATGATCTACATAAAAGTGTCTTGATGATGAAGTAACTTTCGTTTGTAAGGATTAATATATCATGCCTAATAATAATGTTAATAAAACAATTTTCAATTTTCATTTAAACCTTGTCACAAAATACCTTACTGTGGCTTATGTATAAGATATAGGCATATGGTATCACAGTAAATTTTTTAGATGTACTAACTAATAACTAAAGATAAACTAAATAATATATATATATAGGTATACTTAACCGTTTACTGGTGATTAAAACTATTATTTGATAAGGTATCAAGGTTTTTATTATTTTTTAAAAAGATCTGTAGGTTTTTGTAGCCCTATATTACTGCCAGTAATGAGTTGTATCGACTTTTCACCTTACTAGATAAGCTCACTGCTTACGTAAAAAAAATACGCTCTTTCCTCGAAAATAAGTAATTACCCAGTCACGGGACATTTACCGGTTAATATTATCATTATAATTTGCTTCCTTTTTAAGTAGTTATAATATCGAAAATGTATTTAATTGGGGATTGTTATGTATATCTATAAAGTTATTATTTGCTGACAGACAACATTTTACTGATGTCTAAATCTCAATCTAATACAGACCGTTAAAATTAAAATCCTTTCCAGTTCCCCATCAATAATAAAATTTATACAAAGTTTTTTATATACTTTTGTAGAATTGAGTCGTGAACACGGTAATTATATATTATTATTAGGAAATAGTATTTCACATACTGCTTACGTCGATTAGAGCCCGTATATGGCGAAGACAACGTTAGGTTGCACGGTTGTAGAGAAACTATTATATCACAGATACTGGCCAGAGGTTTGCGGCCTGCGGTCGTTTCTACTTCCTTTTTAACTTGAATTAAATTTAGAACAGCGTTATACAAATTATGTGTTTGATATAAAGTGATTTTTATTGTAAACTAACAGTGCCCGCGGCTCCGCTCGCGTTAAACAAAATGCCGACGGTCGAGCGCTGCCCCCGCTCAAAAGTCTGAAGACAAAAATGCTTATTGTAAATGATCCTTAGAAGATATATATATGCTATTACTGACTTTTTTGTAGGCCTTTTTAAAATCTACAATTATGTACAACATTAATATGATATATCTCGTATGGTTTTCTCAGCGTAAGCTCCAAATGCGTCTCTTTTCCGAATTGATTCACCATTATCGTCACTGCTTATTTCTTATGTTATTTTAACTTACAAAATATTTGCTATAACCTGACCAGATAACATAGCTATGAATTAAAATAAAAAAAGGTAAATCGGATTAGTGGTTTGCGCGTGAAAAGAACATAAACGGACAGAGAGACGTTGAGGTTTATAATATGTATAGATTATATGAATAATTACACTTTATTTAATTTAGGCCCTGAGGCGTGACCTGTAAATTGTTACTTTTCTACTTTTAAATTTCAATGTCATGTGATTAGGGATTAGCTATATTCAATATCGATGTTTTAGTTTTACCTAAGTTGGTATCTTCTTAGGTGTTACCTATAGGTGGTGTGATGGCAATTATTTTAATGTTTTAAATAGGTACTTAATCTTAATTTTACAAGTTTATTTTGGAAAACCTTGTTTCTGTTTATAGTTTGCTTACGTACTGTTATATATTATAAATGGTAGTAAAAGCCATTATCAAGTAAATCCCTTTAAAAGTGCAAGCACTTGTGTATCTATAAGTATGGCAAAGTGCGCGAGCCCAAGTCATTTGTTCCTAATAATTCTCGCGAGTATTATATCTCTGTGTAACAGTTCTAGTTCACAGTTATTATTGTATATTTCTTTAAGTGTTCAATTAAATTGATAATTAAACCTTTGTGCAGATAAGATTTCCTTTTTTTTTAAGCTATATCTTTTCCGTGTAACAGGACTGAAGTTTAAAACTCCATTTACAACAGACAAATGTGAAAACATCGATATTCGATTTCTTTGTTCATAACATCGATGTATCAATGTTTTACAGAACTTAAAATCGATATCAAAACATCAATGTTTTCAAACTCAACATCGATGTTACAATAAATGTCGATTGCCCCTAGTCATTAGCTAATTAAAGATAAAGCCCCTCAGGCAAAAGCTAGTTTATTAATTTGTTTACATAACCATATTATCAATATTACAAACAGTATTATGTATTTATTAATCGAATTGCATAGTGACCCACAGACCTCCGACCCACTGTCAAAACTGTTTTAAAAATTGTGGTTTTTATCCAAAACTCTATTTGCCTTACGAAATTATACCAAAGGTCAGACGAAAGAACCCATTTTAACAAGCATGTGTAATACACGTTGACTATTAATAAAATTGCAGAACATAATAGTGTTGTAAAAATACGTGTATCACAATGATATTACAAACAATATAATTGTTAAAAGTTATCATTTAGCGTTAACAATATATTCTTCTATTAATCCATATTAATATTATAAAACTAAATAGATTGTTTGTTTGTTTGAACGAGATAATCTCTGTTACTATCAGTCCTATTAAAAATAAGTTAAAACTTGTTTAGACCGTTGTGATTTGAAACTCGATGAAACGAAAAGGCGACAGTAAAAAGAGACATCCATATACGATATACGATTTAGTCTACGAGAGAATGAGATAGAATACATTTACATTATACATGGTTAATGCAAGTCCTGATTTTCATGATTGTTATCGTAGTTGGAATGGCCTAGCGGTGTGAGGCGGTCAGACTTTATACGCAGTACGCACGAGTGGTCGATAGTTCAAATCTCGTTGATTTAGGATAATTAAAAATAATTTTTAAAAAACATTTTTTTTTCTCCAGGTTTCTCTTCTGATACGTGTCAACTGCTGCACACATATATATTTTATTTTTTTATTTTATGGCCTATTTATTGAGGAAGAACTGTACGCTACGACCCTAAAGAGGAGTTCAAGCAATCTGGCAAGCTGGAGACAAGTACGGAAAGTCAGAAAAACGATGGACTACATGCATGGGTGTGATGACGGCGGCTCGGTGTACACTTTAAAAATAAATTTAATACGAATGAAACTGTGGGTCACAGCTAGTCATTTAATAAAGCTCAAAAGATTGTTTCTTCGTTCTAATTTTTATAGCCTATTTGAGGAAGGTTATATGCTATATAAATTCATGCTAGCGGAGAAGTAATCACAAACTTCAAACAACCTGGCAAGCGACTCAGTGAAGAGTTGGTCAAAATTAGCACGGTTGAAACCATGGGGCACAGATAGTACATAATTACCAATCATGCTTAAATGTTTAAAAAATAATAATATACTTAGATGTTAATTAGATTAGTATGATTTTATTTTATAAATTAAAAGTGTATGCCCGACTTTAAATTAATCGTAGTTATATTAAAATAGATTAATTGCGAAACCCTAATTTAATATGTACCCAATACACATAAGTTGTTATATTATATACACGAGTATTAAAAAAACTGTTATTTCTTTTATATACGGAACGTTTTAAATAGTAAGATTGTAACATTAACTCATACTGCGGTAAGCTGCGAATATAATACACAATATTAGGCAATGTAATTATACCTATATTAAATTGTTACCATATATAAAAACCTAATGGTTGTGTGAAATATTCAAATTGCCCATTTCATAGATCACGTTTTTCTATTTATTACAAGTAGCAAATAATTGTACGGAGTTGATGGCTTATGACAAGTGTTTTGCCTGTTAGCAACTACAATACAGTGCACGTTGTTATATTTTTTCCGCGCTTGAAAGTAATGTATATAAAAGTTGTGCGATCTGCGATATCGGTAAAACTATTTCCCCGATAGTGACTTCGAGCTACCATGTTAGTACTTGTACCTGTTAATACCTGTTAGAACTTTCCAGAGAGTTTTTATGATTTCCCAGATTTTATAAATATATTACGCATAATATTTATGCGATACACGATACATTACTCCAAAAACGACACCTGAAACACATTATCACCAATATAGCAGTACCACGACTAGGTTATAAGAAATTAATCCTAGTATAGGACCCTAATGATATCATTGTAAATTTACTTAATAAAATAAAGCGACTCTTTAACTTGAACGTAATTGACCCCAATGTTTTTTATCGTAAATCACAAACCAATTATTATTTCCTATTAGCTATTCAGCATGTCAAAAAGTTGAATTGTTACGCAACGGTGGAATAAAGATAAAAATAATCTTTATAATAGTAGCTCAGGTTATCGTCTAACGGGGTCAAACAATCCGCTTTGGTAGAACATGGGCTTTCACAGATTGTTTATAAAATGTTGAAAAGTATTGTTATCATTTGTGATTATTTAAAAAAAAAAATAAGATAAAAGATAGCTCACGATATTTTTCACATTTTTTATAGAGATATATAAAGGCTTAAAGCAGGCTAATATTATTTTGTTCTCTCGTTCTTATAATGTAACGCTATCATTGTACTTAGCATACCTGTTATGTTATTTATCAATTTACCGCGCTAATAGAATTGCCTATATAGGTACATAATATAATATGTATTTATATTTTAATAAGGCACCCCGAAATCCCAAAATACATTACAATAATTTAGTATTTCAATTAAACAAATTGTTAGTAAAATTACAAAACAATGTTATAATACTATAGGTACATGTAATTTTTCATAAACATGAGAAGAAATTTAAAAAATAATGTAATTTTACAATCTTTATGTATACATCCTTGACAGTTTGTAATTTTACGAGACCGTAGGTCAGTTTCCGATGAAAAGCTTCTTTTTTACAAACATTCGATTTACTACAATTCTGTGTAAGATTGTATTGCATTGTCGCATTGCACCATTGTGACTGAAATTACAAAGAGGTTATTGAAAGTTTATAAATCCTTTTTTCATTTTCACAATTGTGATTTTAAAATTACATAGTGCATTGTATTTTTTCAAATATTTATATTTGTCTTATACTAAATATAATTTTACGAATTGTTTGTCAGTTTCCAATAAAAAGCTTCTCATATTTAGAAACATCGTTTGTTATTCGATTTACTACAATTCTGCGTAACATTACAACAAATAATGTGATTGAAATTAAAAGTAAGTCATTGAATGTTTGAATATCATTTTCAGGTTTTCATTCACAGTTATGTTGTCTGGCCAGGTTATATGATATATTTTATAAGATAAAGTAACATACGAAATAAGCAGTGAAGATATTGGTTTACCAATTCGAAAGAAAGACGCATTTGGTGCGCTTCTATGACTTACGCTGAGTAAACCATACGAGATATATAAAATTAATGTTTTATATAATCGTAGACCTTAAGAAATCTACAAAAAAGTCAGTGATAGCATATATCGATCTTCTAAGGATTACCCACAATAAGCGTTTTTGTCTTCCGTCTTTTGAGCGAGGGCAGCACAATTCGCGCGTGCACAGCTTGTAACTTTATATTTTAAAATATACAAAAGTGGCTAAAATATAAATAAGTTTATCCCTTTTTAAATATGTTTATCCCAGCTCACGGCACGCCTTATTGCTTATTTCAAAAGTCAAGAAATCTACAGTTATGTATTAAGCCAACATAATGTTGGTATTATGAGAACATTTCTTAGGCTTTCGAGTTTCTTCACGATGTTTTCGTTTATTGATAGTGCTTGGTACACGTCAAGTTTAAAAACTCCGCCGCAGGCTGCGGACATTGAATCGATAATGTAGTCATAATAGCTTGCCATCACGACGTACCATTATTATTATTACATGCATAGAAATTCGTTTTACCACATGATACTAGTCTACCGACGCATACAAAATAGTACATCATCTTTACATTATATCTTCATAAGAGTGAACAATTGAAGTTGTTTCACAACATGAACTGAATTGCTACCGATTAGCCATCTTTCAACGTTATTTACGCACAATCATTTTTGGTGGTTTTACATATTATTGTAATGAAATTTTCGTAACTATTACAATTGATGGTGTTCGTGGCGCGGTTTCCAGCTCCGCACCCGAAGTTTTTTGTGAACAAGATTTTTCCTGTCGTGCCTGTGTTATATACACTAGCTGCGCCCCACGGTTTCACCCTCCATCGCGCCGAGCTGCTAACGTACCGTTATAGCTTATTGTTGTTCTCACTTCTCGTACTTGCCTACAGCATAGAATGTAATCTGTTACTACAGCTTGCCAGACTACTTGGCCTTTATGTTTACTACTCCACTCCTTAGAGTAGTAGTGTGAAGTAAAACCACTTATAACCATCTTCAATAACTAGACTATCCGGAACAAAACAGAGAGAGAAAGTCTGGTACGGCTCATTGGTGTCAATATGTGGGATCAGGGTGCCTTTCATGCTATATTGTCTAAACCTTGTGGTACTGATGCCTTTTCGGTATACAACTTCATTGTTTGTTGTTTTAATTAAAACTCGTTGATTCAACTAGGCCGATATAACCCAAAGGGTTAAGGGCCATAAAAACAAGAAAAAAAAATAGCTAAAAGAAATTTTCGAATTGAACTGATGGTTCCAGAGGTTGGCGTGTTCACTCAACAAAGAAACAATCTCTTGAGGTTAATAATATTAGTATAAATTTTCGATTAGGTACTTATTATAAATCTATGTATAATCAAATGTATAATAGATATTGTCATTAACCTATAATAATTCGATTACAAAGCACACATAAACGTTATTTAAATACAATTATTGTCTTTGTATACCTGATTATTTCCATATAATAACTTCCTTCTTAAATAGTAGATACATGTTTTCTACAAGTTCTGAAGGTGATGTGATACATTATTATTGCGATGTAAATTCCCATACTAACATAAAGTGTCAGAAATGAATAATTTTCTCATAAAATAATGGTGTTATTGTTATCCACACTGAAATTGAATATATACAGGTACATATATATGGGCATAAAGTCTTTGTTTCCTTTGTAATTTCTAAAGAGAATTATTTAAAAAATATCTAGATAATACCAGTAGTGACGTTGGTAATATTAGTAATTCCATGTAATGTGTAATAAAGAATTAAATATACATAAAATAAAACAAATAATAACTGTACTTGATGAAAGTGTTGAATATATTTTAGAGTGGTTTATTATCATTTTAAACTCTAAAATACTACAAAAACTCTATCAATACTTTTAAAATATAAAGCTATCAAATGAAACGCAAGACACCACATACCACCTTATTAGAGAGAGTTACCAGCTATAATAATGTGATGCCACACCAATTATAAAATTACTATCATTTTTTTATGAATAAACCTAATTGAAAGTTCATAAAATGTTTACTGTAATAATGTAATAACATTTATTTTTGATAACCGATTATATCGAGCTATATAAGGTGAACATAGTCTTAGCAAAATCTGACTAGCCGTTGAGTTATATGACAACGGATCATGAGCTTGCTACTCGCTGGGCACTTCTAGAACGTTGGGATCTACCAATCCACCCATGGCGAAAGCTCTTTGGTGTGACAGGACATACACGAGTATTATATTATGTATGAGATATAGTTAATAGAGCACTGACAGGACACTATATCATTATCATTACATAGTATAAAACAAAGTCGCTATAATCTGTCCGTCCCTATGTGTGCTTAAATCTTTAAAACTACGTAACGGATTTTGAAGCGGTTTTTGTAGTAGATAGAGATAGATACATAATATTGTAGAGAAACCCTGGTAAATTTAGAGGTTTCTAAGTGATGTCGTAAATAAACACATTTTTTGCGCTTACATTGCAAACGGTGGCTGAGCCCCACGAGATAAATCAAAATAATGTACTACAGTATTGTACACCTTAAAAAGGTCAACAAAAAAGTCCGCGATGGTATATGTCTATCTCTTAAGGATAACCCACAATAATCATTTTTTATCCTTTACATTTTACGGGAAAAAATGGCTTATTTACGAAGTGATTTTAAGCAATACAGCATTAATCCTTATCCAATTAAGTACCTTAAATACATTGTCCATTTAATATAGATCAATATAGCCCTTTACAGCATGTAATTTAAATGAATATTCCTGAAGATATTACAGATTTAAAATGTAGGGAAGTGCGGCGGTACCGGCCCTATATAGGTACCATGGTCAATTATATGTCGCTCTTTCAAGAGTAACCTCTAAACAAAACATGTTTGTATTATATAATGACAAAAAAGCTGTAAATGTTGTTTATAAGGACATTATGTGGTAGGTAGGTACATTTAGTATCAGCATTGCACCCGTGCGAAGCCGGGGCGGGTCGCTAGTCAATAAATATAGGTTTTAATGTCAGTGTCCAAGGTACAAAAGGTTGCAGTTTCTGTGAAAGTGCAGATAAAAGTCCAAAGAATTTTTGTGTGAATGTGATCCATTGAGACCAAAATATAAATACATTGTCCGGATTCTGGACAAGAAGAGATACAGTACCTCACTGCCAAAAACTTCTACAATATTTAATGTATTGGCTTAGGCGCAGGGGAGTTTTAGTAAGCGATTACAATAGGTTTTATAGGTCGCATTCATACAGAACTGTATAAGCATGCATAGCCCTCTTATGGAATAATAATAATAACTCTATTTTAAATAAATATTTTCTTGATAAATGTATTTTCACAAGTTGTATAATTCATGGGCTACCAGGTAAAAACAGAAAAATTAGAATAATCGAATTTATGATAGGTGAAACACCCGTCACTCACCTTTCAGGCTTTCATAATTATGAATGTTGTTAGAAACATCTACTTTAATGTTTCATGATGGACTGACACGAAAACGAATGATTCGAGGTTTTTGAGTTAGTTTATCGTTTAATCGTCAAATCGCCTGATGTTAGGTGTATTCGAAAATAATATCATGCTGATAGTTTAAAGTGTAAAGGTATTTTTTTTCGAACTGACCAGCGCTGTTGGTCTGAATGTCCTTTACAGCTTCAACGAAATTTGTGGCGTACGCAGAAAGTACTTAATAACAACAAGCGTAAAAGTGCCAAGTGGCCGAACCTCGTCTTGGGCTGTTAGCGTGCATGCAAATTCGCGATCTAGCTAATTATCCATCTGACGTAAGTAACTATGCGTTTACGTATATGTATTTAATTTATAGTAGTACTAAGAAACTATCGATAGATAATAGGTTAATCAGTAGTTTCATTTACAATACTATCGATACTATCGGATTTTCAAATAATAGATTTTTAACGAATACTAGTTACCGCCTTTTTCCACATACATCCGTCATTGGAGATTCTTTATTAATAGCGATGGACGTACCATACCATTGGATGTATACAATATACATGATTTTTCATGTTTTTTGAGCTTGTGAATACGGCCATAAGACGTTATGTAACACTGAAAAAATATATACCAGTATAAAATCAGAATCCAGAAAAAATACTATTCATCGACGTGTAAATGAGTCTTTTTACACCTGGTGTTTAATGGTCGCCATCGAGCCGGTCACAATTGTTGTGTCCAAAAACAAACGTTGGTTTTATAGATTGTGTAGGTGAGAGTTTAAATATGTTTTAAGTGTACTACTCTATAGGCAAAACGAACGATGTTAATGCGGGCGAGTTTGCAAGTAGTTGCCCAATAAACTCATCTCGCTCCCAAAGTAGATGAATGTGGAGCGTGACATCGATTCTATTCGCACGTACGATCTTCACCGTGCCATAGTTGTCTGTCAACATAATATTATACTTTTTTACACATAATTAGCTATATTGTACATAGCATATTATATAACAAAACGAAATACTTGTCTAAACATACACAAGCCAAGTAATTACTTTTTATGTTTTTCTTAACTGCTATAACCGGTGAATTTCGTAAGCGATTGTTCTGTATTAAGGTCCTTGATTATTGAAAATAATATATCGAACTTTTGTATTTACTTAATAGATTGATTACACATCTAAATACAAGTGCAAAAGTAATTATTATTTCAATAATTTTATTTTAAATCTATATTTGTACACAGCAAGTTTGACGATTGTTTGTATTATTGTTTTTAAGGCAGAATAAAATAAATAACCTCGCAAAATCAAAGTTTGTTGTGTGGGGATCATCCTTAATAATTTACTTTATATTTGTTTTTTGTTAATAATATTTGCCAAATTTTGCCCATTTGCCTATTGCGATTCAAAGTATACAGCGCCATAAAGCTAGGACGAAC
This sequence comes from Saturnia pavonia, assembly GCA_947532125.1. Taxonomy (NCBI): domain Eukaryota; kingdom Metazoa; phylum Arthropoda; class Insecta; order Lepidoptera; family Saturniidae; genus Saturnia; species Saturnia pavonia. Next base: position 12,840,933 of record OX383904.1, read on the forward strand.
AACGTCCGCTAAATAAGACTGGGTTCAATTTGGATACGAATTTGTATAGTCGGTTAATGTACGACAGTGGTCATACGAATTGAGTGCGCACACTGATGATTTTCTCCGTATATATTTATTAACTGACCCGTATGAATTTTTCGTACATTATCTATCTTTATTATATTTTCTTATATACATATTATAAAACTCAACATCTTTCTGTCTGTCTGTCCGTTTATATTCTTTTCACGCGAAAACCACTTCCGATTTATATATATATTTTTTTCGTATTTTACATGCTATGTTATCAGGCCCGGTTATAGGATATATTTTGTAAGATAAAGTAACAAGATAAATAAGCAGTGACAATAATGGTGAATCAATTTGGAAAAAAGATGCATTCGGGGCGCTTTAATGGCTTACGCTGAGTAAACCATACGAGATATATCAAATTAATATTCTGCATAATTGTAGATCTTAAAACACCTACAAAAATTCAGTGATATATCTTCTAAGGATCATACATATTAAGAATTATTATCTCTCGTCTTTTGAGCGGAGGCGGCACGATTCGCGAGTCACGCGAGCGGAGCCCCGGGCACAACTAGTATAATAGAAACAATCTAACAGCTGTCATATTAGTTAAACAGATTGTTATTTTTATTAACGAAAATACCAATTTTACATAATTTTTCTCAATAGCGGGGATCATAAGCTTTAATGTGGTGTTTGAATCATTAATTTTGATGGAAAATAAAGAATTATACGGCTTAGCCACAAAAAAACATTAAGAAATAATATATAGATAGTTATACAATATCACCAAAAATAAAGGCAATGTGGTCAATGTAACCTGTTCCCATAATTTTTTTGAATACATCATCAAAAAAATGAACGGAATTCTCTAAAACTTTTTAACTTATTATTTGTATGAATATTTCAATCCTAGGAAGCTGGGTTATGAAGGACGGCAGCTAAGTAAATGTGAAACTTAACCCGAATTATTCATAGAGGTGTGTGCAACGAATATTATCATCGTCACGGCAAATCAATGTCGTACATTCAAACGACAAAAAACCCGGAAAGTATGTAATGTGCTCACATACTGGTCGCTTACATTCACATATCCTTAATACGTCTGCTATTATGAATGTTTAATCTATTGTCATGTAACTTTGTTACTTTCAATCTTATTACAAAAAATAAACATTATTCTTTCTTCATTTATTTAATAGAACTTTGTATAAATATATGCAGGTTGGTACTATAAGTAAATACATTCTCAAAAATAAGAAGTATTATTTTCATATCATGTTTCTCAAAACTCTATATTCATAAGTCTAAAGTTCAGTTTTTATATGTACTTTTATCCAAATTTGTAATCATCATCATCATGTCAGCCGAAAGACGTCCACTGCTGGACATAGGTCTCCCCCAAAGATCGCCACAACGACCGCTCCTGTGCTGTCCGCATCCAGCGGCTTCCCGCAACCTTTACCAGGTCGTCGGACCACACTGGTCAAAGACTTTCGTCTTGAGACACTGCGGTATCTTGGACGAGAATATGTCACGTAGCTTCCCGAACGCTGCCCAGCCGAGTCGGATTCGACGATTGACCTCTTTCTCGAAATTGGATCTATCTAACTGGATTGTGTGTCGCAGGTAAACATAATCTTCAACAATTTCAAGCGTATAGTCTCTGATCTTCACGGGAGTTGGCGCTACATGGACGTTCGACGTAATCTTCGTCTTGTCCATGTTCATTCTAAGACCAACTCGTTCAGAGGCTTTACTGAGGTCATCGAGCATCGCACGGAGGTCCTCCATGGTCTCAGCCAAGACTACTACGTCGTCGGCAAACCGAAGGTGGGTGATGCCGCTATGATGACGCCGTTTATGTTGATGCCTAGTCCTTCCCAGGCCAGAACCTTGAAAACATCTTCCAGTGCAGCGGTGAGCAGTTTAGGAGAGATAACATCTCCTTGTCTGACTCCTCGCCGCAACAGGATAGGTTTCGAGTTCTGATCCTGCAGTCGAACTGACATAGTGGCGTTTTCATACAAACACTTCAACACTTCGATGTACCGGTAGTCAACTTGGCACCGCTGGAGAGACTGTAGTACAGCCCAGGTCTCAATCGAATTAATCAATCGAAATTTGTAATAAATATCTATTATTAACAGACATTGAAAAAAAAATTGTCTCTCTGGATTTAACTCAAAAACGGCTTGAATGATAGATAGGATATACTAATAATTGGCAAAATAATTTAATAATCATACAAAATGTGTAAAAATACAATTAACAGACGAAAGTAATTACTGCGTGCGCACTCTTTTTAGTTAAAATTTAGTCTGTTTGGTTGATTATAAATATACCATAACTCTTTGCAAGTCATGTTGAAACTTCATTTTAAAAGACATTTTCTATTTTATTTAAACAGTGTGCAATATAACACACCGACATTTACTCTCTCGCTGACCGATAATATATTGCTCTCTCGCTCTGGCTCACACAAAGAGGAGAGACCGATAATGTCCGTTAAAGTTTTAACGTTTAACGCTTGGAAGTCGCATAAGAAGTTTCACTTCAACAACGTAATACTCGTATTATAAAATGTTATGTATGTAAAGTAATATGTAAATTTTGTATTCAAATCATATCAACTTAATCTTGACCTACACCAATGCCAATTTTTGAACAGAAATCTTTAGTATCATATTATATAATAGAAGCCCAATTTTTTGTCAAAATTTATTTTGTATGAAACATATACTTTATGTTCAATAGCGGCTTTGTTATTTTTACTTGTTCTTTATAATTGGTTTATGAATCATTAAGGTATAAATAAATAAAACATTTTTTAATTTAGTATACATTATATTTGTTGTCACTCAGATGCAAACTGTTTTCTGCCGAAAGATAGTTAAGAAGACACATAAATAGTATACTTTATTGAATGAAGCTAAATTATCCCTTAGTATATATACTATAAGATATATTTGATTGAATTAAGTACATGCTTCTTATTAGTGAAAGAAATTTCAAAATCGATCTAGTAGTTCCGTAAATTACCTCTTACATCTAAAGTCACAAACTTAACTATTTTATAATAATAAATATAAATAAGTGGTATATAGAAAGTATAATACGATGACATTAAATTATTAACGCTGATATTTATTTCGCTTATCGCAAGCGCGAACGTACGAGGCTTTATTAAGGCAAACCGGCAATGAATTCACGAGTTATGTTTTTATATTATAAGCAAAGAGATTAAACTACTATCGATTAAATGGCTGCGTAAATGCGAAATCTAGAGAAGAATATGCAGTAAGTGCTTTTATTCTTTTCATATTATTCAATTAAAACATTTAAAATACATACAGGAAACTTATATGCGAGTTGATTTCTTTGCAAAAGCCATTTAAAATTTACATTTAAACGTTTATTTATACACTGTTTAATTATTTTTACACAAATAAACAAAATTAAAGGTCAGTAAAATGAATTTACATTTTTTACACTGATGATTAACTTCATCATGTCACACTTCCGTCACATGATGCACGCGCAGCTCTCAGTTGTACCCTCTACTTAGGGTTGCCAACTTTTTAAATATCAGATATAGTATTTTCGAAGCTATTACATGAAGAAAAATAGTAGATGGGTAAATACAAAAAAAAAAGTAGGTTTCAATATTTTATATTTTAAAGGAACATATTTTACTACTTGATAGACAAATAATAATGGGAATCAGAAATAATCAAATTTCCAATGAAATACCAAGTCTCGATCAGAAAGAGATAAAGCTCAGATTAAGGTTTAGGTACTTCAAGAAATAAAGGATGTGTGGCCTGAGTTCCGTTTCAATCTTAAACATTTATATAATAAAAATATAGTAGTTTCACCTACTATATATTTTTTTGTAATATAGTAGTCGTACGCCTAATTTAAATTATGTATTATATAGTAGGGTTGGCAACCTACCTCTACTAAACGGGCCAAAAAAGTATAAAACCATTTCGAATGTCTGTTTTGTTTACTTGTTTATTATTGTCTTAGGAATTTCTCATATCGATAAAAATATGATGTTTACCAAATAAGTACATCGATTAAAGTTGAATACCATTAATCTCTTTCCTCATCGATATCCGAATATGAGCGTTTACATAAGTTTTGAGGTAAGTCGGTCACATAGAAGTCACGAGTTACAACCGAACGATGGGTCATACCGTTTATCGTAAAGAAGGATTCTATTATGAATAGTATAAGAAAATTACGGTGTTATAATTTACTTAATTTTTTGTTGATCTTACATTGAAATTTTTGTTGTCAGATGTGGCGGGTCGTGATGCTGATGCCTTGTATCTAATACGCAGCGAGATGTTCGCGTAACTCAGGAACAATGATTATTGTAGTCGACTTATTAACTGAGGTCTTCACGATCCGATAGCTCGAGCAAGAACCTCAAGCCGGTCCTTGCCTGCTTGTAAGTCACTGAGTACACCCGTTGTTATTGAGCTCAATATTGAGGGTCAATAGTACTAATACTAAGTATGGATTCCATAATCACATCGACACAATGCTCCGACATAGTATATTAAATAGCATCTTATTTAATATTATTTGTTGGTAGAAAAACCCGGTCCTTGCACCACTGATGAAATGCACCTTGCACTTTGAAACAATGATGGCTCAGTGGTAGCGTGTAAGACTTCGCGTCGATTGACGTGAGTTCGAATCCCTGCAATGAGCCTGAACTTTCGATGAAGGAAAACGTCACGAGGAAACCATAGCATGGTCGTAGGGTTTTTTCTAATGCCCGCCTGGCTAGCTACCACACTCAAGTTGAAAATCTGTCACCAAGCACCAATAGGTGTGTTCCAGCAGCTGCACTTGAGAGCCAGTTTTCCACTAGGCTTAGCGTGTTATCATCTTGGGCCACACCGTCACTTACATCAGGTGAGATTCTGACCACTACGCCAGACCTATAACGATAAAAATATATATTGTAACATGTACGTAATGTTTAATAATAAAGAATACAATATGGGGCAGACTAAAAATCAACGCTGTGTGATTAATGCCTCTCACATAGCACCAGATGTGTTTTTTCCGTTGTACTCTATGTATACTTATACATATATATATCTACTCGTATGTATACTTATACTATCATTATAAAACTCACGATACTGTTTATTTCTTTAAACGCGCTAAAATCTAGAATTACCAGTCAGATTTGAAATTTTTTCATTTCTTCTCATCGCAAAAAAATTGAGGCAGGTTATCATTATATTATTACACTACGACCGTTAGGAGCGGAGTAGTAGGCATGAATGTCAAGTAATCTGGCAAGATTTAGACAAGTATGGGACGTGAGAACAATGATAGGCTACACAACACGGGTGCGTTGGCGAGGCAGCGGCCCGTGGAAAGTTAGTCGAATAAATTTAACACGGTTTATAACTAGCATTTACTCGTATATACAAGGTGAGATATTTCTAACAGTGTTTAAAGTTATTAATTTAGACTCAATAACTGGAACATGTTGTTACAGGTATATATACCTGTCTATGGCGCATTTCTCGGCACTTTAGCTGAGGTAGACATCAAGCAATTACCACGTTAACTTACGCCGCAATACGACCTATAACGATTCTAAATGTCGTGAAGATATAATGATGTCGATTTCTTCACTTAATGGTGTTCCTATAACATGATCTTTTGTGTATTTATTTTACCACAATCAATAGTATTTTATATTTTTGAGCCTTATGTAGTACTGTTTTTTGTTCGATATGACAAACTGTTAGCCTTAAGGGTCCTGAAACCTCAGAAAGCTTGAGCCGGAAAGCAGGGCAACAAGCACAACAATCACAAGGATTGCAAAGGCCGAACCTCGGCTTGGGCTGTTGTTATCTAGTTGCAATTAAGTCGCGAACTGATTAATTTTATGTCTATCGGAAAATTAAATAAATGACTCTGAAAATGAATTTGTTTCCAAAAAAAGGAATAAATAATAGAATATTATATACTAGCTGTGCCCGCGGCTCCGCTCGCGTGGTCTACTGAAAAAGGTTTTTATTTTTTGTGCGAAACACAAATTATTTTTCTAAAATCAAAGTAGCCTAAGTTATGCTTTATAACATCAGCTATCTGCTAATAAAAGTCCCGTAAAAACCGTTTCAACCGTTTCGGAGATTACCCTGAACAAACACACAGATTGAGATAAATTAAAAAAAAGGGTTTTTGTTATAGGTATCGTGTATAATTTCATATGCATTTAGCAAAAATCTGTTATTTTGACCTTACAAACAGAGACTCCAATTTTATTATATGTATAGATTTTACGATATTATTTACGTAAAATTGGTCGTTATGTTTAATGTTAAACCATTCCAAAAGACATCGGTAGAATCAGAAATGAAAATGGATTTATTACTGTGTTGCAAAATATGTTTTATTTGTTTAAAAAGACAGTATTGATGACTAGCCATTGCCAGAGTCACGAAGTATACTTATATTTCTAAAGCATATGAAGATGACACAATACTCCACTTAAGGAACAAGAAGGTAGAAAGTACATCGTTGAAACTCTTTGACACTTCTCCATTATGTTACATATAATAAATGTATCAATTTCTTAAGACATTAAGGATCGCTTTCATTAATGTAAGAATAAAGTTACTTAGTGTTCGTTTAATTAACTAACATGTTGAAAGAAGGTATTTTACATTTATTGAACTGAATATAAAAAATCACACTATAATGTAGTCAGATTTTGGGCTATTTTTCTACGGAGTAAGGAATTATAATCAAATATGGTGTATTATATTTCAGTTCTAGTTGCCGCCGGTCCGCTTGGCTGGGTTTAATTTTTAGGGTTCCATTGTCAACAAGGAACCCGTATATCTTGCAGATTTCAGATGATGCTGCAGCATCAGCTCAATGTTCTAATATAATTGAATTAACAGAATAACAAATTTCGACTCGATTAGACTTGTAAAAGATACATTCATTTATCACTAGAAAAGACTGATAATTATCAAATGGCTGATCAGATTTTCTTGAATTATAGCTAAGAACACTCTCGATCAAGTCGCCTTTCAAAAAAAAAACTACATCAAAATCGGTTCCATCGTTTGGGAGCTACGTCGCTACAACCAGACACACATATACTTCAAACATATAACATTCCTCTTTTTAAAATCGCTTTATAGTATATAACCACAGCTTCAGGTGTAGTTAAGTGATGGTATGGTCAAAGATGAAAAATCTTTAGTAACTAACCATGAGTATCGACATGAAAGAAGAATATGTCATAATAATGAATCGACTTATCACTTTTTAGTACTATTTTTACTTAGATACTATTCAACCTTATATCGTGGTAGGTTTATTTCATAAAAAATGATTATGTACCTACCAAAATTTTCCTATTTTGCCAAGTACTGGAACACATTTTCTCATTTCAGCATTCACTAAATAAACGAATATTTCTAGAGATAAATTCATGACTAGCAGCTTAAATAAATTGTATGTAACACATACAAATAGCATCGCGAAAAACATCCAAAATATCCTTAAAAAAAATTACAGTAATCAAGTTGCAAATCTGTCGCCAAGCACCAATAGAATAGTGTTCCGGCAGCTGCACTTGAGAGCCAGTCTTCCACTAGGTTACCGTGTTATATCATCTTGGGCCATCTCGTCACATAACATCAGGTAAGATTGTGTCCACTATGCCAAACCTATAACGATAATAAAATTAAAATAATATCACAAATCTTATTTGTAGTGTACTGATTGGGTTCAAAGTAAACAGAAGGCATACTTATGTTGCATTTTATAAAAACATATCTTGTCAGTATATAGGTAGGTAGGTACATTCAAGTGTTTGTAATGACAAATCATATAAGTTGAAGTAAAAACGGTAAGTCATCGATCAATTGTTAGTGCACATGACTGGCATGTAATTATCTTGTTTAAAATTACAAGCAAAATTTTATGGATAGTCCACTTTCACTGTGTAATATCTGTGACTGTCGCTGGATGGTAGGATAAAATAATTGTGCCTAACTGGACGCTTAGGCGTAACATATTCCGCCATCAGCCAGTCTATATCCAGTAACCAACTGCTGGTAGAGATCTGTGGCCGACTGGGTCGCAACCACCATAAGCCCGTGTGTCTCTCTTTTGGGTTATCGCGTTTTGGGATCAGCCATTGTATATCAGCCATTATATATCAGATCCAGTGGCGAGTGGAGATGAACTAATGTACTCTCGATGGCCGAAGTTGCTTTTGGGATTGTCTCTGCTTACAGTGTGTCTGTTTTCACAGTAGGAGAAAAATAATTGGTTATAGTTAATTCAAGAGGTGTAATAGTATATTTGGTATCCCAGCCAACGTGTTCCCTCCCTCCTATGGTATTGGGTGAAGTGGTGTGAAGAGGAATTTCAGAAGGCTGACAGGACATCGATGACTACCGATGAAATTTGTAACACCGACGGTCACCGTTCTTTGTGAACTGTACGGTACTTACCAGCACGTGCTGGACAATAAATTTACCGAGCTAGTATTAAAAAACCTATAAAGTTACACATTTGGATACGGTAGACATTTACAATATATTGCCAGAGTAAAAATTTGGAAACAACACAACCTGTTCCGTACGCGTTTTGACGATGGAGATGTGGCACAAAAAGTTGGATAATAATTATTTTAATGGATGGATGCTGCTTTTACAATGTTGCCCTTTGCCGGTCATTCACACAACTGAGGAAAACTTTCATAGGCGTGACAAATACATTGATAGCTTATGATTCTGGAACGTTACACAATTTTTTAGAATCAGCATTTAAAGCTATAGTTTTACGGTAACCTTCATCTCGGCACGAATAAAAGCAGTCCGCTGTGTCATATTTTTACCGTTTTTTGAAGCTGTGGAACTGTATCCCAGCCACTGTATTTTCTCCTTATGCGATATAGAGTTCTTCAAGGATAACGTGAAGAGATGTTTGAGCAGGCCGGCATGACGGGGACACACTGACGATGGATTGGATATATCTCGGCGGTGGTCGTCGTTTTGGATTGGACTGTACTTACCATCAGGTAGAGTGGTGTTACGATAAAAAAATAGGATTCTCTTTCACGTACTGTAATTTTATAAAGTATAGCAATGTTAATCTGGAGTGTAACAATCGTAGGACTAGAACTATTGATTTTCTAAGTGAACGCCAGTAAAATCGTTTTATCGTTAATTGAAAATTTAAAAAGTCCGATGGTCGAAAGTCTTGCTACTTTATTTGAAATATTATCGTTCGACATGTAGGTACCTACTCGTATATATATTAATAAATCTGTATTAGTGATAGATGCTATTTTCATTTTATAAAGATCAGTGATCACGATTATCACATTACTTTCTGTTCACGGGAAGTACATGTCAATAAAAATTGATACGATATTAAATTAACAATCTAACACCAAAAATTTACAAAAAAATTGTAAAAATAAAATTACTGGTCATAAATAATTACTACGTAATAAACGCAAGCGGAACCGCGGGCACTGCGTGTCGTATATCTTATAAGATTAATCGGAAGATTCATTATAATAAAAACGTAAACAAAAAATAATAATAATACATAACTAATTAAAAAGTTAGTACAAAGTATGTATATTATGAAGATACAACATTTTTAATTAATGTGTAATTTGCTCTTGACCAAAAGATTTCATTGATGAAGTTTAAATATTTGAATTTATATTCGAATTTGTTAAAATATTTTTCATATCAGTTCGTGCCGTGGAATGACTTAATGTTTTTTCTTAAATTCAGTGTAGGTATATAATTAAGTTAATACAAGTAAACGATACTGATAGTCGAATCGCCGAAAGTCGTCTACACTTGAGTTGTCCTTATTTTGACAATATTTATTCCACAGGGTGAGAAAAATCAAGAATGTTCTTAAAGTTTTAAATATTTTACCATGCCGACATGCAAAGTCAAAGTTAGTGTACTAATTGAATTGTCGTAATTGAATAGTCAACATGTTATTCCGACCAATAAATGAGGTATTACAAATTTTACATTGTTAAAATGTACACAAACCAAAAAAAATACAACCAAAGTTTGTCACAATAAGCCAAACTTAGACTAAACCAATTTTTAAAAATGTAATTTTATGTATTATATCACACAACATTTGCAGCAGTTTAAATAATAATCCTATTTACAAGCAGCTGTACCACGAAACTAGATTATGCTCTAAATGTTTAAGTTACTAGGCACTTAAAGCTAAATTGTAGTGTTCGCTCAAATTAAGTAATAACATGCGGAATTATATCTGACGGCTAATATTATTTATTATCTAGTTCTGAGCTAACATTAATTACCGTCGTTGAAGTGTCAAGAGCGAATAGAGTTTTGTTTTATTGGAAGTAAGGCCATTCTAACTGAAGTTTGAACACTAACGTTCTTTTTTAATCCTTGTGAATCGAAAGTATTTAATTATGACATATGAAATTCTTGGGAAAGTATTACATTTAATGGGATTTATTTTATGTACTATTTATATATATTCTGGATGGTAAGACAAGTCAACTGTGTTTGAATGGATTGCGACCACAATACACTAGGTGTAACATCGGCTATAGGGACACGCTTATAACTTTACCGCCGCAAGCGCGATTCTCCGAATGGTTTGCGGGATACGAGAGGGGAACAAGACCGACCAATAAGCTAGTCTGTTGTCGGTCACCAGCAACGTTTGACGTTTGGGCTTACGCGGTTTTATTTTTGTGTCTGCTACACATGAGATTTACCAAGATGGAATTACGGACGCTGCGTTTTAAAAAGCTATACTATTTTATTCAAATATATAGTACTATGCTCAAAGATGTTTCACTTCAACTGCGTGTAAGAGATAAACGCACATTTTTTTCAATATAGTAGTTTTTTGATTAGCATTTTAATAAAGACAACAATATTATGTGTATTAAATATATTATTAACGATTTGATATCTGCCCCAGTTGCAATCACATGTATAAACTATTGATCTTAAGATATAGGTTATCATCTCAATACCGTGTATATCCGTGCACACCCACCGCCCCGCGTTACGCAACCGATCAGGAGAGTCACGCTTACAGCGGTCGGCCTATAGGAGTGTCGCGTTCTGGAACACCCGGTGTATATTCAGTAATCAAGCGGGGTGTTAGTTCTGTTAATCTATACCCGGATTAGGTCTCTACTACCATGCACACGATGATAAACCCGTCAAAGTGACTCTCGCTTTTCAGGATCAGCCAGTGTATATTCAGCTTCCGAGAGACTAGTAGGCCGGCATGACAGCGGCGGCCAGCGATGGTTTGTTGATTAGGTACAGTGCCGGCCCTTTTGAAGTGCTACTATAAAAAAGGTTTAGCGTTTGCCCACAATCTCACCTGATGTTAAGTGACGATGTGCCCTAAGATGATTACACGCCAAGCCTACAGGAGAATTGATTCATAAATGCAGCTCTTGAATACCACTCGCACGAAAGATTTTCAACTTGATGGTTTCATTGTACCGTCAATCCCTGTAATGAGCCTGAGCTTTTGGTAAAGGAAAAAAACATCGTGATGAAACCATAGCCTAGCCTCCTGGCTAGCTACCACCCTAAAGTTTAAAATCTATCGCCAAGCATCTATAGGTGTGTTCTGGCAGCTGCACTTGAAAAACAGTTTCCCACAGGGCTTAGTGTGTAATCATCTTCCATATCGACACTTAATAGGTGACATTGTGGCCCAACGTTGAAACTATAAAGGATTAATAGATATTAACGTGAAGAAAGTTGCAGGCGGTCGCTAGTATTTAAAAATGTAAACAGTGGCCTCGATGGCCACTCGATATTGCGAAATTATGTTAATGTATATGATGATATAACAATTATTGATCGTGATTGTATTTGGGCTAATGTGTTCGCTCACATGGCATGGTGACCGTCATCTTACAAGAGGTCAGAGGTGATTTCTTTTTAGATCAGATTTAAGATTATTTTTATCCTGTGTGTGCAAATCTGAATATTATCTGTTATTTGCACATTTATACGGCGCCAGTATTAATTTATGCACAATCCTAACTTCCTTACTAATATTATAAATACGAAAGTGAGTTTATTTATTTGTTACTTAATCACGCAAAAACGGCTAAATGGATTTAAATGAAATTTGGCATACAGGCAGCATATAACCCGGATTAAGACATAGGATACTTTTAACCTGGTAAAGGCCCAATTCTGAAGTCCACGCAGACGAAGTTGCGGGCACAGCTAGTATGCAATATCCGTGATTAGGTTTATTCGTGTTTGAAAACGGTAATTTGTTACGAGCTAGCGAATTTTTTATTATTTTTCGAACAGTCTATATTGTTATCCTTGGGGTACCTGGAGCCTTTGAGGCTTTTACAGCTTCACTGGGCTTGGGGGCGAGAGCTTAAGGCACTCAGCCACGAAAGCTTTGCAACAAAATCCGAGGGTCCCAAAATGGCCGAACCTCGGCTTGGATTGTTGCAGCTATTGCAAATAAGTCGCGATCTGGCTAATTCCCTATCATTCGATCTAAACTATCTATACATATATACATGTTTCTTCCCCCTGGAAGTATATACACCCTTTTTTTTTTTTTTTTTGAACTTACTATACTGTGAACCTTAGGGGCCCTGGAGCCTTTACGGCTTTTACAGCTTTACCGGGCTTGAAATACACCCCCTGGGTGTATTTAGTCATCTGAAAAATTATGTCTAACTAGGCAAAAAAAAAGGAAAAAGGTCCCTTACAGAACCTGTGTACCTGTGTGGCTTGCATGTGTGTATGATGCTGTGTCATGTATTACTGTGAGAGCTAGTGAATGTAGAGTCACTGTATCGCGCGAGCGGCTGCTTGGCTCAAGGGCTCCATACCGATGGATCGGACCTAGGCTTGAGTTGCCGCAGAGGAGGGCCTTTATGGGCCTTGATGCCTATGTTAGGGCGATCGTCGCGGGTGAGCTAGCCAAGCGAGTAAGCTAATAAAGCTTTACTTTGGAAATTAGTATATGCCCAGTATTGGGCCATTAACATACTGATATAGGTTTTTTTTGAAAGAAGATTCTTTACGGGTTAAACTGTTGGATGTTTGTTAATCAATCATGCAAAAACGGCTGAACGGATTTGAATGAAATTTAGCACACAGATATAACCTCGATTAACCTATATGATACTTTTTATCTTGTTAAATGACATATTTTTCATTTCTCTATGGACTTTAACGATCTGATGGCATGGAAAGTAAGTTCATGTTCTGGAAAGTGATCTATGCCCAATAGTGGGCTACTAACATACTAATGTTCTTTATTATAATGTTTTTTATTTTTGTGAAGAGGATTCAACGACGTGTTCATATCGGTAATAAAATTGGAAATAAATCCATACATATTATAAAACTCAAAGTCTCTCTGTCTGTCTGTCCGTTTATGTTCTTTTCACGCGAAAATCAGTAAAAATTTAAAATGGCCTAAAAACATTCAGCAATAGCATATGATTTTTTAAGGATTACCCACAATAAGCATTTTTGATGCAGCACAACTCACGCGTGAGTTAGACCGAAAGCATTCTGTATTCCACGCGAGCGGAGCCGCGGGCACAGCTAGTAAAAGGATAAAGAACTTTTTTTAAAAAGAAGAAGAAGAACAACAGTGAGATTGTCTCTCTCATACACATATTCTCCTTGTGTAATATAACGAATAAATATATATATAGGGCAAAATAAACGAAAAAATATATGTAAAAACCTATATTGGTGGAACATTATTTAATATTATATCACGTGTTATACAATACAAAAACATTCACCTAAATGACTTAAACACGTCGTTTAAAAAGCTCATTGTAATGTATGTAAAGTGGATTACTGAACATTACATTTCAGTAATAAAGTAAGTAATCATTATAGCATTTTATTTAGTAACGTATTTTGTTTTTCAACTATTATTTGTAATGTAGGAGTTATTTTACTAACCGCTAGCAACAGAAATATTTTCTTGGAATAAAATATATTTTTCTTTCTTTTGTTCTTTACGTGTAGTAGATTACCTATATAAAATTATTTGTATACAAAGACACAAGTACGATATCACTGTAAAAAATAAATTATATTCAGAAGCCATTTGGTTTAATGAACCCTTCAAAAATGTACATAAATGTGCTAACATAGGAATATACTAAAAACTTAAAATTTTATAAAAGCATTTAAATAAACTCTCATGCTCGTATAAATTCTCGTCCAAGATACCGCAGTGTCTCAAGACGAAAGTCTTTAAACAGTGTGTGTTGCCAGTGATTACATATGGTGCTGAGACGTGTTCGCTAACTATATGCCTTATAAGAAAGCTCAAAGTCACTCAAAGGGCAATGGCGAAGGCTATGCTCGGAGTTTCTCTGCGTGATCGAATCAGAAATGAGGAGATCCGCATGAGAACCAAAGTCATCGACATAGCCCGAAGAATAGCTAGACTTAAGTGGCAGTGGGCGGGCCACATACCTCGTAGAACAGATGGCCGATGAGGTCAAGGAATTCTCGAGTGGCGACCACGTACCGGAAGACGCAGCGTGGGCAGACCCACCACAAGGTGGTCCGACGACCTGGTAAAGGTTGCGGGAAGCCGCTGGATGCGGGCAGCACAGGACCGGTCGTTGTGGCGGTTTTTGGGGGAGGTATATGTCCAGCAGTGGACATCTTTCGGTTGAAATGATGACGATGATGATTAAATAAACACGCTTAATAAAATGTATAATGTATTCAAAATAAATAAATCTACAGCAACTTTTTACCCATAGCCTAAAAATGGGTTTACATGAGTACATGAGTTTACGGTAAGTAGTTATTTTCAAATTACTTTGTTGTGCTAGTAAAAATTAATTAACAATTTCTTGAACTAATTTACTTTTATTGCAACAATACCATAACTTACACAAAATAGTAAACGTAACATTGTCTTGGCAACTAAGTTATTTGTTACGAAGATTTCCAATCCAATTTTATGTTAATTGGTACTGCAGAAAAATGTAGATGATCATTCCAGGATATCATGAGCGCCGTCTCCTAGCTCTGCTTCTGCTATGAGCTACTTTCCGAGGTCTTTTTAATATACATAATTAAAAAGTTACATATTATAATACATGTTTAAAAAAACTAGTACCCGTAAACATTATTTAGTGTTCTATTTTTTTATATCTATACTAAAGCGGAAGAGCTTTTGCTTGATTGTTTGTTTGTTTAAACAAGCTAATCTTTGACCCAACCAGTCGAATGTTTTTTTTTTCTTTTTAGGATAGTTTGTATATACCAAAAATTGACAGATTACTAAAAACATATAAGCGTGTCATCCCTCCTCTCACAGAAAAGAAACATGTATACTCGTATATGTATAGTTAGTTTACAACGAATTACGGATAGGGAATTATTCAGTTTGTGACTTATTTGCAACTACGACCTACAAGCCTACAAGCCGAGGTTAGGCCACTTTGGCACCCTTGGAGCTTGTAGTCTCGCTTTCGTGGCTGAGTTCCTTAATCGCTCTCTCCAAGCTCAGTGGAGCTTTTAAAGGCGTTTGAGGCTAGAGGGCCATTTCGGTCGACAGTGTAGTCAGATCGAAAAAAATATTTCTAAAATTAAAGACGTAAGCTAAATTTATAGGATTAAAAATTTTGTGTAGAGAATAAAATATTCTAAGCTAATAAAAAATACCACAAATCAATTACATTGGAAGTGTATTTCAACCATTTTTATTTAAATTGCATTTTTGTCAATCTACGTTATTTTAATACAAAGATATATAAGAGTAATAGATTTGTTTTCCTGTAGTTTCGACATGATACAAACATCACATTAAATAAACTTGCGTCAACTGACCACAGAATACATTTGTGTATAGGAGCAACTGACCACTTCCTTAATATTAACTTTAATGTATTACTCTCATAATACATCTACAATGTAAGTAAGTAAGTAAGTACAGATGTACAGATTTAACATTAGCTGATATATTTAAATGCCAATGGACAAATAGTCTACATTGAACTGATGTTTCTTTGTATATTTATACCCCAAGGTACCCTATGTATTCCTAAACCATTAATTCGCCGAATGTGATATAAATTTGATGAATTATTGAGCGCACTCCGTTGAATGTTTATGTTTTAGTATAACCAATTTACAACAGATGGCGTACACGTCATTTCATTTTAAAGACAACGGGAACTAAACCCCGGGCAAAAGCTAGTAGTATGTTACAAATAATGTTCCAGTTCTTTTGTAAATATAGTATTTAATAATAGCACCTTTAATTAATTGGTCTATAAATAAAATAAAAATGATCACTTTATTGCCATAAATTTAATCTTGCTGAGTTTCCTAGAAATAAATTATTCAAATTAAAGTCGTAAATAAATTACGGCCTGATAATGCCTCATCGTATTTGATTAATGGTCGTATACTATTGACATCTTTATTCTAATTATTTGAACTGGTTTTATCTGCATGTAAATTATATAATTATAATTCTTTTATTGATTTATTGTATCTATTATAGATCAAATTAGTTCAAACTAAAAATAGGAAATACGTATGGTAGGTACCTATTGTATGGATAATAAAATTCCCTTAAGGTTATGATAATGGTTTACTTAGTTGCTTACTTTTAAAATAAAATCATCAGTATTGAATGTCAGCACGTCTCAATCCTATGCCGTTTCATCATTTTTTTCACTCAGATTCTTGACTCATTCCCAACGTCATCTCGTTCACACAGTCGTTCTCTTTAATTTATTTCGATTTAAATTATATCGTAAAATTAATCTATATCCTCATTTTTTTTATACTACAAAGGTCGCAAACAGGCATACGGCTCGCCTGATGGTAAGCGGCTACCGTAGCCTATGAACGCCTGCAATACCATAGTTATCACAAGCGCGTTGCCGACTTTAAACCCCCCTACCTCAAGGAGCTCTGGAAACCCTACTCACCGCAGAAACACAACACTAGGTCATATGGCTGCGATCTTCTGTAGGTTGGAGGTATTCCACCAGTCGGGCTGCCCCAAGTAGAGAGAAATCTCCAAAGAAATTTGGATGACAAGAGTTCGAATCCCTGCAATGAGTCTGAGCTTTCGGTGAAGGAAAACATCGTGAGGAAACCATTGCATGGTGGTAGGGCATTTTCTAATGCCCGCCTGGCTAGCTACCACCCTCAAGTTGAAAATCTATCGCCAAGCACCAATAGGTGTGTTCCGGCAGCTGCACTTGAGAGCCAGTCTTCCACTAGGTTTAGCGTGTTATCATTTTGGGCCATATCGCCACTTAATATCAGTTGAGATTGAGGTCACTACGCCGAACCTATAACGATAAGGAAAAGTTCATACACTTGTAAGACGTAATCTCTAGAGCCAGTGATCCGATTCTATGATAGAGAAACGTTATCTCTAAGTGCTAATTATTTTTCTGTTTAATAGACTATTAATTGGAGAAGGTTATAACTCTATAGGTACCTATATAATTTCACGCTACGTTTCTATAAGGAGTGGACCACGAACGTCAAGCAATCGGGAAAACCGTAGGCAAGTACGAGAAGTGAAAATAATAGGCTGCACGGTTGCTTTATCGGGACCCTGTGGAGAGTTGGTCTGATAAATATAACACTGGTGTAGCCGTGGGACATTGCTAGTATTATGGAAATATTTTATAAAGGAAGAGACCAATAACATAAAACTTGGAAATAAATTATTAAAACAGAGTAAAATTAACGATAATTTTAAGCAAACCTTCCTTATTGAAAGTAATTTCAAGAAATCACCAAGGACCGAGCAATCGTCGGTAATCGTGTTTTTGTACAACACAGTAGGTCACAGTTTACAAAACTATCGCCACGCTTTGCTGCTTCGACACGCAAATCATAATTAGAATGATAAAGGATAATTTGTAATAATAATTGTTTTCAATAGAAGTATTTACAATTTTAACAAAAACATTTTATTAGTAGCAAGCAAACGTCCACAAATTCGTACGCGTTAACTGTAATATAAAATGTAATATTAATAATTTATACAAAATGAAAATTATGTGACGTGGCGAAACGACCTAAAAATGGAGGTGCGGTCCCCTTTACCACGCGCAATGCGTCACAGCCCTCACTCTAAGTAACGAATTCTTTGATCATTTACCTATTGAGTGGTGTAAGTATATATGATATCAATGTAGACGATAGATATCTGGCTACAATGCCAAACTGTATCCCCCTGAATAAACAATAAATAATCTCTTTATGATAGCGTAGATTGATCCAGTTCGTTATTATGCATTTATTTATACTAAAATTATGTCGACTATCTTGAATTTACTTTCTAAAAATAATTTATTTAAGGTCGTGTAAAGCCAGTGCGCTGAATGTTGCATCTATATACATATTATAAAACTCAACGTCTCTCTGTCTGTCCGTTTATGTTCTTTTCACGTGAAAACAACCAGTCCGATTTACATGGTTCTTGATTTAATTCATAGGATATGTTATCTGATCAGGTTATAGGATATATTTGGCTACATAAAGTAACATACGAAATTAGTAGTGACAATAATGGTGAATTTATTCGAAAAAGAGAAATTTTTGTTGTGATTAAATGGCTTGCGCTGAGTAAACCATACAAGCTATATCAAATTAATATTCTACATAACTTTAGTTCTTATAAAGACTAACAAAAAAGTCAGTGATAGCGTGTATCTATCTTTTAAGGATCACCCTCAATACGCATTTTTGTCTTCCGTATTTCGAGGTGGGGTCGCACAATTCGCGTGCGCTCGACCGACGGCATTCTGTAGCCCACGCAAGCGGAGCCGCGAGCATAGCTAGTATATTATAAAATAATTATCTCCGTTTCTCCGTCTCTGTCGCATAATTTGCCACACCTACAGCATATAAACATACTCGTAACTAATGCTGATTGTAAGCTTGCTCGATACATTACATGCTAGCCCACTTTAAAATAATGGAATGCTTTGTGTATAGTTACATGAACAAAGTCGGACACATTTGATATGGACAAAAAATGCATAAGCTGTGATTTCAAAATTTTAAATAGACCTGGGTTATTTAAAAACATTAGAGAATGGGAAAGACAAAACTTTAGTAGCATTTTCTACTCTTTATTCACATGACCTGATTTCCTTTTTTGTACCCGGCTACGGTGAAGCAAGGAAGGATTTATGATTTCAATCGGCTATGTATATTTGTGTATCTGTAACCGCATATCTTTTAAGCTTTAGGCCGACCGCTTTAAGCGCGACCCTCTTGATGGTTTGCGGGACGCGGGGCGGCGGGTGTGCATGGATATACACGTTATTAAGATGATACCTATATCTTTAGATCAATATTTTATCCATGCTATTACAACAGGAACAGATATGTAATGATAAATAATACATTTAATACACATAACATTGTTGTCTTAATTAAAATACTAATCAATAAAGTAGTATATTGAAAGAAAATTGTGCGTGTAACCTTTACACGCAATTGAGTGAAACTTCTATGAATTTCTTCTTACGTTTTGAAATAAATTGAATAAAAACGCGTTAAAATCTTTATTCTGATAGACTGTATATTTTTTTCAAAACGCTACGTTTCCGTAATTCCATCTTGGTAAAATAATCTCATGTGTTTCAGTCACAAAAACAAAACCGCGTAGGCCCCTATGTCAAAGGTCTATTGTTGGCGGCGGCCGGCAACAGACTAGCTTATTGGTCGGTCTTGTTCCCCTCCCGCGTCCTGTAGACCGTTTGGATGGTCGCACTTACGTGGGGCAAGCTATACCTATCATAATTTGACAACTTAAGTATCGTTAGAAACATCTTCACCGTCCGTTGGTTACACATTGATTCTAATATGGCGCCCTATAGAGGGTATAAAGTACTGTATTAAAATATATAATGTGCTGTGTTGGGTATCAAATTAAAGAGTTTAATCAGCACATAAAGAAATATAGATTGTACTTTTCTGAGCGCGATGTTTTCCGTAGTCGGGTTTTATATTTAAAATGTATATAGTTTATATTATGCCGTCCCTAGTAGGTTGCTGCCCCTCTCCGCATGGTTCAGTCCTTTTCTATAACACAATTCCAAATCCAGCAGTGCGAGCATTATTGCATTATGATACGTGCTTTCACAGTCGAACACACTTCTTGACGACATATTATATAAACACATAACGTTAGTGAATTAATGAAGTGTAATAAAACCTGTTTGTTTGCATCCCAAAATGACACAGATTCCACTTCCGAAGTCATATTACATTACAGCATTCAACTGGTCATATTGTTTGTGTTTGTCAAAGTATCACAGTGTTATAGTTCTTGACAGTGATTATAAAGTCAACTCAGCATTCCAATTTTTAAAGTGCATTTATAAATCGCATAGTTTTAAAAAAGTTTTCTAACATTATGAATTGCATTTATATTTCATGTTATTACCGTGATTATAAAATAAATATATGGTTATAAAATTAGGTAACTTATGAAAATAGTAATTTAACCAACTATTTAAGCCCAAAAAGGATCTTGGCCTCTGAAAAGAAAACTCGCCACTTGTCCCGATCCTGTGCAGTTTCGCTCCAATTGTCGGCTTGAAGTTGACACAGATCTGCCTTTATAGGGTCTACCAAGCTGATGACTACCAGTAGTCCCAAGTATGTTCTTTCGACTGCCTGATCCTCCACCGTTCTTTGCAGGTGGCTGACCCTATAAGGTTTAGTTTCGCCGATGATGTTGGCCTCGGCCAGCAACTCCTCAATCTCAGCATTCTTTCGGATCATCCAAATGCAATCGTCTCTGTTAACAGATCCTATTTCGGAGACCTTTCCTTTCCCTTACCAGGAGCTGACTTTATTCTTTTATGTTAGTGTCCAAAAAGAAATAATTGCTAATTTCCAATATTTGTTTCGTTTATAAATTTTAAATTCATTTAATAATTTAATTTACTTTAAAAGTTTATATGTATTTATCTAGAAAACAATTAAAAGAAAGATTTATGAACGTAATTGTAACGTTACGTGCTGTAACTATAAGATACCATTTGTTTCTTAAGAGCATGGGAACAGAGATATTATGAAGCTGCAAAAGTTCACTCATTACATTATTACATTCAACATTGTGAACGATTGTTGTGGTTAATCTTAATTTCTGTACATTTAATAACAATGGATTACCTTCTGGGAATAATGTTTACGTCCTTCAAGGTTTACGAGCGAACTCTTAAATTTACTGTTGCTATTATTATCATGACGTGTTTATTCTGGTGGTAAACAGCAAGAAAGCTTTATAACTGACAGGTTTTATACTCGTAGTATAGTAATATGTATATTATCATTATAAATATTAATATTATACATTTCTAGAGATTGTTTCTTTGTTTGAACGCGCTTATCTCTGGAACTACCTGTAAGATTTGATCAATTATTTTGCATTAATAGCCTACTAGCTCTTGCCCTCGACTTCTCATTACTAGTTACTTTGGACAGCATTATGAATTTTTTAGGATACTTATTTTGCAGATAATACACATAAAAACTGATGTGGTTTACTGCAAATACCTTATTGTATATATGTATAGTAAGCACAAAGATTTATTAGGACTTCCATACGAACTTTCATGCCCACAGCGGTCGAAATTTAAAAAACGCGTGAACAAATATTTATTTATTTCTTATCAAGTGCCTAAATACAAAGTTTCATGGTTTTATCTTTGACAATGATGAACTTGCATACAAACCTTAATGCCCTATTTCAACCCCTTCAAACCTTATTTTTGGGATAAAGAGTAGCCTATGTCCTTTCTCTAGGTCTTTCTCTAAGTCTAGTCTATCTCTGTACCAAATTTCATCAAAATCGGTTTTGTGGTTTAGGCATGCAAGCGTAACAGACATACAGATAGACAGAGTTACTTTCGTATTTATAATATTAGTAGGGATGTATTAAGGATGGTTCCTATTGACCTTAATTAGCGGAGTAGTTACTATGAACGTCAATCAATCTGGCAGAATGTATGGTAGCATGGGAAGAGAGAAAAATGATAGGGCTACACGGGTGCGTTAACGACGACGCTCTGAGAGAGTAGGTCGAACAAATTTGATGCGAGTTAAAACGTGGGGCACAGCTAGTCTTAAATAAAGAATAATGATTAGCTTCAATGAATAAACTCAATGTCTCAAATGGCATCTAAAAGACCAAGAATGAATTATGAGCTAAACCGATTCACTTATTGATAGGTAGTTGAAAATGTGAAATAACATAAAATTAAGTTATATGTAATAAATTTAAACGATCTGCGAAAGATTTAACATAAACGAAAATAGCAAAACTATACACCGATTTCAAAACTATTATGTTAAATAATACTAAAATGTACCTATTTAATAAAATGTACTAAGATTTACGTTTAAACATACACTAAATAACTTATAAATAAACGTGAGTTGTGATAGGTCAAGAGTGCCACGGTTTCGATTATTACGACTGCCTCACAACTGCCTCTTATCTGTATTATTATAATATATATTATTATAAATAGGCATTCTATAGTATAATTAATAATGTGTAAAATATATTGAAGTATAGCAGCAAAACGAACAACAAAGAATTCTTGTCTCTAGTTTTTTATTTTGATGTAGCTCTTATAGATGTCAAACTAGTATGTTATGGATATCCGTATCCGTAACCGAAACTATCGGATATCTGAACTAAAAATATCCATAAACGTAACCGTATGCGATATAAATATTTCGGATAATTTCAGATAGGGCAGAGTCAAATGAGCTATCTAGCTAATAGTCAAACCTAACACACATACACAACCACAGTTTCGGACGACTGTAATCAAACTATTTTAACGATGATAAGCGGAACTTTTAATATTTTTCGTGATATATTTTTAACTTATAATCTCAAAATGATTGCATAAATATAACTGACCCTCGATATGTAAAAATACCTTTACGGATCGGAAATGTTTTTTTACATATTGTCAAATGCTTTAGAAATGTAATATCCATACCCGAAATTATCCGAAACAATCGGATATCAGAAATAATTTTATATCCGTATCCGTAACCGAAACCGATTAAATACTTTTAAGATATCCCTATCCATACCCATATCCGAAACCTCGTATCCGTAACATGCAAACTATTAGCAACATCAGACTTTACTTCATAGAATCGTTTCAATAGTGGAAAAGTTTTTTTATCGTTAGAGTTTTTAGCGTTGTAGCCACAATTTCCCTAATCTGAATTGACGATGGGCTCAAAATGGTAACACATTAAGCATAGTGGAAAACTGACTCTAAGTGCAGCTACCGGATCTCACTTATTAGTGCTCGGCGACAGATTTTGAACTTGAGGGTGGTAGCTAGCCAGGCGGTTATCAGAAAATGCTCTACTACCATGCCAGCATGTCGCCAGGCAGCCAGCAATGTATAGAATGCCAAATGCTATTTAGGCAAAGTATTAAATACATCTCTGATTCGTTTCGATTATCACGTGGAATTTTTTGGTGGGCATTCTATACATTGCCTATAACATTTACATGTTAATCAAAATAAATAGTCTTTCTATACAATATCTCTATAATAAGCTCTTCATGAGATTCTTTTAGCAACTGACCTCAGACAGAGCGGTATAACTGCTTGAGCTTAGCTATAGATGGCAATGGACTGTACTGGCAACTTAGAAATTAAAAGAATAAAGAGCTAGTGCTCTCACACTCACAAAAAATAAATTATTTTTCCCGGTGCTAGTTCAAGCCGAGCCGCATGCGAGAAAACTAACGTAATAAACATGCCCGCGCAAGTCTACAGCTGAGAAATAATAAAACCAACACAAACGGACTAACAGTTAGATTAATCGATAACAGATTAATCGATAGCCCCCAGAGAATTCTATGATCGGGTGAAAGTTAAGAATTATTTGAGGAGGCCGGTATGACAGCAACGACTAGTAATGTACTGTAGATCTTTGTGGTCGCCGGTTGTTTTTGATCAGGTACGGTGGTATCACTTTGTCTTACTATAACAAATAAAAAGTATTTACACTTCATACGCGTATTAAAACGTGACATCTAATATTGTATAATGACAACTGTAAGTCAAAGGAAGCGGTAGTTCATATTATTATTTATTTTTTATACTCACATATATACAAGTTTACACTTGTAAACTTTGATTGACGAAGACGTTAACTTGCGGAAATCTACATATCTTAAATAACTAATTCATTAATCGCTTTACTACCTGTTCTAGTTCTTACAATTTCTAGTTACTTCTAATACAAAAGAAAACTTTTTATTTTCGATTTTACTATACTGTTAGCCATAAGGGCCCTGAAGCCTCAGACGGCTTTTACAGTTTCACCGCGCTTTGGGGCGAGCGCTTAAGACACTAACTCGAAAGCGTGACAACAAGCTGTCAAGGGTGCCAAGATGGTCGACCCTGGCTTGGGCTGTTGTCGTAGTTGCAAAGAAATCGTGAACTGGTTAATTTATTCGGTATCGCTCGAGCGGTTACTTGGCTTAAGGGCTCCATGCCGGAGGAACGGGCCTACTTTAAAAACTGAATTCGAGAGCTATGTAGACAATGGGAGAACTTCCTTGTAACGTTGATTTTGAAAATTAAGCACAAAGATCTCATACGTTTGGTGGTCAAAGAAAATTCTAAAAACAAAATCGATTAGTCTTGTCAATGCTTACATAGGACTTCAATCACAAATAAAAATTGAATTATTTTGTATTCAGTAATCACAATCTAAACACGTCTCTTGTTACAATGTAAAATACAGTCGATTGCTACTTGGTCTGAGCATGTTCACAGAGCTATGAAAATGTAAAATAGATTGTTATGGGTAATTGTGCACATCCTTCGGCCCCTACGGCACAGCGACCATGATCCGCTTGTGTTTCCGTTTTAAATTTATAGTAATGCTAAATAGTTTTTTGTTTGTTTATTTGTTTAAACGCGCTAATCTATGGAACTACCTGGTGGATTCCAAAAAATATTTTTTATATGATAGCCAGATTCATGAGGAATATTATAAGCTATGCAACTTCACGCTACAACCCTAAGGGGCGGAGCAGTAACTGTGAAGGTTAAGCAATCTGTCAAGATGCATGCAAGTACGAGAAGTTATACAACGATAGGGCTATCTATACACGGGCGCGATGGCGACATCGCCGTGAAGAGTTTGCCGAATCAATTTAATACGGGAGAAACCGTGAGGCACAGCTAGTCATTATGATATAATTCAATACCATATTCGACAGGTTTATAAAACGGTGAAATTTTGTATATAATTATTTTATGTATAATATACTAATTGTATGTAGCCGGTGCTACAAGTGTGTGGAGAATATTTCACTCCTCATAGATTAAACAGGTCAGATGCGTTTTACTTTTTATTTTCACTCTCGGACAGTTGTCATCTCCAGCAAAATTATACATACATATTAACATTATTAACTTAATGATAAAATTTAACTGTTTATATGCTATTGTGTTTGTTTCTAACGATTTACGTTATTTAGTTTTTGATTTGTTTAAAATTAAGAATTGTTTAAATTGATCAAATGCATTACCTTGTTATCTAAAACTTTACATTCTTCGAAAACTTTTACTTCTTTATTGACAGTTTATATGATTATATTAAATTAAATATTGTTTACCTTGGTATGAAGTAGTTTTGTATGTCTGTTTCCCTTAAAACTAAAACTGGATTGATAAAATTTAGAAACTGTTTGGAATATATTATATCAGGTGATTCTTCAATACCATTTGATTTTTGTAATGCGAGTAATAAAAAAGGTTAATGTTTTATTTTCAGTTTTTTAGCTATACCTATTGAATCTTTATGGATGCTAATGTTAGTTATTAGTAGGTATACGACTAAGGTTTATTATATGTACTACCTTTTTTACTGTTGTTTTTTGTATCATGCAAGTAAAGCTTTTAATATATCAAGCACCTTAAAAAACAATATCTTGAAATTAAATAATTACTTTTATATACAAAAGAAGAGTAATATCAAGTTCGAATAAATTTAATACAAAGTTTTGTAATTACTAACGGTAAACAGTAATTATTACTCGTGAAGGAGATTTATTGCGGCATGTGGATATCCAGTATTTAACTGGCGGAAAGCATTTTAGCATGTTAGTAATTTTGTTTTGATTTATTTTCTAATTGAATTAAATGAGTTTCGCTTATTAACATAAACGATGTACTAACTGAACTAAAAACAAGTTGAAATATTTTGTATTACTGTCATATTATTTAGGTACATGGATAAATTATTAATTTTTAGTTTTTGTACTTCTCCATATGCTATACTAGCTGTGCCCGCGGCTCCGCTCGCGTGAACTACAGAATGCTGTATGTCGAGCGCACGCAAAAATTGTGCTGACCCAAAAATGCTTATTGTCGGTGTTCCTTAGAAGATAGACATATGCTTTCGCTGAATTTTTGTAGGTCTTTTTACTACGCGTAAGCCCCGCCCCAAATATTCGCCCCAAAAATGTTTTTCCTAATTGATTCGTCATTATCGTCACTGCTTATTTCGTATGGTCTTTTATACTCGTATAATAAAATGTATTCTACAACCTGGCCCTAAAACATATTTATGAATTAAAGGAAAAACCATATAAACCGGATTGGTTGTTTTTGCGTGAAAAGAACATAAACGGACAGACAGAGAGCGTTGAGTTACATAATATGTATAGATGACATTTTTTTAAATGTCTGTACCGTAACTAAAATTAATTAATTTTTTGTTTATGTTTTCTAGTGCTAATACACCTGTAAACTCCCTTTTTTAACAACACTACTTGCGGCAATATACACATTTACCTATTGTTGTGGAAACTTCAAAATGTATAATATTTTTTTTTTTTTTTCGAACTGACTATACTGTTAGCCTTAGGGACCCTGGAGCCTTTACGGCTTTTACAGCTTTACCGGGCATGTATAATATGTCACTGGATAATTGTATAAACCGTTGGTTTATAAACAATAAAGTGGGATTGTAAACTATCGGTAGATTGTGAACGGACATTAAAATTTGCAATAGAATGGCTACATTATCGTGGGTTTATAAGCTAAATGAATTATTTAGGTTAGGTTGAAACTGCAATTATAACGTTGACAGATTGATTTTGCTAATTTAAAAGGCGGCATACCAGCAGTGGTGTTCATAAAGTGCGCTCCTGAGTTGTCTCCTGTGCTAACGCGCCTATTCGCGTACCACAATAGGCAAGTTCCGTCTTCTTGGAAGACTGCTAATGTACACCCAGGGTCCAAAAAGGGCGATAGATCAGATCCAGCGAATTATAGGCCTGTCACTATAATCTCCTTTGTCTGTAAGGTGATGGAGCGTGTGATCAACACAAAGCTCCTAAGATACCTAGAAGAACACGATTTGATTAGCGACCGTCAGTATGCCTTGCGCCTCGGCCGCTCGACTGATGATCTTCTAGTGTATCTCACTCACCGTTGAGTTTCAGCCGTTGAGAGTCAAGGTGAGGCATTGGCAGTCAGTCTGGATATAGATAACGAAGACGTTTGATCGTGTCTGGCACCGGGGTCTTCTATCAAAAGTGCCATCATACGAACTGTCCGAGGGTTTGTGCAAATGGGTTGCTAGCTTTCTTTCCGGCAGGCGCATAAGAGCCGTAGTAGACGGTAGCAGTAGCTACTCCAAAAGCATGGACATAAATACTAGCGTCCAGCAAGGCTCGGTACTAACGCTAACGCTGTTTCTGTTGCATATCGATGATATGCTATTCATTGACGGCATTCATTGCTATGCGAACGATAGTACTGGAGATGCACGAGCCGTGCAAACATCCCTCGTTCCGTTGTGGAAGAAAATCGCGAACAACTTGTGTCTGAAATGGAGAATAAATTATCCAGGGTATCCAACTGGGGTCTGGATAATTTAGTCAGATTCAACTCCACCGAGACATGGTTACGCGTCACCGCTAAAAAAAACACATTTACTGTGGTCCCACATTCCAGAACACGCCCCTCACCATCTCGAAGAGTATTGGGTGACCGCTTACCATCAGGCGGACTTCAGGCTTGTTTGCCACCATCGTGATATAAAAAAACCCAAAAATTAAAAATTATTAGTTTCCGTGCACAATCTACCGATAGTAACAATATGACTTGGTTGTTTATAAACTAACGTTTCGTACAATTTATCCGTTGACATATAGGTACATAACGTAAACTGCAAATAATATTGTACCGATTAACGATAGGTTATACGTAGTACATACTACCTACAATTGTCGCGATTGCGAATGGCATGCGCCAGTTTGGTAACGCTATTTTTTCTCAAACTTTTTACACTATCTATTACCCTTGAACTAATTGCTGTAATACTTTCTAATTATTTGAAATCTGTTCATTTTATTAACGGTGAGTTCGTTGACTTTGCATGTTATACGCTTGTTCAAATTTCATACATCGATAAAAATACGGATGGGCTGTGGATAATGAAAATAAAAAGTGTATTACTGTAGTTCGTGATAAGTAATAATGATGTTGGAAAGTGTGATGTTATTGTAAATTTTTTTGTTGTGTAAAATGCTTTTTGGAAAAAAGTAAAATGATTGTTAAGGTATTATTGGCGTTCATGTTTCTTATTAATATTTTAAGAGAAATATAAAACAACCAAAATTGAAGCCAAGGCCGATCGTAGATTGTTGTGCTTTGTATAAAAAATATAAATTTACTTAAAATGAATTGTATATATTGAAAAAGAAAAAAACATCGACAAGATCCCATAGACGTAAGTACGTATATAATTTTTTTTTCGCCAATAATCGGTATTCAATAATTAATCGATGGTTTTTATTTATTTGAGATTTGTTCAGTTAGTTTTTTAGGGACATTTACACACACATTTTCTTGGACCCCTTCACACACACAGAAAATCTTACATGTATATCATAAATTATTTGCTTATTAATAAAAGAGACATAAAAGTCATTGAGAAAATTGCACCATTTAGATTTAATTAATTAAATCAGACAAACAAAGTACCGCGCATCGCTGTGCCCTTGACCTCGTAGAAAACAATAAGTTGCGTGATAAAAGATGCCAGTCTCATAGCTGACTGTGGGAAATTGGTCTTGGTTAATGGTTTTTTGAACGGACATAACAAATGTGCTTTTTATCATAAAAAAACATTGTTTGCACGTTGGCATCTATTAATTATGCTGTTAACTAGTTTTTGAAGGTAAAGTGACAGTGATGTAGGAATTTCACTAATGATTTCAAAACTTTAAGCCAATTTATCAACAAATGTATTTTTTTCATTAAAAGCAAATTAAGAAATATATGCAAAATACTTATTTGTTCCAGGATATTGATTCAAAGATTACATGTTTACACGAATTATTTATGCGAAGAGTTCCATCGAAATCGAAATGTATTAATTACTTGGGTATCTATACGTAAAGAGGTAATTTCTATGTTTATAGGAGCCAGGAGGTAATCTCTAGAATTACTGATTCGATTATGAAAATTATTTCACTAATAGAAAGTTACTTATGCTTAGGTGCAATAGGATTTTTTATTCTTGTTAAATTGTATATTGTAATTAACGCGAATAAAGTACCGGCGGCTACTAGTACCTACATTCTAAATGTGAAAGTGTTTGTAATAATGTTTGCTCATAATTCACGCCCAATGATGGATGGATTTTAGTTAAATTTGGCATAGAAGTTGTGTATGCAGTGGATTATACTATGTTATTTGCTATCGTCCGCTGAAATACGCAGGTAATCTGTATCTATAAATATTATAAAAGTCAACGTCGCTCTGTCTGTCTGTCCGTTTATGTTCTTTTTACGCGAAAACCACTATTCTGATTTACATGCTTTTTCATTTAATTCATAGATATGTTATCTGGCCAGGTTATAGGATATAATTTGTTACATAAAGTAACAAACGGAATAAGCAGTGACAATAATGGTGAATCAATTCGGAAAAAAGACAGTTGTGGGTGAATAAATGGCTTACGCTGAGTAAACCTTACGAGATATATCAAATTAATGTACTACATCATTGTAGATCTTAAAAAGACCTACAAAATGTCGATAGCATATGTCTATCTTCTAAGGATCACGTATAATAAGCATTTTTGTCTTCTGTGTTTTGAGCTGGGGCAACACGACTGGCGTGTGTTCTCGACCTACGGCATTGTGTAGTCCTTGCGAGCAGCGCCGCGGGCACAGCTAGTAGAATATATAATATTTAAAATTGGTTAGCAGAGTTTCTCATCTTGTTAAATTTATTCGAATTGTCTTCACAACGACGACGCGATGGCCGCCAACAGACCCGTGTTGTTGTCACTTCTCGTACTTGCCAACATATTGCCAGATTGCTTAACGTTCATGGTTACTGCTCCCCTCCTTAGAGCCGTAGCGCGAAGTTATCTAGTCTATAACCTTTTTGAATAAATTGGCTATAATATGCAAAAATAACTTTTCAAATCAGACTTGTAGTTCCAGTTATTAGTGTGTTCATACTAACAAACAATCTCTTGAGATTTATAATATTAGTGATTTAATAAAATTAGAATTATATGTACGTTTCTTATTTGTATGTATACAATAACAGGCAGCTAACCTTATTTATGAAGATTAAATACTATACGTAAAATACATCCAAAGATGACGAACGGTAGGTAGGTATAAGGATTTATTATAGATTTTTTCATAAATAATGGTTATTATATTCTCTGACATACTCGTACATTATAACTGTGCCAGACAGAAGCACTCTACATTCTGTCCACTCTATTGATGCGCAAACATCGATGAGAAATGACTCCAATATGTTTAATTTTCAAATATAAAGACGATAACAGTATCCCGACATTTGTTTGTATAATTTCTTGACGTGTTTACCGCAAGTACCGGTATTAATGCGTGTTTTATTACTGAAACTATTATTGATTCAAGATTAAAGCGGTAAGCGATTTGAAAATAATTGCAGTGTTTTACATTTTTGCATATATTTTTATCAAATTTATTCTAATTTAAAAAAAAAAAAACTTTACTTTTAGGGGGCCATGTTGGAAAGCATTTGACAAAGGCGTAAAAAGATGTACAAATTAATTAGATATAACCAGGTGGTACAAGCTGGGAAGCGTAGATTTAGAAAACAACATTCTCGAACGATCAGGGAGACTTTATAATAAATTTAGTACTATAGATTTATTTATAAATAGCACTGAAATGATTTCGATCAAACATTCTCAGAATATAAATGCACGATTTATATAATTTGTTATAATCGATCTCTAATTTACGTGAATACAGCTTACACGAAATAAGAGGAAGTATTAAATTGATTATATACACAAAAATAAAAATACATAGCTTGGTCTATTTGGAAGTTTTCCAAAGTTTTTTATCGTAGCACGACAAAGTGTCAGCACTGTGCCTGATGCCTGGATCCTGCTTCTCCAGCTTACGCACATACAATCTATGCACACTTAATCGCCAGACGTCGCGTAGCTGTCATGCCGGCCTGCTTTAATATTTTACACGTTATGTTTTTAAAGGATTCCATGTTCTAGGAAGGAATGGATATGATATATCGAACGGATATGACATAGCGAACTTCTTTGTTTGTGCTGAGCTGAAAGTTACCGTAAGGCTGTGAAATCGCAGCCCAGCGAGTGTGGTTTTTTTTATTAAAAGGAAAAGAGGGTATTAGGTTGAACTCCTCACCAGAAGACTTGCCATGATACAGACGGTAGGACGTGTTCAGGAGGGCAATGTTCCTGGGAAGCGCCGCGATACACTGGTGATAATTCGATTATCACAAGTGTTGAAGATATTATCTATGTTATTCATCATTTTATGTTTGTGTATGATTTAAAAATTTCAATAAATTGTAGCCACTACAATTCTCAGTGGTGAGCAAAAGTCACTTTACGTGGAAAAGCATGGAACTATTTACCACGCTATCCCACGACGTATTGGCGATTAAAATCGAATTCCTTGCAATAGTTTACTTTACTGCCAATCGCACGTTATGCGAATTTCGAAAAATCACTTGGTCCAAGTACTTCAATTAATTGGATTTTCAGTAATTTGATGTAAATATTATTAGACCACACCGTTTGCGAGTGTTTGAATTAGCGGTTTGTCAAACAGTTATGTAGGTATTAGATCTTAAAGATATTTATGCAATATTTCTTAGTCAAACAATGACTCATACTCCACGACACACTAGTACAGGCGATCATTGACTTTGTGAGGTTTAATGCACTTTACATGTGTACACGTAGTTTATTATATTTATAATACTGACACCATTCTATATGAAATTTACTGTTAGAGAGAGATTTAATTGATTTTAAAGTTTGGAAGAAATTTTGTTGCTTTGTTGTGTGTTTTTTTTTTGAAGAAACCAAATAGATTTTTCTGGACGACAGTATTATCTCAGAGAGTGGTTTATTTTACATTACAAAATTATATTAACAATTAAATATAATCGAAGTGACTAACCGTTTTAATAAATTTTCGTGTTAAACTGATGGTATCGTTTATGGAATTTCTTATATAAGAATTGGTAGACGATTTCCGAGTATAAAAATTATGATGAGATTTATTATCTTAATTATATTATCAACTGATGGATAAAATATAGTATTGGTTAAATACTTTTCTATCTATTTTTATTGTTGAATAATTGGAAACAGGAATTATTTAATTATGTGAAC
This sequence comes from Saturnia pavonia, assembly GCA_947532125.1. Lineage (NCBI taxonomy): Eukaryota > Metazoa > Arthropoda > Insecta > Lepidoptera > Saturniidae > Saturnia > Saturnia pavonia. The sequence continues at coordinate 12,873,770 of OX383904.1, forward strand.
ACAATCTCATACAGATTACAGGGTCATTTAATTTCAAACTAAGCAAATCATATTTTATGGTAACTAAATAGCTGATATACTGTAAATTTGGTTGGCCAAGAAAACGTTATTTTTATTTCTCACGTTAAAACGTGTTAATTTAAAAAGTTTCAAGAATATTCACCAACATAATATTAAAAAAATGGAATATTTTTTGTTTTTCTTGTCATGTAATTATTATGGTTTACAGTTGACAGAATAATTATTATTCTAAGATTTTTGTTGTATGAGATTTCTGTATGAGATATCATTCTGAGTTGTTATAATCATTAATGACAGTTTTTAGGTCAACCTACTATACATATCAATAAAGATATTTAACACCCAGACCCAAATTGACAATTATGTTCATCATAAATGTCAGTGACATGCGAGGATTGAACTCACAACCTCTAGACTCAATAGTAGGCCTTAGGTATTACCACTGCGCCACCAGGCCTGTTAAAGTAGCCAGTATCATTATTTTTATGCGGAAGAGTTCGTGTCTTGTCATATTTATGTATTTTACTGTGGCTTATATTTTACATAAAAAAGTAAACAGGTCTTAGGAATAGTTCTTGTTCCTGTATGTTGCTTCGCTTCCGCAATGAAACAAGACTTCTTGTTGGTTATAATATAATATGTAAGTGTAAATTGTATATACAGTTATAACTATATATTACAGGTATAGTTTATATAACTTGTTAGGAAAAGATATTTATTACATACCCACTGAGTTAACCGCACAAATGGCAATAAATAATTATTAAAGTATTTATGTGTTTCTTCAATGATTATACATTTATACGTTTTTAATAAATAGGATTTTTCTTTACAAAGTAACAGCTATTGAATGCACCTAACATTTTTTTTACTATCTTGAAAGACAATGTATTTGAAACTATGTCTTCTTAAATGTAACTCATTGATATTTAAAGTTAAAATTCCAACGGCGTCGCAGACCGCCTGTCGGTCAGACCTCTTCTAGTTTTAACATCAAGTAAAATTTAGGTCCAATATAACATACTAAAAATATTTAAATTAACGGTGAAAAAAAACCCTGTAAATACGTCTCTTACATGGCATAGCAGTTATATCCTACCCTTTATGACATAATGACACTCATTAGATATATGTTTTATGTAAATGTTAACAGAAATTCCCTTATAATATTAATTATATAATATGTACATATTTTTTTATAAAGAGTCTATTTACTTTTCTAGCTTTTAATCTGGATTTTGTTAATCACGATCGTGGAACTAGTTTCATACCTGGAACAAAAATACGATTCAATTAACAATGATTTTAAATTATACTATTCATACATATATTACATTAATACACAAAAATACAAATAAGTTTTGTTTAATTTAATCCTTGTAATCAAAGGTATGATTCCTAAATATTTCAGGCTTAGATTTCATAGATAAATATTAAATGTTTAATAGGAAAGAAGCTTTTTTCTAAAAATTTTATTTATCTACAAGAATTATCTATATAATCTAAATAAATTAAATTTCTTAATGAACCCTAAAAAAATACTATTAACCCAAACGAATAATAAGATTATATAACGTAACAAGAGATAGTCGATTTTCTTTTGAACCCCGACGCAATCAGTCGGGGTTATAATTATAAGTTTAAAAGTGTATGTTTGTGTGTCTGTCTGTGGCATCGTAGTACCGAAACGACTGAACCGTTTTTGATTTTGTTTGGCGACTTGATTGAAAGTGTTTAGCTATATTTCAAGAAAATCTATCCAGCAGTTTGTAGATTATCAGCTCTTTTTTAGTTAATGGATGGATGTGAGTATCTTCCGCAGGTCTGATCGAGTCGAAATTTGGTATTCCGATACTTCAATGATATTAGAAGAATATGGAAACCTTGTTACCTGATGTTGCAACATCATTTGGAATCTTCCCAACTCCTCACCACGTTACAGTTAGAGGTATTGTGTTTGGCCTCATTGGGTCAAAAAAGAGGTTTCAATTAATATGTTATTTGTGTCAGAGGTGTTTAGGTTTAATAATTAGGTTTTAATATATATATTTTTTTGTAATAAATGGAAAGATCATATATAACTTTTATAACAATACAATTATTTTTGCGCTAATATTAAAAACTTATATCAATTTTAAAATATTTTTTCCATTCGGTACCGAAAACGCGCCGATCGTTCCCGAACAAACCCGAGCGCGTGTGACGTCACAATGTTAATTTCAACTCATTGTAGCACACAGCTGATACAGTGTTTTGACTCTTAATCGATGAAATTCCTTTAAAATTATGACGTCACAAACCTGGCGAACAATCGTGGAGCGTTCGTAGTCAGGTGATTATTTTTAAAATTTTATCAATTTTCAATTGTTTATAATTAATAAAAAAAAATTAAGAGCTTTTCAAGTGACTATTAATATAATTTATGATAAAGCTTTGAAATACATTTAATAATGATTTTTTTTAACAAAAACCAATTTTAAATTTACCTTTTATTGCATCTATGTCATTAAACATACGTAATGCTTATTTAATATTGAGTATAATAAGAAATCCTAATGGAATAAATATATATAAATATTTATTTGTCCTAAAATACTAATGAAAGTTATTAGACAATGACCTATTACCATGCAAACAAAAGATCCATTACAGCACCATAGTAACATGTATCTAAGAAAAAAAATTTGATGTGTAGTCACTGAAACAGATTATATCTAAGTTAGCAAATAGTTGATAGCTATTTCTCACGAGTTTTATGTAACCAGATGCAAGTAACCGGCGATGTGTACCGGTTTACTTATTTCCGACAATTCTTGTTATTTCCGACTTGTTAATTGCTAATTCTTGGCACGGATTGTCTTGTTTAAGACATTGTACATTTTAAAACGTTTTTGTTCTATTATGTTATTACTTACTCAATTCGATTATACTTTTCGGTTTCATTTAGTTACGTGATTTCATAATAGAATGCATAAGTTATTATATATTTTTATGATTTAATATATAGTAAGGAGGTTGGTAATGTATACCTAGTTTTCGAAAAATCGAAACATCGATAATTCAGCACGAGGTTTTTAAAAGTATTGTATTTCGCCTTTGTCATTACTCAGGGGCAATTTGCAACAATAATTATAATATGATGGTATATTGTCCAAAAAATGTAATATAAACTTAGTTGATATATATTAAATTGCTGAGTCTGCCGCTCCGCACGCGTTAATTACAGTTAATTTTTGCTTATGAAGATATTCTGATATTTTTTTAGATAAGAACCAAGCATCTAAGGATAAAACAAAAATAATGATCAAAATCTAGCCAGGAGTTTTTGCGTGATGCGCGCACTACAGCAAACTTCTAACATTTAGATTTATATATGGTTAAATACTCGTATTGGTTTCACAAGTACTTAGCGATGTCTGATTGTATTTTATATTTATAAATTATTTATTTATACATCCATAGAATGTTTATCTACACCTTTTCCTGGATGATATGTTATGCTACGCAGCAAGGTGTTACGTATATGCGTAACGTAACATATGGCTTACAATTCTACTTTCTGATGCGAGCGAGGATGCAGCGAAACTGAACTACGAGATTTGCATTTTAAGGCTTTTTTTACGACGATTGCATACGAATGTTAGGCAATTGTGTAAGCATCACTATTATATGAGATAGATAGCTATTATAAATTTATGCTAGGAATTATTTATAAATTAATTCTATATAGGATATGTATCATAATATTCAAAAAGCGCATAAAACTGACATAGGATCATGGAAGTTTTTAGAATGTAGTTTTATAAGCGTTATTTAGGTCGACAAAAATGTGAAAGTTTTCTATGGACAATTTCTATATTTTTTTAAGTAACTACTAGCTTTGCCTGATAGGTCTCTCCTGTTGTCTTAAAAATGACACGACTTTCACGCTATCTGTTGTAAATGGATTATACTAACACAAAAACTTTCGCGGACTTACGTACAATAATTTACCGAAGTTTTATGATTTATCACAAATGGAGGAGTGGTTTCAATTTACGCATAATATGGTGAAAACAAACAAAGAAATATTCATTTATTTAAAATAATAAAATTTGTTACATAAAGTTTACCCGAAAATAAATTTTTGAAGCAATACTGCTTTAAGCACGCAATGAATAAAATTATGACATTGAATTTTTGCAATGCACGCGCATATTTAACAAAAAGTCTACACTATGAATTTGGATGCTAGACCACTAGTTTTATTGTGGCGAAGATAGTCACAATCGATGTTATGTTCGCATTTCATCGTTGTGTACTGTGTGTGATGTGCATGTATACATCATCGAGTGTGAACATTCAAAGAAGTATAACTTCTAAAGCACGTACGGTATATCAACTTTTTTTCAAAAGATAATATATACCGAGGTAAAATTGTAGATCAACACAATAAACTGTATAAATATAACCAGCAGTGCTCCGCAATAGTTTTTTTTTTTTTTTTGTTTTATGAGTTAAATCGGTCTTGTTGAATCAACCCATTTAAATTGAAGTAATAAGCAATGAAGTTGTATACCGAAAGGGCGTCAGTGCTGCCAGGTTTGGACAATATAACATGAAAGGCACCCGATCTCACATATTGAGACCAAGGAGGCCTACGAGACTTTCTCTCTTTGTTTTGTTCCGGACTTATTTCATCAAGCACCCGCCACGACCGCCCTCCTCTGCGGCAACTCAAGCCTAGGTCCGATCCATCGGCATGGAGCCCTTGAGACAAGCAGCCGCTCGCGCGATACAAGTGACTCTACAATCACTAGCTTTCACAGCCATACATGACACTGCATTATACACACATGCACAACACACGTAGGTACATAGGTTCTGTAAGGGACCTTTTTTTTTCTTTTTTTGCCTAGTTAGAGTAGACAAAAATTTCAGACCACTAAATACACATACACATGTTCCTTCCCTCCTCCCAGGGGGCAGAAACATGTATATATGTATAGTTACTTTAGATCAAATTACGGATAGGGAATTAGTCAGATCGCGACTTAATTGCATACGCGCAACAGTCCGAGCCGAGGTTCGGCCACTTTGGCACCCTCGGATGTTGTTGCTTAGCTTTCGTGGCTGAGTGCCCTAAGCGCTCGCCCCCAAGCCCGGTAAAGCTGTAAAAGCCGTAAAGGCTCCAGGGCCCCTCAGGCTAACAGTGTAGACAGTTCGAAAAAAAAAAAAAAATATTTCATCAAAACGTGATGCATAATATCTTGAACTTATAATAAGTTTTTTCATCAGAAAAAAAATATATTCACGGTCATTGTGCAGCAACAAATATGGTCCGTAAAGTGTCTCAAATTGAAATTTATCTATCTATCTATTATAAATATCAAATTGAATGTCAAATTACTATTCGTTTTAAATTATTGACTCCATAGAACGTAGGCGCATTGGTCTGTAGTGGTGAGCGTGAATTGCTGGGACGAGGGCAGGTGATCAAACATTAATGAGTATTCTAAAAGTTTTAATTAAAGTTAATTTTTACATTGGCTCAGTTTGTTTTTCTCGAACCTTGTGTTCCTTTCTAACAACAGTAAAATCAAAGTGGTCCCTGTTACTAAAAGGATTGAGAAACAATAATATGAAGTGTAAAATTATAACTTAAAACCTGATAAAGCATTCATTGCGAAATCTTGTGATCTTAATTATGTGATTGTATTTTCGTAAGAAATGTCACGAAGACGCGACGCTTCGACCGCAGTAACCGCATTGTAATCTGAACGCCTTAGTAAAAGTCACTAGAAAAATATTGTAGGTTTTTATAATAACAGAATAAATGTTATTTATTATTGTTCCATAAATTATATGTTCGGGAGTTTTTATTGCTTACTTTTATTATTTATAGCTTAATTTCTTGGTTTCTGTTAATTCTCCTTAAAATTAATACTAATGTAGTAGTTGACTTATATTCAATGAATCGTCTACAAAATATTTTGCTAATTAGACACGAAGTAGATATGTTTGAGTGGTATTTTACGTACTGAATAGTGATATTACCTGATTCATATATTTATTTCTGTTAATAAAATATGTCTCATTTACATTGATAAGAACCAGCGAAAAGATATGTATAAAATAAGATTGTTTATATTATAAGATTATTTTTAATTAATTATTTATGGAGGAAAAATGATTGATATTATTTCTCACATGAATATTATTTTAAACGAGCTTATATATTATACTCAGGAAGTATCAGTCCGATTTTAAAATTAATTTTAGCGTTAGATAGTCCATTTTTTGAGAAAGATTATAAACTATGTAACTTCATAGCATGTACCCTATAGAGCAGAGTAGTAAACGTCAACCTATGTGACAAGCAAAAGACATGTATGCGGTGTGAGATAAAGTTTAGCGCGGGTGAAATAGCGGGGAACAGCTATTTATGTATACTTTTACTTGGTGGGGGTTATTGGAATAAATAAAGATGTTATTATTATAACATCAAACATTATTAGATACGTATCATTATATTGTAAATGGGATCACAAGAAGACGATCAGTAATGTTAGCTTCACTCCGTTTCTCATACAAAAAGCGTCAAGTTTTACTAGGTATAATTGCTGTTATAAAATTTACCGCCGCGCCGTTCAGAAATAAAATTGCCACAGACCTTTGGAAAGCCGGTAGAATTATGAATGTACCGCGAAGACGTTTTATTTCGAAACACCTATAGAAAATTTTGTCTATCAAATTGATTATAAAGATTAGGATGAAATAAATCAAGTCTTGGAAACACCGTAAATAACTAATATAAAGTATGGTAATAATTGGTGTTAATTTTTATGGTTTTTAAATTGAAACGTAATAAAATAGTAAAACGTGAAAGAAGTGAGTGTATTCAGTTCTTTTTTGAAGTGAAAAAAGACAGCCAGTGTTTTATTTAGTAAATTTCGAATGAATTGTGGTGTATTAAGGCTTATTCATATTGAATTATAAGGATTACAATTAATTTTAAGATGTATAATTATAAAAACAAAATTATGAGTATACAAATTTATTAATCACACACACGTTATTATAAGAAAGAATATAACCTATATGTAAAAGAAAACAACGATGTTAAAACAATCAATTGAAATGAGAATTGCAGTTGCTGACGTGACACGGACTCTTTACTAATAAATCAATACCAAATATGAATAACATCGTAACACAATTAGTAAATTATGGCAATAATAGCGATCGCAAGAGCCGTTTAAAAAAAAACAACTTCATAATTTATTTTCTGTCACCAGGATTTAAATGTAAATGGGACGATACCTATTTTAAAAGCGGTTTCGATTCAATATTTGTGAATTGTAAACAAATGAATAAAAATATGGTATAAATGAAATATCTTTAAACACTTGACAATGATAATTTTAATCTTTTAATATATACTTTTTTTGTATTTGTTTAGCGTATAGTTGTATTTTATTATAATTAAACTTAATATGTTATTCATATTGGATGTCGAAATAATATACTACACTACTTGAATGAATTTAAAACAAAACTTGAACGTCATCACCAACGAATTTTTTGGAATTTTCGTGCTTTTGCTCATTTGAATTGGGTAACACTGACGAATACAATAATTACATTTTAAATTTCTTGTGTGTAATAGTTATAACAAAATTTATTTATTCATTTATAGATTTTGAATACAGAAGGTTTTGATTTATCACAATTCATAATGATGATAAATTTAATTCAGTTCCATGTGAATGTTATTGCGGTAAAAGACAAATTAAGTACACGGATCTTATCATTAAATGAATCTATGCAAAGTGTTGCGTTTTAATATGAATCCATTTAGTATTTACTGCAACTTACTTGTTGATCTTGAAAGAATAGGAAATTGATTTGTTAGTTCGCTGTCATTCGAATAATGATAGGTGTAATTTATATTATGATAACATAACATAGTAAGTATATTTATTTCTTCAAATATTTTTCTGAAGAATAAGGCAGTCAGTTGGAGCTTGAATAACTTTATTGTATTATAAACCGACTAAATTTAAAATGCGAAATTGGAGCTTAGACAACATGTGTTCAATAGATTTCTAACACAATTTTCTTTTATAAGACTGTATATGGGAAACATTTTAGGTACATTATTCAGCTTAAAGATTTCAGTAATGACCTTCTAATGACTCAGTATTCATAATTCCTTCAGTAATGACTATCAATAATTAAATAATAAATAAACATAATATGATTATATCAGTGGAAGTGTGGAAGTTATATCAGAAGATTATATCAGTGATAGAGAAGTCAAGGAGTAATATGGTTGCGTGGAATCGGCATGTCATGAGAAGATGTGAAAGTCATTTAACTTGAAGAATGTTAAGTATGAAGTAGGATGGATATAGGAGTAGAAAGAGATCGAAGGAGATATGTATGGGTTGTCTGGGGAATGATATGTGTACAAAGATGTGAATACTGAGATGACAGCTCTTATACGAGAGTGCAATAGTAAAAACATATTAAGATGCACTTAAGAAAAATAATTAGTCATGCAAATAATTAATTAATAAGTTTTACCCTATATCTTGTTCTTCCTAGTATTTTATAATTGATATTGTTGTTAAGTTAGCGGAAGTGTGAAAAAGAAGCAACGTAACAAAGAAGTAGGAAGAAAGATCGATCTTTAGTTACCAAGATTATGTGAAAAGCAATTTATGTTTATTACGTAAACCAATGGAGGCGATAGTTGCGCGCCTTGAATCGAGATACGATCGCGTCGGCATGCGCGTTGACGTCGCACACAAAGATTATTATCGTTGATACAGTTAAAAATTATTCTTAGATTATTAATAATTATTAATAATAAAAACGAGCTCAGTGTTAGCTGGGATCAAGATAAGAATCCCATCATCAATGAAAAATTGTTTTTGTTGTTCGAAATACGTTATGAAAATATATGCCTAGTTTGTGAACGGAACTTGCCAGACTAGTTCGATTCGCGCTTGACTTAATTTTTTGTTTATTTTTTTACTTGTTAATGTGTATCGATCTATTTTTAAAACGTGCGTTCACTTCCTAATTTTTTATCTGCTTAACTTAATCACGTGTTAGTTTAGCATTTGATTTTATTCCTTAAAATTAATCTACAGTTCAAATGACACGCGAATGATTTATTAGGTATTAATAATGTATTAATACATTAATACAGTAATAATACATTATATTTGGTGGATAATTTTTAAATAAATATAATAAATCTTGTCATCTTCACAGAACTTTAAGGATTTGAAAGTTAATTTTATTGAATGATGAGCTGTTAGTACATCAAAACAGATTTTACCTTCGGAACGTAGACTTCCATAAAGATATGGAACTTCCTTCGATAGAATCATATGATAAATTCCTCACGAGACATGCAGCGTCAAATCACCCAAACTCATTTAGTGGCGGCCACCGCAAATTACACCCCAGTCCCAGACGCCTCGAAGGAAATACATTTTCACCGATCCCGATGACGATATCGAGGCTACCAAAGTGTACTACATAACCATAGTTAGAAACCAAGCGTGCTCACTTCCACGCCCACAAAACCACCGTTCCCTCCGCAGGGGACGGGCGGTTAACTTTGCTCCCGCACACCGTCCACGTGCGACAACTCAAATCTAGGTCCGGCTAACAGAAAAAAAAATGTTAAGTACTTTAATTATTATTAAGTCTTTTATATTGTAGCACGGCAAATTGACGGCATTGTGCCTTATGGGAAGCATATAAGAGTTTAAAAATAAATCGACAACCATATTGAACATCACCGTTCGCTGTTATAATGTCGGCCTACAAGCCTCTTGGTAACTGGATATGCACTGGTTGATTCCGAAACGTGACAAGCCAAAAGAGAGCCTCTGTTGACACCGATGGTAGATATCCAGTCGAGTACACACCCCTACTACCCTTTTTGATTATTGGTTATACATAAGCTGATCCCGGAACAGGACACAACTAAATCTGGTGTACACCTGGTGTATGGTCCTACCACCCAGCAAAAATTTTCATTATTAAATCTTATGAGTTATTCTGTGTTCGATTTCCCGGAATGGTGTATTAAAGACGTGTATCTTGGTAAATGTGACGTAACACATGATGTTGAGTTGTAAGTTTCACTTTAGCATGACTTACAGTTTTATAGTACTTATATATGCCTGATATGCGCGTATATATGCGTTTCCGTAATACGAGTAAACGAAGAATTTGGTGTTATGTTTGTTTTGAGTTGTAGAGACGTGAAGAAGCATGACATTGACTTATGCTGATAAACCAGTGTCACCAGCGGTCGACGTTGTTTCTGGACTTGTACCGTACTTACCATCAGGTCAGACATTTTGCCAAGCTAGTATAATAAAAAAAAATTGATTATTTTTGTGTTTGAGAAACCTTAGTGAGTTGAGCGCACATCCGCGAGGGTTCTGTATTAGTTTACAAAGGATGGCGCGCAAGACGCTTCATTTCGAAGACAACGAGAACAAAGTTGCGGGCAAACGCTACTATTTAATAAATATGAATGAGGTGGTAGTTTTGTGTTCATATAAATATATTTTTCATTAGTCATACAACGATAATTCTATGTACATTCCTTTCTATCAGCAATCATTTACTTTAGTGAAAACAAACTTATGTTAAACGACAATTAGTCAAAAAAACAATCAAGATAATGTGACTTCCACATCGGATACTATTTTGTTACCGTGGATACCTAGTAAATTATTTATCCGATTTCTCGACGGTTTAATTATCGCGTAAAACGTTAATAATTCTATTATCTACTTGGTTTATGAAATTATGATTGCGTTACCAACGGACGAGTACCGCGCCAAACCGCGCTGAGCCAAACGTAAATTTTTTCGCGCCGTTCGTATTCTAATTGTTACAGTTTACGAAATGTATGCAATTATTTATGCAAACGATCAAGGCTAACGAGTAACTTGAAGTAGTTCTATTCAATTAACGTTCAATAAATATCAATGTTTGTATTAGGCTTTTTAAGTTTGTGATATGAAATGTTTTCGATACTGACATATCTATATTAATAAATCTCTAGTTCTGTCTGTATATGTATTTTTTCCAAATTTCCTGATAAACATCCTATATCAATGATGACGAATATGCCACTAAAACAATATTATAAGTCTGTCTGTTTGTTTGTATGTCAGGATTTATCCCGAAAACGGCTTGACCGTTTCTTATAAACTCTTAACAATTTTTGAGGATTTTTTATACTCTGGTACTATATATAATCCCATAAATGATAAGCTAAAAAAAGTTAATATATTATGTAAAATGAAAATTAGGAGACGAAACCAATAACAGCGTAGCAATTGCGTGCGGAGTCGCGGGGCACTGCTAGTTGTACCTTTAAATCTACACAAAAAATATATTGAAAATAGTAGTAATTTTAAAGAAATGTAGGAGTTAGTACCAATCTATACCATAATATTAGAAAGCTCAAAAGATTGTTTTTTTTTTTCATAACTACCAGTCAACTGGAAAAATACTTTTTTGCATTTTAAAGCCTATTTATTGAGGAAAATTATAGGCTATATAGTTCACGCTACGACCCTAAGGAGCACAGCAGTAACCATGAACGTCAAACAATCTGACAAGCTATAGGCAAGTATGGGACGTGAGAGCAATAATTATAGGCTACACGGGTGCGTCGGCAAAGGCGTTGTGGAGAGTTCGTCGAATATATTTAACTAGCGACCCGCCCCGGCTTCGCACGGGTGCAATGCAGATACTAAATATACCTACCTACTACAGAATGTCCTTAAACAACGTTTACACCTTTTTTGTCATTAAATAAGCCATTTTTTCCCGTAAAATGTAAAGGATAAAAAATGGTTATTGTGGGTTATCCTTAAGAGATAGACATATACCATCGTGGTATATACCATTTATCATATACCATTTAACATATACAATTTATCTCGTGGGGTTCAGCCAGCGTTTGCAATGTAAGCGCAAAAAATGTGTTTATTTACGACATCACATAAGAAACCTCTAAATTTATCAGTGTTTCTCTACCATATTATGCATGTATTATACATATAAACCTTCCTCTTGAATCACTCTATCTATTAAAAAAAACCGCTTTAAAATCCGTTGCGTATTTTTAAAAATTTAAGCATACATAGGGACAGACAGAACGACGCGACTTTGTTTTATACTATGTAACGATACTGGTGAAACCTTGAAAAAACAGTTTTGTATGAATACTATTTATTTTTCATTCAAACTTTAGGCTTTTAATTCAGTTTATGGTTTCGGTTCAGGTTAGTGTTTCGAAAAAAGTACCTAGGCAACTTTACAAAGAGTTTATACAACGGTTTGCAATAGATTTCTTAAGTAGGAATAGGTTTGAAAGAATATCGAAACTCCGATCAATTTAAAGTGTAACAACAAATTATGGAAACTAAATTTATCGATAATTATGTTAAAAAAACTAATGAATTATAAATAGAAACTTAAATAGCTTTTGATATTCGTTGATCTTGACCCAGATCGGTCAACAAATGTCGAATGTTTGATTCACTGCGCAAACCAGTTGGGGAATTGGTGAAAGCATTTGCGAACGAGCGGGTGATTGACACCGAGTAAAGTTAAATGCCATTCCGCCAAGGTTGGATTCTATTGTTCTCTTGTCAGCGTTTCTATGTAGGGCTATTTCCAAACGAAATACGAGTAATAATAATCGTGGTGGATAAACTATGTCTTTGTATAATGAAAATATATATCTAAGAGATCACAATTCGTTTACGTTCTTTTCACGCGAATATCACTTATCCTATTAACATAATTTTTATTTTTATTTATAGATTTGTGATCTTGTCAGGTCAGTGAAAATAATGGTGAATTAATTCGGAATAAAGACACGTTTGGAACGCTTATAACGCTATGGCTTACGCTGAGTAAACCATACGAGACATATCACGTTAATGTTCTACTCTTTCTACTAATTTCTACATTGTACAAATTATCTTATATTCTAAGTATCACTCACAATAAGTATTTTTGTCTTCCGTGTTTGAGCGGAGGCAGCACGATTCGCGCTTGCTTTCGACCGACGGCATTGTGTAGTCCACGCGAGCGAAGCCACGGGTACAGGTAGTAAATATATAATTACAATATTATGGCTGTTAGTACTGGTTTATCAGACTAAATTCATTCTTACCAGCCTCAAAAGTACACTAATAAGCATGCTATTACAATGAATATTACCGGCAAGGTACGAGACAGAACGTCTCACCAAGGGTTTCGTTTTCACGCCAGATATAATATTTATGTATATATTTTACCAAATAAATTTTGTTTCCTTACATTCTGTTCGGGATTTGAAAATATGATGGAAGCGTAGGTCTCTTTTCTGCGAATTGAACCCTCAAAATATATAAATGTAATAACTGACTGTTTTGAAAGTCACCAGATTTGTAATTTAATTATAGAAGTTCCGAAAAATTTGTTTACGAAAATTACAAAATGAATAATAAAACTACCTTTTAAGTGTCACCGGACGATCGGTCATAATGTCTAAGGCTGACGACCTATCGTATTTTAGTAAATATCTCTAATGTGTTAAGTTTAGTGTTCTCAAATAGTGATATGAGATTTGTGATTTTTTATAAAGTATGTACCTACGATAACTTCATATATGTTTTGATTTATTTACCTTATTTTTAAGCACATTATTTGTCATGCATATCAAACATGTATCTTCTATACATAATATAAAACTCAACGTCTCTCTGTCTGTCTGTCCGTTTATGTTCTTTCACGCGAAAATCAATTATCCAATTTACATGTTTTTGAAGTGAAACTTCTTATGCGACTTCAAAGCGTTAAACGTTAAACGTTTACGCACATTATCAGTGTGAGCCAGAGCGAGAGAGTAAATGTCGGTGTGTATGTATATTGCACACTGTTTAAATAAAATAGAAAATGTCTTTTAAAATGAAGTTTCACTTCTATCGTGTGTGAATCGCACACACCTTTTTTTTAAATTCATAGCTGGCCAGGGTATAGGATATATTGTGTCCCTCACACAAAGAGGAGAGACCGATAATATATTGCTCTCTGGCTCTGGCTCACATAAAGAGGAGAGACCGATAACGTGCGCTCAACGTTTAACGCTTGGAAGTCGCATAAGAAGTTTCACTTCAATAAAGTAACATACAAAATAAGTGACGACGATAATGGTGTATCTATACGGAAGAATACGCTTTTGGAGCGCTTAAAAGACTTATGCTGAGTAAACCACAAGAAATATATCAAATTAATGTTCTATATAATTGTAGACTTTAAAAAGATCTACAAAAAAGTCACGATATCACATGTATATCTTCTAATCACCCATCACCCACATATCACCCACAATAAGTATTTTTACTATTGGCGCAGCACTATTCGCGCGTGCGTTCGATCGACGGCATTCTGGTAGTCCACGCAAGCGGAGCCGCGGGCACAGCTAGTATTGTATATGACGTAAATAATGTCTTGATTTATCTGATTAATCATGATATGATATGATTAATCAATATTCATGCAGAGAAAATTTTCTAGAAAAGTAAGTTTAATGTATCATTATTATAAAAATACAGAACGCCCAAAATCAATTTTGATAATAATTGTATAAAGTATAGACTTCGTTTCCAACTAGGAATATTACAAGGTAGAGGTAATATTTTTTTTTTATCTAGAACAAAAACTTAGCCTATCTTTTTAACACGCTTCACTTGTAACTAAGTAACAAACAATGCAATAAAATATTACAAGTCAATTTTAACCTACTTTTAATTGTCGTATCGAAATGAAACTTGGTATGTATATGTAGTTCGGATGACAACAATATAATTTGGTAAGATACTGGGGCTGATCTGATGATGGAGCCACTAGGAGAATAGTGGAACTCTTCAGTGGCCACTAGTAAACCCCTTGAGTTTAGGCTCATATGATTCGTTTCGACGATTCCCATAAATTGAACTTGGTAACGAGATGTTATTATAAGACTACTACTACTGATTTAACAATTAATAAAAAATATGAAATGCTTTTTGTAGAAGCGCGACAAAGTGTCTGCACTGTGACTAATGGCAAAAACAGTACAATAATTCAGAAACAATGGCGAACACCGAAAGAACAGTAGTCGCTGTCAAGCTGGCCTTTGAGCCTTTCGGTAGCAGGAGATACCATGGTTTATCTCGAAGCGCGACATCTTTACACCAGGTGTTGGACTTGGTGTATAGTGGGCGCGATCCAATCTAACACAATAGTCATGTTCTACCACCCAGCAGACTTTATTACTTTATATCAGATATAATATATCATCAGTTTCAGCAGTCTAGTTACATTTAAAAGTTCACATTCATAATATATTAATATTTGATCTGTTTTTATTGCTAATATAGCTATAAGTATTGTATTTTATGTAACTAATCTAATTATGTAAGGTTTTGTTCTTCGTTCCCTATTCATATATAATTAATCGTTGTTAACAATGTAAGTTATGAACTTATGTTATAGCCTACTAGATTTAAAAGCTATTTAGAGTTAAGTTTATATTGTTTTTTTTTTTTGGTCTCTTGTCTGTCTTTGTGCCTTTGAAATAAAATGTCATAACGTCATACTACTACTGCCATACGTATATACACTTCAAATATCAAAAATCAATTATTTATCCGTAAGTTATGTATGTTTTGGAATTATTTATATGTGATTTTACGTGAACATAAATTTGAATTGTGCGAAAGAATTTAATATATTGCGATGTTATTAATTAATTTTAAATTCCTGACCCAATGTTTATTTACGCAAGAAAATGAAAGTCTTGCGTTGAGTGAAATACTTACATGTGATTTATTGTGCCATTTTTGTAAAATTATGTAATTCAATATTACTACGTCATAACTCATACCGTAATTATTTTTTATTACTTTATTTCAAAATGGTAACTCTAATGGGAAGAACGTTTCGGTAATACCATAGTGTAGACTGTGTTAAAACTGTAAAGGCTGTGCAAATCCAACAACGAACGATAGTTGAAACAACTAATAGAAGGAACGAGTGAAAATATTAAAGAAGATAATTACTTTATTCTCTTTCATAATTTTGTTGTTATTCATCATCTTACCATGCTATAAGTTCATCACGAGGTTTTCCTTCACCGAAAACTCAGCTAATAATTGTAGCCATTCGAATTCATGTCGTTCGAAACCGTATTTAAACACGCTATCACCGAGCCAAAAATTGTTTAAAAATAAGCAAAAACAAAATTAATATAATTAAATAATACCTTTCTTAAAAAATGACAATTGTCTTTACCTTAAAAAATGAACCCTAGCTGTAAATAAGTTACAGTATAATAATATATATATAAATTTAAGTAATAAAAGTAATAAATAATTATTTATTTACTTCTTTATTAAGCTCATAAAAACCATATCTATGCTAACGATAAACAAAAGAAAACATATCTAAACAAAGGAACATCAGTGTTATTGACATCAAATATACGTAAATCGTTTTTCATTTGCCACTTAAATTTTTGTGTCGGCTGACGACCTTTGCGGTTTTTTGTTTTTTTATTTACATTCCTCACATCAATGAAGGTGTATTAATATTTTATTTGGTTGTCTGTTACATTTGAAAATGTGTAGCTTTGATATTTGCTATGTAAGAAGAAATCAATTAATTATTTTATTAATTAATTAATTATTATTAATCTAGCAATTAATCTTTATATATGATTAACTGTGCTCCACGGTTTTACCCGTATTGCATTCATTCGACCAGCTTTACATCGCGCCGCCGCGTGTTATTCTAATTTCTCGTCCTTAGGGTCGTAACTTGAAATTATATAACCTGTAACCTTCCTCATTAAATAGACCTTATATTAATTATATTGTATATTCTAAATGTCACTTCTTAGGAAGATATCATATATTTGACCAATAAAATTGTTGTTTTATATGAAAATGAAAGGCTAAACATTTTTATGGAGAAATAATAACATTTATTTGGATATCCATGTCAATCTGAAGATATTCCAGTTGAAAGTGTCAGTTAGGACAAATGACAAATTCAAGGTCTAATATATTTTAGGAACGTTTTTAACGTTTTTGATAAAATTAGATATTTTATTGTAAGAATCTTCAAAAGATTTTTTAGATTATAATATTGAAGTAATAATAATGTATTTACAAATAATGTTATTGTGACGTGTATCAATGTAGTATAATGTAAAAACATAAAAATATATGGAAAGATCTTGTGTGCGTCTGTTACTTTTTATAACTTTTAGACGACTTGACTGATTGAGCTCATATGAACACAATATATTTGATTTATCAAGACGATGGCTTATATAAATGTTAAGATCAAATAGATGCTACTGTGGTCGAACCATTAACTATCGGAAGGGCAGAATAACATCTGCCGCAACCGGGCCAACTAATTAACTAGCCAATTATTAGTATGACGTGTGCCTACACATAGCAAATTTAAATATTGTAATGACCGTGAGCGATGCTTATAGTTTTAAGATTTATAATTACTCTAATATGTAAAATTTTGTTATTATTTTGGAAATTTTAATTGTTATATCTATAAATATATAAATTTATAATTAAAAAACAAAACAATATGCCACGAAGTTTGTATGTTATGGTAATTTTAAGGCCAATAAAAAAGCTGTAAAACGTTTGTTTTGATTATCTAATTTACATTTTAAATTGTCTCGAAAATAAAATGCCCGAAATAAGTAATCAAGGATTACTCTACTTCGCAAAAAAGGACATTAAAAATGCCATGGTGTAAAATATTACTTTATTTAAAAAATCGTTAATTTACGAATCCAAGACCTGGTCTTTTCAAAATTTTTGTAATCCTCTACCGGCAATTCTACCTAAAATTCAGTTTCTCTAAACAATACATTTAATATATTTTTCAAAATGAAATAAGGCCGTCAGACGTAAACTACCAAAACATTTTAAGTTCCCTAGTACTTGGACTAAACAAGACGATATCAAATCCTGGCGGTTTATATTCACTTTGCAAATGATTATTCTTCCCTTATATATAAAAATTGATGTTCGTGTGTATGTTCCCTATCGATTTCAAAACGGCTCGAGCGATTTCGATGAAATTTTTCAGACAACCTTCATATTATTAGCCTAGCGGGTGATCATATTGGTAGAAATCGGATAAAAAAAATATTAGAGTCACAGCAACGCGTGGCATGGTTTACTAGTATGTATATAAAAATAATGTTTCTTTGTTTGTTTTTAACCTATTTGGTCTTTTGTTTGTGAATTCTTCACGCCCATGAAGATTCGACGAATACGATACGAAGTCCCGTGTAAAAGGTAGTAGAAGTTAGTTAGGAACACCGCGAATTAGACACCGAGTGTAATTACAGATATTAAATTCCGAAATCTCTTTATCAATCCCGATGACGATATCGAGAATAAAAACCAGTTTTACGCGCCCGACCCCATACAACAAGCGTGTTTGCGCCCACGCCCGCGAAATCACCGTTCCCTTCGCAGGGGACGGACGGTGAACTTCGTTCCCGCACACCCGCGACGCCCGCTCTCTCCTGCGTCCACTCAAGCCTAGGTCCGATCCTCCGGCATGGAGCCCTTGAGTCTAGCTGCCGCTCGCGCGATACAGTGACACCGCATTCACTAGCTGCCTACATATATGCATTACACTTTTTACAGACATGCACTACACTCAAGTACATAGGTTCTGTAAGGGACCTTTTTTTTTCTTTTTTTGAGGCTAGTTAGTCTAGATCAAAAATTACAGATTACTAAATACATATACACTTGTCTTTTACCCTCCTCCCAGATGATAGCGACATGTCTATATGTATAGTTAGTTAGATCGAGTGATAGGACTTTAGTCAGATTGCATAACGCGCAACAGTCCGAGCCGAGGTTCGGCCACTTTGGCACCCTCGGATGTTGTTACAAAACTTTCGTGGCTGAGTGCCTTAAGCGCTCGCCCCCAAGTCCGGTGAAGCTGTAAAAGCCGTTCGAGGCTCCTGAGCCCTTATGGCTAAAAGTATAGTCAGATCGAAAAAAAAATGTAGTAGGATAAATGTAAATTATACAGAGATACAAATTTATGTAGCTGCTATTATTTTAATGTACGAATAATATAAATCAAGGTCATGATATAATATAGATTTTATTAAAATGAGTATAAACTAAACAGTTACGTTTCGCAATTACCATTCTAAACTAGTCCACATTGAATATGTGTTGCTGATTTGCCTGCGGGTAACAAAGAAATTCTTAGTGTCTGAGTCTACGTCACAACGTATTTATCAAGGCCAGGGAGCGAATGGAGCTAGAAATGGATACACTATAGATTTGACATTTCAATCATTGTCGTATGTTCAGCAAAACGCAAGATAAAATTTTAATTTTTACACTATAAATCTCGTTTCGATAAAACAGTTTGGTAAATCTCACTTTACTCACTTCCTGTACTCGCCTTTCTAGATTGCTTGATGTTTATACTTATTGCTCCACTCCTTAGGGTCGTAGCGTAAAGTGATATATCCTATAACCTTCCTTAATATATAGGGTATAAAAATAGTATATTATATTTTCTTGAAATCTCAATGATAGTTCTAGAGATCAGCACAACAAACAAATAAGTAATCTCTTCATAATATTAGTATAGATAATGAATTATACCAATAGAATTCAAGTGGGTATCCCGTATAAATGAGGCAATACCTAATTATTAATTTTAAGTAACAAAATTAAGTAGCTCGAACAAAAAGATTTGTTTATACTTACTTTATGTAAGTTAATTACTTTTTAATGGTTCACATAATCAGTAAATACGCTTAATGGTGCTTCTAAATGTAAAATTTATTATTCATATTTAATTCAGTGTAACATTTTTTTATACAATAAGGTGTAAAACCCATGTGAGTGTCACTAGCGTGCTACCGACCCTGAATCTCTATTCTCTGAGAAGCTCTGGAAACCCTACTTACCACAGGAACACAACACATGGTTATTTGGCTACGATCTTCTGTATGGTGGAGGTATTTCAAAAGTCGGGCTGCCCCAGGTAGAGATTACTTTCAAAAGAGATATCCATTTCCTGGATATGGGCCGCGAAATACAAATTTCCGTGTTGGAAATATTTTACGTAAAGTTTGAATACAAGATACAGATTGCAATAAGTATGTTTACATCACTTTGAAAATAATTTTAAGGAGCAATGAACGGAATTACATTAGCGATATTTTTATATTCAATTCATTAGCAAATCCGACTCGTTCCAAACGATTTGAAAATGAATGCATACGTTAATAAATTGCTAAATGTATTTTGCGTAAATAATTTAATCTCGTCCCTTTAAGTTCAAACTTTACTTAAAAACGTTTACAACATGAACGAGATTGAATTTCACAGACCATGTGCAATACTCCTCAGCATTCTATACATGTAATAAAATTGAAGTGTCTGTTTGTAATGCCAAAATATCAGGTTTTTACTAAATGCATATGAAAGTATACACGATACCTATAACAAAAAACCTATCTTTAAAAGTTTTGTCTGTGAAACGGTTGGACCGATTTTGATGGAACTTTCACTGGTAGATAACTGATTTGTTAAGGCTTAACTTAGGGTAAAATAATTAGGGTTCCGCATAAAAAACCTTTTTCTGTAGTCCACGAGAGCGGAGCCGCGGGCACAGCTAGTTTAAACAATAAAAATAAAGACGGGTGGCGTTAGAGTGTACGGACACCGCGTCGATCGAGTGAGTTCGAAACCCTACAGTGAGCCTGGGATTTCGGTGAAGGTCAACATCGTGATGAAACCATAGCATGGATGGAGATAGAACATTTTCTGATAATCGCCTGGTTATATACTACTTTTTTTATTTAGTAGAATAACAATGCGTTTGAAAATGAAGGCCGTGCGAGCAGTACATAAGTTATTTTCACCAGTGACGATGTAGTTCAACTGAATGGTACCGAGATAATTGACCATTTTCGATTACGTCTCAATTATTCGCATAATAAGGATTTGGCAAATCGTAGTCGTTGTTTTGTTACGGCATTGCGATGTTGCGGCCTGTCCCTAAAGTCACGATTTTTCGACAGCCCGACCATCTGCAAGGTGAATGATGAAATGAAATTACATTATAATAAAGGTTAGTTATTTCCGTTCAACGAACAAAGCAAAATCAAGTGTCTATTGATAAATAAACGAATAATTTAAATATTATAAAAGGCTTTGTTAAGTGTTTATGAATGAACAGATATAATGGTTCAATATTGATTTGCTGTAAGGTCTCTAAGAGTACTAAAGTCAAATAGGTTTTAATATTTAAAGTGTAAAATTAAATGTTAATCTGGAATACATCTGGATAAAAAACGATTATTTTTTATTATACTTCTCACATAAAAATACCTTAATATAACACGTTTTAAAAACTCTCACCCAAAAATGTATCTGATTTGTTTTAATGGTCGCTAAAATTGTTAAAAAATGTCAACTTCAATTTACATTTACAAGTCGCTCGAAAAATATGAATTACGCTACTTTAAGAATGAAAAACAACGCTAGACCCCATACTGCACGACAGACGGTTGCTAAATTAGAGGAATTGCGGTTGGAATGTCTTCGAAACCCATCATACTCCCCGGACCTTGCTCCAACAGATTACTACTCTTTTCAGAATTCGGACAATTTCTTGCAAGTAAAAAATTTCAATTCCGATTAGGTTGTCCAAACCGCCTTCAAAGGTTTTATTGAATCTCGCTACCACAATTTTTTCAACAATGAAATCAATGAACTACCTATAAAATGGCGAAAGTGCATATATGTTACATACTTCGATTATTTAAATGTATAATTTCACAATATTTTTATCGTTTTCTTTTTCTACGTTTAACGCTAATTTCATATGTAGGACAGATGTATTATGAACCGTAGACCATAATAACATGAGGAAAATAAAAAAAAATGTTTTAGTCAATTTTACCATTTTGGAATTTTTAAAATAGTTTGGGGGACTTTTATAAAAAAACTAAACGACTTTATTTTTCGGTGAGAATCCTTAAAACATGTTAAATTAACATATTTTCATATGATAGTAAAAAAAACTTTTTTTTAATTTGTTTTCATAACTAGATGTTATTTAATTTATACATAATTGCCGAATAGAGATAAATTATTACAATAAAACATCCAACACATGGAATAAATATGCTTCTGTCTATAATTACTTTGTGTCGCTTACAACAATAATAAATCTATGATATAGATTTAATATGAGAAACGAAAAGAGAAGCTAGTCCAAGGGTGTAGGAGATGACAAATAATAAAGATACTAAGTGAAGGATATACTCTTTTTAATATATTACTGATAACGTTCTTCAACTGTATTACTATATCAATGTAACTGGTAATTTTGTACAGCAATTTGAAAAGGCGAATTTTCAGCAATTCCTACGTCTACACTAAGTCCTCCTTCTGTCTTTAGTCAAATAATAAAAGTTAAAGAACTATTTGTAGCGTTATCGTCGTATCTCTGTCTCTTTAGGCCATAGAAAAAATATATTCAAAATAGAGCAATTTAATAAAGTTGTACTTTGCAGTGTTCGAATATTGAATTATGAAAGATATCTGTTGTCAGTTTGGTCGATTTTTAGTTCTTAGTTTAGTAGACTGCAGTTAAATATAAACAATGTCTTCGAAAATATGTTTGTAAATTAAAGCAAAAAATTAATCGATTCTGTTTAAACCCCTATTAGGCTGTCATAAAATCAATGTTAAACGTTGTTGTTCTGTTTGGATGATGCATCCAAGGTAATTTAAAATTTATTTCTTACATATGTTAGGTATGCAAAATGTTTAACCTAATGCCTGCTAATATATTTTAGGTTTCCTGGTTGTGTTTTAATAGAACAACAATCTATAATATCATGATAAATTATACGATTTGTTAGATCAGAAATAAAATAAGGTTTCTAAAGTGCGCTATATTCCCGCCCACAGAAGTATTTTAATGATCGAACACGACCACATATGGTTATAAATTACGAAACGCTGTGACATTTAAGTTAATATTAAATCAAATTCCATTTCGATAAACGAAATATTAGTATTATAGCAGTTAATAGCGAGTTTATGAATTGCTACAAATTATATTCTACAACTAATGTAAAGTTTAGTTTCTTCTGTGTATATATTTTTTTGTCGAATTAACTACACTGTTAACCTTAAGTACTCTAGAGCCATAGAGGCTCTGACAGCTTTACCTGTCTTGGGGATTAGCGCGGAAGGCACTCATCCACGTAAGCGAGGCAACAAGCTCAAGGGTGCTAAAATGGTCGAACCTTGGCTCGGGTTGTTGCCGTACATGCAAATAAGTCGCAATCTGACTATTCCCTATCCGTAAAATTCGATCCACCTAACTATACATGTGTGAAGTGCAGTGGCATGTTGGCTAGATCCGGTCCATCGGTATGGAGCCCTTGAGCCAATCAGCCGCTCGCGCGATAGAGTGTCTCTACATTCACTAGCTCTCACAGATACACATGAAACTGCATTATACACACATGCACACCACATAGGTACATAGGTTCTGTAAGGGACCTCTTTTTTCTTTTTTTGCCTAGTTAGTTAGACAAAAAATTTCAGACCATTAAATACACATACACATGTTCCTTCCCTCCTCCCAGAGGGAAGAAACATGTATATATGTTTAGTTAGTTTAGATCGAATGATAGGAAATTAGCCAGATCGCGACTTATTTACATACGCGCAACAGTCCGAGTCGAGGTTCGGCCACTTTGGCACCCTCGGATGTTGTTGCAAAGCTTTCGTGGCTGAGTGCCTTAAGCGCTCGCCCCCAAGCCTGGTAAAGCTGTAAAAGCCGTAAAGGCTCCAGGCTCCCTAAAACTAACAGTATAGTCAGTTTGAAAAAAAAGTGTCATGTTTGTATGTTGATACCTAGTGAATGCAGTGTCACAGCATCGCGCGAGCGGCTGCTGGCTCAAGAGCTCCATGCCGGAGAAACGTATCTAGGTTCTGTATAATAGTAACGATCGTGTAGTTTAGTGTAAAAAGCTGTGTTGGCTTAAAAACAACTCCGTAGGTATGGTTAGAATGTTCGGCTTAACGTTTCTACTTAGCTAACAGAGACTTTTGCGGGTAGTCAGTCTGAACAGTTTTATTCAGACAACGTAATAATTATTTGATTATGAAAAAAATATTTCAATAGTACTAAACAAAACAAAATAACGGGTAAAGGCTTCGACAAGAATCGCTCTTCAATTTATACCTACAGTTTATTTCATAATAATCAACAGAATGTAAATTTTCGTAATCTAAAACTATTATTCGTTTTGAGGTGTTGGTACATAGAGTTCTATCCTTCTATCATTAATTACAATTTCCGTTCGTGAGTTGCACTTAACACCGGTAATTACGTATTTGTAATTCAATTTGTATCCTCTTTTAAATTAAATCAAAAGTATTACTTGATTGTAAACATAAAAATATATTTCTGCCTAGATGGAAGACTTTGGTGAAATCGGAATTTATAAATTTTACAGAGTAACAGTAATTTATTATTATAAAAGAAATAAAAATATTTGTTCGTTAATAATAACAATGTTACAATACAATACAATATTAATTACTATAATAATAATAATTATATATATATATATATATATATATATATTTATTTATTTATTATATTTATATTACTATAAAACTACAATATTAATTTTATCAATACCTCTGGATGATTGGCAAAAAAGTAAACAACATCCCAGAAAGTCCTTTGCACATAGGTAGACAATAATGTTACTTAAAACTCATAATAAATAATTTATGTATTTTTACTTGCATTATTATAATTACAATTTTACAGGCATGCCATTTTATCTACTATTCCATTTACATTGTCGATAAAATTTGAGGATAATTATTACAAGTATGTGGACAATTCGGCCTTTGATCATTAAGTATAAGCGTTACAAACGCATAAATAATATATGGAAACGTTCTTTAGTCTAATTCAAATGTATGTTTTATTTTAATTTGACCTTGACGGAGCATGATATTAAGAAATATTTTCAACTGTCGCTGGCTAAAATACGTCCTCTCATTAAAAAGAGCCGTCAAAATTTCTACCGTACTTGAAAAGTTGTTGTCATTAAATTGTACTGTTATAATAAATATTGTTTAATTTTTTCTTTTCCGATGATTATCATATTTCTCAATCTCATGGTTGATGCTAATATTGATGATTCAAAGCATGTTAAATGGTGATCACAACTTAAAGTTATAAAGGTAAATCAAATAGATATTGTTTTGTCAAAAATTCTACAGGCAAGAGAACGGAGAAACGTTTATTAAATAAACCCAAAACTTTGCGATCGATTAACCACACAATGTGGTTGTGGTGATCATGCCAATTAAACCGCAAAATTTTAATCGTTTATAGCCTTTAAAAATGTGGAGGTAAACATATTTTTAAATAAATTATAACTACAGTATTTAGTTATTGTGATGCATAAAAATTGATGTGTTCGTCTGATTTCGCAATTATCGTGTAAACGTAAACATTCGCTTAACGTACAAATTGATGAATCATGAATGATTGAATCCTCATCATCATCATCTTTAGCCCGTAATTGCCCACTGCTAAGCATAGGCCTCCCTTCTTGTACGCCACTCATCCTGATCCTGAGCTAATCTCGCCCACGTTTTACCCGAGATTTTTACATTATCGTCCAACCTAGGAGCTGGTGGTTTTTAAATTTGAAGAATAATTTCTTCAGGAACAAGTTATTTCTATCCTATGTAATTAAATAAACAACTATAAGTCGTTCAAAATAACTTAGGAAACATTTACCATTGGTGAATGATTGATAATATATCTATATGCGTTTTCAATGAATTTGCAAAATGATACATTTTGAGGATGCTCTAACATGGAGTATTCATTAAAACAATTTACTAGCGCTCGACTACATTGCAATTATAACACTCTTTAACGATGGTTAATTTTTGTCACCATGTAGAATGTAAATTTTATGCCAAAAAACTAAAGTCAAACAAACAAAACAACTCGTCTAAATTCAAAATAAACATATCGTCGTAATTCATTTCTGGTGTTATTAATATAATAAAGTTAACAAAGAAATGATGAACTTTTACTTGAATGTTTACAACAAAACAGTACGGAGCAGCACTTTCAATTAAATTTACTTTCACTTTACCTTGAGGCATGAGGAGGCGTTGACCCGTAAGTACATCGAAGCAGGGAAAAGTTCGAAAGCTTACATAAGGGTTACTTTAACTTAAATGATAAACAAAAGTAAATAACAAACTCATGTTTATGTCATTTGATATAGGGTACGCTTTGATGACATGTATATAATCAAAGCAGGTACGATAAAGACTTGCAATACGACAAATCAACAGATACAAATCAATAGATAAAAATGTTCAATATCGTCTTATTACCTAATATCATGTTATAGTGACTAAGGAGTTACTGAGTATTAGTAGTTGGTTCTTCGATTTTGCAATATCTGGAGTAAATTCACTATAATGCACTATTTCACGATATCATGTAGTTAGCGCTGATTAACAAAAGAATTAATGTCAGAGGTAGTTTTAAACTGCTTCCACTATTGCTTTAATTTTTCTTGTTAGAAATTATTGTTATATTCAAATATCAGTGAATTATACAAATATATAATGTTGTTTGGAAAAGTTAAAGAATCTAAACACTGATGATTATTTTAATGATAATCATGACAGGCGCCTCTCAAATTGCGCAAAAAAAAATCACAAGTGCGGATATTGCTTGAAGTAATTACAGATTTATCATCTGATTTTGCTTATTTATCAGTTCGTAAATGTATTTAATGTTCTTTTACTCAATCACGACTGTCAGTAAAGGTGAATAGCACTTAAACTTATAGGCTATGTTAAATGCGTATAATGTCTTTCACATACGTTCCTATCAACAAATAGGTTTCAGTCTCTAGTTTGTGTTTAATACTTAATTGAATTTGCAGAATGATGTAATTATTCGACCTCTCTGCTCATCTTTTACGATTGGCATAACTACAAAACAAGAGTTGGACTGTGCCCTTTAAAAAATTCTTACTAATCTTCTTACAAATACTTATTTGAAGAGGATATTTTATGAGTTAAACTTTTTGGATTTGGTTTTGCTCTGGTAACCATTATATAAGTATATTGATTTCCATAAGAAAACTTGCGTGTAAAGAATGAATAAACTTGCACACTTAACGAGTACCTTTATTGAATTGAATGTATTTGTCCAGTATATTTAAAATATTTATGTGTATAATGTCGGCGAGGATCTAACAAATATTATTCTAAATAGTAATAGGCAGTTTTCAATTAACTTTAATAAATTTAAGATCTCTTTAAACAACGTGATTGATTTGACAAACAAAGCATTATACGAGTATAAAAATTTTTGAATAAATATACGACTTGTACTGAGTGAATTATGACGAAATAGACTTACAAATGTTTGTATCTCTAATATAAACCTTGTTAATAAAAAAAGTTGTATTATTTTGTTGTATTATCATCGTCATCATCATTTTACTCTTATAAAATAGCCCATACACCTCATAAGATGGCAATGTCTTTAAATTCTTTATTTAAGATGTGATCAAATTCATTATTCACCTTTAAATGAACGCTACTGTTTGGCAACATTTTTGTAGACGGCTTTCGTTACTTTTAATTAAAATATTGATTATTATAACCGTTACGTAATTATTTTTGTAACACGATTAAATGTAACGTTATGTAAACTTACAATCGATATTTAATCTGTAAATGAATTTGTCATGATTACATTAGTATAAATACTATGAATGTTATATGCAATTTATGACAGACGAGTATCAAGTAATTTATAAATTACACAGTCGGTCATTGATTAACAAGTTGTAGATAAGTCATGTTTCTTTTTTTATCTTTCAACAGTTATATCGATATGATTCCGTAATATAAACATAGCACCTGTTTTAACGCTGCACTAGTTTTAAGCTTAGTTTCAATACGAATGACATTTTGCCTAATCTACTCATAGGATTAAAGTTACTCTATGTTTAGTGATATTTGGGATAATTTCAAATTTATTTTTTCATTTACCTACACCACCTCTGTTTAAAAATTAATGGATCCTTTTACACGTTAAAATAAACGATAATAAGGCTGCTGACCGTTCAGCTAAGTTAGTAGTGATAAATGCAACAACAGTTTTTACTTTTACCTCATAATGTAGAAATGTTACCTAAATATAAAAGTTTAACCCTTGCAAAGTGCAAACATCATTTCGTCCTTAAATCAAAGGATAAAATATATTTTTTGCGATAAAAGCTCAAATAACTTCGTGTCAATCGAGTGACTTAATTTTCAATGGATAAACACTTTGTTCTCTATATTAACTCTGACCACACTTGCGGTCTGTTTAGTTCCAAAAAAGCGTTTCTTGCTTGCATTGACAAAATTAGACCAACATGCGCTTTGGCGCGAAAGTATTCAAATAAACCTATTCTTTCTCATAATAATAAACGAAACCGGATCTCGAACATATATAAGTATATTGTTAAAAAATATTTTGTAATAAAAATAACGATTCTCGGATAATAAAGAATAAGTTATTTTACTGATATCCTCAATAAAAACCAAAACCTTTGAGTACATGACACAATCATCACAAAAAAAAGTAGAACAATTCAACCAATATCATTGAGACTCCATCCTAAGAACACACAACACTTACATCAAATAATAATTTAATCCAAATATAACAAATAAATATACAAAATTACGAACGAGAATTCTGATTTGGAATTTGAAAGGTTATTTTAGTTAAGGTCAATATAACTTTGGCGCCGTCAATATTTTTCTTTTGGACATAGCAAAGCGCTTAAGGGCGACAAGTCTGTAAGTTAGCGTAAAGCTATAAACGCCGCGGCGTGGCGCCGGCCGACAGAATACATTGTCAATATCGGTATGTCAGAATCCAACAAGCTTCGGCTAATGAACCCAAATATCCTGCATACCAATGTTCAGGTAAGAGATTAGTCGCAGAGCTGAACATCAACCCGGTTTAGGAAAATAATATAATTTATAATACTAACGATTATACTAATCACGAGTGTGACATTCAGACATACATTCATACAGAAATTCGTCTGTCTGTTTATATGTCAGGATTTAACTCACAAAAATGTTGTATACGGGAACCTAATATCATTGGTGCTCAATCGATAGGCTATAGGAATAATACTTTTACTTTATTTTTTTAATAATTAACGAGACATTTTTTAATACATTATGAATTTTAGAACAATAAACGAGCGTTTAAAACAATAATGTAATCTGTCTGTATGAAATGCGTATCGAAAAATCAGAAAATTATTGCAGTCTCTAACATGAGCTATTTTAATCACAATGTAAGTATATATTAGTCTTAATGCATGTATTGTAAGTTTTGCTGACGCATGAACAGTGCAATTTGTGCAAACGTTCGCAGTCTACATTACCGTTACGAAATTACAACGTCGGTAATGAGTGAAGACATTTACAGAAGATAAAACAAAGACGTGTTGACCTGTGAAGTATCTCACGTTACACAAGAAAGTTCCTCGGAAGTGAACGGTTCCGTAATAACGCTAGACAATAAAACTTGAATCAGTTTGAGCACTGAGCATAGGGCCTTATGGGCCTTTTTGAAGCAATGATAGATCAGTGGAAGCGTGTACGACTTCGCTTCGATTGACGTGAGTTCGAATCCCTGCAATGAGCCTGAGCTTTCGATGAAGGAAAACATCGTGAGGAAACCATAGCATGGTGGTAGGGCTTTTTCTAATGCCCGCCTGGCTAGCTACCACCCTCAAGTTGAAAATCTATCGCCGAGCACCAATAGGTGTGTTCCGGCAGCTGCACTTGAGAGCCAGTCTTCCACTAGTTTTAGCGTGTTATCATCTTGGGCCACATGGTCACTTAACATCAGGTGAGATTGTGGCCACTACGCCAAACCTATAACGATAAAATTTACTTTCTATAATGTTTCTTATTGCTGGGGGATGCAATTACCTAACTATTATTAAGTCATTATGAAGTATAGAAGGGCGGTAAATGAGAGCATTGCTTACAAACAACTACATGTTAATTGACGATTTATAGTAATTGCATTTCGTTTTTACAGTAGTACGGAAAAGTGATGGCATTGTGCCTGTAGTACGATTCAAAAACAACAGCGAACGCCGAGAGATCGGCAAACTAACCAATCGTTTGGTCTCTTTCAAGGAGACCGATCACGACCGCCGGCGGGAACGGACGTGTTTACAACCGCTCTCTGCCGCCTTTGTGAAGTTTTACGACCGACAGGCTTTGCTGCACACCTGCATCGCACCTGCGCCGCACCTGCGTATCGCCGTCTCGCTCGCACCCATTGTGTAGCGCTACACAAACAAAAACTGCACTTTTAAGTGCAACTGTTTCTATTCGTCGAAATCCACACTTTAGTGGTCGCTTGCCGGAAACCTCTCGGTGTCAAC
The DNA here is from genome assembly GCA_947532125.1 of Saturnia pavonia. Lineage (NCBI taxonomy): Eukaryota > Metazoa > Arthropoda > Insecta > Lepidoptera > Saturniidae > Saturnia > Saturnia pavonia. The sequence continues at coordinate 12,904,443 of OX383904.1, forward strand.
AGAAGGCAAGTGGGTGCGTGACCCAAGCGCCCCTCGGTTGCCTCCTTCAGAGGCAAACGATAGTACTTGGTCGGGCTCAGGAACCTTGGCCCTTGATAGAGTCATAGTCAAGCCCTGAGTGTCTCCTTCCCACCCTTCCGATCCTGCTACACATCCATCCCCGAGTGTCTGTTTGGGCGTAGCTAGGTATTTATACCGGCTGCGTTCTCTGCCTCGGGCTTGATAGGGACCTCCACGTAGGGCCCGGTAGGTTCTTTTCCTGCGAGTCATTACACCGTGACCCGCAGGTCCCTTTGCACGGCTCGGGATAGCCGTTTAAATTCACTCGGCGCACCCCCCTGCCTCTCCGGCAGGGAGGTTTAACTTCACCCCCGCCCGCCCAACCGCCACCGCCGGAATGGCAAACCCTGAATTAGAACGCTTCAAAGCGTTCGCAACGACCCTGCATCCGTCGCTCTGGACGGAATATAATAGGGCCATCGCGGCCGAGCAACCCGCCGTTGCCATTGCCATCGCTCAGGGCACCGAGCCCACAAGCGACCCCGCCGCGCCACACGCGACGAACAAGAAGTCCGTCCCGCGCTCCCGCTCAACGGCACCCCGCGCTCACCGTCAAACGCCGTACAAACGGCCATCGTCGCGCTCGCGTTCCCCGGGAACTCAAGCCACAACCCCAGCGCCCTCTGCGCTACCGATTAAAAATCAATTTTCTTCTCTAGTCCCCGAAGCGGAGACACCGTCGCTTGTAGCAACAAACGACAGCTACTCTCCCGCTAGCTCGGACCCCGAACCCGAGTCCATCGAAATGGACACGGCAATACGCACAGACAACGAGGGCTTCACCCTCGTTCAAAAAAACAAGCCCGCCAAACGGGCACCGCGTTCGCGTCCCGAGTCTCCGGAGACTCAGTCCCGCCCACAAAAGGCGCAAAAAACCGGGCTCAATAGCCACGCCCCTCGCTCCGCAGCACCCTCAGCGCCTGCCGGTACCTTTGCCGGCAGAAAGGCGCGTCGCCCGCCCCCCGTCACGGTCCAGAACAAATCGGTCTGGACAAAACTCTCAGAGAAACTGAGAGAACTCCGCATCCACTACACCCAGGCCAGTAACACGGCCAACGGTATCCGCGTCCAAGTTTCCACCTCGGACGAACACCGTCAATTTACCAGGTTGCTCCGAGACAGCAACCTAGAATATTTCACGTACTCCCTGGAGGAAGAACGTCAACTCCGGGTTGTAATCCGCCGCATCCCGGTGGAAATCACACCCGAGGAGGTCAAAACTGACCTCTTAGCCAAGGCCTTCCCTGTCCGCGAAGTGCACAGAATGCACGGCGGACAATCAAAAAACAGACCTCTCGACATGGTCTTAGTCATTTTGGAACTGACCCCCGAGGGCAGAGCCATTTTTAACGTTAGGAAAGTGTGTGAGCTCTCCGGAATAGCCGTAGAGCCCCCACACAAGAATCGCAGTCCTCCGCAGTGTCACAACTGCCAGCTGTACGGTCATTCGGCACGCAACTGCCATCTCCGTCCCAGGTGCGTTAAGTGCCTCGGGGACCACGCGACGAGCGAGTGCTCGCGCACTCGTGAGTCGGCTACCCCTCCGAGCTGCGTGCTATGCGGCAACGAAGGTCACCCCGCGAACTATCGCGGCTGTCCCCGTGCCCCGCGCCCCACGCGCCCTACGCGACCCATGCGCCCTACGCGACACACCCCTCCTCAGAGGACACGTCCCGCCGTAGGAATGCCAAAGCCCCTGCTCACGCCAGAGGCTTTCCCCAGCCTCCCGGGCGCCTCCAGCGCCCCAGTGGCAGCCGCCCCCGCGCCCCACGCACCCCCTCCGGCCATGCGAGCCCCTCAAGCAGCATGGGTCTCCACTCCCCGCCCTCAGCCTCCTAAGGCTCAGGCCCCCCCGCCCGTCAACACGCGCCGCGGCGTTGACTACATGGTCATGCTCTTCCGCGAGCATGACCCTCAGGAAGTACTGGCGTACGAACAGTGCGTCGCTGAGTACGGCCCCGGCGAATCCATCAGGCGTTTCCCCCTAATGACAGCGACGCTAATGCGCCTGGCCCGTGCCGGGAAATAGATATCGGTTATCAATGGCACGCATTAAGCCTAGAAGCCTCAACATATCTTTTTTTAACGCGCGAAACCTCTTTCCACAACGGGACTTAGCATCCACCTTTCTTAGGGAACGGGAGATAGACGTGTTTCTAGTACAAGAAACACTTCTAAAACCCAGTAGGCGCGACCCTAAGATAGCGAATTATAACATAGTTAGAAATGACCGTGCCACCCGAGGCGGCGGCACGCTCATCTACTACAAGCGTTCCCTCTATTGCATGCCAATAGACCCTCCCGCACTTACCAATATGGAAGTGTCCGTCTGTAGAATAGGCATGACTGGCCATCCGTCAATCACGCTTGTCTCTGCATATCTCTCCCCGAATAAAAGACTCCTTCAGTCCGATCTGGAGGCGCTTTTTTCACTCGATCAATCAGTCATAATAGCAGGCGACCTCAATAGCGGTCACACCCTTTTCAACAACCCGCGCAACACCCGTAACGGGGTTATACTAGAACTACTATGCGACGTGCTCGGCTTTGACGTCATAGCACCGCTAGAGCCCACGCACTTTCAAGACAACTGTCAACCGACAGTACTTGACATAGCCCTCCTCAAAGGTGTCTCACTTCGGTTACGACTTATAGAAGTCGTACACGAACTAGACTCCGACCACCGCCCGGTTATCTTACAACTCGGGCAACCGTTCGACCCCAGTCCGCCAAAAGTCAAAATAGTTGACTACGCGATCTTAAATCGCTACTTATCCGACAACGCGACCCCGTCCAGCCTAGCTAGGATCCCCGACGTATTGGAGTCAACTGCAGACGCCGATTTAGCCATCGATTCCCTGGTCGACTACCTCCAAACCGGTGTAAGGGAGGCCTCGAGAGAGGTGCAAGCGGCGAACGAACGCCGTTTTATACTCCCCCCCGGCTTACGAGCGTTAATCACGGAAAAGAACGCCGCGACACGTGCACATGACTCTTATCCGACGAGGGATAACACCCGTAGATTACGACAACTTCAGAGAGAGGTTAGAACTCGCATCGGAGAGTACAGAGGTCACCGGTGGGATAACCTCTTAGAGGGTCTCAAGCCGTCCCATCTGGCTTACTGGAACCTTGCCCGCTCTCTGAAGTTAGAAGCTTCGGCCCAGATGCCGCCCCTCGAAAGGGGCCCCGATCTCCCACTCGCGTTCGACAGCGACGATAAGGCAGAATGCCTTGCCGCAAGCTTGGAGAGCCAGTGCTCCCCAAACTGCGACAACGTTGACACTGCCCACATCGAAACTATCGAGACCGCCGTTCAGGAACTCACGCTGATTCCCCCCGCGGAAACGTTAACCCCGGTCACGCCAGATGAGGTCTGTTCTATCATTAAAGGCCTTAAGCCTAGGAAATCTCCCGGTCCTGATGGTATCAGGAATGAAGTACTCAAACTTCTTCCTGATCACCTCATAGCTCTTTTGGTCTGCATCTTCAATGCAGCCATAGCCCACTGCTATTTTCCAGCCGTCTGGAAAAAAGCTATAGTTATAGGTATTCGCAAGCCCGGCAAAAAAGCTTCGCTTCCCGATAGCTATCGCCCGATCAGTCTCCTAAACACTCTAGGGAAACTCTATGAGCGGATCCTTCTGAACCGTCTCAAGGTCGTTATAGACGACAAGAATTTATACCCGCCCGAACAATTCGGTTTTCGCGCCCGTCACTCGTGTACACATCAAGTGCACCGCCTCACGGAGCACATCACGAGTAACTTCGCCAAGAGCAATATCGCTCCCGCCCGCACGCTTGCGGTCTTTTTCGACGTAGCCAAGGCCTTCGATAAGGTCTGGCACGCCGGACTGGTCCACAAGCTTCACCATTTAGAAGTCCCGGATAGGTTAGTTCACCTAGTTCATGATTTTCTACGCGACCGCACCTTTCACTACCGAGTGGAAGGAGTACTATCTATCGCCCACCCTATACGCTCAGGCGTCCCGCAAGGTTCCATACTGGCGCCTTGCCTTTTCAATCTGTACGTCAGCGACCTACCGAAGCCCCCCGGGGTCGAGGTAGGGCTCTACGCTGACGACACAGTCATATACGCGTCAAACAGACACAGAAAAAATCTCGCCTGCGCAGTCCAACGTGCCGTAACCACCCTCGGGGAGTGGTTTCGAACGTGGCGAATAGCTATTAATCCGGTAAAGAGCGCCGCGATTATGTTCGAACCGCATACATGTAAACTACCACGCACGGTAGGACCCCTCTCATTATTCGGTAGGAATATCCCTTGGGCCACCAAGACTAAATATCTGGGTGTCACCCTCGACTCGAAGCTTAACTTCAACGCACACGTTACTATAGTCCGGAATAGGGCCGTCTGGATCCTTTCCCGCTTGCGACCCCTGCTCAGTTCGGTAAGCAAAATGTCCTTAAGACATAAGCTTACACTATACAAGATGTGCGTCCGTCCGATCTTGACATATAGCTGCGCAGCGTTCGCACATATGTCCAAACATAACTTTGTCCGCATGCAAAGAGTCCAAAATCGGTTTCTCCGTCGCCTGCTTGACCCTCCAGCCTTCGTTAGGAACATGGACCTCCACAGGGACATGAGGCTTCCCTCGATAGAAGCCTATGTGAAATATCTCACCAGGAGATACTTCGATAGCGCTTCGAATCACCCCAACCCGCTCGTAAAATCCACCGTGAACTACGTCCCAGACAACTCGATCCCCGTTGCCAAACGTTATAAACGCCGTCCGCGAAATCTCTTTGTCGATCCCGACGACGACATCGAGAAAGCTAATAATTACTACGCGTCCGCTCCCGCAACATATGCGTGCTCGCGCCCACGCCCGCGAAACCACCGTTCCCTCCGCAGGGGACGTACGGTTAACTTCGCTCCCGCACACCCGCCACGACCGCCCTCCTCTGCGGCAACTCAAGCCTAGGTCCGATCCATCGGCATGGAGCCCTTGAGCCAAGCAGCCGCTCGCGCGATACAAGTGACTGCACAATCACTAGCTTTCACAGCCATACATGACACTGCATTATACACACATGCACAACACACATAGGTACATAGGTTCTGTAAGGGACCTTTTTTTTTTTTTTTTTTTTTTTCTTTTTTTGCCTAGTTAGAATAGACAAAAATTTTCAGACCACTAAATACACATACACATGTTCCTTCCCTCCTCCCAGGGGGCAGAAACATGTATATATGTATAGTTAGTTTAGATCGAATTACGGATAGGGAATTAGTCAGATCGCGACTTAATTGCATACGCGCAACAGTCCGAGCCGAGGTCCGGCCACTTTGGCACCCTCGGATGTTGTTGCTTAGCTTTCGTGGCTGAGTGCCCTAAGCGCTCGCCCCCAAGCCCGGTAAAGCTGTAAAAGCCGTAAAGGCTCCAGGGCCCCTCAGGCTAACAGTGTAGTCAGTTCGAAAAAAAAAAAAAAAAAAAAAAAAAAAAAAAAAAAGTCTCTTTCAAGGGTATGCTACGTGATTACACTTAGAATAGTTAAATATTTAATTGAATTTACTCAATAAACCTTTTGTACACCTTTCACACACCTTTCTTATAAATCCCTGGAAGATTGGAAGGTAAATGATTTTAGCATGAAGTCCTCCATTTGCTCACAGAAAATGAACAAACTTAACACCCAGAAAATGACAACCACGGTTATTTGTGTACAAATATTGTCTCAGGCTAGAGGTCGGACAAGAGTAACAGATATACTTAAACAATTAACAAAAGAATATATATAAAGAATATGAACATATTGTCATCTTAATTATTTTAGTTTATTTAAGAGATTCGATTACACATCTATTTGTGTAGAAAATTACTTAAATTCATGTTCATTTTATGTTGTAGTTAGATGAATATATTCAACTATTACAGGCGGAAGTAGCAAAGAAATTTCGGATAAATTATTTACGATGGATTAACAAAAGATATAACTTTTTAAAACTTCTATAATACTCTGTATAAACGTTTTATCGAAGACGTGAAATATAACAATATTACAAAATGTTAAAATGAACCGGGTATTTCATAAAGCACGAATTTCTTTTAAGTACTTTAAAACCGTAACTTTTAAATTATTATCAAAGTTGTATAACTGTTAATCGATTTATAAGCGGATAAGTCACATGATACATCTTTTAAGAAAATTATCTATTGTGCCAGTAAATTAGTTGTAATCTGACAAGCCCAGAACTCCGCGTTGAGACAACGCGTTAACACAATGCAACAAACGTATTACAAAAACCAAGTGATTACATAAAACGCAATCAGATCTGTTCTTTTTGAAGAATTGGGATATTATCTTATGAACAAAGTCCTTTATTTCTAGTAGTTTAGAAGACAGAATTTAAAATAAAAAATTACCGCGAATATTTCAAAACTTCAAAAGATTCCAAAATTGAAATGCGAAGATTCCGAATTTTTTTTTATTTTAACATTTCCTGGGATTTTGAAATTATGAGGACTATTCATAATTTTACGTAAGTATCTATGTTTTCCGCAATATAATAAAAAAAAACCTATAATATACTTGGTGGTAAAAGAAATCTTTGTGAGGAAATACACGTTTTGTTGCGTCTTTTGTAGGTACACTAAGTAAGCTGAAGATTTGACCTTTAAGCGGGTCCGTATTTGACGAATAGAGGTCAACACGAAAGTGTAGAGGGTGTATTTATTTGCATTCGTAGGTTTTGCCACTATTTGTTATACATTTAAATTTAGTATATACAGTCGCAATCGTTTCGACGTCCATCGCTTTCAGCCACAAATTCTTAAATGAACAAACGAAAGTGTGGATGGGCTGGATAAATAGAAGAATTGTTCGACATGATGCCAACGGCTACTTTCCTACTTAGAGTTTGTAGCCTAAATAGTCACATTTGGTAACTTAAACGCTGCGGATGTGGAATGAGCTCCCTGCTGAGATTTTCCCAGTATGGGGTTCTTCTTAAAGGGACTAAATAGGTTTTTGTAGGGTCGGCAACGCGCATGTGATGCTTCTGGTGTTGCAAGCGTCCATAGGCTGCGATGAGCGCTTACCATCAGGCGACCGCAAGCTTGTATGCAACCGTCGTCGTATATTTAAAAAAAAACAAATACCTAGGAAAGCGCATTTGACGAATAAAGGCCTAGGTGTAAAGGCCGCATCACAGTATTCCCTAATATATTTCTGATTACCATAAAACTTATATAGCGTAATGATATGTCATTACTATTACAGCAAAAATTTTATAAATGAATTTACACGGTGTTAAGAAACATTAAAACGATTTTTTCAATTCGATTTGAGTTAAATAGCATAGACAGAGACGATAATTAAAAGTATCATGCTTATAAAGTAAATTTCAAGTATCTTTATTTCCTAAATTTAATTTAGCATACATTTATTTATTATTGTAAATTCTCCGTAGAAATTATATAGTGTATGTAGTAGTAGTAGAAATTATGTATCTACAAGTTGTGTGCTAAGATTTCCCAACGGCAATATCTCAGAAACTTTTACCACATAGGGGATGAATTGTCAAAAATCACTTTTTAGGGTTCGAATTCAAAGGAAACTATCGCTATATCCGTCTGTCTGACCGCGGCTTACTTCAGAGGTTCTTAGTACTAGAAAGCTGTAATTTGGCATGGGTATACATATTACTATACAAATTACAGGTATACAAAGTGTGAAAATAAAGCCTTGAAAAAGCCAATACTTTCTGATGTAACTTTGTGATTTTGTAATTTCTCTATACAAATAAATAAAATTCAAGTGTCTTTTTGTACTGGCAAAATAAAGGCATTTATTATTACAAAATGCATATAAAAGTATATACGGTCTTAATAACAAAAAAAATATAAAAAAAAATATCTGTCTGTCTGTTTGTTCCGGGTAATCTTCGAAACGGTTGGACCGATTTTTACGGAACTTTCACTGGCAGAGATAGCTGATATTATAAGGGGTAACTTATAATACATTAGTTTTAAAAAAATAATTAGGGTTCCGCGCAAATAAATATAATTCAGAAAAACTACGATTTTGTCCGCTTAAGTGGTTACGCTTAGTAAACCATTATAGTTATGTCAAATTAATGTAGGACATAATTTTAGACCTTAAAAAGACCTACAAAATAGTCAGGGACAGCATATGTCAATATTCTAAGGATCACCCACAATAACCATTTTTATCTTTAAAGTAACCGGGTGCGAGATAGCACGATTCGCGCATGTGCCTGATCGACGATATTCAGTAGTTCACGCGAGCGCGGCCGCCTGCACAGCTAGTGGTGAACAAATTACTATTATTATTATTAACAATCCATTGCCATTCGTTGCTGTCGTACCGCCCTGCTTAAATAGAAACTGGATATGTACTGGCTGATTCAGAAACACGACGCACATAAGCGTACACCACAATGAAGGATTTTTAACCATGTACACGGTGGTCGCGTCCATACATTATATAACAAACTCCTGTGAAAAATTTCAGTAGATAGCGCTTGACCAGAATATCACCTGATGTTATGTGACGATGTGGCTAAAATTATAAGTAAGATGCACATAAGTGTTTGGTGACAAATTTTCAATTTCAGATAGGTAGCTAGTAGTTAGACGGATATTAGAAAATGTTTTCCTCACCTGAAAGCTAAAACTCAGTTAAGCCATGATAAAATTATAATCCGAAGTGTCCTTATTGATTGAGCTGTGCATTTCACTGAATTAACTAATCAATCTACATATATGTCTGTATGTATATGGATGAAAGAATAAAATTTAGAAATCCATTAATCAATATCGTGAAGCCATCTGCATTTGTCAGATCTCATTTGTTTCATGTCAGTTGAAGCCATGACGTTTAATTGCTCTCAGTAGGTCATTGTCACTCAAAGCGTGTAGACAATTTTATTTAGTGTGAAATTACCCGTAAAAGTTCTTTATTATATATTTTGCAACTAGTTTCCGAACGGTTTCTTGTGGCGGTTTGAGTAATTTTTTTCCTTTTGCAATGACATTGCCTAGACTGTTTATTTTAGCAACGGGGTTACTTGTATTTACTTGTTATTTTTGTTAATTTATAACTGATCAGAACCTTGGTTAAAACACAAACGGATAATAATAAAGAATGTTTTTTATTTATAAACACATGAATGCCTTCTGTAAGAGTATTAACCTTCTAAATTCATTTAGCGTGGGTTTTCACGAAATGTTTCCTTAGTCACATTATGTGATATTGATATATCTTTGAAAATGTTGATTATTTGAAGATTTATCGTCATTCTAAAATATCATAAGTTCATAAGTAAGACTTCATTGTTATTTCATTGTATGGCAATTTCTTTTCAGAGTTAAAATATAAATTTTGTAGGTTAATTTTTTCTTAGACCCTTCGCTACTCGCATATTCTTCGAACACGTTAAACTATGCTGGCCAATAATGCATCGTACACTGGTAGATGTTATACTTATATTTTGAGAAGACAAAATTTAAATTTCCTAATAATTTATTAGATGAGGTCATTTTTTGCTCTAAATAAACCGGCAAATTAAATAAAAAACTTAACATTAGAGTTCTAATTTACTTTATCAGATTGCGAACTACATTTGAACATTCTCAGATAGTTAGCACTCATGCAATTTACTGAACGTAAAGATTTTCTCACGGTGGCATAATGTAAATTGAAATCTAATAACTTTTATTGCAAATCGGAAATTAAAAGTTTTTGTTTTCAATTTTACAAACAGATTTGTTTTTATGGAAAGAATGATAGCAAGTTTTTAGGTAGGTTAATAATGTTAACTTAAAGTTTTAAATAATGAACATTAGTAATATTTGTAAATTAAACTGATCGTATAACGCTTTTTTACTTAGTTATGTCGTTGTGTATACATAATTTTAAATTTGTAAGATTCAGCCGTACTATAACAAATTTGTCACTTTACTGTCAAGCACTACTTTGCTATTTAATTATAATGTATAATTTTTATACATGAGAATGGGAGTTTAATCTTTTTTTTACAATTTTACTTTTCAATTATCGAAATATTTGTTTTTGAAATCTAAGAAAAATATCATGAAGCCCACAGAATGCCTTAAGGGTAATTTTTATTTTATTAATTTTTTGTTTAAAATTTCTAACTTATATTTTAGTTTAAAACATGTCAGTTTTAAGACTACTGTTTTTTTAAGTTTGCCTTTAGATTATTTCTAGTTTAGAGAAAAAAAAAACATTTTTCTACAACTGTTGTAGGATTATTAAGATAACTTATTTGATATTTTAATAATAAATATTTACTGGATTATTCGAAGTACAACCATGTACATAAGTTTAATTATGCAACAACTAGTGCAGTTCACTGCGTAAGTAAAAAGTTGAAAGAACTTGCTATTTTTTAAATAATATTACTAGTAAACATACCATCATTGATAACTCTTCTAGAGTCTCCCGCGGGTACTGCCGCCACAACAGAAATCAGGAGAAACGTGGCGAACATCCTTGCACATACACCCATCTTAGCTCTTTCGACACGAATAAAAGAAATAGATTTTTTTTTAATCACGAACGACGGACGCAACTAAATTCACGAGTGAAAATTTACGTCGCGTCTAACTGTCGTCGTTGACGGTGTTCGACTGAACCTGTGGACAGAACAGCTGTGCGTTACTTTCTACCGGCGTGCGTCTGCGCAACGTCTGGACTTTACCCGCATCATCACATATGCTCAGTGCGTTTCATCGGATTGCAATTTATGTACAAGCTATGCCCCACGGAATTACTCGTGTTAAATATATTCTACCGACTCTCCATCGCTTTTTTTTTCGAACTGACTATACTGTTGGTTCAGGAGGCCTTAACAGTTTCACCGGGCTCGTGGGCGAGCGCTTAAGGCACTCCGCCGAGGACTCTGCACCGCCTCGTGACCGCCAATTCACCCGTAGAGCCCAACGTTATTCTCTCTTCCCGTATTTGTTCACAGCTTTCCTGATTGCTTGACGTTCATGGGTACTGCTTCGCTACTTAGAGTCGTAGCGTGAAGTTCTATAGCTTAAAACTTTCCTCAATAAATAGGCTACAATACAAAAATATTTTTTCAAATGTAACTTTTACTTTCAGAGATTAGCAGCATGTTTAAACAAACAAATAAAATAACTTTCTCTTTCTCTCGTGCTTTATAATATTAGTACCCCGTGAACACGCGACCTTGGTTCAACGTCACCATGATGTGTGGATGATGTCAAATATAGGTCATGTGTTCACTGGGTAGACATTAGACGCTATTTACTTTGTACTTGAGTTGCGGTTTTTGCTTGGATAATAAGTTTTAAATATTCATATTCCAAAAAGTACTCGCGATAAAAAAAATGTTTTTGAATTATTCGTTTCCTGACGTAGAATCAGAGATGATTTGGTCAAAAATAGAGTGGCAATGTGTTTATCGAATTGTTCCTTAACTATAGGATTTTTAATTTAATACTAATACGTCTATTCTTGATGTAAATTTCATAGACTGCATGAATACTATGCAATTGAAATAAGAACTTAACTGTGAAAACACCATCTTGCTTTGCAATTCGAATGCAATTTCAGTAAAAAATGTACGATCGGAAAAATAGTAATACGCATATTATGCTGTGTGTCACATGACCGGACATTTATTAATATAAAGGCTTATAATTAAAATTAATTCAAAATTAAAATCAGATAAAAGCGAAATGAATTGTTTGGTAAGGAGCGTTAGTTTTTTTAAATGCTTACTTGTCTTTACTTACAAGAGTACCTGCACCTGAGTATATGCACCTAACTAAATAAGATTTAAAATATAAGTTGTAAATAAGTTATTAATTTTGTATTTTTAATAAAAATAAAAACACCTTATGTATGTATGTTTTCGCGATTATCTTTTTTTATAGTAGCTCGGCAAATAAATGACTGTCCCTGATGGTAAGCACAGTCCAATACAAACATAACGCATCGGCGGTCACCGCTGTCATATATATAGGCATACATATCTCTTCACTTTACGCTTGTAGGAGCCGATGTCGTAAGAAGGAGGTTTCTTAGGTTAGTTTCTTTGCATTCTGAGAAAAGAAAAGTAAGCATAATAGTAATGTATATTTTTTATACCATCAGAAAATAGAGATTTAAACGAACAAAAAGCCCACCGACTTTTTTTAAAAAGCTGAATTTTGACGCGTGAATGTTGATTGAAAATTAGGGTGCTTTTTCGATATTAAATCAAAATAAGTTGATAAAATAAATAAATAAAAAATTATAGTGTGTTTGGGACATAATAAGGTAAATTTCACAAAATTTAGTGAACAAAAAAATTTTTTGTAAAAGAATAATTAAAAACGGAAAACTTGGTTATTTGAATTTTTCACATAAATTATAGGTTATGTGAAATAGTGTAAACACAAAAGTTGTAGATATTTTTATTTCCTACAACTTTGCCATTTAACTTTTTTCCATAGGACTTGTAGTTTTGCCAGAAATCGAGATAAACCGTTTTTTACCCTTAAAAACTCACCCCCCACTTACTGACCTCAGACCGCCCGTAAAATATTTTTCCTTTCATTTTTCTTATATTTTCTTCCTTTTCTGTTGAGTTTCACCCTACTACAATTTTTTGATAAGAATGATCAGTAAGCTGAGAGAGACCATGTTGAAATGCATGATAATGATGCCCCTTGACGAATCTGACTGGGTTGATGCCCACCTTGTCAAGTTCAACGCAACTAACACCCAAGCGTATTTTTTCTCTACCGAACGTACCTAATTACAACTTTCCAAGATGTATCCGCATCGGTTACTGATAGCCTAGAGCTCCTTATGTTTGATCATGATCTCATTAAGCTTGTTGGTTTCATTCTTACCAGCCCGAGGGCATTTTAATGCTGACCTAAGCTTTGGGCGCTCGGTTCTATTTGTGAGTATGTTTTGAGCCAATTCTCAAAATTCATTCACTACTTAATAGATATTTGTATTGTAATTATAGCGAACGAAGTCGAGGGCAGTTAATGTGATAAAATAACTTTAGCTTTGAGAATAAAATAAAAATTTTACTTACTCCATGCTTTTCTTGTTTCGTGCTGTATTTTGTATATTGAAGGAAGGAAGAGATGTAGGGCACAGAAAAAAATCTTTTTTGATTTTCCTCTAGATGGGGCATCCCAACTTATTCCACACCTCCACCATACAAATGACCGCAGCCAAATAACCTTGTGTTGTGTTCTTACGGTGAGTAGGGTTTTCAGAGCACCTTGGTTCAAGGCCGGGAACGCTCTTCTTGATACCTATGATATTATAAGCGTCCGTAGCTGCTTACCATAAGGTGGACTGTTAGCTTGTTCGCCACCTTAGTAGTATTAAAAAAAAGAAGAATAATGTATTTAATTTATTACCCTAAACTATATAATTATTATAATTGTAACATTATAAACAAATCTGAATGGGTTTTGGGAGGATCTTGAACTGCCATTTTGTGATTTTTATTTTAATTCATTAAGGTAGGGTCTTTGACCATATATTATTTAATATTGGTAACAATTGTTCACAAGTGAAATGACATAAATAATAACTAGAAGTATGAACTTTACGTTGTCACAAAATCTTCCAGGACAGCTTTTACAAGAGATCCACCATTTTGTTAAAGCATTGTTTCAACTTTGAAGATTAGATTAATTATCTATGTACATTACATTGGCATAATTATGTATAAACACAAGTCGCCATTAAACAATAAGAACAAATGATCTGAATTAAATTTGTATCTATAATATAAATTATTAATATTTAGTCAACCATATTTTTATGGTAAGTATGCTTGTTTTGTAAAACCTTGCAAATATAGGTAATAATAAATATTAATAGGTAATTGTAGAGTTCGTGACAGCAAACAGAGCGTGTACAAGAATTTTGTGAAAAAAATGCCATTAACCCGGTTTTCATGGGTAAGTGGACGATAAACAATGAAATGAAGAAACAAACAAAAGTAAAGTACATATTATTTTATACTAGGCTGTGATTCTATATGCTTACTTTACTGCAAATGCTTTAAATTGATACAAAAAAAATCGTATTACCAGTTTATTTCTTTCATTTAAATCATAAATAGAATCTAAGACTGATATAATATCGATTCAATGTATAGTACTCTACCTCGTCCCTTAACTTAAAACAAGCAGAGAATCTTTCGATTTTGCGTACATTTACAATGTTTTCCTAGTACCACCATCTAGTGGGTAGAATACTGAACCTATTGATACACTGGTGCTTAAAAATGAAATTTGCCAATACTTTGCTGGCATGGGACCACCTATATTTTTTTTCCATAAATTATTCAATTTAATATTAGGTCTTTACCTATGAAATTGCCGTTTTGTATGAAAAAATTTAAACGATGTTTTTTCATGTATTTTTTATTTGTATTAATCGAAGTAATCACCCATGCAATCAATGCATCTTTGCCAGCGCAGTGGCAGTTTATTGATGCCCTTCTTAAAGAAATCAGCTGGACGGGAGGCACCAAATTCTTCAAAGGTATTTTGTACTGCCTCTCGGGTATTGATTTTTTTTCCCGCCAAGGAGTTATCCAAATTCTGGAAAAAGTAGTAGTCTGTAGGCGCAAGGTCTGGTGAGTAGGGCGGATGACGGAGAACTTCCAACCCCAGTTCTTGCAACATGGAGACCGTCTGTTGTGCAGTATGAGGTCGCGCGTTGTCGTGCAGGAGCAGCGGAGACGAGCGATTGACCAATGCTGGTTGGAGATGTGCCAGCTTCTCCATCATTGTGTTCAGTTCTTCACAGTACACATCTGCAGTAATGCTCACCCCGTTTGTGAACAAGCTGTGATGAATCACACCGGCGCTAGACCACCAAACAGTGACCATCACTTTTCTAGGGGTAAGTTTTCGTTTAGAGCATTGTTTAGGTGCTGAACCAGGATCCAACCAACTTGCTGAGCGCTTGCTGTTATCAAACAGAATCCATTTTTCATCGCAGGTAACAATGCGGTTCAAAATTCCTTCATTTGTGTGTCTGTTGAGCAGTGCAAGGCACGTCTCGACGCGTACTCATCTCGATCATTGAGTTCGTGGGGCACCCATTTAACTTTTTTACCTTGCCAATTTGACGCAAATGGACCAATATTGTTTTGACGCTAACGTCGAAAGCTGCTGCTAATTCAGCCGTAGATTGTGTATCATCAGCTTCCACAATCGCCTTTAATTCGTCATTGTCGACCAAAGTCTTCGGACGACCGCGAGGTTCATTTTTCAGGTCGAATTTCCCAGAACGGAAGCGAGCAAACCAATAACAGGTGGTGCGTTGGTTTGTAGTGTTAGCTCCGTAAACGTCGTTGATGTTGCGTGCCGCTTGTGCCGCGTTACTGCCACGACGGTACTCATATTCCATAATTACTCGAATTTTTAACGTATCCATGATGACAAAAAAGATTGAAATGCGATGAAAATGTAACACTAAACAATAAACAAATGACTACTTTTGGAAAAAGAATTCCATGTTTTTAAAATAAAATTAATTTGAAATTAGAATTCTTAGCCAAACAAAAATTATTTTGATTTGAAATGGCCAGTACTGCAAAACGGCAATTTCATAGGTAAAGACCTATTATTAATAAAAAAATGTTCACTATATAACCCATTTTGTAATGATTATGCCAGTGATTTTACAGTTAGCTGGAAAATACTTTCCCTGTAGTAAAACATTGAAAGGCTGGTATTATTGTGTGCTGTGTATGTGTATAATGTATGTTTTTCTGCCGTATTGTTTAATTCATTGCTAATAAATATATTTTATTCCGTAATACTGCATCTATTTAAAATTGCCTACAATGATGTTTCAGTTGATATTACTATATAAATTACAGCTTGCAACATCACTCTGCTGTACTTTGTAAGTTACTGAACCATAACTGCGAAGGTTTGCAGTCTTACTATCATTCTTATTTGAGTTTATTATGCATATTTAAATATCTGTTACATAAACTTATAACTGGTTTATAGTAACTATGTTACATGTCAAATTTCTTAACGTAAACATCTATGACCAGTTTGAAAGATATATTTTTTTTTCGATTTGACTATACTGTTAGCCTTAGGGGCCCTAGAGCCTTACGACTTTTACAGCTTCATCGGGCTTGGGGATATTATTGAACCGATATTGTATAGGAGAATTTAACCATATGGATGTTCGTTAATGCTTGAGTTGGGGTATTGAGCAATGTTGTGCCGCATAGGATAAGCTTCAATAATACTATAATAATAATAAATTAGGTTATTTAAAATTAGGTTCTTTGTTCCCAGAAACTGAAGGTTTTATGATGGCAAAACAAGATCAGGTGATAAATACAAAAAACTACAAAAGTACATAATTAAAGACCACAACATCCAAAACCACAAGTGTAGGAAATGTCACCACGCATCTGAGACCATCCAATATATCACTAGTGCCTGCCCATCTCTAGCTCAAACTGATTACACTCATAGACATAACCAAATAGCCCACATAATTCTCCAAAAGTTAGCGATAAAGCATAATCTTATACATTCGGGAGCATACTACAAATATAACCCAAAACCGGTACTGGAGAACCAGAGCCACAAGATTTACTTCGACAGAGCAATTCTAACAGACAAAACAGTACATAATAATAGACCTGACATAACTGTAATAGATAAACTGAATAAACTGACCTACTTAATTGATATAGCTGTCCCTAACACACATAATTTACAAAACACTATTACTGAAAAAATTCACAAATACACAGAACAGAAGGAAGAAATTAGTAGATTATGGAACATGAACAAAGTATATATTGTGCCTCTGGTATTTTCTAGCACAGGGGTCATACCCAACCACCTTCACCATTACCTACAGCAGATTGACTTACACAGCAATACATACATGACCATGCAAAAACCTGCAATTTTAAATACGTGCCGAAGTGTTCGTAAGTTCTTGCAGGAACAAAAAATGTACTCCACTTGACCTTGGTCCGTGGATTTCATAATTACCGAAACTCTTATAGTTTCGAGAAAAAGAATAAAAAAATGGAATTATAAATAATAATAATAATGCTTAATAATACGTCTCTCAATCCGGCTACTTGCATGTACAAGTACAATAAAGGCGTCTGATACTCATAAACTACACGGGTAGTTTCTAGCTGCTTGCTAGTCTAGCCAAGCATCAAGTATCGACATCTATCGACACTAATGAAGAACTTATTTCATTTCTATCAACGTTACAAAGTATTATGAAAACTGAGGTCACGGTTTTCAGAAGACTAAAAAATTATAAGTTACTTTAAATAGTTAAACTAAGTTGTTATTGTCTATTGCAATACATTTTTATAGGTTTTAACATTATAATAAAGATGACAAAAAATATAGTGACATCTGTAATATAGAATAACTTGTTTAATTTAATGTTAATAGATGTCACTATATTTATATTTGAAGCTATTATACCTTATTATTGCCCTCTAGTGACAAGTAGCAGAACTATTTGAAATGTACAGAATTAACAAGCTTACATAATATGTGTGGTTTATCCTAGAGGGCGCTAAATTTATTTTAATTTTTACTTTTAAAGTTTTTGTAACTGATAATATAACAATTTTCCATCAGGCAAAGGCCGTGAAACTAAGTGATCATAATTCGATTGCAGTTGATGGATCTATGTAAAAATAGGTAATAATGTAAACAATTGCGATAAAATCCATACGGCGTTTGTTTACATGGCATTGTGGAAAAGTGGATAAGTAATAGAGTTTTTAGCAATTTCGAACGTTATTTCTCAACCTGTTGTTGATTCAACCTTTGCTATTTTATACATTACTGCTATTGAATTAACATTGCAGCTCCATTGTCTGTCTAGTGTCATGAAGTAATGATATTATTATAAATAAATATATTTTTTTAGATATTTTCATCAATATTAATTATTTAAAATTTAACATTATAACCAGTAGCGTAGCCATGTGTCGGCCTTCCAGGAAGGCGACAGATTTACTCACTTCTTTTTTTATAGCGTGCAAGAAACCTAGGGCCAATAAAATTTATACATTAATTGAGATTAATATGTACATTTTTGTCTACACTTTTTTACGAAAAGGTTTTTACGAAATTTTAGTACTTTACTACTGGCCGAAAATATTGGAATGTATTATGGGGTTATTGACATAAAAATATAAACAAATTTTACGGAATTGAATCAATTTATTTTCATTTTAAATACACATTATCATATGCTTATATTTCAATTGTATCAAAATTCTTATTACAATCATTATGCATTTTAATTAAAAAATGTACATAGGTAATAATATTCACATGGTATCAGTTCATTTATTAACAACTAACGGCACGTTTACACACTTATAAAATAATTACATAAATAAGCATCTTAATATAAGGCTAAAAGTCTTTCTTGGCTAAAACGGCATGTGATTCTGCCATCTAATAATACTCTACTCGATATAAAATTAATAGATAAAAGCCGATAATATAAAGTTAATGCTTCGCATAGGAATATCAATCAGATTCTAGTAAATACTGTCAAGAAAGGAAATACTATAAAATCTATTAATAAATATTTAAAATAAAACGATAGTCATAGGTCACAATTAATAAATAAAGATTAACAAAAAGCTACTATGTAGGTAGTTGAAATAGTCAGAAGAATAGTTAAGTACAAAGGAACTGAACAGAAATTCTTAAATACTAATTTTCAATAAATTAATGAATCACTATCTACAGAATACTAAATATCACAGTGAAAGTACCCAATACTTATTCAACAAAACATTGTTTCGTCAAGCACCTCAAACAACATTCCACGCGTAGAGAGCATTTAACAGTAACAATAAAATAAGTACATAAGGACAATTCTATTCGCGTTCAATAAATAAATAAAATTATAAATTAAAGTCGATCAACTCGTAACGATTCTCTTTCCTTTCGGTGTTCTCGTGTCTTTCTTTTCTTTCAATTTGGCTTCATAAGCGGCGCATCGGCTGTTGTCGCTTATAACTTTTTTACCTTTTGGACATCTGAATTCTAAATACCAATTATTTAAAAAGTTACCGTATGCCCTGAACGCTATGTAATCGTTTTTAAGACATTGAGGCGCATCGACTTTTAAGTCCAAAGCGTTTATGTATTTGTTTGGACTTATTTGCGGTACTGGGACGTTAACATATATCATGTCGTCTCTTATTTCAGCTATAGTGCTTTCTAGTCTATTTAGAGTCTTCTCGAGTAGTTCTTGACGAGTTTTGTTGTAAACGGTGAACGGATCATCTGCGAAGCTGACTTCGACTTTGATGAGATGTTCGAATATTTCTTGAAATTCCATGAGCGATTTGTAAAGCTTCGGTATCAGGTAAGTGAACTGTAACAAAAGAAAACAATTATTAGGTAAAATTATTATACTAATAGTCATTTATTTTCTGGTCATTGTAGTTTCCAATCCTAAAGAATTAAGTCCTTGAGGATTCACCGGATATCATTATTTGTCATGATCGGATCAATAACTACACAAATAAATTAGATTACCTTAATTACGGAACACCGTGGATTAAACTAGTCATCCGTGTTTGTATTTTACTAGAGTAATTACAACCTTTTATGCGATTCTAAAGTTTACTGACTTATTGCTATATTTATATGTACAGGTTAATTCACAGCATCATAATAGTTGGTAGGTTGACATAGTATATTTTTAATTTACAAAGCTTCTATGAGTTACATTTACGTAAATAGTATATCGTATGAAAGGTTTATATTCAGAATATGTTTATAATAATAGTTATAAATAGTGAATATCGAGGTAAGTAACAAATTAAAATAACGCGTCATATAATATGGTTAACAGTGTACTGCGAAGCTAATTCGTGTCGAGGCTGTATCAGAAGCGTTTGCGATCGGTGTGACTTATTCCACCGATGACAACGTTCGCACTAATGTCATAAACGTGCATTTCAAGTCATTGTTTACTTATAAAGCTTCTGTATATTGTTTTTGTTTGCTTATAACATATTACTATTATTTTGTTTATTAACAATATTAAGTATATTTCGTAAATTTTAAAGTTGGAACTCTTTTAGTTTGTTTCGTTCGTTTAGCTTTTTCTTCTGATAAAATTGCAACGGTTAGTCGACTGTGCGGCTATAGTATAAAATATAATGTTAATTTGAAAATATAGTGATTATAAGTGTAGTGTGTCATGATGGGATTAGAATCGAAGAATTTTTGATGCAGCCGCAGTAGGTGACACGCTTAATCAAGGAGAGGATTTTTGACTACATACATGAATAGGCTTTCTCATTCTGAGGATAGTAGGTAGCTAGTAGATGTGCGCTACAAAAATTGTCTTGATTTTTATTTGAATGCAAAAAGTATTTTCAACTTATTTTGACTATCTCGTTGATTAGTATAAACAGCACAAATCTTCTTAATTTGAGTTTAATGTTAATATTAGGTCGATGAAGCTTCGCTTGGTATCTTAAAAAAACCTTAAAAAACCTATCTAGATAAACTTGGAAAGTGAATCATGTAAATCTAAATTTAATCCAAATCTTTATTAGTTAGAGCTGTTTTCGAGAAACCAATCTATCCATCTATATGAATAAAATGATTGAGGTTGCCATTGTACTCGTGTCACGCAAAAATTACTGGATAGGTTTTGATTTTTTTTTTATTTACTTTTTAGATCCTACTCCTTAGTCCTTATAAAAAAATCACGATATCTTCATTCAATAAAATGTTATTAAAGTTTTAAGAAATTACGATGTATATAAGCACTACGCGTTCATATGTACGCGAGCGGGTCCGCGAAATACCACTCACTATAACCGAAATACCACTCACTCACTCATCACGAGATTTCGGAAATTATAGGTCCGATTGACTTGCAATTAAGAAGGACGGATTTTACGTAAACCGTATTTTTTAACACCGGTGAAACCGTGTCGCACGGTTAGTAACACATGTATACAAGAATTGCTAACTGAATTGTGTTAGATAAATTACTGTATTTATTTAGTTATATGTTCCTTATAACAATGATGTACTATGTGTTCCACGTAGGTAGACCGGACGACCCTGCTCACCTCGTTTGTAACGGATAACTCATACCTTATTTATTGTCTTTTAAAAATACCTTTTGTGTATTCAGTATATTTGCACGGATACTTCCTATATAATATGTGTATCTTTTAAATAAGATATAGTCATTTACGACTTAAAAATGAATACATATATTATGCCTGATGACATATCTATTTCAAATAAGATTTATTGATATTTGTTTACCAAACTTTTTTTCATGTTATTTAATTTTGTTCCATCACAAAGTTGTTTGTATAAAAGTGTTTTTTGCCTTCGTATTTGATTATAGCTCGACCTTCGTTAGTGCGACCTTCATAATGGTCTGCGGGACGCGGGAGAGGAACAAAACCGACCAATAGACGTTTGACGTATACATGGACCTACTCGGTTTTATTTTTGTGACTGTTGCACATGAGATTTATTTTCCGCGATAGGATTACGGACGCTACGTTTTAAAAAAACTATAAAGTCAATCAAAAGCAATGCTTTAACGCGTTATTATTCAACTATATGGTCAATATATACCATTAAACTCATAGAAGTTTTATTAAAACTGCGTGTAAAGATTGTTTTTCAATGTAGTAGTTTTTTGACTAGCATTTTAATAAGGACAACAATATTATGTGTATTAAATCTAATATTTATCATTACATATATATCCCAGTTGCAATAACAAGCATAAACTATTTGTCATAAAATAAAAGTTTCATCTCAATACCCTCAATACTCAATACGGGTCGTGCAGACCCGTCGCTCCACGTACTCAAACCACCAAGAGGGTCGCGCTTACAGCGGTCGGTTTAAAGCGGTTTGAGTCGGTTCTTAAATTATTTAAAAACTAAAGTCTTTATTTAAACTTTAGTTAGTACTAATTAATAATATTATAAATAATGTGTGAGAATTTTGTAAGTTTGTGTACATGTAGACGGTCGAAACCACTGGCACCTCTTTGGTACATTGTTTTCGCATTATATATAATTGAGCATTACACATATCACGCATTATATATATCTCTAAGGAGCGGAGCAGTAACCATGAATGTCAAGCAATTAGGAAATCGACGGTAGGCAACACTGGTGCGTTAGCGAATAAAACACACGTGAAACCATGAGCCATAGTTAGCTTTTAATAAATAATATTTTTCAACTTTTGCCCTTTAAGTAAGAATAACAAATTCTTCAATAATTTTCAATATGTAAATACCAAGACAACTTTTGCATAGGGCTCTCTCGTATGTATTCATTCCAAAACTGATTCATATTTTTCCTTAATTAACAATATTGTTTATGACTATTATTGTTAATGGAACAAATACTCATGCCATCATACGCACCACAAACGTGTTGTCTGAAAGTCTACAATTTCAGTGACTAATACATGAATGTGACAGAAAAATCATACGCCCATACGTGCCGCTAATAAATGAATTCATCTAGTTAATGAACGGCAGTGTTCCCGGAATCGTCCTTAACGCAATCGTGCTCTGCTTAAGTCAAATTATGTCTCTAGACTTCCTCAATTTAATTATTTTATGTGTAAAATTATTCATTTATTATTACGTTTAGTTTAATTGTAATTTTGATGTTTATATTTAAGCATCTATCGAATGACTTTGTTTTTAACCTCCGATGCAAACAGAGCAGTTTAAAATGTGTATTTGTATCTGTCTGTGGTATCGTAGTATTCAAACCGATGACCCGATTTCGGTTTAGTTTTTTTTTTTGTTTGAATGATGGCCTGAACTCTCGATTAGGTTCTTAGCTGTGATTCAATAAATGTTGTTCAGTCGTTTGAAGATTCCACAAGTTAGGTCGAGTCCAAATTTGGTGATCTGTTACTTTAATCATTTTAGAAGAACATGGTAATCTTAATCTGATGCTACAGCATCATTTGAGATCTGTCCAACTCCTCACCAGCTTACATGCAGAGATATCGTGTTTGTGCTCATTGGAATGGTCTCAATGAATAGGTTATCTGTGTAGGGTTGTTTTAAAGTATAAATTTACTTTGTAATACGGATTTTTGAAATAATATTAACTCGCTGTAAGGTCTTTGTATTATCACAATGCTAATTAAAATTCCCTGTAACATCTATTGTAAGAACATAAAAAAAATATAGTTATGTCTGTATATTACTAATCCAATTTCGCTACTAAGATTTAGTTATGTTAAAATTTTAAATGCATAGGTGTTGTTTTAGATACAAATATTTTTATTTTATTTTGAATAACATAATTTTAAATGCGTCATCAACATAACTATCAAATTATAATACTAGAATGGAAGGTTCAAATGTTTCTATCATAAAAATGACTAGGATTACGAAGAGACAAGCATTATTTTCATTCAAAATTAATTAGAAACCTTTCACGGCTCATAAAATCATATATGCGTCGCGTTTTCCCGACCATTGTCGTAGAAATAGGTGAGACGATAATAAAAGTGTTAAAGTATGAAAGCTGAAAACTCGACAATAAGTCGTAGATTTTGCGTTAAAGAGGCGAGCTTAACCTGCGGGACGTGTCGGAGACAAACGGACCACTCCGGAATCGTATGTTCACATTCGTCTCACATGGACAAATAATGTGTTTTTAACATTTCGTATTGTTTTGTTAAATCGTAAATACTGTACAAACACTAAAAGTACTCGGTGCGCGGGCGGCCGCGAGACCGAGCTCTTGTCACCGTGAAAGCGCGCCGACGATGTTACGACTTGTGGAATTTCTGCCCTTTATTCAAATACTGAAAATCAATAGTGGCAGTTGAATATGGTGACTTGCATATAGACTTACTTATCTATTGTATGTCAATTTTTATAGCATTTCACTTACTTGATGATTTTTAATAGACAAATGCATTAATTATTTTAATATATAGCAGTTTACTGCACAATTTATTGGGCGGCATAAGGATGATGATTTATTAATTTTATTGCTGTGCTTATTCTTGACATGTAAAATATTTAAAGTAAAATACTTTATTTAAAGTATTTTCACCAGTTCAATTGACCGAGCACGTCATATTATCGCTAAGGTTTTATAGAAAACTAGAAAAAAAAATAGTTTTCTAAAATCTACATTAATCTTTCGGCGAGCCCTTTATTTTAACGACTCATTTGAGCAGTATTTAATTTTTAAATTGTTCGTATGTCAACTAAAGCCGGAGCGAAGAGGAGATCACTTGAATTCTAACGCTTTCTGTGCCCAATGTTTAAATATTTGAATTTGTTAAGTGGCTGTACATTGACGAACTGACGAGGCATGTGCCAGAAATATTCAATATTCATCGCCTCAGATACTGGATCACACAACACTAGCGTGTTAGAAAATTATTTTGTCTGTGGTCAACGGACATAAAGCTCGTTATATGTGTGACGATATTGACGTTTCGAATGCTCACATACTTATTGTCTCGTGTCGCATTAACTTTTGTGTACTAATTAGTGGGCGAACAGTATGAATACATTATAGAAAGTCACCATGACCAGATGTATGTTCTGTATACATTATCTATCTATCTATATCTATATTTACATATTATAAAACTCAACGTTTCTCTGTCTGTCTATTGTTTATGTATCTTTTCAAGCGAAAACCACTTATCGGATTTACATGTTTCATAGCTATGTCATCTAGCCAGGTTATAGGATATATTATTTTGTAAGACAAAGTAACATACGAAATAAGCAGTGACTAGCGGAGCCGAACCACAGCCAGTATTATATAATTATTACAGACTGATATTGTAAGTTGAAAATAAAACACTATAACATCCTATGAAAAAAAAGTGCACTACGTTATCATTAAGATAATTATTTTAACGTTAGATAAAATACACATCAATAGTGTTCAAAGGTCCGTCGGGGATCGCGTGTACCGCGGCAGAATCATGCGGTGTCAATCTATGCAAATTTCTTCGAAACGTTTAACTGGCTGCTTGGTCTGCTCCCACAAAGGCTAACCATAATACCGATTTATATAACACCAGCGTAAAATGAGCCCAGTTCGTTAAAACACTCTGTTACTAACAACGTTCGCGTTTTGTTAATAGCAGTTCTACATCTTCTGGTTGTTTATATTCTCGAATAAACACCTTGATTACAAAGATAATAATTTTATTTCATCTTAGCTTTTTGATGATTTTATGTCAATAATCAGTCTGGAAATGTGGCAAAGTGTTTAATTTGTTTTTATTGTTGTATCTATGGTTGATTTTATCGTCTTAACTAAGTCCATTTATGCCTTTTAAAACTGTAATAACGCAATAAATGATACAATATCTATTAAATTGAGGTTATAATGCATGTAATATATTTAAAACTGCATCAATTTTGAAACGTAAGCGGCGATGAAAATTAGTATGCGTTCGTATACTTATAGCCCTTAAGTACAATGTGAAGTAAATAAATACAGTACAAGGTCTGGACGAGTGTAATTTGGCTCGACGAAACCTCATTTAACTTGCATTGGTGGGGTCTCGAGCACGAATATTATAAACACTGATTCTTTGTCTTGAAAAGAGGTAAAAATAATGTAAAAACATTGAACGGGTGGAAAGAATGATGGGATGGACCAGCCACACCCAGAGACGTGGAGTGATTGACCGAAATAATTACGCTGTCAGTTACTTCAAAATCCACTTCATATATAATATTATGAGATTTTATAAGATATTTATAAGGGTACAAAGAATTTTATAACTGAATATTAAATTATAGCTGAACGGAATATTAAAATCATCAATAAAGTATTTGCTGTGTACAATAAAATTGAACGCTTAGTATTTACTAAATTGTTGAGTATTCATAATGGTTTAATTATTAAATGGAAATTATTAGAAAAGTGAAAAAAGATAGGTACTCACTTTTCTTTCTGTAACTGACGCACCGACCCGACGTGAAGTCTTATAATTGTGGAAATGAATATCTACAAAGCTGATCGTTGGTAGCCAAGAAGGCATCCCGTCTCTGTATTCCCTGGTCTCGTTCAACACTCTCTTTTCCTCAGTGAAATAGGTCCTCGTGTTCTTCAATTTCTTCTTTATTTTTGTCATCGCGTTCTTGAAGCGGTCGGCCTGTGCGTTCCTTTGTTTTATTAACGCTGCCGTGTCTTTGGTCTGTGTCACAAGCTGCTTTCTTATAGGTCTGCGTTTGTGGTCTAGCCGAGGGTCTGCCATTCGTATTCTTGATATTTCTTTGGTTGGTTGTGTTAGACTGTCATGCTTCCTTTCATGTCTGATCTTGTGTTCCAACGTTCTAGCCTCGGACGTCGTTAGACACATTGTTATGATCACTACCACTGATGTAGCTACCAGAAGCTTTTTAGGAAAATCTGTAACAAATAGTACAAATTTTAATTCGATCGTTTTTAATGAGCTATTTATTATAAGGAAGTGTTTCATACATGCTATTCTGATTAAGGCAATCAAAGCCGCTATGTTATATATTATTACATATTATTTATCTTTGTGAAAGCAGTTATCGGATTAACTGACTAATAAGGAGATAACAGGTAAAGTACAAATCTTTTATGTTATCTTTACAAATATTGCAAAATATGTATTTCATATATTAGTAGTTGCGATATAGTTGAGATAGTTGCAATTAGAGAAGTAGTGCCCGGCCTTCGCAAAGTAGCAGCGAATAATAGTTTTCGTTTCTGTGAAGTCACATATAAAAAATAATAAGGCATATGATTATTGTAGACGTGTTGGTATAGTGTCCCCCGTGCGTAAGTATGCGCTCGTTCGATCTCATCTCGGACTGCTTTCTCAACCATTAGCCCAAGTTGATAAGCGTGTGCGACGCACGTGATTTTTTTAATTCAATTTCGGTGTATATATATGCCAGTAGTTTCTATATCCTACTAATGTGTAATAATTTAATTTCTCATATATTATACATCATATATATGTTTTGCATTATTCATAATAATAAGATATCGTAAAATAATTTAGCAATAAATTGTTCCTAATCTTCAGCGTTTAAATTAATTTATATGAAAGATAATATTTCATAATGTTATGATTATATTAGGTGCTCGTATATTTTTTGAATATTTAAAATGTACAGGTTTTCGCGAAATATGCGTATTGACGAAAGTGTCACGCCTGTTGCAATTGGCATTGTGCAAAAAAATTTCATATTATGTCCACTCTTACGATTCAACCTTTGACAGTTATTGAAGGTTTTGATGTTTTGCGTCGAAGCCGTAAAACATATTTTATGTCCATGCGCAGGCTTACAATACTGTTCAGAGACGTTTTCATACTTTTAAAAGGTGAGAGACTCCAGCCTGAGAAGAAGTTAGCCTTTGTACGATTCGAGTGTTAATCATGAGAAATGTTTACTTTTACATTATTTTTTCGTACATCAAAGTTTTACTTAAATATGAGTTTTTTATTATTTACAAATTATACTGTTATTATTTACGTACGACGGTTAAATATAATCGAATATGTAATACGTTACTTTGAACAAATGAGTTAACACTTCTTTATTACGTCAGATGAGGATAAGCCGAGGTTTATGGTCAGTGATTCATTAGGTCAATTCATGTCGTTGACAATTTAATGTATGTTAAGTAAATACTGGAGACAAAAATAATATATCGTGTGAATTGCACATAAATATAGTTGTCAATTAAATTAGAACTTTTAAAAATTACTGAATTTTAAATTAAATGAAATTTTTAAATGATTATAGTATTCATTATCACCGTTTTATATTTTTATAACAAAACGCATTCGCCAGATAGACAATGCTCTCATATAATTGTTACCGCGAAAAACGTGGAATATTTACATACGGTGTTTCCATCATGGGGTTTTCCCAATAATTTACTGTGTTGGTAATTGTTGGTTTTCAGTCATGTTTTTATATACTACCAAAGTATTTGTTTAGCATATCATCACAATAACATTGATATTTAATGCAATTTGGATAATGTTATAACTTAGTTCTGATTCTAATTTTAAAAAAGCAGTTAAAGTTAAATGGGCCTTAAATAGTAACTTAAAATTGAATTTAATAACTACACAATACTAAAGTGTATCGATGTCATAAATGGTAAGTGCTTTGTAGAACCAAATTTGGAATGTCAAACTATATCGTATGACCTATCATCGATGTTTCAGAGAAAACTCTTTGTACAAGTGCCGACGAACAAATGTTTTCAATATACGTCGTCTAATGGATATACTGTGCAATTCTTAAAAAACGTTGGCGAACTATATTCCTTCGGGAATATTATTACGATATACTTGCACATAAATAGTTCTCTATTATGATTGTAGTGTTTTTTATCTCAGTTTCTGTGCTTCTGATAAATAGTTTTGTGTTGAAATAATGCCTTATATACGGAATTGTTTTTATAATTGTCAATTTATATGAATTGATTTTACATTTCAATAAATAAATGTGATATAGGGTAATTTAAAAAAATATACCGTCAGTTTTAGGTACCTACCCACATCAAATGAACAATTGTTTACGTTCCTGTTTTATGAGAAATGTATGTTAAAATGTTACCTGATATATATTTTTTAAATTAAAACTAAGACACACACCAGTTAAAAAGACATCCATGAACAATGCATTGATGTAGGTCCTTTGGGCAAGTCCATATTCATCCGAACAACAGAGTCCCGATTTTCTTATTGTTAGGATTTTTTTTTAATTTGCAGAACTAAATCTAAACACTGGCCGATAACACTCACGAAAATTTCACCGTTGCTACCACAAATTTAGATCGTTTTTATATTTTCGAAAAATTTAAAGCACAATTGAAGTTGATTATTCGCACTCGTATTATAATGCGGTGATTGAAGCGTGTGTCACCGGTGTGGTTTGAGGAGCGAGTGTGCGGGACCGGCGTCGCGACCAGCCTTCGCTCGATGAATGGATACCAAAATGCGGAACCGTACATGAAATAGCCGGTCAAACACTATGCGAAAACCCTTACCCGTGCTTGACAGAAAACAAGCTTTTACCCTTGCGGAGACTCCTTATTTTTTTTTTTGTTTAAAAAAATTAATACTTTAAAATCTATTTCTAGATTAAATTTTTACTTTCATTATTTCTTGCTTATTGTAATCTAAATATCTATACTATTATTAGAAAGCTCATTAGATTGTTTATTTGTTTGTATGAACGCGCTAATATCTGGAACTAAAAGTCAGATTAAAAAAACAATGTTTGCCATTTATAGCTTAATTATTCAGGAAGGTTATGTAGGCTTTAACTTCACGCTACAACCCTAAGGAGTGGATCATAATCATGCACGTCATGCAATCTGGCAAGATGTAGGCAAGTACGGGAAGTCAGAACAACGATAGTTTAGTTTGCGGCAGTGCGGTGGAGAGTCTCTCACGGGTGAAACTGTGTGGCATAGCTACATGAACGTCTATATAGATGAGATTGATCAATTTAAAGCAGTTTTTATGCTATTGCTGAACAAAGTGTGCCAGCTAGTAACATATATAATTGATAAATTATTAGATCATGGTCATTTCATTTAATTGTGAAACTATTATCTCATTTGTGAACTTTGCAATTATAATTTTTTGATAAAGTTTTTTTTTATAAATATTATCAGTGCGAAGGATGTCTCTGCGGACGGCATTTTTCTTAATCTTGTGCAAGTGATTCGGTTAGATTTCAATGGTGATTCATCGATGAGTCTATACTAATGAGAGTTTTTATCGGGCATTATTCGTCGCGCCGATGGTTCAACCGACCACGTGTCGCATCTTTGTAACGGATTGTGATCACTTTTGATAATGACAATTAATTTGAATAATTACTATTTAGAACGTTATTTATCATGTTGTTGTATCAAATATTTATCAATTATTTATATCGTGTTTGGTTTTGGAAGGTATTTATTATAGTAAATTTAGATGAAGACATTCGGAAGCGACAGTGTAAGAAAATAAGATTTTCGGAATCAATCGAAGCCGAAGGGTTTGATATTTTTCAACGAGTGTCTAGTAATAGACCACGGTCGCACACGAAGTGAAGATGTGACAAATGGTATATAAATAATTATAACTATGGTTTTTTCACTAATGTATCGTTGAATGTTTCGAATCTACGAATATGTCGTTTAATGTGGCGTCCGTGAGCTATAATAACTTCAATATCTTAGTGATGAGAATAATAACCCAGTAATTGCAATAAATAAATATCAAAATGATATTTACCTACCAGGAATCGAATCATTATCCCCAGTCATTTATTGCAGACATATATACTCGTATACATACGTTTTTTTTATTCGCTACCGAAACAGCCGTCAATGAAATTATTAATTGGACAGAGAACACTTATAAGGACTTTATCGATGTATTTAAACGAAGCGCCACCTAGATTTAGCGTTTGTACAATTTATAAACGACTTTCATTTTCTTTTTTACACTGTGACATGACGCTTGGAATGACGTTCATGGATGACAATCAACACGAACTATCAAGGACAATCTATATACGCAAATAAGGTAACATAAAAGTATCATAAACATAAACATAAAGGTAACATAAGCATAAAGGTAACATAAGCATAAAACGTGACCTTTTTTTACTAGAACATTAATTCTTTACCGTGATGGCACTGTAATTCTGAAGTGATATTTTTAAAATAATTCTCTTAAATAAATGAGGGCCCCACCTCCTCTCAGGAAAAAGTGTAAAGTGACTAGAAAATTAAAAATTTAAGGTATTTTCCCAAGATGGCTCAGTAGTAGGGCGTTTAGTAGTTAGATTGACGTGGGTTGGAAAATTTAAATACTCGACCTTTCGGCGAAGAAAAATATCGTGATGAAACCATCAATCTTAACTTCACGTGGCCAGTTACCACATTCAAGTTAAAACTTTGTTAACGAGTTAATTTTATATGCATATTGTTTAACCTCGCTAATCACTAAATAGCAAGTTAGGTATAGGAATTTTACATATTAACTTTGCCGTCCCAGTATATAATTTGATAACTAATCAAATCATCAAATTTTGTGGTTAAGTACTAATCCGTTTTAATAATTTTGCATATACATTTTGAAGTGTTTTATATACGGGTCCCTTACGGCATTTAGTTTCTGGTCTGACCGTTCGAACGGACATTTCGTATTTACTTTGACAAGTTTTCACGTTTTTTTGTCCCGCGGCTAACAAGGCGATGCCATTGTACTTACGCTTAGTGATAGTGTCAATATGGTATTATTATGTTATGATTAATAGGTACTAACACCACGTGAGATTCTTATTTGTTTCTTTTTTCTGAAGAGGATACGTAAGCGGTTATATAATATTATTTCATTTGTGAATAATGTGTCTCATATATTTGTGTTAAATTGATAGGGTAAATAATTTAACAGAAATTTCTTTGATAGGATATTTTGTATATTAATGTTTATTTTTCAAAATTATCTGTAACATATATTTCATAGATATAATATATCTTTATAATCAAAGAGAAATTATAATATATACACATATTATAAAGAAATAGTGCGATTTTTTTGAATTTGTGTTATGTATGTGGATTGTGTATTGTGGAAAAAAAATACTCCTCCAAAAAATATTTTGTATTTTAGAGCCTATTTTGTATTAAGGAATTGAGCAGTAACCATGAATATCAAATAATCTGGCAAGCTTTAGGCAGTACGGGAAGTCAAAACAAAGATAGGCTACACGAGTCAATTGGTCGAATAAATTTAACACAGATGAAACCATGGGTCACATATAGTTAATTTCAAAAACATAGATAATCATGGATATTCATAGTCGTATTAAATGGGAATAGAACTTGTTTATATTATTCCTTATATTAGTGTAGGTACTGTAGGAAAAACTCGATGAATGAAAACACCATAAGGATAACTTTATTAAAACAATTGTGGTAACACCCCAAGAATGCTAACAGACGTCATGGAATATGAATCATAAGCTTCGAAACTTGCGTGAATCGTGACACGACTCTCTGCCCACTCTTTTTGTGTCAACGAGCGTGAAGATAGGACTATAGTTCACAATCTATAGTACAATGACAATGGAGATTCCTAACGATCTTAATGACTCGGGTTTCAGTAATTAACTTTTCCAATATAGTTAAATTTAAAAAAATTATAATAATAGGTTTATAATTGAATGTTAACGGCCTTTCCGGCGGCTGTCTCATCGTGTGAGTCACGGATTTTCCGAATTTTCGCGATGGGAAAATTAAATCCATTGTATTCTACAATGGCGGACAAAATTGTTGAGCCGACACGTTTCAATACTTATCGAATTTAATGCTTCTTTCGAACTGGTACTGTTAGCCTTAAGGGCCCTGAGAGTCTTAACGGCTTTGATAAATTCACCGGTTTTGGGGAATTTAGTAACAATTAACTTACTTGATATAGCTGTAGTTTTAGAGATTCCAAAAATGATGGATTTTGTATTTTATTGAGAAAACATTATTTCATATGATATTTAGGTATTTTATAAATTACAATTAAAATTTTGTTTGCAATTTGTAATCACATCAAAATTTGTATTTACAATCAAATCGATAAATAATCTTCAGATGGATACAAAACAAATTTCATATTGGACAAGCAACCGACTGCTAATTCATTCGCGTAATTTGGATATAAAATTTAAAAAGGCTTAATAGCTTTTATCACTGATGGATAATTATTGTAGCTATAAATTAGTCAAAGAGAGATAGTAGTTTGAAAGATTACCTCATACAAACATACAAACTTTACCTCTTTACGGTAGTAGTATATTATATATTTCAGATACCTCTTTTTGATATTTCAAAAAATTTTATATTTTGGCCAGTACTGTACAACTGAAAACTTATAAAAGTCGGTGTCAAATCACCGAATGAGTTCATTTCGTTATTACTCACTGGCTGCCTGTAGAAAGTATGCTCGTTAGATCCGCGTAGCTTTGCGCGATTCGTCATCCTTTAAATATTAAATAACTTTGCGCTGCGATATTATTCTGAATATTAAGTATTGACATATCCGTTGTTATATTAAAAAAGAAAGTGTGATATTAAGGTATAAAAAAATATTTTTAATTTCTAATTCGATTTAAAATAATAATATTCATAACTTTGGTGACAAATATTAATTAGTGAGACAAAAAAAATCTTTGCTGCATAATTTATTTATTAAGTAAAATAAAATCTATTTATTTTTAGTAAATAGTAATTGAATGCGAGAAACGAATGTTTATTTTTTTCATGAAAACTCAGCGTTGGTAAAGAGCGGGTAATATTGTAAATTCTTCCGTAAACAAGGTTTAGTCAGCTAATTTAACTTTACCGTAAACTCAAATAGCGTAGCTTCCTCGACTGTCCGACTGCGGCCGGCTTTACATTGCCAATACGCGAAATGTCATTGTTCGCGAGCCGCAATATAAATCATGCTTTACGTATAATTCGAGAAAGCCTTACTGTGTTAATACCCTTCACCCCATTTACACCACAGATTAAAATCAACTTCTAACATAAATATTAAAGATTTTCTAAGTCGCATAGTTTTGTGTTGTTTATTTTTAAGCTGTATTTACTGGATTGTGGTAATTTTCCTTTTTGTACATAATAACAATATGGTTTGTTATAATCTATGGTGAGCGTTAGGGTAAAATTCAATACAATATACTACATAATAATTAAACCGCTCTGGTGTAAAGTAATTTTGCTTATTCACAAACGTGACTAACTTATTGAATATATCTCATTTAGTTAATATTATTTATTAATTCTACAATAATATCCATAATTCTAAAATCGTTTATTTTTTCAGGAGTAATCTAGGTCAGCGTTTGGATATTCGTCAAAAAAGTAACAGTTGTTTTTTTTTCTTAGGTGAACATATTTTGTAATATATTTGAAATCGTAGACTCACTAATTTCATATTAATAGCTTAGATCATTTCTATTACTATCAAATAAGTCATCGATATTACGCGTGCGATATGACTTATACGAGTAAGAGCTATCATATGTTATCACTATATCAAAATCAAATTAGGCGATTTCAATTCGGTATATTAGGTCATGATTTTTATTTAAAATTTTTGCAATATTCTTACGTGTGTATTAAGCTTAAAATCTGAATTTTGTGCTCGATTAATTTAACCGCGATTATTAATTTGACATGTAGCAATTCTCACATCGATTATCTCCAACTTAGGGCTGATTTTTCAATCGTCAGTTAACTTTATTTGAAGAATTATTTTGACGTTTTGACGGATAATGCATTATACAACTGTCAACATAAAAATAAAAACATTGATTAATGTTATCTGGCGATTGAAAGATCAGGCCTTAACATTATAAATTCAAACATAAATAAGTAAATTTAATTCAGCATAAATTCAAGTTATGACCTTTAAAATTTATCATTGAATACTATGTATTAAAATATCCTTTTAATTGTGTTTAAAAATATAGAGCTTGAGAATACAGAACGATAATAAGAATTATGTTATGTTTGTAATAACAATTAAAAGTTACGTCGAGTTAAATTAATGTACTATATAATAGGTAGGTATTTATAATTTTAAAATAAAATTATCTACATACTAATATTTTTATAATAAAGACATAAAGTTTGTGCATATGTTTGTGTGTATATCTCTAGTCTAGTCTAGTTTACTGATCCTATCCTAAAAATATTTATACTGATAGAATATCAGCAGCTAAGTACTGGCTGATGACTTTTTTGTTTTTAATTTTTATATTGTACTTAACGTGTACGATTGCTGGTTATTTGAAAAAAAAAAACGTAAGTATATTTATAAATATATAAATTTTATTTAGTACATATTAATGATGTCATTTATTTATAAAATTAATCATATTGTAGGAGCAAAATAAAAAAATACTTACTGAATCTTAAAGGTATGGTTTTTTGTTTCTTTGATGGACATCCGTTACAGCAACATACGCAATTATCAATCATTTTTATTATTGTTTATTATTATCACAGTTTAAACAAATCTTTGGTAAAAAATCACAGATTTTTTGTTTTTACTTAACACTTTTATATTACACAATTGAAAATTCTAATAACAGAAGGCACGTGCTCCGTTAAAGTGCATATAAATATTTGCGGTTACGTTTGAATTGAGTTCAGGACACGATGTAAGCGGACGGTTACGTTCGGTTCGCCGCGTTACGTACAGTGTGTATCCTAAACGGATTTCCACGGCTTTTATGTGGCCGGCCGGCGTTCCTGTACCGATAAGCTGAGTATGGGGTGAAAAAAACCGATTGTTTGATTTAGAGGGCTCGTCAGCGTGCGGTATTACGTCACGGATGCGACGTCGGCGCGCGATTAGGACGTAAACGGGCACATGCTCTTACGCAATAAGTTGTTAAAATAAATACACGTGTTTCAGAACCGGGTCCTGGCCTATGTGAAAATACGTTCCCTTCAGTCGTTCTTGCAATATTTATTGTTATAGTTTCATTGCTGTTTGGATCAGATCCACATTTGTATTAAGTTATATAATTAAGATTGATTATATCAACTTTATAATGACTAATTAAAACTGTTTAATATTTATAAAATATTATGGATACAAATAAATTAATAATTAAGGCAAAATCACATATACATACCAACAGTATAATTATTATTATAACGATAAAATTATTCTATTGATTGTTTATTGTCCTATGAGTCCATAAAAATATCTGTCAGGGTTGAAAATGCGTTATTATTTAACGGATTGCTTCTTCTTCCTAACTTGGCAACTACTTCTCTATAAAGTAGGCCATTACTCCCAATATCGAGTTAATATAGAGGGTCTTGTTTTATGGTGATTTCAATATCCTAACAAGATAGTGGCTCCCTTGTTAGAGCTTTCTAGGGAGTTTTTTTTCATCTCAGAATTCATAGTCCATGTTATTATTCCTAATCCACTTAATTTGTATACAATAAACAAATAACACAAACTTATTAATAAAAAATCAAAACCACGATACAGTTTGAGATCCCACCAAAAACTTCTTAACGGAGGTCAACCCTTGTATATTGATAATGGTTATTGATTTGGGAATAACAAAATTATGCTCACAAATCCATATGAAGGTTCGAGAAGAAGGCAGTAATTCATAATATAAAATACATCTACAAGAAAAGCGTTGTGTAGAAAGAGATCGTTATAAAAGTCCATTTAATATCAGACTAACGAAGGAATACAAAACTTAAAACACACTAATAAAAATAAATGAGGATTTTGTGTGAGATCGAAAGTGAATAGGCCTTGAAGTGGTTACATAGAATAATTAGTGGTCGAACGAATGTAATTCATTTAAATATTTTAAATTTGTACGTTATTATTGGGAATATTTTGTCAAAGAATATTATTACCTTTATAATAATTAAATATCATGTTTTTTAATTTTGTTCTATTGCGGCCAGTGTGTCAATAATTCTTTGTTGGTAACATTTTAAAATTCTTCAACGACAGTCTCTACTTTGTGTGATTGTTTGACTACAAACTATTATGTGTTTGACTTTTGCAGTGTGAACTTAAACAATAAATGTTTAATTTAGTCTACTCGTAATGTATTTGTAATAAATAAGTATTAAATTTAAATAAGAGCTTTCAACTCTCCTTTTATAAATAAACTTCAAGTATACCAAATATCACACTTTTCCGTGCTTAAAAAGGGGTATATAGATAAAACGCCAAAGTTTTCCGGTATATATATGTCAAATGTATGTTCAAATTATTAACACATGCTGCATTTTGCTTACGTAACCTACTTCAAAATCAATTTAGAGAGCGTTATTTTTAAAATTCTTGTCCGCCATATTTGTTATCCATTTCAATTTCAGTGAGGGTATCCCCATCCCGTCTTATCAGAGTCCGCCTCTCGACCTCAATTCCTAAATAGTCCTATACCATTGGTTGCTCGATTTATATTATGGCCTATTAAATACACGTTATTTCAACTTTGATACACATGTGCTTCTTCTTACATTATGGTGGGAGGTAGTTCATTTCCAGAATAAGGCAATTAATATTCGGATTTACTGTAACCTTATTTTTGTTACCCTTGTTGTGTTTTGTAATCTGTTACATTATTAACGGTAATACTCGAGTAACCTGAATACTTATCCTGTATATTCATAATTAGGGCATGCGTTTTTACGTAATATGTGCGTAATTATTTTAAGGAAAGCGTGTACTTTTTGACTGTAGGGAAAATCGAATATCACTCATAACTGACCATAATTATGTAAACGGTAAATGCAATATAAATGCAAAGGCGACTCAATTCTAATGCTCTCAAATGATGCGTCATTAAACGTGGGTTCGAAATCCTACAGTGAACCTTAGGATTTTGTGGAGGAAAACATCATGATAAAACCGTAGGTATCACTAGCGCGTTGCCGACCTTGAACCCCTCTTCCCAAGGAGCTCTGGAAACCCTACTCACCGCAGGAACACAAAACTAGGTCATTTGGCTGCGGTCTTCTGTAGAGGTCTGTGGAGGTATTCCACCAGTCGGGCTGCTCCAAGTAGAGAGAAATCTCCAAAGAAAACATAAAGAAACAATTTTAAACCCACCTCAGAATTCTCAGGTAAATATAATATAGCGTAAATAACAATATAGTGACGATAAAATTTTCCTAGTCTGTGACGAAAACATTAAATTCTCATAATTGAGATTTCTGTGATTCGATGGCTTATTCATAAAGGGATGTATGAATTACAATTGGTTTGTACACGTAAACAATTAACGAAACAAGACTCACTGAAATTATATAATTGTTATTTATATACGTTTATTAATGTTTTAATGTGTTCATACGGTTTGTGATTTCCCTATGGTCTGTTTGTAAGAAGCATACGTACGTGACTGGATACACTGTGACATGTCCCTTATTGTTAGTCGTATTACGCTCTATGTCTAATTTAGTAGACCTCTTTAATCTTTTAGTGGTCACGAACGTTTTCATTTCCTCTAAGGTCAGAGTAATTTGGTAATTAATAAAGTAGGAAGAAATGACAATATGTTATTTCCTGCTAATAAAATAAATGTTGATATAAATATATAGATTCAGCAGTACACATTAAATTTAATTAAACGAATCCTATTAACTATATGTATACATCAAGTAAGAAATCCTCATTGACTTATAAACATAGTCCGCAAAACATTGATACTGAAATTATGACACTTCTTCTTATTGCTATTGAGATCTGTAATTCAAGTTATTGTACCTTTTCAGACTTTAAACACATTAAACTTTTTGCTAAATCTAAAGGTTTAATTACGCACATGAGTTATACCATTGTTGTAGAATTCTTTGAAAAAAAAAACATTGTTTGAGTCTATTTTTATATAATGATTAAACATTTTTATATCCTTATTGATTAAAGAATAAAAAATATGAAAGTGATATTTTTTCTACCAGAATTTTGCTATCTGTTATTTTTCTCTAATTTAAAACAATGTCATTATTTTAAGTATAAATATTTGATATTTAAATGAAATATAATTATAAATTGGTTATAATGTTTTAAATCTGATATTTATGGGCACAATATAAAACATTAGTAATATATTTTGAAAAAAAAAACATACTACAAATATACTCCCAAGCTTTTCATTTTTATAATATTAAGTATTGATAGCAAATATCGTACTTTTTTATTAGGTAACCTGTAATAGAACGTACAATAACGTCTGCCGGAGCCGCATCAACGGAATCATCGCTGAATGCAGTACTTAGTTAGTTTTTGCATAGTTGGCGATTGATTCGTGCGAATGCGTTGATGAGGATGCGTATTTCTGTTTCAATTGATATACGGAATCACTATTAGTTTGATTTGTATTAATTATGGACAAGATGCCTAGATTAATATTATATTCGCATCTATCTCCATTGTTATATTCAATTTACTTCAAAGAAAATCATAACCAATCGTAATAAATAATTATTATGAGATAATAATAATGGTATATAAAATACACAATAACATAAAATGAATAGTTTATAGTATGAAAAGATGGTAACTTTTACTTTTACCCAGTATTATAAATACCAATCATTTCGCCTTAAGGACCCTGGAGTCATTAGAATCTTTGACAGCTCCACCGGACTTGGGGCGACTGCTCAAGGCACTCTACCGCGTAAAAGAGGCAATAAGCGCAAAAGTGTCAAAGTGGCTGAACCTCAGCTTGGGTTGTTGCCGTACATCAAATAAGTCGCGATCTAATTCCCTATCCGTAAAATATGATCTAATTATACATATATACATG
This sequence comes from Saturnia pavonia, assembly GCA_947532125.1. Lineage (NCBI taxonomy): Eukaryota > Metazoa > Arthropoda > Insecta > Lepidoptera > Saturniidae > Saturnia > Saturnia pavonia. The sequence goes on from OX383904.1 coordinate 12,943,923, forward strand.
TTTCTACCTTCTGGGAGCAAGGAAGAGACATGCGTATATGCATTTAGTAATATGACAATCTGGTATAAGTCTAACTAGCCAAAAACAGTAAAATAAGAGGTCACTTCCAGAACTTATGTACTTATTCAACCTATTGCCGATCTATACTATACTAAATCTATGTATAAACAGTCTCAACCCTATGGAAACATAGCAGCAACAACATCGAGACATATCATTGTATCCTGAACCAGATCATTGAACCTGTGTAAGGTCGAACTACAAAAGCACCATGAGCATACCTATTCCTGCCTCAAGCAGCAGTCCTCGCGCTGCAGGGTTCCGATCCAAAGGATTTGTTAGGTAATACGCACTAGCGCATGAGGCGTTCTAACCTGACCATACCACGTGTTGACATAGTGGCTTGTCGCTTTCCGGGATAGCCGCTATATATGCACAAATCAGGCGGGTTCGGCAGGTAAGGCATCTGTAGCTGAACTGGTCGTGATCACTATGCACAAGGTTATAAACTAGTCACAGTGACTCTCTCTTGTTTTTTTTCGCATTTCGAGACTAGCCCGTATAGATCCAGTTGCCGACAGGCTTGTAAACTGGTATGACAAAGATGACCGGGCGTTGGATCGCAGATCTCTCGGTGGTTGCCACTGCTTTGGGATTGCACTGCGCTTATTATAAGGCACAATGCCATCACTTTGGTCGTAAAGAGTTATAAACTTCAGTGTCTTCTTATTACCAGATGGACTACATGCATATTTGATACTTCATACCCTTTTATAAAATAATGTTCGTGACGGTGTGACATACAGCCATTTATAATTCATTACCGCTCACGCTTTCTCAGGGAAATCTGCACTATTAAAACGAACATTGATGGAATTCAAATCTTTTGGGTGTTGAACATCCTGATATATACACGATTACTCGGAATGCCATTAAAAAGGAAACCCCCATGCAACGTTCTCGACTCATTGTCCACTGCTAATCCGCTATGTTATGGTATGTAGTCATACTCGATTGTTGTCTATATGGTTGGATTATTAGAACCTGTTTAGTATTTTCGTCAAGTCATGATATCCGTATAGTATACGACAATGTGACGTAGATCCAAATGAAAATCGGAAAATGAAGCGCAACACTGTAAATTGATGTGACCTGTAGTCGTTCGTTAGATGTTTGTTGTATGAATTTCCTTGTCTGTCGAGTTATTTGAGAAACATTTTTCATTACAATTAACAATGATTTTTCTTATATTTTTTATTGTAAGACATATGCTCATTGCTTGATACAACGATTTTGCTATAAGCTGGCGAGGAATTAAAATATACTTTTCAAACCAGTAACAATAGTTATATATTTTTAAATTAATTTGCATTGTTTATATTATTCACTATGAGTTAAAAATCTATAACAAAAATAGGTAAGTGATAAAATTAACAAAACAAACATTTGCTTAGTAGTACCCCATGGTTTCAACCGTGTTAAATTTATTCGACCAACTCCTCATCCTGTCACAGCGAACGAACCCGTGTGGCCTAGTGTTATTCTTACTTCCCGTACTTGCCAACAGCTTCCCAGATTGATTGACGTTCTTGCTTACTACTCCGCTCCTTAGAGTTGTAGCGTGAAGTTATTAAAAAACCTTATTTTTACATTTTGAGAGGTCTTTTAACTGAGTCATAGAAAGGCATCTCTAAAAATAATTTGGCTCAGACATACCCGCATTCCTATCTCACACGATTATGATTGCCAAAAAGCCTTCGATGACTAACTGCGTGAGAAGTTACGCTGATTCTGAGAACATCTCAATCAGGTAACTAAAATGTTAAAGGAAATGCCATTACGACTGTAACTTCAAAAATTGTAGAGAGAACAATATAGGCATATTCTTAGTAATAAATCAATGACGCTAGAAAATTGTTTTAGGAATTCCTATTATAGTTTTCAGGGTCAGTCAACTATTTTACCCACACTTTGCTATCCCTGACATATTATTATGAATATGTAGGTACTAATTGATATAGTCATACATAAAAGTAATATCACAATTGTATCGAAGATTTATTAGGCACAACGAGAAAAATCATTACTTAATCAAAAATGTTATGTTTCTATGAAATTCTATAGTAACTCAGGATACCATATATCCATTCTATACAAAATATTCCTATACAAAGATCACATTAACTTATGAACTTTCATTATAAATGAACTTTTACTGCACACTTGCAGGTTAATTTTTATTATAGAACAGACGACATGATTACGATTTATCGTATTTAATACAAAATAATAATAAATGAAAACACTTACAAATAAAATCTTATTTGTGTCACTTACAAAATGTGTATACTTACCTTCAGGAAGTTTGTAACAAAATACACAGATGAGTTTTTATGCCGTAAGTAGCTTCCATTATGTTTGCCTTCACACGCACGGCACGACGCGCGACGGTGCTTTCCATAGGGCCTTTGATCTGAATAAGGAAAAAAAAAATATTGTATGGTTTTATAAAATCACGATGCAAGTGAAACTTTAAAAATAGAAAAAAAATATAATTATAAAATAAAATAATAATTAAATAACTGAATCGTTGTCAACTTCAATTATTCTATCAATAACTTCATCTTCGCCTCGAGTCTCACAGTTCCCTACTCCACTGCAATGCGACATGCAATAGATGAACGAAAAAATTTGGGGATTGGGATTTGAGATAGAATAAAAGTTTTACTTTAATAAGTCAGAATAAATTAACTACTGATGCAAAATATGGTCAACTATTAGTTTTTCATGTTTGTTAGGCGTTCAACTATTAACTCAAAATCTTGAAGATGTTCAATTTCATTTTTCTTTTTATCATAAAATATTCGTGGTTAATTAACGTAGTATAGCAAAGTTTACTATATATTCAGGAATGCGTCCTTAATTGGTGCACTACTGGTGTACTTACTTTATATATTATTTATAATGGTTTTAAATGTATTTTGCGTTAATCGCTTTGAGGTCTGTGTTGTGAACGAAATGAAAAATAGAACAGAAAAAAGTAATGATTTTATTATACAACAATTGTGATAAACAAGCACGGGTCCCGCCTTATAGTAAGCGGTTACCGTAGCCAATGGACGCATGTAATACCATAGGAGAACTGGTATTACATGCCGCACTCACCGCAGGAACACAACACTAGATTATTTGGCAGCGATCTTTTTATACAAAAATATACTATGAATATTAGACCGTGTCCCGCGAAGCGCCGCGCCGGCGCCCGGCTACCGGTCGGACTCCAGCCCGATGTAATATGAATGAGCCTTAAGTCTGCCTATTGTGACGGGCAACTAGGGAACCCTACACTGCGCTTGGCCCGCACTTACTTTGCTATATTTTTTTTTAATATTAAAATCAACCTTTATCCACATGTTATCCAGAGTTGTTTTAACTCATGAATATTACTTTTGGTAATAATTTAAACAAATAAGATAATAACTGTACTTAAATTAATTGTATTTAATACGCAAACATAACAAATTTGGATAATGTTGTTATTTTAGTACTATTTATTTAGTAAAATAAATATTTTGCAATACATTACAATATTTTTAAGCATAACTTGAACTTATATGCATTGTAGGTTTTTCAACAGTAGCACTGGAAATGCATTTTAATTTCTAAAAAAAAATTTGGCCCAACTTTTTAAGTTTTTGTAGTCTAGATTATCATAGGTTTATAATATGATCTTGTCGCGTGCCAAATGATACACAGACAATATTTTATATGTATAAATAGAATCTCGAATTATTGAAAAGAAACGTTTGCTCGAATGCCTTATACACTAAGGATTTTAGATCCGGTATTTGAGACCGATCACGACCGCCGGCGGGAACGGACGTGTTTACGACCGCTCTCTGCCGCCTTTGTGAAGTTTTACAACCGACCGGCTTTGCTGCACACCTGCATCGCACCTGCGCCGCACCTGCGTATCGCCGTCTCGCTCGCACCCATTGTGTCGCGTACTTTTAGTACGCTACACAAACATAAACTGCTCTTTTAAGAGCAATTTGTTTCTATTCGACGAAATCCACACTTTAGTGGTCACTTGCCTGATACCTGACGGTGCCAACTAAAGCAAGTGGGTGCGTGACCCAAGCGCCCCTCGGTTGCCTCCTTCAGAGGCAAACGATAGTACTTGGTCGGGCTCAGGAATCTTGGCCCTTGATAGAGTCATAGTCAAGCCCTGAGTGTCTCCTTCCCACCCTTCCGATCCTGCTACACATCCATCCCCGAGTGTCTGTTTGGGCGTAGCTAGGTATTTATACCGGCTGCGTTCTCTGCCTCGGGCTTGATAGGGACCTCCACGTAGGGCCCGGTAGGTTCTTTTCCTGCGAGTCATTACACCGTGACCCGCAGGTCCCTTTACACGGCTCGGGATAGCCGTTTAAATTCACTCGGCGCACCCCCCTGCCTCTCTGGCAGGGAGGTTTAACTTCACCCCCACCCGCCCAACCGCCACCGCCGGAATGGCAAACTCGCCAGACCTAGAAAGCTTCGTTGCGTTCGCAACGAACCTTCACCCGTCGATTTGGACGGACTTCAATAGGGCCATTGCGGCCGCGCAACCCGCCATTGCTGTCGCACAGGCCACCAGCGACCCCGCCGCGCCCCACGCGACGGATAAAAAGCCCGTCTCGCGCTCCCGCTCAACGGCACCCCGCGCTCACCGTCAGACGCCGTACAAACGGCCGTCATCGCGCTCGCGTTCCCCGGGCAATCAAGCCGCGATCTCAGCGCCCTCTGCGCTACCGATCAAAAACTCTTTTGCTTCACTAGTCCCCGAAGCAGAGACACCGTCGCTTGTAGCAACAAACGACAGCTACTCGCCCGCTAGCCCAGACTCCGAACCCGAGTCCAACGAAATGGACACGGCGATAGGCACAGATAATGAGGGCTTCACCCTCGTTCAAAAAAATAAGCCCGCCAAACGGGCAACGCGTTCGCGTCCCGAGTCTCCGGAGACTCAGTCCCGCCCACAAAAGGCACAAAAAACCGGGCTAAACAGCCACGCCCCCCGCCCCGCAGCGCCCTCAGCGCCTGCCGGTACCTTTGCCGGCAGAAAGGCGCGTCGCCCGCCCCCGGTCACGGTCCAGAACAAGTCTGTCTGGACAAAACTCTCAGAAAAACTGAGAGACCTCCGCATTAACTACACCCAGGCCAGTAACACGGCCAACGGTATCCGCGTCCAAGTCTCCACCTCGGACGAACATAGACAGTTCACCAGGTTGCTCCGAGACAGCAACCTACAATATTTTACCTACTCCCTGGAGGAAGAGCGTCACCTCCGGGTTGTAATCCGCCGCATCCCGGTGGAAATCACACCCGAGGAGGTCAAAACTGACCTCTTAGCGAAGGCCCTCCCTGTCCGCGAAGTGCACAGAATGCACGGCGGACAATCTAAAAACAGACCACTCGACATGGTCTTAGTCATCCTGGAACTGACCCCCGAGGGCAGAGCCATTTTCAATGTTAGAAAAGTGTGTGAGCTCTCCGGAGTAGCCGTAGAGCCCCCACACAAGAACCGCAGTCCTCCGCAGTGTCACAACTGCCAGTTGTACGGGCATTCGGCCCGCAACTGCCATCTCCGTCCCAGGTGCGTTAAGTGCCTCGGGGACCACGCGACGAGCGAGTGCACGCGCACTCGGGAGTCGTCTACCCCTCCGAGCTGCGTGCTATGCGGCAACGCGGGTCACCCTGCGAACTATCGCGGCTGTCCCCGTGCTCCGCGTCCTACGCGCCCTACACGACCAAGGCAAGAGCGACACACCCCTCCTCAGAGGGCACGTCCCGCTGCCACAAGTCAACCCATGCCTCTGCTCACGCCAGAAGCTTTCCCCAACCTCCCGGGCGCTTCCCGCGCCCCGATGGCGGCCACCCCCGCACCCCGCGCACCCCCTCAGGCCATGCGAGCCCCTCAGGCAGCATGGGTTCCCACTCCCCGCCCCCAGCCTCCTAAGGCTCAGGCCCCCCCGCCCGCTAGCACGCGCCGCGGCGTAGACTACATGGTCATGCTCTTCCGCGAGCATGACCCTCAGGAAGTACTGGCATACGACCAGTGCGTCGCTGAGTACGGCCCCGCCGAATCCATCAGGCGTTTTCCCCTGATGACAGCGACGCTACTGCGTCTGTCCCGTGCTGGGAAATAGATACCGGTAAAAAATGGCTCGAATTAAACCCAGGAGTCTTAACATATCTTTCTTTAACGCGCGGAACCTCTTTCCCCAGCGGGACCTCGTAGCCACCTTTCTTAGGGAACGGGAGATAGACGTGTTTCTAGTACAAGAAACACTTCTAAAACCCATTAGGCGCGACCCTAAGATAGCGAATTATAACATAGTTAGAAATGACCGTGCCACCCGAGGCGGCGGCACGCTCATCTACTACAAGCGTTCCCTCTATTGCATGCCAATAGACCCTCCCGCACTTACCAATATGGAAGTGTCAGTTTGTAGAATAGGCATGACTGGCCATCCGTCAATCACGCTTGTCTCTGCATATCTCTCCCCGAGTAAAAGACTCCTTCAGTCCGACCTGGAGGCGCTCCTTTCACTCGGACAATCCGTCATAATAGCAGGCGACCTCAATAGCGGTCACACTCACTTCAACAACTCGCGTAACACGCCTAACGGGGTTATACTCGATCTCCTATGCGATGTGCTCGGCTTTGACGTTATAGCCCCGCTAGAACCCACGCACTTTCAAGATAACTGTCACCCGACAGTACTTGACATAGCCCTCGTCAAAGGTGTCTCGCTTCGGTTACGACTCATAGAAGTCGTACACGAACTAGACTCCGATCACCGCCCGGTTATTTTACAACTCGGGCAACCGTTCGACCCCAGTCCGCCAAAAGTCAAAGTAGTTGACTACGCGATCTTAAATCGCTACCTAACGGATAACGCGACCCCGTCCAGCTTAGCTAGGATCCCCGACGTATTAGAGTCAACAGCAGACGCCGACTTAGCGATCGATTCCCTGGTCGACTACCTCCAAACCGGTGTAAGGGAGGCCTCGAGAGAGGTGCAAGCGGCGAACGATCGCCGTTTTATACTCCCCCCCGGCTTACGAGCGTTAATCACGGAAAAGAACGCCGCGACACGTGCACACGATTCTTATCCAACGAGGGATAACACCCGTAGGTTACGACGACTTCAGAGAGAGGTCAGAACTCGCATCGGCGAGTTCAGAGGTCACCAGTGGGATAACCTCTTACAGGGTCTCAAGCCGTCCCATCTGGCTTACTGGAACCTCGCCCGCTCTCTGAAGTTAGAAGCTACCGCCCTAATGCCGCCCCTAGAAAGGGGCCCCGATCTCCCACCCGCGTTCGATAGCGACGATAAGGCAGAATGCCTTGCCGCAAGCTTGGAGAGCCAGTGCTCTCCAAACTGCGACAACGTAGATACTGCCCACATCGAAACCATCGAGACCGCCGTTCAGGAACTAACGACGATTCCCCCCGCGGAAACGTTAACCCCGGTCACGCATGACGAGATTTGTTCTGTTATTAAAGGCCTTAAGCCTAGAAAGTCCCCTGGCCCCGACGGTATCAGGAATGAAGTACTTAAGCTTCTTCCCGATCACCTCATAGCTCTTTTGGTCTGCATCTTCAATGTAGCCATAGCCCACTGCTATTTTCCAGCCGTCTGGAAAAAAGCTATAGTTGTAGGTATTCACAAGCCCGGCAAAAAAGCTTCGCTTCCCGATAGCTATCGCCCGATCAGCCTTTTAAACACACTAGGGAAACTTTACGAGCGACTCCTTCTGAACCGTCTCAAAACCGTTATAGATATTAAAAATCTATACCCTCCCGAACAGTTCGGTTTTCGCGCCCGACACTCGTGTACACATCAAGTGCACCGCCTCACGGAGCACATCTCGAGCAACTTTGCCAAAAATAGTATCGCCCCCGCCCGTACGCTTGCGGTCTTTTTCGACGTAGCTAAGGCCTTCGATAAGGTCTGGCATGCCGGACTAGTCCACAAGCTACATCAATTAGAAGTCCCGGATAGGTTAGTTCATCTAGTTCACGATTTTCTACGCGACCGCACCTTCCACTACCGAGTGGAAGGGGTACTATCTACCGCCCACCCTATACGCTCAGGCGTCCCGCAAGGTTCCATTCTGGCGCCTTGCCTTTTCAATCTGTACGTCAGCGACCTCCCGAAGTCCCCCGGGGTCGAGGTAGGGCTCTACGCTGACGACACAGTCATATACGCGTCAAACAGACACAGAAAAAATCTCGCCTGCGCAGTCCAACGTGCCGTAACCACTCTCGGGGAGTGGTTTCGAACGTGGCGAATAGCTATTAATCCGGTAAAGAGCGCCGCGATTATGTTCGAACCGCATACATGCAAACTACCACGCACCGTAGGACCCCTCTCATTATTCGGTACGAATATCCCTTGGGCCACCAAGACTAAATATCTGGGTGTCACCCTCGACTCGAAGCTTAACTTCAACGCACACGTTACTATAGTCAGGAATAGGGCCATCTGGATCCTTTCCCGCTTGCGACCCTTGCTCAGTTCGGTAAGCAAAATGTCCTTAAGACATAAGCTCACACTGTACAAGATGTGCGTCCGTCCGATCTTGACATATAGCTGCACCGCGTTCGCACATATGTCCAAACATAACTTTGCCCGCATGCAAAGAGTCCAAAATCGGTTTCTCCGTCGCCTGCTTGACCCTCCAGCCTTCGTTAGGAACATGGACCTGCACAGGGACATGAGGCTTCCCTCGATAGAAGCCTATGTGAAATATCTCACCAGGAGATACTTCGATAGCGCTTCGAATCATCCCAACCCGCTCGTAAAATCCACCGCGAACTACGTCCCAGACAACTCGATCCCCGTTGCCAAACGTTATAAACGCCGTCCGCGAAATCTCTTTGTCGATCCCGATGACGACATCGAGAAAGCTAACAATTTCTACGCGTCCGCTCCCGCAACATATGCGTGCTCGCGCCCACGCCCGCGAAACCACCGTTCCCTCCGCAGGGGACGTACGGTTAACTTCGCTCCCGCACACCCGCCACGACCGCGGCACTGCGGCAACTCAAGCCTAGGTCCGATCCATCGGCATGGAGCCCTTGAGACAAGCAGCCGCTCGCGCGATACAAGTGACTCTACAATCACTAGCTTTCACAGCCATACATGACACTGCATTATACACACATGCACAACACACATAGGTACATAGGTTCTGTAAGGGACCTTTTTTTTTCTTTTTTTGCCTAGTTAGATTAGACAAAAAATTTCAGACCACTAAATACACATACACATGTTCCTTCCCTCCTCCCAGGGGGCAGAAACATGTATATATGTATAGTTAGTTTAGATCGAATTACGGATAGGGAATTAGTCAGATCGCGACTTAATTGCATACGCGCAACAGTCCGAGCCGAGGTTCGGCCACTTTGGCACCCTCGGATGTTGTTGCTTAGCTTTCGTGGCTGAGTGCCCTAAGCGCTCGCCCCCAAGCCCGGTAAAGCTGTAAAAGCCGTAAAGGCTCCAGGGCCCCTCAGGCTAACAGTGTAGTCAGTTCGAAAAAAAAAAAAAAAAAAAAAAAAAAAAAAAAATCCGGTATTTCTTGTCATACCGAGTAAAATTATAATTGTCTGACATCGAATTCCATGCTATTATCGTGTGCCATTCTTTTCTGTTGATTAGTTTTCAGGTTTATATTCTTTATTTATATGACTTTTTTGTACCTTGTTTTTATTTGTTTCTAGATGCGATGGAAATTTATTCCTTTCCTCTAAATCAAGGGTGCTCAAACAGCTGATCGCGTTCGAAAAAAGCTTCTCAAATCGATCGCTGGAATTTTAGGAAAGTATAAAATACCTTGTGATTATTACGGCGGTTAATTATATCCAATGCACATATCCAATATGAGGTTTTGCTCATAATAATAACTAGCGACACGCCCCGGCTTCGCATGGGTGCAATGCTGATACTAAATATACCTACCTACTACAGAATATCCTTAAACAACGTATACAGCTTTTTTGTCATTAGACAATACAAACATGTTTTGTTTAGAGGTTACTCTTGAAAGAGCGACATATAATTGACCATGGTATATAGGGCCGGTACCGCCGCACTTCCCTGCATTTTAATTCTGTAATATCTTCGGAAATATTCATTTAAATTACATGATGTAAAGGGTTATATTGATCTATATTAAATGGACAATGTATTTACTATATTATTATATTATATATATATATATATATATTATAGTATGTATTTTATTATATTAAATGGATAATGTACTTAATTGAATAAGGATTAATGCTGTAATGCTTAAAATCACTTCGTAAATAAGCCATTTTTTCCCGTAAAATGTAAAGGTAAAAAATGGTTATTGTGGGTTATCCTTAAGAGATAGACATATACCATCGCGGACTTTTTTGTTGAACTTTTTACTGTGTACAATACTGTAGTACATTATTTTGATTCATCTCGTGGGGTTCAGCCAGCGTTTGCAATGTAAGCGCAAAAAATGTGTTTATTTACAACATCACATTAGAAACCTCTAAATGTATCAGTGTTTCTCTACAATATTATGCATGTATTATACATATAAACATTCCTCTTGAATCACTGTATCTATAAAAAAATCCGCTTAAGAATCCGTTGCGTAGTTTTAGAGCTTTAAGCATACATAGGGACGGACAGATCGACGCGACTTTATTTTATACTATGTAATGATATAATACTTTCCAAAGTCAGAGCATCTGATTTCAAGTTACGTTCTTTTATATCTCAAGATAAATATTCGCGTTTGAGAGAAAAAGCTCTTCGGTTAACTTGGTTGTTCGAATCTAGTTATTTATGCAGGTCGACATTTTCAGGAATGAATATGATGAAATCTAAATATTGCATTTGTCTAACGAACATGTGACATATTGATTGAGGTTGGAACTCAGCAATTGTGGGAAGTTCTAAGAAAAGTACACGGATGATATGCAGTTATTGAAATGATGTCCGCTTTCAATCCTCTTTCATCCGTCAAAGGCAGTCAGCTCTTTTCACTCATCTGGATATATGTTACATGAAGCGAGGAGACTTTTAATTACATCCCTGTAACGAAGAAATTAACCCCCAAATGGATACTTTCCATGCTTCAGCTGTGAATAGAACACAGATTTAGGCAGCCTAGAGTCACTCATGCATATAATGTGACCGCACCATCTCAGTTGGTACGTAATGTCCTTAATATTGCATAAATGCAATATCCAATGATCATCCAGGAAAACAAATGTGATCAATGAGTTAGTACCTTAATTGTGTACCTATTTAATTTTCAATTGTAGTAAAATCTATTTTCGTAATAGTAATGTAGGTTGTCAGTCGATCACTTGCTGCCTAAATATTTTATGGTAGATCGCTGACGCTATAAGTTTGAGAACCCCTGTTCAAATAATACTATTATGTGAAGTAAATTGGCCTTGTGGTACACGTAGATTGTTTGATTTTTTAAATTGATTCATGATTTTATTTAAATTGACTTTTAATTGTTGTAAAGACTTATGTTGCTTATTTCAATTGATAAACCTGAATATATTTGATTTTTTTTTATTACTTAGAATAGAACCTACCCCTACCTACCTACCTTATGTTACCTTACCTACGACACTTAAATGCTGTTATTATTATGTTTATATTAAAATACTGTAGTGTACTGTAAATAGAATCCTCTTTTCGGTCAAGATATATGCTATTATTTATAACTAGCTGTTCTCCACAGTTTCATCCGTATAAAATATATTTGTCCATGTATCCACCGCACCTTCTCCTCCCGTGTAGCCTATCATTATTCTCACATCCCGTTCTTGCCTACAGCTTGTTAGATTATTACTGCTCTGCTCTTTAAGATCATGATGTGAAGTTATACATTCTATAATATTCCTCATAACATAGCTTGTAAAATCGAAATATATTTTTCCAGATCTGACTGATAGTTCCAGGCATTAGCGCATTGAAGCAAATAAACATTATCTGGAGCTTTATATATATAAATATACTTGTATGTATGTATAGGTACATAAAAGAAAAAAAGATATTGTCACAGTATATTTCAAGCAGTTTATCAAAATTTTGAATTCAAAAGGCTTTGTTTTCAATGAGATGTAATGATTTGATACAATTGTTTATGTGAACGGTAACCGTTCCGTTGTTCTGTTACAGTGCACCGTGAGTCACGAATAATTCATGCATTAAAATGATATAACAATATATTTTTAAACAAAATCGTATTTATCATCATTGTCATTCCACGTGAGTTCAATGCTTTCAGAAGGCCTCTCTCTATAAGGTCTCTGATTTCGGCTTGATGCTCGAATTTCATTCTTCAATTATTTAATACTGGCCGTGTACCTGATTCGATTTTTCCTCGGCAACAGTAAATATTTTTAACCCCCCCTAAGAATCATATCTTATTGCTCACTTAAGTTATATAAGGAATTCCTATACAAAATTGTATTACTCTAGACTAACCGGTTTAAGTTACGCGTAGTCTGAACGTCAGTTTAAGAATTGTATTAAGTAGATTTTCCCATACACGTCAATAAACTACGTACATACATAATATTCACATTTTCTTTGTAGTTTATTTTTATTTTATTAAAAACTAGTTGTCGCCTGCTCGCTTCGGTGGACGATAATAGTATTCTACGTGCATACGGCATATTCCACGATATAATCGACTTCCAGGTTTAAGCAAACTACCCGCCCGCAACTTAATATGTGTTAATTACAATATTGATAGATATTTATCTTCGTGAATATTGGATCCGTACTAATGACACTATTGACCCGCATTATTGTCTGGCGTGATAGCAACAAGTGTGCTCTATGAGTTCAAGTATTATATAATAAGGCAACGATAGGCTTGAAGATACTCCAAAGCTTGGTGAAGCTGTCAAAGCCTTTAATGGCTCCAGAGCTCTTAAGGCTAACAGTGTAGTTAGATCGATAAAAAAAAAACTTCAAAGAACAGTCTCACACGACTTATCGGACCATTCACCTAGCTTAGTCACTGATTCGTAGTCAGTGATTTGTTTAGGTCCGATCCATCGGTATGGAGCCCTTGAGCCAAGCAGCCGCTCGCGCGATACAGTGACTCTACATTCACTAGCTTTCACAGACACGCATGACACTGCATTATACACACATGCACACCACATAGGTATATAGGTTCTGTAAGGGACCTTTTTTCTTTTTTTGCCTAGTTAGACAAACAATTTCAGACCACTAAAACTTCCCTCCTCCCAGGGGCAAGAAACATGCATGTATGTATAGTTAGTTTAGATCGAATGACAGGGAATTAGCCAGATCGCGACTTATTTGCATACGCGCAACAGTCCGAGCCGAGGTTCGGCCACTTCGGCACCCTCGGATGTTGTTGCAAAGCTTTCGTGACTGAGTGCCTTAAGCGCTCGCCCCCAAGCCCGGTAAAGCTGTAAAAGCCGTAAAGGCTCCAGGTCCCCTAAGGCTAACGGTATAGTCAAATCGAAAAAAAAAACAGTGATTTGTACCCAGGACAGTATTCTTCTAACAATATTATTCTTAATAACAAGAAAATATAGCACTCAAATATCTATTAAATGGATTATGGATTGTGTGGAGTGTATTTTTCTTTTATCTTTGCAGTTTTGTTTTGTTCAGATTTATCAAGCCTTTCTTTCACTATAGCTTTTGTACTTAATTGGTCATTAAATCAGTCTCGTTTGACTCCGTCATCTATTTTCAAACTGTTTCGAACAGTGAATTATTTTATCTTGCTCTTTTATCATAGGTACTATCTAGGTGTCCTAACCAACTTATATCTCCTATGTAATATTACTGTATACTAGCTGTGCATGGCGGTTTCACCCGTGTATTATTTAAAAGTAATCGATGATATTTTTATCGGGCGGCCAGGGTTACGTGTCACAACTCACACGGCTCGTTCGCGCCATTACACCCTATAGTCACAGCCGAGTATTGAATTATTTTTATTTTACATTATCTTCCAAACTATACGTCCAAATAACATGCTATGAAGGTCAAAGTTTATCTACATAAAATTGTTTTGATGGTGAAGTAACTTTCGTTCGTAAAGATTAATGGGCCATGCCTAATGATAATGCAGATAAATCACTTTTTAATTATTATTTTTTTACAAAATACCTTACTGTGACTTATGTATAAGAGATAGTCGTATAGTATCCCGGACTTTTTTTAAATGTACTAAGAAGCAATATTTTTATTGAACATTGTATTTACGTATCACTAACCATTACGCCAGCGCATGCGGATAAAGAAGTTCAGGTGCGCGGTTTCGGCCGACTTACTTAATAAAAAATAATATTTAAGGCTAGCTGAGAGGTGTAGCCTAATTTTAGATAGCCTATACTTATTACACGTGAATCTGGCAATCATATACAAAAAGAATCCGACTGGTAGTTCCAGAGATTAGCGTGTTTAAACAAACAAAAAACTCTTCCGCTTTATTATAATAGTATAATTATATAGATTTATCAATGTACTGGCTGTGCCCGCGGCTCCGCTCGCGTGGACTACTACAAAAGGGTTTTTACTTTCTGTGCGACACCCTAATTATTTTTCTAAAATAATAGTAGCCTAAGTTAACCTTATAAAATCAGATATCTGCCAGTGAAAGTCCGTCAAAATTGGTCCAACCGTTTCGGGCATTACCCGAAAACGTATATTACAAACAGCGAGACAGAAAACAATTTTAAAAAGGGTTTTTGTTATAGGTACTGTGTATACTTTCATATATGCATTTATTAAAAAACTGTTATTTTGCCAATACAAACAGACACTTCAATTTTATTATATGTATAGAATAGATTATATTGTTACGTTCGTGGGTAATAAGATGCCGTAGTGTCACTCAAAAGTAATTTATTCGTACTCAGCTAGTAGAAATTAAAATAAAAAAAAAATAACAAAACAAAACACATAAATCTTTCACCGAATATTCTCTCAGAATCACCCTGTGTAGATACTTGCAGAATAACACTTTTTGTTCCTCTCTTATTTCGCTTCTTGTTGTCGCTTCGCTTTCGAATTATTAACTACTCGTCTCGCAACTCAGCTCCCTTATATACCTAAATGACTCGATCCCGAAATCTCTGGAAGGTCCAGGAACTCCTAACATCTTGTAAACAATTTACGTCATCGCTTTTTAAAACGAGGGGAACGTTTAATTTATGGCCTATTGTTTGCTGACAGTTTTAGCGATAAGACTTTCTATGTGTGTGTCGTTGAACCTAAGATTATACGTCACACGACTGCACTATGATAAATTCACGATTTTTTCGGACGGTCCTGGAAATTTCGAGAAAGATGTTGTTTTTTCCATTTCTTTATGTTCAAGCCGTAACATTACCCCCCTCTTAGTTATGCTCGTCCCGAGCATTATCTCCGTGGTATCGCGCCAATCTATCTATGTGAACTACCTTCGGTTTTCCTCTTAATCCTTTCTTAATGCGATAGGTCACATCGTTAATCTTAGTGACGACAGTATAGGGCCCCTCCCACCGGGCTTGAAGTTTAGGAGACTTCCCTTTTCTGCGAAGAGGGTTATGGAGCCATACGAGGGATCCTTCTTCAAAACCACTGGCATTTGCATTGCGGTCGTATCTAGTCTTCATCTTTATGCTAGTATTAAGACTATTCTCCCGCACCCTCTGGTGTACTTCCTCCAACTGGTTTTGAAGATCGCTCACGAAATCCGTAATGGGTTTTGGTTTATCAGGTGGCACGCCGGTTATCACATCAATTGGCAGTCTCATTTCTCTTCCGAAATTCGCTTTTGCAGGCGTGAATCTTGTACTATCGTGTACAGCAGATCTATAAGACATTAGGAATAGGGGTATGTAGCGGTCCCAGTCTCTCTGATGGTCTTCCACGACTTTTGCCAAGTGATTTTCCAAGGTCTGATTAAATCTTTCAACCATACCATCCGACTGTGGATGAGCGGGAGTCGTACGTGTTTTATGAATGCCAAGGAGATTGCATATTTCTTGGAAGAGAGAAGATTCAAAGTTCCTCCCTTGATCTGAATGAATCTCCATTGGTACACCGTAGCGGCAGACTACTTCATTAACCAGTTTCTTTGCCACCGTAGTCGCTTCTTGATTTGGCGTCGCGAATACTTCAGGCCACTTGGTGAAGTAATCCTGTACTACTACAATGTATTTGTTGCCCTCCTCAGTCATTGGAAACGGTCCTGCGACGTCAATGGCAATGCGTTCCCAGGGTGCTCCTACGTTGTATAACTTCAGCTTACCCTTGCTTCGTGTCTGTGGGCCTTTTACTGACGTACAAGCAGTACACTTACGGCACCAGTTCTCCACATCTTCTCTACAACCCAACCAGTAGAACCGCTGTCTAACCTTCAGCAGGGTTTTCTTTACTCCTAGATGACCACCGGAAACACCATCGTGAATTTGCCTCAATATGCGGGTCACCTGACTTCGTGGTACTACCACTTGCATGGTTACCACTTTACCATCGTTGGATTCCCATCTTCTACATAGGACGCTATTTTCCAAGGACAGACTGTCCCACTGGGCCCAATAACCTTTGGTGACTGGTTCGTAAGATGAGACGTCACTCCACTGAGGTCGGATTCCATTGTGCTTCCAGTCCAGTATCGGTCGTAAGTCGTCATCTTCTTCTTGGGCTTTCTTCATACTGTCATCGATTCTTACAAGCCTTACATCCTCGCGTTCTTCATTTCGTAAGCAGTGCTTGCAATCGTTCGCACAAGGCCGTCGCGACAAAGCATCTGCATTACTATGCCCCTTCCCACTGCGATGCTCAATTATAAAATCAAACTCCTGCAGTTGCTCGAGCCATCTTGCGACTTGCCCCTCTGGGTTTTTAAACTGAAGCAGCCATTTTAAGGCAGCGTGATCCGTCCTTAAGGTGAATTGCCTTCCTATGAGGTATTTGTGAAAATGTTGCAAGGTTTTCACAACAGCAAGTAGTTCCCGACGAGTGACACAGTAATTTCTTTCAGGCTTAGAAAGCGCCTTACTGAAATATGCTATTACGACTTGTCGATCCCCTTGTATTTGTGATAACACTCCTCCAATTCCGATGTTACTGGCGTCAGTGTCCACGATGAACCTTCCTTCTCTGCTTGGGTAACCTAGAATAGGTGCTTCACACATTCGCTGCTTAAGTTCGCAAAAAGCAGATTGACAGTTCGAATTCCAGACGAAGTCCCTCTTTTCTTCTGTTAACTGATGTAACGGCTTGGCAATGTTCGAAAAGTTCTTAACAAAACGTCTATAATATGCGCATAGACCCAGAAATGAGCGCACTTCTGTTTTGTTTCTGGGGACAGGCCACTCCTGGACGGCCTTTATCTTCTCTGGGTCAGTTCTTACTCCTTCAGCCGAGATTATGTGTCCCAAGTAACTGACTTTCTTCTTAAATAGAGCACACTTTTTAGGGTTTAGTTTTAAGTTTGCTCCGCGTATCCGGGTAAATACTTTTTCAAGATTCCTCAAGTTCTCAGAGAAATTTCGGCCTAGAATGATCACATCATCCAAATATACTAAGCATACGTCACCAAGAAGACCAACCATAACTCTTTCCATAAGGCGTTCGAAAGTCGCTGGAGCGTTGCACAACCCAAATGGCATAACATTAAACTGCCATAGTCCATTTCCAATCCCTGTGCTGAATGCTGTCTTTTCCTTATCTTGTGGGCTGATCTCTACCTGCCAATATCCACTCTTCAGATCAATAGTAGAGAACCACTCCTTCCCACTCAGCAAGTCCAGTGTATCGTCAATCCGGGGTAAAGGGTAACTGTCCTTCTTTGTCACATTATTCAGCATGCGGTAATCCACACAGAACCTTGTACTGCCATCTTTCTTCCTCACCAGCACCACCGGTGATGACCATGGACTAGTAGAAGGTTCAATGATTCCAGCATTAGCCATGTCCTTTATCATTTCTGCTACTTCGGGTTCTTTGGCCCAAGGTATTCGTCGAGGCCTTTGCTTAATAGGTCTTGCATCACCAGTGTCTATTTGATGCTTCACAAGTCCTGTTCTTCCACATTCGTTACCAGTTGCAAAAATATCCCGAAACTGCAGCAAAAGTTCCTTGGCTCGCTGTAGTTCTGATGCTGATAAATTCTCCTTGAATGTTTCTATAAGCTGACCAAAGTGATCATCCTTAAGTCCTTCACAACCCTGCTTCATCTCAGTGCTATCCAGGCGTTTGAGGTAACCCACTTCCTCACATCTGCCAATCACACTGTTCTTCTTTAGGTGAACTTCTTCTTTGCCCAAGTTGATGATTCTCACTTTAGTTTTTCCTTGTGTCATGACCAGTGTCCTCGCGGTGATGGTATTCGGGTGGTGGCCCAGGTCTTCAATTATTGCACACCTTTTGTACTTAATGTTCTTAGGGAACTTCACCTCCACCAGGTTCTCTGATCTTGGAGCCAGAATAGTGTCTTTCAGACAATAAACCTTACATGCGCTGGATCCTTTTAAGCAAACTTCCTGGTCAGAAAACTTCAGCACACCTCTTGAGACGTCCAATACACATTTCTGACTCTTCAAGAAATCAAGTCCTAGTATGCAATCATCTGTTATATTTGCTATTAACACTGCGTGGACGTAAACTTGATCACCAATTCTTAGCTCTACATCTGTCTCACCGAGGACGGAAACTGGCTGGCCGGTTGCAGTCTGTAGATGACACAGTCGAGATTGCCTCTGCCACAGAATGGTGCGCTTTAGTAGTTCTGGCTTAACAACTGTCCGTGAAGCTCCTGTATCCACAGTAAAACTGCAAGTTTGGTTGTTCAAACTACCCTCGATGATCAGACTATTCCCGTCATACACTTGAGTTATTATGATCTTTGGGGCTTTATGTTGACCAGCCAGCACCCGGCCCGCGGTCCTGGCGACGTCTAGTTTAACGCAAGGTCTCCTTCTATTTGAGTCTCAGATGAGACCATTCTTCTTTTTCTCTTAGGGCAATCAACTCGCAAGTGCCCTTTCTCTCCACAACCATAACACGTTGGCGTAAACCGTTTGGTTGCAGGTGGAGTCACAATTCCCGAACTCTATAGGGTTTTGTGTCCTGACGAACAGCTTCCACTTCCAAAGCATGTGCAAGCGCACTCTTGAGGGTCTGATGATGACCAAGCCGTACGGCAGCTCTAATCTCACCATCTTTTATACCGTCGACAAATGCCTGGAGTATATTTACTTCAATCGTACCTGAAGGAGCTGATGAATAAGCTTGACGGACCAAACGTTCAACCTCAAGAGCCCACTGCTGCAGACTTTCGCTAGATTTCTGGGTTCTATCCCGAAGCTGAGCGCGATAGACATGTTCCATGTGCTTGTCACCATAACGCGTATCCAATGCTTCCATCAGTGACTCTAGGGTCCTTTCATTCGCTTGTAAGTTCTCGAGAATCATGACGGCGTCTCCTCGTAGTGCCAGAGTAAGAGCCACAAATGACTGCTCATTGTTCCAGCCATTACCTCTTACCAGTGTTTCAAACTGGTACTTGAAGGCTGCCCAAGATGTTGTCCCGTCAAAACGTGGCACTTCAAATTTCGCAGACGACGGTGAAGCTACTACCGCTACTGGCTCACGTGTCTCGAGCTTACTAATTCTGTTGGTTATTTTCTGCAGGTCGTTATCATGCCCGTCGACTCGACTCTCAATATTATCCGTCCTGTGTATTACCTCCTTAACCTCAATCATGAGGTTCTTGACTTTTTCTCCCAGGACCGTGATGCTACTGTCGATCTTTGCCAATACAGTTTTTTGACTTGTCTGCAAAGCTTCTTGGAACTCGTGGCGGGTGGCCTCCTGACTAGCCTGACTAGTCTGCATAGCTTCCTGAAACTCGCGACGGGTGGCCTCCTGACTAGCCTGACTAGTCTGCATAGCTTCCTGAAACTCGCGACGGGTGGCCTCCTGACTCTCTTGAAACTCGCGGCGGGTGGCCTGGATAGCAGCCAACAATGTCGCCAAACTCACCGATTCTTCAGATGGTACCGTAGCAGCATGTCCTTCCTCTTCGTTACGCTGACGTTGACGTGCGGCGTCCATCTCGGCTTGTCTCCTCGTTCGCGGAGTACGAATCTCTTCGTCACGCGTCACTAACGGCATCCCACTTCTGACACCAAATGTTACGTTCGTGGGTAATAAGATGCCGTAGTGTCACTCAAAAGTAATTTATTCGTACTCAGCTAGTAGAAATTAAAATAAAAAAAAAATAACAAAACAAAACACATAAATCTTTCACCGAATATTCTCTCAGAATCACCCTGTGTAGATACTTGCAGAATAACACTTTTTGTTCCTCTCTTATTTCGCTTCTTGTTGTCGCTTCGCTTTCGAATTATTAACTACTCGTCTCGCAACTCAGCTCCCTTATATACCTAAATGACTCGATCCCGAAATCTCTGGAAGGTCCAGGAACTCCTAACATCTTGTAAACAATTTACGTCATCGCTTTTTAAAACGAGGGGAACGTTTAATTTATGGCCTATTGTTTGCTGACAGTTTTAGCGATAAGACTTTCTATGTGTGTGTCGTTGAACCTAAGATTATACGTCACACGACTGCACTATGATAAATTCACGATTTTTTCGGACGGTCCTGGAAATTTCGAGAAAGATGTTGTTTTTTCCATTTCTTTATGTTCAAGCCGTAACAATATGTACTTTTGTTATAAGGCTCAAGTGATTGTTACTTTGCTTGTTTGAATGCGCTAATCTCTGGAACTACCAGTCAGATTAGAAAAATACTTTTATAATTTTTTAGTGTATTTATTGAGAAAGGTTATATAACTTCATTCTACGGCTCTAAAGAGCGTAACCTTAAACGTCAAGCAATCTGGAGAGCTGTAGGCAATTACGGGATGTGATATCAAAGATAAGCTACACGAATGCTTTAGTTGAATAAATTTAATACTAATCGAATTAAGAAATAAAACTTATTCTTACATATTTCACGATACTCTGTTTGCTTATTCGCAAAAAAAAAATATACAAAAAACTACACCTTTTCCATATCCACGATCCACGAAAAAAGTTATTTTGGTCGTTAGATGACGAATTATGTATTCTTACTTATGTTTCATCATATGACGTTATATATGAACCATCGAAGGTAATGTAATTGGCAATTAAATAATACATAGTAGGCTCTCTAGCCAAATATGAACGTGTGGGAATAAGAGATTTTTCCCTAGTCGAGACAAACACAGCTCACATATTTTAATAAATCTTTTTTATTTTTTTGTGAATAGTGATTTGAAAATCAGAATCTCATAGTGTTGTATTTTTATTAAACTAGTCAATCAACGTAAGTTAAAATCACTGATTTTACACGGCTTCATTTTATAGTTTTGACTCTGTATAATTTTTGATATGTTGTTATATCAAATTTCTATTTCTAATATACCATCTGTATAGAATCCTAGGAAAGCTGCGAGATCGCGTTACAAAACCAACAAAATGACGATTTTACCGCTGATTCTGGTTGACGTCAATCACTGATATTTTTTAAATTCTCATCCATCCTTTCAGCCCAAAGACGTCCACTGCTGGACATAGGCCTCCCCCAAAGATCGCCACAACGACTGCTCCTATACAGCTCGCATCCAACAAGTTCCCGCAATCTTCTCAAGGTAGTCGGTCCGTTCAGCTTGTGGCGAGTCTCTCTACCCTGCGTCATCGCTGCCTCCACTCAAGAACTATACGGGCTTTTCGATGCAATTTGAATTCATTTATTCACTTTAGGAGACATAGAAACTTTTAATAATTAATTACCGTAATCTAATACACTTTCGTAGGTCAGGTCGGTATAGTGATTACGGTCATGCCTTTCTTCGGGTATAGGACATTGCTCGATGATTTTGTCAAAGACCAGCACAGTTTTAATACTAGAAATGGAGGTAAATTAGTCGAACTTACCTTAGTAAGACTAATAAAAGTTTTTTAGGTAATAGTGTTAAGATCCCGACGCACATTACTGATTTGCCATCAATGAGTTCAAGGAGTTCATGTCAAGCAGGTTTTACTGTCAAAAGGTTATTATAGGGTGGATCATTATGTGAATGAAACTGATGTCTGGAAGAGACTTCCTCTCTGTGCATCCACTACATTATAAATCATATTATGATAAAATGATTATTAACTGTAAATATTATTTATACAGTTGGAAAAATAATTAAAAAAAGATAAGCCTGATCGAGTTTCTTGCCAGTTCTTCACGATGACTGGGAAATTTTCCGAACCGATAGAAGTTTTGGACGTTCATAAGTGCCTTCTTAGGGCCTAAATGGAATAAAGTATTTTTATTTTGATTTTGAAAGAAACATCATATATAAATTATTAGACCTTAACGTGGAGCCGACGTAAACTTTACATACTTTCATGTTCATACATTGGCTGTAATACTTAAGGTTGCCAACGGGCCCAATGATTGCAAGTGTCTCAGAAATCTATGCACCTATACTATATTTTTGCAAATTAATATTATTAAGTATTATAGTAGGTAAGTATACATAAGTATTGTGTACACTGTACGTATACATGTAGATAGTAAAATAAAAAGTATCGTTAGTTATTTTTAATAGTATATATATACCACACTTAATAAATTTATAAATACAATCACAAAATTGCATGTCATGAAACACGCGCTGACAAAATATTTCATCAGCCTTATTGCAATCTCACTCAAAAATGTAAGGTTGTGTTTTTACTCACAGCGTATAAAACAGCTTAACTACTTTGATTGGCAGAGATTGCTATTTTTATTCAATTTTTGATCAGAAATATTGTTTTACGGAAAGATCATAAATAAGGATTTTTTGGCGGGATCTTAAACTGTTATGTTATGTATTGGATTTTATTTTTTATTTATAAATTTGTGTTATTTGACCCTATATTGTGTAATACAGGTGGCGTATTGCCGTACGGTTAACTTCGCTCCCGCACACCCGCCTAGGTCCGATCCAGCGGTATGGAGCCCTTGAGTCAAGCAGCCGCTCGCGCGATACAGTGAATACATGCACTAGCTTTCACAGACATACATGACACTGCATCATACACACATGCATACCACATAGTTACATAGGTTCTGTAAGGGACCTTTTTTTTCTTTTTTTGCCTAGTTAGACAAAAATTTTCAGATCCCTAAATACACATACACATTTTCCTTCCCTCCTCTCCGTTTAATTCTTCATCAAAATGAATCATTAAAACAACATTAAAAACCGTATGTTCCTCGCTTTTGATGAAATATATACAAATAAATGTTTTCGTAAAGGAAAAAAAATCATTAGATTGCGATCTGTTGATGTTGATACTAATGAAAATGTATTCAAGGCACCATCTATTAACTATCTGTTCAACTAATATGATAACTTTACATTCCATAATATGTGAATTATTCACACGAGTCAGCTAGAGCTATATAAAATTTCAATTAACTAAATTAATATTTGAATTATTTTATTCTGCATTTCTTGTTTTCATTCATACTTTTAGATTATAAAATAAAATTTTCGGGAATATCCATCTATTTCTTAGAAATATAAATTTCGAAATTTGTCCTGGCATATATTTTTAGTTTAAGTCTTTTATTTTGTATAGTGAATGCTTCATTCTAATCATGGTTATGTTTTCGAATATATATTACTCGAACAAAACTACATTAATATTCATATCTCAACGGCGAGTATTGTAAAACCCGCTTTTCATGTTTAGTTTAACAACATTTTACCAATTTTGTATCATCTCAATTTTCAATCAAAACAATAAAATCGCGATTGCCACGGTAATTATGCTAATTTTATAAACATGATTTAATAATATACTGATGATTTGTGCAGTGGGAAGATGTGTTTTATTTCACAGTGACATTTGTCATCAACCCTTTTGTGATTTTTCATTTCAAGATTTTATATCTGCTTAACATAATTTCTGTTTAATTATGCGTCATTATTAAATTAATTCAACTATAATTATTATTATGTTCCAAAGTTCGGTTGATAAGTGTCAGTCAATAAAATACGGAAAACTGAATCTGATATGTGTTTTCTTGAGAAGTGGATTACATAAAAATAGTGGATACTTATATGCATTGCTGTTTAACACTATTTTATTATAGATATTAAGTTGTAGACGATTTTTGATAAAGTACCTAATGAATCAACAAAATATAAAAGACAACAATTTTGTATTCAATTAATTTGATCTAATCCTTTAACACCCAATAATGTTTACATGTTTACATTTGTACTACAATACATAATGTGATATTAGAAAACAGCACTCCATAAGGAATATATTAGGTATGTATAAATGTAATATAGGTACGTATATAAGGATAAATCATTACCGTCGAGTAATCTACGTACAGTTGAAAATATTACAATATAAACTTACAATAACAATTCGGATAATACCTACGTATGTAGCTTTCTTTTGTGATGCATTGTCGTAATAACTAAGACTTTTAAGTGTAAATCAATCCTTACAAAGTCGAAAATAGCAAGTAAAGTTTAGATGTTAGATAGATTAGGATTTTGGTTACAAATCAATAAAATATATTTCAGCGATTCTAGAAAACAAACCTTATAAGACACTAAAATAACTATTAAGTATAATCTACTAATAGATTAACAATTCGGTAATATTAAATAAGGATTTGTTTCAAGATAGAAAAAATTGATGTCAAAAAAACAATATTAAAATATTTAAAATTTACACAACGTAAAAACACGTGGTTTTAACAATGTTCTACTAAATCTTTATATACGTTTATACACGAACAATTCATTATGTTATTTTAATATAAAAAAGTATTAACTTAAAAAAATGAAGCTTCCCCTTAAATAGTACAAAGATCTTCTTGACACATTTCCACCATAGTATACGTAAGTTCTAAGCTGACGTGTCGGCAAACACCTACGTGTGATATGGAAATCAGTAGGTCACTAGGAGCCAATCTAAAGCCAGATACTAACAACACTAGACCAGTACCGAGTTTTGATTCATGCGTCGCATCGTGGGCGGCCAAGGTCGACGTACTCCAGCGGTAACATTATTTGCATATCATCGGGTCAGACAAGCAAAAAAATGACATAGTTTATAGGTGCTGCAAATTGGTATCAAGGTCATAACTCTCTCTGATATACTAGGTAAGTGTAACGCCTAAAATCAACGTCGTGATAAATTGTTCATTGTGTGAGATAAGTGTATTTTGAGTGGCTTCCCGTGTCGGCGAAAGCTCGTGCAAGGATTTAGTACAAACAGTGACACATTGGGAACGACCATTTAGGTGGTAGAAGTAAACATTTTTTTGTTTAATCAAGGAGTTTATTTGCATGATTATTTATGTTTAACGGGTTGCCCGTTGAAGTATTATGTAAACTAATATTGAAAAGGTCAAACGATTGTTTATTTTTTTGTTTGAAAGTGCTAATCTTTGGTACTACCACTTAGATACCACATTGGCCTCGTGCAAGTTTAGCTACCGTCTGTCTGTTCACGGCGTAGTTTAGAGATTCTTAATACCTACTAGAAAGCTGTAATTTGGTATGGGTATACATATTAATCACGTCCATGAAGTGGTAAAATAAAATTACGAAAAAAAAACATGTTACCTCCCCTACACGTAAAGTGTAGAGGAAATTTTTTGTTCTTCTATACCATGGTGTATCCTCTTTCAAAAATGTTGTGGGTATGTGAAAATCATTTTTAGATTCAGGGATCCGAGCGAAATTTAGCAGTTTGTAATATTTTCGTAACGTGTTGCGTCGCATCACATCGTGTCGCGGTGCCTCGTTTGTTGCTTACCTACGTAGAACAATAGGTAAGCTGTCTGGCGGAATCCTAATAATAATATATACATATATCTATACATAGTATAAAATAAAGTCTCCCGCCGCGTCTGTCTGTCTGAACGCGATAAACTCAAAAACTACCGAACGGATTTTGTACCGTTTTCATCAATGGACGGAGTAATTCACGAGGAAGGTTTAAATGTATTATTTATTACGGTTTTTTGTAAACTGGCTGAAATATACCTATGATTGTTGAAAATGTAGGAAAAAATCATTCCGACTGGGAGCTTTAAAGGCGTGCGCCGCGTGTAAACCAATAGAGTTATATGTATTACTCTGTTTTAAGATTACTAAATCCCCCTCCTCCCAGGGGGAACAAACATGTATATTTGTATATTGTATAGTTAGTTTAGATCGAATGATAGGGAATTAGACAGATCGCGACTTCATTGCGTACGCGGCAACAGTCCGAGCCGAGGTCCGGCCACTTTGACACCCTAAGAATTTGTTGCCTTGCTTTCGCGGCTAAGTGCCTTAAGTGCTCGCCCCCAAGCCCGGTGAAGCTGCAAGAGCCGCGAAGGCTCCAGAGTCCCTAAGGCTCACAGTATAGTCAGTTCGATAAAAAAAACTTTATTCTGTAAGTATTACTCTGCTACCCGTGTGAAGCCGGGTGGGTTTCTAGTATAATATTATAAATTTAAAAGTTTTTATGTTTACATAATTATTACTTAATCACGCAAAAACGGCTGAACGGATTTGGGTGAAATTTGGCACACAGATAGTTTATAACTTGGTATAACTACTTTACATGCTTTATAACATGATATAACTGAAGTCCAAGCAGACGAAGTCGCGGCGAGAAGATAGTCATTTATATTTTCAAAGTTTGTAACTGCCAAAGAAACAAAAATACAAGACTCAAAAATTTTCTTAGTGGCTTAGATGGTTTGGCTCCTTTTAACTGTGAATGAACATACCGTAGTAATACACTTGGTATAAAATGTGACATCAGAATAGACTCACATAATCATGTAGCAAATTACTTAACTTGGAAAATGGAACTTAGTCCACAGATTACTTGTAATTAGTTTTACTGTGGAAATACAGTTTCCATACCTAATGATATACGGATAGAATTCTGTTTAAACAATTAAATTCATTACTGGGTAAGGTAATTCGTTAGTAAACAAGTAAGCTCGGATTATTTTCTTGGAGTAAAAAATTTTTGTATACCGATGTATAATAATCATTATCATTATCAGCTTGCGTTTTCGTGATGCTCCTTAATAGTTTCGCATGAGGGCCATTTACATATTTGTGTTAAGGAAATTATAATATGAGAATTTTCGGCACAGTGGCGTAATCAGTATTTTATTTAGTCAACAAAAAAATACTTAAAATCATTTTATATAAGACTCTTTTTCAGTTAATGTATTGTTGGGACAGCACACAAGTCGAAAATCTGCCGGCAAGAATCTATCTTGAATCCGTCTTGCCTATATTACCTTGATGGACATCTTCGACCTGCTGAAATTTTAATCAAATACTAGCAAATTAATAATAAAATAAGAAAGTTACTCTATGTAAGATATACATATTGTTTTTGGCATGTAAATTAATTTTATTTTCAAATTCAAAACTGATTTATTTCGCATTTTAGATTTAAATTACAATTTTAACAATGACTACCAAACTGGGTACAAGATTATATTTTATAAGCTTAAATTAACATGGTACATGTATTAAATGGATATGTATAACACACACTGTAGGGAAAAAACTCAATGCAGGGATTCGATGCATGGATACACGCTATCACTGAGCCATAATGGCTTCAGAATTTTACAACATATCTCTATATCCGGAACTGTGCCTTGATTTTTTTATGATATAGTAAAAATATTTCCGACTCCGATCGAGTTTTTGTCACGTATTACAAATGAGAAGGATGTTTTCCGAATCAATGGTAGTTTCGACTTTCATATTTCTCAATGCCTAATTTGACTACTGTATTTGGTCGATTCATTACTATCGAAAACTATTACAATTTTTTTATTAATCATCATATATTTTATTGTAACAATAAAACGCCGAATAAAACGTAGGTTTCATGGGTGGGTGTCGATCCGACCTTGCGTCGAAAGTAACATTAATTTATTGGTGTGTAATTCTTTTGTTATCGTTATTACCAAGCCCTTCGTTCAATAGGCCGATTACATCATGTTCATAATTTAGATACATACTTTGATATTAAGTCATCCGTTTTGCAGTATATTAAGTACTAATAATTGTAGGTAAATTAGTATTAGTCATTTTGTAATAGGTTATTTTATATCTAGAAGATATTTAATAAACTAAATAAAAGTTGCTCTAATTGGTAAGTAAATATTATATACGCACAGTCGCACACACATCTTTAATAGATTTCTTAATTTAATTTTGTTTTTTTTAGATATGAGTAATTAAGTATATATTTATGGAATTTAAATAGTAAAAATTGTTAATGGCTAAATAATCTACTATTAATTATAAATTTAGTTTATATCACTGATACTCAATCTGCGAATTTCATTAAATATGTAAATAAAGATGAAGCAATGATGGCTCAGTGGTAGCGTATACGACTTGATACTTGATGACTTGATTGACGTGAGTTCGAATCCCTGAAGCTTTCGGTGAAGGAAACATCGTGAAGAAATCATAGCATTGTGGTAGGGCTTTTTCTAATGCCCGCCTAGCTAGCTACCACCCTCAAGTTGAAAATCTGTCGCCAAGCACCAAAAGATGTGTTCCGGCAGCTGCACTTGACAGCCAGTCTTCCACTAGGTTTAGCGTGTTATCATCTTGGGCCACATCGTCACTTAACATCAGGTTAGAATGTGGCCACTACGCCCAAACATATAATAATAAAAAAATATAATATTTGTTGTTCTATGCACAGTTGTTTATCTTTACGTTTAATATGTATGTATTGTGTATTGCCGTGTCTTGTCATTGTGATTAAATATTTTTTTCTTTCTTTTTTATTACACAGAAAGATGACAAAAGACTTTATGTTTTTTTGAGATTATTGGAGATTAAATTTTATAATATTACTTTACATTTAATTACTAATTATGCCTGCGGCTCCGCTCGCGTGGGCTAATAAAAAAGCCTTTTTTTTTTGTGCGGAACTCTATTTTTCTAAAATTAAAGTTATCGCTTATACCATCAGGCCAGTAAAAGTCCCGTCAAAACCGTCCAACCGGTTCGCAGATTAGCCGAAATAAACAGATAAACGGACAGACAGACAGACAGAAAAAAAAATTGGTTTGTCTTATAGCTAGCGTGTATACTTTTTCATATGCATTTATTAAAAATTTACTATTTTAACATTACATACAGACACATCAATTTTATGATGTGTATAGTTTTTTTTTAATAATTTTTAATGAAATAGTTAATTTTATTAAATAGTTATTTTAACTCTTTTGATTATATAAAAACAAATGGTGACTTATTTCACAGTTATGAAGTCTCGGTTTGAATTTAGTGGGTTTTGAAAAGTTTTGAAATTGATTTAGGAAGATTGTTTTTCAACAATTGGTGGCAATGTTGCAGGACAGCATGAGCTCAACGCCTGGACGATGGATTTCCAATCGCTCGGTGGTTGCAATTTCTTTTGAATTTTATGGTGTGTAACCGAAACATATTTTTTAGTTTTTGTATTTTTGTGAAATCTATATCAATTACTTAATTTACTCGAAAATCATCGCGGATAATTTAATTGAATTCGTATAAATCGCCCCAAGTTATATTCTCAAAAAAAATTTTTTCTTCTTATATATGTCAGTATTAAGTTATAAATGAGGCTATAACTTACATTGATATGTGTAGGATTTTTGACTAGACAGAGTGGGTGGCCGCGAAAGTTACAAGAATTTAACGGGTCAAACGTTTCTTATTGCGAATTCATACGTGATTTAAGTTGTGAAGAAAAAATCAGAACTTAGGTACCTATTTATTTATTTTCACTCACGTTATTAAGATTTTAGAACTTGATTAATAATCGTATATTAATTGCATTAAACCTTGAAATATGTTACTAATTTTGAGGATTATTGTATTAATTGTAATTTGTGGGCATCATTGTTTCATTTTTTCATAATTTAAAATAATGTAACATATATATTTATTTGAAATTGTAATATATATTTATAATATAATGAATAATTAACAAGAAATCTTATTTTTCATGTTGTTTCTTGTAAAACTTGAGATCACATATTTTTCTAAAATATTAACTGGTTAGTTGGTCAGAACTTCTTAAGAGTCACCAACAGGTTGCTCAAAGCAATATTATGTCTATACTATGTACGTAAACTATCAACAATTTCTGGTTTGAATAAAATATGACTTATATCTATATACTTCGTACTTAACATTGTGTGAAGACTGAGAATGGATTTTGCTATTTGATTTATTCAATTATGATTTTGTATTATTCGAGAAACTTTGAAAAAATAGTTTATTGGCAATAAGCACAGCCGCGCACCGCGCCCGGACCACGAGCATTCATAATTATGATGTCACGTGTAAGGCGTGCTCAGTTGAGATTCTTCTAATGTGTGGTGTTACAATTGCGTATATCAGCTTTATAAAAGAGTTATTCTTCTCCTTCTTTTGGCGCCGCAAAAAGCACTTGCCAGTGTCAATGTGTTTGTCTTCGTAGTATTTTTTATATACAAAGTTGATCCAACAAGATGGTGGCTCTCTTGTAAGACCTTTCTAGGGAGTTTTTGTGACATCTCAAAATGCATGTTTCCAGTTAATATTCTGCCGTTATTGGTCATCTGTCGTGTTTCGGAGTCAGCTTGTGTATATCTAGTAATTAAGCGGGGCGGTAGGGTATCTGTACCCGACTGGGTCGCGACCACCATACACATGATAATAAACCCGTCATATTGACTCTCTTTTGACCTGTTGTGTTTCAGGCTTCAAGGCCGGCATGACAGCGACGACCATATCCCGATGGTCACAGTTATTTCTGGATTGGGCTGTGTTTATCATGAGGCAAAGTGTCGTCACATTACAGTACTACTCTGTAAAAAAAATAAACCGTGACAATAAGTTATTAATTTTCATAAACGATATTCTCAAACTATATTAGTCACCGAGTTAAAGTTATGTAAGTCAATCTCCGTAAGTACCGAGGTCGCACAGCATCCAGCTAGTCAATCGCAATATTTTGCCAATGAATCATATTCTATAATGAAATTTCAAATGACGTATACGAGAGTAAGTCACAACTAGTTGCAAAATAATTTTTGGTTATATTCAGCGACTACTTAGTAGTTCAGCATTAGACGAGTTATTCTTACTAATCACCGAGACAATTTTCAATTCGTAATTTTTTATATGTCTAGTTCATTGTTGTCTAGTTTCTTCTATTCATTAGCAGAATTGTATAAACATTTGGCTACAAAATATACTTGACTTTTTTACTTTTAAAACTTGAAAATACAAATTTTACATTTGATGCCAGTTAATAATTAAATATTAATGTTATCAAGTTCAATGAGAAAATCATTAAATTCGGAAGATAGGTATCTTCAAAACCTAAAATAATTAATGAATTTTTCTTGTCAACTCGTATTCAGCATGAGTAGATAAGCAAATCTTTTTTAGGGTAGACCAGTGTAATTAAAGGCTACACGGGTGTTAACGGCGCGGACAACGCGGTGTAGAGTTGATTGACTAAGTTTAGCACGGGTGAAATCTCGCGGTACCGCTAATTGAGAATATATGAGACTATGTGATGATGTGAAAAACACGATTCTTTTTGACATATAACAGATTACCGTCTATTATCATCTCTATATATCATTTCTGATATCTACCGTAAATTGGTAGTTCTCGTGTTTCTGTTTCCCGGTTTGACAGGTGCGGTTGACAACACATGCTAGCACTTGAACCATTTTACCTCTGTTCTTTTTTGGCTTAATATAGATAAACATAGCATACAGTAAGCACCTGACGAATTCCACATCACTTTGCTACTCACGTTGTATAAAAAGTTTGAGAAATCATCCTAGGTAGCTGTGCAATGAATCAACTATTACAAGTTATACTATTTTAAGAAATGTGTAAAATGTACAAAGAAAAATTATCACCATTTAGGAAAATATTTATTTGCATACAGGTCACTGAAAATACAGGTAACTGGGTACAGTACCTGAAACAGGATTTGTAGAACTGTGGAAAATATAAATGACAAATCGTATTTCCCACATCGAGAGGCGTGTACCTACCAGTGTACTTACCACGCCGCGAAATGACATAATAAATATGACGTCAAGTATGTTGCAGTTACCTATAAAAAAGTACATTTGTTTTCTTTACCTGTTTATCGCGTGCATAGCTCTGTAAACAACTACGCCGATTTTGGTACCTATAAAAATATAAAACATCTGCATTTTGGAGTTTATTCGCGTCACCAGTATTCTGAACTTGAGTAGTATCCAATTCGGTCACGTATTCAAATTTAATAATTATGGTTAACATCCGTCACCTAGGTAGATGATATATTCCGAGTCTTTTAGTTTAAAACATAAAGGAAGTATTTACTGTTTTAATATACTTTATAATTATGAAAATAAGGGTTAATTTTCATTGACATAAAATAACTATGTAATTGAATGTAAACAAAAAATGATTGAACTGAAACGTCTAACTTATCAATATCAACAGTAATGTATGACTAAAATATATAGTTACCAGATCATCTATCACATATACCGCGTAATTAATATAGTACAGGTGTTCAAAACGTGTTGGAATGTTTAGGTAAGATATTGTATGCCATTTTATATTAAAAGTATGATGTTTCTTTCTTTTGAATTAGCACTTGATTGATATTGTAGGTAGTTTTTTTTTTAATTATAAAATCGCATTACTTTGCCTTATATTTTGTAATTTTAGTGGAATTTACCAATATATATTTTAGTTATTATAGTGTATTGTAAGTGAATTCGGAAAAATAGCATGGAATATGAACTTCAAGTTGGCTCAGAATGTCCCTCAAAACTAATAGTAAGATACGAGATATAACTACAGTGAATATATTTTATCAACATGGCTTTTGACAATTAATGAAAATTTAATATTGTAGCATGAACGAATTGTATTATTTATTAACCATAGATACTGGAAATTCGCTACGTCATATCTTTGCCGTACTGTGTAGTTTACAAACTGCCTACCGGCTAGTGTGTTTCCTCCTTCCTACAACATGGAGTCTTTCAAACATAACGTGAAGAGACATGCCAGCAGGCCGGCATAACAGTAACGACTGACGATGGATTGCAATTTCCACGGTAGTCACCGATGTTGTTGGATTGCACTGTGCTCACCGTCAAGTACAGTGTCGTCACATTAATATGTTACGTTAAAAAATAAAATAAAAAATAATTTGTTGTACCAATTGTACAAAAAAAAGAAAAACATATGGAAAGGGTTCGAATACCAGTCGGAGTCAATTGTTATTTATTTAACCCATTTAACTAATTAGTGTAAAGTTTCTGAAATTGTTGTTCTTGGATTAATTATCTTTTATGTTTTTTTTTAACATCTTCCAACAACTA
Organism: Saturnia pavonia; assembly: GCA_947532125.1. Lineage (NCBI taxonomy): Eukaryota > Metazoa > Arthropoda > Insecta > Lepidoptera > Saturniidae > Saturnia > Saturnia pavonia. The sequence goes on from OX383904.1 coordinate 12,977,456, forward strand.
CTTCCAACAACAACTAGCTTGGGGTTATTGGAGGTAACTCCTCGCAGAAGGATGGGTTAATTATAAGCTTTATTTAAGAGACACAAGTTTCCTGATTTGTGTTAGGGGTGTCGTAAAGACTATAAAAAAAAACAACTACTTATCAAATATAAAAATCATCTTCGAAACATATTATAAAACTCAACGTGTCTCTGTCTATCTGTCCATTTATGTCTTTTTCACGCGAAAACTAGTTATTCAATTTATATGCTTTTTTTATTGTACTTTATAGCTATACTATAAGTTCAGGTAATAGGGTTATTTTGTAAGATACATTAGTATACGAGATATGCGAAGACAATGCTGAAACAATTTGGAAAAAATATGATTTTGGGTCGCTTAATTGGCTTACACTGAGTTAATCATAGGAGATATATGAAATTAATGTACGACGTAATTGTAGATCTTAAAAAGACCTACAAAAAAGGACCCTACTTATCTTCTAACATCACCCAGAATAAATATTTTTGTTTTCCGTCTTTTGAGCGGGAGCATCACGGTTCGTGCGTGCGTTCGACGGACGGCTTTTTGTAGTCCACGCGAGCGGAGCCACGATCAACGCTAGTCAAATATAAACATTACTAATAACTCTAAGAAAATTAAATTCATATCATACAAGCCTTCATTAGTAACGTTATAATTTGCAGTTTTTCTTAAATATAAGAAATTTATACCAAAACGGTATAGTGACCTTGCGAGTATTGACGTCGATGGCTATAAGGCTATAATGTTCTTGTGACGAGTATAATTTCCGCCCGCCTACAAGGTGCGTGACTCAGGTTCGTAGTAGACTCCTAAAAGGTGAGTTAGAAATGAGAAGGTAGCGATGGTTTTTTAGGTTGTAGTCAGAAGTTGCTTAAGTAAATTTACATAAATCCCTCTTTTATTGTATTTAAAAAATAATTTAATAAATATATCTATATTTATACAATACAAAGTAAGTTGTATTTGTCGTAACACCTACTTAAAGATATCATATATGAAGGACTAATCGTAAATTCACAGTTTTAATCAACATACAAGTAATTAGTAGAAGTCATCAAGGGTGGAGTCACATAAGGCAGCGTGATACAGAATGGCATCATTTTTATTATCCTTAGCTGGGCTGACCATAAGGAATATCTGTAGCGTATTGGGAATCTCCATATTTCAGCAGTCGGTCACCTTTTAAGGGTGTGCAGTCAATAGTACAGTCATTGGTTCAAATAGTATAGATCAATAGTAATATCGCCCGATGAATAGTACTAACAAGTTTTTGTTCTATTGTGGGTTAATGCCTAACTTGTTTATCTTCTCTAGACCAGCATTTGCGAATAAGTGATTTAAAAAAAATTGTGTCACTGCAAAAAAACGAAAAGATTTTTGCTTATTCAATAATTTTTACCTCGTATATTATAATCGGATGATTTGTTGAATTTCCAAAATTTCTGGGAAAAACAATGAAAAAAATTTCAAGTACAACAATGTGGTCATAACGTGATAATTTTTCAACGTATTGTGAACGTTATAGGTAGAGATATTCCGACAATATCTAAAGTACTATATACAACCGAGTAATAATTATGAAGCATGTTTTATGTAGTGAATTAGGTGTGCTCCACGGTTTCGCCTGTGTTAAAGTCATTCGAGCTGCTCTCCAACGCACCATCGCCAACGCGCACGTGTATTTTATTGTTAATGTAACTTCCCGTACTTGTCTATACCTTGCCAGATTGCTTGGTTTTCATGGTTACTGCTCCTCTCTTTAGAGTCATACCGTAAAGTTATATAGCGAATAACCTTCTTAATAGATAGAATAAATAGTCTTTAAAATGCAATAATATTTTTTGATATTTAAATAGTAGCTTCAGAGCTTAGCGTATTCAAACAAGAAAAAAAAAACAATTTTTCTGACCTTAATAATATTACGATTAGTATACATTAGAGAAGGAATGGAGCAGGATATGTTTTAGAAAGGAATCCCAGGACTGACTAGCTATCTAACACTAAATAAGGTCGACAAATTAAGCTGTGCAAAGCAGAACACTAAGTAACATTAAATTGGTTAATATTCATTAATTACGGCTATTAAACGTGGTAGTCGGTCGTAAAATGTATTTATAAACTACCGGCATACATCAATTAGATTCTTACTAAACACGTAGTTATATAAATAGGGATAGTTATATCTTGGGATTGAGTATATCCTTAATTGTATATTATGAAAAGCAACGTTGGTATGTCTGTCCGTTACTGATCTTATAACTCTAAATCATCCGATTTACTTTATTTTTATTTATAGATTATATTTCTTTTAACGATTTTTAGTGTTTATTTTGTAGCATTAAGTAACATTAAGTATGGTTGAATAGGCCTTGCAAGGAAGTTAAAATGGTAAAGCAAACAGCACAGCAATTATTATATAAACTTAGCTTTCTCTAAAAGATTGCAAAGCCTTAAATTTTTATATTGAACTTCTCAGCCTATGTCTTATGGATAATATGATTTTACTTAGGTATTCTCAAAGGCCTTTGGATTCATTGCGTTAGAATTTGGATTTAAATTATATTTTGCCATTGAACTACTACTAACTTAAACTTTCGAATTTTATCGACCTGTAGCTTGTATTAGAAAAAATTGGAAAATTACGTGCCCTAGAGACCTGTTGGTAATGTCGTATTAGGCTAAATTCACAGCGTATATCGTAGTCGTATATCGTATAGTGGTAATATCGATCAATCAAAAGTAATGAAGAGCGTGAGGTACAACTAACTGCTAACCGTGCTACACTGCGTCTCAAGAATTCGAGTTATTCACAAGCACAAAACACTGTTAATACGCCGATGCACGAGTTTCAGTTTCAGTACACCTAAATAACTGTTCTTTTGTTTATTGCTGTTTTTATATACGATATACCATGCGAACGAAGTCACAAGCACATCTAGTAATATTACACAGAGGTAAAGTTTGTATGTTTGTAGGAGGTAATGCCTGGAACTAAAAATCCGATTCTGAAAAATCTTTCACTAATAGGAATCTACAGTAATCCTGTGTTATAGAATATTTTTATTAACAAGAACGATATCGTGGGATGTTGATAGTATAGAAAGAAAATAACTCTGTGATATATTTATTTTTTATATTATAATCATAATTATTGCTTTTAAGTTAATAAGTTGTATTTACGTGTATGACCTGTAGAATATTAATTCTTATTAAATAATAAATATATTAAGTAATTTTGTCACAATAAGTACCTACTTAATGCAAATAAATCTTGCCCTTTATAGTATCCAATTGTATTTTATAATTAAGGAAATACCTTTTTTAATTTTATAAACAATTTATATATATATATCACTTTGTAACAGTGGGCTTTGTAAGAAGCAGCGGCGCGGAGGCAATTGAGGGAGATGTTTAGAAAAACAAAATAATTTAATAATAATGAACACTAACTAATTTATTTTTTAAACGGCCAGTCCTAAATTGCGTTTCTAAGACAGTGCGTGGCGCGACATGTCTTCATCCGATATCTGAAATGTTGGGAACAGAGGCTGATAATAGCGAAATCTGGCGGAAAAGAATTGCCGATAGCGTTGTGGTTCACGATAGTACTTTGTTCGGCCTCTTCTACTAAAAGCACGTGCTACGTCACCAATGCGCTTTAATTCTCCGCAACGATACAGGAGTTGTTTGTGCACGGTAACTGTCGCTACCACATCGCACATAGCACGTAAGTGCTGCATCCCCTAACGACTTTACTGAAATAAACAATATTTAAATAAAAAATAATACATTTACACTAACCAACAGAGATACAAAACTATTGACTGTGTACATTTAGGTAGTTAGTAACGTAGGTATTCGCCCGTTAGTTGTTGTGCATACCCGCGTAGGTGACGTGTTAATACTGCCAGTTTGCGATAGGTGGTGCGCAAGTCGTTTCGTTCCGAATACAAAGGGAGCGAAGTTGCGGATCAACGCTAGTGTTGAATAAAATTGTATTATATGTTTCCTCTCTTACGATTTAAAATGTAATAATAGCTTCTTGCTATTCTCTCGGAGTTACGTTTACGTAAACACACTTTCACCGTATCCTTCAACATGAGGATAAAATCTTCAACAATAAATTAGTGTTACCGCTGTGTTTGCTAATATTTACATATTGTATAGAATACAATCCATACTAATATCATAAATATCAAGAGATTGGTTTTTTGTTTGAACGCGCTTATCTCTTCTAGAACTTCATTTAGATTTGTAAAATTAATTTGCATGTTTTTGCCTATTTATTGAAGAAGGTTTCAAGCTATATAACTTCACGCTACGACTGTAAGGAGCGAAGCAGTAACCATGAACGTCATGTAGTCTGGAAAGCTGTATGGAAATACTGGAATTGAGAACAATGATATGCTGTGTGAGCGTTATATTATATATTAGCGAATAAATTTAACACAGGTGAAACCGTAGGGCACATCTAGTTATACAATATTGTGTCTGTCAAAGTATCTTTCATAAGAAGAAAGTCGAAGTTATAAGTTAAGAGTTTTCATATGCATCACCTGTATACAAGGCTACTATGTCTTTCTTATCTATGCCGCATCGTAATACTGTGAAACTGTCTCCCAGCCAGTGTGTTCTTTCCTTCTTACGACATGGAGTTCTTCAAGTGAACTTTCGAGTCAATAACTCGACCTACCTATCGTGTTCAGGGATATCATAAAAACCATCTTTATTTATCATCTTTAAAACACTACGATCTGTCAACTTGCATGATCATCATTCTATCGGTTTTGGATTTTATCCATCTCATATTAAATATATACCCATTATTATTAAACGCGATTATTTATAAATGATTATTTCAAGAATGTAATAGCTTTTACATTGGATATTTTTCAAATAAGCACATGAAACATTATAGTCTCCGTGTGATATCTGGCCCATTATTCGCTCAGTAGATTTACAGTGAGTTTCGTCGCGTAAAACCGTTTGACGTTTACAACTATACGCCCCCGTCAATAACGTTGTGTGACGACCGGGTTACAAGCCAAAACACTTTACAATGATTATTTACAATACCATGAAATAATATCATAATATAATTAATATAAAAATTCTACATATCTCTTATTCAAATTCCTACTTAGTTAGAAGGTTTAATTCTTAGGAAGTTTATTATTTATAATTGAAATAATATTCTAAGAGAGAATAAAATGCATATTTTCTAGAGTGTTGTCTTTCAGTATCTAATAAGCCTAACGTACCTAAGGCAAAAAGTGTCTCGTGTATTATTAAAGGTCTTGAATAATATGATTAGAACTATTTAAGTTTAGGCTGTTAAATAACATTAATATAATTATATATTAGGAAAAAGTTACGATTAAATATACAATTCTATGAGACATATTTTACTTGTTAATAAAACACTACTGTATGTATTCTTTGTCACTGAAAGGGCGTTTTAAATATTAGTAGCAAAAAAAAAAATTACCAAAAAATATTTTTTTTTTCGAATTTTTTTTTTGCCTTATTTATATTATACCCTAATTAATATGGAAAGAGGGTTATCTATTTTCAACAACTATTAATTATGATTGACATCTTTGATAAATGTTATATGAATAGATACCGCAATCAATATCGTATCCCACATATAGTCCCTCATCACACACATTCATAGTACTAAAAAACAGTTAATAACTAAATGACTCAGAAAAAACGAAATATATTTTCTTAAACGTACGAAAATAACTATTATCCATACTAAATATTGGGATTTCCCTCAATTTTATTTTTAACAGTATATACGGATGACGAGTCCCAAAATATATCACAGCTGTTAATTATTACAGATTATTAGGTTAAACTTTAAATAAAATCCAAAAGTTTGTTTCGTTAAATATGTTTAACAATCGTTAAATCGTATTGTGTACTTTTATAGTCAATTTTTAAATGATATTTAATACGTTTAATAATAAGTAAGTAATAATTTTTAGTACGTCTTAAAGTAATATAAAAAGGAAAAGAAACGAAATGAAAACTTATTAAAACTAAAAATAACTAAATTTTAAAAGAGAAGATAATTTGCTTTATCATTTTGATATTATTTATTAGCCACATGAAAATAGCAGACCAACACACCCACTTATTTTTTAAATTCTTCACAGGTTCAGTTAGCCTTTGGCCATTATGTCACCTGATGTTAAGTGACGATATGGCCTAAAATTGTAACACGCTAGGCCTAGAGAAGGCCCGGCTCAAAGTGGAGCTGCGGGGAAACACCTATAGGTGGCTACAAATTTTAACTGAAGTGTGGTAGTTAACCAGGTGAACATTAGAAAATGCCTTACTATCATACATTAAGCTTCTTTTTTTTATGGAAGTACGACAATGTGACTACACTGTACCTGGTGGCGAGCACAGTGCAATCCAATAACCTTTGGCCGGGAGACAGTTCCACAGCTTCGTAGTACGGCAAAGATAAGACGTAGCAAATTTCTTTGTTTGTGCCGAGATGGAGGTTTTTTTAAAGCTGTGGCTCCGAAGCTTAACGCGTGTGTATCTTTTATGAAAGGGAGAAAGGGGAATTAGGTTGAACAGCTTTTCAGAACACTCGCCATGATACAGACGGTAGAACACGCTTACCGAAGAAATGTCAGTGCACAGTTGAAGCGGCTCGATGAGCTTAGTAACGTCTACATCATTTACAATGCAGACAGACCGTCTCTGTAACCTGTCCAGGGCTTCGAAGAGGAAACGACACACAACATGAAAAAAAGGTAACATATATAATAGTGCTTATCATTATAGCAGTTACCATTATAAGATTAAACAAACCCATTTAAAATTTATGCTACCTAAATTTACAAGTAATTTACCATTAACATAAAAGTCAAGCTACATTATATTGTACGAAATACTGTAATTGTATTTTAATATAAAATACGGGTAAAGCTATAAGCACTGTTGAAAGTTGTGTGAATCCCATTTATTTTCATTGCATTCTTGTGCATAATCGCAATTGTATTCACTTTATTTTCCGAGTGTACGTCGTTCGGCGGCCAACGTTATTGAATGAAGGGAAGCGCTTTGCGTTTTGACTTGTCTCCTATGAATGGACTATAACTCTTGAATGAAAAGTATCTAACACAGTGCTGGCTGGTTATGCAACTAAATTTAGTAAGACATAAAATTTGAGGGATTACGTATTAAAAAAAGCTTAATTTTCACACAAAAACTAATATTACGAAGCTGAAGAGATTGTATTTGATTGTTCGAACTACGAGTAGATTAGAAATTTTTTTGTTGAGAAGGTTATAAGCTATATAAATTCACGCTACAACCCTAAGAAGCATAGCAATAGCCATAAACGTTAAGCGATATGGCAAGCTGGTAAGTAAGTAAAGAAAGTTAGAATAACGAAAGGCTTGTTACACGGGTGCGTTGGTTGCGGCGGCGCGGTGTAGAGTAAGTAGGTCGGAATAAATTATACACGAGTGAAACCGTGGGACACATTTCTAGTTTATAATATCATCATCATCAACCTATAGTAGTCCACTGCTGGACATAGGCCTCCTCTAATGAGCGCCATAGCGCCCTGTCCTCAGCTTGCCTCAGCTAATCCCATCTGGCCGGAGGGCGTCCTACACTACATTTGCCTAGTCACTGTCTCTACTCAAGAACCCGTTTAATCCGTATAATTGTATTACAATTATAATATAATTGTGGAAAATAATTATTACATATTGTATCAAATATGTATTGCGTGTTCTTATAGAAATATATTCACTGAAGTATTCTTTACATTAATAAGAGGTTTTAATGATTAAGTTAATATTAAATATTTAAGCTACAGATAAGAAAATCAAAGGAATAAATAAAATAAAATGCCTAATTTAAAAAAAAAAACTAGTTGTGCCCGAGGCTCTGCTCGCGTGTACTACAAAATGCCGTCAGTCGCACGCACGCGCGAATCGTGCTGCTCCCGCTCAAAAGACGGAAGAGAAAAATGCATATTGTGGGTGATCCTTATAAGATAGATACATGTTATCTACGACTTTTTGTAAGTCTTTTTATGATCTACAATTATGTACTAAATTAATTTGATATATCTCTTATAGTTTACTCAGTATAAGCCATTTGAGCGCCCCAAAATAGTCGTTTATCCGAATTAATTGTTATTTGCACGGACCCTTAATTCTTTTCTAAGCTTAATTTACTCCTTATAAGATCCGTGATTTGCAAGTAAAAATTCGGTCAAAATTAGTCCAACCGTTTTGGAGATTATCCGGAACAAAGAGACAGACAGACAAAAATAAAAATGAAGGTTTTTTGTTATAAGTACCGTATATACTTTCATATGCATTTAGAAAAAAGGTATTTTATATTATAAACAGATAATTCAATTTTATTTATTGGTATATATGTGTTTATTTAACAACTCTATAAATGTCCAGCTATATGCAATCTACTGTTACTGCCGCCGACAATTACTCAATGCATGATGTATGCGCGGCGCTAAAGCGACCTACGTACAATATATCCAGGCCTATGTAGGCTCTGGTAACTGTGATATTACGTTGGATTTTATCAAATATTATGACACAGCATTCTAAAAAATTAATTTATAGTTTTCGCCTCGCTGAGCGTGTTCTTCCCTCTATATCGTGATGAATGTTCTGAAGAGCTGTTCAATCTAATTCCTTCCTCTCCTTTCCACAACAAAACTACACGCGCTGGATTTCGGAGTCACAGTTTTACGGTAACCTCCATATCGGCACGAACTAGTAAGTTCTCTATGTCTTAGCTTTGTCGCACCGTGAAACAGTGGAACCGTCTCCCGGCCAATGTGTGCCCTTCTTCTTACGACATTGGCTCCTTCAAGCGTAACGTGAAGAGTACTTTACGCAGGTTGGCATGACAGCGGCGACTGCCGATGGATTTCGATCTCTCGGACTTACCATCAGGATAATACTATCGGTGTGCCGACTTTAAAAAATAACCAGAAAAGTAATTTGGTTGAAAATGATAATTAAAATTGAAGAAGCAAATGTAATTTATTTAGGCGCAAAAGTGATTAATTTAATGGTTTTCGACAGCATTATTAATATTCAAAAAACCATCACAATCAACTAAGTAATACACCGTAAATACTTTCTTTATAATAGCACAGCAAAGTTACAAAACTGTACTTGATGTGCCAAAAACAACGATGACCACCGAGAGATCGGTAATCCACCGTCCGTCATCGCTGTCATGCCGGCCCGCATATTAAGAGAAATTGGATATGCTAGGAATTATGGATAGGCTGGATTTGAGTTTATGTCACTTTTTGGAGGACTTTTCACCATATGTATAGTGGTTGCGACTCAGACGTGCTATACAGTTATATATTACTGCAGTTAGTTATTTACGATAAGATAAAATTTATTCAAATTTTTAATTTGCAATCACAATCCTTTGCGTGGGCACTATTAGAAATAAAACTATTTATTTTCATATGTTACCCCTTTATATGAAACATATTCAAACATTAGAGAAAAATGATAAATTAATACGTAAAGTGAAAACGGTGCGCCCCCCTTTTCAAGCATGTTGCACGCTCTTAAGAGTGTGACATTTGGCGTAGTTAAAGTTTATACACAGAAAGGGTGCAGAAAGTTAAAATTTATATTATGTTATAATGTGTTACAAATACAATAAATTAAATTAAGCATTCATTATTTACATTCATATTGCCAAAGTCAAAGATATAATTAATAGTCCAAAGGTCAATAAATTTTTAAATGCCGCCAACCATAGATTAATGCTTGGTATACGCTTAGATTCAACTAAAAACCGCGCTAACTACAAACAATAGCTCCTATAATACGGAAAATAATAACGTAGTGTGTAGTGATTATTTAATAAAATATTTATTCACTAAAATTACATAACAATAATTACAAGATGTATTGGTATAAAAATCTTTTTGTACTATTTATTTGTAGAAGCTTAAATATTTCTGTTGAAGTGTCATAATTACCGATGAGATCATATTTTATGGTATTATTTTTTCATCTTCGCCAATTCTCACTTCATTTTTAGTGTCAGACATAAACTAGTAATCGCTTTCTAATTATGATTATAAAATATTTATGCTGTTTTTAATGTAATTATTATCGATCCAATTATGTAAGCAAACAGATAACAATAATAACATACTTTGTTTTATTTTATCGTACTTCCCCTCCTTATCGGTTATTCCGATGTTATTTGTATGTATCATAAATATATTATTTTCAAACAAAGCCGATATTACTATATTTCAATGACTATCTTTACTATAATATAATAAAGCGGAAGAGATTTTTTTTGTTTGTTTAAACACGCCTATCTCTGGAACTACCAATCAGATTCGAAAAAATATCTTTATATATGATAGCCAGATTCATGAGGACTAGGAATTTTGTTAAGTAAGTCGGAAGGTCGGAAGAAACAGCGTTACTGTATTGCTTTATCCGCGTGCGCTGGCGTAATATGTAATATATGGCTGGCGTGATATGTAAATACAATGTTCTACAAAAATATTTATCCGTAGTATATATACCAAATGTACCATATGCCTATCTCTTATACATAAGCCATAATAAGGTATTTTGTGACAAAGTTTGATTAAAAATGGAAAAGTGATTTATGAGCATTATTATTAGGCATGTTAAACCTTACGAACGAAAGTTACTTCTTCATCAAGATAATTTTATGTAGATAAACTTTGCCTTTTATAGTTTAGGACGAATAGGATGAATAGCTTGAGAGATGATGTGAAATAAAATCATTCAACACTCGGCTCGGGCCTATGACCAAAAGTGTAGTGGCGCGACGAGCCGTGTGAGTTGTGACGCATAACCCTGGCCGCCTGCAAATATTGTCTATACTGAAGTATTATAAATAATTAATCAGCAATTTCTTTTAAATTATACGCGTGTGAAACCACGGGAGACAGCTGGTAATAAATATAAAAATTACCGTTGATTAAGTAGACAGTATGGCAACTTTAATTACTGGATATTATTCATTTTTATGATTGATACGAGAAAGCATTATGTACATTGTACAGTGGTTTTTCGTTTCATATAAACAGGTACCTCAGATTTTAATCTTTGCCATTTACCAAATAACCATTTGTTAGCAAAATGTCAAAAAAACTTGTACTGCAAATTGACATTAAACTGCTGACGAAAATGGATATCAAATTGTCATCAAAAATTGATGAGCAAAATAGTGGTAAAGTGGCAACCAAATCACGATCAAATTGAAGGCAGCGATCACAGATTTGAGAAAAAAAGCAGATGGAGCCTTGAGAACAACAAGTGTGGGATCTGCATTTAGCTGTGTGTACTTGACAACCAGATACCAACACGTGCGACCATTTAAATAATGTTACCAGGGTAGTTAAAGTAAGGTTCACTGTTTTTTACCAATCTAGCATTGTAGTCTTTAATCCATCATCCGTCACCAAAAAACTGATTTTTTACTTGAAATTAAGTTCCCACTGACTTTTACATACCAACTTTCAGCTAAACTTATATCTGCCATCTTGATTTTTTCATTATTAATAATTTTTTCTTGGTTCTCTTTATGTTGTTTGTTTTATTTAACTTACCATACCTAGGCCTAATAGTTCCAATCTTGCAAGCATTTGAAATTTTTGGCAGCCTTCTTGAGTTTTAGATTTTTGACTGGGGCACTAAATTGTCCAGCGTTCTCCATAATTTTTACTTTGGAACCATATTACCGCTATCTCTTTTGGCGGTCATCTGGAATTTTAGAATTTTGACAGTCTGAAATGTCCATGTTTTTCCATATTTTTTACTTTTGAAAATGTTTTTTTTAACGCAATTTTTTGTAGATCGTTGTCAAAGAAACAAACTTTTACGTAACAAATATTACCATACTTTTAGTTTCATGATTGTTGTGTAGTTGAGTTGTAAATAATTGATCTTCCAGCGTTACATAATATATTTTACTACAACTTCTAGGAAAATATTTTACTGAAACCTAGCAACACTGTTGTAGTTATGTAATCAGTAACAAATAACACTGAACATAAAATCAAAATATTATTTGTTACCTATGAAACGATACTCACCCTGTTTTCCTTTTTTGTTTCCGGGAAATTCTTTACTGTGTAATAATAACACAAGACTTACACAAGACGGCATAGTTTTTCAACTAATATTAAAATATACGGGATGCTGACATTGCATAACATTTCCTTTTAATACTGCCACAATTGAATACTAATATTAAAATTGTTGAGGACATTTTCGTATTCCGACAAGTTCCATCTACCTTTTTCTCAAATCTGTGGCAGCGATTGTCGTTCGGTTTCATCGTAGTTGAATAGACATGTATAGTATTATTACATTATAAAAACTTAAAATGTAAGTGTAAATAAATAGATATTTCAAGCTCTTATTTTTTTTTGCCTTCTCATAATATACATGAATACTACACAATTTATTATGTTGGAAAAAAAAACTTTTGGTATCAATTTGGCGTCCATTGGTGCAGTTTGACGCCCAATTTTTAGCAAGTTTTAGAGTTCCAACTTTTCCGACCTTTGCAGTCAAATTGGCATCCAATGATGAGTAATTTTGTGAGAAAAAGGTTTAACACCAAATTGTGGTTATTGGTGATGAGATTTGAAAAGCTTAAGGGCATTAGCAGTGCTGTTGAGACTTAGTAACAATTGTTTCAACACGAAAATAGACATCAATTACAATACATATAATAAATAACTGATTAAAAATTAAAATCAGTAAATCTTTTTTTTTTTCAGTTTTGACCTTAAGAAAGCAAATGTTCTTGGTAGTTATAATTTTAGTCGATGTACAAAGAACTTACTTTCAAACATCTCTATCAGTCATCGAATTCGGGCCATAACCTCCGTTGGTGGTAAAAGCTACCAGAAGAGAAATTAAATTTAAAGATGTTACAGTAAGCGCCCAATCCAATTATTAGGAAAAGTTTTCTATCTCTGTATAGTGTAATAGAGTACTGGTATCTGTTCGCACGTGATCACACGCCGACGTGCTAGCCAGCCCACATCTGATGTTAATCTAACCAGCCACCGTGTTGCGCAACTAAATGCAGTTCTCTCGCTTTATGCCCTCAGTGCTTTCTGTTTGCACATACTTAATAATGTACCTCGTATGCAGTCGACGTAGGATTATTACATTATTTATTGTTTTACGTGCTTCTAATAAAAGGACCACTGGTTATTTAGCTAATCGTATCTATTTTTAGACTAAACTTTATTTAAATGAATATTCTAAAGTCTAGTAATCTGAACGTATGTGAAATGTCCTTGTAGTATCACTGTATGTAGGTAAAATATAGAACTGTTCATTTCTCGGTGTTTGAAATCGCCAATATGTCGTGGATTGACGTGATGATTAAGCCCGTACCTTCCCTTGAGAAGAGGCCTTTGCCTAGCAGTGGGACTCTTACAGGCTGGTATTATTATTATGATTTAATACTAACTAATATAAGTATGTCTGTATATTTAACAACTGGATAATTAAGTAAATTATAAGTTGCATGAAAACAGCTGCATAGATTTTTTTTTATTTATTTTAACACATGCAGCTTGTATTCCAACAACTTTCCTAGAATTAGCGATAAATAAACGGTTATTTTGTGAATCTCCAGCATATAATGTTCGCACCTTTAGCCCGAGGTCTGCGCCTACGTCAGAGTCTTAGTTGTGACGCAATACGACGAGAAATCTGCCTGAGCAAGTGTGCGAACTTACGCCGATTTGCGCCTAATATATGACAGATATAGTCTCGGGGGCTAGATACGAAGAAAAATAAAATAGACTAAGTATTGTTTACACGTTTTTCGACGGTATAAATAGTTTAAAGTTTCATTGGAACCAACAGCGCATTTTATAGATAAACAAAGATAAATATTGTAAAAAAAATTGAGGACTTAATGATGTCTTCCGTGACATTGCCAAAAAATCTTGTATATTATTAACTATTCGTGATATTTGGGATTCTAGGTGATCAAGGGAGGCTTTTTAAATTTACAAAATTTCAAGTATGCTAGACCTGCATACTTTACTTATAGAGGGGTGGAAAGTAGCACAAAATGTTTCCTGTAATATAGCTAGTGTCGCCCATTCTGAACTTCAATGACACACTGCCATGTGCCTAGATTCGACTATATCTCCACCCACGCCGCTGCCAACGCACTCGTGTATCCTGTCATTGTTCTTACTTCCCCTATTTTAATACAGCTTTCCAGATTGCATGACGTTCACGGTAACTGATCCTCTCTTTAGAGTCGTAGTGTTAACATAACCTTCCTCAATATAAGTGCCATAAACATCCAAAAATTTCTTTTCAAATCTGACATAACTCCAGTGATCGGAGCCCATAACGCGACACGCCTAATGACCGTTTTCAATAGCCAATCTACCCGATGTTTCAGTTAATAAAAATAGAAATTGTCCTTACTTACATTTCAATAAACCATCGACGTAAAGCCTTTTATATCGAACGTTTCGATAACCTTGGATAGATCAGTGGAAGGCACTATCTATCGTAAATTAAAGTTAGCACCTATCCTTGTTTGTGAAATGGTACTAATCGGGGATAGCTATCTATCCAAAATTTTATAATTTATTGAAAATGACCGTAAGCGTGCCACTAATAGGGTTGTTATATTACACTATTTAATGCAAAATATTATATCAAATATATATATATATATATATATAATAGGTCTTACCTATGAAATTGCCGTTCTGCAGTACTGGCCATTTCAAATCAAAATAAATTTTGTTTGGCTAAGAATTCTAATTTCAAATTAATTTTATTATAAAAAAATGGAATTCTTTTTCCAAAAGTAGTCATTTGTTTATTGATTAGTGTTACATTTTCATCGCATTTCAATCTTTTTGTCATCATGGATACGTTAAAAATTCGAGTAATTATGGAATATGAGTACCGTCGTGGCAGTAACGCGGCACAAGCGGCACGCAACATCAACGACGTTTACGTAGCTAACACTACAAACCAACGCACCACCTGTTATTGGTTTGCTCGCTTCCGTTCTGGGAATTTCGGAATTTTGAACCGCATTGTTACCTGCGATAAAAAATGGATTCTGTTTGATAACCGCAATCGCTCAGCAAGTTGGTTGGATCCTGGTTCAGCACCTAAACAATGCCCTAAACGAAAACTTACCCTTAGAAAAGTGATGGTCACTGTTTGGTGGTCTAGCGCCGGTGTGATTCATCACAGCTTCTTAACAAACGGGGTGACCATTACTGCAGATGTGTACTGTGAAGAACTGAACACAATGATGGAGAAGCTGGCACATCTCAAACCAGCATTGGTCAATCGCTCGTCTCCGCTGCTCCTGCATGACAACGCGCGACCTCATACTGCACAACAGACGGTCTCCAAGTTGCAAGAACTGGTGTTGTAAGTTCTCCGTCATCCGCCCTACTCACCAGACCTTGCGCCTACAGGCTACTACTTTTTCCAGAATTTGGATAACTCCTTGGCGGGAAAAAAATTCAATACCTGAGAGGCAGTACAAAATGCCTTTTAAGAATTTGTTGCCTCCCGTCCATCTGCTTTCTTTAAGAAGGGCATCAATAAACTGCGACTGCGCTGGCAAATATGCATTGATTGCATGGGTGATTACTTCGATTAATACAAATAAAAAATACATGAAAAAACATCGTTTACATTTTTTTATACAAAACGGCAATTTCATAGGTAATATGTATATATATCATATACATATATCATCCTACCATAAGAACCAGTATCCTAATGATTCAGATCATGTATTTTGGATTAAAATTTAAATTTCTATTTAACTATTTAATGTTTTCTTGAACCCTACAATGTTTTTATGAAAGACGTTTTACCTCAACTGGATTTGAATTAGCTTAGACAATATTTGTCGAAATCATGTCCCAAGAACGAATGGGGTTAAAAACGCTTTGTTTGACATGTTCGATTGGTATGGCGCGTTAATTTTTAAAGCAAATAACGTGCTTTATAATAGCGCTTTAAACAAAGGTAACAGTTTTATAGCTGTAGGAAAAGCTAATTGACCGCATGCTTTAATGTTTTGTTTTCTTTGAATTACGGTAGAATTTCTAGGAACTGTCAAGTCTGTAATTAAGAACATATTTAGAGTTAGAAAAAATCTGAATACTAAATCACTATATTTTTCGTTTTATTCTTGTTTTCGTTTAAGTGTTTTTGACTTGTGAGTGAGTGTACTTCTATTGACGCGTCTCGATAAAACGACGAGAGCTATTTTTTACGACGCGCGCGCTTGTTGTTACAAAATGTCAACAACGTGAAGTTGCTCTTGTTTTCATGTGGTGTAGATAGTCACACTGGACGTTACGATTCACATAACATCGAGTTTGACTATTCTAATAAGTACAACTTCTAACGTACGTATCTACTGTATATAAGTAAATGAATCCTCTTTTTTTTAGAAAAACTTTAGTACTGTTTCGCTAATTTAACTCTATTCAAATTCATGTCTATAACATGTTGTATACATTGAGATTATTCAGTATGACAATTATAATTCCATTAAATGTATTATTTTAAAATTCGTTAATATTTGAAATACGATTAGACGTCCCGAGTAATTTAAGGATATTATCAAAAGCTCTTCTTGTAGTATAAGGAAATTGTTTTAAAAATGTAATGCCTATCAAATAATCTGTTAACCTCCATAAACTCTCTAAAGCTTTTATTATAACGAACAAAAAAATATTTTAGTTATGATCAATAATGAAATTCATAATAAAAAACTTAATAAATTTGTCTGCACAAATAGCCAAACAATCATTGTTAAAATAAATTTAATTTTCAAATATTGTTAATAATATAGAGTCGTACATTACAACTCCAAAGTCTACGTATCAAGTACACTACTTATTTGAAATTTACAATAGCATTATAAATCGAAACTAACTTTGTCTGTCTGTCTGCTTGTTATATTTTTAAGAGTAAATCTCTGAATCGGTCGCAATGAAATTAGGTATAGAGCAGTAGCATGGCGGTTTAGCATTTTCTAAAGCCACTGGCTAGCTACCAGCCCCAAATTGAAAATTTGTCCCAAGCACATATAGGTGTGTTCCGGCAGCTGCACTTGAGAGCCAGTCCCTCCACTAAGCTTAGCGTGCTATCATCTTGACTATATCGTTGTTTAACGTCAGGTGAGATTGTGGCCACACGCTAAAACCTATACAGAATTAAAAAAAAATTAGGTACCGTTTTTTAATTTCGTAGTAGATATAATATTATTGTTATATGCTGCGATCACAGCTCAAAAGCATGTTACAGATCATATTTGTAACATATAAAATCGTTATTGAGCAGCCAATCGGAAATGCCTCATTGAAGTCAGTTATGTCATGACACGACTTTAAAGCGAACTTGCAATAATCCGATCAAAGGAGAAACCCATGTCGTCAACGGTTCACCAGTAAACTATGATAAAGCAAGATCTTTATCTAAGAAAAATTTGATTGTGGAATCATATTTACTTGACAGCTAGGTTAAAAGCAGTTTTTATTGAAAACTTTTTACAATAATTACCTAGTAATTATATGATCTAATATTCGATATCATTATAAATATAATGTACTTAAATTTTATTGTAAATTTAAAATGAAGATTTAATGCAAACAACTAAACATATTTGCGAAATTATCAGTAGTAAATCACTTCCTTCTTTCGGTTTTAGGCAACTTAATTTCCTTTATCGATGAATATCACTTCTATTATATTTGAATATATGTTATGTGTTTACTGATTGGCTCAGGAGATGTTTTTCTGCCCTTTCCAGCAGTAGTCGCAGATTCTACCACAGCGCTACTTATCCCGTTTTTTATCTGAAAACTTTTTCAGGACCTTAACAAACAAAACAAAAACAAATAAGCATATCCATCGTTCGAATCGTTAGTTATGGTCGTGAGCTCATAAAAAATCCAATATGAAAAGGTAATTTTAGTATTTCCAGAATTTTATAAAATTCCATAAAACTTTTTTTTACCTAAAAATTTTAATTACTGATATTAAAAAACGGTTTAGTCGTTCTCATGTTATGCATTGACCACATGAACATTATTTCGTTAGGGCCAAAAAATGTTTATTATTTTTTCAAATTTCATATGAGAAGTAAAATTAAACGTTTTTTTTTTATGGGTTACCTTGATTTACAATGGCACCCTTATGTATATGGGCAAGTCGTTTGTGAAATTAAGTTTGAATTGTCTACTCGTTTATTTTTAGGACAGAAAATAGGAAACGTCTATGTGAGTTAACTTTTAAAAGACGCGTCTAAGCAGATATGTTATTTGTAGAGCAAATACGTGCAGGAAACACGGCTTAATATATTTATAAAACAAACTTCGATGAAAAAGCAAAATGTTCTAAATTAACAAAATTTAGATAAGGCAGACCTTTTTTATGCCCAAAAACAAATTCAACACTGAACATTACACATAATTGTTATATTGATATTCACATGGTAATGTCATCACAAATAACAAATCGGATTTTTAATTTATGACGCAAATGCATAATGGTTAAACGTTTTAACAACAGTTTTTTTTAACATTTGTCCAAATATTTTCTACTGGTTCTAAGAACATGTAACTAATTTGATTTTATTGAAAGGACATATACGTCATTAAATAATATCATATCCTTATGCGATCAGTTTTGTGCATCATACGTGTCCGGCAATACAAAAACGTGATGAAGTCAAAATATCCGACATATTTCATGAAAATTGGTTGTGTATTAGGACTCTTACCTTCATTATTCTTCTTCTTTAGTTAAGGAGCTCAGCTCTTATCGGTGAAGAATTTCCCACCGTTTCTTTATCCTCTGCCTTTCTTTTAACTTTGTGATAAGACACGATTCCCACTTTATTCGTAATTTATTGGAAAAAGCTTCGTAGATATTCCCATTGCTCTCTTTGCTTCAATATTTGCTTCTAAAATTGTCTTAAAGAACTTGTCGTGCCGTATCAAGTGAATCATATTTACTCTTCCGTTTTCTTTGTTTCTCAACAATTGCCTTGCCTCGTCTACTATTCTTAATACTTCATCATTTGTAATCATTTCTTTCTACCTGATGTTCTCCATCTTTATCCAACACGATATCTCAAACGCTGTCAACCTTTCTCTGTCCTTTTGATATTAGTGGGGTGGGGTGCACTTGATAATTTTTGTTATAATCCTAGTATAATGGTCACCTTCCAGAAAATGCTGTCATTCAAATACCATAGAGAATGACTTTAGTTTACTGAATTTATACCATGGTTTCTGGAGTTTTTCTGCGTGATCGAATCAGATATGAGGTCCTAAGAATAGCTAGACTTAGAATAGTGACAATGGGCGGGCCACGTAGTTCGTAGAACGGATAGCCAATGGGGCCAAAGAGTTCTTGAATGGAGGCCACGTATCGGAAGAGAGGCAGCATGGGTGGTGGCACAAGGTGGTCCGAAGACCTGGTAAAGGTTGCGGGAGCCGCTGGATGCGGGCAGCACAGGACCGGTCGTTGTGGCGATCTTTGAGGGACGCCATTGTCTAGCAGTGAACGTCTTTCGGCTGAAATGATGATGAAACCGTTACTTGCAGAAACTGATATTAATATCTCCAAATTTACTATAAACGTATTACAATGTAAATCTCATAAAGAAAGTGCAATCATTCAACATAAGACTATAAGGTTTAGAAAACTTTTATTATATTTTTAACGAAAGATAAATAATTGGAACTATTAGTCGATAATTTTAGATACATTAATTCCATTGTAATCAAACTTCTACAATCATATCAAATAATATTTTACTATAATACAATGACATTACACAAAACAATGTACTGATTTGTATTATCTACCTATTTTCAAATTTAAAGAAATACTTGATAAGAATATACATTTCAGCAGGGTTGGTAGGACACTAGAATTGTGTCGGATTGGATCACGTCCACCATACACCTAGTGTAGCACCCGTCATAGTAGCGTGCTTAGGCTTTCACGTTCCGGGATCACGCAGTGGTTGGATTTATCCAGTAATCAATCGAAGTGATAGGGTATCTATATCAGAGTGGGTAACTGTATAACAGTCTTTTTAAAGTGAAACTTCTTATGCGACTTCCAAACGTTAAATGTTAAACGTTTAACGCACATTATCGGTCTCTCCTCTTTGTGTGAGCCAGAGCGAGAGAGAAATATATTATCGGTCTCTCTCTTTGTGTGAGCCAGTGCAAGAGAGTAAATGTCGGTGTGTATGTATATTGCACACTGTTTAAATAAAATAGAAAATGTCTTTTAAAATGAAGTTTCACTTCTATCGTGTGTGAATCGCACACACACCTTTTTTTTATATTGTTGAGTATCAGGATCAGCCACAGAAGCCCTACAGAAGATCGCAGCCAAATAACCTTGTGTTGTGTTCCTGTAGTGAGTAGGGTTTCCAAAGCACCTTGAGGAATTGGGTTCAAGACCGGCAATGCGCAAGTGATATCTATGGTATTACAAAGCGTCTATAGGCTACGGTAGCCGCTTACCATCAGGCAGGTTCTATGCTTGTTTGCCACCTTCGTAGTATCAAAAAAAGCCAGTGTATATATATGACAGCGGAGACCCGTGATGGATAGCTGGCCTGTCGACGGTCGCCATTGTTTTATAATTGTATAGTGTTTACCGTCAGGAATAGCGCCTAAAATACAATATCCGGTTAATTTCTAATATATCATGTGTCTATTAATAGTTTATGATCGATTGTCAATATTATCAATGAAAGGATCATTGTTACAAACAACCATGTACGTAATCGTGTATAACAAATAATGACATTACTCCTGACGTGAATACCGTCAAGCATTATCTATAGGATACTTGTCCATTTCTAGCAACCGTAATATCTTATCTTGAGGAAGCACACTCATAGTAAAGTTTGCCTACCAATGACGTCAGTCTTATTCACGGTTAGACTGTATTTATCAATGGACTTACGTGAATTTAAATGTGTGTGTTTAAAAGTTAGGTAATGTTATATCACGTTTACCCTTTGCTTCATGAAATAGCATTCGGTTTAGAACATAATAAATTCCAGTTATTTAGGTACAGTAGGTAGTCTGCAAGTACGTAATTTTATAAACAATTAAAGTTCCTATCGACACCCCTAACGCAAATGAAGGATACTGTGTCTTCTAATTAGCCTAAAATACATTATTCAGTGTCTTGCCATGAGGAGATCCCAAATAACCCCAAGCTAATTTAACAAAAAAATTAAGGTCTAATTAATTCTAATAAATTTTCCTAATATAAGACCCCTCACCCTTCCCTTCTCTTTTAATTACACTTTATCGTAGTCTAAGCTGAAACTTCCCTTCTCTTTTGTTCTTAAATTTATCCAAGCATCGCTTTCTCTTTTAATTTCTTATGTTAGTTATGTTATAACTATACCTACAATTTTCACCAAAAAAGTGCATTTATACAAAAAGGAAAAATTGTTGCAACTCCGAGATCTGTCGCAACGAAACATCCGGAATTAAATTTTTAATAAATATTACAACTATTTCATAAAGTTATTTCAAACCGTGTGTGTAAAGATTGCATTTTATTTGTACATAATAACTAAAATATGAGTACATCAATACTAATATTATAAAGATCAAGAGATTATTTGCTAGAACGCTCTAATCTAGAAATACCAGTCAAATTTTAATAATACATTTTGGATTATATAGCCTATTTATTGAGAAAGGTTATAAGCTTATAAAATATATAACTTCACGCTACGATTCCATGGAGCGGAGCAGTAATTATGAATGTCAAGCAATCTGGAAAGCTGTAGGCAAGTTTGGGAAGTGACAATTATGATATTCTACACTAGTACTTCCCAACCAGTAGTCCGCGAGAGCTAAAATATGGTCCGCGAAAGATTTGAACTCCAAATTATGGAAACCCTAATGACGCATTTATATCTGTTTATCTTGAGAAGTTTTGGATTAAAAAAGGAATTTCGTATGTACCCAAGATATTTACAAATCGCCTTGCACGATTTTATGCTTTTCCCTACAACTTACTTATGCGAACAAGGGTTTTCTACTTTACCGTCAATCAAAAATAAGTTGAGAACTCGATTGAAATTAAGTGGTGATATTCATTTAGCTTTAAGCATCAGTATTAACTACAGGATTAACGAAATTCGGCTCAGTGAAGCAATGATGGCTCAACGGTAACCTGTACGACACCGCGTCGATTGACGTGAGTTCGAATCCCTGCAATGAGCCTGAGCTTTCAGTGAAGGAAAACATCGTGAGGAAACCATAGCATGGTGGTAGGGCTTTTTTTAATGCCCGCTTGGTTAGCTACCACCCTGAAGTAGAAAATCTGTCGCCAAGCACCAATAAGTGTGTTCCGGCAGTTGCACTTGAGAGCCAGTCATCCACTAGGCTTAGCGTGGGCCACATCATCGCTTAACATCAGGTGAGATTTTAGCCACTACGCCAAACCTATAACAATAAAAAAAGGCATTAGGTCACGCCTATTTGTCCGTTCGTTTGCTTATAACTCGACAACAACTCAACCAATTTATAATAATACTTATTTTAATAACAGAGTTAATATCCATCCAGGTTTTTAGTATATGTTTTGTTACTTAAGTTAATATATGAAAGATGTTATAAGGATAGGGAATAGTGAGTCGATATTACTCGAAATTAGGGTGACATTAAATGACTACCGGCACGTCCTCTTACAATACTTTAGATGCACCATTAAATATAGTCCAATATAATAATGTTTAAAACAACTTATTTAAAATATAAACAAATAAAAAAACAGAAGTTCTATAAATGACCTACTTTAGTTGATAAAGCAAATTAACAATTGCAAAACTACAATCTATGTAATAATTATCAAATTCAATAATCTATATCTATACATATTATAAAACTCAACGTCTCTTTAACTGTCCGTCCGTTTATGTTATTTTCACGCGAAAACCACTAATCTGATTTACGTGTTTTTTTCACATACTGTTACATAAAGTAACATATGAAATAAGCAGTAACGAAAATTGACAATCAATTAGGAAAAAAGTCGCTTTTAGTGCGATTAAATGGCTCACGCTGAGTAAACCATTAGAGATATATCAAATTAATGTAAGACATAATTGTAGAGCTTAAAAAGATCTACAACAAAAGTCACAGATAGTATATTTCTATCTTCTAAGGATATCGCACAATAAGCATTTTTTAGACATCACATTTCGCGCGTGCGCTCATACGACATTATTCTGTAGTCCACGGGAGCGGAGCCGCGGTCACAGCTACTTAAATATTTATTTAATTACTTAATTATAATAAAATAATATATTATAAATATAATATAATACTTAATTAAGACGTTTACGGAATAAAATTTGGTCTAATTTCTTAGGATATTTATGTTGTGTACAAAGAGGCTCTGCGTTGAATACAAAGATATAAAGAATAAAAAGCTATATTTGAAAAAATATATCTTAACAATAATTTTATTTTACACGCGAGCGGTGCCGCGGTCTTTGCTAGTCTAATATAAAGTAAAAAGGAACTCATACGTATATCGTTTTACAAATTTTAAATACAGGAAACAGTTCTACAGGCGCGGCAACTATGTGTCACTATCATAAAAATAATAATGTACATAAAAAATGTCGTCCAAAGCAATGTATCATTATTAGTTAAACTTATCGATCACCCGTCGATATTGATAGCCACTTATTATACCTACGCATCAATCCAATATTAACATATTATTGGTCAATGACTAATGATATTTAAATTTTTTTTATGTACTTCAAAACATCTGGGTTAGAAGTTGGTTCCAAAAAAATGTACTAAATACACAAAACAAAAAATACCATTTATATTGTATACATATAATTAAATTGAAGTGTATGTTTGTAATGTCATAATAACAGCTTTTTACTAAATGCATACGCAAAGTATATACGGAAATTATAACAAAAAAAATAGAAGTTTTTGTCAGTTTGTTTGTTCCAGGTAATCTCCGAAACGGTTCGACGGATTTTGATGGGAATTTCACTGATAGATAGCTGATATTATAAAGCGTAACTTAGGCTTAGGCTATTTTAGATTCTGTAATCCACGCGAGCGGATTCGCGGGCACATCTACTATACTATAAATTATAAAGCGTTTATAATGTAATTTGTAGTTTCATTGCTAAATCATCGTGCGCTGACCAAACGGTTTGAAATAAAAAAAAATAGTGTACTATAAATATTGTTTCATGCTAAAAGTTCTACAAGAAAGTCCTCGACAGCATATGTATAAACTGTATAGGAATTATGAAAAAATATTTTTAACAATTATTGTCTCTTTTGGCCGCTTTATCGGCTTGCGCTGATCAAAATATTCTGTAGTCCACGCGAGCGGAGCCGCGTGCACAGCTAGTATTTAATAATATTTTGGAAACTATATTTCTTTTAGCGCGTTTATTAGAGGGTAAAATTGAGAACTGCACGCCTATAATGTGACGGAAACGTGACATGAAGAAGTTTGCCAATTTTATTATGTAAAAATAATTTAACCGTTAAATAACTTTTTTTGTAAAAGTAAATTTAACAGTGTAAAAATAAATGTTATTTTAATTTGATTACATTTTACGTTACACATAAACAAATGAAAATAACTTTTATTGATACATTGTTTAATTTACATAATGTTAAGTTTAGTTTAATAAAATTTAGTTTAGTAAGTTAGTAAAGTTTAGTTATGATTAGATAAGTTTAGTTAATTTTAATAAAGTTTAGTTAAGTTTACACAATGAAAAAAACTCCGTAAACTAAATACTCATTATCATTGATGGCCAACTTCATCATGTTTTTCGTACACTGGTTTTTTTTTATTAATTATAACTTATTAAGTGCGTAAATGAGTTTTTAAAAATTTTAACATATTTTTTTCAATTAGTACAATTTAAAGTAATTATGAATTAAAAATAAAGTGGACCTTCAACGGGATTCGATGATTACTCATAGTTACTTATCTTAAAAATTTCAATGTCCACTAATTATTGTGTTTAACAATCCAATTAGGAAATGTCACTCAATTAATACATAGTGGGACGAATCATTGACCGCTTTAAAAAAAATACATGTAAAAAATATAATGAAGCATGTAACACATAACCTATGATTAAAGTTGACTCATAGACCATCTAATATAACTTATACCCATAGATCAGAATAGGTAAACTTCGAAGAAGCAAGTAACATAGATTGGTACTAATATCTCTCTAATATTCCAGAATGATAATAATGACGTTTTCATCCCAATATTTAAGAAATTACAAATATCTTTTTGAACATTGAATATATTCTTAAAAAAATATTATTTTGAAGAATCTTATTAAATTTTTAGGGTTCCGTAATACAATTGTTAAATTAAAATGCTTTATTTTACATAAAGGCAAATAAAATCTTGCATGTAAAACCTCATGCCATACTATCTATATAATTCCGAGATTTTAGAGAGAGATACTGTCCATTCTATGTTGCTTCCTTGCTCGAAGTGTAGTGTCATAATACGCAACGAGATAGCACTTAATAACAGTGTTTATTGTAGTCCTCTTTAACTGAGGTCTTCCCTATTCCACGACACAAGCGAGAATGCCTTCAAGCCTATCGTTGCCTGCTTGTAAGATGCGTGTGGTCATCGAGCGGTATGCTGTTGTATGTTGCGACCAGTCAATAGTGCGGGTCAATACTACGAATACTAAGTTATTAATACGGATTCTATAATCACATTGACACGATTCTCCAATATACTCGTATAATTAATAGTATCTTATTTAATATGACGTGTTAGTAGAGGAAACCGATTCTTGTAACAATAGATAAATATATTTTACCTATTCCGGTTTCCGATCAATACTTATATAACTTATATTTTCCCTGACACATGGGGAATTCTAACAGGGTTTAAAAAATCTGAATTGTCTATTATCCTAAATGTAGGACATGAGAGAACCTTGAATACTTATTTAAAACGACGTTCTATTTTAACATAAGAAATTGACTCGGAACAAACAGTACCTACCTAACAACAGCCTTCAACCGTATACTATTACTAAAATACTTGCATAGTAAAAACAATATGTTAATAAACCTAATCGAGTTTCTTGTCAACTCTTCTCGGTGACTGGGATGTTTTCTGAAAGAGCCCGCCGCGACTGGTAGCGTCTTGACACTTATAAGTACCTACTTTCTTAGAGCTTGATTTGAATAATATATTTTTTATTTTGTTTAGTAAAAATAACTAATAAATTATTTAGAAATTAAATTGTTATCATAAAATCTCTGTACTCAAACCGACCGTAAAATACTCATAATAATATGAGATTGAACGGATTTTTTATCAATCCACTCAAAAGCTTGTAGTTCATATATATACGAGTAATAATAAATAATGTATGAGTTTCATAATTATTGCCACATTACTATCTATAATATACAAATTATATAAAAGCCATTGTCCTAGTTAACTCATCATCACCCACCCCAAATTAGTGACTAAGGATAGAAATGTTATATTTTGGAAAAGGGTATGGGCTCGTATTCATTTGAATCTTGTTACTTTTTAAGATCTTAATAATCTTCGATATAATAAATGAAACACGTTTATTGGTGTTTTTATTTTTGCAAAATTAAACTACTAAGGTTTGCGTAGAAAGAAAGAATGAAAGTAAATTAGAAATGGGGTAAAAAGGTTTGTATGGGAAATGGTATTTTTACGATATGTCGACTCGTTTATAAAAATATACATAGCAGCATAAAATTCATACGAGCGAAGCCGTGGGCGGAAAACTAGTGTATTATATTTGTGGTTAAAAATATTAGTATGCATTATCAGAAAATAATTTGTAGAATAATTGAATCATAGGTATCTGTATTATTTGCAATAAATACAAAATGGCACAATTTTATTGTTATCATTAGAACTTCAGAAATACGTAAGTAGTTAGTATACGTAGAAATACTTATAAAACCATTAATTATTATACTTCCTTGTTTTGATTAAACGTCAATAATATACTATTTATAGAAACTGCTTGTCATAACTGAACTTAATTTTCAGTGAATGAGTTCAAGTACTAAGTTGTAAACATTTCAATAAAATTGTATGGGAAATCCACATATGTAGATGTAATAAATATTCCTATGTCAATTTCGATGAATGATCATCCGATCACTTTAGTTATAATGATGACGTAAAACGTTTACATGTAACCTAAATAAATGATATGCATCACCTATTGGCGGAGTGTACCAAGAATGTGATCGAAGGATTAGGAAAGCTAATAAGCTGCCAAAGTGAAGTTACATCATTGATATTTTTAATTTTAATTTTCAAAGGACAAGAGTACAATGGAACAAATTTATTCTGGTAATAAAAGTAATTACAAAAATTATTTGTTGTTACTACGGTAACTAAACATTAGAGTTAATATTTAGGATACTAAAAGTTTGGTAAAACTGAATACTACCGTTTCAACTGCAACAATAATAATCTTTGATACGGAATCTATAATTAAAAGATGTTGTAATTTATATCACCATAATGAATGTATTCCAATAGCTATAAAAAAAAATCATTTGAAATCTTTAAAAAGTTGTTTTATTTTTCAAATATAATTGCCAATCGCCGAACAAAAACATACTTTGTTGTCTAAGTGGATAAACAAAATGTAAAGAAATTTTAATAGTTCTATTTGTGCTTGCAATGTTTGTCCAAACAAAGATACATGACACCGGGGCCCTTTGGTCCAATGAGTAAACAATACAACAATCCAGACAGTTTGTTTGTTTAACTGCCAGTTGAAACCGCATATACGGAGCCGCGGCAGCCGATCTGGTGATTTGCTAAACATGCTAACTCGCAAATATTGCTAGGGATTTAAAAGCTTCAATTTATTGTTGTGACTTCATAATTGAGTTTATCATCAGAACAAAAAACACCAAGCTCTTCTTTTAGTCCTTTAGTAGTAGTGCAGTAACTTTTACGAGTATTATAACGTGTTAGGTTACGATTTATGTCTATTTAACAGGCATTATGGGGTGTAAGGGGTATCAAATAGCATTTTGAGAATAGAGACACCCAGGCCGACCTCACTTGCGCGTAGTGCATCTTGATGAGTAACGAATGAGGAAATAGCTATAGTAGGTTTGTACATCCCGATTAGGTCGCGACCACCATTCGTAATGTTTAAACCTCGTCATAGTGATAGCAATCTCTGCAATGAGCCAAAGCTTTCGGTGAAGAAAAAAAAAATTGTTGGAACCATAGCATGGTGGTAGGGCTTTATCTAATGTCCACACTCAAGTTGAAAGTTGAAAATCTGTCGCCAAACACCAATATGTATATTCTGGCGGCTGCATTTGAGAGCCATTCTTCCACTAGATTTAGCGTGCTACCATCTTGGGTCACCTCGTCACTTAAGATCAGGTGAGGCGGTGGTCACAATGACAAACTTATAACGATAAAAAAATACTCAGTTCAGCATAAGGTTCTTCAGAATGGTTATAAGCTATATAACTTCACATTGCAGCCCTAAGGAGCGGAGTAGTAACCATAAATGCCAAGCAATCTGGCAAACTGTAAGTACGTGAAGACGGTAGACGGTAGACTACACAGGTGCATTGGCGACGGTGCGGTGGATAGCTGGGCGAAATAATTTAACACAGCTAGTAATTCAGTAAATTCAGCTAGTATTATAGTCATCTTCTTCTTCTTACCCTTATTACACTTAAGTAGGGTCGGCACAGCATGTTTTCCTCATCCACTCTACTCTGTCAACTATCATCTCAGTGTTCTACGAATATTATTCCTCACACAGTCCATCTATATCTTCTTCGGTCTTCCTCTACTCTTATACTACCTTCATACTAAACATTTTTCTAGTTATATAAAATTCATCCCTCCTCATGACTAACCTATGCCACGCTAATCTATAACCCCTCAACTTCTCTGTGACTGGTGCTATTTTAAGGCTTCCTATGATACACTCATTCCTGATTTTATCCATTCTAGTTACACTACATATCCATCTTAGCATTCGCATCTCTGCCCCATGTAATCTTCTTTCATCGTTGCCTAGCACTCAGATAAATACACCAAGATTTTATAAGGATATTAAATAATAAAAATAATAAAAGGTATTATAATGGTTTTATACACTTTTTTCTTAAGTTTCAGGGGATTTCAGGGGATTCGTGGATCATATGTAGCTTGATCCCCGAGGCTTATTTAGGAATAATGAACTAAGGTACCTAAAATTTGGAGCAGCCTGGTAGGAATATATGAAAAAAACTAGACGGACCACCGAAGTCGCAGAACGAATGTTCAGTTTTTGTTTTATTAATTTTTAGTCCAACATTCTCGAGTTTTGCCTGCCATTTTCCCAGCTTACTTTGCACCTCAGTAACAGCTAGTATTATTATACTCGTATGTAACAAAAACTTCTTCAACATTGTCAGCGATATAAAATACGTCGGCTAAAATTTCTACGCAGTAAAACAAGAATGACTATGTCTGGGCAAATTTTTATGGATCGAAACGTAAAGTAGAACGCTAATATATATTATTTTTACGATAAATTAATAGCCATCTCGGATTACATTATTAATAAATATTGTCGGTCGCACAACGTGTTTTTGCTGCTTTTCGTCACACCTGGGTTTTATTTCGGCGTTTAACATCTCGCTTATCAAATCCTAAACATACGAACATTAATATCTTAATTTGCATTTTAATGTTAGCATTATATTATCGTGTTGTTAAATTGATCAGGTACCTAAATATATAATACCGATCCTAGTTTATGGAAACAGGCTTTTTAGCCTTTGCGTTTAGAAAATTGGACGACAGGATCAGACTTGTCGATTGCAATGGACGCTATTAATTTAGCTATAATAAAATAAGCGTAAGAAAAAATTTCATTGAAAAAAGTTACAAGAAAGTGTGAAAGTGGTCATCTATATACAGAATTTTTGAGATGGGGCAGTAAAGGCCATTTTCTTGCTGGCTGTACATTAAAAAAAACTGTGAATGCCGGTCTAAATAGCTCAAAAAATTAAGGAAAGTCTCCTCAGAAAGTTTTCCTGTAGCTACAACGGTTAAGGTACCTACTCTTACTGCACCATCTAAAAAATCCATCCACCCAAAAAAACCGTCATTTTATTAAGGTCGTCTTTAGGCAGTACTCTTGAGGACTAAGTTTATTTGCCAGTACGTATTACTGTCAATACCTTTGAAGTCGGAACAGGGTAGCGAGAACATTATTGCTTTTGAAATCATCTTTATATAGATTCCACTATCTTATAAAATAATTGCTTTAAAGTATGAACACAGGCGAAATCGCGAAAAATAAATTTTAAAACTTCTTAGTTACAAAGTGTTACTTTATACTTAAATAAATAGGAATTACTGAGGTATTTCAATCTTTATACGCACTTTAGTTTTTATAAAAAATCGTTTCCTTTAAGACTAAAGAGCCGATCGGTGTTTTAAAAAATAAAATATGTAGGTAAGTGTGATATTAAAATCTCATTTCCTCGATACCCTATTCTCGGTTTATGTCTCATCCCGTCGGAACACTGTTTAATGACCTTGTATGGCAATATGGTCCACTATTGTATGATGACTCAGATATCGCGGTTTAACTGAAGATTGTTAAACGTTATTTATATAATTGTCCTACACGATTTCTTGTGGTTTTATAAAATTACTTTACCAACGTCATCATAGTTAGAACAAATAGCAAGAAATTTAACTAGAATCTTTGTTTATTTGCGTAAATATAAATTTATCAATAAATAAAACTTCCTATATTGAAACGGTTTTGTAGTAATAGATTAGAATATAAAATGTGTCAATATGATTCCATGATTCCAACATATACAGTACAATAACGTTGTACGGTTAATACACATCTATATATATTATAAAACTCAACGTCTCTCTGTCTGTCTATCCGTTTATGTTCTTTTGCACGCAAAACCTCTTATCCGATTTATATATTTCAATAGTTAAATGTATAGCCAAGTTATCTGACCAGGTTATAGGAAACATTTAATAAGATAAAGTAACATACGAAATAAGCAGTGACGATAATGATGAATCAGTTCGGAAAAAAGACGTATTTGGGGCGCTTAAATGGCTTACGCTGAGTAAACCACACGAGATAAATCAAATTAATGTTCTACATATTGTAGATCTTAAATAGGCTCACAAAAAAGTCCATACAAAAATACAAAAAATAGTTGGTCTAGTGCAATAGAATGGCGTTTTATGGTTAATACATATTATATGACTTCAATGTGCCTGCGACTCCGCTCGCGTGGACTACAGAATGTCGTCGGTTGAGCGAACGCGAAAATCGTGTGTCCTCGCTCCCACCCACGGCGGAGCATTGCATGTTATTTATCCAGGGATAAACGTTTCTCTTAATGTACTAGTATAACAATTATTATGCAATATATACATACAATTCGTGAAAAATTGATTTTTAAAAATGATTGTAAAGTATTTTCTTTGAACAAATATTGACTTTCCAGAATTAACAGTGTAATATAATCACATAGATGCATTATAACATCACTCGATATCGACCCATAATGTTTATTAAATTAAATGTTATACATGCCCCTTATAGCTTGGTTAGTTGATCGATAATTACGTCATGACTACTGAGAATCACCTATACAGACTTATGCGTTGTCCTATGTAATGTTTCACCTGCACTTGAGGGTTTTTGCAGTTCTTGTATGCCTATTTAAATAAGGGGCATCCCGTATTATGGTCGCGAAGTTGTAATTGAGTAAACATTAACACTTAAGATTTTTTATGGTTTCGACGTTTATGATTTTTATCTCGTAAAGAAATTTATATATGTCATATCTACCTCCATATTTTGCTTAGTAAATATTTATGCACTTATTGGTAAAATCGATAGAAGCTATATTTTTTATGGATGTTGGATTCCATCGTATACTTTAGTCAAAGATTGCTGATTTTTGTGTCCTTACTTTGCATTTTCCTACTTCTGGAATTTGTATAGTGAAATATAATTAATTACTTTTATTATCATGTATTTTTCGATGTTCCGTCAGTTATTCTTCCCAAGCACAGGTCCAAATGGAAACCAACAGTAAGTTCCCTTCGACATGAGATCGCCCCTAAAAGTAATAATTTCGATTTACCTATGTTTTTAATTTATGTATCCTGTACATGTTTTTTTAATCGTTATAGATCTTGGCGTAGTGGCCACAATATCACCTGATGTTGATGTGACGTGATGTGAAGTGACGATGTGGCTCAAGATGATAACACGCTAAGTCTAGAGGAAGACTGGCTCTCAAGTTCAGCTGTCGGAAAACACCTATTGGTTCTTGACGACAGATTTTCAACTTGAGGGCGGCAGCTAGCCAGGCGGGCATTAGAAAAAACCCTTTGACATCCCTATCTATGTCCGTTATACAAAAAGACAATGTGTGCCATATGTTGAAGTCAATAATAAATCTAGATTATGCATTAAATACACGCCTAATCGAATAGGTAATTTATTAAAGATTAACTTTATGCGCATAATAAATTATTTTCGCTATAACAATCTTCGGTTATTGGATAACGACATTTTGCAAGCTTTGGAATTATACAGTCAATATTAAATATTAACGGTTCATATAAATCCATTCAAATGATTGACAAATCGGTGTTTCTCTATAGAACAGTTTAAAGAACGTCAGCACTCTTGATAAGAACATAAATTAAAGTATATGAATACATTTTCAACGAATTATCATATGAATAATGATATAAGAAAGTATAAAAATCTATAAAGTTTAAACCATAACAATAAATTAAAATAATCTTGATATCAAATCTGGTTATTGAAAACAAAATTAATTGTATAGTTACTAACCAAGGAATATATTATACGTCGTCCAATCTATATAAACGTATACGATTTAAGATATGTGATATGTAAAACCTCACACAATCCCATACTTTCTTCAATCTTTTTCTACGCCTATATCCTTCCACTTTCATATTTCACATTCTTCTAGTTATATGACTTTCATCCCTTCTCATGATATACCCATGCAACGCTAACCAATTACTCCTCAAGTTCTCTGTCACTGGTGCTATTTTATACTTCCTCTGGTATTCTTATCCTTTCTAGTTACACCAAATATCCATTGTAACATTCGCATCTCTTCCACATGCAATCTTCTCTCATCCATCTCAGTCGTTGCCCAGCACTCAGAAGCATATATCAATACAGGGTCTTATAATGATCTTATATACTTTTCCCTTAAGTTTCGTGGACTTTCGTGGATCCACATGAGATCTTCGAGACCTTTTGAATTTCTAACGCAGACAGAATATCCACCTTCTGTATTCATATAACAAAGTTATTATATAACTAATCTGTAATTTCAATATATTGATTTTATTAACTTTTACAGCTTTTCTTTTTTATAGTGTAAAGTCACAGGCATAAATTTGCTTATCTTTGTGCATTGTAGGCACACCCCTTATGAAACCTATGATGGTCCATGAACGCTCATGATTCTACTTAAAAATGTATGAAATGCATTATTGTTAATATTGCTTAGTATATATTTTGTCACTACTGGGAATTCACAGATGAAGGAATAATTTATTAAATTAAAATAATATATTTCTTATTTATATATATTTTAAACCACATACCATCTGAAATGTATGCTTGCTATAATAAATATGTTGGTGCTTAACCCAGTTTATATGTTTATGTTTACTATTGATTTTATTCCGCAATTTTTTCAGTGACATTAAAATTAAGTAATTTTTATGTGTATAATAAAATTAACATATATCCGCTCAATTAACATTAGCTACATACATTGCTCTATTACATAAAGATGTGGGTCAGAAGAGAATTTAATATGAAGTGTTTGGACACTTGTACAGAACTGGGTCGCGAACGTCATACCATAGTGCAGGGGTTCCTAAACTTTAAAGATAACGGAACACCAACCAAACACCTTTTATTTAATGGAACCCCATATCAAATTATTACAAATCAACACTGATATTTATATAAGAACATTTTTTTTTAAATAAATGTGTAATATAATTGAAACACTCTATTCTTAACTTAAAGTTTTAATGAGCATGGTTTAAATAAGTTCTCTGCAATTGTATGTGGTTTACTAGACCGGGCTATCCTGGTAAATTAGGCGGAATGATGCTTCAATAGCACTTTCATTATCAGTTTTTGCAAACTTATGCAAATTTGTCACTGTGGCTTCATACGTTTCTTTGTGTCTTTGAAAAAAAAAAACTGATATCTTTGTCCTCCAGATTTTAATGGTTAAAATCAAAGTGTCGTTTTAGCTTTGCTGGCGCCAGAAAACTATGTGCTAATATTTTTTTACAAATGAGGCATAATCCATCTGTTTCCTCAGCATTCCCAACAGATAATTTAACAAATAAGAGTTGTCTTATCTTCTTTTTTTTAAGATTTAGCTCCTTCATTTTTTCTTCTAAATAGTCAATTTTAGCTAACTACCTACCTATTTACATTTAAGTAATTAGTCCTTCTAATCATATATTTTGCGCTATTTCAAAATAATATTTGTAACCGTGGTATTATTTAATAGCTAATAATAAATATTTCTGGCGGAACCCTGATGACTATTCTACGGAACCCAGTTTGGGAATCCCTGCCATAGTGATCTATACACATTCTCCTGCGCATCACGTTTCGGAAACAGTTTATATCCTGTATATTCCTGGGACTCCAGTGACTGTGAAGATAGTAACAATGATTTAAGGTTATTTTGGCTTTGCATCATTTCTTATTATCTCTGGTTGGCTCGTTCCTACACTTGTGTTAATACTTATATAGGTGCAGCTATGCAAACAGTCTGAGAAATTCTTGTCAACTGATTAAAAGTTTGAGGGTTGTAAGCAATAGAAATATGCTATGAGTAACGCATGCATTTTATCAAACCAGTATATAAAAATCACTTGACCTCACTGGACCGGACATCCTTTATCTAATGTTAACAAAAACGTAGCGGTATAAATTAAATCACTTAAATAGATGAAATATATCAGTCCATAGCAAATTATACTAATTGTGGGGAAACCCGTTCAACGATGACACGTACTGTATAAATATACGCAAGCGGCGCGACGCGGTTGCTCAGATCAATGCTTGTTTTTTTAAATACATAACTTTATACTGATTGCAATGAGATTTATTCGCCTTTTTAGCATATCAATATATATAGAGAGCGATTATTAGTGTACGTTTAAAAGAAGGGTCGTTGGCGGAGTCGGTGTAATTTCTGTTTCCTTTTGCCAGGAGTAAAAATTTTCTGACGAACAAAATTTGCGTTGTTGGTCTTCTTATATGAATTTATGTCAGTCTATAGGTGATTTTTTATCTGAAAATTATAAGATCAAATATTTCGGTGCCGAGATATAAAATTACCATGTTTTTTGTGCATGCGTATTGCTTTAAAGAAATGAATATTATTTGATAAGAAAATTAATTTATTATGATTAATTATCTAAATTATATTTTGTAATAATGCATATAATATACGTAGCCAAGGTTGAATAGAAATTATAAATAATATTAATAGACATTTTGAGGTACTAAATTAATTCAATAAAACTGATGTTCCTTCCAACCCACAACTAATTTTTATTCGTGCAATACGGACTTTATAAACACAAATAAAAAATGTCAGAAGAAACCTGTACAAAAAATATTGAATTTGAATACTTTTTTTATCATTATTATATCGACTATTACTCCCGGACTTACGAAAGCGGCGACATCGAGCAAATGATAAATTATCCACGGGTCCAATCGATCGGATGGCAACGTCTTTATCGTTTCGATTGACGATTTGACACGGCACTTGTAGGTCGTAATTATGAATGAGATACGATGTCAGTAATTTTGCTACTGTCTTCTATATTAACGATAAGTACGCCGAAGTAGCATTTATATAGCATTATATGATGTTATATTATATTATTATTATATTCTGTAGCATTTATATTTATTCTTAACTTTCCTCACGGAGTTTCACTTGCGTAGCATCTAAGGTTTGTATTTATTGGATGTAACTTGAATTTTTGTGTTATGTCATTTTTCATAAATAAATAAACTAATTATACAGTGTGCCTACTTTATGCGAGTAAAACTTCATACAGAAAATTACGATTGAATAAAGCAGGAATCCAAACGACTTCAATTTCCAATACGCCTTCCGTTCACTAAAACTATCAATAAAGCGTGAGCAAAATTTTAACAAGTGTGCGGTTCGAATTTTAAAAACGAAAATTTGTTTCATGGGCAATTATATGTCGCATGCTCAGAGTCGGTAAACCATCTGTTCTTTATGTTTATGTAGTAAAAGGAAAGAGTAACAAATATATATATAAATAAAAGCAAATTTGGTATACATTTCCGTATTGTTAGTAGATAAATAAAATTACTACACAGTACCTGATGGAAAGTACGGTACAGTTTAGAAACAACGTCGAATCGACAGTCGCCTCTGTCAGAAATGCTTTTTTTTTTTTTTTTTTTTTTTCGAACTGACTACACTGTTAGCCTGAGGGGCCCTGGAGCCTTTACGGCTTTTACAGCTTTACCGGGCTTGGGGGCGAGCGCTTAGGGCACTCAGCCACGAAAGCTAAGCAACAAAATCCGAGGGTGCCAAAGTGGCCGGACCTCGGCTCGGACTGTTGCGCGTATGCAATTAAGTCGCGATCTGACTAAGTCAGAAATGCCAATTCACTCTACTTACGTATGAAAAACACACTAGCCGGAAGGCGATTCCAAATTTTTACAGTACGGCAAATGAATTTGCAATGTTTTTGCAACTTTTTGTTTTCAATAAAAAATTATAATATGTAGGGTACTAGCTGATGCAATTTCATTCACGTGGAAATGCTTTTGAAATACCATTAGAAAGGTCTTATCTGGATTACAAGTAGGCTGTTTTTTTTAAATTACAAGAGTAATTATACATTCTGTCAAAAAAGTATCGGGAATGGATGATTTGTTTATGGTTCCAAATCCATTTTTTTTTGTTTTTGTTGTTGTTAGATTGGCTGTAACAATAGCTGTTTTTCATTTTTATTTTGGCGCGGAGTCATTTAGATTAAATACAGTGCTGTTTTTAGTTAGATCATATCTAGTATGTATTGCGAATTTCATAATGGACAAAAACATCGAATTAAGTTTGTCTTAAATTTTGCATCGCCAATGAAATTTCGTGTTCGGAGACACTGAAAATATTACAGAAGGCTAACGGTGAATCGACTTTATCAAAAACACGTATTTATAATTGGTACAAAGCATTCAAAAGCGGTTGAGATATGCTGGAAGATTGGCCGCACCCTGGTATGCCATCAACGTCTTCAACTAAAGTTAAAATCGCAAAAGTGAAGGAAATAGTGACTGAAAATCCTCTTTCAAGCTTGAAAGAGATAGCCGCTGAACTTTCTGTATCTCACTAGTCGATCCGTATCATTAATTAAAAAATCACTTGAATAAGACCCGAATATTCTCCAAAAACTCAATCGCATAAGAGTCGCTGAGGACGTGTTAGAACGAGTCAATTCCGACCCAACCTTCAAGAAATGCATTGTTTTGGTGACGAGACATGGTTTACGAGTTTGACGAGAGCCTTCCAACTGAACCGAAACCGAAATAACTACCGCAAAGTCAGTAAATGTCAAAGTCATGTTGACTGTTTTCTTTGATTACCGTGGTGTTGTGCACTCGAAAGTCTTACCAAAAGGTCAAACGGTAAATAAAGTATATTATTTGAACGTTATGCGGCGTTTAAGAGAGCAAATTCGACCAAAAAACGCTAGACCACCACCATACCACACCACGATAATTCGCCTTCGTACAAAGCCATCATTGCGAACGAATTTTTGATCACAAACTCAACAAATACCAGCGACCAACTACCTTACGACTTCTTTATTTTTCCTAAACTAAAATTACCTCTTCGTGCCACCCGTTTTCATTCCGTAGATGACATAAAGGAGAATTTGCGATGAGAACTAATCTCAATTCCGGAAAAAGCGTTTAAAAAATGATCGATGATTGGATTATTCGCCAGCGTAAGTGTATAGTTTCTGAAGGAGCTTACTTTGAAGGCGATAAAATAAATTTTAACGAATTGCTAACATTTTGTGTATTATTGATCTTTTCCCGGTACTTTTTTGACAGAGTAGTATGTAGTCTAGTTCCTTCCTCGGTATTACTCCTACATTAATCTGAAAATTACTTTCAAATCATCTCGGTGGTTTTCAGGGAATGCACGTTATGCATAGAAAATTTAACAGTTTTATTACATACTAGCAGCTGCCCCCGATTTCGTTCGCAGTAATTACAATATAAAATTTTATATAAATAAATTATAGCCTGAGTTACTCAGAGAGAACCTAGCTTTGTATCGGTAATTTTTTATGAATCTGTCCTGTAGTTACAGTGATTACTTACTACAAAAATACATACTTTACCTCTCCATAATAGTAGTATAGACGTAGGTTTTTTTATAGTAACTCGGATAATTCGAAAAGTCCCTGATGGTGTAAGCACAATACAATTCAAACACAACGGCAACCACCGAGAGATCGAAATCCGATGTCATGCCGCCGGGACGTTACGTTTGAGGGACCCGATAGCATAAGAAAGAGGGAAAACATTTCCCGGTAGATGGTACCACAGTTTCACGTACGACAAAGATAAGACATAGAGAATCTTTTACCGTAAAACTGTTACTCTGAAGTGCAGCGCAGGTGGTTCTGTTTAGGAAAGGAGAGGACGGTATTAGATTAAACAGCTCTTCAGAATATTCACCATGATACATAGAGTAGAACACGCTCATGGAGACAATGTTCGCGCAGCTGAAGCGGCTCGATGTATTTGGTAACGTCTACATTGCATTAACAATGCAGACAGCCCGTCCTTCTATTTTATTTCATTGTTTCTATGTATTCGTATATATAAATATTATTATCTAAACGTAAAGAACGTTTCATAGAATATTAATCATAGGAACTATATTTTAAATCTATCAATAGAAAATCTCAACGCTTCGTAACATTGCGGTAACAAGGAGCAAATATAGTGTCGGAACGAAATAATAGATCACCATGCAATATCGTAACACAACTAATAAACGGTAATTTGACACGACAGGTCAATTATGAACCGACATAAACACGTATTGGCATCGAAGGAAATTCGCTTGTAGTTGTAATGTAAGACGTGGGAAACATTTTGTTTTATGCCATGGAAATTTTAAAATTTCATGTGTACATATTGAGAAAATTTTTTTCAAAAGTAACTGCTCCGCTTTTGTTAAAGAAAATATGGATATTTCTTAAAATATTAAAATAGACCAACACTGTCACATAAAAATAAAATTATACTAAAGTCTCATGAACGATTTATGGAAAGGATTGATTGAAGATTTATTTATATTAATCGTGTTTTTAGAGCCTATAGTTTTCAAAGCATATAGAAAATTTTAAATATAAAAATACAAGTACAGACCGAAGTTATTTATTAATATACTATAACTAAATATCAAAATAATATTCTTTTTTCTTTAACCAATATAATTACATGTTATTGTATGTATTTAATTGAATGAAATTACGTAAAAGTCCCGACCTTTCCTTAACTTTCTCCGGTCGAAAAAAACAATCCAATCGCCGCGATGTCGGCCGAAGCTCATTACCGACTTCACCTCATTAGCTCAATATCAACAAGTTGTGCCTTTAATAGATATATAATCATGAATATTATTTAAATTGCCTGACAAATTACATGTCGGTAGCCAGTTGTACTCGTTCAGTTGTCGGTTAAGTTTCCACTTGGAATTTCTCGCTGGTTTCATTATATTGTACATATTTATATAGAGTTGTTACAACATATATCTATTAAAAAGACTACGTAATTCTAATATTTATTAATATTTTTGAAAATAAATTAGTAGTAATTATTGCAGAAAATACTAATCTATGATACTAGTAAGCGCCTGCGACTTTTTACACTTTCATTACAATATAAAACTTAACAACAATAAAATCTAGTCTATAACCATCAGCCTGATATATAGCTTTCTATTAGTGTAAGAAAATTTTTTAATCGGATCAGTATTTCTAGAGTTTACCTCTTTTTAATAGGTATTTGATAGATTAAAAATACTATTCTACTAAATAATAATAAAAATAAAATTTATGTAATTATACATTCATTTACATAATTATACGGACTTTATGCAGTTTTACGAATAAACAACCATCAGAGGAATTTCTTCGATTATGAATTATTCAACAAAATAGCAATGAAAATTAACT
The DNA here is from genome assembly GCA_947532125.1 of Saturnia pavonia. Taxonomy (NCBI): domain Eukaryota; kingdom Metazoa; phylum Arthropoda; class Insecta; order Lepidoptera; family Saturniidae; genus Saturnia; species Saturnia pavonia. The sequence continues at coordinate 13,018,003 of OX383904.1, forward strand.
CAAATATAGATATATTAAGAGACATATAAATACAAATTTAATTTAATTTAAAGTAAATGCATGCTAATATATATTTTTTATCATTTTGTCTTCTATTGGGTATATTTTCGAATAATTAAATTGTATCTTTAAAAATAATTGCTTTCAAATACACCTTTACTTAACATTTAAATAACCGTGCAAAAAGACGTAGCTTACTTAAATACAAATAAAATCTTTGTTGCATACCATGTATTCACTCTTTATGAATCCTTCGAAACATAAGTTGTCAATTGGAAGGTATTAAAGGAAAACGTGGCTGATGGGATAATTTACGAAACTATATGCACGTGTAAGTGAAAAATAAAGGCAGTTCTTATTGCAATAGGAAATAGTAAACCAAAACAGTTAGTCTTCGCATAGCATTCGTTTTGAAGTGCATCATAAAACTAACGCAACTTATACATATTAGACATTATATTCTAAAGAAATTTGATGTTCCTTGTTTCTATTTTACATATATGATTTTGTGATATTTTATTTACATCTTTAGTGATTGTTGTATTTGCATTTTTACATATATCTATAGCTCATTCTGTTTTTATGTTTTATTGTTTTTTAATCCAGAAATATTTTAATGGCATTAATATATTAAATCACTATTATGTTCACGTGTTAATAAGAATAAGTTACGTGAATAAAAATAAATTTATATATGTTTTAAACTTATCTAAGTAAATTGTTACTAATGGGAGATGTAAAAACCCAGACATGTGTTCGTGTATTTATGTACAAAGATCTTTAATTTCAAAATACATCAGCGACGTAGTGTTAACGAATATACTGAATAATTGAAATATATATATATATATATATGTACGAGTATATACAAATATGCGAGTACAGTTCGTCTGTCAAGAATAACGGATGTAAGTTTTGATATTATACCCCACTTCGGACTCGGAATAAAAATAAGTCAATAATATAATATTTCTTCATACCTATAATAATCTATACTAATATAATAAAGTTCAAGTTTTTTTGTTTGAATGCACTTATATTTATTAAGGAAGGTTATATTATAAGTTATAAAAATTCACGGTACGACTCTAAAGTGTGAGGCAGTAACAATGAACGTTAAGCAATATGGCAAGCTGTACGCAAGTACGAGAACTCGGAGCGCGGCGCGATAGAGAGAATATCGAATAAATTTAACACGGGTGAAAACCGAGGGGCATGGCTAGTCTAATATAAAAGGATAAGTTTTGAGTATCAAGAGATAAACAGTGCCAAAATTGAAGCAACATATAATACTAGGACAGTTGGTTCCTTAAGTATTGGTCCTTAAGAATCTCTTATTACTCGAAGCAATGATAGCTCAGTGTTAGCGTGTACAAAAATCGCGTCGACGGGCATAGGTTCGAATCCAGGCAATGAGTCTGAGCTTTCAGTGAAGGTAAACATCGTGATGAAACCATATCATGGTGGTAAAGCTTTTTATAATGCCCGCCTGGCTAGCTCTCTCAAGTTGAACATATGTCGCCAAGCACCAATAGGTGTGTTCCGGCAGCTGCATTTGAGAGCCAGTCCTCCCACCAGGCTTAGCTGTACCTTGGGCCACATCGTCACTTAAGATCAGGTGAGAAGTAGCCACAACGCTAAACCTATAACAATATAATTTTTTTATAAATATTAAAAGTAAAGTTTCTGGGAAATCAATTCTTAAAAAAATCAGAATTAAATAAAGTAGCAGCATAAATAGTAATTTCTCGCAAATGTTGCCACAGATCGAAAGCCTTATCTACCAGTGTCTGTAATAACATTACCAACTTTCACAATGAAGTCCGACTTCTGACAATACCGTCGATGAGATATAATAAAGGATAAGGAAAATATAGAACCAAACAGGAACCGTAGCCATTAATTCATTTTAAGAAGCGGTAATTTGAATTTCATTTAATCAAACACTTTCAAACGATTATTGTGGTAGAGGTGCTTTGCATAACAAGTTCGTTAGCACCTATATACCTGCCACGAATGCGACATTTGCCCTTTCTGTATATTCAAACATTGCCAATAAATTACTGTAGTATATTAAATTTAACTCACAGAGCTCAGTTATTTAACACACAGCTTTTAGATACTGTAATTGAATAATTTATAAAGGGCACAATTTGTGTAACCAGTGTTGAGTTTCCCGGATTCAATTTTGGGCTAAGTAGGTAATTATTAATTTTAAAATGAAATTTTAAAATATCCCAGTCATCGAGAAGACTCGGCAAGAAACTCGATTGTATTTATCATCATTTTTTGAAGTGAAACTTCTTATGCGCCTTCCAACACGTTAATCGGGAAACGATAAACTTTTAACGCACATTATGGGTCTCTCCTCTTTGTGTGAGCCAGAGCGAGAGAGCAAATGTTGGTGTGTATGGTATATTGCAAACTGTTTAAATAAAAGATCTTTTAAAATGAAGTTTCACTTCTATCGTGTGTGAATCGCACACACACACCTATTTTTAGTCTATAAATGAATTGTTTATAGTTATTAACATTGTTAGAGGATGTACAAAGAGGGAGTCACTTCCCGACATCGCTGTCATTCATGTAATGATCCACTTAATAATAAATACCCGTTAGACAATGAAACTTGTTTAACGTGACTCTTGAAGTTTTTATCCGGTAAATCGGTAATATATTTAGGAAGTTAATTGTTTAAACTGACTCAATTACTTACCTAAAAACTGTTGTGTTACTAAGTTTTAAATATGAGATTACTAGTTTATTTTCATTTCTAGTATTGAAATTGTGCCTGTTGTTTTAATATTTGATTAAATCTAAATCCAATAAAAACTGAAATAAAATATTATAAAACAATATTTATAACTATCTTTGCCCGCTGCTCCGCTCGCGTGAACTATAAAAAATGTTTTAGCGGGATTTGTTAATTCAGATTATAGACTATCAGTATACCATCATCCAGATTCATTTCATCCAGATCCGTCAAGTGGTTTTTGCGTAATGGTGTAACAAACATACAAACAAACCTTCACATTTATAATAATAGGGATAACATCTTTGTCTATAAAACTGTTTTACATAGAACAATATTGAAACAGGTTTTATACAATATATTTTTTCTATGAGCGGAAATAGCAAAGAAAGTTGAATCAATAAATTGATAATAATTTATAACAAATGTAACAAATTAGTAGGAATTCTTAAGTGGATTAATAAAGAATTACAAAGTTATGAATAATGCTATTTTAAATAATAAAATTTTATTAACAAAAAACCTTTTTAAAGTCACAAGTTTTTGTTTGTTTTAATTTATTAAATTACTGGCAACATTAACCGTCCATTTAAAAACAAAATGTATTTATCTTTCTAGGATAGGCAGCTTATGAAATATATTATAACTAGGCATCTAATTTTCTAGACAAGTTTTAATTGAAATGTCCAATAATTCTACAAAGTACTCGTAATACCTATATTTAAATTAGATATATGATAAGAATAAATATGTAAATACATAAATAGACTTTGTAATACTTTTATAAATCCAGTAAATAAAAAAAAGAATAGAATGAGGATTTATTTATTTATTATGAAAATAATTACCATACGCATGCCAGTACTCATAGATTAGAGATTAACGGTAAAGTAAATGGCATTCAAATGCCAATATAACATAGAGGTAAACACATCACAAAAATTAAACAACTGTTGAATTGTTGTGAGATGTTATGTTGACAACCAAAAATGTATGTCATTGTAACATGTTAAAGTATTACATCATGTCGAACCAGGAGTGCTTTTACACATTTAGAATGAAAAAAAATTACAGGAAACATTAACTATAATTAATCTTATATCTATATAATACTATCATTTATAGAGCGTTCTATGAATTCATTTTAGAAATAACTCAAGGAGAAATATACAGTTTTCAATTATAACTTTTAGAATAAATGTGGATTAGTGGTCTGGATAACCAGATATCTGTAAATAATAACTTGTATCGTATCCTGGTATTAAATCATAATTTATATCTGTTCGGAAAAACTCAGATAAGTCTGCAACTTATAAAAGACAGGCACAATTTTAATACTAGAAATAAATACAAATAGTAATCGTCTACAATATACTTAGGGACATTACCGATTTGCTAGATAATAAGTTCAAGAATCATGTTAAGTAAGTTATATTGTCGAAGGGTAGATTATTATTTAAATGATATATGTGTCTGGAAATGACTCTTTCTTTTGGAAATGACTGGTTCTTTTTAAGGATATTCTATGAGTGGAATGTTTTACGAACCGATGATACGAGCAGTCGGTGCCTGCTTAGGGTAAGCCCTAAGTAATTGAAACAAAAATCATAGATTTTTAATTTTGATAGCAACCTCTCTCGGTCATAAACAGACAAAGGGTTAATAGTTATTTAAATGTCAAAGTGATTTTTATTGAAAACTAATGTTTGGTTACTACAGATACATAGTACTATTTCTGTCTCGCTTACTCTTTAGTAAATTATAGTTGTTAGTGCGAGTACTACGGCCAAATAGTATAATAACTTCTGCAACCTACACTAAAACCATGGTCCTACGAATTTATAACAGAATTACATTAAAGGTGAGTTAAAAAAATTACGATTATATTTATAAATAACTATTAGAATATTTATATTTAAATTTCAACTATTAATATTAGTATGAAGGACTGCCTCATCTTAATTTTCAGTCTCCTATGCAAAATGTTTGAGTTTTTTTTTATTTGACCTTTTTTAACTCGTTAAGAAATCAGCGCCTTGGAATTTCTAACAAATATTCTTGTAGAGAATCAAGTAATGTACTAAAAAAATTACGATATTTTGATAAATCTACTGGCTTGAAAGTTATTCTAGATCTAAGTTGAATTAAAGGTGAATTTCACATTTTCTACAAAATGATTGTTTAAAAAATATTAATCTAGGAATACGTGTTTTTTTCAATACGACAAAAGTTTCTGAAAAATTTCATTAATTAATAGAAATTATGTCTTTAAAATACAATTAGTAAAAATAGTACGTATATGTATAGATTGTAATCGTATTTTAACCCCTTTGTATAAGTACCTATATCAGTGTACCAAAATCAATCAATTACAATAGGTGTTCACAATTCATAAATAAGCTTTGTTATTCATTTCTTATATATATTTTACCGTTTAGCAATATTGATTTGATCACAAGTGGGTGCTTCTCACCTATAATGCAAATGAGTGTGTAGCGACAATAATCACCTCATTATATCTAAATAGAATATATTTCATTCACAGTGAGCATAATTATTTTGTTATTATAGTTTAATTCATGGCTTTCGTTGTAAATTCAGCTTATTTCTTCTTAAAATACCTTAAGATAACATACCTAGGAATATTTAATTTCTTTATAAAGTATTCTCATAAGTTATTCAACACACGTATATATAAAATTCATTTTTATTTACATTTGTGTGTATAATATAATATTATCTACTGATATATTATATTAAAAATTATAAAGCTCTTTTTAATTAAATATTCTTACCAAATTATTTTTACATTATAGCTTATTTATTGAGGAGGGCTATATAGCAATTTATTTTTTGAACTGACCATACTATTATCTATAAGAACCTTGAGCCTCAGATGCTTTTACACCTTCACCACGCTTGGGGACGAGCGTTGAAGGCACTCTGCTGCGAAAGTTAGGCAACAAGCTCCAAGGGTGCCAAAGTGACCGAACCTTGGATTGGGCTGTTGCCGATCATGCGAAAAAGTCACGATCTGACAAAATCCTTCTGAGAAGAACAGAACAGACAAATGCCTTCTGAGAAGAAGGAAGTAACATGTGTATATGTATTTAGTGATTTGGCAATTTCTATCTAAACTAACTAGCCAAAAAAAGAAAAAAAAGGTCCCTTACAGAACCTATGTACCTGAGTGGTGTGCATGTGTGGGATGCAGTGTAACGACGTGTATGTTGGTGACTAGTGAATGTAGTGTCACTTTATCGCGCGATGGATCGGACCTAATCGTCAAGCAATTTGGCAAGCTCTACATATACAAGCCCGGTAAAGCTGTAAAAGCCGTAAAGGCTAAGGCTAACAGTATAATCTGTTCGAAAAAAAAAAGCTTTATATATAGGAAAATACGGGAAGTGAAGACAACGATAGGCTCCACGAGTGCATTGGCGGCTTCTCGGTGGAGAATTGGTCGAATAAACTTAAACAAGTGAAACCGTGGTGCACAGCTAGTAATATATATAACATATAATATATATAACAAAATTGTCCAGGGTCGAATATTACCATTAAAAATTTATTGTTTACTTTTGTTGACAACGTATTTACTCAAAATATAATAAATAAAAAGAAGCGCTATTGTAAGATCACTTGTTAAAAAAATGGTTTAATCGACTTTTCACATAATACTTGATAAAATTTTAAAGTTACTTAATTGGTGGTTTCACTTTACAGTAATCCATGCCTACTTGTTTAGGGGTGGAACAAGCTTGCGCAATGGTAGCTTTTGAAAGGGGTGGGAAGGACGTGGCTATGTAACCGCAAAATCATGTGATTTGTTAATAACCTGTCCAAGGCTATGCATGTATTTTTATACGAAATTTGGTATAGATTTATTTTTAGCCTAAGTATTCAAGTAGTAAGACTTAGATTTATTAAAGTACTAACTGTGCCCGCGGTAGTTACCACCATCAAGTTGAAATCTGTCGCTAAGCACCAATAGGTATATTCCGGCAGCTGCTCTAGAGAGCCAGTCATCCCATTAGGCTTAGCGTTTTACCATCTTGGCCCACATCGTAACTTAAGATCACATGACGTTGTGGCCCCAACGCTAAACCTATAACGATAAGAAAATTAGCCAGTTACTCTTTATAACATCAGCTATCTGCCAGTGAAATTCCCGCCAAAATCGGTCGGCGTGTTTTTTTTTTGTCATTAAATCTGTTATATTGATATTTTATTATTTGTATATTAACATATACAATATGTTATATATTATATAACATATTTTGTATATCTGTTATATATTATATAACAGACATTTCAATTTTATTATTTGTATAGATAATAATTAGGTATGTATTTCTTTAGAGGTCTCAATTTGGTCGAAATGTATCATCAGTGAAAAGTTAGATTAGGGTCTATAAAAGTTTTTTTATAAATAAATAAAATTGTAAACATAATTATATAGATTATTATAATATTCTTAAGACTATGGTTTCACCACGAGCACCCCGTAATGTTAAGTGATGAAAGAGATTGGCTTTATAGTAAAGCTTCTAGAACGCACAGATAATTATTTAATAGCATGAAGGTGCTATATATTTAGGAATGCCACTTAATATACCCTGTGACCATAATATGCCATGTTCATGGTGAAAAAACCGTTTAAATGATATGCTTAAGCGAGTCGCGTTTCGCGATAGTACGACAGTGGTGACTGGCAATTAAATGTTGCTGGTCGCCAGTTTTTTGGATTATATTGTGCTTACTATATCAGTTCTGATAATATTCCGTGCTATATAAAAAAACACGTTTCTTTTACTCAAAGCTTAGGACGAGGGTTAACAAAACTTGATACTTGAACACGAATTCTAATAATCAATAATTTTGATACTAGTTACTTTTATCCCCGAGTCAACTTACAAAGTTAATAAAAAAGTTAACAGTATATATTCACACGAATGAAAGCAACGTGTCGTCGGGCTAAATCGAAAATGTGAATGTCTTGTCAATTATTTCATCATTATTTTGGACGATTTATTCGAAAGGTCGTAAACACATCAACGGATACGTGAAATTGATCTCTATTGGCTGAGAATTACAGAATATTTTTATGTATTCAAAGGGAAAGCCACGAGAATGCAAATGAGAATTGGATCGGCACCTGTGAGTCTGGTAAGTCGGTGACGTTATATCGTAGTAATGTCGCTTGTGTAGCACAAGCTATGTGGTACCTTTACGTGTTCGAATTACTTATTTCTACGAAAACGTATGTATTTATTCAACTGAATTGTTCAATGTGGAATACATACGTATAATAAAAGTTTAAAGTATGCAGTAATTTCTTAATTTAAAATGTCGTATTTATTAATTATGTTATTTTTTTAGTTTAATTTATTTATTGTAGTATGAATTGTCAACGTGGAATATATTTTATACATACGTATATAATTAGTTATAAAGTTTGAATTAATTTCTAAATTTAATATGTCGAAATTGTTAATTTTGATTGTTTATTTATTTATTGTAATATTAATTGTCAACGTAGAATACATTTTATACATACGTAAGTAATGATAATATATTTGAAGTTTGCAGTAAGTTCTAATTTTAAAATGTGTAATTAATAATTATCAATTTAGATTTTTTTTTAATTTTATATGGTAGTACGGCAAAGCGATAGTTCGGCGATCCGTTTCCGCTTTCAATAAGCCGGCCTGTATGCCTTTCGCAACTGCATATAGATCGGCTGATCCCGACAATGGACAAACTAAATGAGATTCACTGTGAAGGAATTTTATACATTTGCATGATGGTAGGTCCCAGTGTTGCGATATCCCTTTTTCCTTCCAATTTCTCCTATTCCTTGGGGACATCATTGGAGTTAAAATACGCGCGCAATTCTACCGCGTAATTGTACGTTAAAACAAAAACGTTGTAATGGCCACCGCGGAACTGCAGCGATACACGCGCTGCTAATAATTTCGTGTATCGAAAACCTAGTGAAATACATCTTTCTAGTGTTCTAGAAGTATTGAGACTGTTCAAGACGTGTAAGGAAGTTCAGGGTGCACCCTCGGATCCTGGCTGATACAATCAGGATACGTCGTGAGTCCCCTTACTGCTCCATTCTATGTGTCTTTCCAGTCGTCGCATCCTCTTGGTTGTGATTAACTTGTGTTCTAGCATCCTACGAACAGATGTGTGAAATAGCTAGCTTGCTATACGGCCAGTACCGTCCACCCAGTCTGGTACAGATTTCAACCAGCCCTCTTGATTACTATATATACACCGGCTTATAACGAAAAGCGACACGCCTATACGTGATTGGGGGTGTTAGTTTTTTTTTTAGAACTGTCTATACTGTTAGCCTTAGGGGCCCTGGAGCCTTTACGGCTTTTACAGCTTTACCGGGCTTGGGGGCGAGCGCTTAAGGCACTCAGCCACGAAAGCTTAGCAACAACATCCGAGGGTGCCAAAGTGGTCGAACCTCGGCTCGGACTGTTGCGCGTATGCAATTAAGTTGCGATCTGACTAATTCCCTGTCATTCGATCTAAACTAAGTATACATATATACATGTTTCTTCCCCCTGGGAGGAGGGAAGGTCTGAAATTTTTTGTCTAGCTAACTAGGCAAAAAAGGTCCTTTAGAGAACCTATCTACCTATGTGTTATGCATGTGTGTATAATGCAGTGTCATGTGTGGCTGTGAAAGCTAGTGAATGTAGAGTTACTGTATCGCGCGAGCGGTTGCTTGGCTCAAGGGCTCCATACCGATGGATCGGACCTAGGGTGTTAGTTACATTTGAGGTATGGTGGACACTATCCAGTCGAACAAAATTGTCGTGCCCTACACTGTTTTCATTTAGCAAGCTGTGTTGTGTATTCGTAGTAGATAGTGTCTTAGACCCTTCTGTAAAAGGTGACAAAATTTGAAATTATAAATTATTAATATTATCGTTGACCCCACAATACAGGCATTTTTTACGTTTTACAAGTACTCCATCTCACCTAACGGTAAGTAAAGATGAGGCCGACGAGGGATCGTGTTTATAAAACAGATGTCAATTCACTCTTTGATCGAAGGCTGGCAGTGAATTCCACTCCTTCGCTGTTTGTACAATAAACGAGAAAGCGACACCGACACGAAGTCTAGTTTTCCTGAGATGAAACAGGTCGGGCGGAATTAATAGTCATGATTGTTGCCTATTTTATTCTGGAACTAAAAGCTTACTTGCGAAAATCTGATGAAAACCCGTCACGTAATCTATATATATTATAAAACTCAACGTCTCTCTGTCTGTCTATCATTTATGTTTTCTTTCACGCGAAACGCACTTAACCAATTTTCATGCTTTTATTATGATATATAGATATGTTATTTGGCTAGGATGGAGGATATATTTAGATTATATTTCTTAGGAGGTTATATTTTGTAAGATAAAGTAATACAAACGATACGAAATAAGTAGTGACGATAATGATGAATAAATTCGGAAAAAAGCGTCGATTTCGATTCCGATTCATTTGGAGCGCTTAAATGGCTTACGCTGAGTAAAACATACGAGATGTAACAAATTGATGTTCTACACAATTACAAGATCTTAAAAAGACATATAAAAGTCAGGGATAGCATATATCTATCTTCCAAGGATCACCCACAATAAGAATTTTTGTCCTCCGTTTTTGAGCGGGAGCAGCAGGATACGCGCGTGCGGTCGACCGACGGCATTCTGTAGTCCACGCGAGCGGAGCCGCGGGCACAGCTAGTTGGTATAAAAAGCGTATAAATAATAAAGGAAAATCATTGTGCTGGTTATTTTAAAATCGTCCAAGTTCATTTTTGTACGAGTAATTCGTAATTTACATATTTCTCGGTCCATACACTTTGTAAAATAATTATCTTAAATTTAGTAATAAACACAAGGCAATATATGAACGGTTTATTGCGTAACCTTATTAATAGTACCTATACAGTACTGTAACCATACTAACCAACCTTGTCTTATTATCCAACTAACTCCCTTAAACGATATTTTCTCACCGTTTCGGCTTATCTTATTGTCGCCAGACATACCATTCACGGAAATGACACAGACTCTATGTAAATAGACATAAATATTGTATTTTAAACATAAATTATCTACTTATATTATACTCAGCTAAGCCCTTGAGTACCGTGACTGAGACAAAATATCTGCAAAGCAACTCTGGTAACAATATGTAAAGAATTCTATCAACATGCTTGTGAGTGCAATATCTAATTTAATGTACACTTCTTCTATTAAAAGGTGACGTCATGTTTTGCATAATACATCACACGTAATGAATAGAAAACAATGACTGAATGACACGAGTAAAAGTTATTCAGTCCGTGTGATATACGGTCGCCGTGTGTAGATAGCTTTCTTTTCAGAAAGCCGTTTTTAGTTTTAACTTAATAGGAGTAATAACAAAAATGTTAACATACAACATTTAAGCGCATCGTATGTATTGTATATGTATTTGTTATTCCCATGCTGAAATTTACACAACATGTACAAAATACGAAATCTTAGAACCAAAAAGAGATTTTTTACTAGAATATACAAACAGCCTGAGGAGTTTTATCAATATCTTATAATTAACAATTAAGTTAGCCAACATCTAATGTGCCAGTCGGTTTTATATTACAAGGATATTTATATAAGTAAAAAGTCATACAAACATTTTTGTATTTATATTTTATTGCCTTTTTATATAATATCAAATATATATTAAATCATGCATATTTTTTTTTAATGAATTAAACATTTGTTAGTGTCATTATAATTATTATAGTACAATTTAAAAAATCACATTTTGTTCCCTGTAGCCTGTGGCCGTGTGTGCTTTACGTAACTTAAGGTTCCAGAAATGGAGGTAGAATATTTAAACATTCTATATGAGTTTACCTTTGTATTGACCTCAACTGGTTTTATCCCGAACAATATGACTTATTGAGGTAATTTCTGCTTATTTATGATCAATTCATTGAGTTTGTACTTCTTATTTCTAAGTATGTTTAAATGACATTTTTGTTTTAAATACAAGAAATGATGCGATACTTTGATTTAAGTTATTATAAAACAATAAAATCTTTTTTGGGAAATTACTCTGATTATTTATTGTAAGCATCCCTTTCATTGTGACATAATTATTAGCGAGTTTTAAAACGCATCATGTTTTTGTAGCTTATTTTATTAATAGCGTTATTCTGGAAATAGGTTACTTTATTACCCTTTTTATCTAGATTTTGAATATTATGTAAATCTTATAATTATATGAAAAAAAAATTTTTTTTTGTTACTTAGCTAGATTTATTTATTCTATTTTATTTAAGTACTAGCTGTACACTGCGATTTCACCCGCGTATAATTTAAAAGAAATCGCTAATTGATGATTTATATTACTTCAGTTTAGACAATATTTCTATCGGGCGACGAGGGTTATGCATCAAAACTCACACGGCTCATCCGCGCCACTACATCTATAGTCATAGTCCCAAACTGACTGTTGAATTATTTGAATCTTACATTATGTCCCAAACTATTCCTCCAAATAACATGCTAGAAAGGGCAAAGTCTATCTACATAAAATTGTCTTGATAGTGAAGTAACTTTCGTTCGTAAGGATTAATGTGCCATGCCTAATAATTATCCTCATAAATCACTTTTCAATTTTCACAGTAAAACTTTGTCAAAAAATATCTTATTGTAGCTTATGTATAATAATAGGCATATGGTATCCGGACTTATTTTAGATACATAAATTAGCAATATTTTTGTAGAACATTGTATTTAAGTAACACTAACAATTACGTCAGCGCACGCGGATAAAGCAGTTAGGCTGCGCTATTTATTCCGACTTACTTAATATAAATCAATATTTAAAGTTATTTGAGAGGTGTAGCCTAATGGTAGATAGCCTATACTATTTCTCTCTTTCTAATCTCTTCTCTAATCTCTTTTTCTAATCCGACTGGTAGTTTCTGAGATGAGCGTGTTTAAACAAACAAACAAACAAAAAACTCTTCCGCTTTATTATATTACTAGCTATGCACGCTAATTCGTCTGCATGGGCTTCAGAATTGGGCTTTTAAAATTTAAAATTTGGGTAAAAAATCTGTATAATTTTTTTTTTTTCGATACTTTTATACATTTTACATTTGACCGCTATATCACCTGATGTTAAGTGACGATGTTGCCTAAAATGGTAATTCGGTAAACCTAGAGAGGGACTGGCTGTTTTTTTAAATCTTTATTGGTTTGGCGTAGTTGCCACAATCTCACCTGATATTAAGTAACGATGGGGCCCAAGATGGTAAGACGCTAAGCTTAGTTAGTGGAAGACTGGCTGTCATGTGCAGCTACCGGAACACACCTGGTGCTTGGCGATAGTTTTTAACTCGAGTGTGGACCGCTGGGCAATAGTAAATATTCTATCACTATACTATGGTTTCAAAACGATGTTTTTGTTCACCGAAAGCTCGGGCTCATTATAAGATACGAATCCACGTCGATTGATGAGGTGTCCGAACACGCTACCACTGAGCCAGCATTGCTTCAAATGAAGGTTTCTATAATCCTTGTTTCATTGGCATCGACTTTCTTCATCATTGCACAAAGAATTATAGACAAAAATCAAAGATGAATGCAGATAAATAATATGTGTTTAAAGTTTAAACATTATTTTTATGTTTTAAGTAAAATCTTCGATATAAATAAAATGATTAAGGTTTGTTCACGAAAAAAACAACTAGATAGATTTTGATATTTTTTTTGTGTTACTCCTAAGATACTTAGGGAAAAAATATTTCACGATATTTTCATTCAATAAAAAGTTTTAAGGTTCCACGATTACGACGCTAGCGAAGTCGTGGGCAATAGCTAGTCTTATAATAAAATGATTAGTTATTTAATTCATTACCTTCAAAAACCTTCGTACATCACAGCATACTATTGTGATCGATGTACGGCATTATATCATAGGTGACGTCACGGCCTGAGTATTCAGTCGACAACCGAGTCTGAGAATGCAAATGGAAAATTCAAACGTGCCCTTCAACGCATGAACTTGCCTCTAATGGTATGACAATTTATTTAATTAAATTATAATACGACCATTGCCATATTTCTTAGTCTGTATACTTTATTATTAGATTTATTTAGTTATTTCCATATTACATACGTTGGTTAAGGTTTTGAACAAATATAGTAAATTGTGCCTAGTTATGCCTAGTTACAAAATTACAGGGAAGTAAGTTTAGCAATAATCCTTTAAAAAAACACATATAAAAACCATTTATCTTACTGTTTTTTTTAAAGCATTCAGAGTATCTTATTCTGTAATAACAAAACTCTATTTAGATGCTCGGTAAATAGAAGAATTATATCTATACATTACTAACTTAACTTTTAATTCCCTATATCAGCAAATGAATCTGCGACTTTCTTTTACCAAACAGACAATTAAAAACGTTCCATCTAGTAAGCGATTATTATTTGTTATTTTTTCTTTGCTCTATTTTGTTCTAAAGATCAGTAGAAATTTTTAATCGTCTATAAACTCTTATTGATATCACATATGTTCTTAGAAGCTAACTATTTTATAAGTAAACATGTTTTATATTATATACCAGGTACTATTCTATCTTCATTTTAACTTATTGGTGGAATAATCTTACACACCACATACTGATTTCAAACGAAATACTGCTTGTACTGTAGTATTCAAATACTTGACATATACGTACGTACATCTACACTACTATTATGAAGCTCAAGAAATTGCATGTTCGTTTGTTTGAATACGCTAATCTCTGGAACTACAAATCTGAGTTGAAAAATTATTTTATTTAGAAAGGCTATAATATAAGTTCACGCTAAGACTTTACGTAGCAGAGCAGTAACCATGTCCATGAAGCAATCTGGCAAGCTGTAGGCAAATACAGAAATTGAGAATAACGATAGGCTACGTGTTAGCGTTAAGCGGCGCAGCGGTGCGATGAAGAGCTAGTAAAATAAATTTAACAATGTCAATTTGTTTAAGACAATGTCAAATATTTAAGACAATGTCAGTGTTCTATGTTCTATGTAGTGTTCTATCTAAAGAAAGACAGAACTGAGTTATTACTATAATTTTTATTAAAATCATGTTTACTGTGTCAGTAAGACTGCCCTCGGTAAACAATCGTATGTCTGCATATACATTTTTGCTCCGGTCTTGAATCGAACACGATGGTTCTCGATGCGATAAGCAATTATTCACCACAATACGTCTATTAAGCGATCGAGTAACAATAAATCACAAGATTCATTTACAGATATAGAAACGTTTCGATTGCATATTTTAGAATGAAAATCTTGTAAGCACGTTTTATGACTATTGTTTATGTTAATTCATTGTGATCCGGATTATTTATTGTTCATTTGTTACTGTTATTCATATGATGTCACCGAATTAATTTAGATTTTGCATGTAACCAAAGCTTTGGTGTTACGTGTTGACATATCCGTTTACATTGTTTTTTTATATTGGACGTTCGATAAATAATTAATAAAATAAAAATCTAATATATTTTAGTTATCCAATTTAGGCCCTAAGAAGGCATTTATGAATATCAAAACACTATTACCAGTTCGGAAAAAATATCAGTCACAAAACTGTAAAGTCAAGTTCTTTAGTTGTCAGTTCTCACCAAACTTATGAACCGTGTTAAATTTAAAAAAGCTGCCTTAAAAATTACGATTTTATACATTTACTTTATGCACGGTTAATGCAAGTCCTGATGTTCATAATTAGTGATCGACTGGCCTGGTGGTGTGCGACGACCAGACTTCATACGCTGTACGCACGAGTGATCGATAGTTTGAATCTCGCCTAATTAGGATATTTAAAAATAAATTTTAAAGACCATATTTTTTCTGATGTTTTCACTTCTGACACGTGTGAAATGCTACTTTTTTGGGTTTTCATTTATGCTTTTAACATATCATATAAATGCAATTATAGTAAATGGGTAGCATATTTATAATCTATATAGCTAGGCAAATAATAAACAATGGATCCCGTAGCGCAGGTTGTGTTTTACTGAACGAAATACTTAGTGTCCCGTTGTTAGACTTTTATCTTTTTTTATACTACAGAGATTGCAAACAATAATACGGCCCGCCTAATGTTAAGCGGGTACCGTTGCCCATGGACGCTTGTAATATCATAGGTATCACTAGCGCATTGTCGACCTTGAACCCCCTACCCCATGGAGCTCTGGAAACTCGCAGGAATAAAACACAAGATTATTTAGCTGCGATCTTCTGTAGGTTGGAGGTATTCCACCAGCCGGGTTAGCCCAAGTAGACAGAATCTTCAAGGAAATTCCTCTAAGCCCTACCTCTCAATTAGCAATTTAGCATTGCACTTGAAATTATCATTAGAAAGATAATAAATACTGGAACGCGAATATTTATGAACGCAAAACTATAATAAATAATAGTATAGAACTTTGACAATTACATATTATTTGCTTACACTATTTTTACTCGCGCAATGAAACCAAAAAGTCTCTTAATATAAAATGTAAATGCGACAAAGAAATGTTTAAGTTCACCTCGAGCATTTCTCAAGCGATACCATCGCGTTCCGAAATTATAAGCTGCACTTGAAAATGTTGAATTACACGGTAACATCTCGGAGTTTTATGTGTAGGAAGGTGAACGGATAAAACAGCATTTGGATAGGAAAAAGGTTTCATGTGACATTGTAGAAATATAACAGCTTCTTGTAAAGTTACCGAAGATATGTTGATTATGTCACTGGAGCTCAATACAATATCAAAGAGGCTATAACATATATAATTAAAAATATATTAGAAAAGTTGTAATTTTAGCTAGATAGCAAAAGTACACTTCAGCATCTAGTTCCATGCATAGTTCCATGCATCTCTGGATGCAGAGGGACGTCAATAGTCTATATTATTCTTGACCACATTTATAAACAACAGTTTGACAACAGTCTTTAATATTGCAATGGATTCCTTCTTATGTTGGTATCAAAGGGAATGAAGAGGCTGACCGAAGTGCAAAATTAGAATCAACTCAGGGTGTATTAAAAAAGTTTAAAGTCTATTATTGAGAAATTGAAGAAACGGTGTTATGAAAACTGGAATGAATATTTTGATGAAAGCAAAGAAAAAGGTATAAAACAATACAGTGTCGGCCTCTTTATAAACCTTGGTTTAGTGAATGTCATTTAAATCGATAATATATAACGATAGCATTAAGACTTCGTTCAGGGCACATCTGCATCACAAGCATCTGGCCAATCCCGAAACGCGACAAACCAAAAGAGAGTAACTGTGCCGGATTTAACACCATGTACATGGTGATCTCGACTCAGTCGGCAACAGTTTCCTACCACCTACTTGATTACTGAATATACTAAGGCGGGTGTTACACTTTGGTGTATGGTAGGCGATCCAGTTAGACACATTTGTCATGTCCTACCACCACCCAGCAACTATCATTTATAATTGGATTGATTATATTGTAAAAGCTCGTAAAACAGTTATTGTTTCTCTTCTGAGTACCACCGTCATGATGTCAATTTTTTACTAAGACAGATCTAGTGCGTAAACTTGTTCAATTACCTACTATAAAATGTAATTATAGTAAACTCTAAGCCATTTATTTTGATTTTGAAGTAAAATTTATTAAAGCGTTTTTTTTTTTTTTTTTTCGATCTGATTATACTGTTAGCCATAAGGGCCCAGGAGCCTCGAACGGCTTTTACAGCTTCACCGGACTTGGGGGCGAGCGCTTAAGGCACTCAGCCACGAACTTATTTAAGCGGAACTAGAGAGTAACTTATACTTTTTTTTCTGACAAAAATAACGTTCCGTAAAGTCTTTAGCCAAATTTGATTTTATTTATGTTTATGTAATTCAGTAATAATAATAATTGTTATGTTATTGACTTATAATATGTTAATAATTAAATATGTATTATTTATACTTCCAATGTATTAAAAATGTACGGGTAACCTTTACGCATGTTTGTAGTAAAACTTTTTTGACCTTGTAGCAAATATTACGATTATGCTAAAAAATAAATAAATAATTTTAGAAATTAGAGATATTTATTGATAATTATCATATGATATAATTTACAGTTATTTTTACACCGAGCATTATAAGTTTTTTACTTCAATTTATCTTGTTTAGAAATAATACGCACGAATAAAAATAATAATAAAGAGCCTAAAGCTTGACTTTCAACATAAAATCGTTAAATTAACAAACACAGTTCGTCACGATCACATTCATTCCAAATGATTCATATTTCATATATTGCCTATATATACATATATACATTTAAAAAAAAAGCTAATATCCAATACAGTAAAAATTTATAGCTATTGGGACCTTTTTAATATAAACAGGTAATATACAGGGGCCAATTAACACTTCAATATAGCTGTAAGTGAGTGTAACCAAATACGATTAGACAGACATATGAGCGACCGTCATATAAATTGAATGTAATCTTCAGTTCGGAATCATCGACGGTTAAGCTTAAGGACGCATTAGCGTACTAATTTAAAAATGTTAACCTAAAACTGAAATCCTAATTAGTTTGTTTAATACCGGATCATTTATTATAAAATACTAATTTTTAATGAGTGACTCAGTGATATTATTACCCTGACTCACTGTCAAGTTAAACACATTCTGCTTTTATATTTATTTTTATTTCTGCGGTTTGCTAATTTTGCGGGTAAGTGGGAGCTCGTTAAATGCGGTAAAATTAAGTGTGGATTTATGTATGACATCAGTCATGAGACCTCAGGGTAAATTAGAGTATTCACAAAATTACAAAAACTTGTGTGTCGTAAATTACATAAAACATTATAGGTAAAAGTTGATATAAAATGATTGTTAGATCTGAACTATCCATACATTTTCTCATCCCGGTCCAAGTAACCAGGTAAGCCTTTGTTTTAAGTTTATGCAAACAAATTAGAATGCAGTCTGTGTCCGTTCTGTACTATGGGACTACTTCAAAAAACGATTGACTTACCGCGTTTTTTATTTATCAAATATTACAAATATTAATTTAGTTAGGTAAAATTAAAGTTATTAATGAGAAAGTGTTTCTTATGTCTCCTAAAACTAAAGGATACCCAAAACATGAAGTGAAATAGGTAAGGCCAAGACTTAGCGCGCAAAGAAGATCTAGCTTACTTACACTAAATGGGCATATACTTTTTTATAATTTTAAAATTGTTTGGACTTTAATGTTACATTTGATAAGTAGATAATAAACAGCAGATATTCACCAACTATTATATACGACGACTAGCTATGTCTGCGGCTCTGCTCGCGTAGACTACAGAATGCCGTCGGTGGAAGTGCTCCCGCTCAAAAGACGAAAGACAAAAATGCTTATTGTGGATGATCCTTAGAAGATATATATGTGCTATGGCTGACTTTTTCGTAGGTATTTTTAAGATCTACGATTATGTAGAACATTAATTTGATACATCTCGCATGACTTACTCAACGTAAACCATTTAAGCGTCATTTTGATTCATCATTATCGTCACTGCTTATTTAGTGTGTTACTTTATCTTACAAAATATATCATATAACCTGGCTATATAACATAGCTATGAATTAAAATAAAAAACATGTAAATAGGAAAAGTAGTTTTGCATGAAAGAACATAAACGGACAGTCAGAGAGACTTAGAGTTTTATAATATGTATAGATGTATGAATACTGTTACAAGTCAGTCTTCTTCTCAACACGCGTAGGTTAGTAGTCGCCATAACGGGACGGATAAAGCGTAATAAGCGATTGTTTGTCGAAACTATCCGAACTCACTCCCGTGATTTCTTTACCCGTACTTGTGCCTTTGTTAATTTTTCTTTAAATGTTAATTCGATTTGTTATTTTTTGTTGTAACTAAATAATGTATTCCACCTACCTCATATATTTTACAGCTATTAATAAATATTTATACCAACAAGTTGTATTATCCACTGATATTACTATTTTTATTCATGTAGATTTAACCTAATATATAGTTGAAATTTTAGATTTGATACAATTTAAATTCTAAAGGTGTAAATGATAAAATCTCTATATCTCAAAACGTAGTATACCTACCCGTTGCATTTTTATGATAAAGGAATGTTAAAAATTGGCAAATGCATGTCGGGTCACGCGTAGTGTAGGGTTCCTTAGTTACCCATAACAATATACAGACATGTACCTTAAAATAATTTTTATTTCATGATTTTATTTTACCATATTGTCGGCGTGATTAATATGTATGTTCATACCAAATTACAGCTTTCTAGTATTAAGATCTTTGAGCTATGTTGCGGACAGGCAGATGGATATGGCGAAACTATTAGGGTTCCTTGTTGACTTCGGAATCCTAAAAAAGGAAGGTTCTATGTTTCCTTAGTATGTAAGTATGTGTGCGACTTTTTAGAAATTACATAGTCGAACTTTTAACTACATAATCTGTATACTTTTGGAATGGCTTTAGTATATACAATATTAAGGTACGTTTTATGAGAACCATACATAAGTACAGGCTTGTACGTATAATAATTGTGTTTTTGTTAAACTTTAAAGAAGTCGATTTGTCTCCACCGCGCTACGACCAAAGCGTCCGTGTAGTCTATCGTTATTTTCACATCCTGAATATGCCTATAGCTTTATCAATTACTCGACGTTCATGGATACCACTTAGCTCATTAAGGTGGTGGCGTGAAACCTTTCTCAATATATATATGCTATATGCTATAAAATATATTTTTTTTTTTTTACTGTTAGCCTTAGGGGCCCTGGAGCCTTTGCGGCTTTTACAGCTTCACCGGGTTTGGCATATAAATATTCAAGTATTAAAAGGTATTATTATAGATTTAGTTCGGTCAGTGAACGAGTTTAGGTTCTAAAAGGAAAGACAGTGAAATGCAAATTATACTGAAACAAGGGAAAATTTAATAAATATAATTTTTCACCGAAAATGGTTTTCCAGAAATAAGATTTATTTTTGGTACTCACCTACTCACAGCAAGCAAGCCTCAAGCTAATTTTGTCAATAAGCATGTGTTGTTGTATTTTAGTAACTAAAATAGATAGCTAGTCTTAATTCTAGACATATAATCTTAATATCTTCGGCCAGAATATTACTTAACAACATGTGATGATGAAGTGTGATGTATAGATCTGAATTCTGGGCTGGGCGAAAGAGACGGATGAAAGAAGAGTGCAAATGGTAGAGATGCGAATGCTAAGATGGATGTGTGGTGTAACTAGAAATGATATGATATGAAATGTGGATATCAGAGGAAGCATGAAAATAGCAACACTAACAGAGAAGTTGACGAGTAATAGTTTAGCGTGGTATGTACATGCCCTGAGCGGAAATGAAAGCTATACAATTAAAAGAGTATTAAGTATGAAGATGGACGGATATAGGAGTAGAAGAAGAAAGACGAATATATGAATGGACTGTGTGTAGAGAAATGCTGAGATTACAGTTGACAAAGGAGAACAGGCAAGAAGAAAAAACGAAGAACGTGCGTTTGTGTCATATTGTCTCTAAATGCTGGCTTTTAAAGTATACATACATATATAAAAAAGAGTATCATAAACAATAATAAATAGCTTAAATTTCTAACTAATAGTGTATCATATGCATATGTCTATATGCATATTGGATTTTTATGTATATTAGTCATATAAGTATATATAAAAAATCACAAAGTTTGTCTTACTAACTAATACCTTTTTAAGAAACCTACACATATCATAATTCATGTAAGTTTATGTTATGAGCTTCGGTGGCGAACATCAATAAAACGTGGTAGATAATCCGATTAGCGTTCAAACCGCTACTAAATAAATAAGTAACAAGGTCACTACATCCGATCAAGTCACAATGGTCTAATAAACACAACATAAAGACCACCCGTGTTCCATTATATCTCACACTCGAAAGTCGTTTATTTGAAGAAATAAACTAACAATTTCATTACAAAACAAAGGTATGGATTTTGTATAAACGAAAGTGCGTAGGTTGATATCCGATATCTTAATATTTACCAACGAATTTCAACCCTATGCTTACAATGAAAAGTTTGGTTTGAAATCATATCTGGAAATTATTTTTAATCATGGAAATGTCGACTTTAACACAAGTGTTTTAAGAGAAATATTCAATTGCTTGTAATATTAGAAAAATAGTATCAGTGTGAGAACAGGTGGCAATGTGCAGTTGATTCGCTGGACACTTGTGATACCAGTAGCGATTGACATTATTATTTCCTATTAGAAAACCAGTTTAAATGGTTTATTCAAAAATAAACGCATTATAACGTTAGCTTGTCTTAATTAAATCGCTTTTTGTGTTTTCGAAAGGATTTGCAAATTTTATAATCTCACACACAAAAATTTTACTCCAAATTAATAACAATAAGTAATATAGGGATACATATTTCACACGCGGCCACTTAGGCCACTAACATACTAACGTGTGCGCAGCGTCAGCGCTAATCAAGCGTTGGACGAATGCATAAGCTTGACAAACGCTTGTCTGATAGAGACCTAAAACCAAAACTAAGCAAAGCTTGTATTATGGTAAAAAAGCTTAGAGCTCAATAGCTGGCTTACTACTACTGCGCTACGACACATGTTTTATGTAAGGTATGTGGAATTAAGCATAATTTATACTATGGTAACCATATAGTTAATAAACGCTTGTTTATATATTAAAACTGTAATTATACATTCAGTCAAAAAAGTATCGGGAATGGATGATTTGTTTACAGTTCCATTTTTTTTGTTTTGTTAAATTGGCTCAACTGTTTTTATTTTGGTGCAGAATTTAAGTTGCAACTGTCATTTAGATGCAATGCAGTGCTGTTTTTAGTTAGATCATAATAGGTCTTTACCTATGAAATTGCCGTTCTGCAGTACTGGCCATTTCAAATCAAAATAATTTTTGTTCGGCTAAGAATTCTAATTTCAAATTAATTTTATTTTAAAAACATGGAATCCTTTTTCCAAAAGTAGTTATTTGTTTATTGATTAGTGTTAAATTTTCATCGCATTTAAATCTTTTTTGTCATCATGGATACGTTAAAAATTCGAGTAATTATGGAATATGAGTACCGTCGTAGCAGTAACGCGGCACAAGCGGCAAGCAACATCAACGACGTTTACGGAGCTAACACTACAAACCAACGCACCACCTGTTATTGGTTTGCTCGCTTCCGTTCAGTGAATTTCAACCTGAAAAATGAACCTCGCGGTCGTCCGAAGACTTTGGTCGACAATGACGAATTAAAGGCGATTGTGGAAGCTGATGATACACAATCTACGGCTGAATTAGCAGCAGCTTTCAACGTTAGCGTCAAAACAATATTGGTCCATTTGCGTCAAATTGGCAAGGTAAAAAAGCTTGACAAATGGGTGCCCCACGAACTCAATGATAGCCAGCGCGAAGTACGCGTCGAGACGTGCCTTGCACTGCTCAACAGACACACAAATGAAGGAATTTTGAACCGCATTGTTACCTGCGATGAAAAATGGATTCTGTTTGATAACCGCAAGTGCTCAGCAAGTTGGTTGGATCCTGGTTCAGCACCTAAACAATGCCCTAAACGAAAACTTACCCCTAGAAAAGTGATGGTCACTGTTTGGTGGTCTAGCGCCGGTGTGATTCATCACAGCTTTTTAACAAACGGGGTGAGAATTACTGCAGATGTGTACTGTGAAGAACTGAACACAATGATGGAGAAGCTGGCACATCTCCAACCAGCATTGGTCAATCGCTCGTCTCCGCTGCTCCTGCACGACAACGCGCGACCTCATACTGCACAACAGACGGTCTCCAAGTTGCAAGAACTGGGGTTGGAAGTTCTCCGTCATCCGCCCTACTCACCAGACCTTGCGCCTACTGACTACTACTTTTTCCAGAATTTGGATAACTCCTTGGCGGGAAAAAAATTCGATACCCGAGAGGCAGTACAAAATGCCTTTGAAGAATTTGTTGTGTCCAGCTGATTTCTTTAAGAAGGGCATTAATAGACTGCCACTGCGCTGGCAAAGATGCATTGATTGCATGGGTGATTACTTTGATTAATACAAATAAAAAATACATGAAAAAACGGCACTTTCATAGGTAAAGACCTAATATATCATATCTAGTGTGTATTGCGCATTTCATAATGGAAAAAACATCGAACAAAGAGTTTATCTTAAATTTTGCATCACCAATGAAATTTCGTGTTCAAAGACACTGAAAATGTTACAGAAGGCTTACGGTGAATCGACTTTATCAAAAACACGTTCTTATGAGGTATACAAAGCGTTCAAAAGCGGTCGAGGTATGCTGGAAGATTTGCCTCGCCCTGGTAGGCCATCAACGTCTTCAACTGAAGTTAAAATTGCAAAAGTGAACAAAATAGTGACTGAAAATCCTCACTCAAGTTTAAAAGAGATAGTCACTGAACTTTCTGTGTCTTACGAGTTAATCTGTATCATTTTAAATAATCACTTGGGTATGAAACATATTGCCGCACGGCTAGTCCGAAAAGACCTGAATTTTCTCCCAAAACTCAATCGCATAATAGTCGCTGAGCACATGCTAGAACGAGTCAATTCCGACATAAACATTCATAAACGCATTGTTACTGGTGACGAGATGTGGGTTTACGACTTTGAAATGCAAACTAGTCAACAAGCTTCGTAGTGGCGTCTTCCAACTGAACCGAAACAGAAAAAACCATGCCAAAGTCGATCAAAAGTCAAAGTCATGTTGACTGTTTTCTTTGACATCCGCGGTGTTGTGCACTGGGAATTTTTATCGGAAGGTCAAAGGATAAATAAAGTATATTATTCGACCGTTATCCGGCACTTTAGAGAGAAAATTCGACGAAAAAGGTCAAATTTGTGGAAAGAAAATTCTTGGATGTTGCACCATGAGAATGCGCCTTCGCACAAGCCCATCATTGTAAACGAATTTTTGACCAAAAACCCATGAAATACTATCGAGGAACCCCTTATATACCAGATAGGACTCCAGCCGACTTCTTTTTCATAAACTCAAATTATAAAGGAGAATTCGCGACGAAAACTAAACTCAGTTCCGGAAAAAGCGTTTAAAAATGTTTTGTTGATTAGATTATTAATTGGCGAAGTACATCGTTTCTGAAGGAGCATACTTTGAAGGCGATAAAATAAATTTGGAATAATAACTAATATTTTATGTATTATTGATCCTTTCCCGGTACTGTTTTGACACAGTAGATGTATAGCAAAAAATAATTTCTTCATATAAAAGGCTGTCTTCTTCGGGATTTAAAATTACGAACTTTCTACTGAACAGTATGGTGGCTACAGGTACGGGAAAAAACCTTTCCACCATTCCAGGAGGAAGCAACTACTTGTATTATTACCAATGTTGCCAGTTAAAAATATTTTTAATAGAGAAAATGTTTAGTCCTTTAATTTTTGGAACAGAGCGAGTTTTTAAAAATATCCCACACACGTAAGCTTATATGCATATTCCCTTATATGTGGTTGGCTATATAGCCTGAGTAACTTCTGTAATTTGATTAAAAAAAAAAAAATTTTCTCGTTAGCAAAACATATTAGTGATATATTTTACACTAATGATCAAAGAATATTTGTTTTTTTTTTTCCTATATCTCTAAGAGAATATCGAAAGTAACGATATCAACGCGCTCCACCCACTTAGTTTAGTGATACTTAGAACTGAAATATCCTGGAATTATTAAAGCTAGTAATTTGATACTAGCGTAAATAGTGAACGCTTTGTATAGATATCGGTAGGTGCCGGAATCGACCCACGGCTTACGTACGACGCTTTAGCTACGGTAGAAAGAAAACAAATATTATATTAAGCTTATTTTTATTATAAGAACTAGCTGTGCCAATCGATTTCACCCGCGTATAATTAAAAAAAATCGCTGATTGATGATTTATAATACTTCAGTATACACCATTTTTATCGGGCGGCCAGGGTTATGCGTCACAACTCACACGGCTCGTTCGCGCCACTACGTCTATTATAGTTATAGACCCGAGCCGAGTCTTATTTTTTTTATTTTACATTATATCCCAAGCTATTCATCTCAATAATTCGTCTCAATTATTATTATTAAATAATAATTAAATAATATAAAAATAATAATAATAATTATTATTATTATTATTATGTTGTCCTAGCGACCGGTTCGTTCTAGAGATGTTCCTTTTCTTTTTAGTTAGCACGTTTTTAGCACGCGGATAAATCAGGGTGCGCTATTTATTCCGACTTACTTAACAAAAAGCCATATTTAAGGCTAGCTGAGAGGTATAGCCTAATGCTACATAGCCTATACTATTTCTCGTCAATCTGGCTATCATATACAAATATTTTTTTCGAATCCGACTGGATGTTTCAGAGATAAGCGTATTTTAACAAACAAACAAAAAAAAAACTCTTCCGCTTTATTATATTAGTATAGATTGATGTTAGGCGTATCGCGTATTTATGTATGCGTGGTATTATGTATGCGTGGCCGCATGGAAAAAGTTCCCACTAGTGGCGATGCCTGAGTACTTTCAGCGTACCCTAGATAATCAGTCACGATTCCAGCTTCACTGAATGGCTAATATTTTTTTAAATATAGAAGCACAGTATAGTTACTTGAGCGCTGGGGACAGTTTAACCCAAAAACAACATTGACCACCAAACAATCAGCAATTCAGTGCCAACCGTTGCTGTAATGCTGGTCATTGACTACCAAACAATCAGCAATTCATTGCCAACCGTTGCTGTCCTGCTGGTCTGCAAGTCTCTAAGTAACTGGACATACAATGGCCGATCCCGAAACGCAACTAAGCAAAAGAGAGTCACTTTGAAGGGCTTATCACCATCTGCATGGTGGTCGTGACTCAGGTAAAAACCTTACTGCCTTATGTACTGAATATACAAACCGGCAGATAACTTTTTTTTTGGACTATAGTTTGACTTTACTGTTAGCCTTAGGAGCCCTGGAGCCTTTACGGCTTTTACAGCTTCACCGGGCTTGGGGGCGGTGCTTAAGGCACTCAGCCACGAAATCTTTGCAATAACATTCGAGGGTGCCAAAGTGGCCGAGTCTCGGCTCGGACTGTTGCAGCGATTGCAATTAAGTCGCGATCTGGCTAATTCCCTATCATTCGAACTAAAGTAACTATACATATATACATGCTTCTTTCCCCTGGGAGGAGAGGATCTGAAAATTTTTGTCTAACTAACTAGGCAAAAAAAAGAAGAAAAATGTCCCTTACAGAACTTATGTACCTATGTGGCGTGCATGTGTGTATGATGCAGTTTCATGTATGTCTGTGATAGCTAGTGAATGGAGAGTCACGGTATCGCGCGACCGGCAGATAACGGAATATGATACGCCTAAGTGTACCACTATGGCCGGTGTTATATCTTGTATGTGGTGGTCGTGATCCAGTCCACCACGGTTTGAACAACTTTTGTTTAAAATACAGCTAGCCCCTACACGAGAGAAGACGAAGTGTTTTTAGTGGAGAATAGAGATAAATGGAAACATTTGGAGTAGGCCTATACCCGAGAAGGGACCATGACTTAATCTCAATAAAATGTGACTTTTATATCGTTTTCTTTCTTCTGTTAAGGTAAAACTGAGGATAAAAAGAGTTTTTAATTATCATATTATTATAATAAACTAGCTGTGCCCGTAGCTTCGCTCGTGTGGACTACAGCATGCCGCGGCCGTCAGCCTAGCACACGCACTAATCGTGCTCCCACCCACAATCAATGGCGGTCGCCCGCCGGATTATTTTAAAGACAAAAATACTTATTGTGGGTGATCCTTAGAAGATACACATATACCATCGTTGACTTTTTTGTAGGTCTTTTCAAGATCTAACTTGACCTATCTTAATTTGATATATCCCTTATGGTTTACTGAGCGTAAACCATTGAAGTGCCCCAAAAGTGTTATTTTTCCCAATTGATTCACCATTATCGTCACTGCTTATATCGTACATTACTTTATGTAACAAAATATATCCTATAACCTGACCAGATAACATAACTAGGAATTAAAATAAAAAATAAATAAATCGGGTAAATGGTTTTCGCGTAAAAATAATATAAACGGACAGAGAGACGTTGAGTTTTTTAATATGTATAGATGAGTGTTTATCAAAATTACAAACAATTTATACAATAAAAGAATAATAAAAATATATTTAAATTAAGCACTGTGATAGTAGGTAAACTAATAAAAATATAATTCGACTTTTTATATATTGAGACTTAAAAGTCATTTCGAAATTCTATAATACAAAAGTTCCACCTAAAATACGTTTTTTGTCCTAACAGAAATTAATATAACTATCTTCTACTATGAATTACAATAACATATTTGGTATTTAGCACTGAGAAATAAAAAAATTGATTTAATTGAAAGAAACTAATGATTTAATTTTATTAACCATACAAATTTTGGCTAAATAATGCAACTTTTTGTAACACGTAGGTATTTATAAAATTACTTACATATAAAGAAAGCATCTTAATTGTTCGATCAATTAGTTATTAATTAATTGGACGATTTAATTCTTAATATAAAATACAAGATAATATGTAATTAAAGATTGTAATTGAGTTTGAAAGCTTAAACTTTATCGTACTTTAACGCGATTTGTTATATCAATGAATATTTGATAGTATAAACCTCTTTAGGACTGTTACTATACAGAGGATTCGAGAATAAAGAATATGATTAAAGTGATTGGTCAGACTACGTATACGAAATGTTAGATTAATATTTTTTTCATAAACCTAGTCACTGTGACGTTAAAATTATGATTATGAATCTATTATTTTATTAATCTTAATTATTACAATACTTAGTCTAAAAAGTATTTACTTCGTTTTGAATATTAAGTTAATATTACGTTATAAATTTCAAAATTAAGCTGACTGTAAACAAAAATCTGTATAACAAACTACATTGGTGGTCATGATATGATATTTTTCAAAGTTGCCTGTAAAATATAAAGGTTTAAATCTTCAATCTTGAGACTGAACGGTGTTATCAGTTCACGTGGATCGCCACACGCTCATTTTATGACTTGTTTGTATATGCATTAAATAGTGAACTCATTATACAATTGTATATTTCATTGTTATAATAAATAATAATAAATATATAAACACTTTGCGAGCAAAATAACAAATGTTATGTTTTATTTTTATTTTATAGAGAACTTTGAGAGAGCGTTCTGTCTAAAATTAAGTTTGGAACGTACGTACGATTGGAAAAAGCTTGTAAAATGTTTAAAAGATTCATCAATATTTGTATTTATATTTCCATAGTATGAGATTGTTTCTAGATCTATTTGTGTGTTAGTGATTCTAAAGCTTCTGGACGACTTGAACGATTGAGCTCATATTTACATAATATATTTGTTTTATCGAGTATATGGTTTATAGATATGTTTGATTTCGGTCCGATATGTGGCGCTGTGGTAGAGCTATTAACTTTCAATTAACAAATCCTCTTTAATTTTGACTAAACCTAAATTTACGAAATTGTTTTACTATTTCTTATAATAAATTCTAGAACAGTAGTAAGTACCAACCTGTGTTCACACACAGTCAATCAAGTGCTTCAATAAAGTCGAACCCAACTAAGTCCGGCTTTGTGTCTGTGACATTATTTTTTAGAATCATATCGACGGCTTGTGCCCACGCGGTTTACCCGGGCGTAATGTCAGCGACTTGTGTATGCACTCTGTTGACTGGCGACGTATAGCGACTCATCAGTCATTAATAGTCGAGACAAAGTTGCAAATATCGTGTCACCTAAAAAGTTTTCCTACTTGCAACGATGTGAAACCGCCAACCCGTAAACATGTCGGTGGGTTTGGTCTGTAGAGCGCTTAACAATAACGATAAAAGGAAATCGAAAATGTTCTCGGCAAAACCTTAAAACTTGTCGTACGAAATTTATAATTGAATTTCCCATCATAGCCTACGTTTCTATATTGCATCCTTAACATTTCCGCAATATGAGCACATTGGGATGCTGTGATATATCAGTTTAATAACCTCGACTAGTCATCCACTACTTTATTACAGGAAGTATGATAAAAATAATTTATCGTAACAACTAAAATGGTTTCTTATTGTATTCGTTCGCAATAAAAAATGTTCGATTACTTACGGTTTTGCTACAATACATTATTTATTGTCTTTTATTGCATCCTACCACCTCTAACTTACAAAATGCACAAAGACCCGTGTTTTAAGGCGTAAAATAATAAAGTACATAAAGATATAAAATTGTACAACCAGGGTAACATATATTCGAGAGTGTGGATAGATCGTTTATGTATTTAATGTAACATTATCCGTAATAAAACGTATATTGACCTAGGAACTATTCTTGCATTCTAGTTTATAGCTTTTTGGACGATTTTACATTGTACATTGATACGTCATGAAAGATGATAATTAGAAAAGATAAATTTCTTTGAAGATTTCTCTCTACTTGGGACAACCCGACTGGTGGAATACCTCCACCCTATAGAAGATCGCAGCCAAATGACCTTGCGTCGCTGAGGTGAGTAGGGTTGCCATAGCTCGTTGGGTTAGGCCGATTCAAGGTCAGCAACGTGCTAGTGATACCTATGGTATTACAAGCGTCCATAGGCTATTGTAGCTAATTTGCCGTTATCTCCGTTTTCTCCCCTCCCCACTCTTCAAAACGTCTCTCTAGCAATGCGTGACAGCCTCAATATGCTTGTTATGGATATTCGCAGCGACCTCAACTCCTGGGAATATATCGGGAGTGTCATCTCTACTACATCTTGGAGACTCAGAATCCTAAACAGGGTGCAACAGATTTTCACGCCCGGTAAAACTGTATCTTCTTTACAAGGCACAATTTCGGCCGTGTATGGAACACTGTTCTTACCTCTGGGATGAATCCGCAAAGTACTTACTCGATGCTCTGGATAGGTTGCAGAGATGTGCTATTCGCATTATTAATGATACAGGCGTTACCCAACGTATCGAACCGCTTCAATTTTGTAGGAACATCGCCTCGCTGACCGTGTTCTACCGTCTATATAATGGGGAGAGTTCTGAAGAGTTGTTCAATCTAATTCTCTCCTCACCTTTCCACAACAGAACAACACGCGCTGGGCTTCGGAGTGACGGTTATACGGTAACCTCCATCTCGGCAGGAACTAACAAGTTCTCATGTTTTATCTTTGTCGTACCGTGAAACTGTGGAACTATATCCCGGCCAATGTGTTATCTCCTTCTTATGACATCGGGTCTTTCAAGCTTAACTTGAAGAAATATTTATGCATGACAGCGGCTACCACCGATGGATTTCGATCTCTCGGTGGTCGCCATTATATTTGGATTGTACTGTGCTTACATCAGGGACAGTACACTCAATATACCGAACTATTGTAAAAAAAAACATCAAATAAATATTATTTGTTCATAGCATGCATTCAATAATTCTCTTTAGAAGTGTATTAAAATATGCTGTAAGACAAAAAGAATCAGTTGTTCACTCTACAAAATAATTATGTAAAACAGATAAAGTCGAAATATTTTTTTATTTGCACACCCAATCCTGCGTAATACTGTCAGTAAATAAATATCTTACATGGGTGTTTCAAGATTCTCTTGTACTGTTATATCGTTAGTGAGAGTCTAAAAAATATAACTGAGTTGCCGCCATTCACGTTGCTACACATGTCGATGCGTGGGAGAAAAACTTGCTAATTAAAGGATATCATAATAGGCACTGTTTTCTTTCATGTTAAACATTACATTTGAAATTAGCAGATTGTTGACGGTCTTACAAATTTTTACATAAATACGCTTATATGTAGGTCGATGTGTTTGTGTGGAGTTATACGGAGGTGTACTTACGTTTTAATTCTTGAAACGAATTACATACGGTTCTATTTACAATGGAAGAAGAAAATAATTATTTTAGTGTATATCCCTTTTTTTTAATACACTGAAGATCAATATAAATACATTATCTATAGCGTATCAGTGGCATTTTCAGAGAACCTAGACTTCCCAAAATACGTAATTATGTCGTTTTAAGGTGTAGGGGGTTCAACAAATAATTTCTAAATTTTTTATCGTTGTTGGATTGACCTTATGACCGCAATCTCACCTGATGTTAAGTGATGAAGTGGTTCAAGATGATAACACGCTAAACCTAGTGGAAAACTGGCTCTCAATCGCAGCTGCCGGAACACACTTATTGGTGCTTGCCACAGATTTTCACTTCAGGGTGGTAGCTAGCCAGGCGGGCATTAGAAAATGCCCTACCACAATGCTATAGTTTCGTCACGATGTTTTCCTTCACCAAAAGCTCAGGCTCATTGCAGGGATTCGAACTCACATCAATCGATGCGAAGCCGTACATGCTACCACTGAGCCATCATTGCTTCAGACTTGTGAAATCCAAGACAACCTCACTTGCACGTGGTGCATCTTGTTGAGTAATGAACTAGGAACTGATGATAGCGAGATGGTAGCGGATAGAGCTGTTTTGTCCGAATGGGTCGCGACAACGTGCATGTGGTGAAAGGTCCATTAGAGTGATTTGGTTAAATGCATCGCACTAGGTTTGAGCTGGTGCGTATCTAGTTTTTATTTACGCTGCCCGGCGTGACAGCGGTGTCTGCCAATCTCTCAATGGACACCTTTGTACTTGACACATTGTACTGTGCTTACAATCAGGTACCATAACTTTGCTACTATAAAAAATGTATATATTTCAAATGCCAAAGTTCATTGTTGTTGCTACTGATCTGTACTTAGTAAACCAGCTGCTTGTTTACCATATTACAAGATATACCTAGCTTGAAATCAGAAAAGGTAAATTATTTATTAACTGCCTGCCCCTTACGAATAATTGGCACTTTATCGAATATAAAATATCTAACAGATGTCATGTTAGTTAAAAAGTTTGTGAATAGACGGCGAATTGAATATATTTTCATTAGCTTCCACAGATGGCATTCCTAATGTTTTTTTTAACGAAAACATTAATTTTGACGAAGAATTTACGGAGATATGATGTTGCTAGGAAACAAATTCTTTAAGAAAATATAATGTATATATGATCTAAATCTTGTAGTATTCTTATATGATAAAAGTTTTTTTTACACTATTTTAATTTGCTTTTAGAATGTAATTCGAGTAAGGCGACAAATAAAGCCAATTCGCAGCAATGTTTTAATTATTAAAATTTACATTCGAAAGTTTGCAGAACCAATTCTAATTGCATAAATTATAGGTAGGTTACTCACAATAGATAACTACTGAATGTTAATTACATATAAAATGTTCAAGAATTACTTAGCTACATTATTCGTTTCTTCAGTTATGCAACAAAGTAGTGGGTTAGGTGAGAGAAGCCAATATAATTATGTAGAACCTTATTAGTATGATGTTCTTGTAAAATTGTTGTACTATGATTTCACACATTTTATTAGTGTGCACAATGTGTAATATATTTGCTATTTACATATAAACACTTAACCAGAACAATTTCCTGGTTAAACAATTGAAAAGTATTAAAAATATCTTTGTTAAACTACATTGAACTATAATAATGTTTTGTAACAATGAAAATATGTCTGATAATTTTCTTCTCCCGTCGTATCCATAATTGCATTTTAATTAGATGCTAGAAAGCTTTTTTACTGCATCCTGTTTTATTATGTTGCAATGTAATATTTTTACAAATTTTGCTTTTACAAAAATAAATAAATTATTACTTGTATTAAACATGCAATCATCTACAATTGCCATTAACAAATTGTTAGTCAATAAAATTAAGTAACTAGTTAATGTTTTCTGTGCTAAGTTCTCTGGAAATACATAAAATTTAATATGATCATTATGGAGACGATAAAATGAAATGTTATAATTTAATATCTAACTATTACGCTATATACTCGTGGGACATGGCAATTGTGTCCGATTGTATCGCTACCACAATACACCAGGTGTAACTCCCGCAATAGTGGGACGTTTGGTCGTGACGCGTTGTGGTATCCGCCGATGTAGTAGTAATCAAGTGGAGTGGTGGTACGGATCTGTACTCAACTATGCACGCTTTTCAGTTTATCGCGTTTCAGGATCAGCCAGTGTACATCCAGCCGCTGAGAGGCTTGTAAGCCGGCATGACAGTGATGACCGTCACTAGATTACCGATCTCTCAGTTGTCGCCGTTGTTTTTATGTACTATAAAAATCAATACGACACTTTATAAAACTCATCCCTCTAACTTTAAAAAAGCCGTTGCTCCTGTAAAATCTTCCAGACCTTAATTCATCTTCTTAAAGATTAATTTTTGAAAACCCATCCATAAAAGGGGTTAAAAACAGGATGATACTTGAGATGTTACTGTCAGAAAATTCCATAAGGCACACGGCTAGGAACCAAAACAATACGTATATAGTTACATGTGTTTTAAAGATATCAGTCATTATTTCTTCTGTTCTAATACAAATTATATGTAACAATACAGGTAAAACGCGGCCGAGACGGGAAGCGTGACGTCACTCAGGAATATGTCCACCTGTAGCCGATTCAATAACTGCAGTTCTTCACTGTCCAACAACTCGTACTAGAATGTTACTATTCCACGGCTGAAGGAAGAATGCCTGTAAGTATTATTTTTTTCGAACTGATTATACTGTTAGCCTTAGGGGCCCTGGAGCCTTTGCGGTTTTTACAGCTTCATCAGGCTTAAGGCCGAGCCCTTAAGGCATTCAGCTGTGAAAGCATTGCAACAAGTTCCGAGAGTGCCAAAGTGGCCGGACCTCGGCTCGGACTGTTGCGCGTATGCAAATAAGTCGCGATCTGGCTAATTCCCTACCATTCGATCTAAACTAACTATTCATATATACATGTTTATTTCCCCTGGGAGGAGGGAAGGAACATGTATATGTGTATTTAGTAATCTGAATAATTTTGTCTAATCTAACTAGGCGAAAAAAGAAAAAAAAGGTCCCTTACAGAACCTATGTACCTATGTGGCGTGCATGTGTGTATGATGCAGTGTAATGTATGTCTGTGATAGCTAGTGAATATAGAATCACTGTATCGCGCGACCGGCTGCTTGGCTCAAGGACTCCATACCGATGGATCGGACCTAAAGCTCTTAAGTCGGTCGTAGATTGCTTATATAGCGCATGCGGTCACAGAGCACACCTGTTGCTATTGCACTCAGCTAATAGTAATAAAGTAAATAGTACGGATACTAAGTCATTAGTAATGTTTCCATAATGTCATCGACGATTCTTTGACATATTATATTAAATAGTATGTTATTTGATATGACGTGTAGGTACATGAAGCCATTCCTTGTAACATATATTAATAAACATGAAAATAGCTGTAGCTGTACACATATAAAATAAACGTTCTTATAGAGTTGTACCATTACTTTACGATCTTAGTTTGCACAGTACTTTCTACTTTTTGACAGTTATATTTATTTATAATGCCTTGTATATTATTGCGTTTAAGATAGCGGACAAACATCCTCGCAGCTGGCGAGGACCGTGAAACCCACTTCCATTGT
The DNA here is from genome assembly GCA_947532125.1 of Saturnia pavonia. Classification (NCBI taxonomy): domain Eukaryota; kingdom Metazoa; phylum Arthropoda; class Insecta; order Lepidoptera; family Saturniidae; genus Saturnia; species Saturnia pavonia. Next base: position 13,053,461 of record OX383904.1, read on the forward strand.
ACTAGTCTCTATAGAAACGTAAAATATATTACTTTACCACCAAGAATGAAGATCGTTGAGATCTTGATAGTTTAATCTCATAAAATGCTACTACTTTTAAACAAAGTTAAATTGAAAACACAGTTGTAGTGTTTTTTTTTTGGAAAACGATGACGTTATATTTTTTTTTAAAGTAACTCGCAGTTTTAATTTATAGCAAGAGTTGAGTTGACTTATGTTTGGGATTTTTTTTAATTAATAAATCCATAGTCGGCCGAACTCAGATCATAATCAAACAACCATAATTTTATTGTGTCCACATTTATTGTGAACTTACTGGCATAAACGACTGCGAAAGATTTAGTGGCCTTATGTCATCGAATAAATTAAAATGTGGATTTTGTGTAAGGACCCAAGGCATTGCTCGCGGGCCACGATTATGACGTCATAATTGAGGAACTCGACTCACTCGACGTTGCTGGTCCAACAAACGTTCCGATAACGACGAGACACCGAGCGAAATGAGTCAAGACTCCACCGCACCACGTCGTACTGCTGAGAGACCATCGAATGCAATAAAAAGTAAAAGTGTTTTCTTTGTACAGGGCATGCGAAATTGAACTTCGATTATCGGTTCCTTATTTTAGGACATGATTCATTACGGTGAGAGTCTTGAAATTTAAGATAACATGTTAAGAATTTTCGATTAGCGTGGATGATGCAACGGGTGCTAATATAACGGGATGTCGCGAGCGGACACACCGGTGTGAACGACCCTTTTATTTTTCCAAATTATATGGTTCACTAATAATTGTATGTATATGTTATAGGCAATGTATGAAATAAAGAGAATTATTACATACTTTGCTTTCCGGTTTCTCATTAGGCATTCTATAGAATGCCTAGGAAATGTTATGAATGACGTGTATACCACAAAAACATATTTTTTTATTCTTAATTTGTATAGAGGCTTTTTATGCCATTCGCATATGCCAGCCTCATTGTAGTGTAACCCTAGTATCCGAACATCGTAACAAAATTATTCTGAAAAAATTATCAGAGTTTTCAAATTTTTTTGTAATCTTCAAACAATCTATGTTTCTCTCTGCTTCAAATATAGCTCTAATAAAATAGTGGCCCATTTTTAAAACTTTCCAGGGAGTTTTTGTGATATCCCAAAATACACACTCCCATTTATTATTACCTATTTACATTTCACTTCACTTGTGAACAATAACCAAACTATATCACATAAAATGCCGCATAAAACACATAATATAGCAGCACATAACATAAGTCTATGAATTTAAAACAACACTCACAACATTTACAACTTATAACATCACATGACACTTTGAGATCCCGTCAAAAACTTTCACGTGACATACGAAATGAATCGGAGATGTATTTCGTACTTTGCCGGTTTCTCATTTAGTAGTCTATAGAATGCCTAAGCAATGTATGAAATATTAATCATTACATACATTGCCGGCTAGCTTCAGGCGTTCTATACATTGCCTATAACATTATATATTATATACATAGGGCGCACTAAAAGTTTCCAGAACTGTCCACTGGCTACGACATTTGAAAATTGAACTGTTTGGCTTTGAAATGCAGTTTGTTCATCTATTTTTCACTTGGTTTTAAATTTTGTCTATATTTTATATATTGCGTGTCTATGTTACCATGGATTTAACTAGTGAAAATTTTAGTTGTATGATTAACTACGATTTTAAGTGCAGTTTGACACAGCAGACTGCAGCAGAGTGTCGCTCGTTTTTAAACTGCTTTTGGCAGTGAGGCACCAAGCAAATCGACTGTTTATAGCTGGTTTGCAGAATTCCAATGCGGTCGTGTTAATCTCAGTGACGAATTTCGTGATGTACGTTCGTCTACCGCAGTGAACAACGAAAACAACGATGCTGTACGTCGTATGATTGAAACAGACGGGTATGTGACCTACCATGAGATTCAGGCATCCTTAGGCATAGGCATGAGACAAATACAATCAATTCTACAAAAATAAATATAGGTGTGAAAAACTGTGTTTGCGTTGGATCCATTACAATTTAACTGAGGCTCCAAAAACGGAATGCGTCACTTGGTGCAATGACATGCTTACCAGATTCAAAGAAGGAACGTCAAATTTGTCGTGGGAAATAGTGACAGGTAAGAAAATATGGAATTTACGACTACGATTCCAAAATAAAGCAGCAATTGACTGTTTGGGTCTTTCCAGACGAGCCGAACCAACCAAAGTGGGAAGTTTGTGGTGTGACGCTAAGCGGATGATTGCTACTCTTTGAAATAAAACTGGGCATGTGGTTACTGCCACTTTGGCTAAAGTAAACGGCAAACGAATAAAGTATTTATCAATTTGTTTTTTTATTATTTAATAACTGTAGTGTCTTTTAATTTACGAATTACTTAGTAAGAAATACTATTTATAATTGTTATTTGTATTTAATATTATAATGTGTATAAGTAACTGATTATTATATTATAGTTTTATAATATATAACTAACTCTTCTAAGATGAAAATGTAATACAACTAATGTGTTTAGCATATTTAACTCAGTTTATAATAATATAACTTAAGTCTTCTGAGTCTTCATAGTAAGTACGTTTAACCGTAATCTACACAGTTCATTAAAATTAAAGTAATCACTTATTTAGAAATGGTGATGCTAAAAATTATAGCTCAATTGAGCGAGTATAGGGAATTGAACTCAAGCTCAGGCTCATTGCAGGGATTCGAACTCACGTCAATCGACGCGAATTCGTACACGCTACCACTGAGCTATTATCAAAATACTCATGTATTTTATATACGACGTGAAATTTATTCGACCAAATTTCTATCGCGACAGCGCCAAGGGAACTTGTAGCCTATCGTTGTTTTCGCTTCCCGTCCTTGCCTACAACTTGTCAGACTGCTGGACGTTCATGGTTACTGCTCCACTCCTTGGAGATGTAGCGTAAGAACGAGACCTTCCTCAAAAAACAAAAAAAATGATCAAATCTGACCGATATTTCCAAAGATTTGCGCGTTCAAGCAAACAAACAAATAATCCTATGAGCTTTATAATATTAGTGTAGATAGATTTACCAATATTAATAGAAGTAAATTAAATTTGAATTGTAACACATATGAGGAATCAATTCATTATTTTAAAATTATGAATTATTAATATTCTGTAGTCGATGTGAAGCAATGAACAGCTATACAACTTAAATGAAAACTTTAAGCTTTTGGAAAGCTTTGGAAAGTTTGGAAGTTATACGTGATTTAAGAATATCATTTATTGGATCATTTAACCATATATTCAGTACTAAAATAGCTTGAGAGGGACGTTAAATGTGTGAAAGCTGTATCAAAATGTTTTGAAGGTTCGAAATCCTTAAAACTTAACGGTATCATTATGAGTCAATCTAACGTATCGTCGTAAATTCTCTCAACACTGCATTCGGTGTTAGTGCGATGCATTATCGATGTTTGTAAAGACAAATCGAATCATTTAAGATGCGTCACAGTTTAATTGTCCGGCGTATATGGTAAAACCGTTAATGTACGCTGTTTATTATTTTGAACGGTAAAATTAACGGGCCGAAGATCGTATTGTGGTTAGCGGATTTAATGAAAAATCGAACTTTGATTATCCCTTTCTTATCATGTTCGATGTAAGTACTATTTAGAATATGTATTTATTGTTTATTAATTTAGGAAATCCAACTGCGTTATAAATTATTCTTACCGACTTACGAAGTTTACAAATAAAGCCAATACAGGTTTTTAAGGGTGAAAGTATTATTAAGATCTCTAAGTTGGAGGTAGTAAAAAATAATAGTAATAAAATAATTAATGAAAATAAAATTGTAGAATTAATTGCATGTGTAAAAACATAATTTGTATGAAACTTTAAATATCTATGTCTATGTCTATTGTCTATACTATTAATATTATTATTAATATTAAAATATATTATTAACATACTATTAATATAAGAGGAAGAGTTTTTTTGTTTGTTTGTTTAAACACGCTAATCTCTAGAACTACCAGTGAGTTTCGAAAAAATATTTTTATATACGATAGCCAGATTCACCGTAAAAATAGTAAAGGCCATCTAGCATTAGGCTACATTTCTCAGCTAGCCATAAATATTAATTTTTAATAGGTAAGTAGCCCTAACTACTTTATCCGCTCGCGCTGGCGTAATAGTTAGTGATACGTAATTACAATGTTCTACGAAAAAGTTGCCTTAGTAGATCTAAAAAAAAGTAGAGATACCATATGCCTATATCTTATTATATACTATATCTTATACATAAGCCACAATAAGTTATTTTGTAACAAAGTTTTATTGAAAATTGAAAAGTGATTTATTAGAATTATTATTTGGCCTTACGAAAGAAAGTTACTTCATTATCAAGACAAATTTGCCCTTTATAGCTTGTAATTTGGACGAATAGTTTGAGAGATAAACACTCGGCTCGGGTCTATGACTATAGGTGAAGTGGCGCGAATAAGCCCTGTGAGTTGGGACACATAACCCTGGCCGCCAGATAAAAATATTGTCTATACTGAAGTATTATATGTCATCAATCAGCCATTTCTTTTAAATTATACGCGGGTGAAACCGCGGGGCACAACTAGTATAATATAAAAGTTTTAATAAGTTAGGATGGGTTTAGACCCGGTTATGGTACCATTTGCTTGCTTCTAATATATACCAGTTGTTCATGCAAGCATGGAACTTGGATTTGACTCTTAACAGATACGGTCATCCACTGAGGCGCTCCTTGAGAATTGGCAATTGGAGTGGTCGTTTCGGTCGCCCTATGGTAGGACCGGCCTAGTAAACACTTTCTAATTAACAAGTATGAAAAAAAAATACATGTACCTAATTGCTTGTGTGATAAAAAATGTCACAGAAAAACAAAGAAACAAAATATTCGATATTCTTAAAAATAATGTTTTTCACGATGGTCAAGACGCGTCGTAATAGCTATCGCGCGTTAACAAATATATTAAATAAAATTTACATCAAACATTTATGCATACGCAATTTTGTTTTATTTTATATTTAATAACTGCTTGACAGATATATACCAAAGTACCACCACCACCTTACTTGTTTATTGTAGGATGTTTACACAGTACTATAGCACTATATATAGCCACATATCCCGCTGGGGAAATGTAGGTAAAAATACCACTATGCGGTTAAATTGTGTGCGGAACCCTCGGTGCGGTAGCCAATAAAGAGAGAACGCTGCGCGTAGGCGGAGTCTTCGCCAGGGTTGTCAATCTATGAAATATTTATTATTTTTAAGTAAAAAATGAACAAGACACCAAAGAAAATTTCTTGGGATTATATTTTTATATGTTAAAGAATTGCAATAATTTCGGTTATTATTGTTTACTTCAGATTGTTTTAACTAATATATTTGTCAAAAATAAATTATTAGTTATCTTTGTAAGTATACTGCAGTCTGCAATGTCATGGGATTATAGTAATTTCATAAATTTTCCGTAAATAAATATTAATAAACTATACGTATCTGGAAACAATTTGTTAGTCTTTATTTTAATACATTGCATAATTTAATGTAAAACATTATGTTACAAATTAGTGATCGAATCGGATTATCAAAATTTTAGTAATATCAAAAAAATTAGATTCTAATTCGTTTTAGTGGGTTACTAAAAAATGATTAATATACTTTTGATAAGTAATATAAGACAACGTAATAATTTTATATGACTAAGTATGTGTATACTTCATTGAAAATTTACAAAACAGTTTGAGTTTCCATGCTTAGTATGATATGAGATTTAATAAAATATTTATCATTCCGCTTTCCCTTATAACGTGTCAAAAAATTTAAAGAAGTAACACTTTTCATATGTATATGTCATTTTTATAACCCGAGTGAAACTAGTTATACAAACGAATCTATATATCTACATTTAACATGTTTTTAATAAGTTAAATATAATAAAAATTATGTAATTTCATTCTACGTGTGAACCCTGATTACCATTGTACAGTCGAGGTGAATAACACACATAGATTGTGTCACTTGACCGGATACCGTAATGTGTACTATTAAACACCCTTTTCATATTAGTTCCATCCATTACATATATGTCAAAGAAATAAAGATGTTTTCCTTCACCGAAAGCTCAGACTCATTGCAAGGATTCGAACTCACATCCATTGACGCGATGTCCATACACGCTACCACTGAGCCATCATTGCTTCAAAATATTTAAAATATGAAACAAATGAACAAAATGAAAATTCGTTCGAATATTTTACAAATTATTTTGTGTTATATATAAGTACTAGCTTTGCCCGCGGCTTCGCTCGCGTGGACTACGGAATGCTGTCAGTAGAGCGCACGCGCGAATTGTGCTGCCTCAAAAATGTCACTGTTTATTATTACTTACTGTTTATTATATTATTTATTTCATACGTTAATAAACTGGCCAGATAACATACCCTTGAATTAAAAAAAACATGTTAATCTGATAAGCGGTTTTTGTGTGAAAAGAACATAAACAGACAGATAGACAGACATAAAGACATTTATGTTTATAATAGTATAGATGGATTTCTCCTATAGTAGTCGGATGTAAATGTCCTAAACAATCCCGAACACGTAAACATGTTTTGACTTCAATAAAATAATAGCTTGGTTGTTTTCAAAAACTTACTTAATATTCATGTGAATGAACATCGCTTTATTCTTTATATCTTTAGGCATTTGACCATAATCTCACCTGACGCTAAGTAAGTAAGTAATGTTATGTTCTAAGTTGCAACACGCTAATATGCATCTGCCGGAACACACCTACAGGTGCTTGGCGACAAATGTTCAACTTGAGAGTGGAAGCTAGTCAAGCGATCTTAGGAGAAATACTTCTAAAAATACTCGAATTTACTATGTTTAAAACAGAGAGATGGAATGTTACTTAATATCAAATATTTCACGGAGTACAGTCGGAGATGATAATTGTATCAAATCGCAAATCGCGACTGTACCACACGATATTCCTATGCCTGTGATAGTGTCATATAATTTTAACTACATCTTGTAAAAAGTATACACATTTGTAAACAAACGCATTAATAAAAAAACTCGTAGGTAGGAAGGCAGATCAAGACAGTCCAGTATCTATATATCTATATAAAAGCGAAATACCTCTCATGACGAGATCTCCGAAACTATAAGTCCGATTGACTTGAAATTTAGCATAGTAAATCTTTTCGTGATATAAACGTCCACTAAGAACGGATTTTGGAAAACTCAGCCTCTAATGGTGTAAAATAGGGGTTGAAAGTTTGTGTGTGTTTTGTACCTATTTAGACTCTTTAATAAAAATAATGAAACACGTGTATCCGAATTGTTAAATACACGACACAAAATAAAATTACGGGATGTAATAGTTACTGCGTAGCAAAAGCGTACACAGCCGCGTGCACACCGCTAAAAAACATAAAATCTATCGATTCTCAGAAACAATGTGAAATAGACCCAGATTACATACGAGTGTATCTGACATCTCGACATACCGTCTAAAAAGAGCTGGATAACCGTAAGCATAAACAAATAACTACTCCATACATCCGGTTCATTAGATTAAGATAGTAATGCCGCAGTTAGCATAGTTAAATATCTTAATTAACTTTCACCGATCAGTAGCTACGCGTAGTTCTCACAGCTACTGATGTCATCGGCTAAATTAAATATGCACACAGCGGAATTAATTTGGCAATTTTATGTTCACGATCAGGTAGCTCGATTAATATAATTGATTTAAATTTTGCAATAAAAGTGAAATTATTAATTGATTTCGCTATTAATTTATACGGATGTATGAATTTATAGCCATTTTGCATATTTTTTTAGTAGGATATGTGTTGATATGAAAGTCAACTACAACCTATAAGAAACATATACTAAAACCGTTATGATAGAAAGTAAAAAAACTTAAAGGTGCCTTTATTAGATTCATAGTAGATGTCTATTTAATACGGTTACCTGCATTAGCATTATTGTTATAAATACCATGTGATTCATTAAATGTTAATTAAAGCTAACACCAACAATCAATACACTTTTAGAGTGTAACGCAGGTCAAATAGCAAACATCTTGAGATTTGAGATATCTAAACCAACCTCACCTGCACCTTGTTGTAGTCTGATAACTCTGCTGAGGAGTAAGGCTCTACAGCCCGATTAGGTTGGGACTACCACAGACATGGTGAAAACTGAAAAACCCATCATAGTGTTTCGCTTATACACGTCGCGTTTCGAGTTCAATTTATCGTTTTTTTTTATCGTTATAGGTTTGACGTAGTGGCCACAATCTCATCTGATGTTAAGTGACGATGTGTCCCAAGATGATAACACGCTAAACCTAGTGGAAGACTGGCTCTCAAGTCAACTGTGCCGGAACACACCTATAGGTGCTTCGCGGCAGATCTTCAACTTGGGGGTGGTAGCTAGCCAGGCGGGCATTAGAAAAAATGCCCTACCAACACATGCTATGGTTTCCTCATGATGTTTTCCTTCACCAACAGCTCAGGCTCATTGCAGGGAATCGAACTCACATCAATCGACGCGAAGTCGTACACGCTACCACTGAGCCATCATTGCTTCAAACATAAATTCATTCATTCATACATAAATCACGCCTTTTTCCCAACGGGGTAGGCAGAGACCAATTCCTTCCACTTGTTACGGATCCTGCCATAAATCTTTATATAACTAAATCACTCACTTTGTATAAGAAAACTGTATTATGATATAGTCATACGTGATATCAGGGAAATTATATTTTCCTATTAGTGATCGAATTTTAATAATAGGATCAATAGGTCCAGAGATTATCTCGTACAAACATATAAACTTCAGCTCTTGATAATAGTAATATAAACAGAATATTTTATTTGTTATTAATGATTTTTCTTTTTACTTCTATGATGAATGGGATGAATAATTCATCCAAAATTAACTCTATAATGTACATGTAATACATATAAAGAATAAAATTTATTGCTTCTGACTTTGTTAATAACCAATGAATTCAAAAAAAGCGACATAATATCTCTTTTAAAATTATTACAAAGATAACGCACGATGTTAACTTTCAAATATTATGTATCATTAGACATGAAACCCTGTGGGTCCATCACAAAGAATGTATTTCAAACTCGACCATCCAAACCTAAATCAGCTTCCACCAATATAAATTCGCATTGACATACATCGTCCCGACCATAAATTCGTTATATCTTTTTATTTCCTAACATTTTTATGCGGACAACATAAAAAAATACTTCCCAAATAACTCTGGATGTGTATAAATAAAGCGGCCTGGTAGTAAACGTCAATAATATGCAAAATAATGGACTATAATCTCGAATATGTGATTTGCGAGGCACGCTTCAAAGATTGCCCGACAGACGTTGGCCTCACAATATGTTTTTTTTTTAATGTTACTGGTTTAGTGGCCACGGGAGCTATGTAACGATTACATATTAAATATGAGTATATATGTATTTCATTGTCGTATGACGCAAGTTCGAACACTAACAATGATGGTATATACTTCATATTAAAGTTTTAGGATGCCAGACTACAGTGTCATGACGTCAAACCACAATGCCTTCAATGTAAGCGCGAAATGTATACAGATTTCAAATAGTCTATTAGAAAAAAAAACACTTTTTTATTATTATTGTCAACGAAGTAGCAAACTGGTATGCAGTCCGTCTAACATTAAATGGTCACTCTAGCCTGTAGCTATCTACAAATAACCTAAAACGTAAGCGTAGCCCTTACAGAATGATAGAAGATTTAAAAATAAAACATCTTCTTTAGTACTATATATGTAGACTAAAAATTAATTAATATTTTCAAAACACATCACTGCTTTAATGGAGTTTTATTAGTTATGGTTACTGGGACAGGAATCTATTAAACATAATAGAGAAAAATCGAAGGTAACAAAAAAATCGACAAACATAATTTGGTAAAGCTTTTCTAAATGTAAGCTTTTTAAACTATATCGAGTACATCAAGTATTCATCAATAATCTTCTTAAATAAAATGATTGAGGTTTGCCGTTGTGCGCTTATCACGCAAAAACTGGATACTAATATATAATACTGGATAGATTTTGATCATTTTTTTATTTCTCATAATCAAAATAAAAAATCATTCAATAAAAAAATATTAGTTTTAGGAACTACGATTTTTATAAGCATTACGCGTTCTTCCGTCGTCCACGCGAGCGAAACCGCGTGCAAAGTTCGTTCTATATATAATACTTTACATTGGTCTCTTGGTGAATTTGGTATCTAAATCTAAATAAAACTATTATAATCATATATTACGTATATTATAAATAGGTCGCAGACTGACAATGAAAGCCGGCTTCATCCCACACGCGACCCGATGACATTATTTGTTATTTTGTTATTGCTAGTTGCGAACTCTGCAAACAGTAATTAATTCTAACACACTTTCGCGAAGCGAGCGATCGACCATACGAAATCGGCCGTTGACACATCCACCCACTTTTCGTTGAAGGACGAAGTAATTGATTTACTATCTATGTATATTTCGATGAATAGCTTAAGATTTATTAGTTGACGTATCACGAATAATCGAAACATTTATCCTTATAGTAAAGGAAGCTTATTTTTCATCGAGGCTTACGGACAAGTGGTCGGTCTGTATTTATATTTCGCATATGCTAATTTAGATTTCATAAATATTTGGCTAAATAGTAAAACTAAAAATTACCTTTGAAAATATTTAGACATCGAATTTTGGAACGACATTATATTGATATAAATTAGAATTAAGGTATTTACATAGTGACATAATAGTAGATTCATACAACTTATTATATTTTAGGTTAGTTACGAAATAAATTTAATATAAATAAGTTCTTTATACATTTAAATAATGTTTTATTTTATTGATTATCCTAATGCGATGTCTTGTCAAAAGTTAACATTCGTAATGCTGATGCAGAGTTATTCTCTGTTAGGTTATTATTTTATATTTATGAATAGAATTATCAAAGTATAATGTCAAATTTTACAGTTTTACTGTTTTGGGTACGTTATTAAAGAAATATAAGAGTGAGTTTTACGGGGCACGCGCATAATGTAACAAAAGTCTACACTATGAAGTTGCATGTTGTGCTTCATGATGACGTAAACGTAAGATGTCCGCACACTAGCGGACGGCGGGGGAGGGCATCGACGAGGTTATGTCGCTAACCAGCGCAAACTACTGATTTGCAATGCCGCTGCCGCTGCCGTGCGATGCTAACGGACTCTGGCGCATACAGTCGCATGCCTTCTCATCCCGCCGAATGTCGTCGCATCCATCGCGATATCCTGCAGTGCGTTCTTCAATACCGCGTAGAGAAATCCCCTTTGATGCTTCGTGGTCAGTCTCTGAGCTTTGGAATCTATATCTTGTTACCACTGGATACGTACGAATTTACGCTGGCTAATTTAAAAAGCCCTGCCCTGCCGGCCGCCGATGTACGCTGGCCATTATGCATCCACATAACAATGAGTGTGCTTACAAACTAGCATAACTTCTAATTCACGCACATAAGTACAAGCATCCACTTTTTTAAACTATTTTATAGTATTAAATTATTGTTGTTTTTAACAAACTTTGCATGACTTAACAGGGCTCGTGACCGCGTTCGCTATACACGTATTCTCTACAAAAACATACAGTTGACGAAGGAAATTGCTTTAATCCATATTAATAGTATGTAGTTCTCATAATGGATTTTATATAAAACAATATTGTTATAAATATGCGTTTATTAAAGAAAATAAATATTATGCCTCGCAAAGGAAGATGCGCCCACGTTCTTTGTACAGACAGGATGTTCAGATCGTGTAATGGATCTAATTGCAGACTTCGCTCTAATTCGATGCGTGCCATACCCTGCATGACGACGTAGGTGTTTCGAAACCTTAACATTTCCATCTCATTCTGTGTCGATTCTTTTGTTATTTCTGAGTTCAAATTAGTGGAGTTATAATCCTGTGTAAAATATTGCAGCACATGACTTGATCTTGACTTAATGAAATAAATTATTGCTTAGTTTTTGAAATATTTTTTTGTAATGAAATACTTCTAACGTCTGTGGTAAAAAGTGATGTATGTAGGTAAGTACTTATGTACTTGCGTTAAGGGTTCATCACATTCTTAGTTCACGTTATAAGTTCATAATTTCCGTCACAATAAAACAAGAAGTTCATAATGTTGACTGTTTCTTCATTTTTTCATAATGCGCCTAAAGAATTAGAACTTATAAATACAAAAGTAATTACTGATACTGACTGTGGTACTGATATATAGGTGGTTAGGTGCAGTAAAAGAATAACTTAAAAAACAATCGTATTTCCTAATACTTGTTCCTTTAATTAAAAAACAAAATTAATATCTTAAAAAATAGTAAATTTTTCAGAATTGTTTCTGTGCGCCTATGAATTGTTATAAAATATTATGATATCGATTAAATAGTAATAAATACATAATAGGTACTTACAATACTGTAGTGATTGAAGGCGCAGAATTGAAACTTACATTTATCCACCATTCAGGCGAGGTTCGTGGTTGATAATGATGAATAAGAATATGATAATAAATATATTATTATCACTTTAGTATACCTTATAGCAATTTAGCTTATAGTTTGTTATGTTAGTTTGAGTTTCTTGAAACGTTAATTATTACGAGGGCGGTTTAACTTCAAAGAAAAAAATATACAACGGTTTGGTCATTTAACTAACTGAGAGAACAGTTTTAATCAAAATATTGTGATCTCATTTAAAACATAATATTGTATTTCCGAAGCGAAATGAATGAGCGAATTCTTTAAATTTTACGATTGGAATTTTTCTTTGTTGCTTGTAAAGTTCCGAGTTCAATACGTTCGCCGACACCCATAATTTAAATGTGTTCAACACTAATATTTTAAAATAAATCGCATATATTCATAATAACTTACAAAAAGATATCTTACATACATAAATTACGGGCACGAAGGGCCAGAGAGTAAATGAGAAAATAATTGATTCTAATGACAGAATGCACCGATGTCATTTTGTACTGCCGTCACATTTTGCTTATATGATTATAAGATTATTCTGAAATAAAAGAAAACATGTAATAATATATATTTACATTTAAAGCTAAATAATAATGATAACGTTTATTAAACAAACTATAGGTTTAGTTATGTTATCATTGGATCCGGAAAAACATAATTTTGATTCATATTTATAAAATGTATTACAAAAAAACATAGTTGAACATGTATTAGCATACAATTATTGTACTACGACTACTACGTAGGTCTTCATGTTGTATAAGATTGTGAGAATTTTTAAATTCGTATACCTATGCGTGTCTGTGTATATGTTTGTATGGGTGAGTGAGTTTGTTGTATGTAAGAACATAATATGAGTTATTTAGCTGTTATGATTTTTTATACAAAGTAGTCGGCTCGTCTGATGATAAGCGGCTACCGTAACCTATAGACGCTTATAATAAATACCATTGGTATCAACTAGGGCGTTGCCGAACTTGAATCCCCCTACTCCAAGGAGTTCTGGAAACCCTACTCGCCGCATGAATACAACTTTATTTGGATGCAATCTTCTGTAGGGTGGAGTTATTCCACCAATCGGACTGCCCCAAGTATAGATAAATCTCCAAAGAAATTTATTTTTGCCTTAACTCTCTTCATAATAAGCCCTAAGTTAGTAATTAATATTAATAAAAATAGTATATTATCTAGCATTAAACACAATACAATCCATCTATCTAGAATAAACAGTCGCATATTTGAACTAAGTACTCTAGAATATAAATTAGATGCCACAACTCATAAACGTGAATATACCAGGTAAGTACCTAGTATAAAATAGTGGTTCTTCAACTGGGCCGGCAGTATGCTGCAGTCATAAAGTTGACTGTCTGAAAATTGTAAATACTGCGATGACAGCTGTTTGGAAGAGTAGAAGGGGAAAAGATGCTATGCCAACCCTACTTAAGTGGATAAAGGTAATATGGATAAGTTTACCTTCACCGAAGCCCAGAGTCATTGTAGAGTTCGAAGCCACGTCGACTGATGCATTTTACTAAAATGCCTAAGACTACGTCACCATCACCGGTCAGATAGTATTAGGGTATCATTACGATTTACAACATAAAAAAGTACATAACACAATACATCTAACTTGTTCTGCTATACCTACATATGTAATACTGCATATGTGAATTAATTGCATAATCTCACACGTTTATCCCATGTATCAAACCATCGAGCACAAACTTACAGCATATTTCACATATTTATGTTAAAGTTACAACATTTAGGTACTGTTTAACCAAATTAATGTTTCGTTTAAATTAGCTTATATTGTTAATACGTCAATTTCGTCATAACTACTCGTAACTAACGGATCCATATTATTGTTGTACCTGACTAGTTATCTTATATTAGTCGTAACAGAAATAATTTTAACTAGGTGGGAAGTAATAAAGCTTAGTTTAGAGACGCGAAATCTTAAAATGCCTCTCTTTCTAATACATGATATTTAAAAATCCAACTTGCGCGGACCTTTGCCGGACTATATGTTTTTTAATCGACTCAAACAAAAGAAGGTTCTATCTTTCCTAAGTATGTTTGTATGGGCGCGATTTCTTCATGAATGATTTTTATGATTATTTTATTACAGTAATCTATGAAGATACACTTAAGGAAGTATATATAATACTAGCTGTGCCCGTGGCTCCGCTCGTGTGGACTACAGAATGCCGTAGGTCGAGCGCACGCGCGAATCGTGCTGCCTCCGTTCGGATCGATCGCCCATAGGTGTTTAAGACAAACATGTTTATTGTGGGTGATTCTTAGAAGATAGATATATGTTATTGCTAACTGTTTTGTAGGTCTTTTTAAGATCGACAATTATGTAAAACATTAATTTGATATATCTCTTATGGTTTACTCAGCGTAAGTCATTGAAGCCGAATTGATTCACCATTATCGTCACTGCCTATTTCGTATGTTACTTTATCTCACAAAATATATATATAATCCTATATATAATAATATATATCCTATATATAATTAGGCCAGATAATACAGCTAAGAATTAAAAAAAAAACATGAAAATCGGTTATGCGGTTTTCGCGTGAAAAGAATATAAAAGGACAGACAGACAGAGAGACGTTAAGTTTTATAATAAGTATAGATTAAGTACAATGCTTATGTACATAATTATGTTTAATATTGATCTTGATCGAAGTCCATTTCTTTTTTTTAATTTTTTAATACTTTTATGGCTGTGCGTTTGACCAAAATCTTTCTTGATGGTAAGTGTCGATGTGGCCTTAGTCAACACGTTAAGTCGTGAGAAGGGCTAGCTCACAAGTGCAGGTGCCGGATTCATCCATCCTTGAGGATGGTAGCTAAGCCAGCAGGCATTGGAAAATACCATACCACCGTGCTATATTTTCATCATGATGTTTTCTTTTACCGAAAGCTCAGATTCATTGTAAGGTTTGAACTCACAACTATCGACGATGTGTCTGAATAACCTGTTATTGGCCCATTACCGCTTAAAAAATGCTTGAATGCCCTGTTATTATTAAAACGTAGGGCAGGGTTATTTTCCCCGACTGGGTCGCGACCACCATACACGCGGAGAAAAGTCTGTCTTAGTGACTCGCTTTTGCGTGCTGCGATTCGGGATCAACCTGTGCATGAAAAAAACGTTTTTGAAAGTTAAAAGAATTTAAAAGTTGCAAAAGTAAAAACGTTTATGTTTTATTAGAAGTTTTTATAATTAGTAGTGGGGTACCTTTATAGTTATGTTAAATGTATTAATGAAATATGATAAATAAAGAAAAATAAATACAAACAGCTCTATCGACAGAAATGTTTAGATGCTACTTATCCTTAAAAGATTCTCGAAATTAGCAAAACCAAAAAGAATATGTCTTGCCAAATATAAACAATAAAGTTAATTAATTGAGGAAAGACTATCATAAAAGTTTTATTTACTGAGAAGCAAAATTTGGAAATGTTGTATGATTTATCTGTGATCTAAAGGGCCCATTCATGCAAGCCGATGCCGTGATGGTAACCGCAGATGACTATCAGTTCACTTTTACACGTCCGCTGCGGTCAAAGTTATGCTTCTGCCGTCGTATGTCAAAACTTAACTAAGTATGTTTCGTCTGGTCTTTGGTGTTCTCTGATATGAATGTATAATAATAAAAAATACACAAAAATTACGAAATAGATATCCTGTCTTCTCTTATTTAAAACAAATAATGTTGAATCGTTTGTAAAAAACGGTTTCTTTTTTTAAGCTATTTTTCTTTAGTTGCGTTATGAGCAATTGATAAAAGTAAAATTTTAGTATGCCCGCGCACGTTGTAACGGTAAGTCTACACTTTGAAGTTGCTTACTAAGCCTCTTGTTTTATTGTGATGAAAATAATCACAACACACTCAATTTTATGCGTCACATTACATCGCGTAGTTGCCACAATCTCACCTGATGTTAAGTGACGATGTGGCCCAAGCAGATAAACTGAGCTAAACCTAGTGGAATACTGGCTCTCAAGTGCAGCTGCCGGAACACACCTAATGGTACTTGGCGACAGATTTTCTACTTGAGGGTGGCAGCTAGCCAGAGGGGCATTAGAAAAGCCCACCACCATACTATGGCTTCCTCACGATGTTTTCCTTCACCGAAAGCTCAGACTCATTGCAGGGATTCTAACTCACGTCAATTGACGTGAAGTCGTACACGCTACCACTGAGCCATCATTGCTTCATACTATAGTCCTCTGGGAAAATCTCAGTCAAAACCGAAGTTATTTTCATGAGGAATCTGGAGGTCTGTATTACTCTCCGCGACCTTTTAGATTCTAAAGTGTAAACTTTGTGTATTCAAAGGCAGGCCTTTTTCATAATCATGTCAGCCCAAGGCGTATTGGCGATTTTAAACGCAGAGGAATTCATTGTTTTTATTTTCTCCTACATACAGTGACACCATAAGGATATTTACGTTTCCTCGCGATTTTTTTTTCACCGTTAACTATTAGTACTACTAATTTAAGTTAGTAAATGTATGTACGCGAATTCCGATAAAATTCATTGGTATATGCCGGGACTCAAACCTGTAGATATTGTATCGATATTCCGCCGGTCTTAAGCCCTCGAGCACCTTGCCCCATTTTATAAGAAAATAAAAATAAAAATCCTTTTAATTCTTGCATTACATAATAATTCATTCCTACATACAATTACATACATTCAATTGATTAATAACAAAGATATAACATTAAATAAAGAAAATTTAAAAAGAATAATTTAGTATAAAAATAATTAAATGAATAAATAATCTCGTGCAATGCTCATACAAGAACCCCTCAAATGAGGTTGAAGGCTTCCTCCAGACTATTCCAGTGATCTCTGTTTTTGGCTTCCAACAGCCATTTCTTTTCTAATAGTTTTTAATGTAGTCTTATCATCGCTCTTTAGGTCTTCCAGACCAGATCATGTTGTTAGTTGGCTTGTCCATCGATCATCCATTTTATATCCATTATTGAATCACAGCGCTAGACTAGGTATAGATATCACTGTTTCTGAATATTTTGTATCTTTATCATTATTTTCGTAGAGTATCTAAATTAAACATAAATTCCGGTAAAATATTCTTATCTAGCAATACAGGGCGGTCGTTATGCCTTTGAAGAAGCACGGTTGACGTGAAGACACGAGGGGCGTAGCCTTCGCACGCAACAGGGATCGTGGTAGGCGCCGCAAGCTCTAGTTAAGTGAGTTAAGCTACGGACTGATCAAGATTTGAATTTTTAATCTTTTTGTTAGGAATATATTAATTGACAACAATTCTTATAGAATACACTTATAGAATACAGAACTTAGAGAACTTACAGAATACTTTAAAGAATAAGTAAATCACTCTGGTCTTATTTTTTATGTTTTAAACAGAATATACGGTATTTAGATGATGATAGATACCTTTTTATTCTTAACCAATATGTATATATAGGTAAATCAGCTGATTATGAAATTACTGAAAAAAAAACTGAAAGGTGAAGTTTTTTAAATACTGGTTGACTGTTTTTATACAGGCGGTAAGATTATAAGAAACTTATGAAACGTTATAGTTATGAAGTTAATTTTATAATATGTTTTGACCTTAATAACACTACTTTATCACAATCTTTACTTACATATGTGGCCTATATTAATTTATCGGTCATATTATATTAAAACTGCTGAGAAAACTCTTGAATGATCAATTTTAAGGTTATTCAACTAGAGTTTCTATTTACATTGGAATAAAAATAAGTAAATAATACTTTAATGAGATTCAAGTGCTTATCTTTACTAATATTATAAATGCGAAAGAGAGTTCATTTATTTCTTTGTTACTCAATCACGCAAAAACGGCTATTTGGATTTAGATGAAATTTGCCACACAAACATCTTATAACCCGGATTAAGACATAGTATAGTACTTTTATCATGATAAAGGCCCAATTCTGAAGTCCACGCAGACGACATCATGGGTACAGCTAGTATAATATACATTAGGGATGAGCTATATTACAAAAACATAGAGTAAGGTAATGACGTCGTTGTTTTGTGTGCTTCTAAAGTGAACGACATCGATGTTTCATGTAATATCGACGTTGAAACATCGATGAAAACCTATCGAATGCCCCTAAGAAACAAATATATATATTAATATATATCACTAGAGTTTATGTTTAAATGGCATGAATTATAATTAGACAAGAATTGTAAGCGAAAACTAAAATTTATAGTGAAACCTACTTACAACAAGAATCACTCGAAAGTATATATTTTAAACGAAATAAACAATGAAAAAATCCTAAATAAATGTTGAAATATTTGTTTTTGATTTTATGTATTCATGCATTCTTTTAAATATACACAAATTCGCTTGTTAACATGTTAAAAACTCAATAGCGTATCGCGTCGAACGAACGTTTATAAATTAGATGCGCGGGATTGTCACCAACAAAACTACAAGCCGAATATCTGTCCGAACATCTAAATGGCATTTACGTTACACGATGAATCATATTTATTATTTTTTATTGAATCATATTTTATTAATATAAAATGTTAAATTAATGTAAAATGTGTTTCATTAATTTTATTTGTAAATTATGGCAAATAATAGATAAATTTACAACATTGTTATTTCAATTAAAAATTGTTATTTAAGTTTTTATTTTCTATTGTTTTCCGTTCCAGCTGTAACCTATTACTCAATATTGGTAGTATTACTCAGAATTGCTGGTTGGTATGGCACGATAGTTGTGTTATCTCAACTACGATAAACCAGCGGTAACACCCGAAATAGTAGCAAGTTTAGGTGAGTCGCGTTCTGGGATCAGCCGGTATATACATGAGCGTAAGTAGGATTTTCTTTGGGGGGGGGGGGTCGTGAGGGGACGACTAATATTAATTTATGTACTCTTCTACTCTGACCGAGCCAACATCTTTGATAAGAGGAACGGCAGCAGCTAAATCGCCTCCCCCCTCCCGTACATGGCTACACCCATGGGTATATATCTAGTAAATCAATCTGTCACAGAGGCTTGCAGGCTAGCATGATAGCAACGACTGGCGAAAGGTTAGACACAATGCAGTCACTTTGCCGTGATGCTATAAAAACAATATCCATGTAAATGTTTTGACATAGATACACGAATATAAATAATCACGTGTGAGTATAATGTTATACTCAATAGCACTACACGTCTGTCGAACGCTTATAAATTAGGTTCGCGATGGCCGACTAACAAAACAACACGCCGACTAATATCTGTACGAATATCTTAAAGGCACTTTTACTCCATACGACTCTAATACGTAAAATTATTAATACATTTCACTTTAAACCAGTCATAATATTGATATATTTATTTATGAAACTAGTGCGGTAAGTAGGTTTTTACAAACAAGTAGACGAATGTAAGCCCGAGATCAAATCGAGGGCTTACCATAGACACGAGTTTGTAAAAACCAACTTCCGCACGCGTGACATACTACGTTTTTCAACATATTTGCGAGAAAACAAAATAGATAATAAAACAAACTTTTTCATTACATTATGTTTAATGGCAAATAAGAAATTATACAGATAGGTCACTACTCTTGGAAATTAATAGTAAAATTTGAACAATTCAGTGCAATTTGCTACTTTGAAAGCTTAACTGACATTATTAATTTCACACGTATTTTGTTATAAATATAAGTCGGAAAGTCGCAACAATATTTGAAGTTTCTAATATGAAAATGGCGCGCATTTGCAAATGGCGTCTCGTGCGCGTGATAAAAATTAGAACTATCGTCTCATTTGCTCTTTAGTATTAAAGTAAGACAAATTAAGTAAAACAATTAAGAAAAAATAAGTAAAACAATGTAAGACAAGGAGGTTCTATCATTCAGCTTATTTATTAAACTGTAATGTGACACTCCATGATGGAATTCTTATATATATTTTTCATGGAAATTAAAAATAAAACCTAAAGGATACGCACGGCGCTATACAACGGAATATGCGGTAAAACAGGTACTTACGTGAGAGTACTTATTTTACCGCACATTCCGTTGTATGGTGCGTAAATTTATACTTTCCAATAATGTATACAGGCTTCGTAAATGCATTTTTTTAGCAAATGTACTGAAACTCGTGTTTATTTGTACTCCAAAATACAATTTAAAACTAACTCACAAATCGCTTTTCGAATGTACTTGCAGTTTCTCCCTCTATGGTCCTCTTCTCTTCTTTAATATCGCTTGGAGTATTTGGTGGCATCTCAAACTGTCATGTAGTGGTTTTTATTTTTTATTCATAAATTTGTATTATTTGACCCTTTATTGTGTAATAAACATTGTATCACAATACATATTGTAGTTATTGAGCACAAGTGAAGTGGATTGGAAGTAATAACATGGATCATGAATTCTGAGAGGCCACAAAAACTCCCTAGAAAGTTCTAACAAGGTAGAACATCTCATTAGGATCCTGCAATCGTCATAAGACTGGAAACGATATTCACTCGATAATGGCAGTAATGGTCTTCAATAAAGAGGACCGGTTGCCAAGAAAAACAAGAAGAATATCGCTTGTTGTTTTCACTTCGCTTTCGAAAATAGAACTATCGTGGCTCGGGATACGGCTCGCTTATATACCCAAATAAGACGATCACCAAGCCACTAGAAGGTACTTCAACTTGTAACATGTTGTAAACAACTTACGTAATCGTTTTTAAAAGAAGGGGAACGTTCTATTCTTAGACCATTGTTTGTTGGCGTAGTCCGAGCGATAAGGTTTTGTATATGTGAATAAAAGTAGTGCTTCCTCAAACCTATGACTAAATACTCGATGTTTCAGGCACATTCTAGACGCTTCCAGAGATTTTGACAATGGTGACTGTTTTCTATTTTTACTCAGACCTTACAATAATATTATTTTTAATTAAAATTGTTCAAAGTATCTTTAATTTATTTTATATTAGCCGTGTGCCTTAGGTTTTCAATCGGCAGCAGTTCAGGAGTCACCTATATTTAATCCCCTATTTTTACGCCCTTAGGGGTTGAATTTCCAATAATACTTTCTTAGTGCTGTGCTTAGTAGGTTAGTAACCTAACCTAACGTTATATAAGAAATCTCTGTGCAAAATTTCATGCTGCTAGACCCTTCGATTTTGGGATGTGCATCATCTGAAAGTTAATCTAAAGAATGCTATGAAATTGTCTATACTTATAAAATAATAGACATTTAACTGTATCATTTTAAGGAGGAACTGGTTGTAATTTTTGCATCTATAGTATTTTGATATAACCATCACAGGTGTTTCTTATTAAGATCGTACCTAATATAAATGCGAAAAGGCAGCAACACTAAAATAATGAGGCTTCCTACAGTTATTGTAGTATTATTTTCTTTCTTCTGTCATTATTATTTATTAATTTTTCTAGAGCTGATTCACCTGCTCAATTTAAGATCAGTAAACACATTGAGTTCTTGACTGCTTTGGTCTATATTTTTATTTGCCACAATAATATAAGAGTTCATGTGAACCCTAGTTAAATGAAATAAAAAAAAACTCGTATCTTATTTAATAAGCATTGTTCGTGTAAATAAATGACAATTTTTTTTTTCAAACGCAATGGATATCTTAATGCATTTATCTGTCTGTATTTGCAAGGCTTAGTCTTAAAGAGTTAGTCTAGTCATCTTTACGGCGAGCAACTGGTTGCTCTAATGATTCTCACATTTATATAATATACGGATCCGTTTTTCTCTCTCGTTACTGTTTTACAAATTTCATACCATTTCAGATGCTAACAAAGTTGTATTTTAGTCTTTCAGATACCAATTAACATTAAGAATTGCATGAACCTAACATACTTTATTTATTACCAATTTCTGAAAACTATAGCCATCTTCAATGCAGTGTGTTTGTCGCACGTAACAGTCTAAAACTATGTCGTTCCGATTATAATATAATCGTGAGATATAAAAGATCCCGCATTCACAGACGCCACCGTAGCACCCGCTAGGCGCCGCTCGGTAACCAAACACAGTCGTTTTGCTCAAATTCATCGTCTTTTTTCAGTCTTTTGGGGGTCTACACGCTTCCTTTTTTAATGGTACGGTGTTAACCTTCGCGAGCAACGAGTAACAGGGTGCCGATTAAAGATAAACCGCATTGATTTCTTTTTTTAATGGGTTAAATGGTAGAAATGACAGGATATTCGCTGCGTTCCTTAGTTATTTGGTATCGGATTTCAGATTTAGATTTTTATATTTCGATTTTAATTAAATATGTTAACGGAAAACAAATTTAATTAGCCATTAATTTTATTTATTGCGCTAATTT
This sequence comes from Saturnia pavonia, assembly GCA_947532125.1. Taxonomy (NCBI): domain Eukaryota; kingdom Metazoa; phylum Arthropoda; class Insecta; order Lepidoptera; family Saturniidae; genus Saturnia; species Saturnia pavonia. Next base: position 13,076,474 of record OX383904.1, read on the forward strand.
TGTTTTCATGTTTAAAGGCATTATTATTTCGATTTTTTTTTACAATATTGTAAAGCTATTTAAAGTGAAAATGTACCTAATTCTATAAATTTATTAAATTCCTATTTAAATATTTTTAGTAACAAATTTTTGGTTTGAAGTTATTGTTCATATAACATGTTTAGTGGTGCCATCTATGATATCATCACAAGAAGTTATATATACTAATATTTTTAATATTAATCAATATTATGTGTACACGATTACCCAATGAAGTTCATTAGATTTAAATATTAAAAAAAAGATTTTATCGATTTTGTTAGAAGAACTTTTACTACTCCACGCTAGATGGCGACTTATGCCAACAGTTATGAATTACAAGGGCCTAAAGTAGCGTTTTGTGTGGTTTTAATACATTCATAAATTAAACCTTTAAACGTTAGCATATGAGAATACAAAGAATAATGCAGATCATGATCTAACATAAGAACTCTTTTTTTGTTTGAATAACTCTTCTTGTCAGAAAAGCAGGAGCTTTCAAGCCCCAAATCTAATGTATTTATTTTCATATTTTGGTATTCCTGGGAAAGTCAGATTTTTTTAATTAGCTACCTGCCTATTACGCTAAAGGCAGTAGGAGCTTTTTCAGGAGGTATTTTATGTCAATTTTCAGTTTAATCTAATCGCGTCTGAACGACAAAAGTGAGTCATTGGTACCGGATATCGGAAATATAGGGATATTTGCGGTTTCTATCTAGTTCATGTCGTGAACGTTGCGCCTTTTAAATTGTTTTATCTGATCATATTGACCGCAAAGTTCTTAATAGGGAACGGCTGGATACATTAGTCATTGGTTGAATTTTCTAAACTGAATATGTCACGAGATTCTGTGTTACATCTCGTACGATTATCTTTTCAGAGATAATTATCCGATGATTAGTTTAAAAGTTTGTACCTAATATAAAACATATATAATATGAATCATAGAACCATTTAACTTATTTGGAAAATTAAAATAAAACTACTTACATGGGAAGAGTTAGAATTAAATTATAAAATATTTTAAAAACGAATGTAATTTTATAGATAGATATTCGGCGCTGATGGAAATGATTATTTATTACAAACCCGTTTCTCTTATCCTATTCTTATTGAAAGACTTTACAATACAATAACTGATATACCTAATATATAGTATACAAATATATTTAAAAAAAAATATACGTGTGACCTTTACACGAAGGGTTGAAGTGAAACTTCATGAATTCTAATTTGAACACTATGTACTATTTACATATATGTAATCCAAAACGTAACACATTACGTAACGTCATCTTACACAAATTATTCCATGCCATAAACCTGTAGTTCTATGTGTACATCTATATTTTTTCAAAATTTTCTGATAGACATCCTCTATAAGACATCACGAATAAGAAATTAAAAAATATATGTCTTACTTGAGTTAACTCAAAAACGGCTTGACTGATTTTCATGAGTTTTTTACACGGAAAGCTTATGTCATTTCTCAATTGACAGACTATAAGAAAATTCAATTATACGTTAAGAAAGAAATCATAAAATTGTTTTAAAAAATTATATTAATTCCTAATTTTGATGAAATTTTGTATACGAGAATTATGTGACATTCGTTTATAATAATTGTCAATAATATATGCTATAATTATAATAATATTGCAATAATATTATCTAATAAAATGAAATGCGTAACTGTGCATTATGCTAATGTAACTAACGACCCAGTAGTAAATATGCATTCAGGTAACAAAACATTTATCAATAAAATACAAAATTTTGCAAACACAAAAACATGTTCCACTCTGTTTAAAAAAAAAACTTGTCATTTTATTGTTAATCGGCGTGTTTAAACGCAGAAAACTCCCGAGGAAGATCGGTATAGATAATCTGACACCAAAAGCTGTCGGTTTGTAAGTATTACAACATTGTTTTAAAGATAAACATCTGTATATTCTCACTCAATGGATGTAACTGTACCTCTGTGCAAACTATTCAATAAATGGTTTGTGGGTTTCACTGCAAGTAATCCGGTAAAGTAGCCGACTGAGTAAGCGATTTTAGGGTAAAGTTGTACTTAGTTATTGTTTGGAAATGTCATACCAAAACCGCTGTTTATAATTTCACAGGTAATATAGAATACCATTTCCTGTCTGATAAAGGCGAATTCTCTCACCTCGATAATTTCAATCCAAAAGGAGTTATGCATGTATAATAAAATATTAGGTGGTCACTTCACTGATTAGGCGGATAGTCTGTTCAATTGCATCTTATTTTTAAATCCTACTAATATTATAAATGTGAAAGTTTGTATGTCTAAACGTACAAACTTATATGTTTAACACATAGGTTACTTTTTATCCCGGTAAATGACTTGGATTAAAGACTGTTATCAATTTATCCTGTTTTTCGGTATCCACGCAAACGAATTCGCGGGTACAGTTAGTATATAGTTAAAATATTACGCTTAAATGCTAGGATACTTGGTTTATTTTACGATGACACTGACATATGCGAATAACATAAAGTCTCTAAAATGTAAGTAAACAAAACAATATTTTATTTTAAATTAGTTAATTATAACATTTTTTTTATAGAAGTGCGGCAAAGTGTAGGCCCTTTTCATTATGGTAAACACAGTATGATCCAAACACGATGGCGACCACCAAGAGATCTGGATCTCTTGACAGCTGTATATACTTACTTAGACACTAACTGATCTATCACTGTGACGGTTCGTCACCATGTGTAAGAAATGTTTAACTTCAGTTTTACATATATTGGAAATAAGTCCTAGTGCAAAAGAAACACAATTGATATTTAGAATGATTGAATGTAAAAAATTAAATAATATTCTACGGATCCTTATATTTAACAAAGGAGTACTCGCTCAACTCTTTCTACAATTAACAAAAGCAAACAAAGGGTTTGAATTTTTCCTTTATGACGTTCACAAAGTGTTGTACGATGGGCTGGTTTTATTGTGTGAAGTAAATTACATTACATGAGACTTTTGACGCTTTGACGCTTCTGTTGTTAAATTATAAATGTGTTCGGTGATGCAAATGTTACAGTTTTAAATGCAAAATAATAATTTATAACAAAATTTAAAACTCAGTTTTTGTTACCTCTATGAAATATCTAAATTTCCGAATTTACATTTCTTACCGTTAAATCCCGATTTGAAAAGCGACTAAATAGATTTCTGAGCACAAAGTACAAAATTACATGTATTTTATGTTAAAGAATTTTGACCAGGTGTTTGAATAGGCGTTTGACCAAAACATAACTTGATGTACTAGCTGTGCTACACGGTTTCATCCACGTATAATATAAAAGAAATCATTGATTGATGATTTATAATACTTTAATATTTCATCGGGCGGCCAGGGTTATCGTCACGAGGTGCGTTCGTGTTACTACTGCTATAGTCATAGACCTGAACCGGGTGTTCAATTATTTCAATTTTCCATTACCTCCTAAACGATGCGTCTTTTTAAATTTCAATAAGTGTTGTCACAAAATACCTCATTGTAGGTCATGTACAAGAGATAGGTACATATTATCGCGAATTTTATTTAGATGCACTAAGAGGTAATATTTTTGTAGAAAATTGTATTAACGTATCACTAACCATTACGCCAGCGCACGCGGATAAAGCAGTTCGGGAATGCATTTTCTTCCAACTTACTTAACAAAAATATAAATTTAAGGCTAGCTGAAAGGTGTAGCCTAATGTGTAGCCAATTTCTGTTATGGAACAATGTGGTTAAAGATGTACCTAAATACATATATTTGTGTTTACTGAAGCATATAGTGGTGTAATTAATTAGTGATCATAATTAGCCATACTCTATAGAATATGTCTTACCACTAATACTAGAAAGTGTATATGCTATAGTTTTAAAACGATCATCGTAAACTCAGACGAAATGTGTGATTTCAGAGCTCGAGTATCAAGTCGGCTGTCAACATTTATGTTCTCTATTTTAGTATAAATAACTTGAACTCGAGTTAAGTCTGTATTGAAAAAATGTATAATAGTGTCATCCATTAAGAAATCCATAAAGTCCTGCTGTCGTATTCTTAAACAACGAAAAATGCAAAGGATATACAGGTAAGCTTGTACGTACCAATAATATATCGTCCTGTATTCCGCACGCAAAGTAACACCATATCCTTGGGAATGTGACGCTCTCCCATCGAAATATTTCAAAACTCGATCACTATCTCGGCGACTATGCATCGAGTTATTGAATGAGACGTGAAAAATGATGACCGAGACGCAAAGGCCTCGCCGACTATAGTCTCTCCCTTTTTTTCTCAACAAGCGAAAAGGGAAGGCGAATTTAAGTGAACAAAGGCGGTCCGATGTGACAGGAACGTTCACAGTGTCGCAGACGTTGTGGATTATTTGGTTTTAGGTAACAGTTCCAATTTTCATTTCATTTTCAACCCCTAATTACTGATATTATTTTTATGTTGTATAAAGAATATGTAATGGTAATTCCAAATTAGTCACTAGTACATGGCTTAAATCTGTAAAAGCCATATATTTACTGTTATTAGTCGTAATTAATGTTTAATTATAACATACACAATGATACGTTAATGGATAATTATGTATGTTAATAATAGTGATGTCTTAGCGAAGCGAAGGTGTACATTATATTGTGGAATTTGATTAATAACTATTTGTTTTTTTTTTTAATTGAATATGTTTTGTTTTTAAGTACATATTGTTATTTTTATAATACTATATTGAATTCCATATTATGCTTTTTTCATTTATATTTACACAAGCTCTACCCCACGATTCCATCTGTGTTTAAATTACACTACCAATTCTCTAACGCACACATGTAGTCTATCTTTGTTTTCGCTTCCTGTGCTTGCCTACAGCTTACCAGCTTGGCATTCACGCTTACTACTCCGCTCCTTGGAGTCATAACGTAAAGATATACCTATACGTTATATTGTTATATGACCACAAAATGCAAAATATTTTTCCAAATCTGACTGGTATTCCCAGACATTAACGCGTTCAAATAAAAAAAAACAATCTCTTCAATTTGTAATATTACTATAGATAAATTTTTGAACTTTGCGGTTCAATTATTTTACATATAAATATCAAAACATTAATAATTTCATTTCATTTGGCATTGACCGAGCTTTAATGATCAAAATAATATATTTGAAATGCCTGCGACATATTCTTATGGCTACCCGGTGAGGTCCACAGCCAGCGGGGAGTATATTTTGTGTTTGAGTTTTCATTTCACAGTGCTAAATTCTCACAGTTTTGTTGTCACGTAATTAATATATTACAAGGAGTACCTTCACAGGTTTCGAGGGGCGGTCTGTTTCCCTCAGAGGTGGGTCTCTTCTCGAAATTGAGATATTAGCGGCGCCTTTGGTTTTGCTAAAATTAAAGCGGTTTTACTTTTGTGTGTCACATTTAGAATTTATTGTTGGCGAAACATAGGTCATTTGTATTTATGATATTTTTATATCGTTTTGTTTATTAATCATGTATAGCATCTTAGGTGGCCCGACTATATTATGTATGTATGTATTCATGGTGGCCATATAAATATGAAATATGATTATGAATTGCTTGAATACGATATTATATATTCTTGCAATCACATTGCAATATTCATACGTCATGATGGTTTGCGGGACACGGGGCGGCGGGTATGCACGGATATACACGCTATTGAGATGAATATATATTATTATATATTGATTGAATAAAACGCATTATTGAATGACTGAATAGTTCTTTAAAACTCAGCGTCCGAAATACCATATTGGTAAAACAATCTCATGTCACAATGTAACAGTCACAAAAATAAAACCGCGTAAAACCCATACGTCAAACGTCTATTGTTGCCGGCGGCCTGCAATATACTAGCTTATTGGTCGGTCTTGTTCCCCTCCCGCGTCCCGCATATCATTAGGAGGGTGTCTCGCTTATGGCAGTCAAGCTATAGTAATCTCAACTATTGATCAGATAGATTATTAGTTTTATCCCCGCACAAGAATGCCTTATAAATGATGTGTTTGAAACTCAGCTTTTTGATCACCATAATATAAGCTATGCTTAGTTTGGAATAGAATAACCTGGTATGAGCATTATAAGCAGGATTTCTTATACTTATAGGCCTATGTAACATTATTAAATTCCCCAGAAGGCAGCAAATTCTTTAAAATGAATCTCATCATAGTTTTTAATTTAAATAAACGTCTCAGTCACAAGCGAGTTAGCACAAAGTTACAGCACGCGTACGAGTGCCATAAAGCATTACGTAAATCTTGGCGTGAACCCTCTATAACCAACAAGTGAACCCCTTAGGGGTTCACTTAAACGGCTTTGAGAAACCTGTATTATAGATACAAAATAATTAATTAATACGGTTTTTGCATGCAAAAGTAATTTTTTCCCAGTCAAGATCAGCCCAACAGATACAAGATATTGTATTTTTGCGACGGTTTGCTGATTTATCGCTGGCAACTATGCTTATCATTAGGCACAGTGCCGTAACTCTGCTTTACAATTATAAAAAAATAAAAAATCAAGTCATCAAAGAATTGTGGTCTTGGCGTGAATTTTAAATTCATATATTCCCACCACCTTTGCTCAATACACGATCTAAAACTATATTTTATTTGCCAATATAAAAAGGCATTTCACCTATCGACCACACCCCTCATGGCAGGAGGGGTTCTGAGTTAATTATTTTATTAGAAGACACAAGATCCCTGATTTGCTTTAGGAGTGTCGGCAAGGAACTTTAAAATAAAACCCATAGACCACAAAGTTGCTTATAACTCCACGGACTTGAATATCGTTATATAGAGCATGTATATATTCTTCACTAAAACTGATAGTTATCAAAATATGTAATATAAAAAATCGGAGGTCAGTGTAAAACTGTGGGATAGTTTGTAATCAGTCGAGTGGGTCCGTCAAATGAGGACAATGGCCAGAAACAAGTCTTTACGAAGCATAATTTTATGAGATCAACCTGTAACAGCATTCTAGGAGTGTAATCTTAAAATGACATCACATTCTTAACATAAATGTCCAGTACATTTATGTTTATGTCAAGACTTCCTGATTTGCTACGACTCGATTGTGTCTATTTACTACCAACTTATAAAACTTTTGTCATATATAATTACTAAACGTGCTCCTAGTTCATTTCTCTGTTCGCCTCTTCAAAGGTTGAGTTTTCAGAAACAAAGTAATACATATTTCCTCATTTATGTAATTTCTTAATGCAATTTTTATCTTCCTTTTTACAAATTTACTTACTTTTCTTAATTTTAATAAAGTAATAAAATGGTATGGTTTAAAAAGTGGTAGCGTTTTCGGCAACATCATCACTAGATATGAGTTCAAATTCTACAATGAAGCTAAGCTTTAGTAAAAGAAAACAGCGTTATGAAACCATAGTATGGCGGTAGGTAATCTTCTGGTTATCACGTCTTTAGATACGGTCCTCAAAATGATAGCATACCGCTACGCACTTATCGCAGTGCTCTAGCGTTCGCACTTGTTACGTTAGCACCGAAGTTCAGCACCCACTCCGGACTTAGCATATCATCTTTAACTACATTCACATAACATCATAAATCACCAAAAAAATGTATAAATGTATGTAAAGTCTAAAAGTGCGGACGGAGCCTCCATACCATTTTAAACAATATCTACAAGAAAACATCTTTGTTAAAAAATTTTTGTTCGTTACATGTTTCGCGTTGTGTCCAAAATCTCACCTGATGCTAAATGACGATGTGGCCCAAGATGATAACACGCTAAGCCTAGTGGAAAACTGGCTCTCAAGTAGAACACACCTATCGGAGCTTGGCGACAACACCTACGATGTATTATAACTAGGTTAAAAATGATCTTATACATATTATGTAACATAGAAATGGCACATAAAGTAAAAACAAACAAATTAAAACAAATTTACATTAAATAAAAAATTCTACTAATGCTGAATATCATCCGATTCGCCCCCATAAGGAAACGTTCCCACAAACTGAAAGCACTGTCACGTTGTATGAAATGTTTAAAACTAAAAATTAATTAAACTGCGAGACGCGTTGAAAACGGCACAAAAATTTAATATACTTGCTCTGCTTGAGATCCTTCGCTAAGGCAGCAGCTACACCAGCCCACAATGAAGTAACTGGAAGTTTTTTTTTGTTTTTGTGACCTTTATTCTACCGAATATATCAGTCCCATTTCCCATACCCCATCCTTTATAACAGCACATCAAGAGAGTCGCTGATGAGATAGCACTACAAGGTCATACAACATCTTGGCATCATCTGAATAAAGTTCTGCCAAAATGTTGTGAAAAACACCTATATCTTGACAATTTAAATGAATTTAAATAGCATGAATGCTATTCACCAGCGACTCTCTTTCGATCTTGTTCTTGGCACACTCCATCAGCAAGTGATGCACATCATCAATCTTTCCACATATAATAACTGGAAGAAGGAACTCTAAAGAATATTTAAAATTAAATAACAATTATCATTATCTACAAATCTCAGAATCAACTATTATTATAATTATACATAATTATTTTTTGTTGTCAATTTGTTTTAACTTTATTATTATTCTTTGGCCTATTTCATTATGTACATAAAGCAAAAGACAGATTAATTTAAAATTGCTTTATTTTAACTCAATAAAATGATATATGAAATTAACCGTGACATTCTTCCATTTTATTGATTAAATTTCTTAAATAATATTAAATATTAATACTACATACTTAAATTAATAGAATTCTAGTCTATATAAATATAATGATTCAGGCTTACCGTTGTGCGCTTATCACGCAAAAAGTAGGTACTGGTCAGATTTTGATATTTTTTTTAAATATTAATCATTAGATACATGGTCCTTATCTAAAAAAAATCACGATATCTTCATAAACAATAATTGTATAGTTAACGCGTGCGGAGCCGCGGACATAGCTAATGAATAAAAACAGGTATTTTACCAATAAAGTCAAATATAGGCGATTTTTTGTTATCTATAAACCGGTATAATATAATCTAAACATATTAATAAAACAAATTAAAATCACATAAAATTTTTGTTTTTAATAAGAAAATTTCTTAGTATGATTATAAATACCAAATAACTTCATTCATCAATATGCGATGTCACACAAAGTGGTAGAGAACCATAAAACGCACTAAAAAACTGTCAACAATAATAATATATATTACCATAAAAATATAGCATCGAAACACCTCGTCGTAACACAAAACACTCTGTTAAAACTAAATCTCGAGTTATGTCCTTCGTTGATATGAAACTCGGATGTGAAAGGTTTACTAATGCGCAATTTCATACTTTATTACCAATAAAACGAGCTCAGTCGAGATACATACATCGTAAATAAGCACGTTTATATTACGATAATAGATCGAATAATTGAGCGTAAAACTAAATAGAGCACGGTTCCCTCTTATTTAAAAGGGGCCGAACGCATCGGCATTCGAATCGGCAGCGCTGATTGGTCATAGTGGTAAGGACTTACATAATGTAAGTCTGATATGAGTATTTAATTTTTTTAAAACAATACATTTGAGCCACTCAAGAGTTTTATTGTTAACTGTCGTTTAAACACCTCTTTTTATTTTGAAACGATCCATTTGTGTAAAGATTTGATTTGATATGACAATGGATAAAATTTTATAACTTTTGTTTTATAAAACTAAGATGGCAAACAAGCTTGCGGATCGCCTGATGGTAAGCGGTTATCATAGCCTATGGACGCTTGTAACATCAAGTATCACTAGCGCGTTACCGACCTTGATCCTTCGTTTCCCAAAAGGAGCTCTGGAAACCTTACTCACCGCAGGAACACAACATAAGGTTATTTGTCTGCGATCCTCTGTTGGGTGGAGATATTTCACTAGTTGGACGGACTGGCTCAAGTAGAGAGAAATCTTCAAAGAAATTTCTTTGTGTCCTAATTCTCTTTGAACCTCCATCCCCAAGAAATTCTGGAAAGCCTACTCACCTCACCTTACTTACTTACTTCCATAAAGCATTGTAATTAAGTAAAAAAAAAAATCTTAGAAGTCTTAGAAATTTTGCCCATATAAAATATAAGACAAGATTCATATGTAAAAAAAGATCGAGGTCATAGATTTAATGTTGGCTGGAATCAATAAACTATAAATAAACTAATCGCAATTATTACTCGTATACTAAATAAATAAATTACAATATATATTAATAACACATTTTGCGAAAAAATATCAAGTACCAATATAGGAATTTCGAAACAGGGGCCACAGACGAAGATGTTAATTAAACATATAAATTTGACAGAATTGGGTGAATAAACTTCTAAAGTAATTCGGGCCGTATGCGAGCCGCAAGTCTCCCGATCACAATCTTTCATGATAAATGAACCATGTCAGGATTTATTGTGGGCTACGGTCCTCACTATTGTCTCAATGAATACATTTTTGTTCTCATATTTTACTACATTCCCTTACAAGTGGTATTTAGGATTATGATGCGTTCCCTTCGAATATTTTTCTGTTATGACCACACTTATTTCGCCTCAGATCATAAATTGATTTTGATGGCTTTTTTATGTGTGAATAGGAATCGATTTATAATATTTATTGGGTTGCGTATTCATATGATAATACGATTTTATGTACTTATTATTTTTTTATTAGTGTAGCATAAACAGCCCAGTGCTACCTTATATTTCCGTATTAAATAAAAACTAAAACATTAATATTTTTAAATTTAATTTTATGTACTTTGCAATTTATGTCTATAAAATATATTCTTTAAATTATATTTGTTAATAGTCAAATAGTGCCATTATCACGAATGAGGAAAAAAATCTTACTTACTTCGATCGCGGACGACATCATTATCTCTTCCGAAAACTTGGAAGATCTGAAAGCCATGGCTGAAGAACTGTACGTTGGTTCAATGACAGTGGGATTAAAAATGAACATGACTAAAACTGCATAAACACCCACGCCCACCACATGCTCAATGAGGTTTTTAGAATGAAAAGAAATGAATGGCCAACGAAATCCAATGTTGCATTCGGTTAGGATTGAGTAACTTTGGTAAGCTGACCAACGTTTTAAAATGTAACATAATAATTAACCTGAAGAGCAAAGCTTTCGAGCTATGTGTCCTCCCCGTGTTTTTATATGGAGCCGAGACTTGGAAGCTCATGCATCAAGTAATTCAAAGTGCTATGGATTGGGTGATGTTAGGGGTTGCTCTTCGAGGTAGTATCCGAAATATGGAGACGAACCAGGCACACCAAGATCGCCACAATCAACAATAATTGTTATTTACTATTTTCATTTATTAATAATTTCAAACTGATAAAATATTAAAGATAGTAAATTTATTAACAAAATTCAACCATTAACGTTTTTATACAGACGCCTGTTGCAGGAGCAAGTCCGTCACACAAATTATGTCTAACGTTCATTTTTAATTTATTAAAGGCACACTTTATAACTATACGTGACGAGATCTCAGAGCGGTCGCTTTTTAATTTTCAACAAAAGAAGTTAAAACTAACGTAATCTTTTTATAACTCGTGTGAGGTATGAATACGAAATGCGAGTGCCGATTAAGCTATATATTATATCTAAATTGGTTTTATGATACTAAATATTTGGACAGGGGGTTTATCGTAACATGATATTTTTGTTAGGATGTGCTTTTGTTTTGTGGTTTTATGGTTATTAGAGTATGCGGAAAGACTGCTAAGTCGTTTCGTGTGAAGCGAGGAAATGTCTTCTGTGATCTATTTATCAAATAATATGTTTTAATTTAAAGAAATAAATTGTTTATTATATTGTATACAATTTGTTTAGTTCAGTAAATATAAATTACTTATAAAATAAATATTGTCAATTAATTTTAAATAAATTTCAAACAAACTATAGGTAGTGGATTTGGCACCTTGTATTCACGAGACGCGTCGACCAGTCGACTTGCATGTTCTTTGAATAGGCTTCGAAAAGTTTTGGTTAATTTGATTGGTTATTATTATATAAGAGCTGCAATAATCTACGTTCGGCCCTCGCGCGATATCTTTACGATGAATATGGCTTAAAATATTTGTTCTAGTACGTTACTACATTGTACTTCAATGGCAGTAATTCCAATGAAAATTGTAATTTCACGCGGGTGGACACGCTGATACAAGTTAGTTACTCAGATATAAATCACAAAAGTTACATCTGCAGACTCACCTGTCTACGGGCATGCGCTCGACGCCAGCTGCCACGATGCTCGGTCACATCTTGCAATTGTCTTTTTTTTGTCAAAGCGCATAGATTTTAATAAGATTTAACCTTTGCCAATATGTGCAGATAATCTATTAAAATTTAAGTCTACAATTATGTTTTATGTGATAAATTAATATTTATGGTATAAATTATAATACAATTATGTTCATACAATGAGTGCACATAATATTTTTAAAATGATGAGTTCATTTGATATTTATGGAGTAAATATTTTTATATTTAAAAATATTGTAAATTAAACATATTCTCAATCAAATTAGGCATATATTACCTATATGAAAATAAAGACAAATAAAAAATTAATCTTAATGTTTTTAAATATGAATTTGTACTGAATTGCGCTAGCGCTCGTTGATATCTTTTATGAGGCTATTTTTGACATTATTAAAATTCCTCTGCTGTGAACAGAAAAGTGATTATAATTTGAAATGTTATTATTATGACATTTCATGAGTATATTTTCACATCAAGTATTAATTACATTTCACATTAAGTAACCATGTAACGTTATAAGCATTTACATATAAACATAAAGGAATCACCAACGGAAATACCACCAACGAGCCTCCGCGGAACGTCATCAAAGCGGCCGCGAATTCCTCCGCATATTGTCCAAGATCCTGTCATAGCCATAAATAACCCTGAAATGATAGTCATGTCAACCAACCCTGCAAAAAAAACGGGGGTATTTGACGTCTAAATTATTGCCAGTAAGCGTTTTCAGCGCTCACCGCCCCAACAAATCGCCCCCCCCCCCGATCTAGCCAGATGAAACGCGCGAGTGAATAGAAACACCAAATACATCAGATAAAAGAATTTTCAAAACAAACTCAAAATACTGAGGCGTTTGACACGAGCATCCGCTGGGGCGCAAAAAAGCGTGACAAATCGATATAGTAAACTGGACTTTGTGTCAATATTTTGAGAGACCATTTCGTCATGACGTCGCGTGTGCTTTGATCCCGCGATAGATCTCAATAGCGGTGATTAAAGGCGCCTGTGATTTTAGTTGAATGCCTTTTTTTCTTAACTTCATCGGCCATACAAAATACACACTACTGTAAAAGAATATACAATTATTGGGCCTTTGAACGGTTACAGCGGGGGTGAAGTGCTCATAAATTGTTTTTTTTTTCTAAACATCTCCGCTGGATGTTGGAAATCTTTAAAATCATAAACGGTCTCCCTTCGTTCGGATTTATTGTCAGCATGTCAAGGGAGGTGTTGTATTTGGGCTGTTTGCCGATTACACGCTTCCACATCCTAAACTTTTGTTGATGTTTTAACAAGAGGGCGTATTCGATTTTTAGCAAATATTCATTCATATATATTTAGTACAGTTGATGAGTATATTGTAAGTATTATTAACATAATGAAAACAATTCAAGTAAAGGTAAAATGCAGTTTTTAGTTACATACAATATTACTAAGTAACTATAATAATATATAATTAATTCTTATTGTAAATTAAAAGTTTTTTAAACATAGATTCAAGTATTTAGGATTAAACTGAAATATATTTATATTCTAATTGTATTAACTGATATATGCAAAATTAGGTTGTTTCATAAGGCTTAATATTTTTTATTATGGCTAATATTTGAAAGATTTTCATGTAAACATTATCCGTTTAAATTAATGCAATACACTATCGAATTTAGATTTGAATATGAATTGAATTTAAGAACTTATTAACAATTTTGTAATATTTTTATAAGAAGAATCAGAATTTCAATAGCTTAATTATTGAAAAGAAAAGCATTTTTAATTGTGGTATAATTAGTGCTTGACCAAAAGCGTACCTGATTGTAAGAGACAATATTATAACGAATGACGAACATGATAAAATGCTGAGTCTAAGAAAGGAGACTAGATTTTAGATACCAGAAAATATCGTAAGTTGCTTGTCGTAATTTTGCAATTTGAGGTTGGTAGTCATATTATTATTACATCACGATGTTTTCCTTTAGTAAAGTAATTTGAATTCACACCAGTTATCGTGACACTCAAGCGTATTATTACCATTAGGTGAGGCACTTCCAAAAATTACAAAAATGTTTATTTTTCTGTTGAAATTTAACAATATGGTAGAAAATGTCAAATTCATATTATTGGATTACCGGTATTATTAATAGAGAATATTCGATCTGTTTAAAATAAAGAAGTAGTTACATCTTAATTGAAAACCATAAGGTGTTAATAATGTTGCTGACGCTCATTACCCGGTATGAGGTGCGATCATAAAGCCTCGTCAAGGCCGTATAACAAAAGAGCCAAGTGTCGTTCAAGCCCAAAGTCGATTTTACAAGAGGCTGCCTCAGACACGCGTGTGGCCTTTCAGACACGACTGTGTAACATGGACCTTATTTACGTTTGATATATATTCAACTAATTGGATATTTTAAGTAATTTTGAAGCAATGATGGCTCAGTGGTAGCGTGTACGACTTCGCGTCGATTGACGTGAGTTCGAATCCCTGCATTGAGCCTGAGCTTTCGTTGAAGGAAAACATCGTGAGGAATTCATAGCATGGTGGTAGGGCTTTTTGTAATACCCTCCTGGCTAGCTACCACCCTCAAGTTGAAAATCTGTGGCAAGCGCTAATAGGTGTGTTACGGCAGCTGCACTTGAGAGCCAGTCTTCCACTTGGTTTAGCGTGTTATCATCTTGCGCTACATCATCGCTTTAACATCAGGTGAGACTGTGGCCACTACGCTAAAACTATAACAATAAAATAAATTAGAATTTTAGTTGTGCAAAGATGTCGAAGTGATATCGAATCAGTACCTGTATTATGATATCGAAGTAACTTTGAACCTGAGCTTTCGGTGAAGGAAAACATCAAGATGAAACCAAAGAATTGTGGTAGGCTTTTCTAATGCCCGCTTGGGTATCTACTACCCTTAAGTAGAAATTCTTTCGCCTAGCACTACAGGTCTGTTCTTATAGTTTCACTAAAGAACCAGTCCCTCTAGGCTTAGCGTGTTACCATATAAGGCCACATCGTTATTTTACATCAGGTCAAATGCGCAAATATGTAAAAGATTGGTTTTAATTAAAAAAATTACTGAGTATAAAAAAAAACTACTCCAAATCCACTTGGATATAGAAAGGGATGACACAAGCGGATGAGGACTGAAAAAAACGAGAAAATGTCGCTCTATTTTGTCTTTCTACTCCAGTAGATAATGGAAGATATAATTTAAAAAAACAATAGAGGTAACAGAATTTGAAGATATTACTATAAGTATTATTATGAATGGCCGATGGGGCCAAAGAATTCTCGAGTGGCAGCCACGTATCGTAAGATGCAGTGTGGCCATAAGGTGGTCCGACGACCTTGTAAAGGTTGCGAGAAGCCGCTGTATGCGGGTAGCACAGGACCAGTCATTGTTGTGATCTTTGTGGGAGTCCTATGTTTAGCAGTGGACGTCTTTCGGCTGAAATAAAATGATGATGATTTTGATATGGGAAAACAAATATATTTATGATCACGCGTCCTTGTAATAATAATACATTAAAGATCAAAGTAAACACATAATAATGTGTATTTTAAAATAATGTCGAAAAAAGAAATGCTATGTAATGTTATTGTTGTTTATTGTCTTATCCACTTTAGCATAACGATCTCGAATATCAATAGTTTACCACCGTCCTCATGAATGGGTGGTATCGTCGGGGACTCTTTACAACGCGCGTTTTGTACGGAATGTCGTAACAAAAAAGCTTTGGATATCCACAATGGCAAAATTACATTTGCGTGAATTGAAATATAGTAATAATCAATTCTCGATTCTATTTTATTAACGTTAAGCGTTATGATATGATTATCGAACATCAAAAGTATTTGGAATATAATAATCTAACATACATCGGTCGGGAGCCTGGATGGAGTTTGTTTTAGGCGCTTTATTAATTATGTCCAATTAATTTTGGAACGGTCCGTCTCACTTTTGCATCGCCATTTGAGATATAGAGGTCAGTGATAAGCTGTTTTGTTAGAAAACATGTTTGCTAATGATAGTCGTGTGATTTTACTATATAATTAATTTGTTATAACCACAGCTTTTTTACCATTGTTTTGTATTAATCGTATTTTAAGGTAATAAGGTCACTTGTTAAAACTATTCTTTTATTGTCCTAGACCAACCTACGAATCTATACTGATACTATAAAGCTAGATAGTTTAAGCGTGCTAATCTATGAAGTAGAAGTCGATTTCAAAAAATATTTTTAGCTAATAACCAAGAAATAAAAAACAAAACATTAAAGATTACTGCTCTACCGATTTCTTGTTCAATAAAGCGCCTAACACATCTTTCGACGATATCGATCAATAAAACCAATATCGATGGAGTGTAAAAAAATTAAACGCGTTTAGAAAAATTAAACATCAAAGCTTTTTTTTTTGGGTGAGCCTTTTGGGGTTCCTTAACATAACTTTTGAACGATTTTTGATTATGTTTTAATATTTAGTAATGTATTTACGCGTATGTAATTCAAGAGCGTTTGTTCTGCATTTTTAATTTGCGTAAAAATAAGTTATTTTTCAGAAGTTTTAATAATAAAGAAATTGAAGCAATTATGAGCTTGATAAAACTACAGCATGTTGGTAAGACATTGTCTAATGCCCGCTTGGCTAGCTACAGGCCTCAAGTTGAGTCGGGTTGGGGTGAGCTCGAAAGGCACTCAGCCACGAAAGCAAGGCAACAAGCTCAAGGGTGGTAAAGTGGCCGAACCTCAGCTTGGGCTGTTGCCGACCACGCAAATAAGACATAGTCTGAGTAATTCCCTATCCGTAAAATTAGATTTAACTAACTAACTGCCTTTTGAGAGGAAGGAAGAAACATGCTTACATGTATTTAGTAATGTCGCAGTTTTGGTCTAACACTAACTAGCCAAAAAAGGGAAAAGGTCCCTTACAGTACCTATGTACCTGAGTGGTGTGCATGAAGTGAAGTGCAGTCTCATATTGTGTATATTGATAGCTAGTGAATGCAGTGTCACTGTATCGTGCGAGCGGCTGCTGGCTCAAGGGCTATGCCGGAAGAACGGACCTAGGTTTGAGTTACCGCTGGAGAGTGTGGTCGTGGTGGTTCGGTATATACATGATACTATTTACCAGTAAATCTTAATTATCTGGATAAAGTAAAAGCCACATAGAATAGTTTTTTGATTAAGATTGATTAAGAGAATGTGAAAACTATAACATAGTTTTTGAAAAACTCACATACCCATATTTTATAAATTTATTGTAGGTATTAAAAAACATATGTTTATGTTTAATTATTAGCAGTCGAAATCGAGGCGACTTTATGACCTTATGAAGGCAGAAGGTTGAAAAAGAAAATAAATTGGGAAGAACGAAGGGAGTATTTAAAAGGTTCTATTTGCTCACCCATCTAGTAATTAGCATAGTAATTTAAAAATAGAGAAAGCACTATTAGCGTAAAGAACAGAGCGAAAAAATATTTAAGTTCAACAATCTAACAATTTTTTTTTTATTATTTGAATTTAAATATTTTATACTAAAGATAACATCGTAATATTACATAATTAAGTCATTAATAATATTCGAAAACATCCTCAATTAAAAATGTTATGAATTAATTTATACAAGTTATAAAACATTTTTCCTGGAGTGAGCAACTCACACTTGACCCCGTTCTGTTTATTGTTGTTGGTGTCGCAGTGATTTCACACGTTCATAGATAGGTTTATAATATTTCTCGCGGTCGCCCGACCGCCGACCGGCGCCGGCGCATCCGATTATGTTATTGTTAAAGGGCCAAATTCTTTTATTTGAGTTACATGTCTCGGCGGTGAGTTTTCTTTGTCTGTAACATTTATTTTATTTAAAAGACATTTAATTTCTTTCGAAGACTATAAAAAATTGAGATTCCTGATGTGAGTACTGGAAATGTTATTGTTAGGTTCAAGACTCGAAAATTAATCGATGTCACAAAAAACAAATGTTACATAATTCTCACACGTTATGTAAATCATGTGACGTGAATGACTTTCAGTGTGAACCTAGTTTTCTGATTTTTAGTTTCATATTCCTTTGTGGTTATTTAAAGGCACTTACGAACGTGACAACACTACCACCGGTTCGGAAATCATGCCAGTCTAAGAGAAGAGCTGGCTAAACTCGATCGGATTTATCAAAGAAATAAATAAATCTTTTAATTGTTTACAATTAATAATTATATTAAGTGAGTGTACAAAGAGTCATTACCAGGCATCAATATCATTCAAATAATGATCCACTCTATAATACAATTTTGACAGTAAAGCCCGCTTTTGACATAGTACCTATTTGAACTTATTGTCCGGCAAATCAGTAGTAGTTACAGGCCCGGCTACGATCAACAAGCACTATGCATTTAAGTTAACGTTTCAAATGTATTATAGTATCTTAATAAGAATAAATAAACCCAATTTTAGTCCATTTTATAAATTTCAAAAACACCGATAGTCGTAAAATCGAGACCGGAAAGTAATATGATATTATAATTATATTGCATTCGTTGTTAGGGCAAATACACACCGACAATTTAATTATCTGTCTATTTAAGCTAATATTAAGTTACACAGTTTGACGATGAGATATTATTTATTTAATAAAGTGGAATGTTGTTGTTCCAGTAGTAATTATTGTACAAAATTATAAATACGGTTACTTTACTATTATTATTTTAGTCATTATTATAAATAGTCCTATATTTTAAATATATTCTACTTATGATGTAGTTGAAAGTAAAAAAAAAACATTATTTAAAAACTACGACACTGCATAACAAAAATTGGATTTTGTAAATAACAATTTTATTACATGGCATAATTATCTGTTTAATATAAATTTATTAAGCCACAATAATAAATTTACTATCAAAATATTCATGTAATAATAAATCAGATTTGATGATTCTAATAATTTATCAAACTGTATAGTGAAATATTTGTCATATAAGCTCAGAAATGGGTTAAACCTCGGAATTAAAGATAAAGCTATAAATTAGTATAAACCTTTGTTTTGATTTTAAGAGTTTGGTCAAAAGTCTCATAAGATCTCATGCCTGCGTCTTAAGTTATTAAAGGTCAAAGGTCGCGAAAACGAATAAACTTTATAAACCGTAATATTTATTAGGATTCTAGGATGACCTTATGTTGTGACATGTATGGCTGACCTCTCCGTACTCTTCGCGCTCTATCTAAAAACGTAAACCTATAAAAAATGTGTATCATAATTTGTAGAGAATTTTATGCTCTATAACTTTTATTAAAATGCAAATATAGTTTAAAGCATAGGAAGCGAGATGTTTAGGAAAAACCCGTTTTCACGACTTTTGACCTTAAATAACTTAAGACGCAGACACGAGATCTTATGAGACTATTGACCAAACTTTTAAAACCTCAAAACAAAGGTTTATACCAATTTATAGCTTGTTATCTTTCATTCCCAGGTGAATTATGGCTCAATAATAGCGTGTACGGACACCGTGTTGATCGATGTTTGTTCAAATCTCTGCAATAAGCCTGAACTTTCGGTGAAGAAAAAGACCATAGGATTTTCAAATGCCCGCCTATCCTCAAGTTGTAAATCTCTCGCCAAGCATGTTCCGGTAGCTGTGCCCACTTGACAGCAAGTTCCCCCACTAGGCTTACCTTGTGTTACCATCTTGGGACTGTATACCTAACATCAGATGAGATTATGGTCAAACATTAAGTCTATAAAGAATTAAAAAAATATACGTAAAAATATTACCGGCCAAAAAATAAATAAATCACACATTGACACAGTCAAAAGACCACCATGCTACAGTGCCAAACGAAGGTAAATATACAGAAACAGAAAGTAAGAAATATCGGACGGCAGCCTAACATAACAAATGTTGCAGTGGACAAACAGGAGTGAGATAGGTTAACAAATCATGTGATGAAGTGGACTTTCGCACGATGACGGATTATGGTTCAATTAACGCTACTAAAACAAACTAAGGCCTATGGGAACTTTCGTCCTTTTGTGAATATTTGTTTTAATTATTAAGATACTTCTTCTCATCCTTAGTAGGTATGAGACCAAAATAAGATTGTATATTTTTTTTAAGTAATACTAGTTATAGGTTCTATAATAAGACCCAAAACACATTACTGATTTACCAGACAATGAGGTCAAGGAGAGTATCAAGCAGGTTTTACTGTCAAAAGCTTATTACAAGGTGTATTATGTGAACGATAATGATGTCTGTTAGTGACTCTCTCTCTGTGCATTCATTAAATTATTAATATGATTATTCACCATAAATATTGAATGTACAGATGGAAATTAAAAAAAATGAAAAGATAAGACTGATCAAGTCTCTTTCCGGTTCTTCTCCATGACTGGGGTGTTTTCCGAACCGGTAGTAGTGTTTGACGATCACAAGTGCCTTCTTAGAGTCTAAATTGAATAAAGTAATTTTTTATTGTGACACATTCGCTAAAATACGTACATCGGTAAAATAATATAGTAATTTTAACCTGAAATTAATAAAAGGTTGTAACATACAATTAATTATTTCTAATTTTTTCGAATTGAGTATTTGTATTCATTTTGTACTCTAGACAGCTTTTGAGTAATTTCTTAAGTGGAGTACCAATTTAAATGTATATATCAATAAACAGCTAACTGAAAGGGTAATAATAGAAAATGCTATGATTAAGCGAATGATAAACAAAATAATAATATGAATTTTAAATAATAAACAAATAAATTATTAAGCATTTTTTGCTATAGACTCTATAATAAACCGCAACATATTATCATAGTGAGCTCTACTACTTTCGAAGGCAAAATTAAAGTATTTTATAATAAATACAATATTATAAACAAGCTCAGATTAATTTTAAAATTGTGGTGTACAAAAATATATTACTGCTTTTAGAAACTACATCTATAAGCGTCTTATGACAATTATGATGTTTTATTACTTGCAAAAATTAATGACAAAAAATTAAATAGCACTATATTTCTTACCTCTCGGATATTTGCCATTGAAGTTAGTAGATTATAACAAAATACTGGACAACCTTGAAAAACATTAAATGACACGTTATGCACGTGTAATGTCAACGACTGATAAATAATACCTTTTTGAAGGAGCCTAGGCATGAAGCACATTAAATTATTGAAATCTAGGATATTAAGTTTGTAGGCTTCTAAGTAGGATATTAAGAAAGGTATCAAATACCTGATTTAATACAATGTATGATGCAATGGAATTCGTTCAATGGAATTTTAGTGAGAGGGTAACTCTGTGCACCATATGTTGCTTGTTTTAATAATTGGTCAATAGTAGTTATACGAACGGAATCTAAAATGTACGAAGTTAGAAAATACAAACGTAAGTTAGATATATCGATGATGTGTAATAAATAGGGCTCGCATAATTAGGTACTAAAAATTACTATATATATATACAGTCAAACCTGGATAAGCGATTTTCTCGCTAATGCAGGTACATGGGTAGCGTTTCTCTCTTATAGAGGTACGCAGCAATAACAAGTCACAGCAACTTTATAAGGGTAGGTATCAAGATGCTTACGAAAACAAAACAAAAATTCATGGACTATGTAATTTTATTTTATTTAGAACTTATTTACACTTAAAAAAATCCGTAATTTCGTTTGGGTTTCTGTTTTTGTATTTTGAATGTTTTTCTCTAACTCATAAATTTTGTCATATATTGCTTGATCAACAACCGCCGCATATTCAAAGTACGAATGCGATAAAATAACAACGTTATTTAGTTCCACGAAATAGAATAGGTACAATATTGACGAGAAAACAATACAAAAATAATGGTAGGAAGTTGTGGCAGATGTTAAATTTGTAATTTGTTTTGTCATTTGTTCCTCCTAAAAAATATAAATAAATAAAGCTCGACTGTTACTTATAGAGGTATAGATAAGTAGCAGTCTCGCTTACGGAGGTCCATGAGGGAAAAACGACTCTCTCTTACAAAGGTTTTTGTTTCTCGCTTTTGGTTTTGGGAGCTTAAAATGACGGGTCCTGGCTATTACTCTGACTTATAGAGTTTTCTCACTTATCCAGTTCTCACTTACTCAGGTTTGACTGTATATATATATATATATATATATATATCTACTAGATGTGCCGGCGGCTCCGCTCGAGTGGACTACAAAATGCCGTCAATTGAGCGCATGCGCGAATCGTGCTGCCACCGCACCAATTCACAACGGTTGACGACCAAATTTTAAAGACTAAAATGATTATTGTTGATGATCCTTAGAAGATAGATATATCTTATACTATATAGGTAGGTCTTTTTAATGAATTAATTTTTTATTTATATCTCTTATGGTTTACTCAACGTAAGCCATTTAAGCGCTTCAAAAGCATCTTTATTCCTAATTGATTCACTAACATCGTCAGTGCTTATTTTTACATAACTATTAATTTAAAAAAGAAAATGAAAATTGGATAGTGGTTTTCTCGAAAATAAGAAAATTAATGTACAGATAGGCAGAGAAACGTTGACTTTTCTAATATGTATATTTACCTAATATGGACATAAGAATTTAATAGAGTAAAAATAACATTAAAGTATATCATATTTTATTGCGAAAAATCAATACAATTTTACTCAACTTCCGTTTAATTAATACTATTAAGTGAACAATTGCCAAAGCCGCCCAGACAATAAAAAGTGGCCTCTCTAAAGCCAAATAATGAAAACATGGTTTATTGATTATTTTTTTTCTAAAAATATGGACTCTACGTTGAAATATGGGAAAACAAACATTAAGTAAATTTTCTCGATCAAAATATAATGTATTATTTAGGTAAAAAAAATTAAAATGAATTTTTCTCATCATATAAAAATAATGCTGTGTAAATATAAATATATAAATATTGCTTAATATTATATTTCTACATTCGCGTGTCGTATTTCGAAGCGAGAGCACGTAATCATTTAACCTGTCATTGTAAAGAAAAAAAAAAATCTTTTTATATCTACCTACCTATGATAAAATCGTATAAAAATGGAAGATAGTAACTTGGAAGATAATTCTGATAGTGTAAGTGATTCGGAAGTTATTAAGGAGTGTGAAAGGGAGTTAGAAGACTTAATACAACAAGAAAAGTTACCTTTGACATCAAATATGGATTGCGAAATTACTAAGGTCACCGAAAAAAGAACTCGTGAAAAAAGTGATGAAAGTAGTGAAGACGGGTACACATTAGTTACAAAAAAACGATCAAAACGTTTTCTAAGAAGTGTTTCGACAGAGGGCAAGGAGTTACCTGATAATGAAAGTAGCTTAGAAGATAAATTTGAAGTAAGTATTACATCCTTAGAGAGGCTCCCTAAACAAATGGCACTCGCTAAATTACTGAAAACTGAAAATATATCTAATATTACAAGAATAAAATTTAGGAATCCTTACAAAGTTATAGTACAGTTAATTAATGAGGAATCTGCAGAAATGTTAATCAACTGTCAAAAATTAAAAGATTTGGGCTATAGAACTCAATTTACAGACAAAATTAATATTTCTTATGGATTAATTAGAGGAATAGATCTGGGATTGGAAATTAAGGAAATTTTAGACATTTTGGAATCCCCGGAAGAGATTGTGTCAGTCATAAGATTAAAACGTAGAGACACAGAGGGTAAATGGATAGATAGTGAATCAGTTCGTGTAGGATTTAAAAGTGATAAAATTCCATTGTATATTCACGCGTACGGCTGTAGATTTCCAGTTGAATCTTTTTCGTTTCCCGTAACTCAGTGTTCCAAGTGTTGGAAATTTGGACATATTAAAAATCATTGTACTCAAAGCCAACCATTATGCCCCAAGTGTGGAGAAGAACATCCCAATTGTGAAAGTGAGGAATATAAATGTTTAAATTGTAAAGGTCATCACTGGGCTTTAGATAAAACTTGTCCGACTTATTTAAAAGAAAAAAGAATACGCTTCATAATGTCCAAGGAAAATATGGCTTATAAAAAAGCTTTGGAGGTTGTTTTAAAAGAAAACCGTGAAAAAAAGAATACTATAGAGAACAACAGTCATATATATGAAAAGAATCCTGCTAGACCGAGTAATCATAATATATTGTATAGTGAAGTAGTAGCTCAAGGAAGTAATGTCAGTAGAACGTCTACGAGCTTTCAGAAAGAAGGAACGCTTGATAAAATAATAGATCATCCAGCTGATGAAAAAATAAGTAAAGCAAAAAAATCCACAAAAAATAATAAAGAGTGGAACAGTACTTATCATCCGGACACTGCTTGGATAAAAGATTTTACACCAGTTTCAGAAGAAGTTATGCCTGAAAGAAGAGAAAAAAAAGGGGAAAATAAATTTGAATTTAAGAAAATATTTACGAGAATTGGACAAATATTTGCTAAGAAAGACAATTTTGAAACAAAAATAATTTTAAGTTTAAAGGTAGTGGTTGAAGAAGTAAAAGAGTTTTTGATAAATCTGCTAACAGGAGGGGAACTATTGGAAAAATTATTTAAACTCTTTAATGGATAACAAAATTAATATAATTCAGTGGAACTCACAAAGTCTACAGCCGAAATTAGTAAGTTTTCAGGAGTTTTTAAATCAGGAAAAGATTCATATAGGAATTTTAAGTGAAACATGGTTAAGTTCAACTTGTTCAGTTAAGTTAAAAGGATATCATATGTACAGACAAGATAGAAATGATTCCTATGGAGGTGTAGCAATAATAATTCACAATTCTATACAGGCCCACCCAAGTATTATAAACTGTAATAATCCTGGTGTAGAAATAGTTAAAGTAAATTTATTAAATTGTAAAAATTTAAAATCAGTCATATCCGTTTATTGTCCATCATCTGTACGTACATGTTCGTCAGACTGGGATCAAATATTTTCACAAGTCCCGAGAAACTCACTGATTGCTGGGGATTTTAATGGTCATCACACAAACTGGTCATACAAATGTGATATTCGAGGCATGCAATTATTAGACTCTTCATTGGAAAACGGATATACTTCTCTTAACAATGGTGATGCCACACGAGTCAAATTATGTAATCGTATTATACAGAAAACATCTCCAGATATCACATTTGCATCATCAGATATAGCTATCAGATTTAATTGGAGAGTATTTAATGAAAATTTAGGGAGCGATCATCTTATTATAAAAATTGTTTTGAATTATAATGAATCTTTTTATACTGTAAAGAAACGTAATTTCAAAAAAGCAGAGTGGTCTGCATACCGCCTTGCTCTCGAAGATATTTTCGGTAGTAATAGTGAACTGAATATTAACAGCAAGGAAGACGTCCAATTTTACTACGATTATTTTGTTAATCAAATTAATAATACAGCTGACAAATATATTCCTGTAATCAATATAAACACTACACCAGAAAAGGCTTTTAAACCAAAAAGTTATTGGAGTCCAAGTTTATCGAGAGTAGTTGCTGAACGTAGACTAGCACTTAGTAAATTTCGTAGAAATCCAACTCCTAATAACTTGTTAAATTTAAATAAAAAAGTTGAAGAGGCTCAATCTATGATTAAACAAGCTAAAACAAGTAGTTGGCATAGTTTTTGTAATAATATAGATAGATCAACTTCGGTTACGGATATGTGGCGAAAAATGCGATGGATTAAAGGTATGAAAACAAATAATAATCATATTCCAGTAGAAACGAAGAAAAAACTTTTGTGGTCATTAACTCCTGCCTCGGTTGTAAACTTTCCACCTATTTTTACATCAACTAACCATATCCTTGAGAAAGAATTTACATTAGAAGAACTTAATAAAAGTATTAAAAAATCTGATACTGCCCCTGGATATGATGGGATCTCATATTCTATGATTGCGAACCTCCCTGATAACTGTAAGTTTCATTTACTATACTTATACAATCTTATTTTTAATTATGGTTATGTCCCACGACAGTGGAGGGATATATTAGTTCTTCCTATTCCTAAATCTGAAATCAATCCAACGGCGGAATGCAAACTTAGACCAATTTCCCTTATTTCATGCATGTGCAAGATTCTACATAATATGTTAAATAAGCGGTTAGAATGGTATAGTGAAAAAAACAAAATTTTATCATTTCAAACCACAGGATTTAGAAAAGCTCATTCGTGCTTGGACTCTCTTGCTAGACTAGTAACTTATATACAAATTGGTTTTTCTCAAAATACTCCTACATTAGGTCTCTTTTTAGACATAGAAAATGCTTATAATAACGTTTCAGTATCTACAGTAATTAAAACTTTTGATGATTTTAAATTTGGTCAAAAGATATGTAATTATTTCTGGTCATTTTTGCATGAAAGACATCTTATGATGAAAACTGGCATAGAAGGAGAAATTATAACGAGATGGACAAATCAGGGATTGGCTCAAGGTGATCCTATCTCTCCTTTGATGTTTAATCTTGTAACTTATGAGATTTGTCATAATATTAAAAATGTTTATGTTAGTCAATATGCAGATGATTTTGTTTTTTATATAGGACATAAAGATTTAACAATTAGTCAATATAATATGCAGGTCGCTTTAAATACTATGATAGTTTTATGTGCAAAATTAGGTTTAGAATTGTCATCCACTAAATCTAAGTATTGCCTCTTTAGCAGAGGCCATAGACGGCAACAAATAAAACTTGACATAAATTCTTCTTCAATAGAATTAGCAGAAAGTGTGAAGTATTTGGGCATGTGGTTAGACAGATCACTTTTATGGAGAACTCATATTAATGAAATTGTAACAAAGGTTTCAAAATTTTTAAATGTTTTAAAAGTTTTGTCAGGACGTACTTGGGGTATACATCCTAAGCATTTAAGGAAAATCTATATGTCATTATTACGGAGTAGACTAGATTATGGTTGTATATTATATGACAATAGTGCAAAGACACACGTTTCAAAATTAGATAAGATACAGAATCAAGCTTTAAGAATAATTGGTGGATTTATTAAAAGTACACCGATCCATGTAATGGAGAGCGAATTGTGTATGCCACCCCTTTATGTGAGAAGATGTTATCTTGCTCAAAAATTTTGTTTAAAGGCACTTTCGTGGACAAATAATCAGACTATTTTGCTTTTAAAGAATCTGAACACTTTATGTAACAATTCGTACTGGCTTAGAAAAAAGAAACCTTCACTAATAATTGCTTATAATGAAATACAGAAAGAAAATATTCACATTCATTCAAGTTATCCCCTTCAAATGTTCTCTTTAGGTATTTGGCCTACCTATATAAATATAAATAACATAATTAAACTAAATTTAGCAAGTGTTATTGGGCCAAAAAAACATCTTAACTTAAATACTCTTAAATATGATATAACAAAAGAACTTACTGAAAAATATGGTGGATGGATACAGCTATTTACAGATGGTGCTAAAACTTTTAACGGTCAGGGTGCAGCATTTTATGAACCATGTACAGATAGCGCTGGCTTATATAATATAACAACAAATGTATCTATAATGACACTGGAACTATTTGCAATTTTGGAAGCTATTAAGCATGGTATTAGATCTGTGCATCAAAATATTGTTATTTTAACTGATAGCAAGAGTGCTCTCCAGCATTTGCTTCGATGTGCCTCTGGATACAGAGGAGTTTCGATAGCCTATGCAATTTTTAAAGAGATATTTAATCTCCATAGTTCTAATATGCGTATAGAGTTGCAATGGATTCCGTCTCATATAGGTTTAGAAGGAAATGATAAAGTTGATAGTTTAGCCAAACGGGCTTTAATTGAGGGGTCATCGGTAAGTATTCCACCTTATTATTCGGAAGTTTTAGGTAAATTTAAAAAGAAATGTCGTGACATGTGGAAAGAATATTTTGATCTAGTTTCAAAAGAGAAAGGAATTTGGTACCGAACAATTCAATGTCAGCCGCCTCCTGTACCTTGGTTCTTAGAAACCGATATGGATAGGAATTCTGTTGTTATGGCTTTTAGATTAAGGTCTGGACACATTCCATCGGGAAAATATGGATATCTCATGAAAAAAGTTGACTCACCATTTTGCAACCAGTGTGGTAAGATTGACGATGTCCATCATTTTTTGATGGAGTGTTCCAGAAATTATAATTATAGGATATCTTTAAATAATAAGTATAAAATTAATGTTTGGGATGTGGGTGTATATCACAGCATTCTGGCAGAACCGACATCGGATGCTTCCAGAATGTTGTGTAGTTCTTTTAATTTTTTTTTAAATTAAGTTTTCTTCCTGAGAGACTGATATAATCTTATGTGTATGTTTATTCTAGTTTATAGCTTGTGTTGGTATAAGTAGTAGGTATAGGTTATGATGGGACTGACATATCCTTGGTGATAAAAGTCTCTAAATAAAATAAAGATTAAAAAAAAAAAAAAAAAAAATATTTCTATTTCATAAATACTCTTAGCACAAACAAATTGAAAAATTAACACTCCCTTTACAAACGCCACTCATTCATTAAGCAAACAAGACAATGAATCGCATATTTGCATACAACTGATTCACTCCACCGTTAGTTGCCAGTGTTCAGCCACAGTGCATGTAGAATCAGTTTATCAATTACGTGATTTGATAAAACATTCACCGTTAGAATTATGAAATAAAAAATACATACTTGTATATCAATTACTATTATAAAATTAATAATACTGGTAAACGTTATAAAATCATTTTAATTAATGTTTAATAATTGTATTATATTAACTGGACGAATGAACAAGCCGCCAATCTTGCTGTTTGGTGTCAAGCAGTTAGTACGTGTGAGAAAGCCGTGTATGTTAAGTGTTCCGGATTGCGATCTCAATTGTAGTTAGTGGATAGTTCATTTTTGTTATTTCATCTACATAGTTTACACATCCCTCTATTTATTTTATCGAATTATTGATTATATTTAGCTCTAAAAAAATTGATAATCGTAAATCTAACTTCCTATTTAAGTTATGCTATATCTCTAAAATAAACATTTGATATCTATCATGCAACGTTTCTTATGATGAACATAGTATGGCTGATTCACTGTAATATTATAATTACACTATGTACACAGCCTTGCTACTACGAGACATTGGCGCAAAGTCTAATTGTCTCAATCTATATTGAAGAAACAGGTGAATATACATTGTGGTGAATCATCGATATAAGTAGATAAAACCACTATATATATTATATTATAATAGTGTATATATGTACAATGATTCATTGTCCAAGGCATGCGATATGGGAACTTTGTATACCGTCACAGGAATGTGCATTTACATGTAAGCATTTCTGTGTGAAAGTTACTACGAATACACGGTAGTCGCGTATGGTGGTAATTTATACATATATAAGAACTTTCTCAGGATTTCAAACAAATGACCTGTATACTTAATACGCTGTAACCTGTATACGTAATTTACCGAATACTAATGTAAGAGAACATACTGGAATAACTGATTCATTTTTTTATACAGATTGCGAGCGGCATGTTAACGGGCAGTGTTTCAGCCATAAAAAAAACTGATCAGAAGGTTTTTTTATGTTTTTATGAGTTATGCATAAGCTCCATAGGTGAAATAAATTACTAAACAAGTCAAAAAGTAAAAAAGAAATTGTAACCCGCTTACGGAGAAACTAACTATTTTTTATCTGTTATTTTAAACTTTTCCTTTTTGATATTTGTTACTTGACTGATATTCAAAACTGCCGACGGAAAGCACAAGCAGTATTCATAAAAGCTGAAATATAGTATAAAATTGATTTTCTGTCCCATACTATATTTTATTTATATTTATTAACTTGTAATTTTCTACTCTTCTGTTTGACATCAAACGTGGCACGAAAGCAAAAAAAAGAGAAGAAAATATATATATTTTTAGCATTTTTGAGTTGCATTTAGGATAATACTTTTTTTATATCCTTATGTAACTTCTTATTGTATCTCATATAGGTGAATAAAATTTGAAACGAAAATACAACCACATGCGTGCATTAGTGTCATAATTTAAAACAAGCTAATGAACATACACCAGGAAAACAACAAAAAACTTTTGGCACAGAAAATCACAATTTCGAATTACTCATCCGGGGGCACGCGATACACATTGTAGCCATGTGAATCACTTTCATTCAATGGATGCTGCGTTGATGCCGACCTTGATAAATCGGAACTTATTTACAATGACAGGAACTCGCGGATACTCCCGCGATGACTCGTTCTTACGTAACGTTGTTAAAAAAATCACAATCAAAATTCCTAACATTATTTCGTAGAATTGACATTGTCAAACTTTTCACAATGCTAAATATTCGCTGGAGCTAGTTCCCTTGTTGTATTGAAATTGCCTAAATGTATATAATTTTTTTAATTCTTTATATGTTTGGCGACAATCTAACCTAATAAGTGACGCTGTGGCCCAAGATTATAACACCCCAAAGCCTAGAGTTTTTCCTCTAGGGTCTCTAGTATAACTACCGGAATACACCTATAGGTGCTTGGTGATAGATTTTCAACTTGAGGGTAATAGCTAGCCAGGCGTGGGTATATTTAAAAATGTTCTAACACCATATTAGATCCCTGCTAGTTAATATAACAATAAATATATATCAATCAACTTCTAGAAGTTTATAACTGAGCAGAAACATACAGTAAATCTTGGTTTCTGACAGAACCATAAAAGACGACTTTGGATACACTGCTCAATTTCTTGCAACTCATACTGTTGTATTTTTCTTAGGTCTCTCAGTAAGCGATTGGATTGAGTTTTTGAGATGTCCGACACAACTACAGACAGATAGAAACACTGAAAAGTAATTTGTCAGGGAGACTCTGTAAGTTATAGTTGTAATCTGTCCTTCTGCCTTAAACCAACACTTAGCTGATCGGATGCTACTTCGAAGAACCTGGATTCCATGAGCTAGAGCATTTGTCGATGAAAAATATGGTGAAGCCGTCATAGATTCTGAAGAATTTTCTAATACTCGCCCGATTAAGTTGTAAATCTATTATCGTTTTTCGAGAGCGACACTTAACTTTTCTATGATTCGGTCTTGACATCTTCCACTAAATTGTAAATTAAAATCAAAAGTACCATAACTAGTTTTAATGACCTCTAACGAATACGCAGAAGTAATATAATAACACAACAAGGTGTAAAAAGGGGCCAAAATATATTTTAAAATTGACTATCTTAAGCCAATCCCAACTGTATGTGATGCACCCTGAGTAACGAACGAGGAAGATTTGTACTACTTGATTAGGTCGCGACGACAATGCATATGTTAAAAAGCCCGTCATAGTGATTCGCTTATCATCATCATCATCATCAACCTATAGTTGTCCACTGCTGGACATAGGCCTCCCCCAATGAGCGCCCTGTCTTCAGCTTGCCGCATCCAGCATCTGACTGCAGTCTTTCGTAGAACGTCATCCCATCTGGCCGGACTACGTTA
Organism: Saturnia pavonia; assembly: GCA_947532125.1. Taxonomy (NCBI): domain Eukaryota; kingdom Metazoa; phylum Arthropoda; class Insecta; order Lepidoptera; family Saturniidae; genus Saturnia; species Saturnia pavonia. Next base: position 13,108,311 of record OX383904.1, read on the forward strand.
GCAATATGATTTGCTTAGGAGTGTCGCATTTTTTTATCAGCCGATGCAATACTCAGTTTCTAATTACGTAGACCGCTGTGACAGTGACTAGTGATGGATTGTTGATCTCTATTTTTGGATTGTTCTGTGCTTACCATGATGCAGAATTCCATTACTTTGCCTTGCTATTACAAAAACCAAATACTGAAAATGAAACATTCATATTTAAATCTGCCAAACTAACACATTTTAATCCTTAGATTTCATTGTGCTCAAGAATCCCATCAAGAAAACCATGTCAAAAAAAAACTTTATGAATCTGTGCACATTATAATAGACAACAGTATTTGTAATAAGTTTAAAAACTGAAAACAACAAACTACGCACTAAAAATTGCAAAAAATTTAATGTTATTATAACATCTCGTTACTAAGCCCAATCTATTTGACTTTTCAAAAACGAATCATATGAGCCTAAACTCAAAGCGTTTGCTGGTAACCACTGAAGAGTTCGACTATCCACCTCCTGGGTCCAACATCACTCCCTCGTTACCATCCCAATCTATTGGAACTGTCAAACAAATCATATGAGCCCAAACTCGAGAGGTTTACTAGTAGCCACTGATGTGTTCCACCTCTTGGCTCCATCATCAGATCAGCTCCAAGATACCAAATTATAGTGTTGTCATCCGAACTAAATATACACAGAAACTTTCATTACGATATGACAATTAGAAGTAGGTTAAAATTTACTTCTAAGATTTTATAACATAGTTAGTTAGTTGGTTACGAGTGAAGCTAATAAAAGCGTGTTAAAAAGTACAATGTAAAAAGTAATGCGTATCTTGTGTATCAAAATGTGAAATTCTATACGTAACAAAAAATCAGTATAGGTACTTCAAGTAAATATCATCAAGGTCATCACACTGTTCTCTCTACCCACACTGTTATTGAGAATTTTTACATCGTCTATTTTACGCTCCAATTACTTGTATTTGAATGTTGTTTTCAATAAAGACAACCCAGTAGTAGATCATATTTGCATACGATGATATGAGTCATGACGGATGGTGGAACTGTTTGTTGATTGCCCGAGCATGTAATTGAAATCAAAAACGTATTAAATTAATATTTCAACCATATCTATACTCTACACATATAATAAAATTGAAGTGTCTGTTTGTGATGTCAAAATAACAGGTTTTTACTAAAAGCATATATATGTATACACGGTGCGTATAACAAAAAACCGTTTTTATTTTTATTTTTGTCTGTCTGTTTGTTCTCCGAAACGGTAAGACCGATTTTGACGGGACTTTCACGGTCAGATAGCTTATATTATTGTATATAACTTAGGCTACTTTTATTTTTGAAAAATAATTAGTCTTACACATTTTTTTTTTAAATAGTATACGCAAGCAGAGCTGCTGACACACCTAATATTACATAACTTAATCACTTATGAATGTGTCAATTCAATTGTAAATGTAAATAAGTGTAATTAAAATTGAATCCACGGTCGAGCTACACTGATCGTTGTCGCAGACCCAAAAAGTACAGACCAGATACTAAAATCGTAAAGATAATAAAACTGAAGAAGAAAAAAGAATAAAAATTCTAGTTTGAGAAAAAATATAACATTATAATACTACAGACGAAAGCACATAGATTTATACGGACTTAAAAGATAAAATAAAATCTTGAAATTATTAATTTAGAAAAACTTTGACACTAGCTTTAAATTTGTTTTTCAGTTACATAATGAAGCAAGCAATGATGGCTCAGTGGTAGCGTGTACCACTTCGCGTCGATCGACGTGAGTTCGAATCCCTGCAATAAGCCTGATATTTCGGTGAAGGAAAACATCGTGAGGAAGCCATAGCATGGTGGTAGGGCTTTTTCTAATGCCCGCCTGGCTAGTTACCACCCTCAAGTTGAAAATCTGTCGCCAAGCACCAATAGGTGTGTTCCGGCAGCTGCACTTGAGAGCCAGTCTTCCACCAGGTTTAGCGTGTTACCATGTTGGCCCACTTAACTTCAGGTGAGATTGTGGCCACTACGCCAAACTTATAACGATAAAAAAAATGAAATGAAGGACTTTAGTGCAAACTTTATGTTTCTTATTTATAAATAAGTAGCGGTGCCCTACGCTTTCATCCGTGTTAATTTTTTCGGAAAACCCCGCCACCGCGTCGGCAACATACACGTGTAGCCTATAGTTTTTCTCACATCCTGTACTTGCCTAGAGTTTTCCAGATTGCTTGACGTTCATGGATACTACTTCGTTCCTTAGAGTCAAAGCGTGAGGTATAACCTTCCTAACCTCTCTCAATTAATAACCTATAAAATACAAAATCAATTTTTGAAATCTGACTATTAGTTCCAGAGACTAGCAGGTTAAAACCATATATCACTTGAAGTTTATAATATTGTTATGGTGTAAATATGTATGTATTTAAAAGACACGCTTTCTGGAGTTTAAAAAGTTTAATATGTACTTCAACTAAGTAAACTTGGAACAAAAAGTACGATTACAAATTTACCCTTTGTTCTTGTATGTTTTATTTAGATGTACAGATGGCTAAAACAATTACATTATATTGATAAATATGAAATTGTACAACCCGATACAAGCAATTCATACTAAATTTGCGCACACAAGCACACATAAAGTCTAAAATACATTTTTTTTCTTCTTTCTGTTTTAATTTTCTTTTTTGTATTTCTCTTCCTTTTTTGTAGTTTAGTTTTACCAGTTAGTATGAGAATCGTTGACGGCGGCATCGTTCATATCATTCTATGATTCATACTACTACTGTCGTCAACATAATGATAATGATGGATGAGGATATGTTAAGAAAAAATTGTTAAATAAAAAAAATACTGTTTATGTTAAAATATTCTCATCATAATTCAGAATAATTAAGCAACATCTGAAAATAAACGATGAACATACTGATACGTACATTAACGCATTAAAATATTGAGTAATAATTCCATTAGTAACTTAACGTTAAAGGATAAATCGCATTTGATGATAGTAAAAAAATATGAGATAATTTGTTTGAGGTATGGTTACGGATTTTAATGAACTTTAACACTTCCGTGATCCTCCTATTACATTACATTTCTGAATGCTTGGGTTAACGTAGAGTGATTTTATATAAAGAATATAAATTGTATGATTTATGACAAAATGGGTACCTATAATAACTTTGGTAAAAATTGATAACTAGATCAGATATAGTTTTTATTTACTCCACATTTGCCTAAGACATTTATTACCATTGAACATGGAAAATGAAAATATGTTTTTATTTTTATATTTCATTATACTTTTAGCGTTTGGCCTCAATATGATCTGATGTTAATTGACGATGTGGCCCAAGACGGTAACACACTTAGTGGCGTAACCGGCTCTCTGTTGGAGCTGCCGGAACACACCTATAGGTGCTGTGCGACAGATTTTCAACTTAAGTGGAGTAGATACCCAGGCGGTCATTAGAAAATGCTATGATTTCATAACGATGTTTTCCTTCACCGAAAGCTCAGGCTCATTTTAGAGATTCGAACTCACGTCGATTAACGCGGTGTTCGTATACGCTACCACTTAACACTGTAACAGATAGAAAAAGTATATCGATCTAATTTGGAGATCCATTTTTTATTAAAACTATATTTGCCTTTTTAATGATAATAGAATAACCGTTACTATTCATTACCCAATAGTCGAGACTCTCATTCACAAATCTGTGACATGGTAAAGGCAAATATAAATTTGATAACAAAAGTGATACATTGATAAGAACTACTCATACTTAAAGTAGAGAAGACAGTAGCGCTAGGGATAGACTACTAGTCTTTTAATAAACCGAAGTCATCTGAAGACGGTGATTAATTATATTTAGCACTCATTACTTCTCCAGATTTATTTATATGTGAGTTTTTATACGGTCGGATTATACACGTTAATTACCGTGAGTCATAGAATGTCATTACCATTATTATGTTTGGCGGTCAAGATTGGTAGACATTGCGGAATTCTTCTCTTTCCGGAGTAATGTTAACCGTAATACGCACTTAACTTTTTACATCATCACAGCATTAGCATTTTAAGAGTAACTCGCGATCTTAGTGACTATATCAAACTTTAATAAGCGATTTTGAGTATAGCTTTATTTTTTATCGATTTTGGTCATTCCATAATTATGTACTAGTATCACGGCTAATTTATTTAGATTAATCCAACTTATTATTATCATCTTTTACTCAATTTACTAACTATAATGACCCAGCGACCCAAAGTGCATCTTGACTTCCAAAAGTTAAAGATCCTTCTTTCTTCCATCCTTCTCTACACATCGCCATCTCCCATCAATCATCCGCTCGGTGTTCTCGCAGATCCTCTTCACCAGCATCCGATCTTCTGTATCTGAAATTTTCACTCAATATACTAACAGCAATGGCATAGCGACCCAAAATATTTCTTGCCCTCTGATATTATAGACGCCATACTTCTCTACACCGCGCCGTCTCTTACCACTCATCCGCTTGGAGTTCTCGCAAATCCTTTTCAACAACATCGGACCTGGGACTGTTATTTATACTAACTGCAATGGCACAGCGACACAAAAATGTATTGTGGCTTCCGATACTTAAAAACGGCATCCTTCCCTACACACTGCGCTATCTCCTGCCATTCATTCGCTTGGAGTTCACGTAGATCATTTTCAACAACATCGGATCATCTGGACCTCCGACTTTTACCACTAGCATACTTTTACCATTAGCATATTAATGCTAACTGCAATAGCTCAGCGATCTAAAGTAAATCTTAGCCTCGAACACTTAAAGACGCCATCCTTCTCTACGTCAAGCATATGTTAAAACATATAAAAATGTTGTACACACTATTAATTATTCTCGAAACAGCTTTTATATTAATAGTGTTAAAAATTTATTGACTGTTATCGGTTGTTTAATTAAAGTCAATAGTCCGTAAAATATTCGAGGATCATGTCAGAAGTGCTCAATTAAGGTTCAAATTGTACGTGATATTAGTAGTTATATTATATAATAATTATTTTTAACCCTCCTGGTTTATCTGTTTTATCTGCGGTCAAAATTAGTAATAACAACCTACTTATCTATATATAAATAAAAATGGATGTTGCTATATAAGAATTGATGAACTCTAACACCGTGTTACCGGTCACCATGGAAGTTGTAGATATAAGGTTTCTTTCATTAAAATGATTTTATGCTATCCCTGAATACGATATGTGGTCGAATTATTCACTAGTGTTATTATAAAGAGGTTAAGTTTTTATGATTGTAGGAGTTTATCTCAGGAACTATTGGTGCGATTCTTCGTTCTCCCTTAATGACACAGATATTTTTTTATTCATATGAAATTTTATATTATAATTAACGCGAATGAAGTCGCGGGCGATTGTTAGTATGAAATTATAAAAATGCAGTTTATGTCTAGTATGAAAAATTGAGTTTATATAAAGAAAGCTCGTTGAACTAGCGTGACATCGTGTGCCTTAGGAATAAATCACAGAACAAGAAAATTAATCAGTTTATGTCATTAAGTGCAATATAGACATATTCACCAGACGGTCACAGTACATGAATGTTTACAAAATAACTGCAATTACTACTTGTATGGTGCATTACAAAAGCGATGATAGCACGGCGATGGCATGGCGACCGAAGTAATTTTAAATCCAACTATGGGTGTGAGTCTTGAAGGAAAAATCGTAATAAAATCTAGACTAGTGTTGGTATTTTCAAATGAAAATTTTCCAATTTTCCTTTTCAAATTGAAAATCTGTTCCCAAGCTCCCATAGGTGTCTCCCGGTAGCTACAGTTGAAAATAAGCTCCTTAATTTAACATGAGGTGAGTTAACAAACGCAAAATTTATAAAGTATCATAAATAAAATATTGCCAAGGTATGAATTCTCGTTCAAGAGTATATAAATTTGTTTTTAAAACAATACAAGGATTTTTTTCACACAGATGATATACGTTCACAAAATTAAATTACGTGAACAGAAGATCACAGACAAATAACCTTAGGTTTTATTTCTGCGGTGAGTAAGGTTTCCAGAGCTCCTTGGGGTAGCCCCCTACCCCAACCCCCCCGGTATCAAGGTCGGCAACGCACTAGTGATACCTAGTATAGTATAGTAGATAGTATCATAAGCGTCCATAGGCTACGGTAGCCGCTTACTATCAGGCGTGTCATATGCTTGTTTGCCACCGTAATTGTATATTAAGGAATTGAGAATTTCATAATGGGCAAAACATCGAACAAAGAGTTTGTCTTATATTTTGCATCGTCAATTGAATTTTGTGTTCGGAGACAATGAAAATGTTACAAAAAGCTTACGGTGAATCGACTTTATCAAAAACATGTGCTTGTGAGTGATACAAAGTGTTCAAAAGCGGTCGAGATATGCTGGAAGATTTTCCTCTCTCTGGTATGCCATCCATTTTCAACTGAAGTTAACATCGCAATAGTGAAGTAAATAGTGACTAAAAATCCTCATTCAAGTATGAGAGAGATAGCCACTGAACTTTCTGTGTGTCACGACTCGATCCGTATAATTTTAAATGATCAGTTGGGTATAAAACATATTGACGCTCGACTAGTCTCAAAAGACCTAAATTTTCTCCAAAAACTCAATTGCGTAAGCGACTGCTGAGGGCAGCATGCGCATGAGCATGAGCGAGTCATTTCCGACCTAACATTCATGAAACGCATTGTTACTTTTTTTTTTTTTTTCGAACTGTTTACGCTGTTAGCCTGAGGGGCCCTGGAGCCTTTACGGCTTTTACAGCTTTACCGGGCTTGGGGGCGAGCGCTTAGGGCACTCAGCCACGAAAGCTAAGCAACAACATCCGAGGGTGCCAAAGTGGCCGAACCTCGGCTCGGACTGTTGCGCGTATGCAATTAAGTCGCGATCTGACTAATTCCCTATCCGTAATTCGATCTAAACTAACTATACATATATACATGTTTCTGCCCCCTGGGAGGAGGGAAGGAACATGTGTATGTGTATTTAGTGGTCTGAAATTTTTGTCTACTCTAACTAGGCAAAAAAGAAAAAAAAAGGCCCCTTACAGAACCTATGTACCTATGTGTGTTGTGCATGTGTGTATAATGCAGTGTCATGTATGGCTGTGAAAGCTAGTGATTGTAGAGTCACTTGTATCGCGCGAGCGGCTGCTTGTCTCAAGGGCTCCATGCCGATGGATCGGACCTAGGCTTGAGTTGCCGCAGAGGAGGGCGGTCGTGGCGGGTGCATTGTTACTGATGACGAGACGTGGGTTTACGAGTTTGACATGCAAACTAGTCAAGCTTATACTTCGGAGTGGCGCCTTCCAACTGAACCGAAACCGAAAAAAAACCACGCCAAAGTCGATCAAAAGTCAAAGTCATGTTGACTGTTTTCTTTGACTATCGCGGTCTTATGCACTCGGAATTCTTACCGGAAGGTCAAACGGTAAATAGAGAATATTATTTGAGCATTATACGGCGTTTAAGAGAGCAAAAAGGCCAAATTCTTCTTTACAAGGCACAATTTCGTACGTGTATGGAATACTGCTCGCATCTCTGGGATGGTTCCGCAAAATACCTTCTCGATTCAGGTTGCAGAGACGGGCTGTTTTGCATTGTTAATTATGTAGATATTACTAAATACTTGCTAAATAATTGCTTCAGCAGCGCAGAAACATCGCCTCGCTGAAAATGTTCTAACGTCTGTATCATTGTGAGTGTTCTGAAAAGATGTTCAATCTAATTCCCTCTTCTCCTTTCTACAACAGAATCGCACGTGCTGAGGTTCACAGTTTTACGGTAACCTTCATCACGGCATGAACTAAAAAGTTCTCCATGACTTATCTTTGTCGTACTGTGAAGCTCTGGAACCAACTCTCGGCTAATATGTTCCCTCCTTCTTACGACATCGGGTACTTTAAGCGTAACGTGCAGAGATATTTATACAGGCCGGCATGATAGTAGCGACCACCGATGGATTTAGATTTCTTGGTAGTCACCTTTGTGTTTGAATTGTGCTGTGTTTACCATCAGAGACAGTATGCCGAGCTATTATAAAAGAAAATGGAATGAAAATTCTTGGATTTTGCACCACAATAATGCGCCTTCGCACAACGATATCATTGTGAACGAATTTTTGATCAAAAACTCAAAAATTCCATTGCGCAACCACCTTATTCACCAGCTCCAGTAGACTTATTTATTTTTCCTAAACTTAAATTACCATTTCGTGGCACCCGTTTTAATTCGGTAGACGACATAATGGAGAATTCGCAACGTGAACTAAGCTCAATTCTGGAAAAAACGTTTAAATATGTTTTGATGATTTGATTATTCGTTGGCGTAAGTGTATCGTTTCTGAAGGAGTACAATTTGAAGGCGATAAAATAAATTTGGATGAATAACTAGCATTGTATATATTATTGATCTTTTCCCGGTATGTTTTAACAGAGTATTACGTTGACAAAATTGAATTTCAATAGATCAGTTAACTGCCTAATATTTAATAAAGAATGAAATAAAATTGTAATGAAAATGTTAAATATTAGAAAAACAAATTAAAAATCTATTCAATAGAAAATTTATGAATATTTAAAAAAATATATACCTATATATACGTTCTGGAATGGTAATGTATGTTTAAATGTTGAAGAAAACACATAATTATATTCCTTAATTGGTATGATATTAGATCCCACAAAATTTTATGGTTATGTATACCGCGGCGTGAACTGTTGTATTAGTGTTTTTTTTAATATAACAATTAAAACACTAGCATGCCTATTTAAATCTATTTTATTATCTTATTATTGAAAAATATATATCTTAACGGATGAGCTTTAAGTATTTAATTAATGTATTAGATTGTTGCATCGGTATACCAATAGATTTACTACGCATATAAATTTTATAGTCAAATTTATTCATCATCATTATTGCTTCTGTTTAATAGGAGTTCCGCTACTACCATACATTAGGTATAACACCCGAAATAATGGCACTGTTAGACGTGTCACGTTGCAGGTCCAGCAATATCCAGTAAACGGAATGCTAGTGATCTTTACTTGACTGGGTCGCAACCATCGTACCTACACATGATGACAAAACTGTCACAATGACAATTTTGATTTGTTATATTTCGTGACTATCAGTCCCTTCAGCTGCCAAGATGGGCTCAGATCTTTCAAAGGTTACCGTTATTTTTGAATTTTACTGTGTCGTCAGTTTACCGTGCTAATATAGAAAATATAGTAATACATGAGAAAAATTAACGCCTAAAACTATTATTAGTAGACAAACAAAATATAGATATAAATAAACCTGAAATTGAAAGTGGACATTATTAACAAACCATTTAGAGGAACGGAAAAAGTACACTTCGCTTCATAATTTGGATAGTTGTAAGACAACTTTCGAATCGTAACAAAACTACTCGAAAACTTAAGTAATGTAATATACAAACATATTTCTTTATTGTTAAAGTTAAAAATAAAATGTTCCTATAAGTGGGGAAACCCGTAACTGAAAAGTGAACCGGCGCTTGACGATGCCTGAACAATGGAATGCGCCTCACTTCCTGTCATAGTTTTGAGAGCTGTGTCGCTGCACTCGAGATAACAAGTCTTAAGTCAACGCGGAAAACTATAACTCTTATTACGTTTTACTTCTAACATAAAACGAGGCCACTTGTCTCTTAAACGGAACGTACGTTATGACCTTTGAGAACGAAAAGGTACATAATTACAATTGCAACAACTTGCGTCTGACGTTCTGTCTGGGTCAGTTGATTAGTAAGGGCGTATAAACATGTATTGGGTAGTCTCTGTTTACCTTGAGATCTGTGAAAGTTCTCTAACATAATTTATAGCATTCGATTACACGGAACTTAATTTATATCATTTAAATTATATACAAATTTCTGCAACAGTCAGAATCCTCCACTATGATTCTAAGGAAAACTTCATTTAAACCGTATCTAAATAAAAGTATTTCTATAGTCTAAAGTAAAGCTTTTGCTACCTGTCTATGTATTATTTTTTTATCTTTAGGCGTTGAATAATGCATTCAAGAAAGTATAGATTATTGATAATTATTATTATAATCAATCATTGAATCCAGAAAATATTATAGCAATTTGTTAAAAGGACGTAAAACACACCAGTCTAACATTGAGAATATTAAAAACTAATGAAAAATTAAAAAAAAAATTATTCTAATTTTAAAATTATTGAAGTCACTAATTCGTGGAAAAAATATATAAAAATATAAATACGTTTACGGTACGTAAGTCTAGTTACGTAATATAAATTCACTTCACAAATAATACATTGTTAGAAAATCCCAAACAGTTCCGGCTTTTTAAATTACCTACCTATGTTTTTCGTTTTGCAATAATAAGCAAGCACCTCAGTAAGTACTTCGTAACTTACCTTATTTTTACATTGACGTAACGCAAGTCGAGTTATTTACTTAAGGGCGCGCAAAGTACACAGATAATGTCAAACAAGGACTCTTCGCCATCTTTGTGTTTTCTTTTGTGTGCATGTTTGTTTGTCTACTCGGTCATGGCAGACGTGTGGTTTCACATAGGTCACCGGCTTAATTAAAATAATTATTTTATTTTTTACATAACATAGGTACAATATGAACCGCGACTTGTGGTTCAATTGCGGTTTACATTTACTTACGAATGCACAATGTTTATGCGTTTCCGTTTATATAAAAATGAGTATTGGTATATATGAGATTGATTAATTCCAACAGTATTTGAGCGATCACCATGAAAGTTCGCAGACTCAATATTTTTTTCACGGACAAGGTTTTTATGCTATCTCTGATCGCGATATGTGGCGCTGTTTTCGAGATTTGACTACTGGAAAGAGACCAACATCTGCGGAATCAGCTAGTTTATTATAAGCTTTATATTTTTATGTTGATATTATTATTATTTTTTTGTATAAATATATATGTCTGTCATACTTAAATACTATTTACATAAGTTACGTACGTGTTTACCTATATAGATAAACTTGGAAAGTAAATATTATAATAAATAATTAAAAGAAAAATTAAAAAACCGTCTTATTTTTTGTAACTTATCAGCTAGATAAAACAATAAAAAGATATTAACATTAATAATAAGTAAGTTACATGGACCCCTCTTCGGGTAAAGGTCTCCTCCAAAGAATGCCAAGCGTCGCGGTTTTTGGCAACCTCTGACCAGCTCTTGCCTGCGATAGCCTCTAACTCGTCCTTCCAAATGCCATTAAAAAAACCTTAAAAATGGTATTTCATCGTTTTAATAATACCTAATTGGGTATTTGACTATATTGAAAATATAAACCTTGTAGGTGTATATCTAAATGTGTAAATGTGTATTTAAATATTTTTAAATAATTTCTTATTAAAACAGTCAAAAATATTGCATTATTATTTATTCAGTAAAATCCGAAATAAAATACATACCTACTTTTAAAATTTTCGACATGTGATTCTAAACAGTCTATATTATGATGGGTTGAATCTCTAATTACGTCCATACACCCATCCATACACCATGCCTTTGGCCTACCTCTGTGTCTTTATCCGTGAGGCCCAATCCACAGTGTTGCAATCTTCGTCCATCTGTCTTCGGTATTACGAGCCACGTGTCCTGTCTGTCTCCATTTTAAACTTCAGGCGAAAGGTAAAGCATATATTACTTTTGTCTGTTTTCTTATTGTATTGTGACGTATTCTATCTTTCAATTTGATCGCCGCGGCTTGTGTTTGACCTAGTGGTCATGGGATGTATTTTGTAAGATAAAACGCAGTTACGATAAAGGTTGAATAAAATCGGAAAATATATGCTTTTGGGGCGCTCAAATAGCTTACGCTGAGTAAGCCTTAAACATCAAATTAATCTATACATATAATAAAATTGTAGTGTCAGTTTGTAATGTCAAAATAACACCTTTTTACTATTTTTTTACTAAATGAAGGTATATACGATACCTACAATAAAAAACCTGTTTTTAAAATTTTTGTTTGTCTGTTAGTTCCGGGCAATCTCCGAAACGGTTGGACCGATTTTGACTAGATTTCACTGGCAGATAGCTGTTATAAGGAGAATCACTTAGGCTACTTTTATTTTAGAAAAATAATTAACGATCCTCGCAAAAAAACAGTTTTTAGTAGTACCTACACATACAACTAGTGTACTATATAATTGTAGATCTTAAAAAGACCGCACCTAGAGCATAGAGCATGCTTGCCTAGAAGGTATACCTATACACTCGTGACTTGAAGTTTTTTTTTTTTTTTTCGAACTGACTACACTGTTAGCCTGAGGGGCCCTGAAGCCTTTACGGCTTTTACAGCTTTACCGGGCTTGGGGGCGAGCGCTTAGGGCACTCAGCCACGAAAGCTAAGCAACAACATCCGAGGGTGCCAAAGTGGCCGGACCTCGGCTCGGACTGTTGCGCGTATGCAATTAAGTCGCGATCTGACTATGTGACTTGAAGATACTCAGGTTGTAATTATCGGGAAATACAAAATCTGGCAAAGAGTTTTTAGCGGTGCACATGATGAATGTGCTAGCAAAACGCTACGTGCACACTGGTAGAATATCGATGACGCTTCACCGTGTCTCTTGTCGTCCGATGATGGAAGGGAGGATGGAGGAATTAAATTGTGCAATTTAAACGCGCACTCATCGAAATTAATCTGGTAAAAAACCGATAAACAGACAACTTTACGTTGATGTTCAAGGCTCTATAACCTTGTCTCACCTAGCGAATCGTTGCCAATAAGTCTTTTGGTACATACGTCTTTCAATTTCTTACAATGCCTCAAGTTGGTACTTGGCCGAACCATCACAAAGATGAGAGCAGTACTCCATGCAAGACACGACTTGCATTAAGTCAGTCAGATCCCTTCCACCATGCTTCATTAACGTCTAAGCGTGCCACTATGGTGGGCGTTAAACCTGGTGTATGGTGGTCACGATTCAATCTGACACTGTTTTAATGTTCCTATAAAACTATAGCGGAGGTAACTTGCAGTTTTTAATTAAATTATTCGGAAGTGAAATAACTTCAAATTGTAAATAGTGAAATGTTCATTTACAAGTTAATTCAAGTAACATGGGTGATCAAAAAAAAAACATATTGTCACGTGCGAACGTGCATTAACATAACCCGGTTTTTTCGGTCCAAATTCGTGACACATCGTGTGTGAGCCCTGTGGTAAATAATAAATCTTTCTAATAAATAAAACAAGGGAACGTGAGTGAGATAAAGAGCGCATGCGCGTTCGGTGTGCCCTAAACGCCATTGTGACCCGCCGACCACGGTTCGAAACGAATGTGAAAATATTTTGTACCCTTTTCAGTGTTCAACCTGCGGAAGGGAAAATCCGATTTAATGGAAATAAGCCCGAAACACGATGATTTCTTTTTTCTTGGCTTTAAATTAAGCGTACTTGGAATGAACTGAGTCTTATTTTAAACAAAATTAAATTAATTGAAATTCAACGTGCAGTCTAATTTATCATAACCTCATCTTGTTTTTCCCTACATTAGTGTAAATAAAGACCCCGAATTTCCTTTAAATACTGTTTATACATTTTACATGTGTATATATTTCAGCGATCTTAGAACTTTTGTAATATGTGGGGAATCGATATTAAGCGATTTTTTATATATTAACACAGCAAGGTTACGTCCTTACACTTATATACTTATATTACAATCCAAAATCATCACCACCAGATACCTTACCACCCTGCTTAATTAATTTATTAATATAATAAATTAATTCTTTTTTGGATATACACCGGCTGATCCAAGAACGCGATACACACGCGTGCGCTACGACAAGTAGGAGGAAAGTAGGTAATGGGAGTCACTTAAGCAAGAATAAATAAAAATGTCTGAAGTTATTTATTTCACGTTAATTCAATAACACATTTTTATTATTATAATTTATCAATATGACGCAGTTTTTTACCTTAGAAAACATACTTTAATAAAAAAAAAAATTAGTTAGTTTAGTTAAACTTAAAAAAAAACTTTGTCATTGCCCTGACATGCGGGTAATGATAGTCGTCATATGAGAAATGAGAGTCAACACATCTTCTCGCACTTGTCACACACATAGCCTTCTGCTGAATTGACAGGAAGCGATCAGCATGTATGCACAATCCTCATAGTGAACCGGTGCGGTACCATAACTCATTGTTGCGACCAAACTAATCGCAAATCAAGGACCTATTTTCTGCATCTTTGCGTCGTCATTTTCATCGTGATCACATATATTACAGAAAGTTGTCTCTTATTGTCTTGAAAAACACATCTCTTGGCATTGCCTACAGATTTTATGCTTTGCTGATTTTTTGTCTATTCAATGGGGGTCAACATTCACAATAATCTAAAAAAAAAAAACGTTAAATATATGACTAAAAATGTCTCATAATAAGATTGTTTAGTAAAATAATAAACGTTATATTTTAAAAATTATTGAAATATCTTTATGTTGTATAAGTTATGTTGTACACAAGAAAAAATATAATGAAATCGCGACAAGCAAGAATAAATCCTTTTCGTTCAAATGTCACGTGCTAATTAAACTGGTGATCAGGCGAGAGCAGAGTGAGAGCATTTTGTTCGGTATTCTTTTAGTTTTCTTGATATTGTACTGACTACCATTACCCGCTGTCCGCCATTACCCGCTGACCATCATTACCCAGTGATCACCCTTTTATCCCCTATTAGTTACACCTAATGTTGCAATCCAGTCAGACACAATTGTCATGTCCTACCACCCAGCGTGTCTATAATAAAAATGTATTATATAACAACATATTTAAATTTTACAACTTAAATAAAGCAGGTAAGATCCAGTTGATTAGGATATAAATGTTTCAAGACGCAACCATTGTTAATTTAAATTGGTCGGAAACTTACGGTTCAAGCTGCGTTAAATAATTTTTATCCAAAAAATATGTGACCCAACCCGATACACAATGTGGTAGGTCAATGAGTAGTTCATTGAAGTTTGGTTGTTAATGTGTAAATATGATTTTAGAATTTACGCGGCTGCGACTTGTCGACCCGGGACAAGCGATAAAAAGTCGGAATGTAGTTTTTAGTCGCTCGCTTTTTAAATACCAGCACACACAATATTTTGTTACTGAAATGCTGCTATGAATTTTTTGTAATTAGCTGTACTCGCGGCTCCGTTCGCGTGGACTACAGAATGCTGTCAGTCGAGCACACGTGCGAATTGTGGTGCCCCAAAAATGCTTATTGTGTGTGATTCTTAAAAGATAGGATTAACATATTCTATTTTGTAGGTATTTTTTTAGTCTACAATTATGTAGTATATTAATTTAATAAATCTTTTGTGGTTTACTCAGCGTAAGCCATTTAATCGCCCCCAAAAGAATATTTTTTTCCGAATTGATTCACCATTCTTGTCACCATTATAAATAAACTAGCTAGCTATTATTTGAAAGTCTCTATAAGTGTTTTACTAAAAATACTGCAGACTTTATTTCACACGGATTTTGAATATAAATAAACCAATGGGCGACTCCTCTCTGTTAATTTACTTAGTCTTTGATGTACAATATCGTCAGAGCTAATATTATGGAATCCATATTTCCAACAATTCTGATATTCTTCCGACCCAACAACAGAAGCGAGCCGGTTCTTAACAACAAATACCCTTCAAAAAACTGTCGCAATGCAGGCGGCCATATTAGTACACTTTGATTCCTCCGCCTAATCCAAACCAAACCTAACACCTAGTGAGCTCCCGACTACAAATTATAACCTCGTCCACCACTAACATATTAAATAAATACGGCGGGCGACGTCTGAATGTTCGCTTGTTGGAAACAACCTACACATTGCACTTCCGAGGTCATTTTTTTCTGGATTTTAAACCTTAGTAGCGAGTCACGAGAGCTCCTTTAAATTTCTTTACAACTAGTTACATTTATATTTGTAAACTTTTTTATTATTTTCCATGCTCCCATCGTCAACGCACTAATTTGTCAGGGCGACTAAGTCACCAATGCAAATAGGGCAGTGTCGTGAATGTCTTGTGTAAATATATGAAATTATTCCACTCCATGGGAACATACCTGATGAGAAAACATAATTTCACAAACAGAATTTGTTTTGTTTTCTATATAGATTTGCATTACTTACATTTATTTAAAAATTATTTGACTTGCGTACTATTTTATCCATATATTTTGCAATTTAATAATATTTGTTAATAATAACTTAAAGGATGCTATTAAAAGGGGAATTAGAAATGAATCAAAATACAGCTTAAATGCAATAATAATTTAATTTCACAAACATAGATATCATGTCTGTCACAGCTATAAATAGGTACTATTTGAACTATACAAATAATGATTAATTCATAAATACACTGGCTCTGTACTTTACAATAATATAATTAACAGCTCTATTAAAGCTTGTCATACTTCATTGGATTTTCATAACAGTAGTAATATAAATAGTTAACAAAGAGTAATACTAAAGAAAATAGGAATATAATTTACAATTAAAATTATTCTCGTCGCAGCCTCGACAAATCAATCAATTATATAATCATAATTACATTCTACATCAACATTTAGACATCGCTATGATTCATCGCCTGATATATAAATAAAGCCAACTCAACAAATTTATCAACATTGACGATCAACATCAACGAAATGATGGAATGGAGTCCAAAATCTTAAAACCTAAATTAAATAATACATTTATTAATAAACAAATTGAAACTAAAGTGGAGTTAAGCAAGAAAATAAATAAGACCTTGACTAGGATAATCGGAAAATTTAGAATGTTAATCAGCAGAATAATAAATAATACAATTTAAATTCGTCACTATTTACAACATTGAGGAACTAATTCGTTCTAGACCAAAATGGCAATATAATGGCAAATACGTTTTACTTCGTTAACTCGCTAAACAACAGCCAAAGGTTCAAACAATTCATCTAACGAGTCCATAGATCTAACTTAACTGAAGAGTACTGCTAACGTAACTTTCTTAAAGCACCAAGTTTTTAAGTACAATAACCAATATAGTCAAACTGAAACGCTCAGCGCTTCCTGAATCGTTAGCGGCCTTAACGGAGTCTAGTTAACACAACCGGAGTATTCGCAGACGTCATCAGTCAGATTAGTAAAGTTTTTGAAAGACTTGTACTAAGTACTCCAAGTAGTTCAGCGTATCTCTATAGAGAAGAAGCCCTTTGGTCAACATGTTGTCAGGCGTAAAATCAGGAGCCTCTGAATTCGGTAGCGGCAATATCTCAAGTTTGCGTCCCTTCATTATGTTCTGAAAAGATAACAAATTAGGAATTAACAAAGTTGCAATAATAATATAAATATTTGCTATACATATATAGAAATTTTGAATCAGGGACTAAAGTCAGCAACGAACATAATAAAGAAGTTATAGGAAAATAATAACAAGTGAGTTATAATACGTTTGTCAAATTAAAATACTCACATTGAAGTGGCATAGGACAGCTCTCACATCATGCATGGTATTGTTTATGCTGTCCCTCAGGCTTTCATCTGCAATTATACTGTCATTGAGGCCTTCATTGGAGAAGCCATATAGACCGGCGACGATCAACTTCAAAGCCTTGTACATTGACGGCAACACTTTATCGATGTCCGGCTGAAAAGAAGACAAACATCTTAATAGGCAGATTCTTTGTTTATGTACCTTAACATTTGTATTCTATAAGCAAAGAAAGGTTCAATCAGAATATTATCATAACGAACATGACGTATCTCCAAATAAAGTAGGAACAGATAGTGCAAATTAAAAATGTAAGATTATCATCCTAAATTGGTTGGTCACATTCGCGATTATAACATCAAATAAATTACGAAACCATTGTGTTCTCACGTAAGCGATAGCCGGACGACAACAATGAGTGCCACCGACGATGTTGATTCTTTGAAATCGATTGAAAAACTCATACGGATGCACGTTTTTGGCATCAGCGAATTCGCCGCCCTTCGATGATTGTTTTCATTTAGGAAACGTCGATCTGGCAACGTTCGTGTCGTTGAATTAAAGCGGCTTTACAAAGATAAAGTCGTTCATCTTGAATACTAATTGTATATGTATTCGACACAATGGCTTATTCTTTTAAAAATCATATCATCCAAAAATAACTTCTAATAAGTTTTTTAGGGACTTTTATTCTATGGAATATATCATCTACGTTGTACCCTATCCTTTCTAGGATCAAATCAAGAGAGCCGCTGATAAGATAGTACTATTACTTGGTCATACAACATCTCGGCAACATCTGAACAAGGTTCAATAACACCTATATTTAAACGGTTTAGATTCATCAACGACTCCCTTTCGATCCTGTTCTTAGCACACTTCATCAGTAAGTGATGCAATCATTAAACATAATAATTTTAACTTTATTAAAATCAAAGTTTGTTTTGGTAACTTACCATCAATTTATCTAAATATTCATTAGGTACATCTTTATAAAGCACTTTCTCTTTAGGCAATACTTGTTCTGGGAGATTAAATTTGCGAAGCCATTCATTGCCATCCCATGTACTGATGAGATCGTCAAAACTATCATAGCTGTGCAGTTTCTGAGCCTGTAACAAACGAAAACAACACATTAAAGATAAATTCTACAAAATGTATTACCTATTTAATAAAACAATATAACGTGTTCATATCATAATTCATTTCATAATAAAAGGGAATTCATGTTAAACAAATACACTCTAATAACATTATTTCCAACGGACATCGTGTCGATGGACGTGAATTCAAATCCCTGCAATGAGCCTGAGCTTTCGTTGAAGGAATACATCGTAATGAAACCATAGCATGGTGGTAGGGCTTTTGTCTATTGCTCGCCTGGCTAGCTACCCTCAAGTTGAAAATCTGTCGCCAAGCACCAATAGATATGTTTGGTCAGCTGCCTTTGGGAGCCAGTGCTCCCGCTAAGCTTAGTGTGTTACCATCTTGGTCAACATTGTCACTTAACATCCGGTGAGATTGTGGCCATAACGCTAAAAACCTATAACGATAAAAAAATATAGAAACAAATCTAAAATCATAAATAATTTCCTATTCCTTAGTTGATAACGACAAGATTTAATTTATTTTATTTTTATTTATTTTTATCCCATAAAAATTTATTGCAGAATAACTTAGGTTTATTGCATATATAAAACTTCAATCGCATTAATTCTAATTGATCTACGAATATATTAGAATAAGTACTTTCTAGTTATAATCTACTCATTTAATATGTTCTTAATGGCTACTACATTACCTGAGTCATTAAATCGAATGTGAATTATATTTATTTACGTGCCTATCATATTTATCTATCTAAAATTTACTATTTCTATTCGTTAGTGATGAAGGTCGCGCGAAAGATGAGATCGAGACCGGAGGCTTGTTGGTGACATGGCACGTAACAAAACCGTTTCGACATTAAATTTGACTCTACCACCAGAGCATACGTGACAGGCCAGCGAGAAACCAAAAACAACCTCTGTATCACCAAGGCAAAGTTCAAAAACCTGTAACCGCGTACGTTCGACGGCAGATGTAACAAATATAATCGCTATTGTAGAAAATATTGTCCACTAACAATTCGATTAATGAAGTGCGGTTTCAATTATGCGAGACGAGAAACCCTCGGAAATAATATTGCATTGTGTAATAACGTTATCTACTTAGCGATACGATCTCTGCAATACTCACAAAGCGATTGGAAATTTCAAAAGCGTCGACAAAAATTAATTTGTCCGATCGAAATTGAGATACCGATTACCGCAAACCGCGCTGATAATAGGTGTAATGAAGTGAATTTACGATTATTATTTTGAACATAATCAGAAACGAGATAACTGGACAAGCTCGCAAATTTTCAATAAGGATTCTTTAATACCAAATTCAAAGATAATCGGCGGATATTAAAAGAATTAACGACGTTTGAGTGACATGGAATAATATTAAAATCTAAATTTAATTCAATACACGAGGTAAGTTAAAAGTTCGGGACAATATTCTTTCTACATGTTTTAACACTTGGTTGGTATAAGCAAATCTTAAGTTATGATTATTTTTAAATTGTGCTGGTTTTGTGATATTAATAACCCAGACAAGATGCACTCATTCGTGCAAAATTATATAACCTATCGTCTATGTATGAATTAGGTGCATTACAGTGACTTGATTGAAAAAACCAGAGATCAAATTTAGTAGTAAATCTTAAGAAAGCGTCCAATTAAAAAGGGTCCGTTGGGTTGAAACTAGATTCAGTAAATAGAATGGTTATCTACTCATAAATACGAAAAAATATATAATACTATTTTACATTTAAAAAGCAAATATTGTAAAATTACAAATATCATTTTTTTATGATGTTTTATTTAATTGTTACTTAGATATTTATTGTTTTCATTATGTCCAGTGCATATAATTATCTGAAATACTAATATCTACATGATATATAATTGAAGTTGACATTTAATAATAATAAAAAAAAACAATGAATAACATTTCAGCCTACAATTCGCAAGTTATAACTATTAAATATTTATGTGAAAATACTTGTCTATATTTCTGACTAAAGAATAATATCCAATTAAAATAGCAAAACAAAAATAAGAACGGTTGCGAACATTAAATACTAATATTATACTTTAGTTGTCTAAATAAAAATATATATGTCCTTGCGTATATCAGTCACAATGATCTCCCATGTTGATCAACGTTTAGATCATATTTTAATCTGTAAAATTCCCCATATATACTTACTAACTAAACTACGAAACATTATCTATGAATGACTTAATCTTGAGAACAACATATTACAAATAATGTATAAACATGATATTTATATAAGTAATCAAATAGTTCAGAGATGGAATGCGTCATGTACTCGTAGTGATGTATCCGATGGTATAACAAATACACAGGTGCGCGTCCGGTCCATCATGCCATATCCGAAACGCTACCCACACTACATACGAGCAATAACAATTCATATTAGCAACAACTGTATACATAGCAAAAGCTGTATCGGTATTCAAGTTTTATTGTATCATTAAATTTTGACCAAACTGGATCGTAATTATCAATTTAACTAACAAGATTTGATTAATATAATTTTTGATTTCCTCAATAATACTATTAAATAAAAATTATATTGTTCTTTTTTTATGATATTTTAACATTACGGGAACACATTCCAATCATCCTGATCGATAGCAACGATCTCAACTACATTCAAACAGGCAGTGGGTGGGCGATCGACTAAGAAATTCGACGACTTAGCATCCGAGTGCCTAGCTCGAAACATCGGAAGCTTATCAAATAAACATGCACCCACACATACGTAACTCAATGATATATTTACGGAACACGTACACACCCAATGCAGCAGACAGCATGTCGCCCGTGTGAACAACGCTATCGTACTATGTACGTATATATATGTAACACTATGTAATTCAATGTTTATATAGCGATATTGCATAAGCTACGCTGATGCGCAGGTACTCTTAGTATCGACTCACCGTATATGAACGAGACCCGATCACACTACCCGATCGGATTACAGGACCGAATCGCAAAGTTCATTTGTCGTAATTACTTTTAAAAGTACACGGCGACATTTTTAAGGAAGCCAGCAGAATTCCGACGGTCGAAAATGCGATGCGATAATATGACACCGGTGTTGTCAAAAGCATGAACGTTATGACACATTCACACGGTGGCCTGTGGCGAGTCACACAGTACCGGTAAAGTTCGTTGAATTTGTTATTGCGTTCTTAGTACCACGCGGCCAGTTATTATTTATATGGAATGGTCTCGACGACAGATGTGAACTTCTGATTTATTTTCGTTGAATTATTAAGACATATTCTTTTATGTTAACTCGAGACGTTTATTTCGACTATGACTTTACAAATTTAGAGAGACGGTTGTCTAGTTAAAATCGACTTAGTTAAACAAATAACCTAGGTGTAAACGTCCTTGTAACGGCGACAATCGCGGTTCATCGCCATCGATTCGCAGCTAAATCGCAATAAATATGATACATTACTACCGAATGACCGACATTAAGGGGAGAGACAGAAAAAAAATCGTCGGGCAGGTGTGTCGCGCAATACTAATGTGCAATCAGTATTCGAAGCGTACGCGCACCGTCCTGTACCTCGTTCCGGCTACTGTGAGTCGATAATGTCGTTTTACGAGGAGGCAGCGGACAGGACGTCGCCGTCGTTACGACCGTCGAGCCTATTACAATGCTACCATACCTCATGCGCGAACATTGTCCACAATAACTGGACACTACAGATATAAACTCATCCATTGTTTTGCTACCATTGACTGCTGCACACTCGATAAATCGATTACATCAATACAATCACCGAAATGTATTCGCTGTGCGTATAGTTCAGGCATCGTTTGAACGTGCAGTGGTAGAGAGAAGTCCATAAATGATTCGAGGCGCGACATCGACATCGCATTATTTCTCGTTGATCGGCCCACCTTACTTCCGATTCGGAAATTATTATATTCCTAGGACTGGATGATAGAAGCGTCATATGAATCGTTGTATTAACATGCCAAACGTTTGTTTCTAATAAATTCGTGAATGTTTTATGAATTCCAGAATGTAGGTTGAGGTGTCTGCGATTCTTGAGTGACCGTGAAACTATGTCGCATTTATACTAGAACGCATATTGATATTTCCTTAAATACATATCGTTTAAATGTTTATATTTTATGTCCTTGTTCACATTGAGATATAAGTAGGTACATGAAAAATAACCGATTCGTCCTTTATAAATATTATAAATTGATTAATCTCAAGTTATCTTTTCGATAACAGTTCTTATTGTTATATTATAACAATTATTTCGAATGACACAATTCATCATCATCACCATTTCAGTTGAAACACGTTCACTGCTGGACATAGGCCTCCCCCAAAGATCGCCACAACGACCGTCCCTGTGCTGCCCGCATCCGGCGGTTCCTCGCAACCTCAACCAGGTCGTCGGTCCACCTTTTGCCGGGTCTGCCCACACTGCGTCTTCCGGCCCCATCGGCCATTCTACGAGCTACGTGACCCGCCCACTGACACCTAAATCTAGCTATTCTTAGGGCTATGTCGGTGACTTTGGTTCTCCTGCGGATCTCTTCTTTCCTAATTCGATCACACAGAGAAACTCAGAGCATAGCCCTCTCCATTGCCCTTTAAGGACACAATTATTATTCTTTTACCAAACATTATAATGTCCATATATTTGAAAGAGATTGAAATTTAAAAAAATAGCAAAAATTATTACGTTAGGTATTCTTTTGTATTTTGATTAGGTTTTTCCTTATCCTATATACGTTATACCTTACAGAATGTATGAAAAACAAATTATCGTCACGTTACCCCGATCCAAATTAGATTATAAATAAATTTAGAATTCGATAAGGCTAGCGCATAACAAAAGAGAATAAGAGAATAATAACCGATATAACATCGTGATGGCGTAACGTATAAAATACTACAGTGCGAAAACATGATTAAAAAGGGAGGAAGCGCCCCACCGGACGTTGGGAGGCAAAACCGGCGCCCGCGCCGCGATGCAATCTCAATGCAAAATCGTGGCGCGGCGCGGCGCTCGGTAGCCAACCGCAATCACGGCCGGTGAGAAAAGCGCACCAAAAACGTACACCTTCTGAATATTTAATCACCTTACATTACCATGAAAGTCTATTGTATGAAATGAAATGTAACTTGTTCTATAGATATTCTCATCAAGAACTTATGTAATAACTTAAAATAATTAGTTTTCAATAATCTAGTACGGACAATGTATAAACGTTTATGTATTTAATGAAAACGTGTGTATGTACGCAATTATTCCAATCTCACGAATCTTTACAGTTCACACAAAGCTTTAACAAGATGGTGGCACTCTTGTTAGAACTGTCCTGGTCCTGTCCTGGTCCTGTCCTTTTGTGGTAACTTAAAATTCATGCATCTAGTTATTACTTATAATCCCCTTCACTTGTCAATAATAACCAAACTATATAACGTAAAATGCCACCAATATTACATAATATAGGGCCAAAGAACCTATGATAGTGAATTAAAATAAAAACCACAACATATTAGACTAATATCCAGTCAAAAACTTCTGTATAGAGACTTTATTGGTAATAACATGAAGTAACCGTGTACAAAAAAAATTTATAAACCGAAACACACTTCTAAAGAGAGATCAATTGCTTTGCTTTCTACATTCATATGAATAAAATGTAATGATAAAATAAATTTTAATACTGGAGGAGGAATTCGATCAGTATCAAAGTTTAACGACCAACTAAAACGTTTCACAGGACATCCTAATAGGCGGTTACGTCTTGCTCATTCACGTCGGAAAAGTACAGGCTCTCTTTCATAAATCAATAATATCAGCGAGCAAATGAAGCGGCGAAGGCATGGGTCGACGTTAGCTTAAGTTTTATTGGTATTGGCTGGCGCGGCACCGAGCTCCGTCCGTTCATTTAAAATAACGCGGCGGGCATACAGATGCGACCGCAAATACTACGCTATCGTCTCGTCATATCGACACTGTGTAACAAATGTTCAGTAACACAACTTCAAGTAAAAACTTTACAATATATGTATTATAATCAATTAATCACAGATCGAAATAGGTAGACTATATTTACCGAAACTTCGAGGATGTAAGTACACTTTAACAGTTTTAGTAACAATAATAATTTGTTACATAATTTAGATATTCAAAATGATATAACTAGATTGTAATCTCTAAATTTTTCTGAATAAAAACGTCACTAATGTTATTCCGTAATTTTAGAGAGAAAGTATCCACTACAGTTTACTTCCTTCTTTAAAGTAAAAAATATACCATATACGCAGTACTACACTACCGAGCTTACTAAGCTTAGGTTCTCCGAAAAACCATGATAGACAAAATTTATGACCAAATTAAAATAACCGTATAAATATATGACACCACTTGAGTTGTTGTCTAGCGAATAAAAATATAAATAACTTTTAGCTGTCAATCCAGATATGCAAAAATGCAAAAATATTGCGGAATTTATTTATTGCACAACCCTACGTATGATGTAACTTTTCTGGTGGAAATTATAAAAAATAATTTAATATTTTTTAACAACCATTACTATCTAGACGAGATTACCTCTTACTTATACATATTATGTAAGTCTTGGGATAATGTTATACGGGAGTGTCATACTGTTTAGTTTATATTGAGGTAAGCCTTTATCGATGAATGAAAGCGAAGAAAGGCCTTCGAATAAGTAATATAAAGTACTTACGAATGCATCCTTGTATTTAGCTGTAGATGTGATAGCGTTTTTCGCTTGCGCGATGAGTTTGGGCGCGACATCTTTAGGGTCGGGCACGTTGGCCGTATTTGGCTGGAAAATAATTGGTTATGTTAGATATAAACTAATTAGAAACAATGATAGCACAGCGGTAGCGTGCACGGACACCGCGTCGATCGAATCCCTACAATAAGTTTGAGCTTTCGGTGAAGAAAAGTATCGTGATAAAACCATTGCGGGGTGGTAGGGCTTTTTCTAATGCCCGCCTGGCTAGCTACCACCCTTTTAATGAAATCTGTAGCCAAGCACCAATAGGTGTGTTCTGGCAGCTGCATTGGAGAGTGAGTCCTCCCACTAGGCTTAGAGTGTCACCATTTTGGGTCACATCGTCACTTAACATCAGGCGAGATTACTAACGCACCCGTAGCATCATGTTACATAGCCGATATTACCTTCCTCAGTAAACATTTTTTCAAATCTGACTTTTAGTTCCAGAGATTATCGCGTTCAAACAAACAAACACTTCAGCTTGTAGTATTAGTATAGATAATAATCATTGTAAGTACTAACGGATTCATAATCGCAAGGATTCCCCCAAAGGGAATTTTCTGAGTCGGCCTGACGTCGCTGGCGCTCCATGGCTGCACGGGTTCTACGAGGTGCCGCTGAAGACTGCGAAGGAAGGCTGCCAACCAACAGAAGCAAACAAACTGCCGCACAGACGTTGACGTATCCTGTTGAAATACAAAACAAATTTTATATTATTGAAGTTACAGTTTATGAACATTTCGATTAAAATAATCTTCAATGATACAACGTTGAATTATTTTTACGTGATAAAAAGAGTTAGTAAAATTAATTTACATTACTATCAAATTATTCAAGGTGTTGTTGGCACGCGGGATTAAACTATTCTTTCATTGCGACAAATACTTCTATCTTCTTACGTATGTACAAACTTTTTAAATCTCTAAAACAAAGTACTTAATAAATCAATAAGCTCGTTAAAGCTTTGCCCGTCTAAATTTCGATTTTTCAATCGTCAGATAACTTTATTCAGTGAATAATTTTTGAATTTTGACAGTTGTTCCATGCATTCTCCGTCAAAACGTCTAAATTATTCCTCAAATAAAGTTATCTGACAATTATCTGACGATTGTAAAATTGGCCCTAAATGATACATACTTTTTTTTTCGAACTGATTATACTGTTAGCCTTAGGGGCCCTGGAGCCTTTACGGCTTTTACAGCTTTACCGGGCTTGTTTACAGTTTTACCGGACTTGTTGATACATACTATAATGGTTTCAACTACACACGTTGCTTGTAGATTATAATAACTAGCCTAAAAGTGTCTCACTGCTTGAAAAACGCCTTCTCCTGAAGGAAGGCATCAGCTTAATCACCACGCTAGCCCACGACGTATTGGCGATTTCAAACGCCGATAAATTTACAGTTCTAAAGTTTACCTTGTAGATTTTGTTTGGAATTTGCAATTAATTATAATAAAGTATGTTATTTCTTGATAAGTGTATATAGTTTAACGTTTTGTGTTAGGCACACGCAAAATTATGCGACTATATATATATATATATAGTCGATCGAGTTCTTGCCAGCTCTTCTCGAAGACTGGAATGTTTTCCGAACTAGTAGTAATGTTTTAACATTCATAAGTGCCTTCTAGGATATAAATTGAAAATTATTTTGATTTTTGATATATGTAGTCATATACGAAAACACGGTCATTGCTACCCATAAAGAGTATCTTTCAGATATCATTAATGATAGACATCCAGTCTATAAAATGATATTCATAATATGTGTCACTGTCAAAAAAAAAAACATTACATATTTTTTACAAAAAACATTTTTATAATAAAATTAAAATGATTTTGTATTTAAAGGTAATCACAGCATTCTCGGAAAACAAACTTAAAAAATAAAGTTAACTATGTACATTTAAATTACAAAAATTATAGATAAATGATAATAAGATAAAGTGATAATATGCTGTAATAAGAGAACTTGACAAGACGATAACAACTAAAACAGAGTAACATGTCGAAACTCTATTCCGGGGATAGAGGACTGATATTCCAATATGGTTCTTTTGAATTCCAATCTGTTATTAAAGAATATATCGCAAGTTTTACGTTCCAATATTATGTGACTTAGAAATCTTAATTTGGTAAAGGAGTTAGGTATGTAAAACGTGACGTAATATGAAGTATTCAAGTAATCTCTGATTGAAGAAAGCACACGTAGTTTTTTTTTTTCGTTGAATCTCATTCAATGAAAACGTTCGAGAGCTCGTTCGGTATGCGGCACGCGCGATGCTATCGATTATGGTAATCGTTGGACATCCGATGAATAAATACATCGCGCCCCAGAGGTGGACAGCCTTTGCTAATTGTGCAGTGAACTTGAGTGAATCATAGTGTGCCACTTCGGTGGTGCTGCTGTGTAGACGTTACTCGTAACATTCTTATATCGGTTACTACATCGCGGCATCGTCCTTGCGTAATCAGATCGAACATGTTTTGACGAGTCGGCATTAACCAGTTTTATCTATAACTAGCTATGCCCGCAGCGCTGCTGGCGCGGACTACAAAATACTATCGCTCGAGCGCACGCGCGAATTGTGCTGCCTCAAAAATACTTATTGTCGGTGATCCTTAGAAAGATAATATTTTATCTGAAACTTTTTTGTAGGGCTTTTTAAGATCAAAAATTATGTAGTACATTAATTTAACATATCTCTTATGGTTTACTCAGCGTAAGCCATTTAATCGTCTTCTTTCCGAATTGATTCACTATTATCGTCACTGCTTCTTTCATATGTCACTTTATGTAATAAAATATATCCTATAAACGGACCAGATAGCATAGCTATGAGCTAAAAGAAAACCCATGTGAATCAAATTAGTGGTTTTCTCGTGAAAATAACATAAACGGACAGATAGACAGACAGACGTTGACTTTTATAATATGCATATAGAATATAGATAAAATCATTAAAATCAAATGTTTTTTTTTTTTATTGAACAAGTTAACTACCAATGGCAACTACGAAATAATTTTTTTTAATAAATTCATGTTATAGCCTATTTATTGAGCAAGGTTATAGGTTATATAACTCACGCTATGAAGTTAAGAAGCCGAGCAGTGACCATGAATGTCAGGCACTCTGGTTAGCTGTAGAAAACTACGGGAAGTGAGTAACAATAGCCTACACGGGTACATCGGCGGTGGTCATAGAGAGTTGGTCGGATAAATTTAACACGGATGAAACCATAAGGCACAGTTAGCTATAATATAAAAAAAAATTAATTTAATTATTCCACAATATAGGTATTTTTTATGTTATATTATGTTGATAAAATTGCCAGAATTTCTGAATCCAAATCCAAATTTCCTGATAGATATTTTATATAAAGGTCTCCGATCACGAATATGTCATTAATTTTATCTGTCTGTTTGTAAACTCAAAAACGGCTTGACCGGTTTATATTAAATTATGTACACGGGAAGCTAATGCCATTGATCACTTGATAGGCTATAAGAATTGTTTTAAAGATTAGTACAAATAAAATGATTATAGGCGCGTACGGAGCCTCGGGACATCGCTAGTACATACATATAAATTCAATGGTATATCAAGAGTACTCCACAACAACTAAACTTATAATCTAATATAATATTTTAATCGCATTAACTAACTATTCCCCGTAACCGTTTATATTATTTAAACATAACCCGTAGTGTGTGGACTTCACATTAACATGTTTATGTATCTAATAATATATAACAACGACGTTGTGTCTTGCCTGATTATTGCACATTTTATATTTATTTACCCTTAGTAGGGTTGTATTAACATAACTCAATAGTATCTAATGACACATTTTTTACTTGAAAATACTATTTGAATAATTTACTACCGCCTGCGTAGTTTCTGTATCTCCTAAGTAAGAATAAATATATGAAAAGAAGTCATTTTCATTACAATAATAATAACTCTTAGCCGCAACTGTCAGGACGTCAGAGTCACTTTGTTACTGATGTCGCTATATTTATCGAACGTTCATCGTTAACTCGTTGAAATTGCATAAATTTACTTTAAAAGTATTATTAATTTGATGTGTGATTGACATAATTTTTTATTACATTTTTAACTAGATGCTTTATATTTGCACACCTGCCCTCATTGGCCAAAACAATGTATTTCATTTGCAAAAAAACATAAAATAAACGATCGTATTGTTATTCATTTAAAAAAGGATATCTATAGTTTAGAGCTTATATGGAAAAAGATACCACTATTGCAATATACTTTTACTAGCTGTTTCCCGCGGTTTCACCCGTGTTCAATTTATATCACCAACACACCTTAACTCCCGTATTTGCCTACAGCTTGCCAGATTGCTTGATGTTCACGGTCACTACTCCGTCCCTTAGGATCGTAGCGTGAAATTACATAGCATATAACCTTTCTCAGTAAATAAACTAAATAATAGAAAGTTCCAGAGATTGACGCGCTCAAACAAACAAATAATCTCTTGACCTTTTTTATAACATTACTATGGAATACTGGCGTATTGAAATTGAAGCTTTTCAACTACGCTATTCCTTGAAATAGTCTGCTGAACATTACATTTCATTTCAAAATTTGCTATTCTATTGCTTAAAGTTTATCATTTAAGTTTTGGTCAAGTTTATGTAACGGTACAATAAAAAATTTCCAAAAATTTTACTACTTCCACATACCTACATAATGTTGACTTTTATTACAATCATCTATATGTTAGGTATATATTTTAAGCGATGATGGGTCAGTAGTAGATTGTTCAGATACAGCGTTAATCGACGTGGGTTCGAATCATACAATGAGTCAGAGCTTTTGGTAAATAAACAATTTTAATGGTCGTAGGGTATTTTCCAGCTAGCTGCTACCTTCAGGTTGGAAATCTTTCATCAAGAACCTATAGTTGTATTCCGGTAGCGCACTTCAGAGCTAGTTTCTGTACGCTTAACTTATTACCGTTTTCCGCTACACCGTCACTTAACATTACTTGAGTTTAAATCCAAACGCTAACTAATTACTTAAACTATAAAAAATAATGAAGTTAAATCAGAAATACAATATTTAATAAATCTATAATATAAATCTTCAATGAAAAAAAAACCATATTTAAAAAAAATATCTCACTTTGCAAAAAAACAAAAAATATTTCTTATTAGTCAGATAGAAAGCATTTTTCAACTGTCTTGACTACATGTGTTTATACTAATTTTATGAATCATACGTGTATTTATGACTGAATGTGACTAACATGGTAGACTCTTGCGCTATGTCATGCAAAATGTTTTATTTTCTAAAAAATAACGTTTTACGTGTGAGAACGGTCAATAAGAGATTAAATTTGTATCCAAAGTCAAATTCATCAATACACTCGCACGATGTAAACCATAATGTGTGCGTTTAATTTTTTTCCCAACATCTCGTTAGTGTTTCGCGTCGATTTCGCTCCTGAGCCCGGAGGCACTTCGGCGCGGTCAAATAAAAGAAAATTATAGTTATAGGGCGCTTCGCCGCTTATTATTTAACTAGAGCTTGTGAAACCCCGATAACCGCCCCCTTATTTTAGAAAGAAAGAGATGCCGATATGCTACCGTCTCTCAATACACGATCACACGATTTGCATAAACAAAAAGCATCGAAGCTTTAACTAGCCGTGATTCAGTTTATATTGCCCTCTAATTGACACGATAATAATGTTGTTGCTATTGGAGGTACAAAAGACCGCAAAGGGGCAATAACGATCATGTCAAAAGGAAGGACCGACACAACACAACACGCGTTAAACATACGATCATAACATTTTATTAGTGCGCCGCAACGGTCAAAAGCAAACCAGAGAGCGCGCCGTCAAAAGTTCATTAAAAAAAAGATATAACATAACAGGTCAGCTCATAAAAGACGTGGAGTCTCTGTGGGACATATATTTTCTCCGAGATCATGTTGAGATAGTTAAAAAAAGATGGTATAATTGAATCCTTTCATAATAAAACAAAGTTAAGCCAACTATAAATATCTAGACATTTTTTATTATATTAATATATATTTTTAAAACGTAGATATTACATGTTATGTGATCGATTACATTTAATTTGTATTAACGAGAGACAACCAGTTTTTTTTTAAACTTTATACAAAGTTTAAATAACACTTACACAATATTAATTGCAATAATTTGTGTTTTAAAAAGACAATAAATACTTAATTGCTATACTCCTTGTAACCACAGCATGAACGTGTAGACATTTGAGATAAATAATGAGACTCGATCGAATTCCTTAGCCCATTGAAGAACTGACCGGGCGACTATAAAAACCGTAGATACCTACACGTAGGTAATACACAGGTTATAAGGGGGCATAAAAAAAGCAGGGACCGCGTCGGAGGTCGGACTGACTACCCGAGAAACAATGAGTTCGTTTATTTTTTAACAGCTCGCCCGTTCACAAAAGAAGGCTTCGCGGCATGGAAAAAGAACCAAACGAGACCATCTTGTTAACCTTTTTAAAAAGAAATCGCGCGTCGACTAACTAGAATTACGGCTCGAAAACCAAGAAAAGTTCTGCGACCGGAGCGCCGGACGTCGCAGGCGCTCGCGTAATAATTATGTAAATTTTGATTATTATTGTTATAAATACGTTAAAAAATATGCCGAAAGTTGTGCGCGACTCGTTACCGGAATGCCCGTCAAATTATTGACGACCTTATCTTTTAAGCATCTCGGCATTATTTTTTATTTCCATATTTAAGAGCACAATATAAAAGGGACGTTTCAAATTATAAACTGTACTTTATATTAACTGATACTGTCAAAGTGACATAGGAGAATCAAGTGAAGCATTAACTGTTTTTTAATATGAGACGATTATTTTTGTTGGTAGCAAGCTAACAACCGATGCGGTCGTAAAATTTGACTGCGCATAATAAGTACGATTATCTGGAGGAGAGACGCGTGGCGGCTGGTATCACAAGGCGCGTACAGTGTTACCACACTGCATTAACTGAAAATCACTTTAAATGGTAATATCATCGCAAGACGACACTGTCCCCATCAGAATACGTAAAACAAGTGCGAATTTTTCATTAATTAAATTTTGGTGAACCAAAAAAAAGAATCGATTAAGCCTTTCTGTGTTGCTGACTTTTTATGTCTTTTTACTTATGTGCAATGGTTTTTTTAGGGAATAAAACGAGTAATTAGTTCTAAACCGGGATCGACATCTCGCGCTAAACGGGTGATAGCTAAACACTGCAATTATGAGTCTTGTCTTTACTGAAATAATTGTTGGTAATTGTAGTGGCTTTTTGCCTCGAAATGAACATCGTTTTATGTGAAAATGTTGTTAATGAGCTTGTGGATCGCGGCGTTAATGGCTTGGAAATAGTTCATGAAATCGAGCTAAGCTGTACTAATTGCTGTGACATTGCTTTCTTCTCTTCCTATGTATATGAATTAATTATAAATATACTTGTGTAGTTTTCTTCAAAGTATTTTGAAACCTCAATCTTTCCTAATAATTGACTGAACTCTTATTTTGAAAAAATATAAAGCACGTATTTTTTACTTTCTAACTGAACTACTTAATACCAATTTTCATAGATCTATCTTCAAAAATGACGGATTTTCATACAAACGTTCATCCCCTATTTCACAACTTTAGGGGTTGAATTTTCAAAAATCCTTCCGTAGTGCTTACCTATATAGTGTAAAAGGATAACGCATGCAAATTTTAGTTAGGGCTATGCTTTGATATGTCAGTCAGTCAGTTAGTTATTAATACATGTATATTAATCCCTATGTTTATTAAACATGTGAATAAATATAATTTGTTGTAACTGTTATTAATTACTAATTACTATTGTTGTCCTTAAATAATTACATTTACAAAACAAATATAAAAATTAAAGACATAATTATAAATTTAATACTTAATCAAAAGACCCTAATAGTAATAAATAAATAAGGGTACACAATTTCACATAAGGTCATTTAATTCCAAACTAAATAAGTATAGTATATAGTATAATAGTAAAGCTTGTATAATGGAAACTAAACAGCTGATATACTTTACCTATATAAATATTTAACGCCTAGACATACCACTTATGCTCATCACAAAAATGTCAGTGATATGCGGGGATCGAACCCGCGACTTAGTGACCGACGCATATTACCCATATTAGTGCTTACTACCAATACGCCACGAGTATAGATATAGGTATTACTTTAATTCGCAGCAAAAAAGCGGTGGCGATTATAATTAACGGGATGTACTGTGGTACGTTTTAAATGACATCTTCATTTTGTCATAGCCATGAATGAAATTATTACTTCATACTAGTGCATTTTACGTTAATTAAAGTCCTGACTAACTCCCGATTCCTGGATTTAGTCTCGCATCAACGTTCATTATTTTATGACGTAAGCGACCAAGTGCGTTCTCCGCCAGACATTACTAGCTTATAAGGTTATTTATGTAATGTATCTTCAAAACTTTTTGCTTAAAATTTTCTTGCTCTCTTGATAAACACCTATATGATACTGATCACGAATATCACAAAAAAAAACAATTTCTGAGTGTGTTCTGTTTAATTGTTCGGACCTGACCCAAAATCGACTTGACCGATGATTATTAAATTAAATGTTGTATACGGGAAGCTTATCTCATTCCTCAATTGATATACGCTATAAGAATTGTCAATAATACTTTAGAAAACGTAAAAAAACTGAACAGCTTTTATGAAATTTTGTACACGGGAAGATTTACCTAATATGATAAAAATTGTCGTAAATATAAGGACAATTAAAATTATGAGACGAATATAACTACTGCGTAATAAACGCGTGCGAAGACGTGGCGCACCTCTAAAGTGTAATTTTCAAATCATTGATTTTATTAGCGTTTAGAGCTACCCTTTTCATTGTGTCAAGCTACGGGTAAATACTAGTTTACTTTTGTGCTGCTAAGTGTGCTGTCTATCCTACGGTAGACTATAGTTACTATCCCACGGAAAACTATAGCTACTATCCCACGGAAGACTATAGCTATGCCCGTACTTGAAATTACAAATAATTTCGATTACTGTGACAGCTTTTATTTCGACGAGATTAAAAAAGAATGGAATTAAAATTGAAAAAACGTTATACATAAAATAAGCGTCATTTCATACTACGTTATAATTTATTATATTTATTAAATTGAAATTAAAGTTTTAATAATATTTGCAGAAAAGTTAAAATGTGAATTGTTATTTAATTGCTAACGATAAGCCGATGTGGTTGAACAATTATAAGACAATATACCGGCCTGCCTTTAGGTATCCACGTAAAATAGTATCATTAAAGAATTGTTCACCTTGCTCAGTAATGTCCCTTCCCATGACTTTTTTAAAGTCTGATACAAATCACTTTTATACGTTACACATTCTTCAATTAAATTAAAAAATATTATATAGGGGTAAAGTTTTGTTTGTTTATAAAAGGGGGGGAAATCTCTGGAACTACTAAACCGATACTTTTTTCACTGTTATAAAGCTACGTTCATCCTAAGTGGCATAGGGTATATGCTATTCCATTTAATATAATCATATGGTAATTAAAGCTTACGAAGTAGCGAGCAATCGCTAGCATGTCCTGTTTGTCTTAACCAGAAATTCACATAGCATTATATTTACATTAATAAAAATAAATATTTTTCTCTTTGTTTGTCCCTTAATTATTCTGAAACTGGTTGCGATAAATTTTAAATTTAAAAATTAGTAGAAACATTTTAAAATAGATGGCGCACGAGTAATTTCATTTTAAAGACTAAAACGCAGTCCCGGGGAAAATCTAGTACGGAATAAAAAAAATACATTATTGTTTTTATAGATATATAATAATATAACAAAAAATGATATTGTTTACCTATTTTAAATTAGTGAGCAAATTTTGAAGTGTGTAATCAATTATCTTGCATGATATTTTACTATCAATCTCAAAAATCTAAAACAACGGTGCATGTAAGTTTTATTTTTAGTTCATGCATTAATATATATATGAGTGTGCAGAATTATCTTAAAATGATATTCACTATCAATGTAAACAATAATACGTGGAAATTTAAATTTTACTTCCTGAAACAAAACGAAAATGCAACTTCGATCTTTTGTATGCAAAAATCCAGGACTGCCGTAGCTACGAGTGAAAATACTTGTAAATACTTTCAACGATAGATGACACCCCTTTTGCGTACTATATCTTTTATAACTATGGGTAATGAATATCGAGAACCCAACTTCTGAATAGTGAGCATACTATTCATCTAAACAAAAGGCCTACCGTAAATTTTGGTAATATTCAAATATTATCATAGCGTTTGTTTCACTCAAGTATCAGAAATAAATAAAGTTTGTACTATCTACTTAAAAAGATACGTTTGTTCGTATACAAAATATAATATAGTAGATCCCATGGATTCGGAAATACCCTAGTTGCCTACATAAAATGACTATATTTGCATCGTTTGCATCAGTTAGTCATTCGATGACGTAAATTCAGCATTGATATAGTCATGGATAAGAACGTAGTATTCTAGTAAAAAGAGATAAAATTCTCCGATTAATAATATTTCCGAATGATGCACTAATTTCCCATAGAAAATACGGTTTTCCTCATATTACGTCGCTAACATAAATCAAGCATCAATTACCCACTATTATATATTGACGGAAATTGACGCTTGAATAGTTGATTATTATGATAACTGAGTAAATGTTATATTTTCTTACTCGGTTGGTAAAAATAAGATCGTAAAAGCTAAATAAATTAAAGACTTGCTGGAACGAAGTTCCTTATGGGGCGTTGCGGAGAGGTACCCTAGCCGGCAAAAACGTCCGTAACGTTAAAAAAAGCGTAAGATTTTTATGTATAGTCTAAGTATGATGGCTATACACATACGTTGTCTAATGTATATTATAGAGAACATAATTAAAGCTTAATTATTATTACTCGTGTAAATAGCTGTTTCATTGTATATTATTATTATATATTTTTATAAATTATTGTAAATAAAATAAAGGTGGCAAAATAATTTCGTAAAGTAGTTTTTTTGATTTTATCGATAAAGCAATTTAGTACAAATTCCACTCAAAATTACTTATCCCCTTCGAAGTCTTCATATTATGACGGACAACTACGGAACCCTACATTGTGCAAAACGACACGCACTCGGCAATTTTTATTAATACCATTTTAAAACTTAACAATAGTGACGTTTTATTATACAAAAGGAATGAATAAGGCATTCGGATCCATGTCTTTTATACAAGAGCTAATTGCCTATAACATGAATTCTGACATGCGCACTGTCACGTATTAAATAAAATAAACTGTCTCTATCCATACTACAAGCGACAAAGAACATATTCAAGCAAGAAAAAAGAAGAGTTTTAACCACTGTTAGTGATCTAATGGGTACCAAGTTTTTATATGGCGACACTTAAATCATTTCTTAGCCCTAGATAGACCTAGACGGATCGATAAAATTAATTACGAAATAATTCTCTCCATGTATGTGGACTGTGGACTAAAGAGATAAGTGTCCCGCGGTTAAAGGCATCTTATCATGTCATTGGCACATTGCATTAAAAAATTTGTTATTTTCCTGTGACAAATATTATTTCAATCAAGGAAAAATGTAAGCAGCAAAATAATTAATTAATTAAATTATTAAAGAGTAATTTATCATTTAGAATATTAAAAAAAAACTGAATGTAAACTAAGCAAGGGAAACGAATATGTCCAAAAAAGGACAGAAGTATGAAAAATAAATGAGTTAACATCTACTGTTTTATACTCTTTTTGATGGATATTTTCTTATTAAAAAAACTTTTAAATAATATACAGTATATGATTCATTTAACTTTCACAAAATTATTTTTTAATAATTTAATTCGTAAATACGCATTACTATAAAATTACATTATCCTGTAATAATTAATTTCATTGGTACGGTATAATTTTATTGGCAAATTTAAATAACATATTAAGTTAAATTTAATAAAATTAATCTCAAATTCCCGCCCTTAAGTGTAGAAACATTTAGTCAGATATGCGACCACAGTAAGAGTACGTTATTTTAATTACACTTTGAACCAAGTTATTTAGCTCTGATCATCGTGTTTAACATCATAAAAAGCGCCGAGTAAAGTTTTTGCGCGTAATGAAATTGTAAGCACGGGGAAAAGACAGATGGACACCGAGATTGTGACGTGAGAATTGTGTTGTAATTATTTACACGGACCGGATACATAGTTTATAAATAACCGCTGAGCTTTTGTTATGATAAGTGACTTATTAGGCACTACACTTGTTCTTATATTACGGCAATATTATTTATTTCGAATGACATCCGCTCATGTGAGTTTGTTTTTTTTTCTACGCTCTCATATATAGACAAGTTGTATAACACTAATTTACTGAATATTATTTAAATACTTTCGTCACTAACAGATATGTCGTATATGTAACATAAATTGCCTTTATGTCAGACAATAAAATTGTAACATTCGGCTTGCTTTACACTGATTCAAAGAACAATTGTGATCAAGGCGATGGTGATTACAATTAGATTTTTAATATACACATATTATTTTCATATTGATGTACCTACACAAGATATAGACAAACGTTTCAAGCATAAAATATTTTTATTTGATTTTTTATTATTTTATTTTTATTTCGTCTGTTTTATTTCAAAGAAAATTATAAAAAAAAACTGTAGTAAAATTATTCAAAATGTTAATTATCATATTCATTTTCAGATTAGTTTACACATCCTGAAAATGTAAATGCAATAATATGATAAAGAACTTGGTTAATCTATCAAGGTAAAATATTACATTATTTATGTAAATTATCCTTTTGCCTCTGTTTAAATGTAATCTATACAGTGTGCACATTAGTTAGTATTAATTATATTAATAGTTAGAAAAATGAAATAAAATATCTTACTACTTCTGGCTGCACTTGATTTGTACGGGCGAGATTTATCCATAACATCACTATCACAGTCACTGTATTGACTAATTAATCTAGTTCTGGTACATTGTTCACATCCGGACGGTCTGTGATTTGATTCCGGACATTGTGACGCCGGACACACCTCACGCTGGCAACAGAATACCCTGGACACTTCCATCTTGAACCTTACTATAACCGTTCCGATATATCTATAGCACACGTGCGATATGTTAGTGTTGTTGTGATCCATTACAGATGCGATCGCATTTAACATCCCCCAAAATTGTTACGATGTGGCACGCGTGGTGTCGTGTCAGAGACTAAATGAATTTGTGTGACCGCGCGTAAGATAAAGGCTAGTGTACACTGAGCCACGTGTTTACAGGCAGTGGGGGGCATTTACGAAAGGACGAATCACCGATGGGGTTCTCCCGTGTAGGCAAGCCGCGGCCGAAGGTGGGCGGCGACCGCGGAGGGCGGATACGATGCCACCCAGTTGCACTCGGCCTTATATGCCTCGGATCCCCTTTTGGTCCTTATCCCAGTAGATAAGGGTTGACTTTTATGTTCTGATTTTTGCATTCTTGCGGTTAAAAAGTTGTTTGCCGACATCTCGTTAAGGCCATCGAGGCTTTCTACGGGGTTTTTACGCTGTGACGCAGACTGAAACTTTTAAGAAGTTTACAAATGAATCACTTCAATTGGGTTACAGGCTTAAGAGAAACGTTATTTGTAATATTTGGAAAATTACTAGGCAGTAATATTCCGAATAAAATCTTCCAACGTCTATTAAGTTTATAATAAAATAATGACAAAGTTTATTTTAATATAAATTCAATTATTCCAATACTGAAAACAAGAATATTTCCAAAGACCATGCTGGAAATAATTACTCATTTTTAATTCTTGAATTGATCTCAATATCCTGCAACATTTACTTACGTCTCAATACAGAGGTACTTACTGGTATTTTTTTCAAAATATTACTAATAGGTATGCCATGATTATTAAATCTCTTGAGTTTTTATTTTGCGGATGTCTGACGCTAATACTTAATACACGGTCCGAAGAATCTTTCTTTGATAGTTATGTCATCTCTTTTTTACTATAAATAATAATAATAATGTTATGTATAGGTACTGTTTTATAACCTAAAATTAAATACATGAGATATTAAAAAATCAATGTGTCTGTAATTCATGTTTTTTTCTTTACTATTAATAAATTAATACACAATGTTTATGTATGAACCGTGTGTGTGGGATTGCTTTCGTTGTGCTAAGACTGTGGGCGAGTAGATAGCCAATTAGTGTTTTCATTAATTATTTTATCAAGTTAATAATTAAGAGCATCCTTTAAGTCGTATAATAATAATCATAATAAATAATGAAGTTGGGTAATATTTCACTGTTTAATTTTAGCAGTTATAGCGAATCTGTATCATCGTTAAATAAACCAAATACGTGGTACATATCTAAAAATATCTTTTGATAAAAAAGTGCGCTAATCAATCTAGAACTCTCGTTTTCCCGAAAAAGATCCTAAAAGGGCACATGCAAAAGATCGGAAGTTGAAAAGTCGGTACTATTGTTCCACAGCGAAGATGTTTTCATTATTAACTGAACAATACAAATATGCATGGATTTCTAGTAGGTGTGGTAATATGATTGTTTTATTTTTAATTAAATTATCCTTGATTCTTAGGCACGCTATCGGTCAAGTTTAAATTCAACAACTAGTTACTGTTAAGTTTATAATTATTTTTTATTTAAACGATACTTATCTATGTTTGTTAGTATAAGAAAACAAATGCATACTACCAAATTACCATCGACAGGTGAAATTCCTAACTAATTTAACAGTATGAAATAAATATGAACAAAATAAAATGAATATTATTAAATACATAGTTACATGTTTTAATTGGATTCCTTATTGAAAACCAGTAGTGATAATAGAACAGAAGGCCGTTTGTAGTAGCGAAAATTATTAAGTTCTCATTGACCGAATTACGATCTTTATCGTGTTAGCGATGTACTATATCGCTGATCATAAAGAACATCGAATGTTATAATCTGTGAACAATTTATCCTAAAGAGGTTTACCTACCTACCTACCTGCCTACATAAATGAAATCCATTTACCCTTACGATGCAGGGAAAACCCTGCCAGTTATATGTCACGTTCTAAACTGATTAAAGGATTACAATATTATGTATGTTTCAATACATACAAGTATAGGTATACTATAATGACAAAGGATATCCTTTTTGATTCATTCATAAAATTAGCTGCTACAATAAACAATCGACTTCATATAAAATTTGTAGGTAAACGTCGTCATCGTCACCGGCGCCAAGGAGCTATACAAAATGACTAATTAATAAATAATCCAATAGGCATTCGATCTCGCGGTTTCTTCATAAGCACACCGGAATATTTAGATTGGCATCTGTTAAAATTTCTCCAGATCTTTATTTCACTTTGACTCATATCGCATACACGTAACTTCTTATAGTTAGTCACTGAAGTATTCAGTTGACTCAGTAATATTGTAAACAGAATGTGTTAATACTCATATTCTTAACTAATACGACAAAAAAATACGTAAGACCTACGCGTGTTTCTTAATCCTCAACTCGAATGAATTTCTTATCTATTAGACGATATAAAATAAATCGGTTTACTTCCGATTAATACGAAATACTTAGTTTTCAGCTGAAATTTGAACACTTATTTACTCAACGGATGATCTCACAATGTTCGATTCATTTCTAAATATTATAAACACTTTTAAAAATAAAATAAGAGTTTAATCACAATCGACGGCAATTCGCTAAGCCTAAAAGGAAGCTGAATTTCAAGTTTAGCTGTTATAGAATTCAAACCCGCCTGTTTGTACACCCGAGCTTAAAATTGTCCAATCATCATTTCAAATGCCTTATTGATAAACAAGCAAGTTTTACTGTCGAACAAGTATCATAAGGTGGATCATTCAATGAATGATAGTGATGTCTTGAAGTGACTCCTGTATACCGTGTAAAATCTACTAAAAATATAGTGTAAAAAAAACAAAATACCTATTGATAACCCTGATTGAGTTTATTGCCGACTCTTCACGGTGACTGGGACATTTTCCGAACTGGAAGTAGTGTTTAATTAAGTACGTGTGAATTTATCTCGATTGAGTGAGATTTTATCTCGATTTTAGGTATGTGATCAGGTTTAAACATGACAAAAAAAAATAACGAAAATCACATGTTTTTCTGCCTAAAAACACTAACCAGAAAATAAAGTTTATTACTATAACAATAACACAAACTCATTGATACCAAAAAAAAACTCATTTACGTTATTATCGCAGAATTTGTATTGATTATTTAACACGGCATTCCAAATATAACAAAAAAAACTGTTAATATTACATTTACTTATCCAAACAGAAAAGCCAGTGATAATACTTCATCGG
Organism: Saturnia pavonia; assembly: GCA_947532125.1. NCBI lineage: Eukaryota > Metazoa > Arthropoda > Insecta > Lepidoptera > Saturniidae > Saturnia > Saturnia pavonia. Next base: position 13,150,318 of record OX383904.1, read on the forward strand.
ATTTAATATCATCAGGTTACTGCATACTGTATATCATTTCTGGTTGGTAGGACATGATAACTGTGTCCGAATGAATCGCGACCATAATACAAAAGGAGTTAGTTACACCCGTCATAGTGGCATGTTTAGGCACGTCGCGTTTCGTGATCAGCCAGTGTATATACAATAATAAAGGGGGTTGGTAGGGTAGGGTAAGGGTATATGGTAATAAATCCGTCACAATGACTCTCTTTTATTTTGTCGCTTATAGAACTGAGCCAGTGTTTAAACTGTTGCCAAGAATCCTTCAGGCCGTCATGCTAGCGACAACCATAACTTTACTAGGCTATTTAAAAAAAAACAATCTCATAATCACGTCTTCAAACCGCTACCGAAAAAAATACCTATGTATACTTTATAGTGTAAGTAATTCATTGTAATACATATTTATTATCGCTTGAATTATTGTAAATTCATTGTAATATATTAAGATGACATAACACTCCAATGGTTCACCGTTAATCATGCAAGTTATAAAATGTTAATGAACATCAAAGTAAACAATGATTACGAGGTATGACGACTTCTGCAAATTTCTTAAATACCTGTATCGTAAAGTAAACTATATGCCTCATAATTGTATCTTACCTGCTCCTTAAACAATGGTTCGTTATTTACCTATTTGCGATAATAATTGCGCGCTTTGACGAGTAAAATTAAACACCATTATATATTGGAAGTCTTCCTAGAAAGCATTAGGATTTCGTTAATTACGTAATTATGATTGACAGAGTGCATAATAAGAATCATTTTTTTTTAAATATAATTATTTTAACTGAACAAAAAATCGTTAAGTAGGATTTTAATAAATGAAATAAAAAATAATCATAATTTGTATGTAGCGCTTTAGAATAACGTATTTAAAAAATAATGACATCTTATTATAACGAGGTAATCTTCTTTCTTTATGGAAACAAAACTTTCCACTTGAAACCTCAAGCGATCTACTATTTAATTTTACATATTTAGGTTTTATCTATCAAATATAGGCACTCTTTATTAACTCACACTATTTCGCTAGAAACACTCAAAACAATAATATATAGCAGAAATGTCATCTATATATTTCTTGTTAGAAGATACATTCCATAAGAGATCATCAATATAATGCTTAGACACAAGAACCACCTTGCTGATTGAACATATCTATATTGTATAAAGTTCTCTGATTGACGTTTATTATAAATAACACTGTTATGAATATGACATAAGAGACATTTTTGTGTCAGTCTGTTTTGATTTAACATAAAAATGCCTTGATTGATCTTTCTGAAATTCGCACATAGAAAGCTTATGTTATTCTTCAATTGATAAAGTTCATAAATTATTAATAATGTGAATTAAAACAAAATTACGAGGCGGAAATAATGACTACTTAGTAAAAGCGTGCAGAGCCGCGGGGCTTCGATAGTATTTAATAAAATTCTTGAGGCTTACTAACGGACAACGCATAACTTAAACCGGCCGAGTCAGGACTAGAACCATAAAATTTAACAAACGAGTTTTTATTTTGAACATTCTAAGGATTTTTGAAAATTCAATACGGTTGGGGGGGGGGGAAGTGGAGGGTAAAAAATAGGCTTATTTCTGTGATGTTACACGGCTACGTACTTTTTTTTACTTGACAATTAGTTATGATAATTTTGGTGACGCGTGAAAGGCAAAGTAACGTCGTGATTATTTCCAAATAATATAAATATTACAATAATAAACAAATCTTAAATTCACTTGGCAACAACTGATAGCGAAGTCATTTGAACTTATGCCAAACGATTTTCTGTCCCTAATCAGTTTCAGATTTATGTTTTTCGTTAAAACACGTTAAACGTTAAAACAAAAACGTTTTTGTTTTTATTTCCTATATCAGTTTTCTCGTTTGGCCACAGTTTCACCTAATGTTAATTTTCGATATGCCCCAAGATGATAACACGCCAAGCCTAGTGGGGAACTGGCTTTCAAGTGCAGCGGCCTGAAAACACGTATAAGTTCTTGGCGACAGGTTTTCAACTCGAAGGTGGTAGTTAGCCAAGCGGGCATTAGAGAATGCTCTACCACCATGCTATAGTTTCATCGCCATGTTTTCCTTCACCGGAAGCTCAAGCTCATTGTAAGTATTCGAACTCACGTCGATCGACACCGTTTCCGTACACGCTACCACTGAGCTATCATTGCTGGTTTGAAAGAGTCGAGACAATTAATCCGCCATTCTTTCTGCCTACCCTAATAGGCAATGCCGTGACAATACATAAAAACACTACATTACGATAAATGCATAATGTGTCATCTGATAATCGATTGAAATTTAATATTCTTCAAATTGATATTATATGTAAATATATTACAAGTAAAAATTGTGGAATTACAATATCTACATCAATTTATCTGATAAGTGTACAAGGAAAAAATAATTGCTAAAGGTTCGTAGACAGCACGACGTCGGACCAGTTGGTATGTTACGTGTAATTTCTTATTAAAGTAGTATATACATTGCCGTTATCAACAGGAAACTCCCAGCTGATACAGCACAGGTGTCTGCATTGTAGCGCAATGTTCATTCACAGAACTAAGCACTGACGTAACTCATCTTCCGGTTGTAAACGTAGGTGGTATTTAACCGAAATTGAGATTGGGATACGTTAGCTAAGTGGCTTTAGCATGGCTCCACAAATACGTTCAACGTAATCAATAATTTACCTTCGATGCTATTATATTATATGATATAAATTCTAATATTATAAATCAATTCGGAAAAAGACGCTTATGAGGCGATCAAATAGCTTACGCTGAGTAAACCATAAGAGATATATTAAATTAATGTACGACATAATTTTAGATTTTAAAAAGAAATAAGAAAAGTCAGTGACTGTAAGTTTATCTTCTAAGAATCACGCGTAATAAGCATTTTTGAATTTGCCCACTTCGCGCGTGCGCTCGACCGACAGCATTCTATAGTCCACGCGAGCGGAGCCGCGGGCACAGCTAGTATGTTATAAAACTTGATAATACTAAAAAACATAGTGATAGCCCTGCATTCCAAAATCTCTAGCACTTTACTTGATTGCCAGTTCCTTTAGACTTTGTAACCATATAATTTGTACTGAACCAGTGTTACTTATGTTTTTTTCTTACTTATTTCTCTTTATTTCTGTATGTTCTTATTTTAGTGTAGGACACAATTTACACTGGTATAGTCGTTAAAACAATCATTAACATGTTAGGACATATCGTCACTTGACATCAAAACTGAAATTGCGGTCAAATGCTGAACCTACGAAAGTAAAAAAAAAGAATTATAAACGCATTACTAATTTAGAACATAAACTACCTGTTAGAAAAATTGCAACGTTAATTTCGTAGTATCATTACGTCATATTATTGTCGCATACGAGATGACAAAATCATGATAACCAGTACAATATAGTGTGTCACTCATTAAACTGACGTTCCAAAATCCCGAACGATTCATAACCGTTTAGAGATGACAAGTGTTAAAAGTGGCACCACACCTCTTTGCAAACAATCTAAGCAATCAATTGGTCATGCGCACGCGTCACTTAATTTACCGATATGAATTCTTTATTTACATATAAATGTATACTTTGCGCAATAGATTTGAATATCTACGCGCTACATGGTATTTATGGTGTATAAATCAAAAATAAGTTTAAATAGTTAAACATTAGTTAATAGTTAAATAGTTTAAAAAGTTAAAAAACTTAAAAACATAATTGAAGCAATAATGGCTGAGTGGAACGACTTCGCGTCGATTGACGTGAGTTCGAATCCCTGCAATGAGCCTGAGCTTTCGGTGAAGGAAAACATCGTGAGGAAACCATAGCATGGTGGTAGAGCTTTTTCTGATGCCCGCCTGGCTAGCTACTACCACTTACCCTCAAGTTGAAAGTCTGTCGTCAAGCACCAATAGGTGTGTTCCAGCAGCTGCACTTGAGAGCCAGTCTTCCACTAGGTATAGCGTGTTATCTTGGGCCACAACGTCACTTAATATCAGGTGAGATTGTAGCCACTACGCCAAACACATAACGATAAAAAAAACACGCTTTAAATACACAAAAAATTTAAAAAACTTTTTAGTCTTATAATAACATCTCGTTACCAAGCGAATCAACGAGCCTTAACTAGAGGGGTTTACTAGTAGCCACTGAAATGTTCCACTATCCACCTACCAGCCTCATGATCAGATCAGTTCCAAAATACCAAATTATAGTGTTGTCATTCGAACTACATATACATATAAAGTTTCATTTCGATTCGACAATTAGAAGTAGCTTAAAATTGACTTCTAAGATTTTATTACATTGTTCGTTAGTTAATAGTAAAGTTATAAAATTATTGTATACGCTAGTAAGAAGTTACACTTCGTTGCCGTAAGAAAATAAAAATAACTCTAATATTTTTATCCCGCTTGCCAATAACATTATGAAGTTAGCCATAAATGATAATAAGGTTAATTCATTTTATTGACTTTTAATTTATATTACTCAAGACTTTATAATTATATAAAAATAGTTTTACAGTGTATAAGCATAAAAAGGTTTCTCTTTTTCAAATCTAATATCCAATACTATCAAGAAAGCAATTATTGATGAAACGGACGGATGCTAATAAAATTTTACATTGAAATCGATTATGTCATGGAATATGATATAGAATACTTTTTTATCAACTAGCGAAACTGGCATCAACTGCCACCACGGCCAAGTATTATAATTCTGTTATACTATGACCAATTCATAAACTTTAAATTTAACTAAATACTTAAATCATTGCCAATGTTAAAATAATTATGCATTTGTTTAAATGTAATTAAGTCCAATCCATATACATTGAAATTTTTCTTTCATTGTTAACGTCTATATTATTTACTATTGGCTTACTAATTGAAACTAACGGATAATAAGAACTTTCCTAGAAACTTTTATAACTCGTTTATTTGTAAAGCAATATGTTTAACAGTTTATAATCGAATTTAGATTACAGACACAATATCATAATTATTAAAATATTGTATTATAGGGTCCGCGTACTGACTTATGTAGGCCTGACCGTAGAAGTAAGCCTGAGTACACAAAATAGGAAAGAATATGTACATAAAGGAATATTTTTTTTTGATGTCTGAAGAACGCAGTAACTCTCCACTTCTCTACTTACACCAGTAGAGAAGGGACTTGGTAATCTATATTAATAAAGTATTTGTGTCTGTAGATAGGTACATGTATTTTTTTTCCTATATAAAAGATACTGATCACAAATATGACATTTAAAAATAAGTCTTCTTTCCGCTTATATGTCTGGATTTAACTCAAAAGGGCTTGACCGATTTTTATGAAGTTTTGCACACGGGAAGCTTAGTATACCATCGGTCAATTGATAAACTATATAAATTTCTATTAATAATTTTACGATTCGTACACAAATAATTTTAACCGATTTTGATGAAATTGTGTACACGGGAAGTATTAATCAGTCCATAATAATAGGTTTTAAGAACAGTTAAAATACTTTTAGAAATCGTAAAAAATAACATATAATTTTTTTTTCATACTCAATCGATTCTGAAGAAATTTCGTTTTTTTTGTATTATTATGCGGAACGGATTAATAGGCTGTATGAATCGTAAATAAGATTTACTATTAGAAATCTTAAAAAAAATTAGTAAAAAAACCTATAAAAACTATCAACCAATTTTTATAAAAAAAATGACACGTGAATTACAAGTCATTCTAAAATTGATAAACTTCTTGAATTGTCATTATTATGAGTAAAAATAAAATTACGTGACGAAACTAATTACTGTGTAACAAACGCGTGTGGAGCCGCGGGGCACCGTTTACATTTCATATAAATTCATAACCTTAATAACATTGAATAAATATTGTAAAACAGATGTGGCCTTCGGTTTTACTCGCGTTTAATTCTTTTGGTTCTCATCGGGCGGCCTACCCGTTCTCGGCTCTCAATACCGCGCGCCGAGCCACACGGCCCGCCTGCAATAATACTTCGTTCTTGCTTACCGTACTTTCTTACCTACACTGTGTACGGTAGTTAGTTGCTCCGCTCCTAAGAGTTGTGGTGTAATGTTAGTCCTTCGACGGTAAATAAGATATACAATACAAAAATCACTTTTGAAATTTGGCTGGTGCTTCCAGGCATATGGACTATATATAGGTGATATAGGCCACGTAGTGTCGCTTCATACGAACGATTTCGTCACTTGCCGATTGTTGTACGCTTGCGTATAAACAAACGAAGCTCTGTCCATGGAGCAGCAATGTCGCATATGAAAGCGTATTGCAGTCAATTTTGTTCATATATTACTATGCAGTATCCTTGCCTATATAATAATGTAATATCGGATTACTCAAGGAAAGATATCAAGTTAGTGTTTTTATCGATGTATGAATGAAGCCAATAATATCTACGTCTAATTCGTCGTCTTCTAAAAGCGTATGCTATAATCACACCGTAATTATCACTTTACATTTTTTCCCAATGAAAAATAAAATATTTAGCAATAATAAACTAGAAAGAAATGGCCTATAACAAATGTAGCTCGCATGAAGTTTGTATGATATTACATGGACACGACTGAGATGCAAAATACGACTGTCGTCATTTGCAGCATTCATGCAACCCATTCAAATAAACAATCTCTTGAGCTTTATAATACCTATTACATTAGTTTAAATATAAATCGTGTATACAAACTCAAAGCGGGTTTACGTTCTTTTTTCTTGAATGAATTACGCACCAGTTTAAAGTCAGTTCAACGTCAATATCGACGCTACGCTTAGATCCTCGTGTAATGTTGACATTACCTTTTAAGGACCTAACTATTTCGAAGCTACAGTTATTTCTGGAACTGTTACGTTTCGCGCTATTTTAACTCGTATTATAAGAATAACTGCAGTTAATAGGAAAACTATATTAGAATTCTAATTGATTGACGCACTTCATTCAGATATTCTTACTGAGTAAATATTATGTTTATTTTATGTTTACTATTAATAAATGCTGTAATGCACTATGTTTTTTTATTTCACGTCGAATTTATCATATATTTTTGGTCTGCTTTTTAAATAGAAATCAATTTGTGTTAACCATTTCAGCTATATATAAAATCTATACATAAATAAATGGATGTTCTTCGCATCCAAATTTTGTATCTTTAGTTGTTTATCGTTTAATCACAATCTCGCCTTATCTTAAGTGACGCTGTGTTTCAGGATAGTAACACGATAATATTAGAGGGACCAGCACTCAACGCCAGAACACAACTATAAAGGTGCTCGAGGACAGATATTTAACTTGAGGATGTTAGCTAACCGTGCTATGATTTCATTACCATGTTTTCCTTCAAAGAAAGTACGCTTATTGTCCAACACGCTATCACCGAACCAAAAGCTGGACATTTTAAATAATTCAATTACCAACTTACGTAAAAAAACACACAAACAAACTTACAATCTAGATGTAGGTGTTTCAAAACAAAATCAAACTTTGATTAAAGTTAAAGTATGGAAGGATTATCTTTTACACATTAAATAAAATATATTGGAATGCACACTGTCACTATAAGTTATTATGAAGTTTAAAGAACAACTGGATAAAGCATTCATGTTTCAGGTTATTATATTGTCGTAAACCGAATATGACCAAAATGACACTTACGTCATGTAAGACCTAGTTTGTGTAGATTACAAATCTTTAGTTTCGGACGTTAACCTGTACGTACGTATAAGCAACTAGATAGACCCATCTAACCTGAATTTATCCAATATATTGAGGTATGAGCACAGCCCTTTGGTAAGTTGCAGACCAAACTTTAAGATTTTAAAATTATGAACGAAGTCGAGGGTCATAGACATAGATAGACACAGGTCATATTATAGTCATAGGGTCATTGTAAAAAATGGCTTATGGAGTTTATTTCTTAAGAAATTTATTCCATATATTATAGTCCGCGGTACGTAAATTATAGATAGGGAGCAAAATCGAGAATTAACAAAAAGTGAAGTCGTTATGTTTCCCTCCCGCGCAACATATTCGCGCATCGTATACTAAACGCATATATATGCGTATACTTTTAGCTTAGACCTCTACAGACTAGCGTTTGTCGAGCGTCAGTTTTCCTCCAACGTTCACGTCGCGTGCCTGCATAATGCAGCGCTCGCATCGTGTACACGCAGCGTGCCTTCTTGTAGCAGGAATATAACGGAACGCGAGAATCGCGACGACGCGGCGATGCGGCGACGATACGAGTATTGCGTTCAGCAAGCGCACAACGCGAATACCATGTACGCGCAGCGTGAGCGCTGTTCAAGCGTTGGACAAGTCCCTCCGAACTTGACATATAGCTGCGTCGCGTTCGCACATATGTCCAAACATAACTTTGCTCGCATGCAAAGAGTCCAAAATCGGTTTCTCCCCTGCCTTCTCGAACCTCCAGCCTTCGTTAGAAACATGGACCTCCACAGGGACATGAAGCTCCCCTCTATAGAAGCATATGTGAAATATCTCACTAGGAGATATTTCGATAGCGCTTCGAATCATCCCAACCAAGTCGTTAAAGCCACCGCGAATTACATCCCAAAATAGCTCGATCCCCGTTGTCCAACGTTATAAATGCCGCGAAATCTCTTTGTCGATCCCGATGATAACATAGAGAAAGTTAACGAATATTACGCGTCCGCTCCCGTAACACATGCGTGCTCGCGCCCACACCCACGAAACCACCGTTCTCTCCGCAGGGGACGTACGGTTAACTTCGCTCCCGCACACCCGCCACGACCGCCCTCCTCCGCGGCAACTCCGCCTAGGTCCGATTCATCGGTACGGAGCTCTTGAGCCAAGCAGCCGCTCGCGCGATACAGTGACGCTACATGCACTAGCTCTCACAGACACACATGACACTGTAATATACACACATGCACACCACATAGGTACATAGGTTCTGTAAGGGACCTTTTTTTGCCTAGTTAGACAAAAAAATTCAGACCACTAAATACACATACCTACACATGTTCCTTCCCTCTTCTCAGGGATAAGAAAAATGTATTTTTATTTGCATTATATATATAAATTGTATAAAAATAAGACGAAAAAAAAACGGAATTTAGTTTTTGGGACTCTATTATTTATATTTTTTTATTTAACGACGACCTTAAATGGGTGTACGTGTGGCCAGTACGGCATTGTGCGTACTGGCACTGAAAACAGTTTAGCGCATAAAATATTTTTTACAGCATTAAAAATCGATTTAAGAATTAAAAAAAATATATGGTATTATTTAAACACTTGAAAGAATAAAGCCCCTTTGTAAAAAGATATATCATTTTTTCAAAAACTTATACAATTCCGTTTTCACAAATGATGACATAAAAGTTTAAATAATTTACCAAATTCTTTTTTTCCTCTTGAAGCTCTTCTTATATATATATAATATATACATATAAATTACAATAAACAATATAATAAACTTTTATAAATATATTATACATATATAGATGCGAAAATAGCAATAACAAAACATTTCTTAAAAAATAAAATAAGTTGTAGGCGAAGTAGCTAAGAAATTTCGGATAAATTAGTTACGATTTCCACAAAGTAACTACTTCGACAGTCAAATATATAAGCTTACCCTATTAGTGTCTTGTCCGCGCGGTCACGGAGCATTTCGTGTGATTTATGGTAAAACACAATTAAAAACATAACACTTTGTTTGAATAAGGTTTACGTTAACATTAAAAATTTATTCATATAAATTACTAATTTAATTTAATAGGCCCGGTTTTTTTTATTGAAACTTCAATGTTAATATAGATAACATTTTGGGTAATGAGCTACCACATTATAAAATTAAATATTTTTATATATAATTTAAAATTACCATTTAGATAAAATGAAAGAGAACATGCTAAATATATAACGCACTATTAAAATTTACCATAAACTTATCTTTACTAATAATCGGTGTTTAAATTTGAACACAAAAGTTTCAAATTACTAAAAATATTATTTCTTATAATAGAACTAGCTAGCCTCGAGGACTATGTTCCACCATTTTCAGACATTTAAATCGACCACGATGCCAACTAAAATAAGGTAGAGGTATATTATAAAAACCTTATCCATGTCAAAAAAAAAAGAACCAACTTTGAAGGTGATCGGCCAAACGGTGTTGGAGTTTATCAATCTCATATAATATGTTGTATCAACATCCATTTTTTTTATATACATAGATGCTTATTTCTCGTTGAGAGAAACCTTTAATTTATCATAAATTAGAAATCACGTTAATAAACTGCCTATTGCTGTAATAAATTCTGACGCCTTTTTGTTTTATAATAACCCAATGTTTAACATTCAATTAATAACACGAAAATCAAAACTATTAAAAAATCCCTCCTGCAAAACAACAAGTATGCGAAGTCTTTGTTTAAAAAAATGTATATTTTAGTATATTTAAAACGCTTTTGTTTTATTAATGAACCAGTTATTTAGTAAAAAGTATAAATAAAAGTAAATAGTATAATAAAAGTAAAAATAAAAGTAAGGGTAGTAGTAACAAAATTTTTTTTTATTTTCCGCACTACCTTTTTTGTTTCACTGACGTCACACTAAAACATTATAACCTTACTTCACTCCCAAAATTAAGAGGAATCTAACGACACCAGATATATCAATATGCACCAAGACGTTCAACCTAGAGAGTGTACCAAAGAAATATACATACGTATACTCAAAAGCATTACGTCTTTCTGGGGCAACAGGGTGGGTAAAAAGCTTGGTACAAACTTATTTTGATATCAGTATAGGTAATTATTATATTACGAATCATTATATTTGAGAATAAAGTTTCTTTATTCGTTTCAGAATTGTTGACCGAAAATTGTTGTTTACTGCGTCCATTGCATCTCCTTAGTGTCATAAAAATTTCGCAAAGTATTTTATAGGCTTGTAAAATAGTCAACTTCTGTACAAGGACGATCTTTGTCCGGTCGCTGATTAGTTTTGTTTACCGTTCGTCCCACGTTCAAAGCGCCAAACTTTCACTACGTTATATATGATGCAATAAATCGGGGTATTGTCCTATTCAAAGGGTCCCATTTGTTTTTGTGCTAACGGTAGTAGAATTTAGAGCGCTTAGGAGTCTCCAAGGAAAAACAGACATTTAAAAGTTCACTGTTATTGTTTAAGCTTTGCTGTCGGCTATATAAAACGAACGCTTACAATAGCGTGCATTTCGTACGCAACACAATTAAGTCTGTGACAAGAGGGTGCAATGAAATTTTTAAAACGGCGTGAATAAAGGTATCACTGGATGTTTGATAGATTGTTCGACAACAATACGCCCCCTTTCCGGTTGGGTAAAAAAAAACCGAAGTCGCTCAAACCTCGGACATGTTACGACACGCGGATAGCCGTGTCATGGTTAAGGTTGTGTGGCAATTTCAAGGTGAATTGATCTTGTATTGAGATGTTTTTCGGTTGTCAAACAAGATTACGAGGTGATTCGTGGGCCGAGAGAAAGCTCTAATGATGAAAGATATATGTAAATTGTGTAATATTAAATGTACTATTTATTAAGGTAATTAAACAGTTTAGAATACTTTCTAAACGTAATACTGCTCATTATAAAACTTAAAAATGTTATTGTTTATTGACGGAAAATATTTCTGGTATATTAAATATTGCACTTAGAATATTCCTATACACATCTCCTTGAATCATAATTTATAAGCTTTAAAATTTAAACTCTTGTTTTTTTTATTCAAATTATTCTAAACTTTACCTAGCATTATTATACATAAAGCCGTGAATATGCTTCTTCGACTTTTAACTTCTTACTTAGAACTTAGAAACAAAATCGTAATCAAAAATACTCTTTAATTTAGGTCCTGAGTAGGTATTAATTGATTAATTAGTAAATGTCAAAATACTACGACCAATTCGGTAAACACCCCAGTCATCGAGCAGAGTCGGCAAAAATTCGATCGGAATTATCAATTTTTTTGGTAAATGAACTAATGTTTGAAGTTAATAATTATATTATTTTTATTGGATCTACAGAGAGGGAGTCATTTTCAGATATCTTTCACGTAATTATTCAATCTATGACAACCTTATGACTTTAAAACATGCTTGATATGATTATTAAACTTATTGTCCGGCAAATCAGTAATGTGCTTTGGAACCTTATTGTAGAATATATAAAAAATTGGTCTTACTGAATCTAAAATATGATATAACTATATGTAATTTATTTCTAGTATTAAAATTCTGCCGGCCGCTGAAAATATCTTGACCAATAAAATTTTTGCGAAGATTAATTTAATTTTCAAGGATATGTTGCTAAGTTTCGTTAGGACTAAATTTTTATTAATCAATCTAAAATTCTCTATATAATTAACGTTTCAGATTTGAATAGCTTAATATTATTTATTTAAAAAAAAAACAATTTGCACGTTATTATTAATCACATGCCATTTAAAAACCATTGATATACCTCCTAAAAAAATTGAAACCATTATCGAATTACACATAAATATCAGTAGCATATTCACGAACAAATTAACTTGCTTACGAAACACTGAGTCAATGCGGATCGAGGAATGATCGAATGTGGGACAAATCGAGATTTTATGCAACGAAGCGACCTATTACTATCTACATTACTACGAGACACGGAGTAACGCATTCGATGCGTAATCAAATAATTGCCGAAGCGCTACGCGACCCGCCTCGCGGCGTCTTAATATTCTCTTATTTTCCATGTGTGTAGATAAACTTCTAAGAATACAATCATCGTAAAAGTTTTCAGCGTGGTATGTGATTCGAAATGGCAAGAATATTTATTTTCAAAACAACTTTTTTATATAATATCGCGGCAAACTAAAGTAACATTGTATCTGATGGTAAACACAGGACCATTTAAAACAATAGCGACAACCGAAAGATCCTCAAACTATCCTACGTAAATAGAAACTGGGTATGCACCGGCTAATCCCAAAATACGACTCGCATAAACGAATCACTACGACGTGACGGGCATTTCACCATATGTATGGTGGTCGCGTCAAAGTCTGGTTGTACAGCCTTCCCGCTAAATTTTCTCTTACCTTACTCAGCCGGATGCACCACGTGAATGTGAGGATAATATTTTTTCTCTAAAGTTTTGTAAATTTTACATCACAATTACACCATATTAGTATCTTTATATTTCCCAAAATCAATAATAATTTAATAAAAATTGCAATCGGTTTCAGGTCACGACAGTGAATCACCTCAATCTGACCAATATCAGCCTCTCAATGGATTCTGTTATGTAAATGTTATGGGCTACGAGCTACATGCATTGTGTCACATCATGTCTATCATAAAGTGGCTACGAGAATTAAATTCATATTTTTTTTTGTGTTCCAGTGCTTGTTACAACTTATCATGCTACAAGCGATAAAGATCTTAACCAGTAATGTATATCGTTTCGATCGGTATTCATAAGAATCTGTCATAACAAGTGACGTCAAAACAGAGGTAGAATATTACTCAATTTGGAGGTCATATATTTTTAGATCAACGTTCAGAACTAAGAAGTTATTAGTCATCCATGTCTTGCAGGATATGGTGTTTCCCTGCATTGCAAATCAGTTTGAATTCATATGTAAGATGATTTAGCGATTCCTAATAGATGCACGCACATAAAATTATTATGAACTGTGTCTCACAGTAAAGTTGGAATTTACAAAGATTATTAGCAGTTTTATATTTAGAGTATGTATATTGTACTTTTGTAGTACAAAGTGTGTGAAGTATGAATTAAAGTGAGATAATTAAGTAACAAAACAGTCTTATCAAATTTAAGTTAATATTCAATTATATCGTTTTGGATATAAAATTTAAGTTTTCTTACAATATGGAATATGGCATAAACTTATTACCAATATATAAACAAAGCTTCGCTTTTTATTTTTTGTTTGATAAGTATTTTTATATAATAGGGAATATGCATGTAGTTTAAGTATAGGTAAAATATTTTTATTTGCAATCTTTATTACTGTAGAATTACACCTATAACGTTTTTTTTCTTTATTCATATTTTGTTCATAGATTTTGATTAATAAAAAGTGTTAAATATACGAGACCAATTTAAAATCGCACCGCTATTGGTCAAATCGAATCGTGACGTCCAAGTACGCGTTCAGTTTGACACAAAAGCGAAGTCACTGGGTATTTTTATCGTTATTTATTAGTCTAATTAGTAAAATATTGTATTCTTAAAATGCAGATTGGGTATCATTGGTCGAGTATGTTCGGCCAGAACACCCTATGATAAGAGACTACCAAATAATTTGGCTAAATACAACTGTAATATAAGACAACATTTTCTTTTTTCATGTCATTATCCAGGGATAAATCAAAGGAATACGTTAATGTGGATTAAACGCCGCCTAAATCTTTTGCATATATAGATAGATTAATATTTTAACTTCCTGGTAAAATTTTTAAAACTTAATATGGTTGTACTTTACATTATAATAATTATACCATTGGTTTTTAATGGTGTAGGCATTGTAAAGGTAATCCTCTCAGAATAAAAAAGCGTGAAAATAGTTACTTTCTGTGAAATTTATAATTTTAGAAGTTATGTCTATTAAATAAGCAACTTAATGTTTCAAAGTGTGAATTTTCAAAGGCTAACTTGTTTATGAAACTCGAACACTGCTAACGCGACTCGCTTGCTTCGAGCGTTATGGTCGTATTTACAACCTAACCTAATCTATCCAATGCACAAACAAAATTGGTTAGAATATAAACCAAAGTAATTAAAAACACAATACTACAATAACGGTGCATAAAGAATGAAGTAACCAAAAAAATTAAAATTGTTAATTAATTAAATATTATAATAATAAAAATTATAACGAATGGATTATACTCGAATAATAATCATAATAAGCTTTTAATATTAATAAAATAATAGCATGTAATTTACGAAAGTGACGTAAAAAGTTAAAACAAATGTTTAGAATCTTCTCAAATTTATAAGTAAATGCGATTTAAGAAAGTTATTTTCTTAAAAACAGTTTATTTTGGCTACGTACAATTTTATGTATAGCCGAATTATAAAGTGATCAAATTGTAAAAAAAATATGTAGTTTCAATTCTACGGTACGTAAACAAAAGTTGAGCCTTTAACGTATCTACTTCATGGAAAGTTTTTTTATGTCACAATTACTCTATATTATTCTAGAATCTGGAACGTACAAACCGACTGCACAGATTCATGTTTACGTCATAATAATCATAGCTGTAAACAGATTCTTAAAAACGTTTTATATTTAATTTGTAAATTAATGACATATCCTTATATGTTAATTTACCTAATGATAAGATTATCTCATTTTAAAATGTCATATTAAAAAAAAAAACGGAATGTAAAGAGAGCTGGTCAAAATGTAAGCTTTTCTTAAACATCCAACAAGCAGTGGAAATATTTGCAAGGAATCCATTAAAGTAAAAATCTCACTCGGGGGTATCCACGCAGGCATGTAAGGGACAAACATAAACGTACCGCTATTATACAAGATATAACAGCATAATTTCGTTTGATTTGACATGCCGAAACAATTTAATCATTATCTCTGTTGGAAAATTAACAACAGCACGCGCATACAAAAGATATCTTTAAAATTATTAAGACAGAGTGCACTATCGTGAGAAACGTTATTGGAGAATAAGTCCTGTGGGATCGTAGTTATAACGAGTAAGGAATTGGCGGTATTCGTCAATGACCGTGATGGAGCGGCACTGTGAGCTGGTATCGAGACGGACTGGGTGGGCACTATAGCGGTTGGCCCCTCTATACTTTTTGCCAACCATATTCGAATTCGGAAATTTCGATCAGCGCGAAAAATACTCCCGTTCGGAAACCTTTGTTCTAACACGCAACCAAAATGTCGGCGACACGCGAAACCTCATAATATTACATCAATCCAAAAGGAATTCGAGAAACGCTTTAATGTATAGATGATATAATAATTAGCCCTTAATTAGCAAGGAGTATACAAGAAGGGTACACAATTAAAACATTACTTTGTCGTCGTCAAATTATGTCGTAATTACCCGGACAATTAAAATCGAAGGTCATTATAGTGGTAAAAACTGGAATGAGAAGTGATCCTCTTTTTATTGTAGTTATAGATTATTTTTATTACAGACATGTCAGTTTGTATATATACACGGATTTATACTAATACCTACTATAATAATATATATATATCATAAATTCATAATATACACGTCAGAAATAAACGGTATTTTAAACTGTCTCCCTAACAAATGAATGTACGAAATATTGGTCGGTTATATTTTTAAGAATAAAAAGGACAGGTGTAAAATTGTATACAAAACCAAACAAATAATAATACATTTTAATGAACGCAGCGGGAATCATAGCCTTCATTTTTCGATATATGAAATAATTACTTACTAGCTAATCTGTGCGAATATTTACCATTTATATTAGAATGTACAGAATTTTATATGTATGAAATTTAAACAATCCAACTTAACAACAGTCATGTATGTTAAAAATACTAAATTTATCTAACTTATCAACTATAAACTATCAACGAATGCATTAATTTTAAACTATTTATGTATTTTCTGTCAGTAGCGGGGAAAATAAGCTTTAAAATTATATTTGATTCATTAATTTTGACAAAAAATTAAAGAAGATAGGGTGTTGTCACAAGAACCTATTTTTAGAAGTAGTATATAGAGATTAATGCAAGGAAGATGATTATAGTTACAAGGTAAGTACTATAAATGGTGATTAGTTGCCTTATATTCATATAGACTACGTGTCCGTAGTCAAAAATATCAGAACTTACAGCAATGCAAAATGTAGAAAGAGTTACAATTCTTTGCCAGTGCTCAATTTGCATTTTGATCGCTATAATGCCGATTGGAGTAGCTCACTGATTTTATCTAGCCGTATATGATCGCGGCGCTACAATTCAAAGGTCTGATACAAGTTTTTTTTTGTATACAATAAGGAAACGAAGACATTTAATTTTCGAGACATTTTTTCCTAATTGTACGGTATAAGTTCGTGCAATATAATCGTATATTACACAAGGGCGAGAGCGACAATTAAAAGCACTATAAATTAAAATTATAATTCTTTAAGTATATGTATGAAATAACAGTTAATATTTTATTTACATTTTATAATATTGCTTAATAATATTTTAAATGTCACAAGCGCCGCGAGAAGTGTCTACAATAAAATTTTATGTTTCGAAATTTTGTATAAGCTAGTTGAAACCTAGACCTAATTAATGCGGACTTTACACAATTAAAACAATGAAAAGAATATATTAGATGCTAATAATAATATTAGATGCCGGTAATCTACGCAAAAATAATAGTAGCATTTTTTTGTTAATAAAAGGTCCTTAAAGCTTATAAGCAATCATATCTAAAATCCCTTACTTAAACATTAACTTAATACTATAATTAACTTGAATTGCTTATCGTTTTGCTAAACTATCCTAAGGATTAATATTATTCGAATATTATTTCCATATAACTTCATAATAATATATAGGTACTTTAAATGCTATAGATCGGGAAAATCTGAATATAAGTGGATGCCCTAGGTAATAATATGTTTACGATATTATGTCATTTATGTAAAAAGCATTAAATATAAAGGTTCGATCACATTAACCGTAAATTTATTTTAAATATTACCTAATTATTTTATTCTCCAAAAAGTTATGACACTTATAACATATTTAAATTAAAATATTTTATGTATTTATTTTAGTTTATTAGTTTATATATTATTTTTATGTGCAAAGTATAAACAAATTAAAATAAAAATACATTCAAAATTTAGAACATTCTGCAAATTGAATCAGCAAAAAAAAAATTATAGTATACTAGCTGGCCCCGTAGACCTTAATCTTTCCTATAATCCTTCCTATCGCGTTCAGGTAGAACGTAAACGCCGTTCTTTAAAAAAAGCACAGTTCTATAATTTATTCATCGTTATGAAATCACAGTACGGTTTCAGGGTTTTTTCTAATGCTTGCCTGGCTAGCTACCTCAAGTGGGAAATCTGTCGCCACGCACCATAGGTGTGTCCAGGTAGCTGCACTTGAGGCCAGTCCTCCCAGTCCTCAGTGGGACTAGGCTTAGCGTGTTACCATCTAGGGTCACATCGTCACTTAAGAACAGGTGACATTATTGCCAAACACTAAAGAAACAACTTTCATGGTGATCGGTAAAATGATGTTGTAGTTTATCAATCTCTTAAACATAAACATCCCTTTTTAACACGAGTAGGTATACAGACTATCCATGTGCCCGAGGGAATTACCTATCAGTAACAACTCAGAAATCAACCTATTTTTAACAATTTAACATCATTGAGAGATAAATTTTCAAAAATTCTGTCTTAACGTTCAGCTGAGGAACTCCTGTCAACAACGCCTCATACTTCTATACCTAAGCCTTAAGAATTTAATTATTTACATTAAGGACTTATATAATTTAGTAATAGATTACAGTGTCAGTTAAAAAGAAAAATTTATTTAGTTAAATGGAAATAAAACGAAACCGTATTCTGACATGGGGCATCTGTTAATTATAATGAAATCTATGACAGTCAAGGAAAAGAAGGCTGTGTGAAAATACTCATCGGCATCGGGCTTGTCTACATGTGTGGGATCATTACAGTAACGGGACTCGAATACAGGAAAATACAACTCAACGAGAGGCCGATTTAATAGCATTGCTCGTGTTTATATAGAGCTTTCTTATAATATTTAAGTAATCTTCTAATCATATCGGATATCAGATTCTGTTTGTGAATTTTTTTGACTCATGTTTGACTACAACCTCATCTGTTCTCCAAATTCCACAAATTCTATCGACTGTTGTACCAGTCATGCCGGCCTAAAGCCGTTCGTCATCTTGATATACACTGGCTGGACCCAAAACACGAAAAACAAAAAGAAATCTGGGACCTAATTTAAAGTTTTTAATAAGTACTTTATAGATATTGGAAATCTGTTCAAATTCTTAAACGGAAACTAAAATATTATTACGCGGCCTGATTCGCAAACAGGTGTTAGCCCAAAACTGCTTAAGGTTTTTTGTAATATATATATATATATATATATATATTTCAATACATAACTTAGTGATAATTAGCATAGTACAAAGCGTTTCGCTAAAGCCGCAAATTTAGACTAGGCCTGGCTGACTGATATAATTATTATTTTGGGTGAGAAATATTAAGGTAAATAAATTCCGGTTATATCAAATATTATTTATTTTAATAAGATTTATAATGTTATGTATTTCGAATTTGTTACACCAAATATCTGGAAACCGTTTTATTTATAATCAAATATTTCTTTAAAATTCCCGTCGGTAAAACTTCTAGTCTACTTTTGTTTTAAAATTTTATATTTAAGAAATCATGTCAGTAGGTTCGTGATCTATATGTACGCACATCGTTCATTTGATTGCATTGAATTTGTTGCCGACACTTGCGTGAGTTTTCTGATATAAAACGCATAATATATGGCGCGCAAGCCGTGTCAACAAATAAATATATTTCATTTAGTTTTTCGTGTTTTAAATTTGGTTTTAAAGACTATGCTCAAGGAAGAGTCTAGGCTATATATCATTGCACTTTTCTGTAAAGGCTAAAGGATAATCAAAATACAATCTAAGTAAATTAAAAGGCAGCCAAGAGTTAATGCAGATAAGATACGTTATTTCCGTGGAACGCCAAAGCATTTTTTTGACGTGAACAAAGTCGTGGACAATGTCTAGTTATTTATATATCTTTCTCGCAAATTCATACGATATACCTACTAAAAGTTGTGGTGACCGTATACTTAGACAAAGGTAACAATAATGGAACGATCAAATTTCCCATGAATGGGTCGCTGTTTGACATGTATCAAGAAAGTTATTAAGCTTGTAAACATTTTCTATAATATGTTCATCATAAGAAGACTTACATGACATATCCACAGAACGTAAATTGCTACATCGTACAAATTATGACATAACCTAAAAACATGCACTTCGACTATAAATTATCGTTAAAAAAAATTGAAACCGATAAAAATTATAAAAATTTCATTATTAAATAACTTCCTCTATACAATAATTCTTCAGAATATTTTTTTTGCTTACAACGTGCACAATTACTTTATATATTATTTAAAACTAGAGTAGAACAAACTAATAAAAGCAAAGAATCAAATATTAATCGTACGAATTTATATGTTCAATTAATTGAAAATTAATCGAATTGATCGAACGCCATTGTAAATTTAATTTATCAGTTTTTTTTTAATTCGAATAAAATATATATTTTCAAAATTCCTACATTTTTACTGCAGTAACTCGTAATGTAGAATATTGACTGGAAGAATTAACCTTGTTGTTTGGCGTCAGGCATTTAATCATTCAAGTATTACGGATTGCGATCTCAATTGTTGCTATACAAAATTTATTTATGTTATTTCATTTACACAGCTTACACACCCCTTCATTGATTTAAAACATAATCGAATTATCGATTATGTTTAGCTCTAAAAAAATCGATAATCGTAAAATCAGCATCCCAAGTTAAGATACGCTACATCTCTAAATAGACATTTGGCATATGTCATGCAAACCTTCTTAGGATGAACCAAGTATGATTGAAACTTTATTTTTGTTCTTTCAAGATAAATCAAGTTTTTAAATGTAACGTTGAAAATCATTTTCGGAATTATGTAAATTTGTGAAAACTAGTAACATTAATAAAATATACCTGAATAGTATTTTTGTAAATTACTTCTATCCTTCGCTGAAACCATTCGTTCAACATTTTGATCGCCCTGAGATTCCTTTCCTCGCACACCTAACACATGTACCGAAGTGATCAACTCTTCCGGACAATTTATAACACATGATATTTAACCATCACCACATACAAATAAACAATTTCTTCAAAAATAGAATAACGAAAAATATTTTTATAAAACTCAATTCGAAATTTCACATTTACATAAAGTGTTATGAGCATGCAATGTCTATGTGAAACGTGTCAAAATGAAATGTCATTAATATTCGAGATGGCTGATAGTTGAAAGATTATCGTCGTTGTTAACAAAAAGTCCTACGTTTAAAGAGTTTCTTTAATATATTTATGGATTAATAATAGCTGAGATGATCTGGCCTTAGGTGGTAACATGTTAAATACTTAAAGAAGTATAGTTAGTATAACTAAGTTTTACCTATGATTGTATTTCTTAATTAAATATAATTATTTCTGAAATCAAAACGTTTAGTGTATTATACATATATATATATAAATATATAAATATTTGTATGTATAAAATTAAATAAGTAAGCACAGGGCTGATGGACTAATTTGTAATATAGAATAATTATTTCATTAAAGGCCGATTTTTCAACCGTCAGATAACTTTATTTGAGGAGTCATTTTTAAATTTTGGCTGATTTCTCGTACATTATCTATCAAAACGTCAAAATTATTCCCCAAAAAACCAATTTTTAAATAAATTGACAATAAATTATACATTATTTTAGTTATTATTTGATAATTTAAGTATTAATTATATCGCTATTATCTATAAATTGCAACACTAATTATAAACATAGATTTCTTAAGATATTTCTTATTATTTATTCTTAATACCTACGTATAAGAATTATACCTTCTGCTTCAATCCCGTTGTACGTGTGACTCGATTACACAATGAACTCGCATTCAAATACTCCTTATTAAATATTAATTTGACCACCGAGTTCTTTAATACAAAAGGGAATTGAAGCCCATTCCATATTGTTAGTGTTAGTGATTCTATAACTTCTGAACGACTTGACAGATTGAACTCATATTTACATATTTATCGAGACGATGGGTTATAGCTATTTTAGACTCCGATAGGTGGCGTTGTGGTCGAGTCATTATCTACTGGAAACGGCAGAACAACGTCTGAGGAGCTAGTTAATTATAAATATACATTTCATTAAATATTTTTATTGAAGTGAAACTTCCCATGAGACTTCCAAGCGTTAAACGTTAAACGTTTAACGCACATTATCGGTCTCTCCTCTTTGTGTAAGCCAGCGAGAGAGTAAATGTCGGTGTGTATGTGTATTGCACGCTGTTTAAATAAAACAGAAAATGTCTGTTAAAATGAAGTTTCACTTTTATCGTGTGTGAATCGCACACACACCTTTTTTTAATGAATATTTAACATTTTCTTTTATACTGTTTCACTCAGCTAAATTTTAATATTCGTTTTTATTGTTTTTCGTGTTCCGAAGTCAACAAAGAACCCTTATAGTTTCGCCATGTCCGTCTGTCTGTCCGCGGCTTAGCTCAGAGATTCTTAATACTAGAAAGCTCTAATTTGGTATGTGTACACATGTGTGTACACAATTGGCGATGTTTTTTTTTTATCTCGTCTATTCCATAGTGTGCAATGGGTCATTCAAAAAATTGCGGGTGTAATAAAATCATTTTTCGATTCATAAATCCGTTTACGAGGTATTAAGCTTAAAAGTGCTAATTTTTGTTAGAGTCTTGTCCGCCTGCCAGCTAAATAGATTTTTTTTGGATATATGGAAAAAATCACAGCAATGCATAACGAAGTTAAAAATAGTCGACCAACTTATAAAATGTACTTGGAAAAGTAAATAAAATGGAAAATTTTGTACAAACCTAAATAAAGCCCACTTCTACTTAAGTCTGCATATTGTGACAGGCATCTACGGAACCCTGCACGCACTTGGCAATTCTATTTTTTTAATTAGTAGTGTTAATTTTTTATTTTTTCTGATATAATAATTAAATTTCTTTCTTAAATTAGAATTTGTGAAAATTTTACATTTATATTTTAACAGAGGGTTGGGTATCAATCCAGTTATATTTTTCATTGTAATTATATATGTTTTTTATTGGTATCTGTTGTGTTTTCCATATGTATTAAAAAATAAATGAAATATTACACTTACCTTAGTATTAGCGGAGAATATGTTTAGCTCCCAGAACCTGAAAATAATACACAAAATTAGAATAAAAAAATTGGAAATTGCTCTTTTTAAAACAGTTTCAGTTGAATAAAATATTCAAACTAATGATCGGTTACTGACTACCTTTGACGATAATTTAGTATTTATGTTTGTTGTTTAGGCCTGGGGGCTTATAGCAATGGTTTTCGTGACCTAGATCTTTTTGAACATTTATCCAATTTTAATAAATCCCTGTTTATTAGTCGTTGTTTAATATTTAATATTAAGAAATCGAGCTTACGGGTAAATGATTTAAGGGTAAAATTACTTTGAAATTCTGTGGCTATCAGAGTTCCAACTTAATTGGTGAGTTATATCGAAATTACAACCTGTCATATTACAGACACGATCATGAGATCGAAAGAAGGTCGTAGAAATAATTACCATGAAATATGAGAAAAAAAAGGTGTTTTGCATTAATATTATTTTTAAATAATTATCCAAACACAAAATGTGTGAGTAAATTTAGTTGTAAATTTAAAAAAAGTATTAGTGTTATTATACTAATATAAAAAGTAGATGTCAACTACAACAAAAGAAAAACATAGATAAACCAAATTTAAAAATCAGCACATTATCGATGGAAGCGCTGCTGCTATAATAGATCTTAATTAATCTTATTTAATAAATTTTGTTTTATATTTGTACATGTTTTTTCCTGATAGACATCTATTATGAAGAACACAGATTTTTTTTAATTATTATTTATAACTTCTGCCTACGAGTTTGTAGAAAATTTCGCCCACGTCTTCGGTCAGTTTGCATAACCGGCCAAATACGGCTTCACTAACTTTTATTAAATTTTGTTCACGGGAAGCTTATATATTATATTATATATATTATACCTCGATAATATGAACAAAAAATAAAATAACGAGAAGAAAATAATTACTATGTAATAAATGCATGCAGAGTTGCGGGGCACCGTTAGTATAAGAGTAGTATAAATCACACAAAAAATAATTCCATTGCTTTCAGGCTATGTATTTAAGTAATATGTTTTTCCATTTTTAACATAATTATGAATAAACTATATGCAGAATAATTTCGGGGTGATAGGGCCGAACACCATACATATGGTGAAAAGCCGGTGTATATACAGTTTCTAGTCACACAAGACGAAGATATGACAGCGGTGGCTGTCGTTAGATTGGTAATCTCTCGGTGATTGCCAATGTTCAAGGATTGTAGGTGCTTACTATCTAGCTTAGTTCCGTCACTATGCCGTTCAACTCCAAATAAATTATCTTCTATTTAATAAAATTAATAAAACTGATGAACAGAGAGCGCACAGCTTAAACTGTAAATAGCTTAAATTATTGCACGGGGGTTTCTTGTTTATGTGGTGAGACATAAAAAAAAAATTGATAATTCTAAGGAGTATAAATGGAGGATTACAAATAGGTTGGGCATATTACAGAGCCCACGGCTAATATTTATAATGTTTTCTGCAGGAAATATAAGACTAATAAAATGTATAAATTAATAATATTTTCAATATGTATATTTACAGAAATATAACACAGTTCTCGAGTCCAGAATCATATTACTATACTAGCCGTGCCAGCGGCTCCGCTCGCGTGCACTATTAAAAAAGGTTTACTAACCTTGCACAGACCAACTTCAAAAATTGATTTCGACTAAGGTTGAATAAGTCAATATCATACCTTATAACATCAGCTATCTGCCAGTGAAAGTCCCTTCAAAATCGGTCCAACCGTTTCGGAGACTACCCGGAACAAACAGACAGACACATAGACAAAAAATTTTAAAATGGGTTTTTGTTATAGGTACCTTGTATACTTTCCTAGGCATTTAGTAAAAAACTGTTATTTTGATATCACAAACAGACACATCAATTTTTTTATATGTATAAATAATTTTTGAAGCAATTATGGCTTAGTGGTAGTGTGTACGAAAACCGCGTCGATCCATTTGGGTTAGAATCCCTACAATGAGCCTAAATTTCCGGTGAAGGAAAACATCGTCACGAAACCATAACATCTTCTGAGGCCAGCCTGGCTAGCTTGATAGCTGAGGTCCCTCAAGTTAAAAATCTGTCACCATTTTGGGCTACATCGTCACTTAACATCATGTGAGATTGTGACCTAACGCTAAACCAATTAAAAAAGGAATTAAAACTTATCAACGGTCAACTATAGTTGAATTGTATCCAAATCGTTTTCCTGCAAAGTGAAGAGACCCAAGAGTCCTTAACGAATGGCACGTGCAAGATGAACCATTATGAACCAGGATTTCCGACGGTTAAACATTTCTATGACAAACAGAGCACAGTTGTGCTCTATGCGTAAAGCCGTTTTTTCATCAGCATTGTTTGCATTCGATTAACAAATTACGACAACAAAAACTGATTCCAGTGGCAAGAACCTGCTTACGGATCTTGTCTGGGGTGTCAGTCTGCACGCCCATTTTGCCGTTGGCGCTTCCTATTCCGGCTATTGTTGAGCGTCCTGTCACAAACAAATATGTGTACGCACACATATATAAAGAAAGCGAACCGTAGAAATTAATATAGAAATTCACGCACACGCACTAAGCGTACTAACATTCAACGGTTCAAAGTGATCGGCTCGACGTAGTGACGTCAATTGTCACAACGCACACATAAACATACACGTAAGTATACATCGGCGTAGTGTATAGCGACTAACACAAGTGCAATTCATCAATGAATAAGGACCTTGAATGAGGTTATGTTCGAGGCATTAACGTTCAATATCGATCGATGAACTTCATAAGATCGAATATCGATAGCGGAGTTTTCCTTTGACGTTTGTATATTAGAATAGATAGTAGTTACAAAATCATAGTTTACATTAATTAAATAAATACATAAAATAGGTTTAATGAATTAAGTGAGCTATTTTGTATATATCGTATTCTCGGAATCGGCTCTAACGATTAAAATAAATTATTTATTTAGATAAGATTTTACTTTCAAAGTTAACTAGATGGTTTTTTATGCAAGACACCGAGCAAAGCTTGGTTGCTAAAATGTTTATGAATAAATCGTTAAGTAGTTTTCACTGATATCTATAATGAGTAGAGAAAAACCACAAATTAATCTTTTGTATGTCCTAACTTTATTTATTTGTCTCTTAAACTACAAAAAAAAGATACAAACAGCAGTAGAGTTAATGAACTAAATATCACTGAGAATGAATATAAAGTTCATAAGTTACTTTATAATTTGCAAACTTTTTATCTCAATCAACAACCATTCCTAGCTATCACTGAAATAAATTAGAAGCCACTGAATATCAGTATGTCACAAATGACCATATCGGTTGGATAAAACAGACAAATAAAAAATACCAAAGAATTATAAATATGTGATCAGATTACATTGGTAAAATTTGAATGGTATTTGAAAATTCCATATTTTTACAAATATCTACTATATAAGATATATATAACGTTAAATCTATATATATTATAAAACTTAACTTCTGTTTGTCTGTCTTTCCGTTTTGTTCATTTTACGCAAAAACCACTTATCCGATTTACACGTTATTTTAAATCATAGCTATGTTATTTGGGGAGATTACAGGATATATTTTGTTATATAAAGTAACATACGAAATAAGCAGCGACGATAAGGGCGAATCAATTCGGAAAAAGACGCATTTGAGGCACTTAAATGGCTTACGCTTAGTAAACTATACAAGATGTATGAAATTAGTGTCATACATAATTGTAGATCTTAAAAAGACCTGCAAATAAGTCAGTAACAGTATATATTTAGATTCTAAGGATCAACCACTACAATAATTTTTGAGGCAGCAGAATTCGCGCGTGCTCTCGACCGACACCATGGCATTCTGTAATACACGCGAGCGGAGCCGTGGCCACAACTAGTTGAGTTATAAATTACAATTCTCAGTCGCATGCTTGAGAAACTGCAAGCCGTTATTTATTATTATTGTTCAAAACTAATAATATAACATATGAAATAAGCGTTTTATATGGTAAAACTAAAACCAAAAAGAAAATTATATTTTTAATCAATCGAAGTATCTATGCACTTTCGCAATCTTACAGGTAATTCATTGATTCCATTTTTGAAAAAAATTTAAGCGACAATGAATAAAATCTTTGAAGGCGGTTTGGATAGCCTCATAGGAATTAAAAATTTTCCTTGCAAGAAATTCTCCAATTTCTGAAGAAAGTGGTAATCTGTTGGAGCAAGGTCCAGGGAATATGGTGGGTGTCGGATATATTCCAACCGCAGTTACTCTAATTTTGCGACCGTCTGTCGTGAAGTATGGGGTCTAGCGTTTTCCTGACGCAGCAGTGAGCTAGAGATTGACCAGTTTCGGTTGTTTAACGCCTAGCTTTTCCATCATGGTTTGAAATTGTTGACAATAAAGATTTGCCGTCATAATCTGGCCAGATATTCGGAGGCTGAAGTGTATGACACCAGACTGGTCACTGGTGGACCACTGGTCCACCAAACACTCACCAGTACCTTTCGCTTGGGACAGAATTTGACCGGTTCACCTGGGTTCAACCACTGTGATGATTATTTCTAATTATCGTAAAGGATGCTTTTGTCGTCACAAGTAACAATACGATTCAAAATTCCCTGGTTATTGTGACGGTTGAATAATGTAACGCAGTACTTAATGCTTATTTGTTGGTGTGCTTCAGCCAATTCATGCTGTACCCATTTCTCGAGCTTTTTCACTTTTCCAATTTGTTTCAAGTGAATTTGGAATTTCTAACCAAACACCAGATATTTGAGATTAAGATGGCCAGTTCAACACTGGTCAATGGCCAATTTCATATGTAAGGACCTAATATAACAAAAACTTCAATCGAGTTAATTCGATCGTGAACTACATTATATTACACTAACACTATATTAAATTAATTTGTAAGAATAGATTCCTTGTATTATAATTCATACACAAAATCGGGGAACCAATATATCAACATCACCAATTCAAATCACATTAATTTATTTTATGATTCTTTATATGCAAATTTGATGCACAGATTTCCTGATTTAAATTCTTATTCGGATTATTTATAGTTGTACGAATGTATAAATTATTTGGTGACAACGAAATTGCCACCCCAGTTGATACAGAGAGTTTAAGGCGGTTCCTTTTAGGTTCAACGAAAGTTCTCTATGTCTTTTCACTGCAGTAGGTACCGTGAAACTGTGAAACCGTCTCCCGGCAGGCGTAACGTGAAGAGATATTTATGCAGGCTGGCATGACAGTGACGACTGGCGATGGATTGCCGATCTGTTCGTGGTCACCGTTGTGTTTGGATTGTACTGTGCTTACCATCTGGAACAGTGCTGTCAAGTTACCGAGTTACTGTAAAAAAGTAATCTTAAAAGCAGTTTAGGCTTACAGCTAATATGGGTAGGCACTTATTAATGTCTATTCACTACTACCAATTCGGATAACATCCCAATTATTTAGAAGAGCCTGCAAGAAACTGCAAGGGTATATAATTTTTTTTATTTTTATTGTTTAAAATTATATTAAACGTGTCTTGATTTTTGCTTACTTAGACATCATTTCATATTTACATACTTACACACACACACACACATCATTAAAAACATAGACTATCACACTCCCAACACCAACACACTCCTTACTAATAGTTAACCCCCTCTCAATGTCTCAAATTAATTAAATTGTTTTATAAACGCTGAACGGTGGCGCGGGTATCTGTGATACAGTCTCACGATTAGTACAGACACCAACGTCAATTGTATTACGTATTAAGAAATGTAAAAAAAATAATTTAACATTTAATTTCCTTTACTGTGTAAAAATAATATAATATAATGAATTTTATAGCTGAAATAAATTATTATTATTATATTATTAACATAAAAAAAGTTTACAGTTTTTTAATTTTCACAGGATGTACAAAGAGTAAACCACTTCACTGTCATTCATGTAATCATTAAGAACTGCCGTTTTCAAGCACACTGCAAATTGGAAATAATTTTTTTCGACTATACAAAATCCTATTGCGCAATTATCACGAAATGAACTAATTTTTATTTACTAACTTCAAAAACAACCTTGGTTCATTCTTATTATAATTTTTGTATCTACCCAATTGGAATGTAGGAAAAATAATAATTGCAATCTTCACCATACGACTATCAAAGAGCTATGTACAAGTTATATACAAACATATAGGTACATGTAAATTGTTTATATAATTCTAAATAAGGCTATGTAACTAGCTTGTCTCATCCGCTGTAGCATAGGATATGACGTTGCTGGTAAGTTATTCCTACTGAATAATATAATCTTATTTTCCATTATCCCTTACAAAAGGTAGCCTGAGAATTGATTTATTTCTTTTTTCATAATTAATTTTTCTCTCCTAGTCTGTAACAGATTTTTGTCCCCAATGTATGAAGCAAAATTTCCAATTAAATTATAATAATATATCTATGCTACGCTACGCTAACTCTGGCACTACGAATCAGATTTGAAAAAAAAAATTCGCTTTTTACTATAGGCTACATATCTTCACGCTAAGGCTCTAAGGAGCAGAGCAATAACCATAAAATTCAAGCACTCTAGTAACCTGTAGGCAAGTACAACACAGGCGAAACCGTTGAGCACAGCTAGTACGTCAATATAGAATCAAAAACATATATTAAAGTCTCATAAGTAAAAACGCAGTAAATTTTCTTTTTAAACTGTGATTTCTATTAAATCCTGCTGAGCAGAAAATAACTTGGTAAACCAAATATGGTTCGCGTCAAACGGCTAGTGCGTTCGGAACGTCGGATATGACGCAAACGGATTAACTCACATCAGTCACATCCAAATAGTTCCGTGAGATTACCCGTGCGGTTTGTCCAGCATACTTTCGCTGTTTGCTATCCAACTATATACTAAAAGAAGACATGACCATATTTAACAATTCAAAGTACCTCGTCATGTGCGTAAACTGTTTATTTACTAACATCCATTTGGTTTAGTAATGTGAAAATATCTATAGATGGTAACCGTTAAAATAGCACTGCAATGAATTAATTAATGATGGCTCAGTGGTATCGTGTAAGGACACCGCGTTAATCGACTTAAGTTCGAATGCCTACAATGAGCCTGAGTTTATGATTAAGGCAAACATAGTGATGAAACGATAGCATTTTGGTAGAGCTTTTTCTAATGCCCGCCTGGCTAACTACCATCTCCAAAATCAAAGTCTGTCGCCAAGCGCCTATAAGTGTGTTCCGGGAGATACACTTGATAGCCAGTTCCTCTAGGCTTAACGGATTTAAAATAAAATTTTAAAAACATGTTTATTTTTAAACAAAGAAGCTATATTTTATCTGATTATATTATTTATAATTTATAAATATCACCAGTCCACGTTTACTAAGGTTATTTGGGCTCCTGCAGTCAAAAAAGAGCACTCCGTCGACGGCTTAGCGCAGAGAATCTTAGTACTAGAAAGCTGTAATTTGGTATGGGTATACATATTAAAGACGACAAAAAATTGGTAAAATATAACCTGAAAAAAAAAAAAAATTACCTCCCCTACACGTAAACTGGGAATGAATTGTCTGTCTAATCGTGTGTGGTGTCGTTGGCTAGGTCGTTCCAAAATATTGCGGGTGTATAAAAACCATTTTTCGATTCAGGGATCCGTTTACGAAATATTAAGCTTTCAAGAGCAAATTTTTGTTAGAGTCAAGTGTTCCTCCCTCTTCACCAGTCAAATGGTTGTTTTTGGACATGTGAATAAAATCATGGTAGTAGTATATTTATAACAAAGTTAAAAGTAAAACTATCAGAAGTAAGTAGGTTTTACAAGTTAACGAGTAATAGTCGTTTTTTATCTTCTCCATTCCAGAGGCCACATTCATTTGGTTATAAGCGCACAAAACTTATACATACATGTTAGGAATAATCATATTTTATTTTGACTTTTTTTTACCTAATACTGATATTTAAAGTTTTATCCCACGACGTATTATCAGTATTTACTACATGATTTAGTTAACATGTAAATGTAAAATAAATTTTTATACAAGTATTCAATAATATTGGTGATCTCAACTTAGCATTATATATTCACTGATATAATCAAGTACCTTGTCTAATTGTAATGTACAAAAAGTTATGCGCGTGTATTAAGAAAAATGAGAACTAAAACAACTGAAGTCATCACTTAACAAAAAACGGTCAATGTTTTCAAAACTGTTAATACACATTAAACCATTTAATATAATTGCAATACACATGTTCCGGATCAAAGTGACCAGATGACTTCATGAATTATTATTTATTAATGACATCACAAGAAATCGGGACGTTGAACGTGAAAAAAATTGGCGAACGAATGACGCGGAACCGAACAAAAAGCGCTATACGCGTTACCATTTAAAACAGATCCGTTCCATGAAAGACGACGTGATAGGAATCAAACTGAAATTCCCCACTTAACAATCAAAAGTGGAGATACGCTCTAAATAATTTTAACATGCATCATAATGCGTCTATGAAATTGGTTTGAATAAAGCATCAATTCTGAGAAAAGGTGGATGTTTCTGATGTGTTATGATATACGATAACTAGTAGGTATCCACCATAACATTTAAGTACTTTTTAAAAATCGTTTTAGGTTTAGTGCTTTGGCCACAATCTCACCTGATATTAAACAATGATATAGTCAAGATGATAACACGCTAAGCTTAGTGGGAGAACTGTCTCTCCAGTACAGATGCCAGAACACATCTATTGGTGCTTGGCAACAAATTTTCAACTTGAAGGTGGTAGCTAGCTAGGCGGGCATTAGAAAAAGCCCTATCTCCATGCTATGATTTCATCACGATGTTTTCCTTCACCGAAAGCTCAGGCTCATTGCAGGGATTCGAACTCACGTCCATCGACGCGATGTCCGTACACGCTACCATTGAGTCGTCATTGCTTCAGTACTTGTTACTTAACAAAAATCACTTTGTAATTTTATAATGTACAGTAAAATTTTACCAATGAACTAAATAAATAAACTAATTGTAAAATATGTTTTTACCTTACTGAGAATTGCAATGAAGATATTTTTTTTTATTTCGACTACTTAACATTTTGGACATATGTCCAAAATATGAATTGTTTTATTGTTGTTATTTAAAAGTATTATTTACTTAACCTTATTATTAATGAATAATAATTAATTATATTAATTTGTATCTATATAGAGCAGCAACATTATTTAAATTTTAGATAATTCAAGTCTTCATTTTTTTAATTTAACATTAATTTGTTGAAATACAATAGAATTAGTAAGCCAATTTTCTTCACACAATTAAAGACGGAGCAAGAGAGTATTCATTTATTAAAATGTCATTATATAATATCAAAACTATCTATACTATATAGAATAATATAATAAATATTTTTTTTGTTGTTTAAACACGCTAATCTCTGAAACTACCATTCGGATTACTCTGTCGGACACTTGTTGTATATGATAGTCAGATTCACGAGGAATAGTATAGGCTATTATAGATTTTTGTTAAGTAAGTCGGAAGAAACAGCGTTCCTGAGCTGCTTTATCCGCGTGCGCTGGCATAATGGTTAATGATACGTAAATATAACGTTCTACAAAAATATTGCTCCTTAGTACATCTAAAAGAAAGTGCGGATTACCATATGTCTATCTCTTATACATAAGCCACAATAAGGTATTTTTTGACAAAGTTTTATTGAAAATTGATTTAAAAAAAAACATGATTATTAGGCATTGTATATTAAACCTTACGAAGTAATGTTACTTTATCATCAAGACAATTTTATGTAGATAAACTTTGCCCTTTATAGAATGTTATTTGGACGAATAGTTTGACAGATAATATAAAATTAAAATGTTTCCACACTCGGCTCGGATCTATAACTATACGTGTAATGGCGCGAACGAGCCGTATGAGTTGTGACGCATAACCCTGACCGCCCGATAAAATATTGTCTATACTGAAGTATTATAGATAAATAATCAGCGATTTCTTTTAAATTATACGCGGGTGAAATCGCGGGGTATAGCTTTAATATTATAATTTATTAACTCAATGAATCAATGCTAAAACAAGTAACAGTTTACAAAACGCAAACACATCTATTTGCATTCTGCATGCTATTCCAAATGCATTACAAATGACATCATAATTGTTTTTCTAGTATGTGAACGGCTTAATCTATTTATTTTGTTTCATGTTGACATGTATCGAGGTGATAACATCATGAGTTAAAACTGTATTAGTATGAAGCTGTGTTCATAATATTTACCAGTAGTAGTGATAATTAAGAATATCGATTCAGTGCCCTTGGGCTAGAATACAAATATTTCGGATTTCACGTTATTTTATTTTTTATAATACTAAGATGGCAAACAGGCATACCGCCTGATGGTAACCGGCTATCGTAGCCTATGAACGCCTGCAATACCATAGGTATCACAAGCGCGTTGCCGACCTTGAACTCCCCTACCCCAAGGAGCTCTGGAAACCCTACTCACCACAGAAACACAACACTAGGTCATTTGGTTGCGATCTTCTGTAGGGTGGAGGTATTCTACCAGTTGGTTCATTTAAAAGTATTCTCGATCGAGATAGCTTTAAATCTCATTCTCATCTGATATTATGAGACAATATGGCTGATTATGATAAACCGATAATCCTGCCAAGGGGCTTCTAATGCAAGTGAAAGAGTATGTTGATAGGCGCTTGGCGGTAGCTTTAAAATGCATTAGAAAATGTTCTACATTAATGAAATGATCTTATAGGACCACCATTTAAAAGATAAAACTAATAAATTACGTTTAAAATTGTTAATAAGTCATACACCATCTTTTGTAATTAAGCTCGAATTTTCCCTCGAAAATGGCTTTGCTGAGAGTAGCGGTATATTTATGAGTGAGAATAATTGTGTTCATTTTTTTTCTACTTTAGGGGATAAAACGTCTCATAGTAATAAAAGTTTTATTTATTTTTTAACCACCGCATAATTTGACAAATATTATTTATTTAATTTTTTTCACAACATGGCATATTTTATTATACGAAACCAAAAACAAACTATTGATTTTATTAAAAAATCTTCAAATATTTGTGTAAAAACTGCTAAATTATTATTTTTATCTACAATGTGATTTAATCTATACCACAGTACAAAAAGACTGTAACCTGAGATAAAGTTATTAGAATTGAAACATATAAAATTATTTTTATTTTTTCTTACAGGTACAAGGAGGCAACTCATTGCGACATATGATTTTACGTTTCTGGACCATTTCAAAGAAAAAGTGGTGGCCCTAAAAATTAGAATGTTCATCTACCAGAGTTGAAATCATCTCGGGGTCGCTGTGAGTCAGATCAGACAGTAGTACAGTTTGTACCGTATTATTTGTTCTGTCTGTTTTTCCACTGGCCGGTGATTGCGAAGGTCACTTTCCCCGTGTGATTCACAGTTTATGTTATGCGCAAGCATATTTATACAGTTATGAAATATGCAATTACATAATAGGAAACTGTTACAGTTAAAGAATGCTGGCTCCAAATCATGTAAAAGAATTCTTGAGTGGAGACAACATATTTACAAACGTAGTGTAGGACGCCCTCAGATGGAGCGACGACTTGCGGATGGCTGCTGGATGTGACTGGATGCGGAACATATTACAATAAATTTAAACTTAAGAACAATACATGATAATGTTAGAACAACCTACATATTATACTTCTGCCATCATAATGAATAACATGCAAATAAAATGTACATTACTTATTTTAAGCCTAATAAAGACTTGTTAACATCAAATAAATATGTCCGTATAGATTGAGGAGCAACTATAGATTTTAAAAGGAAACTCGTACCCTTATTTAATAGCAAAATAGCTGATTTTGTAGGACTATAAATTCTGGAATTTATAGTTAAATGTATCAAAAGTTATATGAATGTTAAAAGTGGGTCCTCAATCGACCATCTGAATTGAGGAGCCACTTGTAACCCGGAAAGTAATCAATGAATATTTTTGAAATTATTGTATAATTTAGAAGTTATTATGTATGGTACCTACTAAAAATGTCGGTGCGTTACGACTGAAATTTAAGAAAATACATAAATGAACTACTACAAATCCATCTAAGATAGTTCACGGTCTTTATCAGACTTCAATTGAGTAGGATATTTTATTTTCTCAATTTTTTACTAATACTTTATCGTTTTGTATAAAACAAGTTTTAGCAGATATTCCATAAATCACGTATAATACGATTGACCGACTAAATCTTTTTTTCAATCAGACAATCAAACAAGCTTGGCCTAATTAAATATATTCATTTAATAATACTTCTTTCACCACTGAAAATAGGTACTGTGTCTTTACATTTACTTTTGTACTGTTTTCTCGAGGTTAACACTGAAAGAAGGTTAAAAAAGAAGTCATTTACAAAGATATATCTTTCTAAGAAGACTTCAATAATTAGAAATATATAAAAGTTGAATACGAGCGGTTTCTGGCAAAATAATCGCAAGTGGAAAATGAACAATGTCAAACAAAAGGGGGCAAGGAGTTCAAAGAATGAGTGGTCTTTCAAATATTTTTGGAAATAAAAAGAACGGAATTCCCGGGGCTGACTAAGTCTTACAGGCACTACTGCATCTTGCAAAAATGTGGTTAACACATGTCCTAAAGCGATATAGTTAAGATAATTCAATTATCATAAAACTTTAAGTAAACACCTTTTCCAATCAAAGAAGGTTGCGTTGAAATAGGTGTTCGCATGACTACATTGTTTACATCATCACTAATTATGCTTTACTCATTATATGCTATCCGTTAAATGTGATGACATATCTAAAGATAAACTTTGCCCCTACTAAGCTAGAAAGAAATACTGAAGCCTAATTATTCTTTATTCTTCCAAATATATATATATTTATTGGTTTATAGTTAATAATTAATACAAATGAATAAAATTAAAGTGTTTGTATGTAATGTCAAAATAACAGGTTTTTACTAAATCCATGTAAAAGTATATACGGTAAGAACTTATAACGAAAAACAATTTTTAAAATTTTTGTATGTTAGTCTGTCTGTCTGTTTGTTCCGGCTAATCTCGGAAACCGTTGAACCGATTTTGACGGGACTTTCACTGGCAGATTTTATGAAGAATAACTTACGCTACTTTTTTTTAGAAAAATAATTATGGTTCTGAACAAATAAAATAATTATCATTTCTAACCGGCGGGCAACGGTCACTACAATACCAACGGCATTATGTAGTACACACGAGCGAAGCCGCGGGCACAGCTAATTATAAATATATTTACATTCAGTATCATATACCTAAAATACTTGAAGATATACATTTTGAACTATACCTAATCAATTTTGACCATTTCATTCCGTAATGTTGTATGCACTCACTTATCTTACAGTTGAAAAGTAGTTTACTAAAAGCTTTTGAATTTAATAACTCCAGTTTTTAGACTTAATTCAATGAATGAAATACTTAAAATGGTTGCTGATTAAATGTCATACCGGAACCAAATAAAAGCTAAAGTTATAGTTAGTTTGTTACTCAGCCGATTGCATTACGCCTGAACGCTAAATACCCATGACGTTCACACTAAACGGATTTTGAACTGAGAGCAAACATTAAAAAAATAACACAGGGCAGGCCCCGTTCCTTAAGCAATTTTTAGTCGATTTCTCTTGGAATACATGCTGCGGTTAAATTAATGACGTAGGTACTTGGTCATACTTATAGATTGGCATACTATAGAATAAGGATGTCAGGTTTTGATTATCGCGTTAGATTATCAAGACTAGTAGTGCACGCAGATCCACCTGTGTAGTGTACAGACTTTCTATTCACATTTGTTGAACAGTTTTCAACTGAGCCATTTTAAAGTTTACAATTTATTAGTAAGGATTAAATTTAAAAAAAAAATCACAAGTGCGGTGTACCAAAAATAAGTAAACATATCGACTAACTCGTTTATTTGCTATGCAAGTTAGGATTAATTTTGAAATTTGATGCAAGTTGACTTGCAACGTATTCACGCTTGGTACGGATATATAGATATGTAACTAGCGGTGCGTCCGCGGCTCCGCACGCGTTTATATATTTTAATACGCGTTTTTGAGTTAAATACTGAAATAGCAATAGACGAAGCGATTTTTGAAGCGATGATGGCTCAGTGGTAGTGTGTACGACTTCGTGTCGATTGACGTGAGTTCGAATCCCTGCAATGAGACTGAGTTTTCGGTGAAAGAAAACACCATGTGGAAACCATAGCATGTTGGTAGGGCATTTTCTAATGCTCGCCTGGCTAGCTACCACCCTCAAGTTGAAAATCTGTCGCCAAGCACCAATAGGTGTGTTCCGGCAGCTGCACTTGAAAGCCAGTCTTCTACTAGGTTTGACGTGTTATCATCTTGGGTCATCAGAAGATAGACATATGCTATCGTTAACTTTTTTATAGGTCTTTTTAAGTTCTACAATTATGTAGAACATTAATTTGCTATATCTCTTATGGTTTACTCAGTGTAAGCCATTTAAGCGCCTCAAATGTGTCTTTTTTTTAAACTGATTCACAATTATCGTCATTGCTTATTTCGTATGTTTCTTTATCATACAAAAGCTATCCTATAATTTGGCCAGATAACATAACTAGCGATTAAAATAATAAGCATGTAAATTGGATAAGTTATGGTTTTCGCGTGAAAAGAATATAAATGAACATACAAACAGAGAAACGTTGAGTTTTATAATATGTATAAATTACAATATATAACATAATGAAAATTTTAAAAACATGATTAATATTTTTTAAATGTTTTTCTTTTTTTTTAATTGACTATTTAATGCCTTCTCAACATTTTTATTATGTAGTATAAAAAAATTGACTTCATTAAATTGTAATAACCAGATACGGTGATTATCATTTAAAATAAAGTAATTCATTTTGTACTGTAAATTATAAATTACTAGTTTTTTTTTAACATATCTTAGGGAAGAAATTTCAGTTATATGGTATTATCACGATTCGTCACAAAATACCATTGATATAACAAATTACTTAAATATTTGTTATCAAAGTGTGTGTACGTATGACTCCACACGGTGTTGTTTGTACGCGTGCTATTTTACGATCGGACCACTTCCAGATAAGGTTATATAAATATTTCACAATAAGTATTAAATTTCCTTCTCACTTTAACCATTTTTAATATAATAGATATATAATATCTAATAAATCACTCAATATAATAGATGCATTAGCATTTAGCTTAATAGAATAAGTAAGAGGGCATTGTGGTGTGAAAGAAGATATAGTGACACGGATTGAGAAAGGGATGCTTAGTTGGTTTGAGCATGTAGATAGGATGATGGAAATAAGGATGATTAGACATCTATAAAACGTGTGTGAATGGGAATGTTAGAAGAGAAAGGCTTAGACGACCGTTCCACGATAAGAACATCCCTTTTTGAAGAAAGGTCAGGCCAAGAGTACTCTAATTCGACGAACATGCATGAAAAGATTTATGAATGTTGAAGAAGAGCTTTTTATTTGATCCTGGCATATATCTAATTAGTGGAAAGACGTGGTCTGTTCCTACCTTGTTAGGAAAGAGGCGTGATAATACAGCTCTTTTTAAATCCTTTATAGGTTTAGCGTTTTGGCCATCATCTCACCTGATGTTAAGTGATTTGGCCCAAGATGGTAACACGCAACGTCTAGTGGCTCTCAATTGCAGCTACCGGAATACACCTATAGATGCTTCTCAACAGATTTTCAACTTGAGGGTGGTAGTATTATAAAATGTGCCGCAACCGTGTGTTTCATATTTAAATTCAATATTAGCTAAGAAATTTCGGATAAATTATTAACTTGTCGTGTAATATCCATGTTTTTTAAATGTTTTAAAGTAGCAAATATGCACGCAGTCCACGTGATTTTAATTGGTCACCGCATATAACTGTGTATAACCAACTTCAAAAAGACTGCAGTCCTGAGGTCAATCGTAATAGGTTATTACTTCTGAGGACTGAATTTCAACGCCTTGGCTTTCCTATGTCATGACTAAGAAGACACAATGTAGTGTATGTTAGTAATTAAATTGTAGATAATATTGTGGATTACAAAAACTGTTTTGCTAGTTTATTATCACTTTTTTCCTTATAAAAAATTATGCGTTCAAAAACTAATACAAAATAAGACAATTATAAAAAAACATAAAATAGAATAATTATATGAGTCGGTGGAAAAATATCATGTGTCCCGTATCAAGCAAACTAATTTCACGGTGGTCGATTCATGCCACGAGATGAATGAATGACTCATTAGTGATATGACTCAGTGACGAGGTAATGTATGCGTATATGATATAACGAAAGTATAGCTTAAACTATTTTACAAGCACCAAAAACCGGTCTTCGATCCAATAAAAAAAAACTGATAATTATTATACTAAAAATATAGGTAAGTATTATGAATTTAAGTTTTATTGATTATAAATTCCAGAAAATATACATTGATGAATTTAAAATACGGTTTAATTGTGGTTTATAAAGTTGAATGTAATTTATTGATTTAGTTCAATTTAATAAAACCATAATGTGAAAGACGATATTTAATAAAGTAATAATTTTAATTAATTGTGTTCAAAAGCAATTCATATTTTTATCCTTTTTGATGATTATAAACATCTAATATTTTATTTTTTTCGAAAATGTAATATTATGAATTTATCAGTTCTTGTATATATAATATATATGTAAATATATATAAACCGTGATTCTTAATGTGTTTCCAGCTTTAAAGCTCATTGAAAGAAAATAATAAAAAATAAGGAAAACAATAAATCATAGAATACGTTGTTATGTTTGCAACTGAATTTTATACGTATATTATTTTTATCTGTAATAATTTAGAATGTAGTAATAATGTGAGGGTATATATGTAATAAGAACGAAAATAGTAGAAATAACAACGTTTAGTGTAATAGTACGTAAATTGAAAATAGGACAGTAATAATAATTATATATAAACATATTATAATATATTACTATTAAAGAGACTCATGCACTTTTTAACACTCAGTCTTTTAATAAATCTAACAAACGCAGCGCTTTAAAAAAGGTGTGAACAATAATTCTTTAAACGTGTTGTTTTACTAATATATATATATATAAAACTTAAATAATATACCTTACTATTTTTCTCGAAGCTTTAAACTTCGTACTTTTAATTCTTCACTAACACCAAGAACAGTCACGAATTAATTAATTACAATTTACCTCGTACAAATAATTCCATAACCTAAATCATAACAGTAAATAAATTAGTATAAGAGTG
Organism: Saturnia pavonia; assembly: GCA_947532125.1. Lineage (NCBI taxonomy): Eukaryota > Metazoa > Arthropoda > Insecta > Lepidoptera > Saturniidae > Saturnia > Saturnia pavonia. The sequence goes on from OX383904.1 coordinate 13,190,877, forward strand.
ACTAATATAAAATAATATTAATTGAATTATTCCACAACTTAATTTTCCATGAGTAAAGTAGAACTTGAAGAGGAAAGTTTTTGAGTGCCTAAGTCACTTTATACTTTAAGCTAAGTCGGGCACTAATAAGTATTAAAAAATCAGTGCAATCGTTTAAGTAGATTAAAAACTATTATAACTTTTATCAGATAGCTTGTCTCTCAGTATTTTACGGTTTATACTTCACCTTACCTGGTACACCACAGGTGATGGGGTGGACATTTCCCTAATTCGCACGAAGCAGTTCGGTTTATCGTTAATAATGCGAATGTCAAAGGCGTAGAATTCACTTCCAGCATCTGTATTCCCGTCCATATGTAACTCGGGAATCTTCAATGGAAGAATGATTTTTTATACTACTAAGGTGGCAAAAAAGCTTACAAGCCTTATGGTAATATCGTAGCTATTACTAGCAAGCTACCGGCCTTAAACACCCCCCTTTCCCAGGGAGCTCTGGAAACCCTACCCACCGCAGTGTTCTCTGTAGTGTAGAGCTATTTCACCAGTCGAACTGCCCCAAGTAGGTACTAATCTCCAAAGACATTTATCTGTGCCCTACTCTTCTGTCCAAAGCACGGCAAGACATCTGATAAGTAAACGCAAGTATCGCGACCTGGCGTCATCTTCATGCTTACCATAAGGTGAGATCGAGGTCACCTACGTATCTATATACCATAAAAAAGATAAAAATTAAGACACATAGTAGACATAGTAAGACAAATACGGATTTATAATAAATTGTTCTATAAAGTATTATTTCAACTTTCCAAAGTACGTCAACAGTAAGTTCGAGGTCACAAGAAAGGACAATTTCTACAATAATAATAAATTCAAGTGACGGAAATATTGATATACGGGAAACCTACGATTTTACTGGATTTGCAAGTTTTTTTTTATCGGAGACAAGACGGTTTAGGGAAAATTGAAATGTTCCATTTATTACAGTTCATTTGAAAAAGGGTAAGTTAAGCTGTTGGGTTTTACCGATTTTTAATTTTGAAGTAACAAAATATGAATAAGTGAAAATTGATTCAGTAAATAATCTTTACAGAAACTGAACTGTTTGTATAATAATATTTTTATAGCAAATAGTATATTTGATAGGAAAAAAACACATATTTTTATATGGGCTATAGAAGGTTCTTACTTCGTATTATGAGCACAAGCAATGCTTATGAATCTGATAAAATGAACATTGTATAATTAGGATTGCCGTTTAATAAAAAAAAAGTTACATTTAGGTACGTATGTTTATTTTTTTTTACTTAAGCATTTTTTTTTAAATAATCATATCGGTTTCAAACGATATTGTACTAATATTTTTTACAAGTTACAACAATATGTAACTTATTGTGTATTTAGGTACCTAAAGTATATTAAGTTGATGTAAGTATTCTTACTGTAACATGTGATCTGATTATAGGTATTTAGAGAATTTCATAAATATAATAAATTAATTATTTAAAATTGAATAATAATGTTTTTATCTTAAACACACTCTCAATAAATTTGATACGTATTTTTGCTTAGTATGTTTGGAAAATATATGATACCAACTTTACTTTCGTTGATTATTAATTTTAAAATGAAAATTCGATGTTTTATTTAGATAAGACTATAAATCTATATTCGGTTTCAAATAACAATGTAATGTTTTTAAAACCAGATTTCACGTGACGTTAGTAGTACACCCTAACATCCTGATGTATTTTATATGAAACTACTCCCGTAGGAACTAATTAAAAAAGGGTATTACCATTTACAATGTTATATGTGTAGATGTATGATTAGTATTAGTAAAAAAATATGAATCATTTTTTCAGGATCGACTCCGCCTACTTGCATTATACTTAAGTAAGTATAATTTTCCCATCTTAGTCACACTATTTATCATGAATTCTTTTACAGAACGTATGCTGCAAATTTTTGTACGGATACAATCAACCTTTTGTACAGAGGTGTAAAATGGACTTATTTTATTTTATCGTACATGGTTTCAGTAAAGCCCAAATATTTACAATTTAATATATAAAAAGTCATCAAATAATGATTTACATTGAATTACATTGACATTTCTTCTTTTTTTAATGGCAACTATGTTCATTCGCAGTTCAGCCAACGTCACATGAACCGAATATTCTACTAATTCGTCTTGTATTCTTTATACGTGGACCTAATACAATGAAGACTCTCTTTTTAAAACTGTTTCTCTCTGGACAAATTAAAATGCATGTTCCTATTTATTATTTCGGGCATGTGAAGTGGTCACATGTGCACCAATAACCAAACTGCATCTCGTAAAATGTTGCTAAAATTACATAATATATAAGAAAATAACAGAAGTTAGGGCCAATTTTTCCATTAACAAATAGCTTTATCTTTTGAATAATTTTTAGATTTTGACAGATGTTTCATACAATATCCGTCAAAACGTCAAAATTATTGCTCAAATGAAGTTATCTGAAGAAGAGGATAAAAGTTTATTTGGGGTTTTGTAGATATACAACTTATAGATGTACAAATTAGGCTCTCGTTTAGAAAGCAAAGATCTGGAATGAAAATTAAAAACTTATAAAATTCCTTTTGATGAAAAAGTTTATTATTTAAAATACCATTGTTTTAATTTGAGGTAATTAACATATATCTAATGATATTATTTAAAATGAGGTGACTTGCCATTATATAGTACCTAAGATCACGTTATTTTAATTGTATGTTAGCAAATAATGAGATTTTCAAAAATATGGCAATTCAGAATCGAAATCAAAGTATGTAAATTCGCGCAACCCTATTATAATGCTTACTTCCTACATAAAAATGAACATAATAATCGGTTTATTTATTGTACTCTTGTAAATGTCGTGGTATTTTTTGTATTTTAAATCTCCTTTCTCTGTGAAAACCGACAACGTATGTTGCAAAACAAAAACCGGTCTTATGTAAATTACATAAATTCAAGGTAAACCTATTTCAAGTTCATAGGACTTTCTTAGTTCCTCATTTTGTGGTAAAATTAATTAATGTAGTAATATATGTATACTAGAGGTGCCCCGCGGCTCCACACGCGTTTGTTACCCAGTAATTATTTTTATCCCATACTTTTATTTTTATTGATAATAAATATTGCCTATCAACCAAGGAATCACATGTACATCTCGTGTAGAATTTACATCTAAATGGGTTGAATTTTTTTTCAATTTCTTAATAAGTATTAATTAAAATTCCTATAGCCTAGTAATTGACCAATGACAAAAGCTTCCCGTTTTCAAAATTAAATAAGAATCGGTCAACCCGTTTTTGAGTTAAATCGGGACATATATTTTTTTTACTGGCATGTTCATGATTATCAATGTCATTTATATGTATAGAAAAAAAAAAATGTATTGACCGAACTACATATTTATGAATATGGTTATTATATTACATAAAGGAACAAGGTCGCACCGATGAAAGACTTACGCAAAATGAAATTACCCAAGTCACAAATGTGACATTTGGACAGTTGATTTCATTCGTGAGTTGTTTCGTAGAGAAGGAAAAAAAATTAAATTGTTCATATTAATTAAAGTCTCGTCAATTTTATTTATAGATAAAGTCATGGAAATTATTATTCAAGCATCGTTTAAAAATAAATCAATCTTGACAGCGGGGACTTGCGATGGATAGCCGATCTCTTTGTGGTCGCCACGATTTTTGGATTGTAATGTTTATCGTTACACATAGTTTCTTCTCATTGCCTATAAAAGCCTATAGCAAGTCTAAGAGTAAGGTACTTTTGGTACCTTCAGTTTTACACTTTGAAACAAATATTTGTTACATTTGATTACTTTTTTTTTAGTGGGAAAGATTTAAAAATTTCACTTGGGCGAAGTTGCTAAAAGTTAGATGCGGCCGAACAATGCATTGGACATTGTAAGTTCGAATCTTATAAGAGATTGATCTTACGAGAAAATTAAATTTAGTCATGAAGCCATATTATGGTGGGAAAGCAGTTTCTAATTTTCATGCATCTTTATATCGTTTTCAAGATTAAACATTTGTCTTCGGGAGCTCACATGATTCAAAAACAGTATTTCATGGGAGTCATTTAAATTTCTAGACTTAGCGTGTTACTGTTTAGGGTCACGTCGTTATGAGATGGTAGTCAAACTGTATATTATATATAATGTCGCGAATAGTCAAAACATGTTTTCATAACGTGTTCGGCCTGTTTCGGAAGCACTCGACTACTATCGAAGAAACCCATTTAAATACGATCGTCATTTGCGGCAACTGTCACTAAATTCTCCAAGCCCGGTGAAGCTGTCAAAGGCTCCAGGGCCCCTAAGGCTAACAGTATAGTTAGTTCGAAAAAAAAAACGGCAAAGGACATTCTCGCTCGAGCTCGGATAGTGAAAACCTCAGTTATTATGGTATCCTGAGATTAATCGAGGCTGGAAAAATAACCAGCTCATTCTATCGAGGATCAGAAAAATAATGAATATGGAGTCGCTCTGATCCATATGCTGCCCAAAGTCCAGGTGCCTTCCTTGCACGTGTACCACCTAAGTTCATCGGCCATCTTAAATGACGATATCAGGAATCACAATACGACCTATCATTTTGCCTACTGCGTCATATAGAATAAACAGATCCTCTCGTTATGAATAAAATACATATTAAATATGGCACATAAGTTCAGTTACCATTTCATTAAATTAAAAAAGTTATAACTTTTTTAAGCAAAATTAGGTATATTCCACCGGTTAAGTATTCCGTGGTAACATTTTTATGTGTATCATTGTCGATGCTTAATTGTTAGCAGCTGCCGGAAAACATTTCTACTTGCGCTTAAGTGTTAATAAAGCGAAAAATAAGGAAGGAAAAATGGTTTACAAATCATTTACGCATATTTATCCTTATGTTTGCAGGACAATGACCTTTACTACGGTTACATGATTAGACCAGGTAAATATAAACAAAAATTATGTAAGATGTTTTTTCTTTGCGTATATCTCTCCTATACATATTATAAAACTCAACGTCTCTCTGTCTAACTGTCCTTTTATGTTATTTTTACGACAAAACCACTAACATATTAATCAAACTAACATATAAATCGAATGTTTTTTTTAATTCATAGCTATATTATCTGGCCAGGTTATAGGATATATTTTGTTAGATAAAATAACATACGAAATTAAGACGCATTTTGGGAGCTTAAATGGATTATGTTGAGTAAACCATACGGGATATATAAAATTAATGTTCCACATAATTGTAGAACTTAAAAAGGCCTATAAAAAATCAACTAAAGATAAACTACAATGAGCATTTTTGTCTTTTGAGCGGGGGCAGCAAGATTCGTGCGTGCGCTCAACCAACGGCATTCTGTAGTCCATGCGAGCGGAGCCGCGGGCACAGCAGTTACTATAGAATGTTGGAAGTGATAACAATATATATTTACTAAATAGTAAATTAAACAAAGTAAATACAGTTATTTTTTAAATAAAGACCCGTAAACCCAGGAGTGGAAAGAGTTGAAGGATTTCCGGAAAAACGTTTTGTAAGGTTTGTCGTTTTTCATGTCGTCGTTGTACACATGTTTAATTCAATCTATAATGTATAAAGGTATCTTGATTTATATTTTATATAAGTTATTCTCTTCAAACATTTTTATGCGTACTAATGTCATGTAAAACAAATTAATAAATACATAGAAATAAAGTTGTATTTATAAATTAAACATATATAAAATACTATAAATAAAATAAAATTATGTAACTGAATATATATAACCGCATAATCGGACTATTATTAATACGTTCCGTTTTCCACACGCGCTGACCTTGCGTCGTCATCCTCGTCACAGAGCGTCACACAGCGTCTAGCTGACGTAACGTTCACAGAACAACGATACGTCAGTAAGTAAACGACGAGGGAATTTACGCAGCTTCACGGTTCCTGATACTTCAAGTACTGAGAAGCAGTTGAAGACCATGGAATCTTACTATGGTCTTTGCTGGGTTTTGCTTTGACTCAGTAAAAATATTCAAGTATGTTAGTTAACTAGTTAAATAGTTGAATATAGTTTACATTTTACTACAGTAATAACACTTCTATGTACCTGCCTAGAAAGTTGGCTTCTAGTATTTTTATCTATCATGTAATATTTAATCCTCTAAATATTGAATAAAAATATTATTCTTATTTCATTATATTGCACGCTTTTCTAAGTTTTTATTGAAAAATAATTCGGCATTATTTAGGATTATTGACCATTGTTTCATATATTAGAGATAGCCATTAAATAAAGGATACTGGTTTAGTATAAATAGCTAAGTTAACCAATTATTTTTTCTTAGTATTTAGAACAGTGTGCAATATTACATAGACGGTACAAAAGCCAATTCACTAACGTGTAGAGTCTAAAGAATAAGTGTCTTATTTAATGTAAATATTATCATGTTATTTGTAAATTTGGCAAAATGATTGCACGTTTTTGATGGTAGTAATTTACTTTCGAGGAAGTAATTAACTCATTCAGTTAATTCGTAAATTATATATAGATAACAATGAAACTCCAAGAATAGATACCGAAAATATATCAATACTTCCCTTGTTAAAGTATAACCACCGAAGTCAATCAAAGGAAGGTGTACATTTAGAGTTACTGAGGCGTCATTAATGAAATCAATTGAAGCTATACTGTCATTTTTATTGATGTTGTTGATTAAAGGCACTTCCAAAAGATGCACAGTGCTACTTAACTTAACTATTTAGGTGAATAAAATATAAAATATTACAGGCATAAATGTATGTAGGTATAAAAAATAACAATTGTAAGCTGTGTTCAGTAAAAATTACCTTAACGTTCAATATAGAAAAATACGAATAAAGTGGCAACACTTCAAAATACAAATACATTGAATAATGAAGTACCATTTAACGCAATAAATGCTCTGTCAAAACGATATCAATTGTTATTGCTTTAACGCAGTCAAACACACGTACAAACGTTTTTTAATCGTTTTCCTCTTGGCCTGTAAAACATTTCGATTTATTGCTCGTACCGTCATCTGTTGTCGAGTAGTTGTACAGATTTACATATTATTTAAACTTCTTGTTTCGATCTGATATTAAAATTAATTATTTTAATTTTATTTTATTATTATAGATATAAAGATATTAAACAATTGTTTTGTTTGAACTTATTAATATACTTAAATAGTTTTTGTTCCGCCATCTGTGGATAACTAGCATAACTATTTCAACTATACCTATTGTAGAGTTCAAACCTCGACTTACGGAAATACAGACACCGTTTAATAGCGCCATCTATAGGCGCTAATAAGAACAAACTACTGGTGATTTTAAGATAATAATAATATGAACATTACGAACTGGTTAAATGACTGCCAGACAGAATAAAATTATTAATGAATTATAGGAGTCTATATTAAATAATAGCATCAGAAACCTAATTTTCTGGACTTGTTAATAGAAATTATACCTAAACACAATAAGATGGGAACGAAATTATGAATGTAATAATTTTCTTTGTAATTAATTTATACAAATAATATAAAATCAGTCGAACGAAATCGCACAAGATAAATTGTTGCACATAAATACTCCAAACAACATCCTCGCAATTATCTGCAAGTAATGAAAATGTACACACCCAGGTACTTCCTGCTTTACTATGAACAATTTTAAGTAATTAGCAAAAAAAAACAAATGGGAGATCCGTAATGCGTTGTGTAAAAATGTTATTACGTCATGAAGAACGTTGATTGCTCAAGTTCTGTGTTTGTACAAACTCGAACACCGTGTCTTTGAACGTGAATATAAATCCTACGTTCAAAATCAGCTTTCATATAGCATGGTGGTAGAAAATTTTTAGGGGTCACCATGCCGACAGCCATTCTCAAGTTAAAAAACTGCCGTTTATTCATTGATATTTTCCAGTTGCTAAACTTAAGGTCCAGATCTTTTTAGCATGATAATATTACTTCAGTCACATAGTAACGTAATGTAAGATAATAAATATTGTAAAATAAGATAAAATATAATGCATTGACTTTTTTCTGTTATCTTTGCAGTACAGTGAAACTGTGGTATCATCTCACGGCCAGTGTGTTCCCTCTTCCTTGATATGACATCTTAAAGTTAAGAGATATTTATGTGCGCCGGCATGATAGCGCCGAATACGGATGGTAGCCGATTTATCGTTGGTCATTGTTGTTTTTCTATTGCACTGTGCTTACCATCAGGGACATTGCCGTCCGAGATACTATAAAAAAACAACGTAGAGGTATATATTATATAAGTTTCGCATTTTTAAAGTCGAACATGGACGAGCAAAGTTTTACCGAAGAGGACTTTCGGTCATAGGTACATTTATTTGCATTAGTATTTAATTTATCAAACAGGTTTGAGCTCTATAATAAATAATGTCTCTATTCAACAATTTAATGGCTTTTATATTAGTACCATTCGACTATTAATCTCAACTATATAAAGAAGACTAACTGTGCCCGCGGTATCATCCGCATATAATTTAAAACAAATCGCTGATTGATGATTGATATAATACTTCAGCATAGACAATATTGTTATCGGGCGGCCAGGGTTATGCGTCACAACTCACAAGACTCATTTGCGCCTCTACACTTATAGTCATAAACCCGAGCCGAGTGTTGAATTATTTTAATTTTACATTATCTCCCAAACTATTCATCCAAATAACATGCTATATTAAGGCAAAATTTATCTACATAAAATTGTCTTGATGATGAAATAGCTTTCGATCGTTAGGATTAATATGCCATGCCTAATAATAATGCTCATAAATCACTTTTTAATTTTTAATAAAACATCGTCACATAATACCCTATTGTGGCTTATGTGTAAGAGATAGGCATATAAGATTGCAAAATTGTTTTAGATTTACTAAGGAGCAATATTTTTGTAAAACATTGTATTTACGTATCACTAACCATTACGCCAACACACGTGGATAAAGCAGTTGGGGTGCGCTATTTATTCCGACTTACTTAACAAAAATCAATATTTAAGGCTAGCTGGGAGATGTAGCCTAATGCTATACTGTTCCTCGCGAAGCTGGCTATAATGTACAAAAAAAATCGAATCCGACTGGTAGTTTCACAGATTAGCGTGTTTAAACAAACAAACATACAATGAAATAAAAAACTCTTCCGCATTATTAACCGGTTAACCGTGTCGCGTTCCAGTATTGTTGTGTAATCAAGCGAGGTGTTAGGGTATCTGTAGACAACCGAATGGGTCGCGTCCACCATACGTATGGTGATAAGCCCGTCACAGTGATATCTTTTAATTGGTCGCGTCACAGAATCAGCAAGTGTATTTCAAACTGCATATTTCAATATATGAAAAAAATGTGTTGCTATAAAATCTACCGTTTGATGTAGTCATAGATAATTCAGGTGTATAAATAAGCACGTGACCAAATCGATAATATTTTCAATGTCTGTGTGGACTATTTTAGTTTTGTCATTAGGTGATTGCTCTAACCAAGAGGTTAAAACTATTATATAAGTAAAATTTGATCATTGTTACAATACATTTACCCAACCCGCCACGTCCACCCTCTCTTGCGGCCACTCAAGCCTAGGTCCGATCCTCCGGCATGGAGCCCTTGAGTCTAGCAGCCGCTCGCGCGATTCAGTGACACTGCAATCACTAGCTACCTACATACATGCATTACACTTTTTACAGACATGCACTACACTTAGGTACATAGGTTCTGTAAGGGACCTTTTTTTTTCTTTTTTTGAGGCTAGTTAATCTAGATCAAAAATTACAGATTACTAAATACATATACACTTGTCTCTTACCCTCCTCCCAGAGGATAGCGACATGTATATATGTATAGTTAGTTAGATAGTGTGCTAGGGCATTAGTCAGTTCGCGACTTAATTGCATAGCGCGCAACAGTCCGAGCCGAGGTTCGGCCACTTTGGCACCCTCGGATGTTGTTGCAAAACTTTCGTGGCTGAGTGCCTTAAGCGCTTGCCCCCAAGTCCGGTGAAGCTGTAAAAGCCGTTTGAGGCTCCTGGGCCCTTATGGCTAACAGTCAGATCGAAAAAAAAAGAAAAAGAAAAAAAAAACAATACATTTACGTATATATTTACTGAATTCTAAAAATAATTTAGAGCGTAGAGATTTGATTGATAGAAATATAAATCAGTGGGTACTATTACAACCACTTTTTACTTTAACTTAAAAATCTTTGTAATTTATTTTTTAAAGTAAAACATTATAACATGAATATTAGACAAATACCAAAATTCCATTTTACACATATTGTATTCAAATAGTATGTAAAATATCAAAAAAATATTATGTGGTTTTATGAAACAACGATGCAAGTGAAACTTAAAAAAAATATTGAAGACATACATTTTTTAATAACACACATTAACATATACAATATTCCGAATTTACGATTATAATCCTTGACTGCACGGCATTTATTTCAATTTTATTTTCGACAATGTAATGTAATGCGCCATTCGATAGATGAACGAAACATTTTAGGGCGATAGATTAAAAATTTCACTTTAAAATACGAAAATCTTATTTTGAATTGAGCGTGCTATTTTTCTTGGCGTAAGTATTGTAGTCTCGGGATTTAATTTCAATGACAATGCAAAAACTAACAAGGTCAACATTAACCAAAAAAGTTGTTGGAGCGAGATATAATCTACAAAAGTTAATTGATTTTGTTTATCAAACGATTTTAATTCAATCCATCTTTTTATCTATACTAATATTACAAAGCTCAAAGAGATCGTGTTCTGCTTGTTTGTTTCAACGCGCTAATATCTGGAACTAACGATCAGATTTGAAAAACTCGTTTTTCATTTTATAACCTCTATATTTAAAATGATTATAGACTATATAACATCACGCTATGACCCTAAGGAGCGAAGCAGTAACCATGAAGGTCAAGCAATCTGGCAAGTACTGGAAGTGAAAACTAACACGTTTCCGTGCGTTGGCGGTGATGTGATGAAAAGTCGCTCGAATAAATTTAACACGGATGAAACCGCGAGGCACAGCTAGTAACATTCATATAGGATTTATTTGTACAGTAATGTTGACCCTACTGGTCAAGAAGTCGCGGTTTTGATTTCTGCGTATGTTTAACTTTTTATAATAAACATGACTGTTAAATTCTATATATGGATTTCAATTCTCATCTAATTCTATATTACTTATAATACATATTTGCATATGAATGTTTATTATTTACCCTCTGTGCGTTCCTATACAATCTATCCGATTCCGATTAAATTTTGGTGAGGTGTATGTGCTTGCCCACGATGGTTTTTGTATAAGTACAAATATCTTACTAGGTGGCGTGTGAGTCGTTTCATTTTGAAGACAAAAGGAACGATGTCCCCGTCAAAGTTGGTAGATAAATGTGAAAGTATGTTTGTTTGAATGTTTCTCCTTCAGTCACGCTGGAACGGCTGGGAGAGTTAGATTCAAATTTGATGTAGAAGTCGATTATATCATGGAATAGCACATATGATAAGTATCCTTTATCAGTTATTGCTAAAATTTACGCCTAGCGAAGCAGTCTATTAATAGCTAATATATTTGTATACTAGCAGTGGCCGCGGCTGCTCTCGCATGGACTACTTAAAAAATATTTTTTTGTACGGAACTCTAGATATTATTTTTTTATTAAAGTAGCATCAGTTATGCCTTATAATATCAGCTATCGGCCAGTGAAAGCCCAGTCAAAATAGGTCAAACCGTTTCGGAGATAGACAGAAATAAAAGGGTTTTTTGTTATAGGTATCGTCTTTTATATACATTTAGTAAAAACCCGTTATATTGACATTTCAAACAGACACTTCAATTTTATTATGTGTATATATTAATAATTAATTAATTACATTAGTTATTTCATTGTCATATTGCTAGATAGTTATGCATATTTAATTTGGTTAAATTGATCCATCACCGATGATACTCTACTTATTCTTTTTAAGTAAGTTTTTTATTTAAGTTTTATTTATACTGGACAAATAAAACTCAATAATATGGTAAGTACCTAAACAATAGACGAACAAAGAAAATGTAACAAGATTTATTTCACTAATTGATTTATTATCTTTTCAATTAATTATCTACGAAACCAAGAAAAGCTTAGATAAGATCTTTTCGAGAGAAAATTATCGCGTCTTAAATCTTATCACACGAATTATAAACACCATAATAGCTTAAACTATGAAATTATTTTATGAAATAATCTTATACATTTATAGATATAACAAATAGAAAAAATAGAGTGGATAATTTTTAACGTTGTAAAAATACATAATATAAACATATTCTAAAATATGACCAAGATCTTGGCCGCCAGTTTTTGTATCTTGTTCTATTTAAATAATTTACGTTTGCAATAGCCTTCGACTAATAAAACATCTCAAGTGGTTCTGCTATAAATCTGTCACTTAACGTTAATCAATAAATTATAGACATAAGTTTGTAGTAGCTGAGTGGATTGATTGGTTTTGATCGGCATGCTACGTAATAGGCAACACGTTCTAATGCTTTAGCTTTTAAAACTTATGTATGGACTGGTCAAAACTTACGTTGATGACAGTGTATAAGCCCACACTTGATATTTTAATGCTAACGACATGTTCAGTTAGGGTAGCAAACAACTCTTGTTATTTATAATTTATTTTACGACATATGACGATAAAGCAACGTAAGCGAAGTAAGGAATAATATATATTATGTAACGTAGGACTAATATAAAGTAATATATGAAAAAATGGAAATTATAACTACGCTACCATAACTAGACGTCGCGTCGTGATTTTTTTTTTTATTATATCACGGGTAATAAATCACGGCTAGTTATTTTACATACATCAATTAACAATACACTGCACTGTAATGGGGCACGGGGAAGATGAATACACTATAAGTGAAATAATTTCTCAAACTCATAAAGCTACTTCAAAGTTATTACAATATTCAAGTAAATCAGAGTCTAACATTGTTTAAATCAGATACAATTTCAATCAAACAATTTTTCTCTTCTAGCTTATGACACGTATCGCTGGAATGTTATTGTCTCACTCTTTCCCACGCGTAGCATTGACGTCACATGATTAAACTCTGGGAATTATAATGTAGCTCGGCCAGCATATATTAAAATTGTGCTCGTGTGTTATGAAACAAACATTTTCGATACATATAACTAATGTGTCACGTGATTTATGTTATCATTTTTTTATAACCAGTGACACGTGACATGTAAGGATCGTCTTAGCTTTAACCATTTTGAAAAACAAAAATGCCAAGTTCAGTGGTAAATAACTACACCAATAATTTTAATCCATTAAAGATTTTGTCAAATAGTGCTGTTTTTTTTATTGTTAGTAAAAATGTGTAAAGATTTGTTCGTGGGATAAGTTTGTTTTTATGATCGTTCGAAATATAACCATTAATATATATTACCAGATAATATAGATGTTTAATACCAATAACAAGTAATAAATTCAGAACACAATGTTTAATATATTATTATTTGTTTTATATGCTTAAATACCTATTTGGAATTCCCGGGTTTGCAGTACCCGATAAGCTTTGTAGGTCGCTTAACCTTTGATATAAAAGCACAGATTTTTGTCTTAATTACAGAATGGTAATTATTATTTCAATGAAACACGATATCAACGGAATTATTGCCAATTATTGTTAATTGAAATAGTCAAATTAAATGTTAAGTGAAGCTAAGGTTTATTTTTCTTATCGCAATGAACGTTATAGATGTTATAATTCGTTAAGCTTATATTTATTAAAATAAAAAAATACATTGCATAAACGCAGGGAGTCACTTCCAGACATCACGATCATTCACATAATGATCCACTCTATAATAACTTATTTATAGTCAAACTTGCTTGAGATGGTCCTTGACTTTTATTGGTATTATTAAGTCTAAAACAAGTTATGATTAATTTCTATTTCTAGTATTAAAACTGTGCTGGTCTTTGATAAAATCTAGCGTGTCAAAGTTTTTACAAACATAAATATTAAATCAAGCAGAAGTAGCACCTAAACTAAGCTTTTTAAATTTTGAATGTTTTTCCATACATTATCAGTCAAAACGTTAAAATTATTCCTCGTATAAAACTATCTGACGATTGAAAAATTGCCCCTAAATTTAATAAAGTGTATCCGATATTACCAATACAATTTTTATATCATAACTAGGAAAGGTGAGGTACGAAGATCTTTATTGATAAATTGTCACAAAACTAGTCAAAAATATAAATGACAAAATGTAGAAATAAAAAAGGCCTGGCAGATGACACTTCAAAAAAATTACTCTACCATAATTTCAATTTCGTATTTCACGTATAGCCATGAACTTGTATATAATATATATAGCAAATATAGGTATGCATTGATCATTGTTGTATTGTTTCGGTTTTCCTCATTGATTAACACTCATAGATTGTGTTGCGTATTGATAATTACAGTACTATTTTATATTCATACTTAAATGTAATGTATATAATTTTATACTTATATATGTTTCTATAGTTAATGTTCATCTGACATTTATGAAGAGTCGTGATCGTTTTAAATGATTATTTAAATATGTTACCAAAAAAAAGACAAGCGATTTTTTGTTTGTGTCTTAATACAATAGCATGGTGGTGGTGGCTTTTTCTAACGCCCACCTGGCTAGCTACAACCCTCAAGTTGAAAATCTGTCGCCAACCACCAATAGGTGTGTTCCAGCAGCTGCACTTGTAAGCCAGTCTTCCACTAGGTTTAGCGTGTTATCAACTTGGTGGCCTCATTTACCATCAGGTGAGATTGTGGCCACTACGCCAAACCTATAACGATAAATACATTTTATAGCCTATTTACTTAGGAAGGTGAAGCTATATAATTTCACGACACGACCCTAAGGAGCTTAGCAGTAACCTTGAACGTCAAGCAATCTGGCAAGCTGTAGATATGTACGGGAAGTGAGTGCGATAGGCTACACGTGTGCCTTGATGGAAGAGTGGTCGACACTTGCTGAATAAAACACGGGGGATACCGTGGGACACGTCTAGTTATTGTATATTTTTACAAAACCTATACTCGTACATTTGCTGTTTGATTTCTAACTCTCTTTTTGTGTTTATATTACATCACGCATGGTGGGGTCAACCTTCAGTGTTTTCTTCTCCACTTAGGTATTTCTTCGAAATCGCCTTCGGAACCTTTGCACAAGCCAGCGTTTAATCACAACCGTTAATATAAAGTAACAGTGAATTAGGTTTGAAGATATTTATTAATAGTGTAGTATCAGCTGGCTAGGTGGCTACTAGAAAGTATCTTACCAATATCTACCAAAAACCTACGATACTGTACTTCATCATAACACATAATTTTCTTTATTTCATATATTGCCGGGTACTCTTAGGCATTCTATAGAATGCCAACATTTAATACATTGCCTATAACATATATAAATGTAAACCATATCAAATGTAATGTGTGGCTGAACCATATTCAGTCAAAGATTTGATCCTAATGCTAATCTTTCCATTCTTTGTATTTCCAATCTTTCCGCTAGAAATAATTTAATTATTAACTCTTCTCGATGACTGGGATGACAAGTTGTAGACCGAATTGCAAAGTTGTTAAATTTTCAAAATAAAAATGATAGTTTTTCATTGCATATTTATCTCATTATAACTTTAAAAAAGGAACCTTTTTTCTGATATTATTATATTAAGTATAACAAAATACAAAAGCATACTTGTAATACGCATTAATTTTGACATCGCAGCGTTTTTATACCGTACGATTGTAAAAAAAAACGCGAAAATACCGCAAACAAATCAGTGCGGCGCTTTCGTACTCTAAGTCATGTGCTTATCATTAGGGACAGTACAGTCAATGTGATGAGCTATTATAAAAAAAAAGTACTCCAACTCTAATTACTCCAAAACGCATGCAGATTCCATTCTACTACTTTACACGTGTTATTTATATACTATAAGATACATATTAATATTAAAAAAAAACGAAGTTAAGTGAAATCCGATTTGATTTGATTTTCTATAAGAAAAAAAAATCGAATTTATAATGACTGTCAAAAAAAAATAATTTCTAAAAAAACAGTACTTTTTTCTACCTTTTTATATCACAATAGCAATAGCTTTCAAAAAATTCATTCCTCGAGTTTCGTCAATTCTTTAAAGTCTTAGTCTAGATATATATATCTACTATGCTTCATAAAAAAATAGATGATAAAATTCAGGCCACATAGAAGTATAATTGACCCAAATATGAACAAAATCCAGAATCTGACATTCTTTTCGCTGTCTGCTTCAAGTGAATTGCTTCTTACAACGGAAAAACATTTTTTTTAATGTTTGAATATTTTTCAGGGTAGTAAAACACGTCAAATTTTCTAATTAGATCGTGACCATCATACAGCAGTTCATGTTTAGGCGAGTCGCGTTTTGCTAGTATTATGTCGTCCTACTACCGAGGATAGAATCTTGTAAGCCGGCATGATAGCAAAGCCCAGCGTTAGATTGCCAATCTCTCGTTATCCGTATTTTTTGAACTGTACAATGCCGTCACTTTACATAAAACATTATCTGTATAAATTAAGTGATTTCTAACCACATCAGAATATATGATAATGAAAAAAATATCGGAGCAAATACGTATTGAAACAAAAAGGTAGATAATGATAAACAAGGACATGAAACAATGTTAAACGTATTAGCGCATGTGCTTGACAAATATACGCTAAGTTATTCCATTTGTGACACAAATATCCTGGAAATAATTTATTATACACGCATTTTATATTAAAATTTACGAGTGCAAACATCGTAATAATCATCAGAAATATCTATACTGTTACTGTCATTAACTACATATGCGATTTTTGCATAATTTTTTCAAAGATGTTTATCTGTACTTCTAAATGTATACATTTTATAAAACTCAACGGCTCACTGTCTGTCTGTCTATTTGTGTTCTTTTCAAGTGAACACCACTTATCCGATTTTCATGATAACGTTTCTATTTCATAGCTATATTATCTGGCTAGTTTATAGGATACATTTTATTTCATAAAGTAATCTATGAAATAAGCAGTGTCGATAATGGTGTATCAGTTTGGAAAAAATACTCTCTTTTGGGGAACTTTAATGGCTTACGCTGAGTATACCATAAGAGATATATGAAATTAATATAGTATATAATTGTAGATCTTAAAAAACCTACAAAAAAAGTCAATGACAACATATATCTATCTTCTAATGATCTAGGTGATCAATAAGTATTTTTGTCTTCCGTCTTTTGAGCGGAGCCAGCACGATTCGCGCGTGCGCTCGACCGACGGTATTCTGTATAGTCCATAAGAGCGGAGCCACGGGCACTGGAGACCGATCACGACCGCCGGCGGGAACGGACGTGTTCACGACCGCTCTCTGCCGCCTTTGTGAAGTTTTACAACCGACCGGCTTTGCTGCACACCTGCTTCGCACCTGCATCGCACCTGCGTCGCACCTCCGTATCGCCGTCTCGCTCGCACCCATTGTGTCGCGTACTTTCAGTACGCTACACAATAACAAACTGCACTTTTAAGTGCAATTGTTGTTTCTATTCGACGAAATCCACACTTTAGTGGTCGCTTGCCGGAAACCTCTCGGTGTCAACAGAAGGCAAGTGGGTGCGTGACCCAAGCGCCCCTCGGTTGCCTCCTTCAGAGGCAAACGATAGTACTTGGTCGGGCTCAGGAACCTTGGCCCTTGATAGAGTCATAGTCAAGCCCTGAGTGTCTCCTTCCCACCCTTCCGATCCTGCTATATATCCATCCCCGAGTGTCTGTTTGGGCGTAGCTAGGTATTTATACCGGTTGCGTTCTCTGCCTCGGGCTTGATAGGGACCTCCACGTAGGGCCCGGTAGGTTCTTTTCCTGCGAGTCATTACACCGTGACCCGCAGGTCCCTTTACACGGCTCGGGATAGCCGTTTAAATTCACTCGGCGCACCCCCCTGCCTCTCCGGCAGGGAGGTTTAACTTCACCCCCGCCCGCCCAACCGCCACCGCCGGAATGGCAAACCCTGAATTAGAACGCTTCAAAGCGTTCGCAATGAGCCTCCATCCGTCGCTCTGGACGGACTATAATAGGGCCATCGCGGCCGAGCAACCCGCCGTTGCCATTGCCATCGCTCAGGGCACCGAGCCCACCAGCGACCCCGCCGCGCCACACGCGACGAACAAGAAGTCCGTCCCGCGCTCCCGCTCAACGGCACCCCGCGCTCACCGTCAAACGCCGTACAAACGGCCATCGTCGCGCTCACGTTCCCCGGGCATTCAAGCCCCGACCCCAGCGCCCTCTGCGCTGCCGATAAACAATTCTTTCGCGTCGCTAGTTCCCGAAGCGGACACGCCGACGCTAGTAGCTACAAACATTAGCTACTCGCCCGCCAGTCCGGATCCCAAACCCGAGTCCGACGAAATGGACACGGCGATAGTCAAGGATAACGAGGGCTTCACCCTCGTTCAAAAAAACAAGCCCGCCAAACGTGCATCGCGTTCGCGTCCCGAGTCTCCGGAGACTCAGTCCCGCCCTCAAAAGGCACAAAAGACCGGGCTTAATAGCCACGCCCCCCGCTCCGCAGCGCCCTCAGCGCCTGCCGGTACCTTTGCCGGCAGAAAGGCGCGTCGTCCTCCGCCGGTTGTAGTCCAAGACAAGTCGGTCTGGACTAATATATCGAAAAAACTGAATGAGATGAAAATCAACTATACCTCGGCCACTAACACGGCCAACGGTATCCGAGTTCAATTAACTACCTCTGACGAACACCGTCAGTTCACAAAGTTGCTCCGAGCAAGCAACCTACATTACTACTCGTACACCCTAGAGGATGAGCGTCACCTCCGGGTTGTAATCCGCCGCATCCCGGTGGAAATCACGCCCGAGGAGGTCAAAACTGACCTCTTAGCGAAGGCCCTCCCTGTCCGCGAAGTGCACAGAATGCACGGCGGACAATCCAAAAACCGACCATTAGATATGGTCGTAGTTATCTTGGATCTGACCCCCGAGGGCAGAGCCATCTTTAATGTGAGGAAAGTGTGTGAGCTCTCCGGAATAGCCGTAGAGCCCCCACACAAAAACCGCAGCCCTCCGCAGTGCCACAACTGCCAGTTGTACGGGCATTCGGCCCGCAACTGCCATCTCCGTCCCAGGTGCGTTAAGTGCCTCGGGGACCACGCGACGAGCGAGTGCACGCGCACTCGGGAGTCGTCTACCCCTCCGAGCTGCGTGCTATGCGGCAACGCGGGTCACCCCGCGAACTATCGCGGCTGTCCCCGTGCCCCGCGTCCTACGCGCCCTACGCGCCCTAGGCAAGAGCGACACATCCCTCCTCAAAGGGCACGTCCCGCCGCCACCAGTCAGCCCATGCCTCTGCTCACGCCAGAAGCTTTCCCCAGCCTCCCGGGCGCTTCCCGCGTCCCGGTGGCGGCCACCCCCGCGCCCCGCGCATCCCCTCCGCCCATGCGAGACCCTCAGGCAGCATGGGTTCCCACTCCCCGTCCCCAGCCTCCTAAGGCTCAGGCCCCCCCGCCCGCTAGCACGCGCCGCGGCGTAGACTACATGGTCATGCTCTTCCGCGAGCATGACCCTCAGGAAGTACTGGCATACGACCAGTGCGTCGCTGAGTACGGCCCCGCTGAATCCATCAGGCGTTTTCCCCTGATGACAGCGACGCTACTGCGTCTGTCCCGTGCTGGGAAATAGATACCGGTAATAAATGGCTCGAATTAAACCCAGGAGTCTTAACATATCTTTCTTTAACGCGCGGAACCTCTTTCCCCAACGGGACCTCGTAGCCACCTTTCTTAGGGAACGGGAGATAGACGTGTTTCTAGTACAAGAAACACTTCTAAAACCCAGTAGGCGCGACCCTAAGATAGCGAATTATAACATAGTTAGAAATGACCGTGCCACCCGAGGCGGCGGCACGCTCATCTACTACAAGCGTTCCCTCTACTGCATGCCAATAGACCCTCCCGCACTTACCAATATGGAAGTGTCAGTTTGTAGAATAGGCATGACTGGCCATCCGTCAATCACGCTTGTCTCTGCATATCTCTCCCCGAGTAAAAGACTACTTCAGTCCGACCTGGAGGCGCTCCTTTCACTCGGACAATCCGTCATAATAGCAGGCGACCTCAATAGTGGTCACACTCACTTCAACAACTCGCGTAACACCCCTAACGGGGTTATACTCGATCTGCTATGCGATGTGCTCGGCTTTGACGTTATAGCCCCGCTAGAACCCACGCACTTTCAAGATAACTGTCACCCGACAGTACTTGACATAGCCCTCCTCAAAGGTGTCTCGCTTCGGTTACGACTTATAGAAGTCGTACACGAACTAGACTCCGATCACCGCCCGGTTATTTTACAACTCGGGCAACCATTCGACCCCAGTCCGCCAAAAGTCAAAGTAGTTGACTACGCGATCTTAAATCGCTACTTAACGGATAACGCGACCCCGTCCAGCTTAGCTAGGATCCCCGACGTATTAGAATCAACAGCAGACGCCGACTTAGCGATCGATTCCCTGGTCGACTACCTCCAAACCGGTGTAAGGGAAGCCTCGAGAGAGGTGCAAGCGGCGAACGATCGCCGCTTTATACTCCCCCCCGGCTTACGAGCGTTAATCACGGAAAAGAACGCCGCGACACGTGCACACGATTCTTATCCAACGAGGGATAACACCCGTAGGTTACGACGACTTCAGAGAGAGGTCAGAACTCGCATCGACGAGTTCAGAGGTCACCGGTGGGATAACCTCTTAGAGGGTCTCAAGCCGTCCCATCTGGCTTACTGGAACCTCGCCCGCTCTCTGAAGTTAGAAGCTACAGCCCTAATGCCGCCCCTCGAAAGGGGCCCCGATCTCCCACCCGCGTTCGATAGCGACGATAAGGCAGAATGCCTTGCCGCAAGCTTGGAGAGCCAGTGCTCTCCAAACTGCGACAACGTAGATACTGCCCACATCGAAACTATCGAGACCGCCGTTCAGGAACTAACGACGATTCCCCCCGCGGAAACGTTAACCCCGGTCACGCATGACGAGATTTGTTCTGTTATTAAAGGCCTTAAGCCTAGAAAGTCCCCTGGCCCCGACGGTATCAGAAATGAAGTACTTAAACTTCTTCCTGATCACCTCATAGCTCTTTTGGTTTGCATCTTCAATGTAGTCATAGCCCACTGCTATTTTCCAGCCGTCTGGAAAAAAGCTATAGTTGTAGGTATTCACAAGCCCGGCAAAAAAGCTTCGCTTCCCGATAGCTATCGCCCGATCAGCCTTTTAAACACACTAGGGAAACTTTACGAGCGGCTCCTTCTGAACCGTCTCAAAACTGTTATAGATATTAAAAATCTATACCCTCCCGAACAGTTTGGTTTTCGCGCCCGGCACTCGTGTACACATCAAGTGCACCGCCTCACGGAGCACATCACGAGCAACTTTGCCAAAAGTAGTATCGCCCCCGCCCGTACGCTTGCGGTCTTTTTCGACGTAGCTAAGGCCTTCGATAAGGTCTGGCATGCCGGACTAGTCCACAAGCTACATCAATTAGAAGTCCCGGATAGGTTAGTTCACCTAGTTCACGATTTTCTACGCGACCGCACCTTCCACTACCGAGTGGAAGGAGTACTATCTACCGCCCACCCTATACGCTCAGGCGTCCCACAAGGTTCCATTCTGGCGCCTTGCCTTTTCAATCTGTACGTCAGCGACCTCCCGAAGCCCCCCGGGGTCGAGGTAGGGCTCTACGCTGACGACACAGTCATATACGCGTCAAACAGACACAGAAAAAATCTCGCCTGCGCAGTCCAACGTGCCGTAACCACTCTCGGGGAGTGGTTTCGAACGTGGCGAATAGCTATTAATCCGGTAAAGAGCGCCGCGATTATGTTTGAACCGCATACATGCAAACTACCACGCACGGTAAGACCCCTCTCTTTATTCGGTACGAATATCCCTTGGGCCACCAAGACTAAATATCTGGGTGTCACCCTCGACTCGAAGCTTAACTTCAACGCACACGTTACTATAGTCAGGAATAGGGCCATCTGGATCCTTTCCCGCTTGCGACCCTTGCTTAGTTCGGTAAGCAAAATGTCCTTAAGACATAAGCTCACACTCTACAAGATGTGCGTACGTCCGATCTTGACATATAGCTGCGCCGCGTTCGCACATATGTCCAAACATAACTTTGCCCGCATGCAAAGAGTCCAAAATCGGTTTCTCCGTCGCCTGCTTGACCCTCCAGCCTTCGTTAGGAACATGGACCTGCACAGGGACATGAGGCTTCCCTCGATAGAAGCCTATGTGAAATATCTCACCAGGAGATACTTCGATAGCGCTTCGAATCATCCCAACCCGCTCGTAAAATCCACCGTGAACTACGTCCCAGACAACTCGATCCCCGTTGCCAAACGTTATAAACGCCGTCCGCGAAATCTCTTTGTCGATCCCGATGACGACATCGAGAAAGCTAACAATTTCTACGCGTCCGCTCCCGCAACATATGCGTGCTCGCGCCCACGCCCGCGAAACCACCGTTCCCTCCGCAGGGGACGTACGGTTAACTTCGCTCCCGCACACCCGCCACGACCACCCTCCTCTGCGGCAACTCAAGCCTAGGTCCGATCCATCGGCATGGAGCCCTTGAGCCAAGCATCCGCTCGCGCGATACAAGTGACTGTACAATCACTAACTTTCACAGCCATACATGACACTGCATTATACACACATGCACAACACACAGGTACATAGGTTCTGTAAGGGACCTTTTTTTTTTCTTTTTTTGCCTAGTTAGATTAGACAAAAAATTTCAGACCACTAAATACACATACACATGTTCCTTCCCTCCTCCCAGGGGGCAGAAACATGTATATATGTATAGTTAGTTTAGATCGAATTACGGATAGGGAATTAGTCAGATCGCGACTTAATTGCATACGCGCAACAGTCCGAGCCGAGGTTCGGCCACTTTGGCACCCTTGGATGTTGTTGCTTAGCTTTCGTGGCTGAGTGCCCTAAGCGCTCGCCCCCAAGCCCGGTAAAGCTGTAAAAGCCGTAAAGGCTCCAGGGCCCCTAAGGCTAACAGTATAGTCAGTTCGAAAAAAAAAAAAAGCCACGGGCACTGCCAGTAATATTATGTGTTTTTGTTTGAACCTACACTGTATGAATTTTTATCAAGTATTTGAAAGTTATTCAGTTTTGTCATTAACTTTCCAATCGTATTATAAATAATAATTATTAGATTTTTATTAACCAAATGCATAGTAATTATTGTATTAAAAAAAATATTTTCTTTTTAATACTTTTAAAATTTTCAATTCGAGATATCATATTGGTACCGTGTATCTCGTTCCATCACTAATAAAACGTACTAAAAAATTGTGTCAAAAAAATAATTTTATTCGTATATTTCTTTAATAAAATATTATACATATAATGAATCGACTCCTTGTAGTACCTCGTAGTGTTATAGATTGGTAATCTGTTCAGAATCTGTTTGCATCACGTATCTTAGATCATAACATAAAGCCATTATAATCATAATATACCGTTAACTTATATTGACATACCTATATCACTATGTATGCAAAGTTTCTTAAAAAATTACATGTATATCTAATTGTTATTTAATTATATTATTGATCCTGTACACACGGTCTGGCGATCAAAGTTTCTGACGAAACTTACGCGGATAGGAAGTTCAATTTCAACTAATGACCTAAAATTTTAGTTTAAAATTTTATCAAGTTTCTTACCAAATTACAAAATGTAAGTCGAAATGAAGGCCGAACAGTTATAATTATGTTAATGCCCTTTATGTTAAGACTGATAATCAGAATTATTTTACCATATAATATACTAGTTCAAGATAATATTGTAGAGAAGAGAGCGCGGCGAGGCTGGCCATTCTAGTATTGTAATCTGAACTCTGAAACATTATAAGTTTGATATAACAAGATCAACGCGAGCTGAGCCATGAGCGTATTCTATATTTTAATAATATAGATACTTATTGAAACCGCAAGGATAGAAAAACAAAATCACTTGATAAGTTCTTGAAATTGAGGATGAATCGCCGTATTAAACCTAGTACAATAATGCAATCCCAAAAAACGAAACACAGAAATAAGTCACTATGATTGTTGCGATCTAGACAGATATAAGTCCTCTCAGCCTCTGTGGCTATCTCGGGTGTGTCAAAACATTATTCGACGTTTATACACATAATGCTTTTATTTGCCTAAACTCGTGTTTCGATAGTTTTCACTAGAAACAATTATCCCAATAAGTGCCAATGTAGTGAAATGAGTTAAATCAAAAATTAATTTATTGGTTTTTATTACAATTTCCATCATTTTATTTTATTTCCATTATTACTTCTATATATATATTATAAAACAACGTTTATATTCTTTTCACGCGAAAACCACTTATCCGGTTTAGATGATTTTTTTATTCATAGCTATGTTATCTGGTCAGGTTATAGTATATATTTTGTTACATAAACTAATATACGAAATAAGCAGTGACGATAATGGTCAATCAATTCGGGAAAATATACGCTTTTAGAGAGCTTCAATGACTTAGGCTGAGTAAACCATAACAGATATATGAAATTAATGTACTACCTAATATTATTTAAAATTCTCTACAAAAATTTAAAAGAATGCATATATCTATCTTGTAAGGATAACCCACAAT
Organism: Saturnia pavonia; assembly: GCA_947532125.1. Classification (NCBI taxonomy): domain Eukaryota; kingdom Metazoa; phylum Arthropoda; class Insecta; order Lepidoptera; family Saturniidae; genus Saturnia; species Saturnia pavonia. The sequence goes on from OX383904.1 coordinate 13,215,749, forward strand.
AAGCATTTTTGTGGCGGCAAAATTCGCGCGTGCGCTCGACCGACAGCGTTCTGTATTCCACGCGAGCGTAGCTGCGGGTACAGGTACATTTATATAAATGTATGCCTAAATATATACAGCACGATATAAGGGTTATTTATAACCCATATTAGCTTGCTTGGCAGACATTGTTGTGTGCTTGCCAATAATCAATAACTCGACAAAGTACCAAATTATTTTACCTGAAATTTTTTCCAGGGTCACAATAAACAAAATAAAAATAATTAAGCATATCCATCGTTCATAGTTATGATCTAGGGTTCTAGTAAGAAAATTAAACACAAAAACCAATTAAAATTTCCAAATTTTCCGGGTAGGTATTTTCCGTAAAAACCTTATTCGGACTAATACTAACATTAAAAAAAAATCAGATCTGTTTATCTGTTTTTAAATGGTAACCTTACCAACGAACAGCATTTAATTTTAATTTATATAGATTTACAACATTTACACTGAGTAGGGTAATCGATTGCTCGCTTATCAATCTTTCTATATCATCATAACCATAATCATTTTTACCAGAGTACTTGAAAACATGATAAGAAAATTACATAGTACAGAAAACCCCTAAAAGAACAGTCGGGACTACTATTGCCAAAGTTTAAAAAAGCGTTATTGCCCACACGCAGATTGCAATTACAGATATACTATATCGAAAAAACCGACAAAATTAGCAGAACATATTTATATCGATATGATAAAACTGATTATATCGCTGTTGAAAAAGGTTAAGTATCTAAAATCATGTAAAATTTTAAAATTATAAATAAATTAGTTATGCCCGCGGCTTCGCTCGCGTGGACGACAAAATTGTTGTTACCAGGATAAAAAGTATCCTATGTTACTTCTGATACCTCCAAGAGTATGTGTACAAAGTTTCATGATGATCGGTTAATTAGTTTTCGCGTGAAAGCGTAACAAACAAGCTTACATTCACATTTATAATATTAAGTAGGGAATAATTAATTTTTAATTTCAGTTACACTTCAATTATGGATGGTTCTTACCTAAACTTATACAAAATAGTAATGGCATCTAGCCATCGTCGCTACATTGGTGTCAGCCGAACGTCTTTTGTCAAAGCCGAAGCATCTCACTCAGTACTATAATAGGTGCAGAGGAAAAGATTGTCCATATTATTACTTTTGATTCTATAAAGTATAATCCAAGCCCGGATGAAGCTGTAAAAGCCGTTTGAGGCTTCAGGGCCCTTTTGACTAACAATATAGTCAGTTCGAAAAAAATAAAGTATAAGAAACAGGTACTATCGTCAGGTAATATTAACATATTGATTGTTGTTCTTTTTTTATAAATGTGATTCTATTACGATAGGCGTTTTATTGTACCTACTACTACTTTTATGTCAATTTTGAAATTTCAAAATAATAAAAATATCGTTAATATAATATCGAGTTAAGAGTGTTGGTTAGTTCTAAAAACTCCTGAGCCAAACGTTATTTTTACTAAAACTTAATGAAAAACTTCGCTCTCATTTTTATTTTCATAAATCTTTGTCGTCCAGCCTCGGATAGTCGACAGTAGAAAGTAGTTGAATTGATTCGAATAATACACAATACCATTTACAACTTAGCGTACACTTTACATAAAAAAAACAGTGTTTGTTACACCTTCAAATTTTGTAATTTTTTAAATACTTTATAACTAACTTTACCTGGATTGGAATCAAAAAATACTTTATTCAATTTAGGCCCTAAGAAGGCACTTATGAACGTAAAACGCTACTACCGGTTCGGAAAACATCCCAGTCATCAAGAAGAATCGGCAAGAAACCCGATCGGGTTTATTTTTTTTAATTTTTCTTTTTCCGAACTATACAAATAATATTTACAGTTAATAATCATTATGATATTTATAATTTAGTGGATGCACAGAGATGGAGTTAGAGTGGAGAGTATAAAAATTACCTCGCAAAGGTTCACATGTGAGACTAAGAAATAAAACCTAGTTAAAAATTGACGAGGAGAAAAACCTCTTCTCTTGATTCTGGGATGAGTGGGCTCAAAACCAAGAAGAAAGAAAACCTTGTTAAAATTAAAACGCAGACCGAGAGTGCACTTGGTGAGTGGCAGTGGGGGTCTTTCGGCGAACAGCGCATTCTCGGAGGTATGGAGGCATACGAAAGCGATTCCAGTATCCTCAGCAATAGCACAGAAAGTATTCCATGGGTTTTTTTGTGTGTACACTCCTAGATAACCAATCCGTTGTTTTCTGTGGCGGGCGATAAAATATGTCTGGAATTCAACTTAAAAAAAAGATACACCTTGTTTACGAACTATGTTTTATCGATAAGACAATCGGTTTTCTTTTTAGTTCTGTAACAGTCTTTTCTACATAATATGCTGTTCATATTTTCATTTTGTTATCCGAATTTACTGTCATTAAACAATATCTAGTTTAACATAAATCCTTAACTAAAAAATTACTGTACATCGTGTTATCACCAAAACATATGAAATAACGGACGAGCAGAGCGAGCAGGCCGCCGAAGCGGCCGGCGAGTGCCAGAAACAAATAATTGACCGTTAAAAAATTAATATACAGATCCTATATAAACATAACCTCAAAATTGAAAAACAATTTATATCTCAAAAACGAATCGTTTCCGCACTTTTTCCTTGACAGAGAAGTTACCTTTAACACTCCCCCGCCTTTCCCGCGCCTTCACTTCATCAAATTCAGCGGTAGCAAGTCTAAATTCCAACCGATAGTAATTTAGTTATGACAATTATTATGTTTGACACAGTCAAAGTTACAACTGGAATAAATACTAATTTAATTAAATAAAAATATAAAGATTCTCTAAAAAGTTGAGAAGAACCTGTTTTATAAAAAAGACATCTATAACTATAATTTAATGTTGCCAGTTAATATTAAAATATATATTGTATCTGTTGATAGACATAAAAATAAATATAATATTAAAGTCATTTGATCATAGTGTGAAATTCTTACCGTCGCAAAATCAGCAATTTGTTTGATAGCAATCACTAGAACACGATGCAGTCTGATACGCACAATTTAATCACACGCACAATTAATAGTATTTAACTGTTGTATTAAACTCGCTTGGTGGGCGTAGCGCGTCCTTCCTTTATGAATTATTCATAATCCGAATAACCGATATCGATTTCAAAACCATTTGTTTTTTTATTACCGATGTTTTAAAGACGATGCTGCAACTGAGACTTTCACTATTATCTTGGAACGCGCTCCGTTATCACCGTGTCGTGAATGATAATAGTCGATACTTCACTCATTTAGGAACAGAATATTATACAATAAATACATCTATTAACAGAAAACACTTTCGGAAAAATATATACAAATTAGGTGACCCTCAATTATATGAATTCAGTTTTTTTTTATATTAATATAATTCGCGCGCTTACCGTCACAAATTTAAATCAATGCACGTCGTGTACCTTTTGTTATCGCAGCTAAACTAACGTGTATGAGGGCGTATTAAATTTACACTCACACGTCTGTAATCTTAAAACTCGCTACAATAGTAACCGCGAAACTAGTGCCGCCAAAACCGGTCGTATTGTCAAAGACTTATATGAACAGATGTTTTACGTTTATTATATTTTATTGCGTAATATGCCTCTGGAACGTTAGTCGGGCCTTTTGCTTCGCCAGTCGGCACTACCGGCACGCGGCACCCACGTTACACACCGTACGAATTATTTTCGTCTAGCCGACTGTGAGTGAGTAAACGCAGATTCGAAGCTATGTTTAAGCGTTCGGCGACTGTTCACGTTCACAGTTTACGGCGCTTCAGTAATTTTGATACTTTACAGCTTACAGGTGTCTACTACAATTCATACGTTTCTGTCGCATAAATTATTATACTTCTGTTCCGTATACTGCTTGCCAAGAATTTTCACTCAACTGTTTAATGGCGATAATGATCTAGATAAATTTATTTCATGATCGTTTGCGGATAGATGTATTTTATATCATAATATATTTTACCACTTCTTACTCAAATAGTAGTTTCAAACTTCTTACTCGTAGTAACAAAGTTGGAGAATAATTTATGGTCATTTTATCCGCACAAAGAAGTATAAAATTTAAAAAAACATTACTGTCATTTATCTAATCTTTGCAGTCGACATTAACATATTACTATTAATAAATCAAGTCGGTTCACTGCTAAAACTAGATAATTAGTATTTTGTTAGTTTAGAGTTATGAGTTGTGGCGTATGTCCAGCAGTGGACGTCTTTCGGCTGAAATGATGATAATGATGTGTTTTAAAGGTTTTTAACCTACAGTAAAACATCAAGACGAGAGACAATATTTAATATGTGATTAAAAATATGCACGGTATTATTAAAATAATTATTACAGAGAATAGAAAATAAAAGTCAATAATTTTTAATAAGTAAAATAGTTTATTCTAAAAATTCTTACATTATTTTGGCAGTAGGCCAACTATGTTCTCATTCGTAGTCTTAAATTAGGACCTATTTTGTACCACATGAAGGCTATATATACGAGACTGATAATTATTACAATTACTTACAAATTATTAACCTCCTGAAAAACCAGACTGTACTTGAAAAATTACGTTGTATTCATAATCACTACATCTTAACTACTATCAAATAACCGCAATCGCAGTACACGTGATAAAAAGACGAAGCAGAGGCCTTACAAGGCTGAATGCAAGGTTGACGCAAATACGACAGATAAAAACAAATTAAAAAGAATGCATAAATAGGATACAATGTGCAAAATATTTAAATATGCTTCCAAAATCAGCATTCTGTAGTCATTGTGTCATTTGATATAGTAAGCAAATTAAATAGTTATTTGGAGAGGCATAACATTTATTATGAATACAAAAACCACCTCTTTAGATACATAACACCAATAAGTAAAGATGTATTGAAAATTTCAAAACTGTTTTTTTTATTGTTCCAGTATTCATAAATTTAAAATGATTGACCTAAGGTACCAGGTACCACAGGTATTAGTTAATTAGAGATGCCCGGGTGGGATAATCAAATTAAAACCCACGAAAAAATACGAAGTAGAAATTCACTCCTTATTAGATTCTTGAATGCGAAATTTACAATATATTAATAATAAAAATATCAACCTTTTATTGAAATTGAGAAAAGGACCTATATAAGACGAGGGGTTTATCATCACGCCATCCTACGACATATTGGCCAATTAAATTTTTTTTATACTTCATTGGTTTATCATTTGACCACATTCTCACCTAAGTAACGAAGTGGACTATGGAACTGGCTCTCGTATCTGGCGAAACAAACCTAAGCAATTGGTTTTAAAATTTAGGTGGTAACTAGCCACCCCGACATTAGAATAGGACCTATCACCATGCTATAGTATCATCACGACATTTTCCTTCACCAAAGTTGAAGTACGTCGATTGACGATATGTCCGAACACGCTACCACTGAGATATAATAATAGCTTCAATGTCGAGAAAGCAACGGTTCTGTATTTTCTCACAGCTTAGTTATACAAAATAATTTCTAATCACATTTATATTCACTAGTATTCGCCCATTGGTCGACATCGACCATAATCATTATTGAAAACATGATTTTATTGAAGTCTTTTCCTATTTATATTTATCTATATTATTAAAATAATTAAATGGTAGAGTTTTTTGTTTGATTGTTTGTTTAAACACGCTAATCTTTGTATCTAACAGTCTGATTCGAAAACTTCTTTTTGTTTATGATAGCCAGATTTACGAGGAATAGTACAGACTATCTAGGATTAGCCTATCTAGAATTAGGCTATACCTCTCAGCTAGCCCTAAATATTAATTTTTGTAAAGTCGAATGAAATAGCACACCCTAACTGCTTTATCCGCGTGCATTGACGTAATGGTTAGTGACACGTAAATACAATGTTGTACAAAAAGATTGCTCCTTAGTATACCTAAAAAAAGACCACACTACCATAAACCTGTCTCTTATTCATAAGTTCAGTAAGGTATTTTGTGACAAAGTTTTATTGAAAATTGAAAAGTGATTTATGAGCATTATAGGCATGGCATATTAATCCTTACGAACAAAAGTTCCTTCATCATCAAGACAATTTATGTAGTTAACCTTTGCCCTTTATAGTATGTTATTTGGATGAATAGTTTGGGAGATAATGTAAAATTAAAATAATTCAGCACTCGACTTGGGTCTATGATTATAGGTGTAGTGGTGTGACGCATAACCCTGGCCGCACGATAATAATATTGTCTATATTGAAGTACTACAAAAAACAATCAGCGATTTCTTTTAAATTATACGTGGTTGAAACCGTGGGGCACATCTGTAGATTTATATAGATCAAAAAACTTGTAAAATTTGCAATATTCGTATAAACAGTACCTATATATCCCGATAACAAATACCATAGTAATTTAGAGTAATACCTTATATTATCTCAGTGATTAATTAACTTGTTTAAGAAATATTTCGATATTTATTTGAAAAAATTAATACCAGGTTTAGTTAAAAAATTACTAATTATTAAAGCAAGTATTAACCGCCACAGATATACGTTTATTAGTTAATAGTGTTTTTATCATTAGACAAGTAAACAATTTAGATAACAATTATCATTATCATGTTATAATCGCAAACATCCTTGTTAAATTGACATCCTTAAACTTATATTATTTTGCCATCACTTGTTTCATAGAAACAACTTTTAATATTATTCTTATTCTTTTTATTTCAATACTTACCTAACCTAGTTCTCTGACTAAAATAATAATATTTTGGTAAGTAGGTCCCTAGCTTTAGTAAGTACATTCGATATACTCGTACAGTGGTGGTTGTCACTGTCTCTAATGTGGAAATGTCCAGAGGAAATACTTAGCAGTTTTTTTAGACTCTCGTTAATTTGTACCCAGAAACCAAGGTACGGAGGATAATGTTCACTGTGAATAGTTTTACACTATATTTCCATCTCAAGGTAGATTACAATATTAATATTATAAAGTTCAAGACATTGTCAGTCTTATTACAAAAACAAAAATAAACACTTGTTGAACACGAGTTTTACTAAATTGTGTTTAATATTTAAAACCGTGTTGAACTTGTGTTTAAAATGCTTTATTACATAATGGTGTCTGTCCGATGTCTGGCTATACATCTGGTTTAAGTTTTTTATGCAAGCAACTCTGAATAGCATTCACTCAAAACGATCTCGCTATTCAAAGGCGTTCCATTGTATTCAGATATTCTGCAAGTAATTTGTTTTAACAATCATATTTTTTTTTAGGTCTACTTCATTAAAAAAATATAATACTGTAAATAAGGTATTACTTATTATTATTTTGATATTATCTTTAAGCGAAGGTAGTGTAATCGTTAAAATACGAAATATATAAATTTAATATAAGAGAACAAAGTTCGTAAAGTGAAATCTGAGTTCGTGCGTACACCTACCTACATTACATTATTGCATTGTTATTTGTCGTCAAATCGCAATACATTAAATTGTTATGAAATAGTTTTATTAATTATTGATATAATAAGAGTAACAAAATTAAAAAAAAAATGCATGAAATAATATATAAGATCTCACGTCAGTTTAAATAACCTATTGACGAACCCAACACTGTTGCGCACATGCTGCTTGTATCTCTCTGGCTCTATAGACAAAGTATTATTATTCTGTGCTATAGAACCCCACGAGAACGGCATAGATGCTCATGTTTTCTGTTACAATCTCATCTGATGTTAAGTGACGATGTGAAGATGATAACACGCTAAACTAAGTGGAAAACTGGCTCTCAAGTGCATCTACTGGAACACAACTATTGGTGCTTAGCAACAGATTTTGAACTTGAGGTTGGTAGCTAGTCAGGTTAACTAATTCTACTATTATTTAGGCAAAAGCTTGGTAAAACCTATATTTATTTTAAATAAAACGCTAGAATGGCATGGTTAGAATGGCAAAACAGGAACGCGATTTACTTGTGAATAACATAAACTATTCATTCAATTGGCACCTTCGAAATCAATAAAATCCAGAAACTCTATTATATCCATAATTTATAACCAAATATCTTGTACCGCCAACAAATATAACTGCAATAAAATAAAAATTGTCAGTTTAGATAAGCGTTAGACTTTCCTTTGTGTTTAAATTTTAGACGCGTTTAAAGCGTGTTTATCTCTAAACAACGCCAAAACACTCTTTTGTAATACAAAATTTTTTAAACATGTGTTTAATGCGTTGTCATCTTTTTTGTAATAAGACCGTGTATGTTTGTTTGTTTGAACGCGCTAATCTGATGACCTACCAGTTAGGTTTAAAAATTCCCTATGCATTTTGTAGTCCAGTTATTTGAGGAAGATATAGGCTATATAACTTCACGCTACGTATCTAAGGAGCGGAGCAGTAGCCATAAACGTCAAGCAATCTGGTAAGCTGTAGGCAAGTACGGGAAGTTAGAACAAAGATAAGCTACACGGGTCCGTTGATGGCGGCTCGCCTTGGCATGGTGGAGGTTGAATAAATATAACACGAGTGAAACCGTAGAGCACAGCTAGTAATAAAAACATTTTTCAGATTTATTATTTATTTTGTACACAAACCTATAACCCATTTTATGCATGGCTTAAAAATTTTATTGAACTTTACAATTTTTTTTAAAAATCACTAACTATATTTAACTAGTATTCTTATGACTTTGATTTAAAGATAAAATATATCTCTGGTTACAATCATTACTATTTTATTTATGTTTAAAAATGTATAATTTCTTACCTACTTATATAATATATAAAATTCTCGTGTGCTGTTTTTTAGTGATTCTATAACTTCTGAACGACTTGACCGATTGAACTAATATTTACGTATTATATATATTTTATCGCGACAATAGTTTATAGATATGTTAGGATCCGATAAATGGCGCTGTATTCGAGTCATTAACTACTGGAAAGATCAGAATAGCGTCTTCCAGCTCAGCTAGTATATTGTAATTCTTATGATATGGTTACTATAGGTTGGAACTGTTATCATAACGCACGAGCCGAGTGAACAAAGCAAGCAGGCTTCTGCAGTAGCGGGCAGTTACCCTTGAAACTGATTCGAATTTGATTTTGATTCGATTTCACATTTGATTCGAACTCGATCCTACAAACGTACCCTTGAACCAACTCGAATCGAAAATCAACATAGAGTTCTGTTATCGTGTATTTTGACGTTTATTTTCGATTTAGCAACTCAATTCACAGCTTTCAGATTGAATCAAGAGTAGGCATTTTTCGATCGAAGTTAGTTCCGATTCGAGCCACAGCACGATCGTGCGCTAGGATTGATTTCAAGAGTGCCAAAATGCACCAAATGGAATGTTATTCGATTCGATTCAGAACTCGAACGCGTCAAGATTAAGGCGGCAGAATCAAATTAGCCATTGAAAATTCACATGTTACAAGTCCTAGTATCATGATTTTGCTTATTTAATAGAAATAACTTCAAAAATTCAAAATTATTACGGTCCGTTCTCAACCTATTAACAGTATACAAAATTGTTTACTCGTACAACCGAACGGTTCGTAAAATTATACGGTGACTTATAAATTTATGTAATATTGAGTGTGTCTTGTTTCTAGGTGTGCATGTGTGAGTGCCGTGCAATAATAGAATCATTATAAATTATTCAAATAAAGAACCAAAGTTCACCAAATGTCGCTCAGCTTAATGTTAACGCATTTAAATCAATACACAGTACAGCTATTTCTATATAACACCTAAAGTTATGGGCAGTAAAATAAAAATTACAATAACAAACGTGGTATTTATATTCTTTAAAACATTTTAAAGTTGTTCGTATCTTATATTTATATTTAAAATAAACGTTCCATGTGTTATTACAAAAGGAGTATGTAAGGAAATGTTACAATTATCGATGTATGAAAATTGTATGGTTGTAGTCACGGGAGTTGACCACCTAGTCTTTACCATTAGTTCATGTGGTACAATGCTTAATCAACTTTAAATTAGATAAGTTTAAAAACTAAAAACCCGACTACGGAAAACATCGCAATTTTTGGAATGTGCTGATTAAACCCTTTAATTTGATAACCAACACGGAACATTACATAAAATATTTTTTTTAAATATAACCACCATCCCGACGGTCACCACCATCTCAACGGTCGAATTTTTTTGCGCCATATTGCCTTATCGTACTACCGTTGCATTGTCGTCCAGTTACCTCCTAGACGCGCCTAAAGAAGCTTAACTTCAAAAAGGTTCTCTGTTTCCTTATTCAGTTCTCTGCCTACTTATAGAATGTAAATTTAACTAACAACTGTCATGTTACTTAAATAGATTTTTAATAGATCGCACCTTCCACATGTTAGTTAAATATATTTTCATTAAGAATACCTTCAACAAATGACATTCCTAATGAAAAAAATAATTGATCACTTTTTTTCTTGAAAATTAATTTTACATTATTGTCTATTTTATTTCAATAGCGTTGGAACATTTGCTTTAGAATAATTTTTGGATCAATAGTTTTGATAGAGAATTATAAGATTATACGACGTTGCTACAAAAAAAAACGCCTTTGAGATACAATATATAGAGTTTAAGCAACCATTCTTACGTATCTACAGACTTATTGATGTATATTATTTATGTATGATATACTCGTAATTATGTTTCTTGTTGATCTTAAACGAGGTCGACTTGCTTTTTTTTTACTTATTTTTCGCATAAATGTTTACATGTAATCACATTTCTAAAATATTTTTATAAATATTCAAATTAATCAAAATACAAAAATAGTGAGTGAGTGGGCTACATCCCACTTTATGAATCAAATATACCTTAGTATGTTTAAACCCGTTTGGTAGATATATTCCTCTAGCATCACTAGGTCAGTAATGCCCAAAAAAATTAGAAGGTAAAAATATTCCTTTATGCAGGTAACACCTATTTTAAGGTAACCTCAATTTTGAAACCAGTTATGCAGTTGTTGATAATGTTAGAGTTTTAGTTAAGTATTATGGGCCAACAATTACATTTTTTTAGACAGTTTCTTTAAATATATCTCTAATCTTATTAAAAGTGTTAAAATTAAGATTTTAAAGTCGTAACTTTAAAAAGTTCTTGCGTTTCTAATACGTGATAGTATTATAAATAATGAAATAGAATTAATGAAAATACGGTAATTACAAAAAAATTCGTGGTAGCAGCGCTGCTAATGCGGTTAACCGCAAATTGGTTAGATTCTAATCGGTAACATGAACAGCCTTGCGGATAGATTATCAGTAAATCCATCGAGTATGCTTCAATTTTCATTGCATATGTTTACAGTTTTAGGTTATCATATTAACTGTAAAAAAAAAATATCGACTCATCGTATAAGCAATTCTGTTACTATTTTGCTAAATATGTTTTTGGGGTTTACTTCGTACGAATATATTTTCATATATTAGATGGGAAACAAAATCGAGTGTTAGCAAAACGTTATAAATAAGTAAATAAAGTTAAAAATAAAGCAACTCACAATGAATTTACGATGATTAATTATATACTTATATAATAAAAATAATGTAATTGATTTCTAGTTTTTTAATTTCATGGAGAAAAGAGATTAGATTAGACGGTCATAAAAATAAACTGTAGATATATACATATAATTAATGTAGGTTGTTGTTAAATACACAATTTGATACTTGATATGTCGTGAAATTTTCGTTCTATAGGAAGACATAAATCAAATTTTCGTTGAATTCACTGATTGTTCTAAGGCGTTATTATTGAGTTTAAAATTATCTACCTATAAAATACATATACTTATATATCTATAGAATAGATTGGAAGTAATCATGTTTTTTAGTTAGTTAGTTTTTTTTATCGTTATATGTTTGGCGTAGTGGCCACAATCTCACCTGATGTTAAGTGACGATGTGGCCCAAGATAGCAACACGCTGAACCTAGTGGAAGACTGGCTCTCAAGTGCAGCTACCGGAATACACCTATTGGTGCTAGCCGACAGATTTACAACTTGAGGGTGGTAGCTAGCCAGGCGGGCATTAGAAAAAGCCCTACCACTATGCTATGGTTTCCTCACGATGTTTTCCTTCACCGAAAGCTCAAGCTCATTGCAGGGATTCGAACTCACGTCAATCGACGCGAAGTCGTACACGCTACCACTGAGCTATCCTTGCTTTAAAAATAGTATCCAGTGCCTTTGACAAGGACACAAATAAAATAAAATGACATGACATTTCAACGAATTCCCGCCATTAAACTAACCATAGGTAAAGTATACTATAAAAGTAGAAAACTGTAAACGATCCATCTTTGAATACTAAATTTTAAATTAAATCTCATTTAAATCTCATTATGCGTTTTAATTTTTGAGAACACAACACGACGACGGCCGGTGATTCCTAGAAAATGGACTCGTATTCAATTGTTGGCGTCGCCCTGTCTGTGGTTCACGTTTCTTTGTGTAGGTAATACAAACTAAATAAAGGCCATTGATTGTGCGGTACAAGTGAATTGACTCGAGGTCACGTATATTTATCGATTAAAAGCTTTGATTAATTAACCGTCAACTAAATAACAATTTGGTTTGGTCTTTTTTGTGCTGTCAAACGGGACATATAGCAGACAGGGAGGCGACTATTTTTTCTAATTTCTTTACGTTTTTTCTTCGTAAATAGTGATACGGATACGTTATAGTAAGAAAAATAGTATAATGTGATAAATATGGGGAAAAGAAAGTTAAATAATTCATATGTAAGAATTATTACCGACAACAAAATTAATCAATTTCCAAATTGAAAACTTTATCTACCTATATACGAGATATTAAAATCATATCACATACAGTGAGTTCCTACGATATTTTTACAATTTTAAATTAATCCAAACAAAAAAAAGTTTGATTTCAATAACATAATAACCTAAATTAATTTTTCTCGTCAAATACACAGAAATAGATAGTATTAAAATTATATTGTTTATTATGTTCTACGGAGAGCACTGTTAAACACACCACTATGAATATTTATGCAGAAATAACCTATAACCACACGCATAATAAATAAACTTATAAACAGTATCTAGTATTTTTGAAAAATAGATGATTCACCAAACATTGAAAAGGAATAAAGTGAACAAAAACAAGAGTTCAGAACACTGAAATTCTCGCGAAATTTCGTTCACAGAGTGTACTGACTGTTTACATCCCATAAAATATTGTTGGGTCACGGTGTAAAAATCCACACTTAGTATTAAGCAATCATTGGGTGAATGTGAACCATCCTAAAGAATATCTACTGAATAATTAATATAGCAATGGTGCAACAAGAATAAGCTTTTGTAAAAATGTATCTAATTTTTCTTAAATTTTGATAATTGTCCGATGCAAGCAAAATATTATTAAAATAATTTCGTATCAAAGTTCATTTCATATTTATTTTTATAATATCTTATGCTTTTTGTATTATTACAATATTAATTAATCAGCAAACAATTATCTTTCGGAAAAGTGGCCCTATTTTTGAGAACATCTCATACAAATAAATACCTGCGACTAAACTTGAATATAAAAAAGTTGATTGACCAAATCACTCTTAAATTTGTTTTTATTATATTTATTAAATGAATCTTCTATCAATTATAAAAGTGTAACAGAGACAAAAAATAATATTCTAAATAGGTACCTAATCAATACGATTTAAAAGTGAATCACGAAAATAAGTAAACATTCTGCTAATATAGGACCTAACCGACATTCCTAAACATGCGTGACCTCAAGCAATTACAAAAATTACTTGACATGGTAATTTATAAAATAACATTCCTACTGTTGATACATGTCATTTGTGGACAAAATTACGCGGCAATTTGTCGACGGCAGCGTAGATGAGGCGGTATGGGCTAATGATAGAAGGGTTAAACCCATGGCAGGACAAAGTTGTTTTAAGCTTACTATAGTAGTTTTAATGATTGGCGAGTAAGATATCATTGTTCACATTATTAACGTTTATCTTATGCAATATTTGAAGTGATTTCTTTGGGGGCGATGAGATTAAAATTCTAAAGTTAAATTTTAGTGCAACATTTTATATTCAGCGTTTCTCCACGTAACGTTTCTGACGGGAAAATGACGGAAAATATGTACTTGGCCGGAGATAGAAAAATAAAGAAGTATGCTAAGAACTCGAAAGAGATAGAGTAAAGTATATATTAAAATTAATATTACTAATGCATTTAAGTTTTAATTTAATATTTTGCTATTCAAAGGGGCAAAGACTGCTGTTATACAAAACGCAAGTTCGACCCCATGGAGTACTGCTATCATCTCTGTGCGGGAGCACCTGCATACCAGCTTGGCCCATTTGACTCGGCTCCAATTATCAGAATATTTAAAGGAGGGCATTATTGTTACTATATTTGCAGAGAAACATACATAAATAATATGTATATACACACACATATAAACATTAAAAAAATATTTTCTTCGAATTTAAAAATTCTACTGACAGTGGTAGTGGTATTTATTTAATGATAATTCAAAATACATAAACATAAATGCAATTCGAAAAAGAAATAAAGCTTTTTCTTGTAACTGTACATAACTGAGTTTGAATATATCTATTTATCGCAATAATTTGTTGGGCGGGTTGTTCCTTGTCGCTCAGAGAGGTTATTTTGCATGTCATTATAAGTATTGCAATACGTCGCTTGCGCATTGGTGGCCAAAGATAGGCGGTGCCGGTGCAACATGGCGACCGTTTCATAATAATTGTACAATTCGAGATACTATTTTTACGGTCCTTCTTACGTAAAGAATTTAATTATGAGAATAAAAATACTTATCTGAATTTATAAAGGTTTAAAAATGCTCTTCTACAAGAAAAATATTTGTTATCTAAAATAAATGTTAAATTAGCATGGAGAAATTAGAATGGAATTAATTTTTAGTTCAACCAATTAGTATTCTTTATCTATATTGTAGCACTATTTAATTCGACTTGCACAAGAGGGACGATTTTCATAATATACCTAGATTATAATAAAGAGTTATTTTATCATACAACAAAATTTAAATTCGTGACACATTTTTTTTACTTTATGTAGTTTTAACATGTTTTCTGTAATAATAAGTAAAGTAGGAAGTGCTGTTAATCTAGTTGCCATTACAAAATATTTTTGAGTAGATTGCCATCTAGCGGTCAATAGCTAAAGTAACGCAAAATAATTATATTTTTAATTTTGTAAATAATTATATACATTACTCTGCTAGACAACTGTAAGGTTGCTAGACTAGATGTCATCTGTCTTCTTCTTTCAATAAACTATTAAAATAACCGATGTAAAGGCAAAGTGAAAACCATTGCGATTAGTAATCTTAAAAATTAATTAAAAAATTTAGAAAGTCGGAGATACATTCTTAAAATCTTCAACAATAAGGAAACGAGGTAGTAGAAAATATTATACTGATTTAAACAAATATGGCAGTAACTCTGTATAGCGCCATCTATGAGATACTAAGAAAACTAAAATTATTGTAAACAAACTGGTCTCAACTTAGCCTACAGTAATGTGAGTACAGGTAAGATGTCGTTATAATTCAAACAACTAAGTCGCAGTTAATTTTTATTTCCTTTATTGTGCTTTAGGATTAACAAAGTTTAATATAATTGAAAATTAGTTATTTTCTGTGTCTTGTTAATGTAACCATTTGACTAAAAATATCATCATCATCATCATCATTTCAGCCGGAAGACGTTAACTGCTGGACATAGGCCTCTCCCAAAGATCGCCACAACGACCGGTCCTGTGCTGCCCGCATCCAGCAGCTTCCCGCAACCTTTACCAGGTCGTCGGGCCACCTTGTGGCGGGTCTGCCCACGCTGCGTCTTCCGGTACGTGGCCGCCACTCGAGAACTCTTTGACCCCATCAGCCATTCGCTCTACGAGCTACGTGGCCCGCCCACTGCCACTTAAGTGTAGCTATTCTTCGGGCTATGTCGGTGACTTTGATTCTCATGCGGATCTCCTCATTTCTGATTCGATCACGCAGAGAAACTCCGAGCATAGCCCTCTCCATTGCCCTTTGAGTGACGTTGAGCTTTCTTATGAGGTCCATAGTTAGTGACCACGACTAAAAAATATACCCAGCATATATACGCGAGTAAACAGTATGTTTAAAAATTAAAGTTATTTATTTTAATACAAATCTGGAAAAAATATTGTAAATTTATTTAAATTTTCCTTCAGTAAATTATTTCGTGTATTTATAAATCACGATCGGAAACTCCATACAGAAAATGTGACGTTATCGTTCATTTAATATACCTACTCAGTTGAGAGTTACCCTGTGGTAAGACGTGACTCTAAAATTATTACTAAAAGGTAAAATAATGGCTTTAAAAGTATATGTGATGATATAATGTCACATTTTAATTTCATTGGCATTGGACCTTCGACTTCGAATGTACACTAGGGAACTCCTCAAAATATTCAACTTAAGTTTCCTTTTTGTTAAAAATTGTCTCTTTTGTTTAATAAATGTCGATTCACGTTCTCTACCAATTACTTTTATTTTCATTCGTTATGGGTTTAGTGGTATGACCACAGTTTCACTTGATGTTAAGTGACGATTTGGCCCAAGACAGTGACATCTGCCGGAACACACCTCTAGGTGCTTGGCGACAGATTCTGAACTTGAAGGCGGCAGCTAGCCAAGTGGGTATTAGAAAAATACCCTACCACAATGCTATTGTTTCATAACGATGTTTTCCTTCACTGAAAGCTCAGACTTATTGTAGGGGTCCTAACCATCATTGCATTTGCAAATGTTATTGAACAATCGTTTGATTGATGGGTGCATAGATTGCACGTGAATGATATTAATTGTTTCAGTGATAAAATAATGGATGGTTAATGAAATTTTGACATCATTGTAAAATCACCTCTTTGTTCTGTAACTGGTCTTCCACACAATGGTTGTCGGTTTATCTTTTATAAAGTGTATTGATAGAAATAAAGCACGTTTTTTTAGCTTATCTATTTAATATGTATTATTGTAAATGAATATTAAAAAAAAAAGATTTTTATTACATTTTTTTTTGTTTTATAATAAAAACTAGGTGTTCACAATGTTTCACCCGTGATAAATTTTCCACCGCTCCGCTGCCAACGCAACCGTGTAGCCTATCAATGATTTCACTTCTCCTACTCGCCTACAGCTTTCCAGGGGCCCAAGTCTGCTATTTCACATTTAAGAATATACCATTGTCATTATATCTACACTCTACTGATATTATTTCGAAATTGTAACAAATTTGGTATTCTGCTAAACTTTTCATTACTGTCTCGATAGAATCTCTATAGTGTTGTGATAGTGTGTCAGTGGGATGGCAATATCTGTCGTCGGTGTTGCCTATCAATTGATATTATTTTTATGAAACGTGCAAGTAATCGTACTAGAAACGCTGTTGTTGTCCAATGGCTACTCAATAGACAAAACACAATAGAAGTACGATTGATAAAGCTGTTAATATTTAATAGAATACCATTTTACCTACTATCGAGTTGCTATCGAAATATCATTGAGACGCGATTGTAGAGCAGATTACCAAATGAGTCAGTGGTGTTCCGATAGAATGATAAAGAAATAGGAGAATACCAAATTGTAACCAAATGTCTATTGACATACTATCGACACACTATTCAAACACTATTTTGTTAGCAGACTTGGGCCCCAGATTGCTTGACGTTCACGGTAACAACTCCGCTCCTTAAAGTCATAGCGTTAATTTATATAGCCGATAACTTTCATAACTAAATGGGCTTTAAAAAAAATAAAAAACAGGTTAGTAGTTCCAGATATTAACGCGAAGAAAGTTTCACTTGACGGTATTCCCAAGTTTCCTGTAAACGAATGAATCGGACTCTTTTTAAGAGCAATGGAATTTTGAAAAACTAAATACAATCGTTCTCGTCCACTTTCAATCAGGCGTATTAATTTAATTATTATATATCAGTAAATAATAATATTATTAGTACCTACAAATAGTATAGATTATTAACGTTACACTTTAGTTTTTAATTTCCTCTGGCAGTCTTCGTAATCATACGTGTTTCATAATGGTACAATAACAGCATTTAGAAATTTGTATGCGCTGACTAATCCCAAAACATTTTTTTATGGTTATAGGTTTGGCGTAGTGGCTACAATCTCAACTGATGTTAAGTGACGATGTGGCCCAAGATGATAACACACTAAAACCTATTGGAAGACTGGCTCTCGCTCACAAGTGCAGCTACCGGAACACACCTATTGGTGCTTACCACAGATTTTCATCTTGAGGGTGGTTAGCCAACCAGGAGAGCATTAGAAAAAGCCCTACCACCATGCTATGGTTTCCTCGCGATATTTTGCTTCACTGAAAGCTCAGGCTCATTGGCAGGGATTCGAACTATATAACACGTCTTACATCTCAAAATATACGTACGAAACAAAGCTTTTGCAATTGTCTAAAATATGTCCAGAAAAAACTATTTCCTAAAATGGCGTGAAAATATATTCGAAATAACACGTCATTAAAATATCAATACTACTGAGGTAGCATCTGGTTCTAGCTTACTTCAATTCGGTATTCGATAACAAGCGATGCGATCTTCGTACAGATATAGTTATTACCGTAACTATGAATATTCAATAATAATTGTCTTGTGATCGTGAAGTATTGGCATTCAGATAAAGTACAGAACATACTGTTTATGTCTCCTTAAATACTAAAAGAACGGTACGCTTGAGTCGTACGATATGCCTTTAGTTCTACTCTTCTCTCACGCGAAGTATGATCGGTACAACATATTATGCTGTTCCACTCTCCTCTATCAGCTGTCATCTTAGTATTCACACCTTTTATACAAATATTATTCCTCACACAGTCCATCCATACCTTCTTCGGTTTCCTCTACCCCTATATCCATCCATCTTTATTCTAAATATAACTATAGAGCAATTTATATAACTACTTTTGAATTAATACCCCATTGTTATTGTTGCGTGTATCATTGTGAATTTTCTGAAGAGCTGTTAAACCTGATTTGCTCTTTACTAACAGAACCACACGCGCTGAACTCCGAAGCCACAACTATACGGTGACCTCCATCTCGGCACGAACAAAGAAGTTGGACGTCATACCGTTGCTGTGCGAAACTGGGGAACCGTCTCTAAGCCAGTGTGTTCCCTCCCTTCTTCATTAGGTCCATCAAATGTAATGTGAAGAGACAATTGACATTTAAGCAGGACGGCATGACAGCGATGACTGGGGATAGATTCAAGATCTCTCAGCGCTCACCGTTGTTTCTTAATTGCACTGTGCTTACCATCAGGAACATTGTAGTAGCTTTGTCGTGATTCAATAAAAAATATTATGATCATTCTCCTTTCAGAAGAAAATCAGGCAATTGCACTTTGTAAACTGCAATTGATCCGTTATTTTTTGTACATTTTTACTATTTCTAAAATCTTCTAACTATTCCTAGTTAGAAAAAAAGCTTTAAAATCTCATGGTATAAAATTTAAATTACTCATAGATTTCAGTGGTAGGGGTCTTAAACTAGGTTAGGTACAAAGCTTTAACAAGACCAGCTCTCCTCCCAAAAGAGTCACAATGATTGTAATGAGAGACTAAACAATGGAAGTATACGCTTTTATAAAATGTCTGTTTGCGACGGAAATTTTATTATTTTCACACGGGATTCAAGTAACCTCGATTAGAATAGTTTTGTAAAGAAAAATAGAGCTGAATAGAAGTGATTATTGATAGAAATAGCTTACATTATACGGTACCCATATCATAGATTACTTTTACGAGTATATGGATAATATGTTGTATGTATACGAATGAATTATTAATTTTACTGTATCATGGCAAATGTTCTGAAGGGCTGTTGAACCTAATTTCTTCTTGTCCCTTGTATAACAGAACTACTTGTGCTGAACTCCGAGGCCAGAAATTTAAATTAACCTCCATCTCGAACAAAAAAGTTTGATAAAGATATGATTGTCTTTGTAGTACTGTAAATCTGTGGAAATGCCTCCCGGCCAGTGTGGTCACTACTTCCTACAATAGGGAGTACTTCAAATATAACGTGAAGAGACATTTGGAATGTGACGGCTGGACTGGACATGGATTGTAGATGTAGGTAAGTCGGTCAGGTACCTACAATGCCGGCACTCTATGTCCCGTTATGATAAAAAGTACTCTTATTATAAAAGATTAAATACCAAATGAGTTTCGTATAACACAGTAAATATCTAAATCATAGTCATCTGAAGGTCATAAACTCTATTAAACAAGTAAAAAAGGAGTCCACTATACATACGTTAAAAAACCTGGTGAACTAGTTTCAAGTTGAATATAGACGGATGTATACCCGGTTTCGTTAAAAAAAAGCTGCGTAATATTTATGAATAAAATAAATATTATTTGTGATCATTAAAACAAGTGTTTTATTTATTTTACCAGAGGTCAAAGTAAGACCTTTTTATATTTTTAAATATGGGGACACAATTTCACACACGGCCATTTAGTTTGAAACTAAGCAAAGCTTGTATTGCGGTAACTAAACAGCTGATATACTATACATAAATAAATATTTAACACCCAGGCACACAACTGACAATTGTGCTCATAACACAAAAGTCACTCATGTGCGAGAATCGGACCTGTGATTTCTCGGCTCGATAGTACAGCTTACTACCACTGCGCCAAGAGGTCTGTCAATCAAGCATGTTGCAAATTATAAGTCAAATTAATTAGTGTATATCTGCAAAATAAGACATAATACTTA
Organism: Saturnia pavonia; assembly: GCA_947532125.1. Lineage (NCBI taxonomy): Eukaryota > Metazoa > Arthropoda > Insecta > Lepidoptera > Saturniidae > Saturnia > Saturnia pavonia. The sequence continues at coordinate 13,236,656 of OX383904.1, forward strand.
TGCCTCTTTATTAAGACAACTAGCAGACCGCCCCGGCTTCGCATGGGTATTTAACAGAAAATCACTTTTTATTCTATCGCCTATGTTCACCAGGGGTAATGTAGGATTCTAATGGGGAAAGAATTTTCCAAATCGGTCCAGTAGTTTCAGAGCCTATTCAATGCAAACAAACAATCAAATCTTTCCTCTTTATAATATTAGTTTAGATGAGTTGTGCTAATCATGTTGAATTTTACGACAAGTACAATTCTAGGCTTACGTTCCTAGTACAAAGGTTTGTTAGCAAACTTTTAAATATCTTGTTTAACTAAATTGTACTCTACCAAATTACTACTTTTTTTTTAAAGTAACACGGAAAAAAACAATATCGACCGCAGAGAGACTGGTAACCCTTCGCCGATTACTGTTGTTATGGTGCCCTGCAAGCCTATCGCAGCTATATATACACCGGCTGCTTCCAATACACGACAAACCAAAAGTGAGTCACTGTGACAGATTTATCACCATGAGCAGAGAGAGCAAATAGATGTAGGGCACAGAAGAATTTCTTAGAGATTTCTTTCTACTTGGGACAGAAAGACTGATGAAACACTTCCACCCTACAGAAGATCGCAGCCAAATAGCCTTGTTTTATGTTCCTGCGGTAAGTAGGGTTTCCTGAGCTCCTTGGGGTAGGGAGGTTCAAGGTCAGCAACGCGCTAGTGATACCTATGGTATTATAAGTGTTCATAGGATATGGTAGCTACTTACTGTCAGGCGGGCTGTATGTTTGTTTGCCACCTTGGTAGTATAAAAAGCATGGTGGTTGCGACCTTGTCCCGATTCAGATATCCCTACCACCCTTCCTGATTACTGGATATTCACCAGCTGATTCCGAAATGAGTTATACCTAAGCGTCTCCATTATTGTGGTTGTTACTGCGATACAGTCAGTCACAATTGTCGAATAAAATTAAATTGTCGTAGAAGATATAAGTAAATCCTTAATTGTCATCATTATTTCAGCCGAAAGACGTCCAATGCTGGACATGGATAGGCCTCCCCCAAAGATCGCCACAACGACCAGTCCTGTGCTACCCGCATCCAGTGGCTTCCTGCAATCTTTACCAGGTCGTCAGTCTACCTTTTGGCGGGTCTGTCCACGTTACGTCTTCCAGTACGTGGCCGCCATACGAGAAATCCTTAATAAATTAATAAAAATTGAATATAGCATCTGCCATACTCCTAGTCAAATACGTAATCGAAGCTGATCTGTTTTCACCAAAAGTCTTTTATTTTTATGATCTGCCACAACCAATACATTTCAACCTCAGACCGAAAGAATAATCTCTTGGTTTAAGATTTCTACCAATCTACCAGCATAATTTTTTTGTCTGTTGTATAGTTTTGCAAAAATATTGCAACAGTTGCTCGCGATAAATTATATATTTATATAATTTCAAATTTATCCACGTATAACATTAACATTCATACTGGATATGTGACGTTTACAAAGCGTGCAAGCTTTACGCGCGTTTGAAGTAATGTAATTGATGTTATTAATAAAAATAATTTATCAGTTAATTAAACAATTAGTAATAAAGTTACTTTTATTTATAGTATTGAATTATATAAAAATATATAGAAACTTTAATGTGTACTGTGCTATCTATTATTGTTCCTATAATACATAAATAAACACAATACGCTAATTTAAAATAAATAAATTAATATAAATTCATACTTTTTAACAACCAGGTAATAATATATTTATGAATTCCATAGATCCGTATCAATTTATGCCACGAACGAGAATTGAACCGTCGTGGGTTTTCATGCTTTATCTTGTTTAAACTTTCCCATTTAAATGTTCAAAGTAGATAGGACTTATCTGTTCGCTCTGTATAGTATACTACCAATTGCCCGCGGCTTCGCACATGTTAATTGCTTACAAGGCGTGAAGTTGATTTGTATTATATAAATTCTCTGATTTATAGGGCGAATAAACAAGTTGATAGGCTTGCTCAGTTTTGGTATACCGCACCTATAAATAAATAAAATGGGTATTAACTATAAAATATAAACTTTAAAATGACCGACTTGAAAAGTATGCATTATAAACGTAATCAAGGTTTGTACGTCATTTACAATATACAGATTAGTAATAGTTAAACAAAGTTAAAATCGTATCTTTACCGGGTTTAAAAAGTATCACATGCAAAATATGTCTTAACGGATTTGAATGAAATTTGGCACACATATTGTTTATAATCTGTATACAATTGGTTGTTTGTAACGATCTGTGTGCCAAATTTCATTCAAATCCGTTAAAAATACAGGTTATAAACAATCTGTGTGCCAAATTTAATTCAAATACGTTCATACGTATTTTGTGACAAATTTTCACATTTATAATATTCGTAAAGTACTTACCTAGTATATATACAGAGAACTGATGTTTTATTTCTTGGAAAATATATCCAATATTTTTTTAGGATGAGTGTTTCGTTCGTGAGAATCAAAGGGTAAATGCGTTTGTAAATTTATTCTGTTATACCGGTAAAATTTTTTCACACGTATAACATACTCTGTAAACAATTAATAATTAACCGATTTTACCTAGATTGATTATATTTTTCCTTTTTTTAAATCAAACTTGAATATACCAGTATAATAAATTTTATCCGTGATTTCTTACTTCACTTGGTTGGCTATAATTAAAAATATACTTTTTTTTTATCTCGCATTGTTGCGTTTTGACTAAACAAAATATTAGGATGGAGAGATGGCCGCGATTTGATGCGAGCGAGCTACTTGCCTCCCCGTTAATGCATCGCATCATCATCATCTCAACCGAAAGATGTCCAACTGCTGGACATTGGCCAACCTCAATAATCGCCACAATCAGCGTTCCTGCGCTGTAAGCATCCCGCGAGTTCTCGCAACTTTTACCAGGTCGTCGGTCCACCTTGTGGAGGGTCTCCCCACGCTACGTCTTCCGGTAATACTACATAAAAGTAATCATATGATAGTTATTAGTATACAACTATAGTCACAGTCATTTTAAAATTTATTGAACAACTTAAGATGTGCCACAATGCGCCTTGTAAGATCATCAAAAAACTTCATGGCTTGATGTATGGATGGTTGGAGTAAAAACCCCACGGTTGTACTGCTGAATATCTGTTACAAGAGAATTGTATAGAGTTGGGTAGTCGTGTCAGTTTATTTTACAAATTTCCCGTAATACCTTTTATATTTGAGTTTACGGCAGGATTTTTGTAATTATTTACAAGTTAACAAAAATTATGTAGCTACCTTTAAAGCCCCCTAAACATGAAAACGACGGCCTTATAAATTATTGAACAGTAAAAATCAAAAGAAGTACAGTTTGCAACATTAAACTGGAATGTCATAACAGTAATATCGTACATTCCTTCAAAAGCTTGTTTCAACGCAACGGCCTGATCAACTCGTGCGTGGTATTCCCTGAGTTTTCCATTCACTGAATTCACGGTTCGTTTATATCATACCAAATTTTCCATATAAAAGTTTATGAATTATTCAGAAGCAGTGTTAAACCTTTTTTATGTTGTTGAAGTGTACAATGGAATAGTAGCTATAGCCGCATGAAAAAAACAGGTGAATGAACATTTATATGTAAAAACCATGCTGCTAAGCAAATCAAACTGATTTGATTATTTTTTTACTCAATATATCATCTTCCTTCACGCGGATTGGCCTACGGGAATATAGCTATAAGGTAGTTTACATCACAGCACGAACAAAGAAGCGAAAATGTTTACGTTTGTCGTACAGCGCGGGTGTAGAATGGTCTACTTGTCAACGTATTTCCACCTTCCTATGATGATACGGGGTTCTTCAAACGAGGCGACAGGTTAGCTTGACATCGACGACTGCTGAAGAAATTTGTGTCATCGGCGGTCACTGTTCCGTATTTACCATTTTTTTTATCGTTATTGGCGTGTCGTAGTGGCCACAATCACGCCTAATCTTAAATGACGATGTGGCCCAAGATGGTAATACGCTAAATCTAGTGGACTGAACCTCAAGTGCAGCTGCCGGAACGCACCTATTGGTGCTTGGCGACAGATTTTCAACTTGAGAACGGTCGCTAGTCAGGCGGGCATTAGAAAAAACCCTACCACCATGCTATCGTTTCCTTACGATATTTTCCTTCACCGAAAGCTCAGGCTCATTGAAGGGATTCGAACTCACGTCAATCGAAACTATGTCCGTACATGCTACCACTGAGTCATCATTGCTTCAAAATCCCATTGCCATCGTACAGACATTTTGTCGAGCTATTCTAATTTAAAAAATGCTAACAACGCTTACTAAACTGAACTGAAACAAAGCTTAGCAAATATTATTTGAGGATTTCATAAGCTTTTACAACTTCTTTCGGAATTTTGCATCTCAGACACTCGTGTTTTTCTTTTCATGAATAAGTTCGTGGATCCTTTTTTTTACTTTCTTCAGGGGTTTTTTGACAATAGTCAATGATACTTAAATTGAAACCTTTCGTACATCCACTCTCATAAGAATCATCTTTTTATTAATTAATTTATAAAAACATCAAGTTTATAAGGTACTAGGAACCCGCCCCGGTTTCACACGGGTAGCATAGTACCATATATAACTATTGGTTTACGCGGCGCACGCCTGTAAAATAAGGCCTGTATAAGAAAAATATTAAAATTAAAAATACAAATTGTTTATGTATAAATTTACCAATACGTCGTCGTTTTCCATGGTGAATAAGTCCTTATTTTTCTTCTATATGGGGGTTGTACTCAACAAGGGTACACTTACAGGCTGGTATTATAATGAATTTAGAAAACTATGTTCACATATAAAAATATTCAAATTAATAGATATATTTAAAAAAAGTCACAGATTAGGATCTTTGAAGTTTCTTAAATATTTGCAACAAAGTATCAGAAAGCAAAAACCCGTCTCGTGCTAAGATCAATAAGAATAGAGTTACATTAAAGTTTAAACTACGGACTAGAAACTGGTTATCTCAATGCTTTGTTAGTGTACATAAAACGAATAATTTTTTACACGATTCTATATAACATTTATAATGTAACTAGACCGACACACTCAAATCACTACATAATCATTGTCCAATCCAATTACGTTAAAATTAAAAGCACAGGAACTCCGTATAATCGAGTTATATGTTGATACTAATTTCAAATGAATTTCCTTGTGACAAATGAATTTAAATGAAACAATGATGTTTTTTCAGAAACTAGCTGTGTCCTACGGTTTTACCCGTGTTAAATTTATTCGACCTAGTTCGCCGCACCGCCGCCAAAGCAACCGTGTAGCCTAATGTTTTCTTACTTCCAGTACTTGCCTAAAGCTTGCCAGATTGCTTAATGTTTATAGTCAGTTACAACATCGCTCCTTAGAGTCATAAACAAATAATAAAACTGAAGTATCTGTATGTAATGTAATAATATCAGCTTTTTACTTAATGCATATGAAAGTATTATATATGGCACCTACATAGGGTGCACTAAAAATATTTGGGACTGGCCACTTACATTAAGAATATTTAAACACGAATTACGACTTTTGAAAATGGAACTCTTTGGCTTTAAAATGCAGTTTGTGTCATCTATTTGTTACATGTTTTTACATTGTTGCACCATTTTAAATATCGCTTGTCTACGTCACCATCGATTTAACTCGTCATAATTTTCGTAGTATGGTTTACTATGATTTTAAGTGTAGTATGACGCCACAGCAGAGTGTCGCTGGCCTTCAAATTGCTTTTCGTAATAAAGCACAATACAAGTCGACTGTCTATAGATGCTTTGCAGAATTCCAATGCGGTCGTGTTAATCCCAGTGAAGAATTTCGTGATGGTCGTCCGTCTGCTGTGAAAACATCGATACTGTATGATCAAAACAGACGGGCATATGACCTCCATAAGATTCGGGTATCCTTAGATTATAGGTATGAGTCAGAACAATCAATCCTACAAAAACGTTTGGGTGTGACTAAACTATGTTCCCGATGGATCCCTCATAATTTACCAGATTTAATGAAGGGACGTCAAATTTGTTGTGAAACATAGAGACAGATGACGAAACATGAATTTATAGCTACAATCCCAAAATAAAGCAGCAATCGGCTGTTTGTGTTTTTCCAGGTGAGCCAAAACCAACCTAAGTTGTGAGTGTGCGGTCTGCCGCTAAGCGAATGATTGCTAATTTTTTTAAATAAAACTAGACACGTGGCTACTGTCCCTTTGGAAGACCATCGTACAGTGAATAGCGGAAGTTATTGACGAACACCGTAAAAATAACCAAAAATGCCGTATCATCTTGCACCATGAAAATGCCAGCTCTCACACGGCCAGACAGACAAGCGAATTTTTGAAAAGGGAAAACGCAGATACTATTTGTCGCCCTGCATACTGTCTCGACATGGAATCATGCAACTAAAAAATTTGTTTATTCGTATAAAAAAGCGCATTGAAGATAAGGGAGAATATTTTGATCATCATTCATCATCAGTCATCGTACTTTTTTCTTATTCATTCCAGAAATTATGCTTATTGTGGGTGATCCTTAGAAGATAAACATATGCTATTGGTGACATTTATGTAATTCTTTTTAAGATCTACAATAGTGTACCATATTAATTTCATATATCTCTCATGGTTTACTCAGCTTAAGCCAATTAAGCGCTCCAAAAGCGTCTTTTTTCCGAACTGATTTATCGTTATCGTCATTGCTTATTTCTTATGTTACTTTATCTAACAAAATATATCTTATAACATGACCAGATAACATAGCTATGAAATATAAACAAATCGGATAACTGGTTTTGGTGGTTGTGGTGGTGGAGGCTTAAGAACATAAACGGACAAGCAGACAGAGAAACGTTGATTTTTATAATATGTATAAATATAGATAGACTTTTAGCTCATCATTCTCTGGATAACTCAAAAAAATGTGATAACTTGAATATTTCAAACGTTAGGTATATAATATATCTTCGACACTTTGTCAAGAAAGTAAAAGATTTTATTAAAGAAGTCTGCATTTGATGATCAGTGTCGTGTAAGCAGAGAGTAAGCGTAATTCAAAGTAACAAGCTTCGGTATCCAAGAGGTTGTCAGTTCCACTAGTTAAGTGCTCCTAAAGGAATTCAGTTGAAAATTGTTTTAGCCTGGAGCGCGAAGCTTGGCGGATGACATTTTATACAATTACACTGAACTTGATTTAGCCGTCTATAAAAGGAACGTCTTTGAACTTGTTTGAATTATTTAATAATGTACAGAAAATAAAAGTGGATAAACGAATACTTGATTGCACTTACTTGTTCGTACACGGGAGAGCTTAATGACACAAGGCATTTTATTCCAGTTAATTAATGATATTGTGAGGAAATAATTAGTGCACATAAAAAAAATGAGTACCTAACTAAACACAATCTAAAAAAAAAAAATACACATAGGTACTTACAAATTCAAATAATAATGATAATTATTGTATTAATAAAAAGTATATGCACAACATTATCTTATATTGTGTAGACATTAAACTATTTTACATAAGTAATATGATGTACATGTAATAACTTTTTATAAAACCAAGTGAGAAAACCCTTACCAATAATGGTAATTAATATTATAATAATTACTAGCGGGGGCTTCACATTCATTTATTACACAGTAATTATTTTTATCTCGTAACTTTACTTTTACTCATATTACTTTCAACTCATATATCAAAATCGGTTAAAAAATAATTAAAAACATTTTTTTTTTTAAATCTTAAAGTATTATTGAAAATTCTTATAGCCTATTAATTGACCAAAATTTTATAAGAATTGGTCAAGCTCTTTTTGAGTTAAAACCGGACAGAAAAACTACACGGAATTAAAAAGACGGACTTTAGTATATAATTATTAAAATAGCAAAGGTATTTGGCACTATGGCCAAAATTCCTACTATGACAACGTTTACCATAGCAAAGGTTAACATAACAACAGTTACCATATAGATAAAATAATAATAAATAGATAAAAATAATAGTAAAAAAATTAAGGTTTCTTAGACTACCTACCTATACAGTCAAATTTATTAATTTATTTATTTCCTATACATCACAAATTTAATCCCTTAATTTAATTTAGGTAAAGAATTAAAAAAAGCTGAATTTGTCAATTGAGAGTATTTGTGTTTCATGTGTGGTTAATAATTATCATCAAATCTATAAACAAAAAAAAAACATACATAGTTTCAACGCTCATTTTACACCCTTAAGTGTTTTTTTTATAAAAGCAGTTATACTTATTTCATTATTTTTATGACAATTTCCAAGTAAACAATTTCAAGTCAAAAGACAATGTTTGCACCGCATGCAAACTTTCAACCCCCTTTTTACCTTTAGAAGTTAAATTTCACAAAATCTTAGTGAGTATCTACATCGCGAAATGAATAACTCTGCTAAATTTCAAGTCAATCGGACCTATAGTTTCGGAGATCTCGTGATGAGTATAATTTCGCTATTATGTGTATATATTATTATTATTGGTAGAAGAATAATTGTCCCGGCTACGAATCACGTACTACGGTTCTCGTACTACACAAATCGCATACACTACGAATCATCCGATAGCTCGAGCGAGAACGTCTTTTCAAGCTCATTTATATGTCAAAGAGATACATCAAAATAGACTATCAGAGAGACCAGAGTAAAGTGGAAGCACTGTAGCGATGTACACGGTACGACGAAACCTCGCATGTCTGATGTTTGTTATCTCTGGCCGTAGGCGACCTGGTAACTGACCTCGAACGTCCTCACGATCCGACAAGATGCAGCCAGAATGGTCTTCTATTCGATTTCTGACGTCACTCCGTCAGCCTCGAACAATGTTAGGGTCCAATATTAACTTAAGTCTTTACGATGCGACGCGGATGAAGTGAGAATCATCCGTCAAACCCGTCGTTGTCTGCTTGTATAGGTTAACAAAGCATATCTGCCTCTATCTTCTATTCATATTTTTTTCATCGTATTTTGAGTACCTTCCAAAAAAGTATTATCTCGTTCTTGTGACCATATTTTTATTTTTAAGCATAACACTGATATGATTCTCCGACATAAATAATATCAATGCGTGTAGTCACAGATCACACCTGTTGCTATCAACCTCAGCCATTAGCGCAGGTTAATAGTACGGTCATTAGTACAGATTCAATAATAACACTGACAAATATCTAATATGATTATAATAATTGTTACATAACTTCAATCTTTTATCATATATGTACTTAAAGAGGTAGGGCACAAAGAATTTTCGTTGAAGATTTCTCTCTACTACGGGCATCCCAACTAGTGGAATACTGGATACTACAGAAGATTGTAGATTAATTTTGTGTTATGTTCCTGCGGTGAGTAGGGTTTCCAGAGCTCCTTGGGAAAGGGGGGTTCAAGATCGGCAACGCGCTGGTGATGGAGTGAGGGAGGAGTGAGGTACAAGCGTCCATAGGCTACTTCTGTAGCCGCTTACCATCAGGCAGACCGTATGCATGTTTACCAACTTTATAGTATAAAAAAGAATACATATATGCAATAAATCTTGAAACAAATTCAAATCTTCAAAACCTATATTTTTAATGTGTACATCATTTTTAAGGTTCCGAAGTCAAAAGGAACCCTGATAGTCTCGGTATAACCGTCTGTCTGTCCGCGGCTTAGCTCAGAGATTCATAGTACTAGAAACCTGCAATTAATCACTGCGTTAATCACACCGACAAAGTGGTAAAATAAGATCGTTAAAAAATGTATTATTGTGTTCCCCTACACGTTCCTTTACGTGGGAATGATTTTTCTTTTTCGTCTATCACATCTTGTGGGGTGTCGTTGGATAGGTCGTTGAAAATATTGTGATTTTGTGAAAACCATTTTTAGATTCATTCAGATTTTCAATCAACTTATAAAATTTCTTTGGGGAAGTAATTTCGAACAAATTCAATTAAAAATCTCTCTAAAGGATGATTCTTGTTACATCAAGCCGGGCGCCAGCCGAGACACGGTCAAACATCTATAGTCTATTTTAGATGAAGTAATTCATGCTACACCGGGCCGGGCGCCGACCGGGACACGGTCAAACATTTATAGCATACTTTTGTATGACACCGGTCGGCCCCGGCCCGGGTTTAGCATGAATTACTTAATACAAAAGTATACTATAATCCGCTCGGTGTAACATAAGCATCCTTAAGTCTGCATATTGTGACGGGCAATTACGGAACCCTACAGTGCGCATGGCCCGACACGCAATTGGATTTTTTTTTATCTTTAGGAATAACGTAAATAAGAATATTAATATTATCCATAAATTAATGAATGTAGTTTTATTTTTATGTAATTATTCCGGAGATATTCAAAATATTTCCCAATACATATTATAGGTTAACATATATGAAACAGCAGTGTTTATATAATATAATCGTCTGCCTACAACATTAATTGTATTATAGATACTCTGCGTCTAGTAAACAATAAACAGAGGCTGTAACAAAGCAAACAGCGATAACAGTATCGAACTACCGATTAAGCCGATCTAGTAATGGATAAGTTCTGTTTGTTCGAGATTGTTTTGAACTTTGTTTTCCTTCAAGTGGAATTATCCATAGTATGTCATCGGAATTACAACGATCTCGCTATTAGTCTAGTCAAGAAGTTCAAAATGGTGTTAATTCGAGATAAAACTCATAAAAAATGATATAAAATGTTTTTCTAATGGGCCTTTATTATTTCAAGTGTTCAGAAATTAGCATATTTTTTATTTTTATTTTTAAATTGATATTTAATACTATAAAAAAAAAATGTCTCAAACTGTTTTCAGCGGTAGTTGCCGTAATTATTGCGCGTAGTCCTATATTCGGCGTTAAATAAAAATTATAAATAGTGGAGATGGAGTTATGGGAAATGTCCTCCTCTCAAAGGATCTAGTTTCAAAATCTCTCAAATAATTATAGTTTTTGAGTTATTAACGAAAAACTGAATTCCGTTTTTTTTTTCATTATTTTATTAATAACAATTGAATACTCACTCCTGAAGTTTGTCCAAAATAATATCCCCGTAAATAATATTATCCAAGGGGAAGGGCCACGGGCTCTAACTATTCACGAAGCCGAAGGATTGACCTTCGAGTCGATGGTTATTCTGCAGGGCAAATCCAGAAGGTTGCAGCCCATGACACAACAATGTCTCGCACGCTATTGTTGCAATAGCACGACACACGCCCACCAGTGTGTATTACACCGTAAACTCGAAAAGCGCGATTGGTGGATTTGTAAAGCGGGTAACATTAGCGAGTGAGTTAGCCATCCTAAATTACAAACATGAGAATCAATATTAAGAACCTTGACTGGGTCGTTGTAGATGCACTCTCAAAATTAAAGCAAAAGAAACAATCACAGCGCTCCGCAGCTGAAGTTGCGGACTAACTCAATCAAAACACTTGTCGGGAAGTTGTGTTATATTTTAAATATAATTAACATCAAGAATATATTTTTGTAAAGTGTGCTGACTAAGAGTTTGCAGTAAAATATATACATTATTAAAAAAATATATTATTAAACACAATTTCAAACACATTGAAAATGGATTAGGCTTCATAAACACTGCGAGGGCAGCAACCAGTAGCTATCTCGGCAAGTTATTGTTGCCAAGAGAAGGCGCCGGAGACGGTTGCAGCGTGTGGTCGCTAGACTGCTCGCGGCCCCATAAGCAGTCGCGCGACCTTTTCGAGTCTCTTACTAATGAAGATAAATATAAAATTTTTGACAATGAAATTGCTCGCTACTTCGCTGCCTGCCGCTACCATCTCGATATGTATTAAGCTTAACAAGAATGGGTAACTCTGAGGAATTGTTTTTCAATGAATTTTGATTACTCTTATCATATTTGTCGTTGATATAGCTAAATACGAAAATGGAATAAATAAACATACAAAGTCCCAACTAGCCGGATAAAAGTTTGAGAGTCGAGAAAAGAATGATACAACAGAGAGAGAACGAATACAAATGTAAGTTGTTAGTGCGCGTCTGCTGAGGATTCGACCTCCGGCTATCCGCTACTATCAGCAACCTTCTCATTTTACACTATTCATAGTGAATTCAGAGTAAGTAAGTAATCAATATTTTATCTTACAATAACTACTTTGCGATTTAATATCGCAAACATGAAGTAGATAGCACTGGGTAGTAAAGTTTTATAATTATTTAGGTAATATTTAGTTAGAATTTATTTCTTTTAAGCTAGGATCCGACAAAATTTGTAGCTGGAAGAGCCAGCAGCAATAATAATATCGATTAAATTTAAAGAGCTAACGTGACGAGAGGAGTGCCTAGAGACTTCGGTAAGGATCATTGAAGGTTCAATGGGCCCGCTTTCCTGAGCCTAGAAGAAACTGACTGGCCCTGGAAGAAAAGGAAGAAGGAAGAAAAGACCGACAGGAGAAGAGAATCACACTACGCCGGAGCCTGACCGGTTATCCAGTTGGACTAGATTATGGAGGGCGACAGCTAGAGTGATTTAATTTATTGACCTGTGTCGTAAGCGGAAGATGCTCGCCTCCGTCTCCCGGAAGATGGAAAAACAATATCCATCCTGGAGAAGGGCGAAAAAATGAAGCCTACAACACCGAAACAAAAAGAGTAGTTCCTGCCAGTAAAAAATATATCCTATAACCTGGGCTGATAACATATCTATGAGTTAAAGGAAAAACCATGTAAATCGGATAAGCGGTTTTCACGTGAAAAGAATATAAACAGAGAGACAGAGAAACCTTGAATATTATATGTGTAGATTATTTATATGTAAATATATTATATACAATTTTCTGACATATATTGATTATCCAGGATACCACCACACTAGATGGTATGAACCATGGCGGCAGCATTGTGGTAGCTAGGTAGGTAAGGTGGTAGCTAGCCAGGCGGGCATTAGAAAAAAATCCACCACCACGCTATGGTTTCATCACGATGTTTTCCTTCACCGAAAGCTCGGGCTCATTGCAGGCACTCCAACTCACGTTAGTCGACGCGATGTCCGCACACGCTACCACTGAGCAAGCATTGCTTCATTTAGTCAATAGTGCCGACGCTAGGTCAATAGTATGGTTCAATAATTACGCTGATGTATTCAAAATGTGTAATAAATATGGTACTATGCTATATAAATAAACAATATATTATATAAAAATCAATGCCAACTATACCGTTGCGTTCAAAATATAGAAAAATAAATCCAATTACGTGTAAACAGTGAAAACAGTTAGTTACCTATGTATAATATGCTATTTTGTCGGAATTTTTATAACCGCCTAGTAAATTTACTTCAATGGATCGTAAACTAAGTAGAATGAAAAAATAAAGACAACCGCAGATCTAAGGTCTGCGTCGTTACACCACCTTTCTCTAATATTTTCTTAACCTGCTATTATTTCAGTTTTGTTGATGGTAAATTAAAAAGCCATTCGATTCATTCATTCGAGTCATTTAATTTCGAATCATTTGAAATGGTCATTTTTATAAGAAATGCATTTAATAGTTTGGTTAGTTGAAAAATAGTAGGGGAATTCGTAACGATAGTTGTTTTGAAACAAAACTTGAAATAAACATAAGGATCATACAACTGGTCAGGGAATCGCAAGACATTTGTTTGAAGCGATCATAGCTCAGTGGTGGTGGTTACGAAAATCTCGTTGAGCGATGCTGGTTCGAAGCATTGTAAAGAGCTTGAATTTACTTATTCAAGGAATAAATCACGATAAAAACTTAACATGGCTTACCAACCACAACTCTGCGTAAATTTTTATTTTATTTCTAATGTTTTTTTTAATCAATATAATAAATCTAATGCTTACTAAAATCCTCAATTAAGTCATCATCGTTAGGTATAGGTTTGATATAGGTATGTTTCGGTAGTTGTACTTGATAGCTTATACAATTTTTCTATGCTTAGCTTGTTACCATATTTGTCCAGATAATCACTTAACATCCGGTGACATTATAGTCAAACGCTAAATACTGTCATATTTATATGATTGGATACTTAAGTAAGTTTTTTATAAGCACAATAATATTATAAAATCAACTTTAAACTAAAAAGCCTTTTCTCGAGGTATGCACGGGCTTAATTATCACGCCAGACCAAGGTGTATTTGGGATTTCAAATACCGACAAATATACAGTTCTCTATTTTTCACGATATATCGTGGTACTTACATGAATATATTCTCAAGGCGTTCAGGTTTTCTCTGATGCTTTCCTTCAACTTCAGCCGATAGTGTTGCCAAATAGGTAGATTCAAATGAGTAAATAATAAAAAAAAAATGACAGATATGTTTAAATAATTACTAACAATTAACAAGTCATTACTGTACAAACATAGTATAGAATACATTGTTGAATTAAGGTCGATTGAAACTGATGACGTTATTGCGATAAACAGAACGTGAGCCTCCATTACTTTCGTTGTGAGGGATTAATTGAATATAAATTGACGTAAGCATGTTTGATTATCTGTTTGGTTCGCAATGCGGTTGATTTGTTACGTTCTGCTATGATCGAAGTGAATTGTTCCTCTTTTATACTCTAGGCAAAAATTTTGTTATCTATCTATCTATCTTTATCGCTATCTGATCTTTAGAATGGCAAGAAGTAATCTGATCTTTTCTGATGAAATTAAATCCTGTGGAGCTAGTCTAAAAATTAAAGGCCCCTCAGCTAGCTGTGGTAAGATGAAGAGCTATGTTAGGACTTTCTCTGGGTAATAAAAGACATAACTTTAAAAAGTTAGCAAGCAGAAAACAGAAGATCGGATCCGATAATGAGTTTTGGGAGAGATCTATATCTATCAGTCGGCAATTAAAGGCTAATGATGATATTAATACGCTAAAGATAATTAATATTTACCAGAACTGTAAGAAAAATATAGCCATTTAATTAGCCGTTTTTTTTAAAGTAAGACAAATCTTTGGTTACGGTGCTGGTATATGATTATGTGGTATAAGTTCGTGATGACCCTAATTATCAGAGGAACGCACGGTACGAAGGACGGGCGAAATAGTAAAAACCTGGTGTGCTCGCTCCGTGATTGAGCCTGATCATTCCCGATCAATCGTTGACTACCTTCTTTGGCCAAATTATACCACCGACAGTCGCTGGCCCAAAATTTCATATTACATATAAACCGCGAGTCTTCGTAAAGTTTGAACTATCATGATCATACAACAATTTGTTAATTTGTTTAAAATGTTGGCTCCAAAAGAACCACACCTTTAAATCAGAACCGCTGAATTAATAATGACCTGATGCCATTTTCTACTTTTATAACATTCTTTTGGTCCTTTTTAACAAGCGATTATATTTAATCTGTTAGTTTATCGTCCGTATTTAATGCATATGAAAAGGAGTTTAATAGAATGCGGTCCCCATTATTTCAGCTAAAAATGATAAAATTATTATTAAAACGTATTAAAAATATATTATAACTACCAACTGAATAATTCTAAATGCATTATAACATTGCAATATTCAAGGTAAATATAGTATTTGTACTATATACCAAGTAGTTTTCAGCGTCGAGATTCTTGAGAAAATAAATAAGTAAGAGATAATATTTGAATATTATGACAAAAGAGCAAAAACCTTATACAAAAAACTTATCCATATTTTTAGTCAAATTGATTGAAATGCACATAAAGTGAGTACGATTACATTTACATTCTGATAATATTTTTATCTTTCTTTATAGGTTTAGCGTTGTGGCCACAATCTCACCTGATCTTAAGTGACGATGTGGCCTAAGATGGTAACACGCTAAGGGACTAGCTTACAAGTGCAGTTCCCGGAACACACCTACAGATACTTGGCGACAGGCTAGCCAGGCAGGCATTAGAAAAAACCGTACACCATGCTATGGTTTCATCACGATGTTTTTTCTTTCACCCTCAGCTGACCCTGAGCTCAGGCTCATTGTAGGGGTTCTAACTCACGTCTATCGACGCGATGTCCGTAGACGCTACAATTGAGCCACCATTGCTTCATATTAAGTTAAGAAAAATAGAAGTGAAGAAAGATTAGTAAAATACATCTTATTATAACGAGCTGATAAATGAAGAACATCACACACATTAGAACAAAAACCACGCAATTAGTAAAAATAGTAGGCTCTTGAACATGAGTTTCAATAAATGAACACACAGGTCCGTAAGTTAACACTAACGTCTCATTTAGGCGATCGTTAAGTGTTACAGAAAGTCACCATTAGTATGAAATATGAATTAATGTTCGTCGAGCGACGCCACGGCGTCGTTGGCACACGGAGACTCATCGAGGTGTATCAGCACAGAGGCATCTATGGAAAGTATCGTTCCAAAATATTTTTTTATTAACTGTTGGCCTGAGGTACCTTAACAGCTTCACTGGGATCTCAGCGAGCGCAGAAGGCACTCGGCTGAAAAATAGCAACTAGCACAAGGATGCAAAGGTCCCTTAGAAAACCTATGTACTTAAAATGTGGGTGTGCAGTTGTGTAGTGAAGTTTAATGTATGTTGAACTAGTGAATGGTAGAGTCACTGTATCGCGTAAGTTCATGATGGAGAGTCCGACATAGGTTCCTTTAAACATTTGACGCGAAGCTTCTTCACGTACGCTAACGATAGGGACCTAATTCAGAAAAAAATTGACGTCACGAACAGAAATTGCAACTGTTTTCATTGGCTGCGCAGTGTATCATTGTTTCTCATGAGAGTGAGCAAGAGAGATACTGATTCTAAATGCGACAGAACAGTATAAAGAACCTTACTTTCAGTTTTTGGAATTTTTAGTATAGTACTACTATTTTCATATTATACATATCTATAAATGTTCGAGTAAGAGTAATTAATTAATAATTGAATTACACTAACGCGGCGACTTAATAATATCGTGGAACACAACAACAACAGGAAATTGTGGTTGATAAAAAGACGCCGACTGATATATACACAGAAAAAAATCTTTGGAGTTTTCTCATTACTTGGGGCCGTCCGACTGGTGGAATACATCCACTCTACAGAAGACCGTAGCCAAATTACCTAAAATTGTGTTCCTGCGGTGAGTAAGGTTTTCAGATTTCCATGGGGAAGGGGGGTTCAAGTTCGGCAACGCGCTAGCGATATCTATGGTATTACAAGCGTCTATAAGCTACGGTAGTCGCTTACCATCGGGCGAGCCGTATGTTTGTTTGCCACTTTTGTAGTATATAACATATAATATTCTCATGGCTAATGATGCCCGGGATACATTACGATCCGTAGTAAAATATTCTTCCTTAACCAGTATTCCAGTTCACCAGCCACGCGGCCTTCAATAATGAATAAAGTGGAGTATATTGCGAGTTCATAATGAAGGTCATTCATTGACCATTAGCGGGGTAGTAATATACTGTCGACGTCCACACGCCGTCCGGGTCTTACGTAGACTGCTCGTTATGACGAGCAACTATCTATGCTGCGACAGACAGCCGTAGAAAATATACCAAACCAGAGGATAGAAGAAGAAAAATTGTCAAGTATGTGTTGCGAACAGATTAAATATAGAAATAAATAGAATTGAAGCGTCCGTTTGTAATCTCAAAATAATAGCTTTTTACTAAATGCATGTGAAAGTATATACGGAACTTATAATAATAAACCAACTTTTAAAAATGTTTGTCTGTCTGTCTGTTTTTTTGGCACAGCTAGTTAATACACAATCTTCATTTCTGTCGGATGTTCCATGACACTTCGTCTTTTGTCCGATAAACACTGCTATGTGGAAACGATAAAGCAAATAATTCAATAATTTATCACCAATGTAATTTAACTATCAATCTTATTTAATATTCTGTTTCTAATGAATATAAGTAATCAATATATTACTTTGTCAAAGGTGATTTTCCTGGCAACGCAATATCTCCGTTATTTCTTCATCAAAATTAATGTTACAAACATAATTTTAAAGCTTACATTCCTCTTCATTGATGAAACAGACAAATTGTATCAAACGAATGTTTTCGATTGGTAAAAATTATTAAAATACTTTTCCATTACTATCTGTTGATTCTAATGAAAATATATTTAAGGCGCCATTTATTAGTAATCTTTTTAACTAAGGGCAGCGGTTACATCGCAAGGAGATAGTTACATTGGTATTACTTAAAAATAAAGTCATATATCTATTCTTTTCAACCATTTGCCGAAAACATTACAAGAAATTGATTAATTTCCTTTATTCATTAATGACATTCATATTTCGTTACACTGTTTACATTCTATAATTTGAAATTATCAAAAATAACAAGTGAAAATATTCCTTTATGTAATAATAAGTTACATATAACTATTATTTAACAAGACAAATTACGTATTTCTTTATAATACAATTATATTCCTACACATATCATAAAATTGACTAAAGTAAATATACATATTACATACTTCATCATTGCAGAAGTTGATTAAATAAAATGAGTTCTACAAAACGAGATTTTAACATAAAAGTCGACTCTAAATCTTTTTATCGGCAAACACGCATAACGAAGTAACCAAGAGCAGGCGCCATGATTGATTATTTTCTATTCTGTTAGCAGCGCTAAGCGAGACTCTACAGAACGGACGCTACCATCAAGCTGCTTGGAGCGAAAGGGTCTTGGTTAGCTATTTCAGTAACAATGAACAAAGACAACCACAGATTTAAGATTTACAACCCGAATCAAAATGAGGAAATACGGAAAAGGGACGTGTTTGGAGATAGCGATAGAAAGGGCATAAAAGGTAAGGCGAACAAAGGAACGGAATAAGAGAAACTGTATTATTGAGTGTTTTAGAAATATAGTAGAAATTTTATTACAAGAAACCAATAAAATTGCTTACACTGTTGTACCGATAATCAGATACGTGTATTATTCGTACTTTGTATATACATAATAATATGTGTAGGTAGACTCTAAACATGGATATATATGTACTACGCACTAGATTTCGCGGTCAAAAATTTAACTCTGTTCGAGTGAACTGCTCGTAAAACCGTGCAACTTACTTTAGTTTGGCTTCAACATTTATGCAGTGTGGTTGCGTATGGAGCGGCGTTAACAATACGATAATTCGAATCAAAGCATGAACCTGGACGTAAATACCAATTCTGTAGTCAAGTAAGTAAAATTATTTATTGTTCAAGTGAATAAATAGGTAATAATATTGTAATAACAAAATATAAATAATATTTATTTATTTAAATGCCCCGCCGTATACAATTTTAATATCAACTAATATTTGTCAAAGTTCTGAAAATTATACGACGTGCATATTTGAGCTTAATTAAACGCATAATAAATCATTTTTGTACTTTTTTTAAATTAATCTAATAATAAATAAATAAATTTTGAAATAGAGTATGAATTCTAAAGACCTATTGTAGGCAAAAAGCCGTGTCTCTTCTGCGATGCAAAATCTATAGGAACGAGTCAAATGACCGCCATTTTGTTTATCAGTATTTAAACAAATTGTTTCTATGAAAGTTTTTGTCTATCGGTAAAATCTAAATATTTCGTAGGAATGTCGATCTAGTTTCGAAAGTATACTTTACAAAAGAAACAAAGTATATACAAAGGTACATAGGTATAATATTTTTTTTATCTCAGAATTTAGAAGCTATATGTAATTGTACAGATTATCAAGAGAAAGATATCTACGGTCCTCAAATTACCGACAAAGATGGAGCACTGTTAGATGAACACAACAGTTTTTATTTGAACACGAAAAGCTTGCTGGTTTTATTTCAAATCATGGGAGTTATGCCTATCATGAGAGTTCCTAAAGGTAATTTAATTAAAGTTAAGCAAAAATAACATGTTTAGGCGCGACTCGAGAGTCGCTCAGATATTTTTAGGGAAGGAAATAACGTTCAGTAAAATTTAGTGTCAAGGGAGGACCGGCAAAATGTATGGACCCCAGCCTATATGAACAAATAATGTTAAGTGTTCGAAAGGTTTTTTATATTTTACAACTTTAACTATTGTTTTAATGGCAAGTGTCAGATATTACAATGTCTTTTAAACGTCTTAATATATATTAATACATAAAAAATTGCGCTTTCGGTTTTTTTTTGCGCGTCAAGTTTTCAAAGTACGCCAACCTGCGGAACACGCGAATGACCTTTTTTATATTGATAAACTTAATAAGAGTGAAAAATAACAGAGAAAAAATAAACCATTTATTTCAAGCATTTTACGAAAATATTCCAAGATCCTAATTAATTCTTGAAATTGTGCTACTTAGTTAGCCAATAAAGTACCAAGCTAGCTTTGTTTCAGGATATTAGGAAATCCATATTATAATAAAAAATGTGTTTAGGTAGAAGAATTAACTATTTTAGCTTTTAATACAAAACCAAACGTTAATTTAAAGGTGATTTAATTATAAAAGGTTATGTAAAGGTTAATTTTGATCGGCAAGTTCTTATAGGGTCTAATTTTCTATGTTAAAAACATCGAGACAAAATATATTATTTTATGAAAAATAACTCATATTTTCATTTTCAAAAACATAGTGTAATATCACAAGTTTAATAAGTTTTCAAATAAAACAGCAAGATTGCTGAAGTTGAGTTCGAGATTTTCTCTCGTAACCCATGTTTTCACAAATAATAATGCTTAGCAAAAACTTTATCTATTTAATCGTGGAGTAACTTGTATATTTTACTGTATTATTTAAACAAAAAAAACTATTAACTTTACATTGATTATAGAGGCTCAAACAATAAAACGTACAACGTATAATTGGATATCAAAAGCCACATTATGGGCCTACTTAATCTGGAGTTTAGAATGTATCATTGTAGTCAAAGGTAAGTGAATGCATGAATTCTTTTCCTTTTTTTAGTAGCGCGGACAATCCGCGAGTTGACAGTATATTAAAAAATAAACGTAAGTATTTAATAATATTGGTCTATTATTAAAAAGCCTAAGACAATACAAATCTGGAAAAATTAATAGTTAGGTAACTAATTTAAGTTTTTATTCAGAAATTAAAATTAATTAATTTTGTCTGCCAGTGACGTCATTGGGAACGCCAAACAGAAAACGTGACGTCATCAATAATTGAATATACACAGTTGTGTTATCTTTTCATAAGTGACTCTAAAATTATTACTAAACACGAACAAAAGCTACTTCATCATCAATGTACATAAACTTTTCCATTTATAGCATGTTATTTAGACGAATAGTTTGGGAGATAATGAAAAAATAAAATAATTCAACACTCAGCTCGGGTGATGCATAACTTTGGCCGCCCGATGAAAATATTGTATATACTGAATTATTATAAATCATCAAACAGTGATTTCCTTTAAATTATATTGCGGGGCACAGCTAGTACTTTATAAATTAGGCGTTAGGCCACAATCTCATATGATATTAAGTGAGCTACTGGATACACCTATTGGTTTGGAGACAGATTTTCAACTAGAGGCAGCTAGCCAGGCAGACATTAGATACCACCATGCTATGTTTTCATCATGATGTTTTTCTTCACCGAATGCTCAGGCTTATTGCAGAGATTCGAACTCATGTCAGTCGACGTGATGTCATGCGTTATTAACATAAGTTTTATATGTAGGTACTAAAAATTAATTAATTTTCAGTCGGCAAAGAGCGTTTGGCAAATTTCCAAGATAGCTCCAATAAGCGATTTGATGAAGTCATCTATAACATAATATTTCTCAGCATTCTTATACCGCATTTTCTATTACCAATCGCCTCTTGGAGGCATGGGCCAGAAGTGGCCATATTTAAAAATATGTGGACCCATTATCAAGTAAGAATTTATATACTATGTTTAATTAAGTTGTCCGTTGATGTTGTAATTGTTGTTAACCAATTAAAATGTTAATTTCTGTTACAGTTAAAATATTTAAAGATCACTGGAACGCCTATAATATTTCCTAACCTCTATTCTGTTACTTGGGGTCTGTGCATTTTCTCTTGGGCTTTGAGTTTTGTTGTAATACTTTCCCAGCATTATTTGCAAAGTGACTTTGAGCTGTGGCATTCTTTCGCTTATTATCATATTATTGCTATGCTTGATGGATTTTGTTCACTGTGGTAAGTTGTATGACTAATACTAACATGTACTAATTGTGCCTCAAGATTTCACACGTGTTAAATTTATTTAAGTCAACTAACTCTCCACCGCACCGCTGCCAACGCACCCGTGTAGCTTATTATTGTTCCCATTTACCGTACTGGCATACAGCTTTCCAGAGTACTTGTCATTAATGGTTACTGCTCCACCCATATAGTCTTTGCGTGAAGTTATATATCCTATAACCTTACTCAATAAATAGGCTATAAAATATAAAAACGCCTTTTTTAATCTGACTGGTAGTTCCGAAGATCACCATCCAAAATTCAAACTCCGAAACAAAACTTCATACTCACAAAATGCACACTCTCTCTTTATAATATTGAGTATAGATTTAAAAAGTAAACGTATCATTTTTTTATCTCACCTTGCATTATCGCTTAAAGAAACATTCAAAATATTATTATAATTGTAACTCAATACGAATTTAGCTGTTTAAAATAATTTTACATAAGAAATTATACACTCCTTATAATAAGTATTGTAATAAATAATATTTAACTTGGAAAATACTTTTATTATTTAAATTATTCTAGTATTTGTAGGTTAAAAGTGAATTTCATAAAATACTTATTAACCCCTTGGCTCTCAAAGTCACAAATGTGTTCCCAAGCTTGGTGAAGCTGTCAAACCCACATAGAGGTACGCTTAGACGTGTAGCATTCTATGATCAGCCGGTGCATGTATAATAATCAAGGTGTAAAGTATTTATATCCTGGATCCGGGACTATAAATCCGTCACAGTGACTCTCTGGTGGTTTATCGTGTTACTGCAACAGCCAGTGTATATTCAGCTGGCGAGAAGCGTGCTTTCCGGAATAATAGTGAAAAACAAGCGATAGATTGCCCATCTTTCTCGTTGTTTCGTCTCGTGGTCACCGTTGTTTTCGAATTATACTGTGCTTATTTACCATCATGAGAAGTGTCATCAATTTGCTGTGCTACTTTATAAAAATTAATATCTAGTTTAAAAAACTACAAAATACGCTGTAATGTACAATTTTTTTTTTTAAGAATAGTACGTTACCAATCCCAATCTATTGTACTTCTCAAAACAAATCATATGAGCCCAAACTCAAGGGGTTTACTAGTAGCCACTGAAGTGTTACACTATCCATATCCTGACTCCATCATCAGATCAGCTCCAAGATACCAAACTATAGTGTTGCCATCCGAACTACATTCACATACGAAGTTTCACTTCGATACGATAATTAGAAATAGGTTAAAATTGACTTCTAAGATTTTATTAAATTGTTTGTCAGTTAGTTACAAGTGAGGCAAATAAAAGCGTGTTAAAAACCCACCGTTTTAATATCATAGAATGGCCTTATTTGAATATAACAGACATTTGATAATAGAATCAAAGCTATATTACCCTTGCAAATTACGTTATAAATGTTATCTCGCAGACCAATGATATGTACATATTATATAATACTCGTAGAATACCAGACGCTGGCAATTATTATAGAACGGTAGTCCCTAACAGTATTCAATTATTCACTAAATACCGTACTAAATACTGTCTCGAGTATGTACAGATATAACAACCAGTTAGTTCGAGACAGGGTCCAACATAAACATCGGCTAGCACTAGACGCCCTGAAGTATAATTAAGTTTCTCATTTCTATTATGGTAATATGAACCCTACATGCTGCATATTTTAGCTTCAAAGGGTAAAATTAAAATTATTTCTATATAATAAAGGCTGTTTTCCATTGAATCTATTTTTAATTTTATTTTTTAACTAGCTGTCCCGCGATTTTGCCTGCGTATAAGAAATCGCTGATTGATGATTTATAATAAATACTTCATTGAGTATAGACAATATTTTTATCGGGCGGCCAGAGTTATGCATCACAACTTACACGGCTCGTTCACGCCACTACTTACACCTATAGTCATAGACATGAGCCGAGTGTTGAATTATTTTAATTTTACATTATCTCCCAAACTATTTGTCCAAATAACATGCTATAAAATGCAAAGTTTATCTACATAAAATTGTTTCGATGATGAAGCAATTTTGGTTCGTAAGGATTAATATGGCATGCCAAATAATAATGTTAATAGATTACTTTTCAATTTTCAATAACACTTTGTCACAAAATACCTTATTGTTGCGTATGTATAAGAGATAGGCATATGGTATCGCAGACTTCTTTTAGATGTACTAAGGAGCAATATTTCTGTAGAACATTGTATTTATTATTTATTTTTTATTTTCTGTATTACTTCTTATTACTTTTTATTTTTGGAAATAATGATGGTTCAGTGGGAGCGTGTACGGACACCACGTCTATCGACGTGAGCTCGAATCCCTGCAATGAGCTTTCAGTGAAGGAAAATATAGTAAGAACAAGTTGAAAATTTCTCGCTTAGGAGCTATAGGTATCTTCCGGCAGCTGTATAAGATGAAATTGTGGCCAAACCCTGAAACCTTGTATTTTTTTTATTACACGACATCCATGTATATTTTTGATTGTCGTGAGTTCGAATCCCTGGAATGAGCCTGAGCTTTCGGTGAAGGAAAACATCGTGAGAAACCATAGCATGGTGGCAGAGCTTTTTCTAAGCCCGCCTGGCTAGCCACCACCCTCAATTTTAAAATCTGTCGCCAAGCACCAATAAGTGTGTTCCGGCAGCTGCACTTCAGTGCCTTCTACTAGGTTTAGCGTGTTACATCTTGGGCCACATTGTCACTTAACATCAGATGCGATTGTAGCCACTACGCCAAACTTATAACGATTAAAAAAACAGTATTTTTACGTTACTTTTAAAGTGTAATGTTTATTACAAGTATATTTTATTTCAGGTACATAAATTGCAATGCGTTCGGTACAGCCTCCAGGGGCTTGGCAATAAACTTACATAAGGCTCTAGAGGCGGAACATCCCGCACTAAAACTGGCTCAATACCGTCATCTGTGGGTAGATTTGTCGCATATGATGCAGCAATTGGGTTTGTATTACACGTTCTTTAGAATATTTCTATAATTATCAATGTTATTAATAACTATTTTTTAGATATTTCTCCACATAGTTATGTGGAATTGGGCGGTAGTGTACGATAATTGTGTTCGAATCGAGTGTAGCCACCGTAAACTAGGTGTAAACCCGCAACATTAACACACTGAGGTCAACTTGGGGAACTAGCTCTCAAGTACAGCTGGAGGAACACATCGATAGGTGTTTGGCGACAGATTTTCAAAATTATGATGGTAGCTAGTCCGGTGGTTATTAGAAAAAGCCTTAACCACCATACTATGGGTGCCATCATGATGTTTCACTTAACCGAAAGCTCAGGTTCATTATAGTTGTTGGCACATCTACCACGAAGTCATCATTTCTTCTATTATGTTTCAGGTCGGGCTTATTCTAACATGTACGGTATATACTGTATGGTTATATTTTTCACTACCACCATATCTCTCTACGGTGTACTATCAGAGATCTTGGAGCACGGGCTAAGCTACAAAGAGATGGGTCTGTTCGTAATCGTTGGATATTGTTTAACACTCTTGTATATCATCTGTAACGAAGCATATCATGCTTCGAGAAAAGTAGGTTTTTTGACTTTAAATTTAAAATATTTTAAGACTTTTTCTAAGAAATAGATACCTTGTGTTATGGCTTAATGGTACTGTGTATGGGCACTACGCCGATCGATATGAGTTCTCAAATCTCTGGAAAAAGTGTTAAAAACTGGTACATGAGATGTTTCAACTTAGTTAAAGAAGTAGCGATGTTTTATTTATCGTTTGTCCTCAGGAGGACAATGGTTCTATTTAATGTTATACATATATATATAGGCTTCATTGATAATTTAACATGAAATGGACCGCATGCCTGTTTACAACTTTATAACATAAAAAGATAAAAGAGATAAATATTTTTTATTACGAGATATTTCTAAATGTCTGTTTTAGCTCAGTTAAATTACTGTACAAGAAATGGTATGATTTATCAAAAATCATAACAATGACCAAATAGTAAGGAAGTAGAAAAATAAGGTAAAACAAATAAATGATAAAACTTAATATATTGATACAAATATAAAGAAACTAGTGTTTTTTACGCAATAATTATTTTCGTCTAGTAATTTTATTTGTAGTCATATTATTGACAATTATTATTATCAATTGAGAAAAGACATAAGGTTCCCGTGTACAACATTTCGTCAATACGTATATGAGTTAAATACGACCGTACACACTGAGAGACAATTTTTGTGACGTGTCTGTGTCCGTGTCATCAATGTTCTTTACTTGACAGATTTCAATCAGAAAATTTGGAAAAACATTGCATGTACAAATATAACTACAGATTTATTAATACACATTGTTTACCATTACGTTTTTGTGAATTACAAACCATATCTGTCTTGAACTCTTAAAATAAAAAAATACCATGTAGTAGTAGAATTTAGGACGAGACTTATTGATAAATTGAATAATTCATTGTAGGTTGGCCTGGAGTTTCAAGTACGTCTTTTAAATGTTAACCTCGCAGTGATTGATAGAAGTGCTCAGCGTGAAGTAGAAATGTTCCTTGTCGCCATCGCAAAGAATCCACCCATCATGAACTTAGATGGATTCACTAACATCAACCGAGAGCTATTTGCCGCTGTGAGTTTAATTCAATTCTGTTTTCAAATCAAAAACTTTCATTTCTCTTCGATAGAGGTAGAATGAGTTTCCCCATTGTTGAAGATGTCTGGAACAGCACAAAGGTTTGAATCATGATTTCTGATTCAACCTGGCATTTAGTTTAATGTTATGTGAAAAGAAATTTATATTTATATTAAAAATATTATTATTTATAATGTCATTTTTTTATACATTCTTTGCAGGTAAAGTATTTAGCCACAATCTCACCTGATGTTAACTGACGATGATAGGGGAACTTGTTCTCAAGTGGAGCTGCCGTAACATAGCTATAGGTGCTTGGCTACAGATTTCCAACTTGAGAGTCGTAGCTAGTCAGACGGGCATTAGAAAATACCTTACTACCATGCTATAATTTTATCACGATGTTTTACTTCACCGAAAGCTCAGGGTTATTGTAGGGATTCAAACCCACGTCGATCGACGCGGTTTCCGTACACGCTAACACTGAGTCATTATTGATAGTTGTTGTTAGTATCCATTTAAAAAATAATTCTTAAGTCTAACTATTAATTTTCAGAACATATCGTTCATGTCCACATACCTTATTGTACTGATGCAATTCAAGCTAACTCTTGTTCGTCAAGGGGCAAAGAAAGCAGTGAAGGCTATCGTTAAAGCTGTATTCAACACAAATACAACTATGGCCGATATAGAAGACAACGAAGAAGAGAACGGAGAATAATTAAAAAAATAAAATGAAAACGAAGTCCTTAGTTCTTTTTTTTCGTGGGTTTTATATTACATAGTGCAGGATATAATTTACCTCATACCATGGTTATTTATAGGGTTAGATAGTGTTTAAAACTCTATGTAATATAAACGAATATAGGCATAGCACGTTAGTCACATAAAACATGTTATCAGTTTAAAGATTAAAAAAATTAACATCGTAATGCATTTTCTAATGCTCGCCTAGCTAGGTACGCTCAAGTTAAAACTCAGCTGCATTTGAGAGCCAGTCCCCCCAACTAGGCTTAGCATGTCACCATCTTGTGCCACGACGTCACTAAACTTCATGTGAATTTGTGATCCAACGGTTTATTACTAGCAAACCCGACCACGCGTTGCTGTGGCTTAGAACTTTTTTTTTGGTTCCGGTCCCTACCAATTTTCACAGGATTACCCGCTGGACTAATATGAAGATTGTCTGAAAATTTTATCAAAATCACTCCAGCCGTTTTGGAGTCCCCAAATCATCATCATATATACATCTCATCATCATACATCATATCATCATCATCATATCATCATCATACATATACAACCATCCATTTTTATATTATATTAATTGTACTATACCAAAAATGACCGAATTTTCGAATTTCAAACATAAGCATATTATCCCAAAAATACAATAGCCTACTTGCCTCATATCAAATTTGGCGCAATAAATAAATATTTTCTGTAGTATTTGACTTAAGAAACCAATATTGATCAATTTTAGATATTAAAAGTGTAAGATGGCAAAATATTATCAATTTTTTATTTTTTATTTTAATTTTGAACTCTGAAATCGCTGTCTGCCATAGTACAGTTAGCAAGCGTTCATCATTGTAAAAAGCTCGATACTTATTGTAAAAATGACAACGTTTGCTAAATGTTAAATGATTGTTTTCGACCAGTATGACGTCACAGCAAAGATAATAATAAATAGACTGATATGGCTGACAGCGTTTACGCCTGTTTACGAAAAGTAAACTTAAAATAAAATTTAACGGTTTTACTATTTACTTTTTAAGAACCTACTAAAAAATATGGTAATATATTTTTTCCTCTAATTGGACAATAATTAATAATTTAAGACCTACTTTAAAAAAGACTCAATATGCACTATTGCATGCACTAGTTGGTAAGCGACTGACACGTCTCACCCACCCTTGGGGCGCACACTTCTATTTCGTTCTAACGTTGCCAATGCGTTGCGAGGTACCACCCGCCACGACCGCCCTCCTCTGCGGCAACTCAAGCCTAGGTCCGATCCATCGGCATGGAGCCCTTGAGACAAGCAGCCGCTCGCGCGATACAAGTGACTCTACAATCACTAGCTTTCACAGCCATACATGACACTGCATTATACATACATGCACAACACACATAGGTACATAGGTTCTGTAAGGCACCTTTTTTTTTCTTTTTTTGCCTAGTTAGAGTAGACAAAAATTTCAGACCACTAAATACACATACACATGTTCCTTCCCTCCTCCCAGGGGGCAGAAACATGTATATATGTATAGTTAGTTTAGATCGAATGATAGGGATTTAGTCAGATCGCGACTTAATTGCATACGCGCAACAGTCCGAGCCGAGGTTCGGCCACTTTGGCGCCCTCGGATGTTGTTGCTTAGCTTTCGTGGCTGAGTGCCCTAAGCGCTCGCCCCCAAGCCCGGTAAAGCTGTAAAAGCCGTAAAGGCTCCAGGGCCCCTCAGGCTAACAGTGTAGTCAGTTCGAAAAAAAAAAAAAAAAAAAAAAAAAAAAAAAAAAGCGAGGTACTACTCAATTATGTCATATTCTAACTTTATCCAGCAGATAATATCATATTACTCATAATAAAATTATGTATGGTATAATACTCGCACCAAAAAGTTTATTTGAAATTTTACATAAGTATTACATCAAGAAAGTGTTAAACTTAGTCTTATTTTCTTTTAATTATCCTTTCTAGGGTAGTATTATCATTAGTTAACTTGTATTATTGTACGTAATTAATTGGAAAAGGGTTAATGTAATGTTTATTGTAGTACTTTGACTCACAAGACTTGATTAAATCTTTAATTATTGTGTATTTTTATTCTGTAGTTAAAACTTAGTGTAGGTATTATTTATAAATGTAAATGTGTTACATAATATTACAAGAAAACCAAATCAGCACCATTTAAGATTACATTTGCGTTTTAGCGGGGTGACAGGTCATGACATTTGTATTCGACTGGATCTCGACAAACATATATCAGGTGTAAAATACTTAGACATGTCGCGTTCTGGGATAAGTCGGTATATATACAGTAATCTAGCGGGGTGGTAGGGATTAGTTCCTGACTAAGTCGCGATCACCATGTAGGTACATTGTGGAAACCCGTCACAGTGACTCACTAACTTTTGGTTTATCGCGCTTCAGGATCAGTCAGTGTATATCCAATTATCGAGAGGCTTGCAGGCCGGCATGACAACGATAGATTGCCGATATCTCGGTGATCACCATTGTTTTGGGATTGTACTATGCATACCATCAGGTACCTATAGTGTCGTCACAAGTTACAAAATTATTAAAATTAATATATACAAGACGCGACGTTATCACTATGATGTGTGGTTCAGCTTTCTAGCTACGATTGAAAAGAAGCCGTTATCATTCCTTCAGTAAGGAACAGAACTCGTTATAACTGCTATTCTTGGGCGACGTTGTAAAGAATGACAAAGCAAACTGTTTTTTTTTATCGTTATAGGTTTTTAGCGTAGTGGCTCACCTGATGTTAAGTGACGATGTGGCCCAAGATGATAACAGGCTAAACCTAGTGGAAAACTGGCTGTCAAATGCAGCAGCCGGAACACACTTATTGGTTGCTTGACAACAGATTTTCAACTTGAGTGTGGTAGCTAGCCAGGCGGACATTAGAAACAGCCCCACCACTATGCTATGGTTTCCTCACGATGTTTTCCTTCACCGAAAGCTCAGGCTCATTGCAGGGATTAGAACTTACTTCAGTCGACGCGAAGTCGTATACACTACCACTGAGCCATCATTGCTTTTAATAATTATATTATTAGAAAAAAAATGAAAGACGTGACAAGGGAGTTATAATGCAAGCACGAATAATATATTTTTAGTAGCTGTGGCTACGGTGTTAAATTGAATTGACTAACTCAACATCGTACCTCCGTGTAGTCTATCGTTGTGCTTTTTTTTTTTTTTTTTTTTTCGAACTGACTATACTGTTAGCCTTAGGGGCCCTGGAGCCTTTACGGCTTTTACAGCTTTACCGGGCTTGGGGGCGAGCGCTTAGGGCACTCAGCCACGAAAGCTAAGCAACAACATCCGAGGGTGCCAAAGTGGCCGAACCTCGGCTCGGACTGTTGCGCGTATGCAATTAAGTCGCGATCTGACTAAATCCCTATCATTCGATCTAAACTAACTATACATATATACATGTTTCTGCCCCCTGGGAGGAGGGAAGGAACATGTGTATGTGTATTTAGTGGTCTGAATTTTTTTTGTCTAATCTAACAAGGCAAAAAAAGAAAAAAAAAGGTCCCTTACAGAACCTATGTACCTGTGTGTTGTGCATTTGTGTATAATGCAGTGTCATGTGTGGCTGTGAAAGCTAGTGAATGTAGAGTCACTGTATCGCGCGAACGGCTGCTTGACTCAAGGGCTCCATGCCGATGGATCGGACCTAGGCTTGAGTTGCCGCGGAGGAGGGTGGTCGTGGCGGGTACACTATCGTTGTGCTCACTTCACGTACTTAGCTGCAGCTTCCTAGACTGCTTGACGTTCATGATTACTGCTCCACAGCCTATATTCATAGAGTGATGTTGTATAGCCTATTATAACCTTTAACAATACATAGGCTGTGTAAAAAAAAACTCTTCAAATCTGAATATTAGTTGCAGTTATTAGCGTGTTAAAAAAAATAAACAATATCTTGAGCTTTATAATATTAGTATAAATAATTGTTTATTAACATTATGATTTTTGCTTAAAAAATCATGTTTGCATTTAATACGTTTTTTGTACAACACAGGTTACTTTATGTTTTTTTTCTATATAAAAAAGAAACCGTTTTTACATATGAGGGTAATAAATCAAACAGATTTATTCAAACAAGCGTAAATCACAACAAAACAAAATGTACGAAGTGTCAGCAGTGAGCGATTAGTTTTAGAACAAAATAAATATCCATTATGTTATTTTCGTAGAGCATACAAAAGGTGATTTATTTTGCTATTTTCTATTGTTGTAATAGGTAAAATTGCCTTTTATTATCCAATAAATTTCCCTTGTTACGTATGAAGTTCATTTGTATATAAATCAATTAATGTAACATCTTCTACAATTAATATAATCATTCAATATTGTTAAATTTTATATTAAATTAGTAGGATTTCGTTTCGTTTCGTTTCGATAGTTCGTTTTAGAAAATACAATAGGCCCTGTATATATCTACCAGTCTTACTCGGTATTAAGTATATATACACAAAGGCATTTTTTATGAAGATTTCATATTTCAGTATAAAGTCAAAATATATTTATTTGTAAAGTACCCACAAAGTATATTGATGATTTTATCTCAAAAATCCTAGGTCCATACGTACCTATAAAATGTATGTATATTTATCAAATAATATTAACTATACTCATATAAAACTTCAATGTTTGCATTCATTAAGGAAAATTTTAGTGTAGGTCCTGTATGTTCTTGAAATCAAAACCTCAAAAATTTCTAAATTTTCTAATGCCTCCTAGCTACCAACCTCAAGTTGAAAATCTTATCACCAAGCACCTATAGGTATGTTTCGGGCACTACACCTCAGAGCCAGTTTCCCAACTAAGCTTAGCATATCACCATCTTGACCCACGACGTCAATTATCATTTTATAAAGTTTATAGGTTTAGACGTATAAAGTATAATACAAAAAAAAGGATTTCTTTACACAAATATGGCATTACCGGTTATAATAACATTTACAGAAACGTAATAAAGACAAAAGCTCCTAAATGAGTTAACGTTTAGCTCGTACATGACCCCCCCCATACATCACCGCAATTATCTTAAATAAATAGAGTTTAAAATATTACAAAACGAACAAAAAAAAAAGCTTTAAATTTAAACTCTCTCCTTCTCCCTCTAGGGCGTAAATTCGTTAACCTAAATTAGATTCAGCACTCAATATTTCAAACTTCGATTCGATAAAAAATTCAACAACCGTTAACTAAAAGTATTCGTGGAATTGGAATTAATTGACTTGGAATATAAACGCGAGGGGAGTTACAGTTTCAAAGGGCTATGAGGATAAATTAATTGCTGCTAACTACGTAAATTTAATGTCGTTACCTCCATGTACTCATTACATACCTTCTTTCTTCATTAATATTTTAATTCAGTTACTATACAACTTGAAAGTGTCTCAATTCAACATTTCGGCCAACTGGAACTCCTGAATAGCAAGTCTTGGTTTTCTTGATAATGTCAATCGTGATGCGATGCACAACTGAAATTTCTAAGTGCAACATAATTCTATATAAATACTTAAAAAAAAACGAATAAATATAGAGATTTTTGTATAACACCGATATACCTAATCAAATGTTTAATAGGTTTCCCTTAGTATTATCAGAGAACTCATTACTGGTAGTTCGATATTCCGTTCAGGAAATCGGGTTTATGCGGGTGGTTCGAAGTCTTAGCTATTGGGAACTATCTACGTCACTATCTGCACTGCGGTTCGTCCGCATCGCTCACACTACAATCTTGAATTTTACTAAATTTTATTTTTGAAAGCTGTAAAGATTCTAACTTTAAAAAAAAAGTTAGTACAAAATATTATTATCTGATTGACGAGTAAGAATGTTTTTGTATACCACGATGGTGGCAAACAAGTATACGGCCCGCCTGATGGTAAGCGGTCACCCAGCCTATGGACGTTTGCATCATCAGAAGCATCACATGCGCGTTGCCGACCCTATAACTTATACTATAACATCCACACCACCGAATACAAACGTTAACACAAAATTAAAACACATGTTCGTAACTTACGTTTTACGAGAATTGAACTTGTGACTTGGTTCGAGCACGGCTCTATATCATCGTTAAAAAATTATGACTAAAAAAGATAAGATAAAGCTTACGATTAACATTCCAACATTAATTTACATTTATTAACCTTTTTTTATAGTGGTATGTTTATGTGACGTCACTGTACATGAAGTACTGTACAATCTAAACACAACGGCGACCATCGAAAGATCGGCAATCCATCGCCGTTTGTCGCTGTCATGCCGGCCTACAAGCCTCTTGTCAGCTGTATATAAACTAGCTGATCCCGAAACGCGACAAATTAAAAGAGTAACTGTGACGGTTTTATCACCATGTACATGGTGATCACAACCCATTCGAGTTTCTTACCACTCCGCAAAGATGTTTACCTTCAAAATATTCAAAAAGGATAAAAAAAATAAAAGACCAAAGTGTTTCATAAAAGAAGGAGGTTATCAATTCGACTGTATGTTTGTTACGCGATTACTCCGCCAATTATGAATTGATTTTGATGATAATTTTTTGTTTGCCTGAACATACGAACATACAACATACGAAATAAGCAGTGACGATAATGCTGAATAAATTCGGAAAAGACACATTTGGGGCGCTTAAATTGCTTACGCTGAGTAAACCATACGAGATCTATAAAATTACTATCTTTATATATACATAACTTCTGTAAGTGTGTAAGTATGTGACCGAAGTCCTCCAAAACGGCTGGACTGATTTTGATGAAATATTTTGTGTGTCTTTGCTTTGGCCTCTAGATGGTTAAGATTCACAATTGGACCCGGTAGATGGCGCTGTGCTCGAGTTCAAGGTTTCTTATTTTCAGGCAAGCTGACGTTCGGGCAGGACAAAGTCTGATGGGTCCGCTAATATAATTATAGATCTTAAAAAGACCTACAAAAAAGTCGGGCATAGCATATATCTGTCTTCTAAGGGTCACCCACAAAAAGCATTTTTGTATTCCGTCTTTTAAGCGGGGACAACACGTTTCACGCGTGCTTTCGACCGACGGCATTCTGTAGTCTACGCGAGCGGAGCTGCGAGCACAACTAGTGTCTAAAAAATAGTATATTAATTGTTTTATCGAGACGTTGGTTCGTAGCTATGTTAGCACCCGATAGGGGACGATGTGCTCGAGCCATTAATTACCGGATACAAAAATGTCTGCTGGGCCAGCTAATACATTATAAAATGCAATATCTCTTATCTGTTTCTTTTTTTTTCGATCTGACTACACTTTTCGCCGAAAGGGCCCTGAAGATTCAGACGGCTTTTATAGCTTCCCTGGGCTTGGGCGTCTCGATCTCTTTGTATGGCGGTTTGTATGTTAAGCACGCTGGGTGCTTATTACTCGTAAACTAGTACTAAAGAATATTTATTTTATTTACAGATATAATCATTTCTACTGATTTATTTATGGTTATACATATAAGTATTGTAGGAGTTCAAGTAAAATTATTATAGTATATTCTCATTTCATATAATATACAATGTTGTCTTATACATTAATAACTTGAAATGTGTAACAAACAGTATATTTAATTATGTGATCAATTTATGTAGGAAAAAAAATTAACACTATAATTAACTTTATCTAATGTTTTTTTTTTTAAATAAACATTAAATCTGTAATCCACGAGGACGGATCCACGGGCATAAGTAATAGTAAAGTACATATCTAATTACGTCCTGTCAATATTTAAAATACGATATAATGTACATATAAAAAATTACCAAGTGCGTGTCGGGCCACGCGCATTGTAGGGTTCCGTAGTTGCTTGTAGCAATATGCAGGCTTGGAATTTGTATTAAATTATACTAACACACTAATACATTCTATGAATTGAGTTAACGTTAACTTGTAAAACCTACTTAGCTGTGATAGTTTTAATTTTAACTTCGTTATATATAACTACTTCCGTGCATTTTATCACATATTCAAAAACAACCATTTAAATGGTGGAGGGACAATTGACTCTAACAAAAATTATTACTTTAAAGCTAAATATTTCGCAAACGAATACCTGAATTAAAAAATAATTTTCACACACTCGTAATGGTTTTGAACGACCTATCGCATGACACATTATGGGATAGACGAGTAAAAATATTCATTTCTACTTTACGAACAGGGGAAGGAACCAATTATATTTTTTATTTTTCCAGTTTGTCGGTGTTATTAATATTTATACCCATACCAAATTTTGGCTTTCTAGTACTAAGAATCTTTGAGCTAAGCCGCAGACAGACAGACGCACATGGCGAGACTATAAGGGTTCCTTGTTGACCTTGGAATCCTCAAAACAAAAAGTTATTTCAATTATAATACATAAAATAAATGGAATCATTCTAAATAAATTATTTATGTCTGTACCTATAGCAAAATCTACCATCAAATATTTATTTGGAAACTCGGAATAAAGATCGTAAATTTCGTAATAAGTCTATACAAATTTTTACGTGAGCTCCACGTAAAGTATTCGAAAAGAAAATATTAGATAAAATACGTATATTGGATGTTGGTACGCAGATGGGAATATTGAACATAATTTGAGATCATATGAGCTGTGAAAATATTGTAAAAATTATACATTTACAGCTAACATTAAGCTTTGTTGCGTTAGCGTAAGGGTTAAAATTACAGCGGGTGGTGTAACGGTAACCATAGCAACAGGTGTCTCCCCCTCGCCGGTCGTGCCCCCCTTCTAGGCCGAGCTAAGCCTGAGTTATTGCCTTGGTTGTTTGTATGATAGGTTACTCGATAGTCTCTTATTTCGTAGTTTAATGGAAACATAATATTACAATATAAATAGCTAACTATAGTACCCTAAGAAGGTAGCATTATATTTTAACTGTAAACTTAAGAACGTTTTTCATTAGTCAGATCGTGACTTTTTCGCACGATCAGCAACAGCCCAAGCCGAGCTTCGGCCACTTTGGCACCCTTGGAGCTCCTTGCGTCGTGTAGACAGATCGAAAAAAAAGTTTTTCTATAGGATTAAAAAGTTGAATATCATCCTGTTCACTGAGACTTATAATAGTTAATTATTAACAACGAAAACATATTAATAGTAATAAATAATTACATTATTAAATCTGCATAACACTTCGGTAAACACTATGACATTGTTACGCCATCGCAACGCATCATAATTGCTGACCGAGATTGAATATGGAGGCCGAGTTCCCAATCCCACGGTGCACCTGAGATCAAATCACCAATTTTAGTAGAAACGTTCGACAACCCGACTCCTTCCTTACCACATTATGTTTGTATTAATCATTAGACAGCATTGTAAGCCTAACATCTGCAGCAGTCACATCTTATTAGTTTTAGACAATTTTGTAATTTAAAATAAATTAAGTGTAAAGTTTTTTTTTGTATCCTCCAGCTCTACCTTCGTAATTGGCGCAGCCGGTAGAATATTCGGATACGATAGCTAGGGTATTCTCAAATCGAATCACCTTATTCCTTAAGATGATTATTTTTTATCGCAGATTCATCCCGAATGACGCGTAATACCAAGCTCTGCCATGCTCTGTTGGTAGATTAGGTCAAAGCTCCACGAGCGGTAAATTTTTCTTCACAGGAAAAAGAAGCATTCATGGCTTGCAAATCAGGACTGTGCCTGGCCACTATGGTTGCTGATCAAGCCTGCGAAGCGAAACTCGCCCCGGTAACTTCGGATACAGATACAGCTGCAGGCGCGGTTTTACATCAAAAATATTACTTGGCAACCATTAGCGTTTTACTCACGTAAGATGTGCCCATCGCAGACCAAGTACTCTACTTATGATCGCGAGCGTCTATCTTCACAGATCGTGGGAGACAGTTCGAGTAGGCTTTCTTCAAACATCTTAAGAGATAGTATGTTGGGACCAGAAAAGGACTACGGCCTATCATCCAGCCTCTAACGGGCTCGTGGAGAGTTTCCATCGGCAACTTAAAGCTGCTATAATATTCCACGCCAATATCTGTTGGGTTGAATCTCTTTTTCTTGTACTTTTAGGCATACGTAGCGTATATAAAGAGGACTTAAAAGCATCGCCGGCAGAGCTGCTTTATGGAGAGTTATTGCGTCTTCCTAGAGATTTTATCAACTCAGGGGATCAGGTGGACCATGACATCACTGATTTTATAGAGAGACTCCAGAATATTGCAAATAACATGCAACCTTCTTCAGATTCTCGTCACAGTGGTCGTCGAGCTCCATTTGTTTTCAGGGAAATGGCCACGGCCTCTCACGTTTTCCTTCGAGATGATACCATGTACAAGTCTGTTAAACCAGCTTACACCAGATCACACGAGGTACTGGAACGAGGAACGATAAAGTTTTTAAAATCATCATAAATGGTAATACGGTCACTGTATCTGTTGACAGGCTAAAACTTGCCTGTGTACTGCGTGATCCAGGCACCATTACATTCTCAACTCACATCGCATTACCACACACAAAAACACATACTACTACTACACACTCTACTCTTACCTCACAACCTGGATTGCCTGCCGGAGGTGATATCATCAGGCCTCGTTCCGGGAGGACAGTAAAATATCCAGACTATTATCGCCCGTAGGTCGGTTTCTGGAGGGGGGTAGTGTAGCGGGCAGTGCAACGATGCGCTCGCGCATCTCAGCTCTCGGCTGCCCACGTCACCAGTCCCACTACCAGTCCGACACCCGAACCGACGCGGAGCGCACATCGCCTCTTGCTTCAATCTTCTGTAGGGTGGACGTATTCCACCAGTCGGACTGTTCCAAGTAGAAAGAAATTCATCTGTGCCCTATTTCTCTTGGTTGGTTATTTATTTAAAATATTAATAAGGTTTTAACATAATACAATAATACTATACCTTAAATTGTCGTTGACTATAAATAATGCATTAATATTGTTAGTCCTTAATAAATAAATATATACTAGTCAGATTCAATTTAATACAATCATCGTCACGACAGAAAAATAATAAATAGAAAAAAAAAACAAAATGTCTTATTAGCATTCTATGGTTTCGTCACGACATATTCCTTCATCAAATGCTTAAGTTAATTGTAACCCTGTAGACATTTTGTACGTAGTCTTGATGCAAGTTTATAAGGAAATTTATTTCATGTAATGTATTTCAGAAATGCTTTAGCAAAGTCATCTAAATGTTTCCAAGTGTGAACAAACTCAAAGATAATAACAAGTTTACATGTGATACAGTTGAGCGAGCACCTAGGAAGTTTGCTTGTACCAGTCTTCGTTGTTGTTTTGGCATGGTTTTCGAAAATTTATTACACACAATCTTATATTAAAATTGTCTTTACGTTT
The DNA here is from genome assembly GCA_947532125.1 of Saturnia pavonia. Lineage (NCBI taxonomy): Eukaryota > Metazoa > Arthropoda > Insecta > Lepidoptera > Saturniidae > Saturnia > Saturnia pavonia. Next base: position 13,275,623 of record OX383904.1, read on the forward strand.
TCAAATTAAAATTTTTGTGTTTACATTTTTTAAACCTCATATGAAAAATTTATCGTTACAAAAAATATACTAATGGTCTGAAAAAACCTTATTTTATTAATAGGGTTGACAGATTTCTATTTTTCACTGAAGGAAATGAAAAATAAACACGTTATGTATATATCAATTTTACATAAAAAAAAAAAAAAACAAAAAATTAAAAAGCGTTTTTTTAATCGTTAAGTGACGATGTGGCCCATAATGATATCACTTTCAGCCTAGTGAGAGGACTGGGTCTCAAGAGCAGCTGCTGGAACACACCTATTGGTGCTTGGCGACAGTTTTTTAACTTGAGGGTGGTAGTTAGCCAGGCGGGCATTAGAGGCCTACCATCACGTTTCCTCACGATGTTTTCCTTCACCAAAAGCTCAGGCTCATTGCATTGATACGAACTCACGTCAATCGACGCGAAGTCGTACACGCTGCTACTGAGCCATCATTGCTTCAAAACCATACAACATATTAAGCATTGTTTATCGTTTACATATGAATATTTATACAATATGTTTCTGTACTTGTACCGGATAACAAACCCTTTCACGACGGCTAACGCTTGGACTATATTTCTTTTAACAATGGTCGTATTCTTTGTCTGTGTCTTTATCTTTAGATAGGTTTAATTTAGCTTCCTAGTGAACACGTGACCTTAGTTTGACATCATATTGCGAGTCATCATGTGTACATAAATTTTACACAAATGATGTTTCGTTGGTATCAAATATAAGCCATGTGTTTACTGGTTTATTATTTTGATTCTACTCCAAACAAATGTTTAATATAGTATTACTCATATAACTAGCAAAATGATTTAGTAACTATTTACGTTAAATCATATAAGCACAGGGTATGTTTATTTACTATACAAGCCGTCAACGCCTAAACTGATATTATTGTAACTTAAGGAAAGTTACTAAGTAGACTACTAACCACACTACTAGAAGTTACTAACCACAAGCGCGATCTAAACTGGCAAAATTTATAACAGTATTAAAATCGCCAATTTCTGATCGATCGCTTATAATAAACATATTTTTCAATTTCTATCTAATACACAATAACTTTACTACGGACTATAATAATCCCACCAAAAACATAGATATGAAATAAGAGCCAAATTCAATAGTACGATATATGCTTTTGTTGTTGACTTCAACGACAAAAGAAGTGAGATCTAAATGGGTGCCAAGTTCAATGGTCAGTCCTGAAATTTATTTATAACAACTTAAAATGTCATTTCTTCTTATAACTTAGGATAATATATAGAAGCCTAAGGTCTGACTTGACTAGTTCGAATTATTATTAAGTACCTACTAAAACAGTCATGGAAGAGTCTTATGTTCGATGGCTAGTTTCTACCAGAACGCCAAATTTTCGGAAGAATAAAATAAGAACTTACAGCTTTAGAACCTGCGTAGGCTATAATATAATTCGTATATTCGAACTAGCGAAGTCAGAATTTGGGCTTCAATATATTATCCTAAGTTATAAGAAGAAATTATATTTTACGTTGTTATAAAATATTTTATTTTGTTATAAATACATTTCAGGACTGACCATTGAACTTAGCACCCATTTAGATATCACTTCTTTTATCGTTGAAGTCAACAACCAAGGCATATATCATAATATTGAACTTGGCTCACATTTAAATTTATGTTTTTGATGGGATATCATTACTTTTATACAGAAATTATTAGTAGGTACTTATTCATAATAAAATTAATACCAAAATAATATAACCACAAATATTTTAAATTCAATCTTTGAATTTCAAAGCATAAATTGCAACCTTATAGGTCTGTTATTGAGAGACAACCGGAGAGCAAGACGGCGCTCGTGCTTATGAGCACGGTTGCCGCTTGATCGGGCACGTTCTCGTCAATTAAGTTAGAGTTTTGATCTATAGGTCAGTCAGTGATAAAAATGACGATTTTATGACTTTAATATCTAAATAACTTTTTGAGATGTGTTTACGAAATTTGGAGCACATATGTATCTCGCAAGGTTCAATATATGAGCCAAATTTGACATGTTTATGTGAAATAGTTTTTGAGTTATGAGAAAGTCAAAAGTAGCTCCAAATGATTCGTGTAATATTACACTCGGTACTGCGCGCCATTCTTTTAGCTTGAACTTGGCTTGACACACTACCGCGTCTCTAGATTTCACGTTTTTACAAAGTACTATATCTAGAAATGATCATACTATATCTATTTATATAAATAAAATGATTAAGGTTTACCGTTGTGCGCACATCACGTGAAAACTACTGGGTAGATTTTGATAAATTTATTTTGTTTTACTCCTCAGGTCCTCGGTATTTCTCAAAAAAAAAAATCACGACATATTCATTCAATTAAACTTTATTAAAATTTAAAGAAACTAAGCCTTTTATAAACACTACCTACACGTTCATCTGTGTCAGCTAGTTTTAAAATATTTTAAATTAACGATCTACAGTATAAAAGTACTACCTGTGTAAATGGAAAGTAGCAAACCATACGTGAATACGAAAAAACTAGACAAGAAATATCATAATCTACTGCCGCATTCAGATGCCAAAATTGTGCATCTAATCTACATAATAATTATGTTCAGTGGCTGACTTATCTAGATGTGAATGTAGCTGGCGAGTGACCTTAGTATTAAATATTCACATAAACTTACTAAGCGTTGTTAGGAATAGTTTATTTCTTTGGCATCCTTATCTGAATAGACCAATTAAGCGTGTCATGAAGATATCGAAACTTCACACTGAGTATATCTCTGCGACTTATTTGCATATATTTTATGTTATTTGAATAAATGGAGATATCGTAGATTAAAATATATAAGTTTACTTATTGAATGATGTTACAATACGATACTATGTTATTATACTAAAATTTATAAGTTTGTAGTAAGTAATCTTTGGAACTACTGATTCGAATCCTAAAATCTTCAATAACAGAATCATTTAAAAATGTATGTTATTTTTTAGTCTTATTAAATTTTATATTGTAATTAAACACGAACGAAGTCATGGATGGTTGCTAGTCTATACATATAATAAAATTGAAGTGCCTGTTTGTAAGATCAAAATAACAGCTTTATACTAAATACAAATGAGTACACACGGTACCTATAATAAAAAAAAAAAAAAATTTTAATTGTTTTATCTCTCTGTCTGTCTGTTCCGGGTAATCTCCGAAATGGTTGAATCGGCTCAAAAAAAGTTTTTTTAGTAGTCCACGCGAGCGGAGCCTCGGGTACAGCTAGTATATCATAAAAACGTAAATTTTACATGTAAGAATGCACGTCACTTGAAAATTACTGTACCGGTTTGAATACAGTTTACAGAGTAATTATGACTTAGTATTCGTACAACTGACTGCCTGGCTGACTGATTGGCTGGGTTCGATAGCAACAGGTGTGCTCTGTGACCGCATGCACCTTACAAGCAGCCAACGACCGGCTTGTTTACAATCTTGTTCAAGCTATTGGATCGTGAAGACCTCAGTTAATAAGTCGACTACAATAAACACTGTTCCTGAGTGACGTTTCGCTGGCCATCTCGCTGCGCATTACATCACAGAAGCCGGTCATTACCTGCTTGTAAGGTCACAGAGTTCACCTGTTGCTATCGTGCTCAGCCATAAGTGCAGGTAAAAATGCAGTGCAGAGTAAAAATAATAAGTCATTATTACGGATTCCATAATCACATTGACACGATTCTCCGACATAATATTGTAACGGTCCGAGTGAAAATAGAAAAAATCACCATTCTCGAAATCACTCGAATCGTCTAGAATGTGCTCGAAATGTATTTAGTCATAGGTTCAGGGAAGCATTACATTTATTTAGACATACAAAGCCTTATTGCTCTAATTGCGTCAACAAACAATTGTCTAAAAATAGAACGTTCCCCTTCTTTTAAAACCGATGACGTATATTGTTTACAACATGTTTATAAGGTCATGTATCTTCTAGTGATTTCGTGATCGTCTTATTTGAGTTTATAAGCGAGCCATATTCCGAGCCACGACAGTTATATTCTGAAAAGCGAAGTGGAAACAACAAACGATATAAAAGAAAGAAATCTACAAGTGGACTATAGAAAGAGAAGATGAATGTATGTGTGTATGATGAATGAATGTATGTATATGTATGTGATAGTAGACCAGTATTGTGAGTTTGCTTGGATTGTGTTTTTGTGTGCAACGAATCACAATTGCTGACCGAGAGTAAACATGGAACCGAGTTCCGTTCACAATCCCACGGTGCACCTGAGATCGAGTCAGCAATTTCGGTAGAAGAAACGTTGGGCAACCCGACTCCTTCCTTACTATATTAAGTTTGTAATAACTATTGAATGGTACTGTGAGCCTAACATCGGCAGCAGTCACATCTTATTAGTTTTAGTCTAGTTTGTAATTTAAAATAAATTAAGTTTAAAGTAATTTTGGTTTAACTTGGATCCTCCGGCTCTGACCTTCGTAATTGGCGCAGCCGGTAGGATATTCGGATAGGATAGCTAGGGTATTCTCACATCGAATCACCTTATTGCTGCGCTTCAAGCTCTTCCGAATACCTGAAAAATAACCTGGAGGCCAAGGGCTGGAGGAGAAATCAAGACATCGATTCCAAAGGAACCATTATGAAGTATATCATGTAAGTACTTGAATTGCTCTTGTACTTGCTAATCCTTTAGTTTTATCCTTTTGTGTTAGTAATAGTGCAAAATTTTCCATCGCAGAAAAGTTTCCTCAAAGCCCTACATCGAGTAGGCAAGCCTATAGAAACCTAGTATATAGTAATATACATTTTGAGACTTTATGGGTGTTAAGTGATATTATAGAGATGGACCCTGACACTATTTTTAAGGTCGTACGCCCTGTGCCAGAGTTTGATGGGAACCCTAACGTATTAATTTGATTTATACGATTGTTCGATCAATTATGTGCAGTGTATTTATTTGCCAAGCCGGGTAGAGAGCTTTCCAACCTATGCTTATTAAACGGAATTCTTAATAAAATTACCGGGCCTGCCGCCCGCACAATAAATTCGAATGGTTTCCCAGAAAGCTGGGATAGTATCAGAAATGCTCTTATAAATAATTTTTCAGACCAAAGGGATGAAACGGTCCTCTATAATGACCTTTCTCTCAATTCCCAGGGTAATAACTCACCCCAAGAATTTCATGATCGTTGCCAAAATTTATTTAGCACTATCATGACATATGTAAGCCTACACGAATCCATTGCTACAACTATAGAAGCGAAACGTACCTTATACAAAAAACTTACGTTACAAGCATTTAAAATATCGCGGATTAAAAGAGCCTCTAGGCTAGCGTATAAGGTGCATGCGTCCTGATAGTATCGAGAAAGCCTTACAATTTGTGCAGGAAGAACTCAATATGATGTACTTGCAAGAACGAAATCATTCAGTGAATGATCGTAAATCTAATGATTATACTGCACCGAAACCTATGCAGTTACCACCGTTTGCAATGCCAGTAGAAAAATCATTCGTTCCTCCTGCACCTATGTATAACATGCCATGCCTTCCAGCGATATGTGCCCTTCCAAAGACAGGTGCCCCATTCCCAACCTATGCCAGTATGGAGGCCTAACTCTCCGATGAACCGACCCGCTCAAGGTCCTTATCGCACCCAACAAATGTTCCGTGCGTTGCCTCCCAACTATAATACACAAAATAATTCATTTAAAGTGCAACCGCGAACTCAATCTTTCGATACAGGCCCTAAGCCAATGAGCGGCGTAAGCCATTATGTGACTAGACCCTTACCACCTACTGGTTTGGGCGGACACGACTGGATGAGGTCGGGTAACCCGCTGCCCAGTAACTACTTTAGATCATGAGAAATTAATTTCAATGAGTGTTCCGATAACGAAATGTACCTTTACCCTGAATGTGAACCTTATTCGTATTACTCAGAATTTGAATATAATTATGACTGTCCGATGGCATATGACCATGATGAGATGAGGTGTTATTCTGATTATAATACCTGTGAACAGGCAGACACGGATGATACGAATGTCCCTCAACCCTCTATTAGTAATTCTTACAAAGATCAGGATTTTCACAAAAGTCAGATATCAGAAAAGTTAAAATAGAAGTTAACCTCCAAACGCAACGGCAACTTTCTTATATCCAAATTTCTGATCCTCCCCTGAAATTCCTTATAGATACCGGGGCAAATCAGTCCTTCATCAACCCCGAGTCAGTTGAACGTTATTTTCCACATGTACCTATTAATTTTAACCCATTCGAGGTAAGTAATGTGCATGCCACCACCCGCAATGATTATTCTGTGACTTTACAGTATTTCCCAGAATTAAACAACCTTGATCGTATTAAATTATTTGTGTACCGTTTCCATAATTACTTTGATGGACATGACTTACTTGATAAGTGGGAAGCCAAGATTGACCTTAAGAATAAAGTATTAATAACTCGCGACGCGACGAATCCCATTCAGATGTATAACTCGCGAAATGTTAATCTATATGAGGACGTTATCCCGGCAAATTCTTCTAAGTTAGCTAGATTTCCGATTAATATTCACGATGGCGACGCGTTTATATCGGAACAAGTAGTATGCAATTGCGTCATAAGGGACTGTCTTACGGTAGTTAGTAACAACCGCGGCATTTTAGACTCGTCTCTATATGATATAATTTTGTCAATGGATCATCCGATTTTAACTGGAAGCTGAAGATAAAAAATTTGAAACTCTAGTCGATGAACCCTGACTTTATAACCCGCCACATTAATAACGCATTATCATACTTTCTTACAATACGTAGAATCGGATATTAGTGAAAATCAAAAATTGACATCTTGCAAACTCCGCTATCCGACTTTAAGACTAAACTTGAGAATGACACCTTTACTTTATATGAATTGCAATTGAATATCTAGATAATAAATTACAGAATATATTACGACAATTGAGTAGCTTAAAGCCCCATCGCAAAAAGGTCTCATAGATGGTCTAGGTTCCGTTATTAAGAGCATAACTGGTAACCTAGATTACTCAGACTCGTTTAAATTCGACGATGCCATAAAAATTTGAAAAATAATCGCGCGTAGTTTAATAATCACATCATTTTAAGTAAGGATTGGATGGCACACCACAGTAAAGTTATAACACAGATAGTTCAAAATCAAGATGATTAATTCGACTTTAGCGCTTCTTTTAAGCAGCAAGGCACATAGAGACACAAGTATTATTATAATGCTAAATTTGCCCAGTTATTAATAATCATATCAGAAAATGCAAATGATATTATGTCACAACTTTGTACGTTAGAGAATATTTTAAGTTTTGTGCGTGCATCAAGCACACATAATTCTATAGTTAGTGTAGATATATTAGCCAAAATGAGGGATAAATTAGAATTAATTTACCCCCAAGGTCATATTTTAGGAATAGACTATTATAACTAGTTTTATCAAACGTGGCTACTATTTTTCAGGCAAGCGTATTGTTATAACTTTAAAGTTTCCCATAGTATCACCTAAAAATTACGATTTATATAGATTAGCTATCATTCCTAATAGAAATAACCTGTCTATTATCATACCTCCCTATCCTTTAATAGCAAGCAACAAGCAGGCGTTCATGTACATAGAGCTAGAATGCCCGAAGTACAACAACCAATCCTTTGCGAAGAAGACATGAAGCATCAAGCGCAACCAGATTGTATCCAACATCTCATTAACAACCAATCCTTGGATCCATCCTGTGAGATATCTTCTATCAGGCTATCAAAAGAAGCTGTGGACCGTCTTGACGAAAGACACTACGCTATTTCATTTCCTCAGCCGAAGTAAATTAATACTGTCTGCGGACACAAGAGCTACGACACAGTGTAAGGAAGCTTCCTAGTCACTCTTCCAGTCAGCTGTTCCCTGAATACAGAAGAAATCACTATCAGTAATAGCCTAGAATCGAAGGACAACCTCTGAAAATCATGCAAATATCAACGAAATCCGAGACTTCACCACTACCGCAGGTAAAACTGAATTCTATTAATCTCAGAGACTTTCATGAATATCAAGACAAGTTAATGCTGCAACCGTCAATACACCAGGACCATACTTCATCTAATATTGTTAATCACACCACAATACCAGTCTACGTCGTACTTACTGCTGCAGTTATAATAAGCACTGCAATATTCATACGCCGTTTTTCTATAAAGATTATAAGAGAAATCAGATGAGCAAGACTGAAGATTCGCTGAACGAAGATACTGAGAGACCCACAATCTCACCGAGAGCTCCGGCAACATTTTCTCTCGAAGTTCTAAAATAGTTGCCACTCTGAAGGGGGAGATGTTACGCCATCGCAACGAATCACAATTGCTGACCGAGAGTAAACATGGAACCGAGTTCCGTTCACAATCCCACAGTGCACCTGAGATCGAGTCAGCAATTTCGGTAGAAGAAACGTTGGGCAACCCGACTCCTTCCTTACTATATTAAGTTTGTAATAATTATTGAATGGTACTGTGAGCCTAACATCGGCAGCAGTCACATCTTATTAGTTTTAGTCTAGTTTGTAATTTAGAATAAATTAAGTTTAAAGTAATTTTGGTTTAACTTGGATCCTCCGGCTCTGACCTTCGTAATTAGTTCGAGTACGCGAAAGATTACAGCATTTTACTACCAATAACAATATATTACATAGTATGTTATTTATTATGACGTGTTGGTAGAATCCGGTATTAAGCCAGTCCTTATAACTTAAATGGTAACGATAAAATAACAAGTAAATAAAAGACAGCCTTCTTTGAATCAAGATAAGTGATAAAGCACGTCATCCTCGTGGAATATCAAAGGCATTTTCACGTAAAGGAAGGTGCATGCATCAGCTAGTATCGCAATAAGATAATTTAATATTAAATTATAATAGATACATAGGAGATTCTTAACTAAATATAAGACAAAAGTTTTATTTAGTTAAAAATTAAAAATTCTACCTAAGAAAATAGTAAAAAATATATTTTAAACCGGCAAACAATCACTAAATATAAAAATGTGGATGCGTGTTATTTACGCGCGTTAGAATTGATAGTTCTTTGAATATTCACACTTGATAAAACCGCAATAAAATAAGAGGTTATAGAATTGAGACTTCCATAATGTAAATTTTTTGTTACAATGTGCACCCATGTCATAAAAATACACTCTCATTATTTTTTCATAACGCGTCTAAAGAAGTAACTTTGAAAGTGAAATGATTTTTGTTTCAAGTTTTTAGAGCTTTTTTTATAAAACTTTTTTTCCTATAATACTCTCCAGTCGCTGGGGGTTAAAAGTTAAAAATCCTGATACCTGTCTCATAATATAACAAAGTTAAGGTTACCCAATTCGACAATGGAGATTTCCGTTCCTTTTTTTTTTACAGTTTTGAGGTTATTTTCTTATATCGAAAGAACGTTTAACTTTAGTTCTAAATTTAGCAACGTAATTGAAAATAAATCGTCCAAGTCGAAATAATTTACTAAGGTAAATATTGTTACAGAAAGCAATTTCATGTGAACGTTATTAAAAATAAATAAAAAATATTTATACTTGCTTATATTAGTGCCTTCGACTACGTAAAATCACTTTTGTCTCTATCATTTAATCACTTTTGTCGCATTGGATATATCTTGGATTAATTTTCCAAAAAATGCTAAAATAATTTTGAATTCCGATCCTACTCTATCCTAACTCTATTACGAATTTTCACCGCTCTAACTTCGAAACTCAGAAAACTATACATTATACAACTTTTCATCCCACTTCTCACCCCTTTTCGTTTATTTTTAGAAATGTTTTTCTTAGTACGCTAAGAAACGTGTAACTATAATGAAACACGTAAAAAAGAAATATTTTAGTTACTATTGATCGGCTTACAAATACTTAAAATGTAGTAAAAGATATGTTACAAAATCATTGCCTACAAATATAGACAACTATTTTTAAATTAAGAAAGATTTTTCGATACTCCTTGCTTTTCTTATAATATTTTTTGGTTGATTTTCTTAACTAAATATTAGCCAACCGCTTTTAAATGTCGAAAAAGTAAAATTGTGTATTTAAAAAAAAAACTATTTCCAATCCCACGACATGATTATTTTATAATTGAATGTCAAATTCAATTACAATCCGTCCAGCTGTTTAAGCGTGATTGAAGGATAAACATTCAAACATAAATACCTTAGCGTTTATAATATACACTAGAATAGTTATAAAAAAATCCAATATTTTCTTTAATAATCCTCCTTCATTTGCTGCAGCGGACGCCTAATTAGATTGAAGAGGGGCAATTTGTCTCGGAAAGTAAACACTCGTGGCCACCGGGCTTCATCCCGTCGCCAAGAAATTCAATTAAGTCAGGTAACTCGGTTGCATGTCCTTGCTTCTGGCTTACATATGTATACAAGCGATTGAAGGCAAAATGCATTTATTGGTTGGAAAATTGCTTAGATTGAATTATAACTATTCCATAATTTACCAGATTTTTTCATTATATTTAGCTAAGTCTGATTTTGTAAGGTTCACTTTGAGTTCCCGAGTCATATGAGTTTGTTTTAGTTCAATCAATATTTTTTATATATACCTATGTAGCAGCGGTTTTATGGATATGTTTATCCGTAACTGAAATTGTCGGATATCCGAAATAAAAAGATATCTGTAACCGTATCCGATAAAAATGATTCGAATAATTTCGGATAGGGATGAAGCCGAAAGAGCCATTGTCGAAACCAAAATATTACATAAAATATAACTAATAATTAGAAATACTAAAATAAAGTTCATAAATAAGTATAACTACTACTAAAATAAAGATCATATTGTTCATCTCACAATTTTCAGATAAAACCTGTTTTACTTCCATATATTATTCATATTATACAATAATATGAAAATAAAAACCTTTCCCTATAGGTAACCCAATGTCATTAACTATTAACTATTAAAATTGGTATTAATGCCATCCATGCGAGTCAAATTATTGACAAAAAAAGAAGAAATATGTTATTTAATTAAAAAGGTACGATTTTGATTAAAGTTAGTGGGATTATAGATAGTGGAAATAGCAAGAGCTGGGTAGTAGGGAACTCTTGCCTAACTAAACCATACCAACTAAACCCTTCCCTACACAATGAAAAATCTCCTCACCTCGCGTTCTGGTATCAGGTGAAATACATAAAACTAACGAGCAGTTTATAATCCGACATGACGTCATCAGCGGACATTAGAAACTAGAAATGGGAAAATAATACTATAAAATTCATGAAGAAGTTTCAGTTTTAAGAAAGTATTATAACCTAATATCGAGACGAGATAACTCGGTTCGCTTTTGACGTCACTCTCGATACCCGTTCTGAGTTATTGCTGGCTGGTTTATTAAAAATTCTTAAGATGCCCGTTAGAGGAGTTTTTGGCGCATTCTCAAACTGTCATATTTTTATTTTTTAATCATAAATTTGTGTTATTTGACCCTATATTGTGTATAATAAAGTTTGATTATTGTGCACAAGTGAAGTGAATAAGAAATAATAACATGGATCATGAATTCTGTGATGCCACAAAAACTCCATAGAAAAGTTCTAACAAGGGAGCCACCATATTGTTAGGATACACAAACTGTCAGAACACTGGCAACTATATACACCCGATAATGGCAGTAATGGTCTTCAATAAAGAAGACAGGTTGCGAAGTTAAGAAGAAGAAGCTCATAATAATTTTCTGTAGCACGGCGTTTTAACAAAAAATTTACCGTACCTATAAAATTGTTCATTATACAAAATCGATTACATTCTACCAGTTACAGCTCTTACATTAATTAGTTACTAGGACACCAATATCGATATAGTTTTAGATTTTCAACCGTAATAAGAAATCCAATTTTTATTTTCATTTTGGAATGTAAATGACAATAATTAAATAATTCTTAAGATTTGTTTAACTAAAAGCGAGTTAAATTAATTTTGCAGTTCTTGCCATTTTTGAACTAAGAAATGAATGCACTTTATTCCACATTTTAGTACGTACACTGGTGGACTTAAAACTATTTATGTTTTTTTTTTTCAAGATAACCAACAGTATTGTGAAAAAATTGTCCGTAGTTTGAAATATATATAATAAGCAAAATTAAATTATCAATATATTACATATATTATTACTTCCATATACAAGTAAGTTGACTATTCTCATATACACGCATCCAGTATAAGATGCGCGAATATGTTACACGGAGGACAACATAATGACTTCACTTTTGTAAACTCTTTGATTTTGTTTCACATCTAATTTACATACCGCGGGCTACTATATGAAAATCGATTCTTAAGGAGTAAAGTCTAAAAGGATATATATACATTTAGGACTTTCCACTTTGACTATATACATACTTACCTATGTACAAATAATGTTATGTTATGTTATGTGTTATGTGCAAGCGGGTTGTAAAATGAGATAACATAATTTTACGTAATTGAATCTACGAGAAATAAAGGGTTGCTACACTGACTGATAGCTTCTCTTCTTACAAGTGACGCGTTGTCAACTGATTCATTGTTCCCGGACGGTGGCTTATGAATATAGCATAAACAATTTCATGAAGTTATCACATTACCTACACGTTTAATAATACAATATTATTATCAGTTCACTGGACGCAGGTCTTCCTCATGACTGAGAATATACATACAATGATCAATATCTCCGGCCTAACTTAACCCATGGGTGATCAATCAAAGCCTCATTTGAAACACGTCTCTTCACTGACTAGTGATGTTGGATGGTAATATTATAGTTAGGTTACACCGTGCGTCACACGTTTAATTAAGGTGTCGAGTAACGATGTTTATTGGGTTTAGTTAATTCGTAAATATTTGGGAATTTCCTTTCAATCAGAAACTTTAATTTCGTAAAATTACTCGTAATAGAAATTAAAGTAGATTATGTAAATTTTGCAGCCTGGAACTTAAAACTTAAAGTCTGTAGTTTATTTTTGTTCATTTTAAAAATATGGTATATACGTAGACAGAAAAGGGAATAGACTAACAGTTCGTATTACCGGGTGTGAGATATTGAAATTTTAGATTAGTAATTTCATTCTATTCAGTTTCCTTATATTTTGCCATTGTTCGCAAACACAAAACACTGTACTACGACAGATTAACAATAAAATTTAACTTGCTTTATTTTCGTTTAAAAATACCAAGACAAAATATTATCACCCGCGACTATTTTGACAGTAATGGCGCTTTTAGCACCAAAACGTGGCACAGCGATAGGGACACAATATCTATAGCCTTTCTCTTTTGCTCATCGATTGCTCATTTGCTCAGTTCGTAACTTCGTACTGAAAGAATAAGTATTATCTTGAACTCTTTTAGTTATTTCTTCTATGAATAAGTATGATATCCAGTGAGTGTAGGTGATTGTCATTGTCATCATCGGCACTCCAGCTTTATAGTCACTCGTCGAAGCTCTCGCCGAAATACCGTCGCATCCGCACGTTAAAAAATCTCACTAGTCCCAAGTTTCTTTATCCGCCACACTCTTCAGAACCCATCACTTTTGGACAAAATGTGGGACAGGTTAGTTGGTTGTACGTTCTTACTCTCGCTGAATGCATTCGTATCATATTCGCTATTATTCGGATTATTTGCTATTATTGGAATTAACCAATACTTATTCATTACATTTCTGATAACTTCTATATTCCCTTACTTAGAGGTTTTTACAGTCCGGGAACGAAACAGCGATTTTTATTATACATTTTTCTATCTCTATGTTTATGGTACCTAGTATTAAAAATTTGCCAAGTGCGAGTCGGGTCAATCGCAGTTGTAGGCTTCCGTAATTGTTCGTCACAATATGCAGACTTAAGGATGCTTATGATACCCATGCCGGTGTAGCATGAATTACTTCATAAAATAGTATACTATAGATATTTGACCGTATCCCTGTCGGCGCCCGGCCCGGTCCTCGTCCGGTGTAGCATGAATTACTTCATACAAACGTATACTATAGATGTTTGATCGTATCCCTGTCGGCGCCCAGTCCGGTCCTCGTCCGGTGTAGCATGAATTACTTCATACAAACGTATACTATAGATGTTTGATCGTATCCCTGTCGGCGCCCGGTCCGGTCCTCGTCCGGTGTAGCATGAATTACTTCATACAAACGTATACTATAGATGTTTGATCGTATCCCAGACGGCGCCCGGTCCAGCCCTTTATTTTTAGCTCTTGCTGTTACATTATCGTGCTTATATCCTTCTTAACCCTAACAGTAAACCCTAATTAACACTAAATCTTTAATTATTTAAAACAAAGTAAAAATATTTCTTAAACAAGTTTCTTGTCAGTTGCTATCATTCTAACTCTGTTCGAAAAAAATGTAAATAAACTTCATTGAATTCAAATATTGAAATATTCAATAAGTTTTCCTTATATTGATTTAAAATAACATTCATTGAAATGGAGAAATAAAAAATCATATATCCTTTATTGAAATAAAGTGACATGTTGACTTCAGTGTTTGTAGGTGACTTTCGATCGATTTTAAAATAAAACTTGGTGACGTAGAAACAGTATACTATCAGGAAATAGCTAAAGTACCATTACGCAGTGAGGAGCGTCTATATAGAAATAGGTTGCGCTGTTCTCCGTACAGGGCGGGCGGCGCGGCGGCGACCCGATCCACAAGGGGTGGCCGATGGGTGTCGTATCGTAGCAACCGGCAGCATCCCTGCCAGTGTGGCTTCGTCGGCCGGTGTAGAAACGCGCGCGGAAAACCTTCCCGCTGCGCTCTCGGAAACCCACCCCGTGATCAATCTTACCATATGGCGATTGTATAGTGAAGTGCAAAATATGTTTATCATATTTATAATACTGACTGTGTATTTAATACTATTATATCATGGTTGATTTGTTCATGTTATCTGTGCCTGTAATAAGACCAGATTGGAAGCTTTTTTAAAATATATCTCTGCATTCTAATTCGATAAAGGTAAGACAGTTTTATACATTTGCTTAAATAACGATTATGTATTTTATTAAAACTTTTATAGAAATTTGATTTTATCAGCTTTTGTCTTAATCAGTTATAGAACCTTCCTCTATGGGTAGAGCTTTCTATAACTACGTCAGGTGAAATTGCTCAAGGGGTTCTAAAAGCCCTCTTTTAGAATAACACTTCTAGGCGAATAAAATTATACACTTAGTAGTCTGGTATTTTAATATAATAATAAATTAATAATTTATAATAATTAATTATTCTGAACGAAGGTTTTTTTTTCTGTAATATAGTATTATGGTAAAGTGCCTTTGCACATAGCTTGCCTGGTAACATGTAAACACAATGGCTACCACCGTTCGCAACTTTCAAGCCTCTAGGCAATTGGATAAACATCTTATGATCCCGAAACGCGTCGAACCAAACGAAAGTCAATGTGAGGGGTTTATCGTCATATATATGATGGTTGTGACTCAGTCTGGTACAGACTTCTACTACCCCGGATATACACCGGTTGACCCCGGAATACGACTAGCCTAAGCGTGCCACTTTAGTGGGTGTTACAATTATCACACGTCAACCGTCACTTGTCACGTTTTGCGTTATATATGGTGGTCACGGTCGCACACAATTTTGTCCTACTACCCACACAATACAAATAACTTAATATTATAAGTAGTACACTATTGTATATATCCACACGCACAGTATAGACTTATGTCATAAATGTGTTTTTTAATTAACTAATGCTATTAGTAATTTCATTAAATGGATTGCCAAATTTACAAAAATGTTTCAAGGCTACCGACAAAGGAACGGAGATATTTCACCGTATTGTCATCGTTTATCACGCCCGTTAGTTTCCATAGCGTGTAGTTTAAATTATTTGCTAATTGCTTTTGTAATAGTTTTAAGCTGAATTGTTACTAATATTTTATATACATTGCTTTTCTAATATCGCACATGAAAATAGAAAGTGCAGTAACTGAGGCAATGGTTAACATGACTTATTTTTAAAAGTTCACTCGTCTTTGGATTAGGAATACTTTATAAATAGTTTCACATATACAAGGTTTTCGAGACAGCTCGAGTTTGTATCTGTTTTATTTGGCTTATTAATAATTTCAATAAATTATTTAATTAAACTCTATTATAATATACATACAGATTAATTTGCATTTGATGGCACAAACTGGCGTAGATTGATTAAGCCGTGTAATTACTTAACAACTTTAGTATAGTTGTAATGAATAATAATAATGATACCAACTTGTATGTATCCCATATCTGGGTAAAGGACTCTTTCCATGAGAAGGCATGTGCTTAATTCCCATGACAGCTCACGGCGTATTAGCGATTTCAAATTCTGAGAAATCAAGAGTTCTATATTCTTCCCAAATACATTGGTACTACAAGAACATTTTTCAAGCGACCAGGTTTTCTCACGATGTTTCCATTCACCGTCAATCAAAAGTGTTACGTAATTCAAAGGGGTGAATGTATGCGAATAAGGAAAATTCTTTGGTACATGACGAGTCTCAAACCTACTGTCTAAACTCGATCACCACGATTATAATCTATACAGTGCTCACCATTTTTTTTTAATTTGTTGATTGATTAGCCTTTACAAAAAATAGCTTAAAACTATTTATATTACAATTTTACATGTAAATATGGCTCAGATTTAGTAAACAACTATATCTTTCGAGGATTTTACTGCTTTTGTTATTAGACCCCTCATATCCACGACTATATACTAATATATTACGGCATATTGATCAAAATCCGAAAGATCAAAATCCATTGACGGTTGCCACTGTCATGCCCGCGTGTATAAATATCTCTTCACGTTACGCTTAAAAGACCCGATGTCGTAAGAAGGAGGGAACACATTGGCCGGGAGATGATTCCACAATGCGAATACCCCGTCTCTATAAGCCGTTCAGAGCATCAAGGAGGTATTCCCAAGCTAAATTTAGCTTGTACTATGATAGCCAACCTCCACGTTAGAGAAACCCCTTCATTGTTGCATTGATCTAGCTCTACCTATATAATCGAAATGAAAACATTAGGAATATTATAGTCGATATAATCTTTGAGCGATATTGAGGTCAAAGCACTTGTTATAACGCATGTAATATGAGAGAGAAAATAAAAACACTTTAGTATATTTATAAGGCTTGGTACTAAACACGTCTTTCCAAGAGTATTTTGATAATTTTGAAGCGATGATGGCGCAGTGGTAGCGTGTACGACTTCGCGTCGATTGACGTGAGTTCGAATCCCTACAATGAGCCTGAGCTGAGCTGATCTGAAGGAAAATATCGTGAGGAAACCATAGCGTGGTGTTAGGGCATTTTCTAATGCCCACCTGGCTAGCTACCACCCTCAAGTTGAAAATCTACCGCCAAGCACCCATAGGTGTGTTCCGGCAGCTGCACTTGAGAGCCAGTCTTCCACTAGGTTTAGCGTGTTACCATCTTGGGCCACATCGTCACTTAACATCAGGTAAGATTGTGGCCACTACGCCAAACCTATAACGATAAAAAAAAATAATGGCTAGTTTGGACGCAAGTAAATGCGTTCTAATGGGACGTTGCTACGTGCCATTCGGCCAGCGTCGCGTCTAGTCAACTCTCTCCTACTCAGCGCTCCCCTTTTTAACATTTATACTGAACATCTCTCTCTCTCTCTTCTACACTCATAACATTTTCGTGTGTGTTAGTGTATCAGCATAGTTTCTTATGCCAACCTTGTAGGTTATTCATGAATATGAGTAAATTAAGGTGAATCTAACAGAACTGTAAAACTAAATGAAAAGTATTAATGCATCATTTTAAATTATTTCCATGATAAGTAATCTCATAAAAGTAAAATAAATAAATGAAATTGATATTTTAGTTTTATAACTTTCTGAGTTTTTTTTTATGTATTCATAGTTAAATGTAAAAAAAAAACTTATTAAATTGAGATGTTTTACATCAGCCATGCCAACCCTCAAATTTTGTCTGTACGTCTGTGTTATGTGGGTTGGCGAATTGTAAGCTGGCAAGTTGTAGATATCATAATAATATGTTTGAAACAAGCAATTTACAAACCAAAATGCGGGTGAATCCGCGGGGCATAGTTATTGTTCTAATATTGAGCATTACGGAGAATATTCTTGGAGGTGTTCAATTGTGCTCAAAAAATATTGTAAGAGGTTTATTTTCTACTTAATATAAAAGTATTATGTTGAAACTTACTAAGTGAAAAAGCTAACATTACTATTTTAATCCTTTTGACTGAGTTTTTTAGTATTCAACTATCATATCGAACTAACACAACCGATGATCCCTAAAATTATATTCATCATTTTAATTCATTTCCGAGATTCGTACGCAGATGTTAAAAAAGAAATGTGTAAAATACATAATGGAATTCCGCTCGTTGTTATGAAACCTCGAAACGGGTACTCGTCACTTAGGCGCTGCCAACAGAAGTTATTAAAAAGAAAGTACTTAGATGTTTCATAGGCACTTATTCTTTAACTTTACAATATCGAAAGAGCTTCCAGTATGTACCTAATGGAACAATACTGAAACCTTTCAACGTTGTAATCGAGGTCGATTTGAATTCTCCATAAATGCATGCAATTATTTGTACTTGTTTCCGTACATGAGTACTTGATGCGTGTTGGTATTATTATATAGGTTATAATTATAATACAATACCTCGCTTCTAAAATCGACTTTTATAAATTACCAACCTCTCCTTTATGCTAATATTGTAAATAGCTCAAGATATTGTTTTTGATGTGTTTGTTTGTTTGTTTTGGGCGTGCTAATCTCTGGACTTACCAGTCAAATTAGACATTTTTAAAATATTATAGCCAACTAGCAAACCCAGCCACGCGTTGCTGTGGATCAGAAAATATTTTGTTGTTTTCCGATCGCTACCAAATATTACACCCGCTGAAAATTTCATCAGAATCGCTCCAACCGTTTTGTAGTCCATAAGGAAAATACATACAAACATTTTTATAAATATATACAGATGTATTGAGAAAGGTTATGGGTAATATAGCATTACGCTCCAACACTTAGGAGCAAATAAGTAACCATAAATTTCAAGCAATCTGGCAAGTATGCGATGTGAGAACTACCAGCTAAACGGGTGCATTAACGGCGGTGCGGTGGAGAGTGGGTTGAATACGTTTAACATGGGTGAAATCATGGGACTCAAGTAGTGTTTATGATAAAATAGATTGTTTGGTGCTACATAAATAAATAAAAGTAATACTTAATCAAAAAATTAACTACAAAATAAATGATCGGATTTTAAAACGAACCCAAACATAATTTTAGTTCCAATAACTACCTAGCATCTTTTATTTGAAAACTTTTACAATTGAACTTCGATAAAACATATTTGGTGGACGCCGTTCGAGCCGGAATATAATTGGCGTGCGTTCCCCAAACACAAATCCTGTTAACGTCCGCAAAGCCCACACAAAAACACCCATATGTACGATATATCAAAGTAAATGTCGAAAGTGTATAAATTCAAAGGTCAGGTTGACATTTCGTCTACTGAATTAATGTGAAAAATCATATTTCTTAAGTCTGTCTTTTCAAAAATCCCTTTTTGTTTCATCTTCTTATCGTTTATCTTATTGTTTGTTGTGCCATTTACAAAGAAAACCATTAATCATTTAATAATGGTTGGTCCCTTGCAGTAAAATTCAAGTAAACACAATTATGATTTTATTAAAGGTTCACATCTAATGGTTAATAAAATCTAATATACAATATCTGAGCTACCGAGCTTGGCTCGGTGTCTTACAAAAAAAGAAACAATATTTTAGGTGTACTTGGAATTTAAAACATTATCTAAACATATTAGAATTCAAGCAAAAGTGGATTTTGGTAAACATGTGATTGGTAAACTCCAACACTGTTTAACCAATCACTACGAAAGTTGGTAGATCCAAGTGTTTTTATGCTAATCCTGAAAGCGATAGGTCAAAGGGCAGAACGTCTGCTGGGCCAGCTGTGAAGGTATGTTTGTTTGAATGTGTATGAATCAATCAAGCTGAAACTGTTGATAGGATTTTCATGAAATTTGGCGTTGAATTCGATTATGTCGTGGAATAGTACATATGATACTTTTTAGGGTTCTGTAGTCAACAAGGAATAGGAAAAGCTCTGCTAAACTTAAACTTACGTATGGTGTTCGTTGATCTAGAGGAAGCGTATGATAGGGTTCCCCGTGAGGTTTTGTCGTGGGCTATGAAAGCGAAAGAAGTGCCTGAGAAGTACCAGCACTTTTTTCGAGCCATCTACAGTCATGCTAGTACATACGTTCGTTCCGTAGCTGGCGAAACTGCCAAGTCCAATGTAGCTCTAGGCTTGCACCAGGGATCGGCTTTAAGCCTTAAAATTTTTCCCCTGGTAATAGATGCATTGATATTAGACACACAGGAGGAGGCACCCTGCTGTATGGTGTTCGCCGACGACATTGTCCTTGTAGGAAAAAAAAGGCCTGAGGTACATCGTAGACTGGTAAAATGGCAGGAGAAACTGGAGAACGTGGGCCTGAGGATCATACAGACTAAAACTGAGCAGATGTTCTGTAACTTTGGTGGACTCTTCAGTTTCATTCCAATTGCCTTCGATGGTGTATCCACGCCAGACTGCTCCGATTTTGTCCGGCTCTGTCTTGCAAAGCGACGGCGATATTGACCAAGACATACCGAGCAGAATAAATGCGGATTGGATAAGGTGACGACAGGTCTCAGGAACAACTTGCGATCCGTGCATGCCACTTAAACTTAAGTAAAGAAGACATGTAATTTTGTATGGATCAGAGTTCTGGGCTGCGAAGGCGGTGGATGAAAAGAGAGTGCATGTAGCAGAGATGCGAATATGGAGATGTATGTGTGGAGTGACAAGAATGCATAGAATAAGAAATGAGTACGTGAGAGGAAGCCTGAAAGTAACACCAGTGACTGAAAAATTAAAAATGGAAGATTACGCTTATATGGACATGTTATGCGAAGGGATGAAAGTCATGTAGCGAAAAGGACAATGGGGATGATACTAAGCGGTAATGCGAGAAGAGGACGCCCTAAAAGACTTGGATGAACTGTGTGGAAGAGATTATGGGTTTACGGAGAGTGAGTGCAGAGATAACGGGTGATAGGCTGGAATGGAAGAATAAGGCGGGCTGTGCCGACCCCACCTAGTGTGAGATAAGGCCAGGTAGAAGTAAAGTCAACAAGGAAGAGGAACCCGTATAGTTTCGAGTATAAATCTCGAAAAAATATATTTTTAGGTTACCTTACTTACACGTAAAGTGGGGGATTTTTTTATTTATCGTCTATGCCAGTTGGAATTGGTTGTAGTTGGAGAGATCGTTCAAAACTATTGCCGGTGTGTGAAGCCTATTTTTCGATTCAGTGATCCGTTTGCGAAACATTAAGAAACGAAAACATTAACGAAAATAGTCGACCAACTTATAAAATGTACTTGAAGAAATAAATAAAAACAATAGATTCGTGCAAATTCCATTGAAAATAATGCAACTCTACACTGCACTTGACCTGACACACACTTGGCCGGTATTTTGTATCTTCTTATTGCTAAGCAATGCGGGCGAGTAACACCAATATATATTTACTTGTAGAGTTAATTTTTATTTCATTATATTAGTTGAACAACCAGAAGTAAGAAAATTAATAAGTGGTTATATCTATATGTATGTGAATATAATGTATATCTATATACCTATGTATTTTGTATATTAAATATTTAAATTAAAAAAAAATGTTTAAAAAGTTTGTTTTTATAAATACATTTTATTTTATTTATACAGTGTAGATAATTATTTTAACAGAAATACGAAACTGGAATGGAACCCCGAAAAATTGAAACGGGAAACGAATAATTATATCGATATAATTAAATTAAATAATTTGCCGCTAACAACATTACAACATTTTCAAGTAATGTATTTTTAGAGTGATAATTAAAATTATTATTAATACCTACTATTTTTTTGTTATAAATAATTAAAAATAACTATTCCTTTTTCAAGTCAAAATTTTAATTGATCAAGTAAATTTTAATCAGTGGAGTTTCTTTGCTTTTACTTTAAAAATAGAATAAAAGGTAACTAATGAAAGTCATACAATCTTCTTCTTCTATCTTTTTCTTCCTAACTTGGCAAGTGGTCCTCTTATTGAAAACCATTACTGCTATCATCAAGTGAATATAGTTTCCAGTGTTATGACGATTTCAGCATCCTAACAAGATGTTGGCTCCCTTGTTCTAACTTTCAAAGGAGTTTTTGTGGCATCTCAGAATTCATGATCCATGTTATTATTTCCAATCCACTTCACTTGTGCACAATAACCAAGCTTTATTATGCAAAATACCACCTGTATTAAACAATATAGGGTCAAATAACACAAATTTATGAATAAAAACACAAAAACTTAACAGTTTGAGATCCCACCAAAAACTCGACATTAATCTTTATAAATAATGGAAAAATGTAGGTATGTGTTTCATAATGAAAATTTATCTCCATTCCTTGGGGCGGCCCGACTGGTAAAATATCTCTATCGTACATAAGATCGCAGTCAAATAAAAGGGTGTTGTGTTCCTGCGGTTAGTAGGGTTTCCAGAACTTCTTGGGAAAGGGGGTTCAAGGTCGGCAACACGCTAGTGTTACATCTGATGTTACAAGCGTCTATAAGTTACAGTTCCCGCTTATCATAAAGCGTTATAAAAATAATTATTATCTGTATATTATATTACCTACAAAAAAACGTATATCTATGCCAGTAATTAAGCTTGCCTTTAGACAGAGCTGAATGTGTAATAAAGTGTTATCTAACTATATACTTTATCTATTTTAATAAAAGATAACATTTATCTGACTGACAGTGTATGTATACTTAAATTTTTATTAATATAAATATTCATTATCTAACATTTAAATTGTTTTTTAAAGGATAATATATCATGGCTGTGTGGTAGGACATGACATCAGTGTCCAAGTGGATTGTGATCATCATATTACAATAATAACAGGTGTAATATCCACCATACTGATACGTGTCGCGCTCCCTGATCAGTCCGTGTATCCGGTGGTGCAGTAGCAAAACGGGGGAGGAGGGGGGTAGGAACCTGTACCCGCGACTAGTACACAACTACCACAATACACATAGTGATGAACCTATCATAGAGACTCTTGTGGTTTATGGCGTGTATCAGCCTTGATTGACGCCGTTATTTTGTAACTGCACTGTGCTACTTACTATAAATAAATATATATGAAAAGTTTAAAATATGCACTCTTGTGTCCAGAGCTGTGTTGATAAGGTACCTATTTGGCACGTTATCAATGACTTCTAAGCGGTTATTCGCACGAACGTGTATAGTTTATTGCATATATTTCAATTTATTCTATTTAGGTATAACATTATCTGGCACTGAAAGCCGTTCTAAAATGAAATATAATCTACGTCATACAAACAGTCTGTCCCTGATAGTCTGAGCTCCCTTTGGGCATTGTATAATATGATGCCATAGGATTCCTATTATTTTTATCTAGGTAAAGGTTTTTTAATCTGTAGTATTTCTCTAGATGTCTTTTATAATTTTATATTTTTATTATCTGGTTCCAGACCGCTTCTTTGTGCGAAACGTTTTTTAATTGAACATTATAATAAAAAAAGTGTCATCAAAATCCGACAAATAGATTTTATGTTCAATCCGTTCAAACATACATACAAACAATTTTATATATTAGTATAGATTATAAGCCCGACCGCTATAAGGACGACCTTCCCTAACGTTGGCGAAATGCGGGGCGACGGGTGTGTACGGATATACATGGTATTAGATTAAGCCCTATATCTTCAGATAATTTTACGTATGTTATCGCGAGTGTGTATGTATAAAGTACTTGAATACAATAGTTATTTATGACATTAGTGCGGTAAGTTGGTTTTTATAAACAAGTAGACAAGTCGAGAGCTTACCATAGTAACGAGTATGTAAAAACTAATTCCGCACGCGTGTCATACAACGTTTTACAACTCATTTGCGAAAAAACAGCACAATAGGTAATAAAGCAAACTTTTTCATTCGATTATTTTTAATAGCAAATTAGAAATTATACAGATAGTTAACTACTCTTGGAAATTTTACCTGAAATTAGGGCATCATTCAAGATATAAGGTGGAGTAGACTCTATATTAATATCGGATTCCTCGCTTGAACTCATGTTATTATTTTGTCTATAAATATAAGTCGGAAAGTCGCAACAATCTTTGAGGTTTCTAATATGAAAATGGCGCGAAATTGCAAATGGCGTCACATTCGCGTGGAGAAAATTAGAACTACATCTTTCGTCTGATTTTCTCTATAGTGTTAAAGTGATGCAAATGTATTGATAAAAAGTGCTTCCAAGGTTAGATCATTCAGCTTTATATATTTTCGTAATGTGAAACTCCTTGGTGGAATTCTTATATATTTTTATGACGCTATACAACGGAGCGTGTGGCAATTTTTTTTTTTTACATTTTATAGTATATGTTACATTATACAGTATATGTACAGTATAGTTTTTGTTTGATTAAATACCCTAATCTCTGAAATTTCCAGTCGGATTTGATAAAATATTTTTGTATATGATACCCAGATTCGTGAATAATAGTATTATAGGTTACATCACGCTATGATCCTAAGACACTGCGACGCGCGGAGCACTATCAGTGAACGTCAAGCAATCTGACCAGCTCTAAGCATGTACGGGAAGTGGAACAACAACGATATGGCGAAGAACGGGCGCGCTGTCGAAGGCGCCGCACTGTGGAGATTTTGTTCAATACGGGTGAAAACGTTGGGTACTGCTAGTATTATATATATCTATTTATAATTTTACTTAAAATAATATTTATTATTGTGAATCCTAAATTAAATATCTATAATTTAATCTTATAAATATTAAATAATGATCTGTCTACATTGCGGTTGTTACGCATGGTTAATATTGAACGTTGACATGCCTTGTTATGCATTCACACATGTTGTTCTTATTTAAAATCTCGTCCAAGTTGAAGACCGTGTTTGTAGTAGATTCACGGTATTCAGTTTCGGATAGGTGCCTATTTATTATCCACCTATATTAATAAATGAATAATTCTGTCTGTAAATATATTTTTTTCCTAATTTCACGATTGACTTTCTATATAAAGGACAGTGATCAAACATGCCATTAAAACATTAGTTATCTATTTGTTTGTTTGTTCGGATTTAACTCAAAAACGGCTTATTCGATTATTATGAAATTTTGTACACGGTACACTTAATGATCAATTGATAGGTTGTAAGAATTTTGAATAATTATTTTAGAAATCTCAGTAAAAATATTTCCCAAAAACATTTTTTTTTTACAATTGTTAACCGATTTTGGTGATACATGAGAATTAGAAGTAATTTTCTTCTAGTAGCATTTGTATTTATATCTATAGACAGTATTCATATACCAACCGTTAAAACTTCGATGAAATTTAGAATATATATTTTGAAGAAGAGATATTAAGGTGGGATCAGTCAAGAGACCTGCGTTGGCAGATTCATTGTCTCGGCACCTTTTCGAGAGTGCTTCGTTCGAGACTTACTTGATTTGCGCCTTGCGTTCATTAACGTTGAAAAAATGTTCAAGTTCTCATCTGGACAACCTGATACTTGTAGATTTGAGAGATATTTTTATTTATTTGTGCTATCTTTTTAAGAATGTTTGAGTTTTTTATATATTTTTCACTGCAATCACTATACTTAAAAAATTACGAATTTTAATGATGTATTGCATATTGAATGTTTTTTTTATTCATACAATTAATTTTACTCGTATAGATGACAATGCTGTTAGTGTTCATTTGTGATACAGAAAAATTGTATGAAATATAGGTATGTGTGTACAGAAAATATTGGTTGGTTGAAAACAAAAGACTTCATAAACTTAAAATAACTTTATAAAAATTATAATACCATAAATTAACAACATTGGCTACCTAGTATATTAAGATCCTTCCTTATCTTTCACAAATAACATAAGTCAATTTATCGAAGAGAGGTGAAATTCATAATAAATCGATGAAATTTTGCTGTTGGCTTACTTCGTTAACATCTAACAATCAACGTATTCGGTCTTCATATTTTACTAGAGTAGCTATTAAAAATTCAGCAATATTCTATTTAAAAATGCATAACTTGCACGTATACATACATAGAAGTCATAATTTGAGAAAATAATAAGTAATTTTAATCACAAAAATATTAATATAGCAGGAGGTTATGTTTTTTTTTCTAAATATATTGTTGCTGAATTTTTAATAAATGCTTTGGTAAGATATAAAGACCGAATAAATTTACGGTTTTAAGTATTCGTAAAAAAGAAAGAAATTTTTTATCATAATTACCTACAGTATAGGAAAACACATTTTTTCATCATAATTTTTAGCTTTTGCTGATTTCAATCATAAGGCTTTTAACGACTGCGCCAACAAACTAAATTCAGAGAGTGATTCAATTTAGCGTTCTATTTAGTTTCACTAAACACATGATCAAGTGAACATGCTTTTTCGAAGAAACTACTCAGTGAAGCGAAGCGGTCAAAATGCGTATGAAACTTAAAATGCAACGTTCTGAGCTAATCAGGTATCAAATTTTGCATATATTGCGTATGATGAACTTTAATCCTCCCAGCCCGACTCTTCTAAGAACTCCACTAATAGTCTGATGTTTTAAAAAACCTTCGGAATATTCTTGGGTTACTAAAGTACTTATCCTTTTATTGAATCACCTCTTCACATACCTGAAATACGTGTTTAGCTGTTTCTTCTTCCTTACATGTTCTGTACAGGAAGCTTTCTACAACATCTAGGTTAGAAATATAGCTATTAAAATTTCGGTGTCCTATTAGGTTCCCGGTAACTATACGTACCTCGCAGTTGTTGAAACGTAAAAAGGCTAAAGAGATCTTGTGATTGGCACAAGGTAGCGCTTCCCTAGCATGTCTGCAGCCAGACAGCTCTATTTTTTTTTGTTATTGTTATAGGCCACAATCTCACCTGTTATTAAGTGGCAATGTGGCCCAAGACGATAACACGTTTAACCTAGTGGAAGACTGGCTCTCAAGTGCAGCTGCCAGAACACACCTATTCTTGCTTGGCGACGGATTTTCAACTTGAGGGTGGTAACTAGCCAGGCGAACATTTGAAAAAGCCCTACCACCATGCTATGGTTTCCTCACCGAAAGCTCAGGTTCATTGCAGGGATTCTAACTCACGTCAATCGACGCGAAGTCGTACACACAACCATTGAGCCATCATTGCTTCAAAAAATTTAGAATTGCTTATTTCCAAATCGTCTCACTTTTAAGTGTATTTCTCATTTGATCCAGCAAAAAGTAGATATATTATAATTTACAATTAAGAGGTTGTGCGAGTTGTACTTCCTCTATTTTATCTTTGGATAATGACTCTAGAATAAATATTTTATACCATATAATAACATAGTTCTGCATCAACCAGTTTCGTCAGTATCAATCGTCGTCGTCGTCAGTATCAAGTGAAAAGTTTAAAAAATAACATTGTTATAAGAGTCCTATACAATACGAGTGAGATTTAGGCTGTTAATAAGACCCATATAACATTTATAACTTAAGACGTTTTAACATAATTGACGCGAAACTACGGCGCGCCGTCCCGAAAGTGAGACGTACGCTTTACGAAACGAACCAGTACTATAGACTGCGTTCGACCTAATTGAATCAAACGTCGCTTCGCAAACTCCTGCAAACTTTTACCTCAACGTTACGACTTATATACCTATAGTGTATACTATGTGCATATATAATACTGTATTATGTACGCTACAGCTCTGTGTACAAAACACCGAATTTATAACTCAGAAGTTTATACAAAGTTCTAGTAACAAACTGACTTTAGAATTACGAGCAGGTATATATCTAATGCTATGTACTAAGCGAGAAATCGTTTTGACATAAATAGTTATATTATATCGACCCCCAACGAAATTTGGTCACTTGGGTAATATGAATATTAACGAATAATACATACTTACATACATAAACCACGCCTCTTTCCCAACGGGGTAGGCAGAGACCACGTCCTTCCACTTGCTACGATCCTGACATACAACGCTTCCTCAACATTCATCGATCTTTTCATGCATGCTCGTCGGTTTAGAGTACTCTTAACCTGACCTTTCTTCAAAACGTCCCCGATTTGATCGTGGAACGTTCGTCTAGGTCTTCCTCTTCCAACGTTCCCAATTACACTCATCTTATAAATCTGTCTAGTCAATCTTCTTTCATTCATCCTCTCTACATGCCCAAACCATCTAAGCATCCCTTTCTCAATCCGTGTCACTACATCTTCTTTCACACCACAACGTTCTCTTATTACACTATTTCTTATCCTGTCACTCAATTTCACTCCTATCATACTTCTTAGCGCTCTCATTTCTAGTTCATTTATTCTACTTTCATGTTTTTTCTGCAACACCCAACTTTCACTTCCGTACACGAATGTTGGAACTAACACTGCTCCATGTACAGCCAGACGAGCTTAACGTATAATAAGGTATATTAATTATATATTCTTAATCTAAAACATTATAAAACTCAACTTCACTCTGTCTGTCTGTCCGTTTAGGATCTTTTCCACCACCACCAGAAAACCACTTATCCGATTTGTTTTTTTTTTATTCATTGCTATATTATCTGGTCAGGTTATTGAATATATTTTGTAAAATATGAAATAAGCAGTGACGAATCAATTGAATCAATTAGGAAAAACACATTTGAGCGGGGGCAGCACGATCAGCGTTTGCGCTCGATCAACGGCATTCCATATTATACGCGAACGGAGCCGCGGACACAGCTAGTTAAACAATAAGAATTCTATAGTGAAACTGTACAATCCTCTTTTACGTATATTTTCAAATAATTTTCGTACGCGGTAATAGAAAATTATATTAATTCTGTGTTCACTTTTTTGTTACCAGTTACTGTGGCATATGATATTTCATTTTTTCCTAGCCAGAGCCCGCAACTTCCTTCAAGTTTTCCTTAATTTATATCATTACTGCTTAGTCCCTACAAAGCGTCATGATATACAACTTAAATCCTTCCTAGATTTCAGTCCTATATTAATCTGAAAACTACGTTCAAATTGGTTCACAAGTTTACAAGTGATCCACGTTCACATACGAAATTTGTTCAATTATTACTATTTACTAGCTAGTAAATAAGTATGTAAAATTTTTCGGGAAACTTTTCAAACTTTTCTTGCCATAGAAACCTAAATCTGACTACTACGAATATTTTAAAATAAAAATAGCTAAATCGGTTCAGCCGTTCTCAAGTGACACTCTTACTAACGAACAGCACTTCATTTTTATTTTCATAGAGAGATTTAGTTACGCTAACATCAATAGTACTTATTCTGACCTTTACATATATGATAGTTGTAAAGGTAAGGATGCTTTAACTTACACATGAATAGATCACAAATAAAATCCCTTCAATAAATCCATCCTCAATAAAAAAGGGTATTAAGATAGCCTTACTCTGAATCAGATAGTATTATTATCAACGTTTTAGAATATTGCTAGATATTTTCAAATTACATATTAATTCATTTTATGTATATACTACCTGTGCCGGTGGCTGTGCTCGCGTGGATTACAGAATGCCTTCGATCGGGCACACGAACGAATCTTGCTACCCTCGCTCCCGGTTATTTTGCTATACAAAAGTGATTATTGTGGTTAATCTTTAGAAGATAGACATAAGCTATTGCTGACTTTTTTGTAGGTATTTTTAAGATCTACAATTATGTACTACATTAATTTGATGTATCTTTTATTATTTAATCAGCGTAAGCCATTTAAGCGCTCCTAAATGGTCGTATTTCTGATTTATTTGTATTTGCGCGGATCCAACCAAAAAAATCGGTCCAACAAATTCGGAGATTAGCCGGAACAAACAGATAGACAGACAAAAACAAAAAAAATTGAATTTTGTCTTAAATAATATATTTACTTTCGTATGCATTTAGTAAAAAGCTATTATCTTGACATTACAAACAGACACTTCAATTTTATTTATTTGTATTTAGATGTATACATAAATCTTAACTATTTAACTATATTATTAAACTTCTTCGCTCTAAAACTGTAGCTTATGTTTAGACATTATTATGTTAGAAATGTCTAAAGAATACATACAAAAATACAGTAAATCTAGAAAATTATAAACAAAGATTGACTTATATGCAATATATGAGACGGGATTGCGTACCTATTTCAATGAGAAATCACCTTTAACGTTTTCTTTAAAAAATAATATTAAAGAACTTTTTCATCAGGAATACCATTTGCTAATGCTAATAAAAATTATTCCTATTCCCTAGAATAGTGCCATCTATTAACAATTTGTTTAACTAACATGACAACTATTCGATTATTAAAGCGAAACTTTTATTCTATCGCCCCAAAAATTTTCGTTCATCTATGGCATGTCGCATTACAGCTGGCCATAGAGCAGGGAACTGTGAGACTCGAGGCGAAGATGAAGTTATTTGATATAGTATTCGAAGTTGACAACGATTCAATGATTTAAATAAATATTGCTCTTTGTTTTTAATATGCGTCTATCATCTAAATGATTGTTTTAATTATGTATTCCGTACTCTAATACACAAATTGGAATTCAATTTCATAGTTGAATACTTTGTCTACTACTGATTTCCCATTATCATTCCCATTAACTAATATAACATTTTGTTATTATATTTTCCTAACTCCAGATTAACCTTTATGAGAATTTAAATATATAATTCTGTAGATATATGCAAATAATTAATTATTGATAGGAGTTATTAATATAAATATAGAAAATCTTAATGGGATATCTTTATAAATTGATATCAAATTTAGAAAATAATGTTGATATAGCCAAACCTACTCAATGGCACCTTAGTACGAGCCAGTACGTGTTAACTACGTCGGGCCCGTTTTCATGGCCTATATCTCATCTTCCAGTTAAGCTGTATCGTGCCATAACAGTATATCATTTGAATGAACATTTTGTATACTCATGATGTTTGATAGAATCTTTCTGAATCATATGTTAGTCATTTATTTATTATTTAGCTGTTCCTATCTTTACTTTGAACAATAGTCTTTACGTTGTAGAGTATGACCAATAAAGAAATCATACAACAGAATTGTTGTCAGAACAAGCTGTTGAAAGCTTAAATAATCTGTTCATTTGAAGTAAACATTATTATATTAATGACGTATACTACATAATTATTATTTCAATACTATACATAAGTACTATTTAAGTATAGCGTTTTAACTTTAAGAATTATTATTTCTAAAGTAGTTGTAGTAGATAAGCCGAGTGGTAGGCAAGGGAAGAGTGTATCTGAAGTCGAAATATTGTTTATTTTTACAAATCAAATTTGTAATATACTCTATTCCGTTTATCACTCATGGTTCATGGACCACAAAATTGTTAATAATATGATAAAAGCAAAGTGACCTTCTCTCTTCTATGTCTCTCTATATTATACTTCTCTCTTCTATAGGTATATACATAATAATAAAAATATGAAAAATGAGAAAATTTGAAAATATATTTTTCAAAATGGCGAGGTTTTGGATTGTGCTGCACCTAACATAAGACGCACTGCTGTCAATTTGGCGAGCAATTATAAAAAAGGAGTACGTATTAACAAAGTTTTTTTATATAATTGCTCGGCACATTGACTGTCCTATCCCTGACGGTAAGCACAGTACAATCCAAATACAACGGCGACCTCTGAGAGATCGAAATCCATCGGCTGTCGTCGCTATAACGCCGCCCTGCATAAATATCTCTTCACGTTTCGCTTGAAGGACCCGATGTCATAAGAAGGAGGGAACACATTGGCCGACAAAGTACGACAAAGATAACACATAGGGAACTTTTTAGTTCGTGCCGAGATTGAGGTTACCGTAAAACTGTGATTCGGAAGCCCAGCACGTGTTATTCTGTTGTGGAAAGGCGAGGAGGGAATTAGATTGAATAGCTCTTCAGAACACTCACCATGATACTGACGGTAGAACACACTTAGCGAGGCGATGTTTAAGAATAAAGTGAGTAACTAACTAACGTACAGGCCATAAACACACAGAGATAATAACGTTACGATTTTAACAATCATTTTAGCTCCGTTCGCAAAGTTTACCTTTTAATAAAATATAAATATAACAACAACAACATTTCTACCTGCTTAATTTTTCTGTGTACTTTTATAGTGATATAAATGTGATATAACTTTTCTACTCTTAAAATGCGTTTATTTATTTATTTATTTTTATTTTTATACATTACTTACTATATTCAATATACTTAATACAGATTAAGTATTAATTAACAAATGGTTATAAAAATACGTATAACGTAGCAGAAGAAGTATAACTTAAAATAAGTTAAAGTGTAAATACGTATTTAGAAACGAAATGTATAACAGCGCATTATCTATATTAAGTTTTTGTTTGTATCAGTACATCTGTCACTGATAAATATGTTATCTAAAGTAGAATGACGGGACAATTAATCCGCATTAGCGCTTACGATCGCGGGGCGCGGGTCGCGGGACGTGCTGGAACAAAGCACTTTCGCGATTTGCATATCAACCGCATTTCACAGAGTCATTTAAATAATTGTTTAATTCCATTCGTTGTGTGGATGCGTTCATTTGGATATATTATATTGATTTAACCTCTGTATTGATATTGATTCGAAATTCTTTACGAAGTTATTTCCATTATTTTTACTATTCGTCACGGGTGGATTTGAGTAGAATAACTTTTTTTATTGTAGCGACGTAACGGTACTGTGAATCAGAAATGTAAGCGTGCCTGTCGGCAGCTGGATATACAGTGGCTGATCCTAAAATGCGACAAACCTATAGAGATTCGCGGTAACGGTGTTATCACCATATGCATGGTGGATCCGTCCGATCTTGACATATAGCTGCGCAGCGTTCGCACATATGTCCAAACATAACTTTGTCCGCTTGCAAAGAGTCCAAAATCGGTTTCTCCGTCGCCTGCTTGACCCTCCAGCCTTCGTTAGGAACATGGACCTCCACAGGGACATGAGGCTTCCATCGATAGAAGCCTATGTGAAATATCTCACCAGGAGATACTTCGATAGCGCTTCGAATCACCCCAACCCGCTCGTAAAATCCACCGTGAACTACGTCCCAGACAACTCGAACCCGTTGCCAAACGTTATAAACGCCGTCCGCGAAATCTCTTTGTCGATCCCGACGACGACATCAAGAAAGCTAATAATTACTACGCGTCCGCTCCCGCAACATATGCGTGCTCGCGCCCACGCCCGCGAAACCACCGTTCCCTCCGCAGGGGACGTACGGTTAACTTCGCTCCCGCACACCCGCCACGACCGCCCTCCTCTGCGGCAACTCAAGCCTAGGTCCGATCCATCAGCATGGAGCCCTTGAGACAAGCAGCCGCTCGCGCGATACAAGTGACTCTACAATCACTAGCTTTCACAGCCATACATGACACTGCATTATACACACATGCACAACACACATAGGTACATAGGTTCTGTAAGGGACCTTTTTTTTTCTTTTTTTGCCTAGTTAGAGTAGACAAAAATTTCAGACCACTAAATACACATACACATGTTCCTTCCCTCCTCCCAGGGGGCAGAAACGTGTATATATGTATAGTTAGTTTAGATCGAATTACGGATAGGGAATTAGTCAGATCGCGACTTAATTGCATACGCGCAACAGTCCGAGCCGAGGTTCGGCCACTTTGGCACCCTCGGATGTTGTTGCTTAGCTTTCGTGGCTGAGTGCCCTAAGCGCTCGCCCCCAAGCCCGGTAAAGCTGTAAAAGCCGTAAAGGCTCCAGGGCCCCTCAGGCTAACAGTGTAGTCAGTTCGAAAAAAAAAAAAAAAAATGCATGGTGGTCGCAGCGCAGTCGGGTACAGATTCCTATGACCCACTTGATTACTCGATATATATGGGCTGATTTCACATCACTAATTTGCGCTTTCCCCGCGAAGAACGCGCGTTTTTGAAGTGGTGCACAATTTTTGATTGTAATAGCTGCTCTATGTATAACTAGCTGTTATCATTCCATCGTGTGATCTTCATAGTATGTGCATTTAGTACGACGCTCCTACAATGTTAACACACGACCTGCCGATAAACTATACGCAGCACGTTGTAACACCTCACGCTCTACCCATATTAGTATATTACATACATAACATAAACTACAACAAAGACATTCAATAAGCACAAAAAATTGCTAAAAGGTGTATTTTACTGGTCTGGTTAAAAGAACATCAATTGAAGTTCAAAAATTTCAACTTACTGTTATGTTATTATCTGACCCCAGGTGAAACTCCAAAACAATATTCTAAAGCGAAGCTTACCCACAGAAAAATTATGGTAACAGTTTGGTGGTCACTTCACGGCGTAATTCACTATGATTTCTTCAGATTGTAAAGTCACTTATAAACTCTAGGGTTTTAGTACTGAATATGATAATGTCCATCTAGTGGCATTCTATATAACAAAATGTAGTTAAAAGTTATATTGTACCATCGTAATACAAAAGTTTTTAATTGAATACTAACTTAAATGAGGTATTTTACTAGAATGCTAAACATTTTACAAAGAGTACTCGGGGAATAAAGATTCTGAAATTAATGTAATCTAGCATAGTTTATCCACTACGATTAAGAATACGTTTAAAATATTTTTTTATTTGTTACATATCAAATTTTTTTCTTGAAAAACATTTTTTACTTTTTTTAACATATCTGTTAAACAAATTCAGATGATGTTGACGAATCATTTCTTTAATATTAAGATGAATAGTGATATCGGACAGTGAAGGCGTTAAGAGAAATGCGTGTGGCATACAGTCCTTACAAAAGTATTCCTCTTTTTTATACCTGGATAATGCGCTAGAGCAAACAATTTTATATTATCATAAATTTATAATTAGAAGAACTAGGAGCCTTCTAAATTTACTAAAACTGCCCAGTTACACCACTGTTATCAGACATCCAGCAAAAGAGGAATATAGAAATATAAAAAATACATATAGCCAAAGTCCTCTTACATTATTCATAACAAACCATAATCAGTCCGTGTTACAGTTACCTCTCTCTTTCACGTTCTATTAGTCGTTCGTGCATAGCGCGACAGCAATAGATTTCTGTTAAAACATATTCGTCGAATGTGTGGTCGACTTCGTTTCCTCTTAAGATATTTTTTTTAAAAAAGCTGCTCAATCATTGGTTCTTAAGTATTTACCAATACGTTCTTGTAAAAATTCACGTTGCTTTCATTACCAAACCGAAACATTTCACGACCTATAAATTTAATGGCCTATCTTTATCAGTACTAATTACATGTGCAGAATCTCACGGTAAGCGAGTAGCTTAGTATAATTAAACTCTCGACTCCGACCAAGGTACTACAATAGCAATTAGGTAACTAGTACTTACAGTTTCAATTACTACAACGACGTCTCTTAAATAACTTCCATTAGTAGTTTCAATATTATCCCAAAGTTTTTATTCTCTATTAAAGGATGTTGATATAATATATACTATTTCAAGTAAACTGAGCTTTCTTCGGTGAAGAAAATCATCGTAATGAAACCGTAGTATGGTTAATTTTCTAATGCACTCCTGGCTAGCTACCACCCTCAAGTTGAAAATCTGTCGCCAAGCACCTAGCGTTCTGGCTGCTGCACTTGAGAGCCAGTCTTCCATTAGGTTTAGCGTATTATCATCTTAGGCCACATCGTCACTTAACATCAGGTGAAATTGTGGCCACTATGACAAACCTATAACGATAAAAAAGGAAAGAATACTTTGCAGCATCCTCTCGACGAAGGAAAGTTTTTAATTAGGAAAGTTTAGGACCAGTCCTAGGTTTGTCATTGACACTTACTAAAACTTCCTCATGATTATTAATAAACTTATTTTCATTGTACCACGTAACTAAAATAAAATAAGCATTTTGTTTTTCTTCATAGGTTCTGTCGTATATTTTTATATTTTGTGTATTTGAAGTAAAATAAAAATAAAATACGATTCTTTAGAAATTTCAAACAAAAAAAAACTTTATATAATTATAAGGGCTTGCCTCCTTGTGTGTATTCTACCGTTTGTACATTGAGTTGTGTTCCGAGGTATTGTTCGACATGATGCCAACGGCTAATTTCCAACATCGCACCGCTCGCCACCGGCAGGGAGTTTATCCTCACACTTTGGAACCTGAATGGTCGCGGACAGTACTGTTTCAGAGGAATTTCCTTCCTCGAACGCTCCTAATGTGGAATGAGCTCCCTGCTGAGCTTTGTCCAAGAGAGTACAGTATGGGGTACTTCAAAAAGGGAATAATTAGGTTTTTATAGGGTCGGCAACGCGCATGTGATGCTTCTGGTTTTACAAGCGTCCATAGGCTGCGTGGACCGCTTACCATTAGGCGGATCGCACGCTTGTTGCCTATCATCGTGGCATAGAAAAAAGGAAGGAATATTATTACAGCTTAAATTAACACAATCAAATCAAACGTAAAGCTCTACCGTGTGATTTTCTACGCTAAATGAATAAGCAATACTGGTAAAATTTAATTTTCCATTAAAGCCATGGTTTCTGCGATATTGCCAGTACAGGTCTGTGTGTGTTTGTGTATAATAAAAGGAATACACTAATTAAAGCTGCAATGTAAGTACAGTACGTCGTATTCCCTCGGGGCACGCCTAACGCAAATTTTCCGTATAGTTCGTTCCGTGGTCGCCGGTCGAGGCTATCTATGTCATGAATATTACGTCACTCTATATAATAAAACAATATAATTTTAACGTCGTCACAAGTAGAAATAAATTGTGGATTATGTTTTCGTATTTCTTAAGCATGTCTTGTATGATTTACATTTTAATAGTAACCGCTGAACCGTAAGTGAAATTAATTCCTTGGGCTACCACTGCCACGATTACATTAAAATATAATAAAATCTATACATAGAGAGCATGTTTTGAATTTAATTCGTCTTGTAACATACGAAATATGTTTTCTCACTCATAAAATGGCTATCCAAATATTTTTTATTGTAAAAAATGTTGTGTTCAGACAAACAGACGCGGCGGGGGACTTTATTTTATAATATATATAGATGGTTTACTCAGCGTAAGCCATTTAATCGCCTCTCAAAAGCGTATTTTTTCCATATTGATTTATCATTACGATAATGATAAATCACTGATTATTTCATATGTTACTTTATATACCAAAAAATATCTTATAACCTGGCCAGATAACATAGGTATGAATTGAAGGAGAAACCAGGTAAATCGGATTAATAGTTTTCCGTGAAAAGAACATAACAGACAGACAGAGAGATGTTGACTTTTATAACATGTATAGATGTATTTTTGGGTGATACACACACGAAAATTGTATCCGAATGTATCCCGGCCACCATACATCCGGTGTAAAACTCGACATAGTTTTCTTTTGATTTGTCGCGTTTCGAGATCAGTATATGCAGACGATGAGCAATAGATTGCCTATCTCTCGTTAGTCGCCGATGTTTCTGAATCGTACTGTGCTTATCATCTTTCAGTGACTTTGCCGTACTGATTGAAAAAAAATATTTACGTATTTATACATAGTGTACGTTCGATTATGGTGGAGCTGAAACTATTTATTTACTATCTGTAGAATACAGATCATATTGATAAAATCTTAATAGCATTTTATGACGTCAATATAAAGGGCTTAATTTTGCGAAACGTTCCTAAATGTACAAACGGGTGTATCAATATAGCGCCGGTTTTCACCTTGAAAATGTAATTAGTTGTCTGGGAACGAACGCTTTCGATGTTATAGAAACTATTGCTATTTATTTCGGGTTGCTAGGTTAAAAGGGAAAGCTAACGTGGATAAAAGAAAGATAAATTAAAAATCTTCGATTGTACAAAAAGTTTCACAAAGGTTTCACCCGCGTATAATTTAAAAGAAGACTCTGATTGATTCAATGTCAATAGACATATTATGTATGGAAAATTATTAGACAATTATGTTTACCAAATAAACTTTCAACACCTATATTACACCCTTAATTGATTAATTTTGATAAATGCTTATACATGTGCTTCAATATTTTTATTAAGGAGTCTAAGTAAATATCAAATCTCAAGTTAAAGGACAATGTTTTTCACTCACCCAATACAAATTTTCAACTCTTGTTTTACATCCTTAGAAGTTGATTTGTCCAAAATAAATTCTTATAGAGCATCTACATTGCGAAAACAGTAGCTATGCTAAATTTCAAGAATTGGACTTATAGTTTTGGACATCTCGTGATGAGTGGTATTTCGCTTTTTTATATATAGACTAGCTTGTGACTTTAGAATTGGTTCCAGAGAGAAATGAGAAATATGTCATACCTGGATACAAATTATCCTATGTGTTGAACCAAGTTACAAACTATTGGTATGCCAAAATTCACCCAAATCTTTTCAGCCTTTTTTGCTTGAGTAACAAGTATCCAAACATAATATTAGAAGGATTAAGGTTACATTTATCTAATAAGGCTCTTATTAAAGAAAACATCATTTAATTTCATAATTTTTAATTTATTTAATATATTTTATAGTTTTGTTTATAATTTATCAAATATGACTACATTTTTCTATGTACAAATTTTAATAGAGGATAATATTAAAATAATTCCGTTAAATCGTATTCATCTAGGAACCCTGTAGGTAGCAACCCTATATTCACTAGAGATAGATCACTGACATTAGAGTCTGAATGTTGGATACAAAAGCTACACAACTGGGCTTGTAAATGGGCTACGATAATAATGAAATTTGGGACTTTGGGAACAAAGCCGAGATAAGTTATTTAATATCCAAAAAGGTATATCTTTTCGAGTGAGATTATTAAGTTAAAATCGTATATAGAATATTATTTATGAATACAAGATTCGGAAAATAAAAATAAAGATTTTATATGGGCTTTCAATTATTTTGTTAAAACGTTTATTAGACTTGTAATTCAAAGACCGATTTCTTATCCGTTAGTATGCCTGACTTTTGATTCCCGTCTTTGGTAAAGATATTGTGTTGGAAAGCTTTTTAGTTCAACAAGAACACTGCAGAAGCAGAATGTTGATTACTTATTAAAGCAAGTTTGAACCGTATAACAAATATTTTATCAATACAAATAAATAAAATTGAAATGTCGATAATTTCAAAAGCCAGGCTTTTCTTTAATCTTATATGGTTATTTGCACGATACAAAAAACCAAAACACACTTTAAAAAAAAACTATTTGTTTGTCTATTTGTCCTAGCTAATCTCTGAATCGGCGGAACCGATTTCGACGGAACTTTCATTGTCTTAAAACGTATTAAACGTTTTGTCATAGTCATAGTTTGTGGAGCCGCTGGTATAGCTAGATTTATATACAATGAACTTATTTATAAAAATACTTGCTGATTGAATATTTAGAAAGATAAGACCTGTCTAGGTGATTTGCGAAAGCACCATCAGTAACAGTTTTATTTTCACAAAGGAGCAATTCCTACGCTGCTCTTAATTGATTTGAACGATGCAGGCAATTATCACCACGTGTTGTAATATGAAGCATTATAACTTAGTGCTCTGAAGTAAGCAACATGTAACCAAACTTCTAAAACTATAGATTAGTTAAGTACAAATTTTTATACACTTGAATG
Source organism: Saturnia pavonia (assembly GCA_947532125.1). Lineage (NCBI taxonomy): Eukaryota > Metazoa > Arthropoda > Insecta > Lepidoptera > Saturniidae > Saturnia > Saturnia pavonia. Next base: position 13,315,587 of record OX383904.1, read on the forward strand.
TATGATGACTTAGTGGTAGCGTATTCGAACACTTTAGTTCCAGATAGAGTCTAGGGTTCAGCAAATAGATACTGAACTAAGTTGTGACTATTGTTGTAGAATTGCAGACCGATCAGAGAACGATGAGTTTCCACAGACAGCCGGGTTGGTCATTACTGTTATTTCTGAAATGTATTATACTTAGGTGCTAGCAAGGTGGTAGCGTGTACGGACATCGCGTCAATCGACAAAGTCAGTAGTTGAATCACAAGTGGGATTTTAAATCCACTTCATAATGCAATGAAAAAAAGCTTGATGGCACGTCGATTGACGTGAGTTCGCATCCCTGCAGTGAAGTTGAGCTTGCGGTGAAGGAAAAAAATCGTGCTGAAACGTGGCATGGTGGTAGGGCATTTTCTAATGACTATCTGGCTAGATAGAGGTATGTTCCAGCTGTAGCAGGCTTGAGAGCCAGTCCCCCATCAGGCTTAGCGTGTTACCTAACCATCTTGGTCCACATCGTCACTTAATTTTAGGTGAAATTGTACCCAAAGTCTAAACTTATAAAGAATGAAAAAAAAAACATAATTATCTACGACATTAAAAAATCTTTATTCTTTCTATAAATGTAACTTCTTCTCTTATTAGGTACCATAAGAAGTATAAGTATAACAGCAAGAAGCAAGAAAAACCAAAAGATATTGTGGGACCACCGACGATTTGTATATACATTTCGATTCTTCATTAATATGAATGATGTTCTATATAGCAGGTAGGTAATTGTTTTCGGATATTTTACCTTAATACAATAAGTTTAACAAACTAAAAACACGCTTTATCTACTACGCACTAAATTTATAAAACATTTTAGCCTTATAATGACATCTCGTTACCAAACTCAATTTATATGATATTATATCATATAATCATATGATAGATATCATATGAGTCTAAATTCGAGGGGTTTACTAGTAACCACTGAAGAGTTCCACTATCTACCTCCTGGCTCTATTACCAGACCCTTGTTATCTAGCCCAATCTAATAGACTTGTCAAAACAAATCATATGAGACCAAACTTGAGGAGCTTATTAGTTAGCCACTGTTGTTTTCCACTATCTACCTCCTGGCTTCATCATCAGATCAGCTCCAAGATACCAAATTAGAGTTTTGTTATCCGAACTACATATATATACAAAGTTTCATTTCGATAAGACGATTAGATATAGGTTAAAATTGACTTCTAAGATTTTATTTAGTTAGTTAGTTAGTTACAAGTGAAGCTAATATAAGCGTGTTAAAAATGAAAACAAAAATTGAGTTTAATTGTATTAGTAGTATAGTAATTAATAATTAATCATCCATCGTCTATTATACTTTTATATCAGTTTCGTTCCCCATTCAAAACGAGCATTATGAAGCTTCGCTTGAAAACCTGATTTTAGATCAGATTTATGCATACTGTATAGATGCTTATAAAATAAAGGGAACTATTAATCAATCCTAAATAATTCAATTAGGATAAAGTCTCAGCGCCTTAGGCATGAGTGATAATTTAATTTACGTTCACATAAGCCATTTAGCTCCGCGAACTATTGACTATGATTTTGATATAGGCAGAAGTTATTACATTTATCAAGTTACGCGTGTGTTCTGAATAGTTTTCGATATACAATTCGGTATTTATTCTTTAACGGGTTTAAATTATTAACAATAAAAGTGTTTATTCATTTATCTTATCCATTTCCATCTAGATTAAAAATGTGTAGTTCTGTACGTACATTTTTTTTTTCAAAATTCCTAAAATAATATTACACAAAAAAGAATGTCTGTCTGTCTTTCACTTTATATGTCCGGATTTAATTCAAAAATAGCTTTAACCGATTTTGATGAAATTAAGTACAGGTTTGCGTCATTCCTCAATTGATAGGCTATAAAGTTGTCTGTAATAATTTTAGCAAATGTAAAAAAAACTCAACAGATTTTGAAGAAAACTTGTAAACGGCAAGCATATGCCTTCTCATAATTATTTAATAAACTCAAATGAAAGAATGTAAAGCTATTCTACAATACCTTCGTAAATTAAAAAAAACATACTTTAGAAATCATGAATGATTGTATGAAAAACTTTATGTCACCACCACATTTGCAATTTTGAATCTTCGAGAGTGTGGTAATAACACATTGGGCAGTGCTGTTACCGATTTAAAAAAATAAATTTAAAAGAGAGACTGTCCCTTCGCCTGTCATTGCCTGTTTATTTAATGTTGCACACATAGTCACACCCAGTCAACAGTGCAAATCAATTGTAAAGTCAATAGTATGTCGCTAGTGAATAGTACGAACGGTAGGTCAGTAGTATGGATTTAATAATCATACCGTCTAAACATATGTATACTATAAATGTAAGCATATTTTGGAAAAAAAACAATATTCAGAAGAATCATGATGTACTTAACAATGTATCCAAACACAACATTAGGTTTATATAATTAAAACATTGCATTAAGATCGAACGACCCAAGTTGTAAATTAATTTGAATATTTATTAGATTCAGCCGTTTCATAGTAAAGTCACTTCCAGACATTCGGCATGCGCTGCAAAATCTCAATGTCTAATTCATACTATAATTAAAGCAATTGCCTCATTCCGCTCGAAGGCATTTACGAGTATAATGGAATTGTATAATCAATACTTATCGGTTAACCTATTTGTCAATATATTTCGTCGTCGTTTAGATCAGAAATAATAAATACGCAAAGAATTAAAAAGTTATTTAGTAGAAAGTACCTATAATAATAAAACTATATTAATACAAGTGAACATAAATAAAGAGGAAAATATTTAAAAATGAAATAAAATATTTAAAAATGAAATAAAATATTTAAAAATGAAATACAATCAATAAACCACATGTGAAAAGAAATCGTAGATCGAATCTACGTGGCACTACGCCAAACGATTATGTTTTGCGTTGGAGGCTAACCGAGACTAATATCGGATTTTCAGCTACCAACCCTCTGCAGACGGAATGAACTTTACACGATTCCTCGACAGATAGCAATAATAAACGTTACGCTATATGCCACCGGAAAAGTAGCGTGAAATGTCATTTTTTTGCTATGTACTGTCGTTTAACTTAGGTTTCGCAACATGTCATTTTATACGCTTCTGTTATGAGGACGATATAATGTTTATCACAGATTGTGTGTACAATAAGAACCTATAATTCATAAAAATTCTCATATTACGTTCATTTTATATTTATCGAATTGATAACTTTAATAGGCACGTTAGACGATTTTTGGAAGGGTATAATCTTATAAGTTCGCGTCACCGACATGCTAATGTTAACATTATAATTGTAGCCATGATGTGTTACGCGAGGTCAGTATGGACCTTAATGTTACAAAATTACAAAGTTTGACAAATAAGTCAACTACACTAGATACGACAAGAATATGGAAATCTTTTGGAAATTATTGTCTACCTAATATTGAAAATATGTTGGACAACAAAAAACTTAGACCTGTAAGTACTAATTACCCTTGATGTGTATTAGAATATGCGAAAATGTGTATATACCAAATAGTTTTGCACTAAACAATTTATAAGGAAAAACCTAAGCTTTACCGAAAGAATTCGACCATAAAACAAATTGCTGACCACCGTCAGTGAGTTTGTGAGGAATTCGCTAATGTAATTTATTGAGGTGCCGATAAAACTGTCGTCATTACAATTTATAACCTACGTATTCGGCCCTTTGAACCGTTCACTTCGTTCAATTGTTTCTCAACAAGACATAAAAAGAGTACACTTGTATATTTTTGATGTGAAAATCAAATGGTGCGTTAGAATGCGAGTAAAAGCAGTCTGATGGACCGTCGCTACGTGCCATTCGGCTAGCGTCGCGTCTAGTCGTTTCTTTCCCAGAGCTGAGCTCTCAACATTTATTGTGAACGCTTTTCACTTTACTACACACACTTGTACGTTTGTGTTAGTGTATAAATGTGATTTCTTATGCCGACATTAAAAGTTATTCGTGAACACCAATAAGTTTAAGTAAATCGATCTTAAAAATAAATTAATTATAGTGAAATGCGTTTACCGTGTACTCAGAAATCAAGTGAATCGAACCATATGTTAGTTTATTGGTTATTACTTTAATTAAATAACATTAATATTTTATTTCATAAATAACTATCCGATTATTTATTTGTTCTTATAATTTAATCGTATTTGTAAAATAAAAAGATAAATTGTTTCATATCTGTCAGGCGTTTTATGACGCCTCATTTTTTATTATTAATCTGAAAACAAAGATCACTTAACTGTAAAGTTACCTCGAGCAAGTAATTTACGGTAATTTTATTTATTACATTATATATTATACTTGCTAGCACCTTGAAATTATATCAACACTGGCAGGTTCTGACAAGATTACTCGGAGGTAACTATTGAATTTATTAAAACCACATATTATTAATGCAAAGTATCTTCAACGTTGTGTGTCAGGTGTGGTACGCGTTTATATAAAATAGCAAAAGTTATAGAAAAACATTCTGTAAATTGCCAACATATACCATTTACCAATATAAAGAATGCCCGAAATGATTGTTCATGGAAACTAGTAAAATACTTAGTTTTCTCTTTATTTAAATAATTTACAAGAGGCCATCACCATCGAAGTATTTTTTTTATCGTTTTAGGTTTGGCGTAGTGTCCACAATCTCACCTGATGTTAAGTGACGATGTGGCCAAAGATGGTAACACGCTAAACCTAGTGGAAGACTGGCTCTCAAATGCAGCTGCCGGAACACACCTATTGGTGCTTGGCGGCAGATTTTCAACTTGAGGGTGGTAGCTATCCAGGCAGGCATTAGAAAAAGCCCTACCACCATGCTATGGTTTCCTCACGATGCTTTCCTTCACCGAAAGCTCAGGCTCATTGTAGGGATTCGAACTCACGTCAATCGACACGAAGTCATACACGCTACCGCTGCGCCATCATTGCTTCGACTGCACTAGAGGCAGAACTCTTCAGTGGTTACCATTGGCTACAAATGTTCGAGTCTTGAAAATAAATGACGACGAGCCGCCAATCGGCTCGCCTTATATGCTAAAATTTGCTGAGGAGTTTTGGCCTTACCTCCGTTTTACCATTATTAATTATTTCACCGTCTTTTACATTTTCTCTTGAGACTAAACAAACTTAAATATATACATTCGTTCTTACCCACTAATTATACGCTAAAATAAAAGACATTACAATACAACATTTATTATTTGCAAATAAACAAGTTCCTATAGCTAATCACATATTCAACATGTTGCATTCGTTACGGCAAATTATACAAATTTAACAATGTGTATTTACAACTGAGTTTTGCTTTGACACGCACCATGTACTAGCTGTGAGGACAACTTTGCAGGGGTCGGTTTTCTTTGGTTGTGCAGACATAGGAAGCTGGCTTCCGGGCTGTCTACGAATGTCTACGTGCGCCCCGGACGACTTGTGGACGTCGTAAGCATTATTAACACTCAGTGAAGATCCTAGTATTTGTGGATCCTTTAAAGAGTCTACATGTGTGGATATCGCAGAGCTTCATAGTGAACCTACAATTTAATCATTATCAACGGCCCCGTTGCTGATAAACTAAAAGATCGATTAAGTGGATAGCGGAACGAGGTGATTTTAGTGTATCTTAAGCAGCACCGGTCAAGGAAACAAGATCAGTAAGCTTTTTTTGACTCATGATAATTATTACTGGATTACTGTCATAGAATGTCCCTATAACAGATCTAATTCATCATTAATATTGAGGGATAGGACCACATATTTTCGTAACCAAACATCTGAAAACTGTTTCCACTAACATATTACGTAAATGTTATGGTAAATCACCGCTTGTACTACGCATTTTATTTTAATTTCAAATAACCCTGACCTATATTTCTTATTTTACTATACACTTTTTTTCTGTGAAACTATGAAAATAAAACCAGGTTCGTTCCTTGTTTCTTTCAGAGATTGTGTATAGATCTCTGTTACTAGTACCCATTCATATTCTTAAAATACATACATTAATATCATATATAACAATTGTAATAATATTATATCCAAAATTGTTTAACATATTATAAATATCTCCACACATAGGGGTTATTTTTCTATAAAACAAAGCGATGTAGCGTATCTAAATGGCATTTGCTGGTGAAATTTGATAAAAGTATAATCGCTAATTCTATATAACGCTAGAAAGCGTCCTAATAAGCTTATCTATGTTTGCAGTGTTCTGTGTTCCCTCAACGTTACGAAAGTGTTCCGGCACAATTTCATTTCTTTACTGAATTTAATGAAAATGTATTACCGTTTTAATCCTTTAAGCATATAGATAGCTATAACAATAGTATAAAGCCGAGATTGTGTACGTTTAGAATACCCTAATAATAAAAAGTTAAAAAAGTGTGTGACTCATGTACGCACGTAAGCAATTACCTATATATCATTGACGAACAAAATAAAATAACTAAAATTTTTATTGCGCGTGGTAACAACATGATGGAGTTAGCCACCATAAATTAAATCATTTTTTTTTTCGTAGCTGATTGCCTTAAGCGCGGGTGAAACTGTAAAAGTCGTTTGAGGCTTGAGGGCCCTTATGGCTAACAGTATAGTCAGTTCAGAAAAAAAACACAATTTTACTCGCTTTTTAAAATTGTGTAAGAATAATTTAACCGTGTATAAAACTTTCTTTACATAACTAATCTTTACAATTAATTAAACAAGATTAAAATAATGTTTAATTAAACGCTGTTAAATTATTTTTAATTTTCAATAAAAGTTAAAATCATTGTAATGAATTCACATTATTATCATTGATAGCTGCGTAACATCATCATGTCCCACTTATAAACTTTTTACCCACCTCGACCACCCTCTCCAGCGGCAACTCAAACCTAGGTCCGTTCCTCCAGCATGGAGCCCTTGAGCCAACAGCCGCTCGCGCTATACAGTGACACTGCATTCACTAGCTATCGACACACACCCATGACACTGCACTTCACACATGCACACAACTCAGGTACATAGGTTCTGTAAGGGACTTCAGTCCTATTATCTTTGAAATGAAACGACTCACACGCCATCTATTGTACACTGGTGGTTTTAGTACAGAATCCTCGCGGTTATGCGCACAACAGCTCATCAAAGTTGGTATAGGAACACATATCGAACAAACAAAGACCAATCACCAATTTTTATATGTAGGTATAGAATATGTGAAATAACATGTTGCAGCTTATACAAATATGGCGCCGATCGACATCGGTTCGAATCAAAAAACAAAGTGAAAAAACACGTCAAACAGTTAAAGATGCTAACAAAATCGGCAACAGTGTGGCAAGAGCCATTAATAAGACTTTATATAGATTATTTATAAAATCACATATTCTAAAGGTATTTCTTCAGTGTCCGCACCGTTCGCACGGCGCTATCGGTAGGCTCGAGATGAGCTTTCGGATAAATCTTGAATCCCCCCTGAGGTATCAAGTGTCGCCCTTCGGCGGGTGTTAGGACCTCAATTTATCACGAACAAATTAAATGTTATTGCCTAACGCGGTTCAAAATGCTCGTGGAATTCAATTCCGTTGATCGCTTTTATTCGTTTCAGTTCATTTCTACACTTGATCAAGAGTACATTTTATACACTTAATTTTTTATGAACCAGTCTTTGAATTTATATAAATCTATATGAATATTATAAAGTCGAGTTTGTTTGTTTGAACGCACTAATCTCTGGAACTATATACTAATTAGATTAGAAAACATTTATTGTGTGGTTTTATGAAACCACGATGCAAGTGAAAAAATTGTTCGGTTTGTAGGAATTTAAAAAAAATGGAAATTTATTATATTAATTATTATTATTATTATATTAATTATTATTAATTTATTTAGTGTATTAAAATTGCTTTTTTCATCTTAAATTCATTATTGAAAAATGGGATCGATAATGGGAAATCAATAGTAGACAGAATATTGAATTATAAAATTTAATTTCAATTTGCGTATTTAAGTACGGAATACATAATTAAAACAATCATTTAGATGATAGACGCATATTAAAAACTAAGAGCAATGTTTACGTATTTAAATCATTGAATCGTTGTCAACTTCAGTTATTGTATTAAGTACGGGAAATGAGAACTACCATAGGCTACACGGGTACGTCGCGTCGGGGCGGCGGCAGGGTGGTGGAGAAGTTAGTCGGATAAATTTATTACACGGGTGAAATTCTAATTGTTTAATAATTATTTCCTGCTGCTAATTCGCAATAGTTGATTTAAGCGAATACATCATTTAACATTATATTCTCGTAAAAATTTACTAAGAAAACTGAATAATCATCCTAAAACCACAAAATAAACAATACCAATTACTTTCCAAATCAAAACAAAAACTAAGAATTTCAACTACATTCAAATGTCTATCCATGTGCGCTTTCATCTCCATGAGGGAATAAATACACGTACACATTGCCCACATTAAAGTCGACAGTAGGTACAGTATAGAAAAATATGAATTTATTGTCCTCCAAGGATCAGAACCTACGATATTCGTATGAGTTCCTAACACAAAATATTATAACAATAAATCTTCGTAGATGATTTTACGCGAAAGAAAAAACCAGATGATCGCATTGGTTCTTACAAGACAAATGTGAGACGTATGTTTGAATATTTTGCTGTAGTAGATAGTGAATCAGATAACTAACGAAATCCATTATCAATGAAGGGCCGATTGTTAAGTAATTTGAAAATTATGAGACACTAATCACTGTTAAATAAAGTCTTTAGGTATTTAAAACTTATTTTTCACTTTTTAGTTTCTATAATAGCGTGTTTTTTTTAATTTTTTTAAAGGAATATTAGAATATTTTTTAAAGGAACTAAGATTTTGGAACGTGGGTGTGACCAAAGACTCATCGTAGACTTTATGTCAAAGCAATAATGACAATTTACATAAACGTGATTCGATTTAATACTCCCTCTACGGCGGCGATTTGTTCATTAATATTTTGTGAATACTTCAGCCGTTTCGTTTACGGATATGACAAAAAGTAATATTGTTATTAAAAAGTTCGCAATGTCATACCTTTGCCGTATCATAAAACTATGGAGCAGTCTCCCAGTCAGTATATTCCCTCTTTCCTATGACATCGGATCCTTCAAGTGAAACGTGAAGATGCATTTGTTTACGCAGACTAGCATGGCAGTTACTGACGATGGATTACTGTGCTTGCTATCAAACACAATGGCATTACTTTGTCGCATTTCTATAATACATACCTCTGTACATATTAACTAAAAATTATACTGAACGACGCGACGATAAAGAATACTTGCACAGTAAATAAATATATTTAAACCCGACCAATTTTCTTACCGGCTCTTATTAATAACTAGGGTGCATTACGTATCGATGGTAATGGTATAACGTTTACAAGTGCCTTCTAGGGGCCTAAATCGAATGAAGTTTTTTATTTATTTGATTTGATAAATCCAGTAGATCACAATCATAACAGAGGCGGAAATTATCTCAGAAATATAGTTGAATTAAAGCTAACGTAATTTTTTAAGGTCCAAAGTCAACAAGGAACCTTTATAATTTCGCTATGCCCGTCTGTCTCTCCGCGGCTTAGCTCAGAGGTTCTTGTACTAGCAAGCTGTAATTGTATTAAGAATACATATTAATCACCCCGATTAATGGTAAAATGTAATCTTTAAAAAATAATAATTTTAGGGTACCTCCCCTACACGTAAAGTGGGAATGTCTTTTTACCCGTCCATCTCATCGCGCGTGATGTCATTCAAAAATATTACATTTGTATGTAAACCGCATGGATCCGCTTGCGAAATATTAAGCTTTGAAGGGCTAATTTTTGTTAGAGTCAAGTGTTCCATTCCCCTTACTTACCTTACTTACTTACAATGAAGTAGTAGTATATACAATGAAGTTAAAAGGAAAACTATCTGAGGTAATTAGACTTTACAGGTTAACGAGTAATAGTCAATCAACTTATAACATGTACTTGGGGAAGGAAATTCCATTGAAAATTACTTAAAGCCCCTCTTTAAGTCTTCATATTGTGGCGGGCAACCACGGTACCCTACATTGCGCGTGGCCCGACACGCAATTTTTACTAAAGTCTTTTGTATTTATAAACTACCCTCATAAAAATAAGGTCTTATGAAAGTCTGTAATATCTGCCAGACAGCCTTGACCATTAATCTATTCAAACGTATTTATCTATAGTAAAGCTCGGATAGAGACATTGTTTGTGCCTGACTTTCTTTCTACAAAAACAATTTTATTATTCACACGAATAGATGTTATTTTTACGTTATATTTACTATGGAATATATTTCTCAGGTGTAATAACAACTAAGAATAAGCGCTTTAAATAAGATTTTTTTAAATTATAACAATGATAAATATATAATTTATAAATAATGATATCACGCAACAAACCATATTGGATCAAAGTATGAATACTAAATTGTTCTAATTTTTGTTCAATTCAATGAACCTCGCGTTATAAAATAATTAATATGTAAACCAGGTCAATATCAATTGCTAAAATTAATATATTGTAAAAAGTAATAAATAAAAGTAGTCGAAGCAGATTTGTTTATTCATGTTGAATTCGTAAGTTTCCGTGGTGTAGCGGTTATCACATCTGCCTAACACGCAGAAGGCCCCCGGTTCGATCCCGGGCGGAAACAATCTTTTTTATTATAAAAAAAATATATAGATTCACGAACTTACATTATGGATATCGCGGTCTGCTAAGTTAATTATATTGATATGCCTATAGTTATAATGAATATTTATCTAATACCTCGATCTAAGCCTAGTTAATAAATAAGTATTTAATAATAAAACACCTTGATAAAAATTAAAACATTTTATAAGTGATACATATTCATACATATTATATCCTTCATCGCTAAGTATTATCTTTCGTATCATCTTAAGTGTAATATCTTAAGTATAATAAAACAGTAAAAGGTGGAAATCTATAAGATATTTGAATGTGTTTATAATCATATTCGTTTATATTGGAGTGTTTAGAATCATGGACAGAAAACACTTCGACAATTTTTGAAATTTTTGTCTGTTTGTTTGTGCGTTTGTACGCCAATCACGCAGAAACTACTGGACCGAATGTGATGAAATTTGGTATGATTGTAGCTTACAGTCTGTAGTAAGATATAGGACATTTTTATACATATAGACATTTGTAACGTATATGAATGCGTTTAAGTTATGTATATATATGTTAAAAATATAATGAAATTAAGTGAAATTATACGAAATTAATCCTTATTAATCTGTCCTTCGCGAAATTTTCATCTATATACATATAATAAAATTGAAATGTCTGTTTGTAATTTCAAAATAACAGATTCTTAATAAATGCATATGAAAGTATACACAAATAGTTTTTACAATTTTTGTTTGTCTGTCTGTTTGTTTCGGATAATCTCCGAAACGGTTGGACCGATTTGACGGGACTTTCACTGTCGGATAGCTGATGTTATAATTTGGTGAATAATTAGGGTTCCGCACAAAAAATAAAAAACATTTTTTAGTAATCCACGCGAGCGGAGCCGCTAGCTAGCAATCTAGTTAGTTATAAACTATCTTGATTTTTCTATTTTATTCTCCAATTCTTCGATAGATACCGTTGTTTGGAGTTTTACGCGCTATCCAAATTTGTATTAAATTATATCAAAACGGAGATTACTGCGATATTATTTACTGGATATTAAAGGTTTTATTTTTATTTTAGGGTTAGTCGCATGAGCGACTAAGTTGCCTATGTATAAGTCGACCAACATTGAATTACATATACCGACTTGCAACGTACCAGAAGCATTAAATTTAGACATAGTAGATTCACTTGGAATACACTCCATCAGAATATAGTACACATCGTCGTGTCCGCAAATCGGACATATTGGGGATGGCATTTTGCGCATCATAAAGGCGTACTTTTTTGATGGGATGTGTCCTGAGCGTAATATCATTCCAGTTATGACATCTTGATGGTTGATTGTGATATTATCTATCCAAGGTGACTTTAGAAAATGCGGCTGTATCTTTTTATACCATATTCCTTTGGATCTAGAGCGTTCATGAAAGTATTACTTCTAATTAAAATAGCAGTTTTGTAATATAATCTATAATATGCAACATAAATCAAAATGAGTTGGTAGTAAATTAATTGGACTACCATCGGAAGAACCTTGTCTAACTAAGAGGTCAGCTATTTATTCCCGGCTATGTTTATATGAGATGGTCTCCACTGCAAAACAATTACATTATTATTTGTCTTCAAATCAAGTAATACTTTTAAAATAGTGTAGGATATTAACGGTTGACAAATATAAGGTTATTCAATAAACTTAGCTTTTCCTGAAGGATTGTAAAACTTTAAATTTTATATCGCACTCTCATGCGTTTCGATGAATTTCGATTCGACGAAAATCGATTTCGAAATCGATGAATAATTAAAATTATCTTAACAAATGAACAGTTCTTTTTTTTTCAAAATATGGTTTTTGTTGTACAAGTTATTATCGGAAGTATATACTCTGATTTGCATTTAGCACATCCATTACAAAATGGAAACTTCAATTTAATTTATTTGTATAGATATTCCACGGGAGCGAAGTCGCAAGCACAACTAGTTTATTATGTTTAAAGGGAACTAATATAATAACACTGAGCAATTACAATTTATTTGTATTCGTATGTGGGTCAATCAACTATTTTACCCATACTTTGCTGTCCATGACATTTTTTATAAAAGTCATATATAAAAGTAATATCACAATTTTATTGTATCTAAGATTATTAGGCACAACGGGAAACTTACATATACAAAAATATTTCGTTTCTATGACATTTCATACCAAATATTCCTTTTCAAAGACCACTTGTGAACTATAATTATACTTTTTTTACTTGTCACTTGCAGTTAATTTTTATTATCAGACAAGACTACATTGTCCTTAAGAATTTTATCAGGAAACACATTTTTTTCCATCGTAAGTAGCTTCTGTTCTGTTTGCCTACACTCGAACTACATAGCACTCGAATTAGCAAAAAATAAAGTTTATTTTTAAAAACCAAAAAATATCTAATGGCTTTTAAGTGTGAGCTGTATGTATACTAGCTGATCGACCTTGTATCAGCTATTATGGATTTGTATAGACTATAGAAAATACGAATATCGTCCACCTTCACAAATTGATCTCATTAATTTAAGTCAGTCAATACGTCTGCGTATTCGAATCGAAATAACTCTCAGATAAATAAAGGTCGCGGGATTTTTTTTTGATACGAAATACGATGGCTCGTTTAATGAAAATTTTAACAACAATTTCAGGTATTATAAAAGTTTAACAGCGCTTTCTAAAAATATCTATAGTGTTTTGTTATGTAAAACTGTTGATTTACTATAAAAGTCATCAATAGTTTGCGCTTGTATTATATTACTTAGGTACATATTATTTATCATTGTATTTTCCTTGCAACGTCATATTATTATCTGTGTTAATTCTTCGTTAAAATTAATGATTCAAACATCATTGCTTCATTGCATCATAATGCTTACGTTCTCGCTTTTGACGAAATATGAAGAACAATACGTAGTTTAAAATTAATGTTTTCGTTAAATAAATTGATTAAAAAATACATAGTTCATTGCATTTCTATATATTATTTCTAAAATATGTATTAAAAAAATATTGAAAGGTGGTTTACATAATGATTTTTATTATATTTATATTCAATTGACATGTACGAGGCGCCATCTATTAACAATCTGTTACAATCTAACAGCAGTTAATGTGGGAAATATTCGTAGAGGTCAGCTAGTCTGACTTAAATCTGGTAGTTTAGATTATATCCAATGGTAAATATATTTTTGAAGTGATAACTTCTTATGGGAGGGTAAACGTCTTCGTAACGTTACATGTTACGGCGCCAGTCTGTCTGGCTTCCCTTTCTCTCACGCATACGGCAACGGTAGGCAGGCTCTTCCTCTCTCACTCTAACCCACAGCGCTAGTCGTTTTTCGGACAGACGCTTCCCCCTCTCTCTACTCAGTGTTTAGTGTGCGATAGACATATACTGTTGACAGTGAGCATAATATAACCTATAACTATTACCGTTTCATAAGTGATTATAAAAAAATATAATGAAACAGGCAGAAGATGATCCTTGGAACATTACAGAATGTCCTATAGAAAGGTAAGTTGAATAAAATAACGAAATTGATAGATTAACATTGAACTAGACATTTGGTATCATATTTAGTTACTTTCTGTCTTTACGACAATACGGAGAGTTGAGCAGTTCAAATGATTATAGGTGGTCCGTGATATTTTTAATCATACAGCAATTGATAGATGTTTTATGGTGATTATATCGACCTCTATTCTCAAACTACACCTATAGTCATAGAACCGGTCCGAGTGTTGAATTATTTTAATTTTACAATTATCTCCCAAACTAGTCGTCCAAATAATTTCCTATAAAGGGGAAAGTTTATCTAAGTAAAATTGTCTTGATGATGAATAACCTTTCGTTTGGAAGGAGTCATATGCCATACCTAATAATAATGCTCAAAAATCACTTTTTAATTTTAAATAATACTTTGTCACAAAATACTTTATTGTAGTTTATATATAAGGCATATGGTATCCACGACTTTTTAAGGAGCAATATTTTTGTAGAACATTGTATTTACGTATCACTGACCATTGCGCCAGAGCACGCGGATAAAGCAGTTAGGGTGCGCTATTTAACAAACATCAATATTTAAAGCTAGCTGAGAGGTGTAGCCTACTGCTAGATAGCCTATACTGTTTCTCGTAAATCTGGCTATCATATACAAAAAATATTTTCCAAATCCGACTAGCAGTTTCAGAGAAAAACAGTTCCGCTTTACTGTATTAATATAAATATAGATTAATCATTTAAATCTATACTCTACGAGCTGTGCCCCACTGCTTCAGTTGTGTTAAATTTAATCAACAAACTCCCCACTACCTTAAACGTGCTAATCCCTAGAAATACTAGGCGGATTAAATATATATATATATATATATATATATATCATAGCCAGATTCATGAGAAATAGTATAAGCGATATAACTTCACGTTATGACCCTAAGGAGCGGAGAAGAAACTATGAACGTCAAGTAATCTGGCAAGCTGTAGGCAAGTAAGTGAACTGGATCAACGATAGGGTTACACGGGCGCGTTGGCGCAGGCGCCACGCCGCGGCGCTGCCGTGGAGAGATTGTCGAATATATTTAACATGGATGAAACCGTGGGCACAGGTAGTGATATTGTATTTTTTTTTTTTTTCAAACTGACTATACTGTTAGCCTTAGGGGCCCTGGAGTCTTTGCGGCTTTTACAGCTTTACCGGGCTTGGGGGATTGATATTGTACATTTGTTTGTGTGTTTAGATGTTTATTACCAAATCATGCAAAAACAGCGGAGCGGATTTGGATGAAATTTTATACACAATTTATAACCTGGATTAACACATAGGATACTTTTATCCTATTAATAATATTGTTTGTGGCACACGCGAGCGGAGCCACGGGCACTGCTTGTTTCTTTGTAAAGATACAATTTAAATATTAACCAAGGTCGAATTTGATGTAAATATAACAGCGAACTTCTTTTAAATAAGTTTTTGATTAATTATTTTTTCCTTAAAACAAGAATATTTATTCAGCGGCCTCCATTAAAATATGAATGAAAATTTTAATTAACTTGATCGTTGCGAAATTGGATACATTTTAAATAAATAAATAAATAATAATATATTTTCATGTGAAAGTTGTTATTTTAAAACGGTGCATTAGCCTTTCCATAAACAATATCTATTTGAACAAAATCTGAACTTTCTCTCGGTGGTCGCCGTTGTATTTGGATTGTACTATTTTTCATTTACTTATTATTCACTAATATGCGTCGAATTTCCAGATCAGCTGGTGCATATCCTGTTTCTATTTAAGTAGGCTGGCATGATAGCGTCAACTGGTATTGGTTTATTGATCTTACGGTGGTCGCCACTGTTTTTTTATTTGAACTCTGAACTCCAACCTATTTTATTTGGAGAAAGTCAATTATGCCTTAGCCATTACAATAACGGTTTTGAACGTAATAAAGTTTTTAGGGCAATAGCGTTGAGGGCGCACCGAAATTTGTACAACTAAGTAATGGGATCACATTTTGATGTTACGCTGTTGACATTTAAGAATTACTTTAACAAAATCTCGAGCACTAATATGATGATATTAAAGTCTAGTGTTAGAGTGATAAAGATTTTACACCCGAGTACTAGTTCTTCTAAGCCCTAGGCAGTTTAGACTAAATAGTAATTTACTTGACTCTAATTAACCTCGAGGATATATATGTAGTTTTAGTCTAACCACAGAAACGGTCTTAAATAAATAAAAAAAATTAAACTTGTAATCTATCAAGTGTCGAAATATATGTCTATGTATTTAAGAACATAATAATTTTACCCTTAAAATGGTATACATAATAATTGGAGAAATTAAGTTTTCTTTATTCAAGAAATATATAAGACTAGGTTTTTTAAATTTCATACAGATCGGTTCAGACGTTTAGTCATGTTAAGGTAAAAAACAGACAGATAGACAGTTACTTTCGCGTTTATAATATTAGTGTGGATTTAAAAAAAAACCGTAAATGTATACAGAATAAAATAAATTTGAATGACCTAAATTTACACTGATGGAAGTTATCTGTAACACATCATAGTCCGGCAACCGTCTCCCGACCATTGTGATGCCTCCTTCCTATAATATGGGTCCTTCAAATATTGCGTGAAGAGACATTTATTTTGAGCAGGACGGCATGACAGTGACGACTGCCGATCGATTGTAGATATCTCTATGGTCGCCGCTGTTTTTGTATAGCACTGTGCTTACCATTAGGCACAGTGCCATCATACTGTCGTGCTACAATAAAAAAAATAAGTAAAATCTACCGTTTCTAAGAGTTTGTAAGAGATATCTAAAAGAGAAATTAAATATAAAATATAGGAAGCCGTCGTATAATAGTGGATAAAATTCAAGAGAAAAATAAATTAAGAAATTAAATCAACGACAGCAAATTTTTTCGGTGACACTGTAAATACTAAATATGATAATGAAACAAATACGGTAAAAAATCTAATAATAGAACTTAACGCATGAAATTAACGTTTTATATGCAAAAAGTAAAACGAAAAAAATATTATGAAATTATATATTTCATCAATCGGAGTATGTACTATTATTATTTATGCACTTTCGCCATTATATAGGTAGTTCGTTTATTCCATTGCTGAAGAAATTGTGCGAGCAAGAATCAATAAATTCTTTCTGTTTGGACAGCCTCATCGGAATTCAATTTTTTTCCTTGCAAGAAATTGCCCAAATTCTGAAATAAGTGGTAATCTGTCGGAGCAAGGTCCGGGGATTATGGTGGGTGTCGGAGACATTCCAACCGCAGTTCCTTTCATTGAGTGGCTGTCTGTCGTGAAGTATGTGGTCTAGCGTTGTCCTGCAGCAGCAGTGGGCTAGAGAGATTTACCAGTTTCGGTTGTTTATCGGCTAGCTTTTCCAATATGGTTTGCAATTGTTGATAATACATATCTGCCGTTATCATCTGGCCAGATCTTAGGAAGTTGTAGTGCATGACACCAGCACTGGTCCACCAAACACTCACCAGTACCTTTTTCTGAGTCAACTTTCGCTTGGGACAGGATTTGGCCAGTTTTCCTGGGTTCAACTACTATGACGAGCATTTCCGATTGTCGTAAAGGATCCAATTTTCGTCACAAGTAACAATACGATTCAAAATTCCCTCGTTATTGTGACGGTTGATTAATGTAACACAGCACTCAATTCTGTTTGTTGGTGTGCTTCAGTGAATTCATTTGTTACCCATTTCTCGAGCTATTTCGCTTTTCAAATTTGTTTCAAGTGAATTAAAATTGTTTTATCACACACACTGAATCCTGCCGCTAACTCTGACGTGGTTTGCGATGAATCCACTTCCATGACCACCTTTAATTCATTATCAACTAGGGTCTCCGGCCGTTCACGTGGTTTGTTTCGTAAGTCAAAATTTTCAGAAAGAAAACGTTGGAACCAAAAACGTACCGTGCTTTATTTTACAGTAGCTTCCCTATACACATCATTAATCCTTCGAGCTGTTGCTGCAGCGCTGATGCCACGGTGGAAATCATATTCGTAAATAATGCGATATTTTAAGTTTTCCATTTAGTGAATAGAACGGTGTCAAAGAAAATTCTAATGGTGCGAAAACAAATGAATCACTAACTTCAAACCCCAAATACACAAGCCTAAATTTGAAATAATTTGAGTTTCCTAACCCAACGCTAGATATCAGAGATCAAGGTGGCTAGTTCAACAAAACGCCAATTTCATATGTAAGTATATTAATGCAATCACAAAAAATCGAACATGTTACATATGTTAAATATGAACGTGGCAATGATAAAACCACAAAGAAGTAAAGGTATGTCCATTAATATTAGTGAGCATTATTTATTCCATTCATCCCTTTTGTTACGGACGCACCTTTCTACGGTGTCGGGGCGTGGTGTTATTTAATACAGCCTTAAATGGAGCTACCATCAATTTGCTGTCAACTATTGAGTTTCCATAGAGATAGAAGGTGAATTAGTGACCACTGTTGTTAGTTGATATTTTATTTCAGGATTTATTTTACATCTTTATAAATTGCTACTCAATTTTTAATTCTGTATTTTTGAAGTGGTTAATTTTTTTGCGATATTTTGGAATCTAATCTAAGCTAATCAATCACATACTAGTTGTATGTGCCAAATTCATTTGCGTAGATCTTATAAAAATGAAGTAAGTTAAATACTATACAATTCCACCAATGGTAATATATTTCATGTTACGTTTTAATTACTTAACATTTCTTACCTTTTAGTTACAACTGACAACAATAAAAATAAATATTTTATTAGGTTTTAAATTTTATCTTCGCGTGCTTCTTGTAACGTCGCTATAAAGCTTAATTCAATATATTTTATGTTTTAGTCTCTTACTGGTTTTTGAGATAATATAGTAGGTACTCGTGAGGAATCTGAATCTGAATATAGGGTGATTAATATTTGAAAATAATATGGTAAATATTTTATCACTTATTTAAAAAGATATGTAGACTTTCTTTGTTTTACTTTCATACGAAATATAGGAATAAGCGTGTTTTTAGAAAACTTTATGTAGTTATACGATTTAAATAATTTAATAATATATTATACATCGATATAGACATTATATAATATGTTGGTGTCATAAAATCATACTATTGACCGGCCGATCGTACTACTGAATTAGCGTTCATACTATTGACTAGGCGCTCATAAAAGGCCGCCGATGACTATGAAGCATACGTTCCTGGTTGGATCGTCAGACCTTTAACATCCCTACATACTTTCTTTATTTTTTTTACCAAGTTAAGGATTATATCAATATGACGCATCTTTCATGAGATTGCCGAAACGTAACGAAGGTTACTTTGTCTCATGTAACGTCGCTCTAGATCGCCTTTTTTTTTCTCGCTCTTTTATCTCTTACCTATATATACATACACCTATGTTCATTCAATAATTGAACAAACAGGCTAGTTATAATCAAATTTCACCCAAGAATTTCATAGAAACATTAAATTACGTATGCAACCATATTTGTACCTTGAAACTTTGTAGAAAACGTAAGTTTTTTGGTATGTTCTAACGGAATACAAGAACTTACAATGTAAAGTACGTCCATTTGAATGCAAGGCATGACCTCACATACTTGAATAGGATTTACATAAATATAGAAACAAGTTCATAATAGAAGCCATAGCAAGTGAACCAATTAGCAACGGGTCGAGGTTTTGCAATATGAATTATTTCATACAGTTTCACCATTAAGTGTAAAATACTTTAAAGTATTCTTACAAAACATGTTTTGTGCTACTATGTATGTTAAAAATAAAAATAAAAAAACTGAATTGACATGTCCATAAATACAAAGTTTTCTCAGAGAAATAAACCCTAAACATTCGACGTAGCTTTATTAAATACTACGGCTTAAGAAACACTGAAATTGTTTCTCTCCGAGTTGTTTTAGCTTACTCTAATCATTTAAACAATTTAGCAGAGATTTCAACATTCTGCTTTCACACTAACGTAATTTTAAGCGTAATACATTTGCGTGCATAAAATTTTTCGCAGTGCGTGTATCTCTGCATGCTAACGTTAATGATAATAATGATACATTAAAGCGATACTTCGCACTTATAGGTTGATCGCATTTTTTCAAGTACATCATACGTTGTGTATGATTTAGTTGCAGTGACACTAACACCGCATTGATTTCCGTTAAAAAGTAGCAATTTTTCAATAATCGCATATTTTACCTATTATATTTTTGTAATAGAAATTGTATTAGTATTACAATTTAAAAGTATTATTTTTTAATCGAAGTAGTCTCATATACATAATATGTACTAATAATAAATTAAAAGTAATAGTAACAACTAGATAGCATCTCAATTTCTTTATTGCCCAACCTTTTTCATTAATGTTTTAGCTGTGAATTAGGTTAATTATACTTGGTGGCTAAATGATAAATGTAACCCTTTGAAATTACGTCGCGCGAAAGGAGTTAAAGACCTTCAGTGTCAGACATGAAGAAAAAAATGTCGTGGCTACGACATATAGTTAAAAACTAGGGTTAAAAGTAATGTTAACAAACCAAAATTTCTATATATTTTCTTTGTTTAATGTACGATAATTAATTATCAAGGCTTTTGTTCTTTTTTTAATTGTATCTCTTATTTCATTTCTTTTTTAGTCTAATAGAGGAGAAATCCTTGTATAAGGAGGAGTGTAATCAATTTTCAGGTTAAATTGAACGTTATTGCATATTTATAATATTGTTTTCTTGTGGTGCTTTTCCAATTACTGAAGGTCGGCAATCAGCTTCTTGTGTTTTAAATAAATCAAACAAGTTCAATTTCAATTAGTTTTACATTTTTTTATTGCGGTTGACTAACTAAGCCATTATTTTCAGTCGTAAGTTCCGCTTAAATTACATTGCCAAATTTTTTGAAGCTATGTTACTCAAATCGACTGATTTTCTTATTGGAACCGCCACTGCTTGGTCATCAAAGAAGTGTTAATTATTGTAGCCTGGATATCTGAAATCACCACGGTAATCACAGCTCTCACTGTCCAATGGTAGAACATGTGCTAGATTTAACGTCGGCAACTCCACTGCTGCTTCTATTTTATGCTGGAACATGGTAATTGAGGCTTTGAAGTGCTTCTGTCTGAAGGATTTTGACTACTATACGTACTGGTGTATGATGCGTTACAATCTAAAAGGTAGCAAATCTTTCAATGACTAACCTTAATTAGTCAGAGCTATATTAAGCTAAGAGCTATGTTACTTATTAATAATTTAATTATTTTGTTAATTTCTCTTTATAATAGAATGGGTCGGGTAAATATTAAAAAACAAAATTTAGGGACTTGGATCCCAGAAGAATCTATCAGTCTCCTCGAATTCTAAATTTAGCACTTATATAATGTTCTAACAACAAAATTCCATAAAATCTTTGCTTCCTCACTTGCTGCGTAGCCATGATGCCTTGATCCAGAGCGTTCAGATGAAACTGATTTATATTTTAGTTTGTTCTGGCCACATTCTGTCAACAAGTGGTGCACATCTTCAATCGATCCATACGTTTAAATATAATAGTTTCCTTTTATTCTTACACTCACTTTTAGGAGGCTCATTTCATGTACCCATTTAGAAATAATGGCAGATTGGGCCTCTTTTGCAAGACTTGATCGTGGCTGCCGTGACTTCACATGGATTAGCTTCGTCGAATTGGGTTTTGGGGTTTAGTGTATATTTTTATTTATTTACCGAGTAACTCGTAAGGTAAGGTAGCAATTATTGTACTACATTAAAAGAAATGTCTTATCCATTTCTGATTGGTATACTTTGTATAAAACACTGTATCTCTTTATTCATCCGTGCCGTTGAATATTAAATGTATTACTATGTTTTTTAGAATCTACAAACTTGATGCGACTCCGTAGGGTGCGTCGAAACACACTTTGTGTTAAATAACCAAAAGGCATTAAGCTTATAGATTAAACACTTTTAAAATATAAATGAAGATTATATTCATATTTTTTTATAGGTTAGTGTTCGGCCACCACTCATCTGAAAACAATGCATAGTAACTCCCATAGGAAGGGAGGGTTCAAAGAGAGGTAGGGCACAGATAAATTTCTTTGGAGATTTCTGTCTACTTGGGGCAGTCCGACTGGGGGAATACCTCCACCCTAATGAAGATCGCAGCCAAATAACCAAGTGTTGTGTTCCTGCAGTGAGTAGAGTTTCCAGAGCTCCTTGGAGAAAGGGGGTTCAAGGTCGGCAACGCCCTAGTGATATCTATGATATTACAAGCGTCCATTAGGCTACGGTAGCTGCTTACAATCAGGTGGGCCGTATGCTTGTTTGCCATCTCTATAGTATTTAAAAAAGCACAGACTGTTCACTCTCACAACACCGAAAAAGTCCATACTAATAATGAACCCCCTTTCAACTTTACGTTGATTTACAAACGGTGAACGGTGGACACTGGTCATAGTCTCATGACTAGTAAAGACACCGCAAAAGTATTTCAAGAATTGTATAATTTAATCTTTATTTACATTTACTATGTAAAAAACATAATTTGATTTTATATTAGATTTTTTGTTTTAAAAGAACAAAGTCTTTAACCTTATGTCAGATAATTGTTACTTGAATACTGAATATACATAAAAAATACTAGTTGATGTCTGCATGCTCGAACACCACATATTAAAAAACCCTACCAGTGAGCCATCATCGTATCAAATTAAATCCAAAATTAAGTTAATAAAAATATGAAATTAATATTAAAATATAATGATATGACATGTCTAACCATCACGAAAGCCGTGCCAGAGCTTAAAGCGGGGTGAAATATTGAAGTGGGGTGTTGTCGCCAAATATTTCATTAAGGTCGTTAAGACGCCGTAATAACTTCAATATACGTTTAAAGCTTTGCTGATTATTGTAATTCTCTATGTAACCTTATTACTATGAAATAAGATATTGATATATTTTATGACATCTATATAATGGAATATTAAGACTAGGAACCATCCGTGACTTTGTTCGTGTTAATCAAATATTTTGAAGCAATGATGGCATGCTACCACTTTCGGCCACGTCATGGCTTAATATCAGAAGTTATTATGGCCAAACGTTAAATAAAAAAATAAAGTTCGTGAGGTTGAGCGAATATGCTCTGTGATATCAGTGCTGCAGTGCCTGCTAGCTAGCAGATTTAGGCTGAGATATGGACCACAAGTAACACTTATTTATTACGTTACGTTTAATCTTTGAAATATTCTACATATGTATCTACTAGCAACTGTTCGGGACTTCGTACGCATTAATATATAACAATCTTTGTATAGTTTTGTATATACTCGTACGTATGTTTGAACGGATATAACTTAAGATCTATTAGACAGATTTTGATGAAACTTTTTATAAGGTAAATTAATAATTTAAGAAAGCCCCGACATTAGTTACCTCTTTATTGAGACTATTACAATGAGCCCAAACATGGATATATCTACTGTAAGTTGGTGAAGAGTTAGGTACCCTACAGATTCTAAATGATGCTACAGCATCAGTTCAATGTTGCCATGTTCAATTAATATCATTGAAGTGACAGAATACCATATAATTTAGACTCGATCAGTCCTACGGAAGATAGTCACAGGCATTTATCAACTAGAAAATAGTTGATAATCTTCAAATGACTCTAAACTCTAATACCGATTAGAATTCATGGATAAAAATTATTTTTCGGTAATTACGTTTAACTGTACTTATAACGATATTCTGAATGATGCTTAACTAAATTTATAATATAAAGATTAATATTTATTGAGTTTATTTTTAAATTGAAAATTGAATAAAGAAATTTATTGTTAAACGTAACAAGTTTCTATCAGACAGTATTTTCAATAAAACCGAAAAGTAAATTCGTATTATGTAACGGCCATTATACTAAGGTGAAATGAGTGTTCTCATTCCGTATCTCAGTGAATCTTCGCAAAGAAGAGCACGTGGCATGCATAACGATCAAGATCTCGGAAACACAAACGTATGTACAATAGTACGCATATTTTATCTCTCTGTTTTTCTTGGTCCCTTTGCAGCTTACCGCTTCGAAACTGGTATATTACCCACATAAATGTCTCATAAAACAATTGATTTTTAATATTTAAATGTACTGTGGTATTTAACTATAGCTATATATATGTATTACCGTATGTTTTTTTCTCTTTTGTCAAATAGTAAAGCAATTATCCCTTAAATACATATAATTAAATTATGATATCAATAATTACATAGCTTTTGATGGCTTTCGGTAAAGTAAATATATAAAAAACAAACAATAATTTATTATAACTGTACCACGTACCTATGTATTAAATTTCTATGAATTTTTACTACATATTCAAACGTATACTGTGTGTATAAAATATGTAAAAACTAGCAACCCCCCCCATGGCTTCGCAGGGGGTATTATCAAAGTAATACATATAACTCTATTGGTTTACGCGGCGCACGCCAGTAAAGCTCCCAGTCGGCATGATTTTTTCCGACATTTTCGACAATCATAGTCATATTTCATCCAATTTGCACAAAACTGTTATGAATTATACACCTAACCTTCCCCGTGAATCACTCCGTCTATTTATGAAAACCGTATGAAAATCCGTTGTGTAGTTTTTGAGTTTATCGTGTTCAGACAGGCAGACGCGGCGGTGAACTTTATTTTATAATATGTATAGATAATGTCTAATTGTCATATCAATGATATAATTTCCAAACGTGACTGATGTGTAACAGAAAAATGTAGAGAACAATCGAGAACTACAGAAAGAGCTGATATTATATATTTATTTTCACAGACGGTTTATTCGGATCTTTGTTTTTTTTTCTAATGTCACGACAAAGTACTATCCAAAACCAATAGCGACCATCGAGTGATCAGCAATCCATACCCGGTCACCACTGTAATGACGTAATGCCACTGGATATACACTGACTGATCACGAAATGCGACAAAACAAAAGAGTCACTGGGCATGAGCACGGTGGTCGGGTATAGATCGCTGCCAGCTTACTGGATACACACCGGCTGATTCCGGAACGTGACATGCCTAAACGAGTCACTACTACACCTGGTGAATGTCAGTCGAGATACAGTTGAATACAAATTAATATTTAAAAAAAAAGAATATCGATTTTGTTATGTATTTTAAAGCTTCATCATAACTATGATAATAGTCAACTGGAAAAACTCTTAAAATATTTTTTTTATTAATAATAAACTATTGAAAATTGTAATATTTTAAAAATAATCACATAACTACGAGCGCGCCACGATTGATCGCCAGATTTGTGACGTCATAATGTTAAAGGAATTTCATCGATTAAGAGTCAAAACACTGTATCAGTCGTGTGCTACAATGACTAGAAAATAACATTATGACGTGACACGCATTCGGGTTTGTTCGAGAGCTGTCGGCGTGTCTTCGGTACTGAATTCAAAAATGAATTTTTATTTTGAAATAAATTTTGAAATATTGCGAAAAAAAAGATAGTTTTGTTATAAAACTTATATATGATCTTTCTATTTATCCCAAAAAAATTATAATTTGAAAAACCCATTTGTCGTGTTCTATCACCTAACAATGCAAAATTGTATGTTTATCACTGGTAAAATATTATGGTACTTCAATACAAAACAAATATTAATTTAAACATATAATACAGCATATGACGAAGCCTAATTAATAATGAAAGTAAAACAACAGAAACGCAAAGGGTGGATATTTTGAAATGGAAAGTTGAAACAATATGAATGTCAATGAAAAGTTTATGTATTACATCGGTAGGCAACTCAAAGAAGCTGCTTACGAGTTCTCGGTATTGCAATATAAACAGATTTAGATACAGTGTTCCCTCTTCCAATAATCAAGAAAGACTTCAGAGTATTGTAATTATGTACAATATTCTATACTTATATTAATACTAATTATGCCCGCGGCTCCGCTCGCGTGACTACAGAATGCTGTCGATGGAACGCACGTGCGAATTGTGCTGCCACAAAAATGCTTATTGTGGGTGGTCCTTAGAAGATATACATTGTTAACTTTTTTTAGGTCTTTTTAAAATCTACAATTAAGTAGTACATTGATTTGATATATCTCTTATGATTTACTTAGCGTAAGCCATTGAATCGCCGCAAAAGAGATTTTTTTTCATGTGAATTCGGATTAGTGGTTTTCGCGTGAAAAGATCATAAACCGACAGACAGACAGACCTTGAGATTTATAAAATGAATAGATTTACTAGTAGATTTAATGATAAATATTGGAATTAAAATAGAAATCTTATGTTTAGATACAAAGAATTCCATTTATTCAAAAAGCATTGCAATAAAATGCTTTGGTTTCATAAATCCGACAATTTCCCTTCTATTGACAAAGCTAGAATTCTGAGTCGAAAGGGGAAAAGCGCATTTATGACAAAAGGAGCTTCGATTTGAAGTTAGCTGGATTTCGTATTCAGTGGATACGAATAGCCGCATTTGAAATCCGTATTGCATTCAATGAATTAGTACATTGCAAAAACTAAATTTTCATTATTATATCGAAACCTAAAATTTTTATTTAAGAAGCGAGTCAAGAGGATAAAGTAGTGGTGGGCGGGGTCAAGACTAGAAAATGGACGATAGACCATTTAGATATGTTTACGGAATAGTTGCCCGGAGGTGGAAAACGACTGCCGTGCTGCCACAACACCGATGGTCCAATAAGACCGTGAAAGTGAAGGGCAGATCATCGAATGCTTCATCTCACACAAATATATTGTGTGGGGAAACCGCACCAGAGCAGAGCCGTCTACCGGTGGCTTCTTCTCCGCACGCAACGACGGGTGGTTCTCGGTATGGCCGCACGTATTATAACAATGTTTTCTTGTGACTCTCGTGTCTTAGCCCGCACTCAGTCCGGCATAAATGCTCAAACGAGCGTGCGTGCTTGGGGCTTTCTTGTTACTGCGGTATCGCGGGAGGAGAAAATTCAAGTCCTCAGAGTCATGCTTGATTTGTATGAATTGCATTAGGTTCCTGAAGGTGTCTATTTAGGTCTGCTCGTCCCCTCGTACGGCGAGCATTATCTCCTGGATCGTTCTCAGGATCTCGGTAGGTGGAGATGGAGGGTCCTTGACTCGGGGTGGCCGTAGTCTGTACCTGCTTCCTGTTTTTCACGCACCGGCGATTTTTCCTGGGCTGTGGTCGCTTGCCGGTGCCATCAGTAAGCCAGATGCTGATTCTTCAACAACATTATCATGTTGTGGTTGCTGTGGTGGGTTTATGGCTCTCTTTTAACCCGTTCGAGCTATAATTCCTAACCGTTTCTTGCTAGTCTCATTGCGAAGCACCGGGCAATGCTGTTGCGTTGGCTCGATTTTTTTGGTTATCGATTTTTTTCTGGTTATTGAGGCATATGTGCCGTACTTATCTGTGTACTTATTTATTGAAGAAGCTGGTTGCGTGGCGTTGTGGTTCCGTGATGATGCGGTGGCAGCTGCCAACAAAACTCTCTTCGTCGCTGTCGGCGGGGTGGGCCGGATCCGGAGTGGTTGTCTTTTCCCTTTGTGGGAGTAGTAAGGTAGCGTTGATTGCGGGCGTGAATTTCTGATCACTACTCTGCTGGACGGTGAAAGGCGATGCGGAACGCGTGCGGCAACGCTTCCTTCTCTCACCTGTTTTCTCATCGTCCTCACGCTTACAACGCGCTGTTCTTCCCAGGATGGGCAGATGAGATCCACGGACGCATATAAGGGATAGGTTTAGGTCTAGATACCGCTCTCCCCCCAGTCTACGCCATACGTTTAATTTTCACCAAATAACCGCCTTATGTATCCATGCTAAAAAAAATACTCGTTTGTGATAAGAACGATATGTTGGTATAATTTCCAATTGATTAATTCTATTGGAACTTACTGTGTTTTTCCTTCTCATGGCGTAAAATCACGGGAGAGAAGTAGTTTACCTTTGTGCGAGGCTGGAAACCATCTGAAAATAATAGAAACGCTCGTGATTAGAGCCGTGTAAGATCGTGTAGGCTGGCACGAGCAAGAGAAGTCCTTTACTCAGGAGTGATTAAATGTTAACTGAATATTAAGAAATCACATTTCACGTCCAGCACACAAAGCTTTTGTCAGTTTTTGAAACCACATAAATCGTAATGACGACATCAATGTACCTTATAACTTGGGCCCAAACAATTGACACAAGACTCGAAACATAAAACTTTACTTAACGTTTGCCGAGCCACAGAGAAAGCCCGTAAAATTTAAGACGGCTATAAAACGCGTCTTTATAAGTATTTGACATTGCTCTTAGACCAGTTTCAATAAAATAAAATAAGGAAGAAACAAATAAAAAGTAATTTAGTTATTCTTATTGTAACGTCTATTTTTACAATTACTCATAGGTACTTATAGAATTAAGTTATGTATATTAAATTACAAATAATACGTGAAAGCGATTTACATATATTTTATCATTATTGTAATCAATATTAAAATGTATTATTAGGGTTCCGTACCTCATTATGAAAAAATGAACCCTAATAGGATCACTTTGCACTTTTTTCTATCTGTCTGTCAAAACACTTTTTCTCGAAAATGAATTGAGATATAAAGTTGAAATTAATATCATATACTAAGGTCTATGGCCTCATGCTGCTGCAAAGTTTATATTTTAACGCATTAAAAGGATACGGCACTTCATAGTTAAAATACCGCTCACGGATCGATTATCAATATCTATAGAGTACTACTGCCCGAAGGCCTAATTTTGAAATTTGTTAGGTAGGAAGGACTTTTAATAAAAGTTAAAGAATAAATACGACAATAAGAAATTTCCAATCCCGTGTGAAATTATTAGGCAAAAAAATATTTTAAGTTTTATTTATACCTATGTTGTTAAAATTAATATCGAAAAAAAATAAAACAAGTTTTTAAGTTACCATAATAAAAAGATACAACCCTTCATACCGGAAGTTTAAGTCACACTAACTAACCGATTATTAAAATCTATAGGGTACTTCCAAGCTACGTAATCTTTTGAAACGCCTCCTACAAGTTTTTCAAGTAACGTTGCCTTTATGTCACCTTTTTGAGCATACAATTAATATATTGTTATTTCATTTAAATCATTTAAAAATAACGAATATTTTTGATATAATTTGTGAACCGTGAACCTTTGTCGTACCGTGAAACTGTGGAACCATCTCCCGATCAATGTGTTCCCTCCCTGTTATAACATCCGGTCCTTCAAGCGTAAGAGATATTTATGCAGGCCGGCATGACAGCGGCGATCACCGATGGATTTTGATCTCTTGATGGTCGCCGTTGTAGTGCTTACCATCAGGGACAGTACAGTCAATGTGCCGAGCTATTATTAATTGTTTTTTTTTCTTAACTATGTAATGTTATCAGTACGAACTTGTATTCGCTACTTGTCCGACTTTTGTCGTAACTCTCAAACCTTTCGTGAATAAGGCATTTCTATGAAATAAAATTATTTATTTTTGCAATACAATTAAATAACCGTAATTGTGCTAATAATACTTATAAACTGGTGATTCATTGGAAATAAAATTTTATGTTTTTTTTTTGGTGGTATAAAAATACATTTTATTGGTGATATCTTTACAACAATTTATTTAATTTCGTTCGGAATTCGGATATTATGGAGAGGAGTTCGTAATATTATAATTTTTTTTTCAAGGTAAAATGTTTCCGCTTCGTTTATCGTGACGATGTTTCATAGCTATGTTGGGATCGCATAAGTGGTGCTGTGGTCCAGTTATTAGCTACCGGAAAGGCCAGAACGTCAGACATCGTTCTGCAGCTAGTATTTCTTATAATAGAAGAACCGCTTCGTTGTATGACAACGTTACAAAGCATTTTTCCACGATATGTTCTACTTGAAATCACAGTTAATACTAAAACAAATAATCATTTTTCATAAAAAAGAAGTAGCAGGCTATGTATACGGAAAATATTTAAAAATACTTTACGCTGAATTAACAGTTCCAGTTTTGTTTGAAGATTATGAGAATGTATTTTGTTTGGATAATTTATCTACAAAGCAGCAAAACGTAGTATAGGACGCCCTCCGGCCAGATAGGATGACGATCTGCGAAAGACTGCAGGCAGATGACGGATGCGGTAAGCTGAACACAGGGCGCTATGCCGCTCATTAGGGTAGGCCTATGTCCAGCAGTGGACTAGTAAAGGTTGATGATGATGATAATGGTGCCAGCGACTTGGTTCATATGAAAATACTATTGATTCCCCACGGGAACTACATATCGAATCTGGATTAATAGTTCTTTTTTCCTAGAACCTTCCACTTGTTCAGTCCTTGTTAGTCCTAGCTAATACCAAACACGTTACGCTGTGGCTCAATCTAATATTAATTATTAAGGAAGTATTCTAATGAACATTATCATCGAAATTGTATACCTTATTATCATTACATTATAATCGTCACCTTAGGTCAGTCACGTAATAAGAATAATACCAAAATTAATACACCAAAAAATGCATAGAACATCCAAAACACGTCCACGTAAAGGCATCATTAATCCTCCAACGTGTTTTATGAAGCGGGTCCACTTAAATTATACCTACATAATTAATTGAATACAATGCCGGTATGTGCTCATTTGTACAAAGTGGCTGGAATTACGAGAAAGCCACAAACATAAATTCAAATAACACAAAAATATAGCTTTCGAATGAAGTCATGACATTTTGCTTGAACTCAATGTCTAGCTGGATACAACGCAGTCGTCGTATAAGAACATTTTCGTTTTTCACGTACTTTAAGAGAGATAGGGCACAGAGAAATAAATGTCTTTGAAGATTTCTCTCTACTTGGGGCAGTCCGACTGGTGGGGTACCTCCACCTTTCAGAAGACCGCAGTCAAATAACCTATTGTTGTGTTCCTGCGGTGAGTAGGGTTTCC
Organism: Saturnia pavonia; assembly: GCA_947532125.1. Taxonomy (NCBI): domain Eukaryota; kingdom Metazoa; phylum Arthropoda; class Insecta; order Lepidoptera; family Saturniidae; genus Saturnia; species Saturnia pavonia. Next base: position 13,346,898 of record OX383904.1, read on the forward strand.
AGAACTAGATACCTACGGAATTACAAAATTGTAGTGTATAAAAAACAACATACAAAAAGCTATCATAAAACATATCAAAATGAACAGAATACAAATACGATGTGACTTAATATACACTTGTAACAGCTTTTTCAATAATATTTACTAATTGTATAAAAATAATTTAACTTTGAACATATAAACATTCTTTTAATTTGACCAAAAATTGATGTCATTAGTTAACTTCATCATGTTATTGGCACAAGAGATAAACAATTTGGAGTTATTGTTGTTTTGGTACACTAACTAAGTATTATTTCATACATTTATAACGGCACTGTACCTGATGGAAAGCAACGTGTAAATTAAAAACAATGGCAGCCATTAAGTTGTCTACAAACAGACAAACCATTGCCAGCCACGGCTGTCACGTGACGTGCGTAAACAGAAACTAGATATGCAGTGGTTAATCCCAAAATCCCGACGCACATGAGTCTGCACTCAGCACTGCATAGCATAGATCACTGTCACTATGACAGACTTTTCACCATACACATGGTAGTCGAGCTGTACAGCCCTATCAGCCCGCTATCGCCATTTCCTCCCGCGTTACTCTGCACGGTGCACCACGTACAGTTGAGGTTGGCTTGGGTGTCAAAATTCTTAAGATGTTATTTAACTTTCCTTACACTATAAAACCTACCCTAGTTTTAACTACTGTGTTATATAATAATTCAATTTCCATTACTAAATGTCGGTGAATAAGAGTAGTGTATTTTTAAGTAAATAAATTTATAACTATACCATATGTTCAAATTTACTTCGTAGCAAAATGTTAAGAAACTATTACGATTTCTTCTCATAAATGCCTGCCAGTATAACTTTTATGGTATATTAATAAATTGATACCCAATATGAATATGAATAACATCGTAATTAATTTAGTTAATGTATGCTTCCGGGCGAGCCGTTTAAAAAAAAAAACAATATCATGATTTTGTTACGATTCAAATGTAAATTGAATGATGCACATTTTCAAAGCTCATTCGACTCAATATTTATGAGTTGTAAGGTAAGTAACGATGATACTATACATGAAATATATATTTTTTAAATTAACAATGATAAGGAATCTATTACCATACTAACATACAATAATTACATACAAATTAATTAATAAAATATTCTTATCTATTCCCTTAATACCCGTATCTTAAACCAAAAAGTAAAAAATTGATTGTCAGATCTAAACTACCTGAATACTGAAATGTTACTCCATATTGTTAAATAATATTAATTTTATGTACAAATATTTTGCTAAAACCTATTCTTATTGTTCATTGTTAATACTGTGTATCTGGTACATACTTTTGTTGGTATTTTGAAGTACTCTATGAATTGTCACATACACACACATATATATACACGCACCCATATACACACACACAAATTTGAAATGATTGTTTTATCAATTATTTTTATATTTTAATTATATTTATTTATATCACCTTATTTGATTCCTCATTAATTCATTTATTGTGTTTTCGGTTGCTTTCCGAAGGCATCATATCTTTAGTTTACTATTTAAATATTGTATAACAAACTTCTTTTACGTTTATTTATATAAATAAGAAAGCCGTACACAATGCTTGTATTTATTTGCTGAAAGAATCTTTTAAATTTAAAATATAGAAGGATACTAAAAATAATTGAAGTGTGACATTATTCAGGATGACTTACCGATATCGACGTCTATGAAATCCACGTACAGTCTTTTACAAGAATTTTATAAGTTTATTTATAATTCTGATCTATTTTATTATTTGGAGTTACACTACCTATCTGGAGACTATAAAAAAGTTATTTTGCTACTGCAAGAAATCCCTCGCATCGTAATCGGTATTCGAAGGAGTTGATACTATACACCTAAAATTGTCAAGAGCTAACAATTATTATGAAAATAATGGAAAACCTGGCGGACGCATTCATTCAAGCTGGCTTGGCGTTGCAGCTATAGTAATGGATATCTGATGCTTGTTTGCCAAATCCTTATACACACAAGCATTTCAAGACGGATTTTACAAGCCGCCCTGGTCCGGATATACATGCATTATGTGGACTAACGATATTAGTGAAGGTTTATTAATATTAATAGACTATAAATAAGGTACTCTGTACTTTATATCTCTCTTATTGTCAAATGCCTTCGGAATACACTTATTAATCTATTTTGCATTTCATTCCATAACCTTTTAATAATATATTTTCCAGTATTCATATCTATTTAATTGTCCTCGTGACAAAATACACACAAACACTTCTCCTTTTACATGTTGTTCTATGTAACTAATATTATACCTATTTGATAATAATATATGATTTTTATATATAAGCAGAGGAAGGGCACAGAAATAAGGACACAAAATTATTTTAAACGAATCCTATGAAACCACATAGCTGTACTGTACTGTACTGTACCTACTGTAATATTTAATAATATATATGATAAAAATAAAAAATAAATTAGTCCAGGCTGTGGAACTCGTTTAGTTTTTTTTCTGTATTTGCTTAGTGTATAGTTGTATTTTATTGTAATTAAAGTTAAGATGTTATTCATATTGGGAGTCGATATATTAGCTTTATGTTAGCATAACGATCTTTTTACCTAAATCATGCTACAAATATAACGTACAAAGTAGTTTGCTTTCACGAAAATGCAGATTCGAGAGCTCGAAATCAGGACGTTTGGTTGCCAAACCTATTCAATTGCTTGCTTGCTGTTGCCAAATTCGGTCTTAATTAAGTTTATATTTTGCTGTAATTTTGTGCCAAGACAAAATTCGTTATTAAAAAATTGAAGAACGCAGTTAAAACTTTTGAGAAGCTAAAAGACGTACATAAGTTTTTTTTATATATAAGATTAGTTAATAGACTTAACTTCTATTATTTTATTAAAATATAGAATATTACCTTTTACCTCAGGGATATAAACAATCTTTCGACAAAATAGAGTTAGGTTTCTATATTATTCTGTGTTGGATATAGTTGGGTGTGAAAACTCGTAAAAGTGTATACCTTCTATTTTTTGATGTGAAGATGAATGATGTAAGGATTGCGTGATGTGTTTGTATTATCTACTTTTTTTTTTGTAAACGATTTCATTCACTTATTTTCTTATGAATAACAATGATGCTACTTCTTGAATCAAGAAGTGAAGAAGACATCATTATCCAATATTGTGGTAGTATATGTAAACTAAATAATAATAAAATGGTTATTTTACCTAAAATAGTTACAGTTGCTATATTCAATTTGTGTTTATATTTTTACTAACTATGCTTGCGACTCCCGCTCGCATGGTTTACAGAATGCCGTCAGTCTAGCGCATGCGCGAATCGTGCTGCCCCTGCTCAAAAGACGGAAGCTAAAAATGTTTATAGATATACACTTTCACTGATTTTTTTAGCTTCTTAAAATCTTCAATTATTTAGAATATTAATTTGATATATCTCGTATGGTTTACTCAGCGTAAAGAGGCGTCTTTTTCTGAATTGATTCACCATTATCTTAGGTGCTTATTTCGTATGTTACTTTCTATTACAAAATATATCATATAACCTGGCCAGATAACATTGCTATGAATTAAAAATGTAAATCTGATGAGTGCTTGGCGCTTGAAAAGAACATAAACGGACAGACAGAGAGACGTTGAGTTTTATAATATATAATAAATAGATATAAATATAGATAACTCTATAACTGCTTACTATATGTCCTGTAATAATTACTAATTTACATTAGTAGATACAGGGCCTTGACAGTTAATGTTGTAAGGCACGCTAAGGGGTGATTTTTCAATCGTCAGATAATTTTATACGAGGAATAATTTTGACGTTTTGACAGATAATGTATGGAAACCCTGTCAAAATTTAAAAAATATTCCTCAAATAAAGTTATCTGATGATTGAAAAATCAGACCTAATAAAAATAGATTTTTATAAGGTAAGCCCAGCCCACACGAGCGTTAGGATAATTAAGGCCATTGAATTGTTAAATGGGATATTACATTTAATTATTTTTCTTTATTCATATACGATTTTACATATCGTCGATACAATATGTTATATGTCAAAAGACTCGGCCTCAATTTTATTCATTGTAAAATGTATTATTTCTATTTATTTTCATATTAGTCCACATTCAGGGTTAATTTGCATTAAATTGTATAGATTTTACTAATGAATGATATAACACCACGATAATCCATAAAACACACCTAGCGAATCGTTAAAAATAAAGTTATCTCTCTCTCCTGTAAATTCAGTTCATAGTGACAGCCCATTTTGCAGTATCATCGACGATATGTACTGTACTTGTCTCGTGATAACTACAATAAAAAATTCAATGAAATCCATAATTAATGTATTGCCTAAAGAAATTTAAAATAATAACAATACAAATTATATAATGCGAGAAATGTATAACTGAATAATTCATGATATGATTATATATGAAATCTCAAGTGTCCATGAAACTTAGAGAATAGTTTGCGAACATTTATCTTTAGGACTTAGTAGATCCTTTAATTCTTCGGATTGCTTCCGTCCGCAAACCGCAACCGCTTACGTCGATTAATCCGGATTAGAGTATTCTTTGTGTTGCAGAAAAATCAGGTGTACATTTTGCCTGTAAGATAATGTATTTTTGAGCTTAGAAGTCCCTCCAGAGTCTAGTGGCTCCCTTATCTTCACCGACGGCAGCAAGATCGACGGTGGAGTGGGAGCCGCGATGACTTGGTGGAAGGAGGGACAGGAGACCAGGATCAAAAGTTCCGCCTGGAATCCTTCTGTACGGTGTTCCAGGTTGAGTTATTTGCGCTTCATAAGGCGCGATACAGGCGGTCAACAAAGCAAAGGATGGAGATGTCGGCATCTTCAGCGACTCTAAGTCGTCGCTGGAGATGCTGGCAAATCCAACACTGCCCCACCGCCTGGCCCTTGAAGCACAAATGGCCATCAGGGAGATCCGTGCAAAAGGAAGGTCCGTTCGCTTGCACTGGGTGCGAGCTCACGTCGGCACAATCGGAAACGAGTTGGCAAAACGTGTCACTCACAAAAAGACAGCCGCCGACTCCGATCGTTATCCGTTATCTTACGCAAAGAAGGTCATACGCGGGGACACTATTTGGGCGGGCTTTGGTAGGCGCACTACGAAGCTTCCGTCACTGGGAAAAAAAAAACAAGATTTCGTTTTTAAGCAAACAAAGTAACAGTACATAGTAAATTGCAAATTCATTTCATGTTTAGTATATTGTGGCTAATACATAAAAATTTGCGATTTTGAAGACGACGATAATTTAGCCATTTCTGCTATCGTTTTGCTGATATGTAATCAGTGGTCGTAATCAGAGACCGTTTTCCTTATCAACTGTACATATATGAAGTATGTATAGAATTTTTATTATAGAATCTATAGAACTAGTTCTATAGAAAGGAGAAATCATTGTGTGCTAATTAAACACTTAGGAATAATCAAAAATTGAAATGCAATACGAGAAAGTTACACAAATACCAAACTTACATTATTTATCTTGTAAATACCTAGAGATATTTAAGTAATGTATAGAATCAAAATGTTTATTTACCTGTAGAAAAAAATCGAAAGCAGTTAATTATATATTGAGATATTATAATGTATAAATGATACAAATAATTATTTATAATACTTATTGTATGTTTATAACTGCTTATATATTAAAAACAAATTAACATGATGATATTCTGGTAAATCATTTTTCGGCCGCTTGTAGAATGAACTCGTCCATAAAATCGACCTATATTGTGCAATGCGATACAAGTGGCGCGTGAACATTTTAACCAACGAAGTACATTATCCGTAAATAGTCTACTGATATACACATATTGCTCACAGACTGAACTGATATCTGCGGCAAAATTAATGACCGCCCAGTACCTGCCGACCATTTTGAACATTTTCCAAGCGATTTAAGTTTTCGAATTTTCCGTACCTTGCGAAGAAAATTTTGTTTGAAAAGTTCACACAATAGGGTTCACGCTTAGGCTATAGAGGTTTTCCTTCAGTCTTTTAACTTGAAAACTGCTTAAGCTGTGAATTTTTAGATCCAGACAGAAGCGAAGAATAAGTGAAAATAGAAGCTTACGATTATTAGATACGGTTTTGTCTATGTATGAAGCTTTTGTCTTTACATCGAATAATATTCTTCTCGTATTATATGTAAATCTTAATTTAACCTACTACATTGATTCCTTTATTGTTGACGATTTATTTATTAACCACCCATGTACCCAATGAGATATGTCATTGGCAACATCTCAGGAACAATTTACAAATATAATAAAATATTAGCATGTCTAATTATTTTTAACACTTTCAAAAATTGTTTGCTAATACTCACGTGCTTTATATTAGGAATTCCTGTGCAAGATTTTATGCTTTGAATCCCCGCCGAGTTAAATTGTGCTGTAAGTCAGTAAAAATTAATTAATAATTAATAATTAATAATTAATAAATTAGTAAAAAAGTTATTAAAGAGAAATATATTTATGTTATTACACATTTTAAACTATTATTAAATTCTAGTATAGCAACGTAATCTGGTGGAGTATTATCAAGCGGAATAAATGAAGAACAATATCAATTTAGAATTCTCAACTGTAATATTTCCAAAACAAATCCTCGGTACATCGTAATTTTACTTTCCTAACCTCGTATCTCAAAATGATATATAATATATTTGCCTTTAATATTTGATATACGTATATTAATAACCTCAAATATTATTCCACCATCCTATAAAATTATTAACCTATACTCGTATAAATCCTACAATAATAATTCTCAAAGTTGTCTGACTACATGAGTTATGGTTGATTTTAAGATGCATATTTTATTTTTACGATATGAGGATGACAATTTAAATTATTATTACCTTTTCTCACTGTGTTCTGTAATAGTTTTTCTTTAGGTCTATATCCATAAAGGAATTACTTTCAAATACCAAAACCATCATCGTTACAAGCCTATAAACTTTCTCAATAAATCCAAATACTCTATTCCAAAGTCAATGTTTACTCGAAAACTATAACGTAATTTGAATGTGCCGTAAAAAAGTATAAAACAATGTTTCGTATTGCATTTTTATTACGAGAACAGCATTCAGTTTTTAGAATTAGTGACAATAAATGTCAATGAAGCAAACATACATGTAGATGTACATCCAAACATCCATCGGTCTGTTTACAACTTGCCTCGGTTCCAAACGTAATAAACAAAACTGTGTCGGAATCGTTACACAGATTATTTGGGGTTCCACAATCTACTAGAGCTTTTAATAAACATTTAACCTAAAGCTTACACTTTGAAAAATTTTAAGAATCCTTTTTAAGCGCTTAATGCAAAATGATTTAATAAAAAGTCTACACTATGAAGCTGCCTGCTAACCCTCTTGTTTTATTATGGTGAACATAGTCACACTTGATGTAATGCGTCATTTAATATATGTAATTAAATACTGATTTGTTTATTAGACACAAATGAAACTCAACCATGCAAGAAATGACATTTTATTAATTTTGCCAGGATATTGGACACCAAATGCATAGACAAAACAAGTCACTTTTTTATATAACAGATTTCTTCTCTACGTGGTTCGTTTTAAAATAATATCATCCGAAATTGAAACCCTCCTTACTTATAATGCAAGTAAAACAAAAGTTACACTCAATTCTTAAGTGAGTAGCTGCTTCATAATTATTGGAGAAAAGTTGAAACCGAACTGGGTCAAACTGTCGATTAATTAGGTACAATAAATAAAACATACATTGTTATAATTCAATTGCCTTCAAATAAAATTTGTTCAAAACCCAAATATTCATAATTTGTGTTTTAATAGCTGTACCTATCCACACAAATTTAACACGAAAAAAATAATATTCAAACTTTATAACATTTTGTCATTAAAATAGCACTTGAAATACTTCGTTCGTTTAAATATTCATTCTGCCTCCGAATTTTTTAATTAAATGGTAATTTTCTATGGAACCCTATATAAATTAATTTCAAATGTTTCAGTCTCACAGTGATTCTTGGTAAGCAGGCGCTCATCAGTGCAGGTCGTATCGATCCCCGTGTTGCCGGATTGGCCGAGACAGATTAACTTATATTGTTTAGTTGTTATACTTATGTGTAGAGTTTAGTGGACTATTCGAGGTTAACCGGTATGTATTATATAATATATATAGGTTATAATTTAATACTAATAGCAACCGCCGAGATTTCGTTCGCGTTAAATAATACTATAAAATTTCTAAATATTAAAATGTACGCAAGGTCACTCCAGGAGAAAATAGCCTTGTTTCAGTGTAAGTTTCCGGAATAGTATCAGAAATTCCTTAGATTACCTTCAACAAAAAAAGTAAACTTTATCTCTTTATAGTAAAAATATTGAGATTAACCCAACATATAAATTATCTTAATTTTTTCAAGATTAATTCGAGATATAAATCACAATGATATGTAATAATAAAAAAAGTAATTAACTGTGATATAAAATAATTAATGTTTTTTTCACAATTCTTAATTAGTGTCACATTATGGAATATTTAATGTTTTTGCCGGTTCGATAGATTGTCTGGTAAAACACAGAACATTTGCTTCGAAACGAAATAACAGATATCTATCTACGTTACTGTTTTTATTATTCATAACGTGACTTCGACAACGCGTAGCAAAAAATACTTAGCCAATATCTTTATATTGTTTATCCGTTTTCAACATGTGTAAGCAAAAATTAAATTGTGGCGAAAACGTTGTAAATATTTGATGTTATTTTAGCAAAGATTTTGAAGTACTCTGAAATATGTTCTTATTCGATCTATTTGAAATAACAACAAAGTGTCAATATATTGTGGTTGTGTTTGCAAACGGTTATTTATTAGGTATTTATATTAAAAAAAATTATACGACAATTAATACTTTTTATAAAATAAGTACTAAAGTATACAATGTATTACAAATTAAACAATCGTATAAGTAAGCACCCATAGGAAATGGATTAATTTATATTGAAATCTTCATCATAGCGAGTTTGGCTTTGGCTTTGTGAATACATTTATATTATACTAGCTGTGCCCGCGGCTGCGATCGCATAGACTATAGATTGCTATCGATCGAGCACACGTGCGAATCCTGCCCGTTTTCCAAATTATTTTTATTTGCTCGGAACCCTAATTATTTTTCTAAAATAAAAATAGCTTAAGTTACTCCTTATAACATCAGCAATCTGTTAGTGAAAGTCTCGTCAAAATCGGTCTAGCCATTTCTGACATTACCAGGAAAAACAGAAAGACAAAAAAAAAATTTTTGATGTTAGTAGTAGCGTATATATATTTTCATATGCATTTAGTAATAAGCTGTTATTTTGACATTACAAAGAGACACTTCAATTTTATTATATGTATAGATTAAGTAACACCCGTGTCAAAGAGAAATATAGTATTTAGATAGAACAATAAAAACAGTATCATTATACTAATGAATAATATTTTATCATTTCAAATTCGTTTATTGAAATAATATGTATTCCATATTATAAAGTTCAATATACACTCTTTAAATATATATGTACCTATTCTAGAAATATTACTACCAGTGATTATTATTACTACTGTTGATTGTATTAATAATATTGTATATATATGTAATATAATAAAAAGAAGTAATTTGACCTTTTCTACGATATAATTAACTTCAGTGCCTAATGTCATTAGAATTTATTTAGCCGTTCAAGCGTTATTAAAGGAGTAAGATTCATACAAACTTAATATATAATTTAAAAAAATCGTGAACATAAAGAACGCAAATCAATACTATCGATATCATTTGAAGTAAACTTTATATGTAACTATTAAATTAAAAGTTAAAGTATGCGATCATTACTATAAACTATTATTTATTAAAATAAAAAATAATATAACATGTTTCATACAGTTGAGCTCAGTCCGCAGCAAGTGACAGTTAATTTATAAGTATGGCCGTGCAGTAACATCAATCACTCACGCACGGGCACGATTCGGTCCGGATTACAGCTTGCATAAGCCACGTGATAACTGTAATATATTACAGATAAATTCTACCAACGTACTCGTAAATGTAACTTATTTTACAATGTTTTACATAAAACTTTATTAATAATTTCTAAAGAACACTCTGGTTAATTATCAAAAATGTATTGGCAAGTGTGTGTCGGGCCGCACGCAGTGCGGGGTACCGTAGTTGCCCATCATAACACGCAGACTTAGAGAGGGGGTTTAAGTAATCTTCAGAAGAGAGTCATTGTGACGGGTTAATTTATCGCATTGTGTGCCCGACCCAGTTGGGTACAGATCCCTATCGTCCAGCCTAGTAACTGGTTATACAACGACTGATCCCGAACGTGATACTCCTAAGTGTACCACTATAACGTGTGATACATCTGGTGTATGGTGATAGCGATCCAGTCGGACACATCTGTTATATCCTACCACTCAGTCAATTAGAATAGGTAATAAAAAGTTTTCCTTTTTTTTATTAAGATAAAAAAACCTTAACCTTAATATGCAAAGCTTAGATCTACCAAAAGTCCTATAAATTTAGTTGACCTTAACCGCAACAGAACCTTGATTTTAAATGAGACACCTTGACCACTAGGCAACTAATAATAGACTATAAATAACAAACGCTTTTAACAAACACATCATAATTGAAGTCTGTAAAAGCAATTAATCCATTTAACAAGCTTTTAACAGCACAAAAAGCTTATTCACAGATTCAATGAGCGACCACAAAAAATAGCCATTGGCTAAAAGCAAAAAACCGCAAAATGCTTCACAATTAATTAGCAATGTGTACTTGCATACGGTCTAGTATTGGATACCGCATTATGTGAAAGGTATGTGATGACAGTTGAATGTTGTGTCAACGTGTTTGTGTATTGACGTCCTAATAATTATTTTGAGAGCAAACAATTACTAATATATTTAATATGTGTATCTATGTTGGTCAGATATTAATGCTGCTGATGATCGTAGTTCCGTACAGCGGTTATACTAAGTTACTCATAGTTTTATTCGTATGGATATAGGAGTAAAAGGAGACTTAAAAAGGTATAGGTGGATTCTATGAGGAATGATATGGAAAAGGTGTGAATACTGAGATGACAGTTGATTAAGGAGAGTGGAAGGGGAAACATATTGTGTCGACCCTACTTAGGTGGGATTAGGGTTAGAAGATCCTTGCATATATTATCATAGATCGCAATCATACTTGGAAATATAATATTTTAGCTATTTTAATTATTTATTTTTTATTTTGTTAATGTAAAGAGATTTTCTTGCCGATTCTTCTCTAAAAGACAGTGCCATCCAAATTGGTTGTAGAGTAATTGAAAATATTGAATATAAACATAATATTAACATCTTAATTATTATTATTTTATTTAATTTACAGAAGATCATAGCCAAAAGACCTAGTGTTGTGTTTCTGCGGTGAGTAGGGTTTCCAAAGCTCCTTGGGGTAGGGGGGTTCAAGGTCGGCAACACGCTTGTGATACCTATGGTATTTGATATTGATATGGTATGGTAGCCGCTTACCATCAGGCGGGCGGTTTGCCTGTATGCCAGCTTTAGAGTATAAAAAAAATTTAGACATTTACACATTTATTTAAATTCAAACATTTGTTTGTTATAGGTAGCTGTATTGCAGGCGGAAGTAGCAAAGAAAATTGGGATAATTATTTACGATGGATTTCCGAAAAGTAACGCCTTCGTCAATCAAATATAATACGAGGTTTCATTTCTTATATCCACTAGACACGCTTGTAGTAGTAACGTAGGGATACTAAAATAAGCATTACCGAATTTTTAGTGCTATTTGAAAATAATCAAAATCCCTACTAAATGCTCGAATGTTAGGTGATAATGAAATCGAAGTTGGCAACATAATAAATCGATAGAGATCGATAAATAATATATCTAGATAGAGGACTGAATCTCAGAATAACTGCCAGAACACTCCATCACATACTTGGTCATAGATTTGAAATTTGTTGCTGGTATGTAGATAACCATTGTTATAAGTTTCACCACATTGCGATCGATCGTACGTCACATATCTTTGTAGGTTAATCGTCATATGTTAATAAGGATGGAGATATAGTCGAAGTTTAACTCAGCAGCTATATATGGAATATAAGGTTAACATTCATCCCGCTATATCGGGACTGTCAACGTCATTGCGCCCTCTGACCTAACGTCCCGATAAAGCACTATTGTGTCCCGATTTTCCGGTCGGTCAAGGAATTCCAAAAACTCGCTCCAACTTACTTGAATACGCTGAGGAAATCTCAATCCGCTGGGGATTCAATAACATTTCTAAGACAAAGTTGATTCGGAAGAGAGGAAAGAGAAAAATGATGTGGTAAAGTTATGGTTTCGTTTTTAAAATGAAACAAAACAGGAAACCTGAATGAATATGACATATTATGCTCGAGTTGCTAACATTTGCTCGTGTTACCTGACCGCAATGCTACCATGGAAAGATTATTTTCATTAACATTTTTTTTTAATTCTAAATTTTTAGAGGCTTCAAAAAAAAATTTAGATTAAAAAAAATATATAATAATAATAATAATATCAAGCTAGTGGATTAATGAAGGAAATCTACTAATGCTAGTAACCGTAGAGTCAATATTACAGTGATAAAATTCAATGTAACTTGCACGGAGCTGTATAAACACGTAAAAGGGCAGAAAGAATTATTTTAATAAGTAAAGTCTTCAGCAAAATAATATCAAGCTAACCTAATCACAGTCTAACACACTGCATAAATGATCATTTTTCAAAAAATAAATATTTGTTTTTTTCCTGCTTACGTCCCGACGACAGTCTAACCGTATATGGTAACCCTATTTAGACAAAACAAACAAATTGATGTATTTTTAGAACAGTAATGATTACTTATATAAATTTTGCTGATATAGTTGGTGCATTCAAACCGATGGTAAATATAATATAAGAGTGGCAGTTACCGTCAAACGAATAAGATTCTTCGACTGTTATAGTCGTCATGGTGGTTTGCTCAGACTTTCTTAATATTTACAAAAGGCAATTTAAAAAGAAAATTAAATCGAATTGATATTTAATTAATGTATCTACCAGTAATAATGATAAACCGCCTTCAGTATGCATTTAAATTTTAGATTAAGGATAATTTAGTTCTTTAGTTTTGAATGTCCCTTTTTTACTGTAAAAATATCATGAATTTTAACACTTTAATTTTTATACAATACAATGGTTGGAGTAATCATTTGCTAGGTAACAAAACAGAAAGGTGAAAACTGAAAATATTAAATAAGTGTGTTGGTAATATTATAAAAAAAATATAAAATAAAAAAATAAGTGATAAATTATCAAGTTCAGCGGTTTAACAAATGTTAGTATGCATAGCCCTACTATCATGAACGTTTTCCATAAAACTAAAGAATTGACAGACATAAACCGCGGGAGGTTACCCCTTCAGGCCTATGTCGTCAAAGGTTTTACATTCTCCATAACTTTTATATGGCTTGTGATACAGGAGTTTTTTATAGACTACTGACTTTTTAAAGTACACTTAGATTAATAATAATTTAAAATTCCTATACTATGTAAATTTGAGTTAATACGTACAAAGAACCAGGAATGAACCATAATTGGAATGCAGAAAAATAAAGTCCTAATTTTATACTCTCACGCCTTGTACACACAGTATTGTTTGAAGTAGCTCATTAATTTAGTATAATATATATTATTCTACTTCAATTTTAATATTATAACATCAATTTATCTTTATAAATAATTAAAATGAAATGTTGTTCGTTGGTAAGCGCATCACTTGAGAACGGCTGGAAGGATTTCGATGTTACAATGTTATTAATTGTCCGAATGAGGCATACAGGGAAAGATACATTTTTAAAGTTACCCGAAAACTTGGGAAATTTTGCAATAACTGTAACAGCTTTTTTCTAATGGACATTTTTATTAACTCAAGACCATAACTCGTGATTCGAACTATAGATATGTGTAATTTTTATTTTGTTTATTGTTGAACCCTGGAGACCCAGCCAAATCCTGCCCTAAACGAAAATTGACTCAGAAAAAGTTACTTGTGAGTGTTTGGTGGACTAGCGCCGGTGTCGTACACTACAGCTTTCTAAAATCTGGCCAAAGGATTACAGCAAATAGCTATTGTCAGCAACTGCAAACCATGAAGGAAGAACTAGCTGCTAAACAACCGAGATTGGTCAATCGCTCTAGACACTGCTGCTTCACGACAACGCAAGACCACACACTGCACAACAAACAACTACTTAGATGAGCTAAAATTGGAATGTCTGTGACCTGTGTACTCTGTGTAACCTGTGTAACCTGTGTATTCCCCGGACCTTGCTCCAACAGATTACCATTTTTTCCGGAATATGGACAACTTCTTACAAGGAAAAAAAAACTCCGATGCGGCAGTCCAAACCGCCTTCAAAGAGTTTATTGATTCTCGCCCCCATGGTTTTTTTAGTAAAGGGATCAATGAACTACCTATGAGATGGCAAAAGTGCATAGATAACAACGGTACATACTTTGATTAATTAAATATATTTTACAAAAAAAAAAGACTGTATATTCTAACTACCTAATAGTTACGAATATCTGTAGAGACGTCAAAGGTCCGACGATCCCAGTGAGAATGTCTTTGTCCTATATTGCAGTCGACTGACTTTTAAAGGGTCTAGTCATTCGTATGTGGGTAATGGGAGTCAATAGTATCTAGTCATTAGTACGAACATTAGGTAATTAGTACGGCTCCAATAATCACACTGACATATATAACTCAGTTAACTCCGCGGTTTTACCCGGAAATCAGCTCGTGAAAACAAAGAAACAAACAAACAATCTCGTGATCTTTGTTATATTTATATAGACAAATGAATAATCAAATACTATAAGCAAAAGTTATAGAAAGTTCGCGAAAGTCACGTAAATGTTCGAAACATTTGACGATATCTTTATAGAGGTGAGTTATAGACGAAAGGGCATAGCGGCCGGATTAAGGGTGTGATTAATATTGTAGCTGACAGTTTTCGATAAATAATTGCGGGCAATTATTTCTGGGAACGCTACGGCTACCGGATCTGGGTCAGTTTGTATAAATCAAATAAAGATGCGTATACGGACGAGTGACTTTTTATTCTTATAAAAAAGTGTTATAAAGAAATTTAAAATTTATTAATTCAGATATATTGCTCAAGACTAAAAATTATTAATTCGGTTAAATAAACTACTTAATTTTATGCGATGACTGAATTAATGACTTCCCGAGGAAAGTTAAAGGTTTAATCACTACTTTGGTCATGACGTCAGACCTATTGGGGATTTCAAGAAACGAATAATCTGAAGTTCATCACAATCTCGCTGAGTGAAGATACAGATGTAACACGCCGACCACAGAAAAAATTACATATAGCTGCTGGAAAAAATCGATAAGGACTAAGCGACAAAATCTCATTTTGTCAAAATAAAAGTCAAAAGAGATCAAGAAACACCCTCTAAGGTCGGCAACATAATAATAATAGCCTATTCTAGCAGTTGTCCATAGTCAACTTTTGAATACTTAATGCCTTTTGGCATAAAAAATAGATAACCAGGTGACAGGCTGAACAGACCAGAGACATGGGACCGCTTGTTGATAGGAACGTATGTGAAACACATATGCATGACATGGCATATATGTTCAAGTATTGCCTTCGTCTACAGTTATCACCAAGTATTTGAGCCTTAAAAACATTACAAAACATTTCATGGTGGCATCCCTAATTATAATGTATTATACTTCTTCATCTTTTTATCGGGCGGCCAGGTTTATGCATCACAACTCACGCGGCTCATTCGCGCCTCTACACCTGTAGTCAATAACCCGAGCCGCGTGTTGAATTATTTTAATTTTACATTATCTCCCAAACTATTTGTCCAAATAACATGTTATAAAAGGCAAAGTTTATCTACATAAAATTGTTTCGATGATGAAGCAACTTTGGTTCGTAAGGATTAATATGCCATGCCTAATAATAATGCTCATAAATCACTTTTCAATTTTCAATAAAACTTTGTCACAAAATACCTTATTGTGGCTTTGGTATAAGAGATAGGCATATTACATCGCGGACTTTTTGTTAGATGTACTAAGGAGCAATTTTTTTGTAGAACATTGTATTTACGTATCACTAACCATTACGCCAGCGCGTCATCATATAGCAGTTAGAGTGCGCTATTTATTCCGAATTACTTTACAAAAATCTTCAAGGCTAGCTATGAGGTGTAGCCTATACTATTCCTTGTGAATCTGGCTATCATGAACAAAAGAAGTTTTCGAATCCGATTGGTAGTTTCAGAGTTTTGCGTGTTTAAACAAACAAACAAAAAACTCTTCCGCTTTATTATATTATTAGTATTGACTTGAATTGACTTCACTTGAACAAAATAATGAAACTTATATTACTTAAAATTTCCACCAAAATAACATAATATAGGGTGAAATAACATAAGAATTTTAATTAAAATAAAAACCATTTCTGATCAAGAACCCGTGAAAAAGTCCTAATGTCTTGTTTCGAATCATTTTGTACGGACCAATTATGAAGCAGCATTACTAGCAACGCGTCATCGAAAAATTCGTAACTCTTTTAATTTGAAACTATACATATATATTCAAAATTAGTTAATTACTTCCCGGTCACATCGCAAGCCATTTGATTTTTTTATACTAAATGTACTAGTATTATACAAGTAAACTTTTAAAAGTAAAGTGAAGTATGTATTTCGACATCAATAAAATAAAAAATCCTAAGCTCTTCTTACCTTTACACTTTTTCTACCATAACATTTTTTAATATAATTATTTCAAAATCACGCATTTTAGTATTAAAATACACATTATTATGCACAAAATGAATTAGATAAGCTATATACATGGTTCGATTATAATCTTTTGACAATTAATACAACTAAAATCCCTACATCATA
This sequence comes from Saturnia pavonia, assembly GCA_947532125.1. NCBI lineage: Eukaryota > Metazoa > Arthropoda > Insecta > Lepidoptera > Saturniidae > Saturnia > Saturnia pavonia. The sequence continues at coordinate 13,364,006 of OX383904.1, forward strand.
TTTTCGGCATAAAATAAAAAATACATGACAACGCTCAATTAAAGATACATGGAGAAATTCTAAAAAATGCGAGAAATACTTTGAATTCAAATTAGGTAACAAATTGGCTTGGCGGAATTATATTGAACACGTGAGCAAACAGCAGACTGAGCTTTCTTACTACTCGTAGTTGTCTGCGTGGATATACAAGTAGTAGACAAGATCCTATACAAACCCGATATGCAATCTATAACGCATTTTTTTTTAGAATAGCTCGGAATATTGACTTTACTGTCCCTGATGGTAAGCACGGTACAATCCAAATACAACGGCGACCACCGAGAGATTGAAATCCATCGGCAGTCGTCGCTGTCAAATGCCTGTATAAATATCTCTTCACGTTACGGTTGAAGGACCCGATGTCATAAGAAGGAGAGAACACAATGGCCGGGATATGGTTCAACAGTTTCACGCTACGACAAAGATAAGACCCCTTTTCAAAGCAAGCCCCGGAGTTAATCACCACATCAGCCCACGACGACATATTGACAATTTCAAACGCCTAAAAATCAACAATTCAACATTTTTCACACATAAAGTGTTTTACGAGAACATTTCTCAAGCGATCAGATTTCCTTACGATGTTTGCCTTCACCGTTAGCCGATAATATTAATAATTTAAACGACAAATTTCTCAAGCGAACAGATTTCTTTACGATGTTTTCCTTCACCGTCAGCTGATAATATTAACAATTGATAATATTAACAATTGATACCTATAAATATACGCTAATTCTGAAAATATCATTGATACATGCCGGGCTACAAACCTAAAGACATCGAGCCAATATTCCGCCGGTCTAAACCATCTGACTACCACGACTTTTTAACTGACCGTTACCTACCTTTAATTCATCGGTTCCTAAACTATAAATGACAAAGGTACATACATGATATATCTAGGTAGCTTTTGTGTTCATTATAGTAAACCTTCGGCGGATGATACCGTCGGCTGTGTGAAATCGGTTTAGATGAAATCTGCCAATAGCAGATTTGTTCGCATTACGTTAGGATATTTTCACTGCGTCGTATATTCATTGAGGTTAAAAGTCGAGATAATTGCAAGGCTGCGTCGGAAATGCTATTAATTTATTAAATATTGCACCATAACTAAGATCCTTGTAGAAAATGATAGTGCTGGGTACCTTGTTGAGTTGGAGGAGACGACAATTCTATCCGACTGGATTGCGACCACCATAAACCAGGTATAATACCCACCATAGTTAGATGCTTAGACCTGTAGCGTTCCAGAATTAACCAGTGTATGAATTCAGTAATAAAGTGGGGTAGTAGAGATCTGGATTTAACTGGCACATGGTAAAAACCCCCTCAAAATGACTCTGTTTTGGTTTGTCGCATTTCAGGATGAGCCAGCATATATCCATCTGTCGAGAGGCTTATAGGCCGGCATGGCAGTAATAACTGGCGATGAATTTTCGATCACTCGGCAGTAGCCGTTGTTTTTGTATCGTACATTATCATCATTATGCCGTGCTAATATAACAAAAATCAGATTAGAACTTCGATTTATAAGTTAAGAAGAAGACATAGTATAATGGTGTTATATTCCTAAGGTAATATTTTAGTATGAAACATGTTGGTAAGTTCAATTATTGAAATTATCAAACTATTGATTCATGTATTAAGGATTTTACTGTGGAATTACCAGAACACAAAAAAATAGTGTGTTATATTAAAAATAGGGTGTAAGCTGAGAACTTAAATAAACATTAAATGCATTTTATATTTAATTGTAAAGTTAACTAAATATGGAAACTTACATAATGTGGAATATTCTTTTAAATCAAACATACTGATAAGATGATGGAATGCAGTTGCGTAGGCTGGATTTCAGCCGTTCAGGGCGAAGACTACATTTGTCAATTTGCTATACCCTTATTTAGTATATTTCAATCCAAATAGGTATAAAATTTAAGGAACATAAGAAAGAGTCAATCGTGTGTGTGTTTTACTCGTATTATACACACATTTATTACAAAAGGTCTTAAATGTGAAAAGAAAACATACTACAAAAACATAAAATGAAATTCAAATTTGCACTTAAGATTACAAGATATTATTAATATTTATTGTAGCATTTTGCCGTCCCCAAGAACTGCCTCCCATGGTGAACCACCCCCTCGCTACGCTAAAACACTAATGGAATGGATAAATTCACGTTTTTAGTTCTTGTAAACGAATGATATATTCCGAATTAAAATAAGGGCGAAGTTAAATTCAATACAAACATAAATTTTAATTATAAATGAAAATTAGCACGCGTTGTAGTTGCAAATTTATTTTATAAGAATATTCAAGCGATATTCAGCGCACTGAACTTCGAACCATTATCTAGGACCGCTATTGATAACTATCGCCATTGTGTCGAACTCGGTTTGAACATGGCAATATCGATTGTTAGCCATTCCGTGTGGATTGGTTGCTGGAAATTTTAAACTTTATATATTGTCTGTGTTTATATATTACCTTTATAATCATGTACATCACTTAATATTTGTACCGTATTAGACGCACAACGTATTTTTTTAGCGGCTTTATCTGCTTGCTGAAAATACGTTTTATTTTCTAGAACTACCAATCATGATCATAATACGAAAGTCTGTACTTCGTGTAAGTCAATCTCGCCCCATCTTGGCTTACTATCAATAGTAACTACCCTCTATATTCGTGTCTACCGTGAATATACGTAAATCTATTATTTTGTTTGTTTTGTTTCTCTATGTAGAGGATTTATTTTTATGCTATGAGAATATGTTATCTTGAAAACTTTACGTGTTTCAGAAATATTATAATATTTGGGAATTTAAGACAATAGATTTTATTTACAAAGCAAAAACAGAAATGGTCTCCTAAAAAGTACATGTTCATGACATTTTTAAAGCTGGCAATAGCGAGACCACAGAAAGCGATACAAGAAAATAAATTGATTGTATCTCTTGTTAGAAATTATAAATTTTAGAAATGTTTTTTTTTTTACCGAGAATTAAATCTGTATTTCAAGTTTGCTATTTCAAACAGATTGGCGTAAGAAAGAAATAAAATTGCCGGCTTTTTGTGTAACTAACACGAACGCAGTTCGGCTCTTGTTTTAGTTTACGCAAGAGACTCAGTCCAACCTTTTTAATATTCTTCCTGGTAGCTGAAAACCTTGTGGCGCAAAGGGGTTTGTTACAAACTACTTTGTTAATTGTCTGAATTCTTACTCTATTGACTTTATGTAGAGGCAAGTAAATTTCACATGCAAACCTTTTCATTCTATACCATAAATATTTATAACTAATAAATTAACTATTGTTTAGTAAACATTTTAGACACTCGCTTTATCTAGTTGAAAGTAATAACTTAATATTAAGATGTAGTATCAAAGTCCCAATCAAACCAAAGTCCACAACCAAACCTTTGAGAAACAAAGTCGCAGACATAGCCCGAAGAATAGCTAGACTTAAGTAGCAGTGGGTGGGCCACGTAGCTCTTAGAACGGATGACCGATGGGGCCCAAGAGTTTCGAGTGGCCCCACGTACTAGAAGACGCAGCATGGGCAGACCCGCCACAAGGTGGACCGACAACCTGGTAAAGGTTGCGGGCCGCTGGATGCGGGCAGCACAGGACCGGTCGTTCTGGCGAACTTTGGGGAGGCCTAAGTCCAGCAGCGGACGTCTTTCGGCTGAAATGATGATGATGATGAAGATCTAGTATATCTTTCTATCTAAATTAATTTCAAAAGCATTTCGTTACTATATACCAATAACTTAAGACGATAATTACCAGATGTGTCGAATTACATTTATCTGTTTTTAACATATTTGAGTGGTAGAACCTATGAAAGGTTTTTCTTCGGAAGCACCGCCGTCACAAGTGCTTGCTCTGCTCTGTCCCTGTCCGAAGGGTGTGGTAGACAAAATGCACTGATACACGAGTCGTTGTGAGAGACTGCGGCTCTTTTGATGTTGGTTGTACATAGCTATATGCTACAGACTGCATAACATCAAGTGGAATGCATGCCTATTTGCTAATTTGAAACATAAAAAGACATGATCTAAATTAGATTAATATCTAATTATTATAATTATTTTATTTTATATTCATAAGTAATTATTTATCAAAAGCTTATTTATTTCTTACTACCATACAATAGTGTTACTCAGACTAAAGAATACAATATTATTAGTAAATTTAGCCTATATTAGTAAGGACACAAAGTACACTTTACAAACGCAAATGCAACATTAAGCAAAACCAAATGTTTGCATAGGTGTACACGTTCAAAGCCTCTGCTCACGCCAGAGGCTTTCCCCAACCTCCCGGGCGCCACCAGCGCCCCGGTGGCAGCCGCCCCCGCGCCCCGCGCGCCTCCTCCGCCCATGCGAGCCCCTCAGGCAGCATGGGGCCCCAGGCCCCGCCCGCAACCTCCCAAGGCTCAGGCCTCCCCGCTATGTAGTCAACGCTTTGGCCTCGACTATATGGCCATGCTTCTTCTCGAGCAGGACTACCAAGAAGTGCTAGCGTACAATCAGTGCGGCACTGAGTACGGCATGATTGAAGCGATCAAACGCTTTCCCCAGCTGACAGCCACGCTCCAGCGTGTGTCCCGTGCTGCAGCTTTAAACACACCAACTAGAAATGGCTCGCATTAGACCTAGGAGCCTCAACATCTCTTTTTTTAACGCGCGAAACCTCCTTCCACAACGGGACTTAGTATCCACCTTTCTTAGGGAACGGGAGATAGACGTGTTTCTAGTACAAGAAACACTTCTAAAACCCAGTAGGCGCGACCCTAAGATAGCAAATTACAATATAGTCAGAAATGACCGTGCCACCCTAGGAGGCGGCACGCTCATCTACTACAAGCGTTCCCTCTATTGCATGCCAATAGACCCTCCCGCACTTACCAATATGGAAGTGTCCGTCTGTAGAATAGGCATGACTGGCCATCCGTCAATCACGCTTGTCTCTGCATATCTCTCTCCGAATAAAAGACTCCTTCAGTCCGATCTGGAGGCGCTATTTTCACTCGATCAATCAGTCATAATTGCAGGCGACCTCAATAGCGGTCACACCCTTTTCAACAACCCGCGCAACACCCGTAACGGGGTTATACTCGAACAACTATGCGACGTGCTCGGCTTTGACGTCATAGCACCGCTAGAGCCCACGCACTTTCAGGACAATTGTCAACCGACAGTACTTGACATAGCCCTCCTCAAAGGTGTCTCACTTCGGTCACGACTTATAGAAGTCGTACACGAACTAGACTCCGACCACCGCCCGGTTATCTTACAACTCGGGCAACCGTTCGACCCCAGTCCGCCAAAAGTCAAAGTAGTTGACTACGCGATCCTAAATCGCTACCTATCCGATAACGCGACTCCGTCCAGCCTAGCTAGGATCCCCGACGTATTAGAGTCAACAGCAGACGCCGACTTAGCCATCGATTCCCTGGTCGACTACCTCCAAACCGGTGTAAGGGAGGCCTCGAGAGAGGTGCAAGCGGCGAACGAACGCCGTTTTATACTCCCCCCCGGCTTACGAGCGTTAATCACGGAAAAGAACGCCGCGACACGTGCACATGATTCTTATCCGACGAGGGATAACACCCGTAGGTTACGACAACTTCAGAGAGAGGTTAGAACTCGCATCGGAGAGTACAGAGGTCACCGGTGGGATAACCTCTTAGAGGGTCTCAAGCCGTCCCATCTGGCTTACTGGAACCTGGCCCGCTCTCTGAAGTTAGAAGCTTCCGCCCAGATGCCGCCCCTCGAAAGGGGCCCCGATCTCCCACTCGCGTTCGATAGCGACGATAAGGCAGAATGCCTTGCCGCAAGCTTGGAGAGCCAGTGCTCCCCAAACTGCGACAACGTAGACACTGCCCACATCGAAACTATCGAGACCGCCGTTCAGGAACTAACGTCGATTCCCCCCGCGGAAACGTTAACCCCAGTCACGCATGACGAGATTTGTTCTGTTATTAAAGGCCTTAAGCCTAGAAAGTCCCCCGGCCCCGACGGTATCAGGAATGAAGTACTTAAACTTCTTCCCGATTACCTCATAGCTCTTTTGGTCTGCATCTTCAATGTAAACATAGACCAATGCTATTTTCCAGCAATCTGGAAAAACGCTATAGTTATAGGTATTCGCAAGCCCTGCAATAAAGCTTCGCTTCTCGATAGCTATCGCCCGATCAGTCTCCTAAACACCCTAGGGAAACTCTATGAGCGGATCCTTCTGAACCGTCTCAAGGTCGTTATAGACGACAAGAATTTATACCCGCCCGAACAATTCGGTTTTCGCGCCCGTCACTCGTGTACACATCAAGTGCACCGCCTCACGGAGCACATCACGAGTAACTTCGCCAAGAGCAATATCGCTCCCGCTCGCACGCTTGCGGTCTTTTTCGACGTAGCTAAGGCCTTCGATAAGGTCTGGCATGCCGGACTAGTCCACAAGCTACATCAATTAGAAGTCCCGGATAGGTTAGTTCATCTAGTTCACGATTTTCTACGCGACCGCACCTTCCACTACCGAGTGGAAGGAGTACTATCTACCGCCCACCCTATACTCTCAGGCGTCCCGCAAGGTTCCATTCTGGCGCCTTGCCTTTTCAATCTGTACGTCAGCGACCTCCCGAAACCCCCCGGGGTCGAGGTAGGGCCCTACGCTGACGACACAGTCATATATGCGTCAAACAGACACAGAAAAAATCTCGCCTGCGCAGTCCAACGTGCCGTAACCACTCTCGGGGAGTGGTTTCGAACGTGGCGAATAGCTATTAATCCGGTAAAGAGCGCCGCGATTATGTTCGAACCGCATACATGCAAACTACCACGCACGGTAGGACCCCTCTCATTATTCGGTACGAATATCCCTTGAGCCACCAAGACTAAATATCTGGGTGTCACCCTCGACTCGAAGCTTAACTTCAACGCACACGTTACTATAGTCAGGAATAGGGCCATCTGGATCCTTTCCCGCTTGCGACCCTTGCTCAGTTCGGTAAGCAAAATGTCCTTAAGACATAAGCTCACACTGTACAAGATGTGCGTCCGTCCGATCTTGACATATAGCTGCGCCGCGTTCGCACATATGTCCAAACATAACTTTGCCCGCATGCAAAGAGTCCAAAATCGGTTTCTCCGTCGCCTGCTTAACCCTCCAGCCTTCGTTAGGAACATGGACCTGCACAGGGACATGAGGCTTCCCTCGATAGAAGCCTATGTGAAATATCTCACCAGGAGATACTTCGATAGCGCTTCGAATCATCCCAACCCGCTCGTAAAATCCACCGCGAACTATGTCCCAGACAACTCGATCCCCGTTGCCAAACATTATAGACACCGTCCGCGAAATCTCTTTGTCGATCCCGATGACGACATCGAGAAAGCTAACAATTTCTACGCGTCCGCTCCCACAACATATGCGTGCTCGCGCCCACGCCCGCGAAACCATCGTTCCCTCCGCAGGGGACGTACGGTTAACTTCGCGCCCGCACACCCGCCACGACCACCCTCCTCTGCGGCAACTCAAGCCTAGGTCCGACCATTAGACCATTAGAGCTACTATACAAGCTGCCAAACCTAGTATATGAGGTCCAAAGGTAGCTGATATAGACGCATTGACAGTAGGCTTTGAATAGCGTAATTTTTACACTTGGTGTACAAGGAGCAAACATGCGAATCTGCTTATTACCACTCACAGCTAACGCACTGCGCTCTCTGTCTATGTCTTTGTTATCTATCATACTTTCCGTAACGTAGTGCCCAAGATATTTGGACTGTGAAAGTAAAGCGGTGCCGCTAGGGAATTAAATATCATATTGTTATGCGGGTAGGTAATGAAATGCCGTTATGTTTTCCCGTAACTAATTTACTCGTACTCATTGAAACAAAATTCAAACAAACATTCTAAACTGTGGACGTACTTACAGTATCTCCCTCTATGGTCTCCTCTTGCAGATTTCTTTCTTTTTATCGCTTGTTGTTTCCACTTCGTTGTCAAAAACAAAACAGTCCTGAACACGGTTCGTTTATATATCAAAGTAAAAGAAGGGTCGTAATCACTAGTGTCTTATTTCTACAAACGTCTGAAACTTTACGGCATTGTTTAGAAGAGAAGTGTTCTATTAATAAACTATAGTTTAACGAATCACGCAATCGAAGCGATAAGTTTGGAATGTGTGAGTGAACTATTGTGTTTTAGTACCAACGAATATATTCTCGATGTTTCGAGTACATTCTAGACGATTCCAGACATTTCGAGAATAGTGAACTTTTTTAATGTCGTTACTCAGATCGTTACAATATACTGATTCTTATTACATTATATTTAAGGCCAAATAAATTAACTTAAACTTCACATATTTGCAGTAATTTCCTGAGACTACCGAACGAAGGACCTAAAAAAACCATGTCGTCAGCATAACTTATTAACATATACTCCATCGATATAGTAACCGACATGTATGCTCCCAAGTTTCGCGATTAACTCGTTCACATACAGATTAAATAAACCAGGTGATGTTAGACCACCATGTCTTACACAATTTAAGCTTATAAATATACTTCAGAAAGAGTCTTAGTTTCACATATTTGATCGTAAACATTTTCAATTCTCGGTTCACCATCTAATGTCCATATTCCATAGTATAACCCGCCCTATTATAACTTTTTTTCGCCAAACAATTTCACTTTCACAACTCAAGACAGCAGCCTCACTTATTTTATAGTCTAGTGACAATATTATATATATTATCCAAAATAATTTCATGTTCAACATTAGTACAGAATGCATTAAAACATTTATATATTTCTCAGGCAAGTGGATATCATTAAAATCTGAAAATATATATATACATTGTAGAATTCGCTTGCTTCCTTATAAAATTGTTCGGCAATAATAGAAAAAATGTTGAACATAATAGTAAAAATAATGACACTGTATTAAAAATTAACTTCTTATTAATTGCAATATTTAGTGTAATTGTAATTGGCGTGTCTAATAAAAATAAAATAATAATAATCAATTCACACTTTGCTCCAAGAAGGACTCATTTACATGAGATTCCCATGCGACCTTTGTCACGCATTAAGGTCTAGGTGACCGTAAGACCTCTCTGGACGTGTTCCGTGTGTGAAACATCAAATATTTTATTCATGAAGACCTGAAAACTTCAAATGTATCATATGGATAAAATAAGATCATTTCTGTATAAGATAAAGGTTATGAAATTTTTCTTACCATATGTAAATTTTAGAACGAATTACACATCCAATTTTACATATGTCCTAAAACCATTATAATCCTTTTTTTTCAAATTTCTTTGCCATATCTATATTAATAAGTTAGGTATGCCAGTTCATGTTATTATTACAAAATTCATATAATTATGTATAAATATGTCACAAATATGACATAAGATTTAACTCAAAAACGGCTTGACCGAGAATGAATAAATTCATAACACAGGAAGCACATAGCATTCCTCAATTGATAGACTGTAAGATCAATGTGTGTCAATAAAACTTTTAGAAATCATAAAATATGAGTAAAAATAAAAATGGCAGATAAATAAATTAATGCGTAATATACGCTTACTTACGGAGCTGCGGGTGTAGTTAGTTTTATATGTACGTAAAGAATATATTTATGTATTTAGTAGAAGTTGAAACTTAAGGTTAGAAATAATATATTGTGAGGCACACAGTGCAAGATAGATACTTAATAATAAACAGACGCTCAAATTTGTTTGGCTTCCGTTGAGCCTGATACGAAATTTCTTCTTACAAACGATCTGGAGCGTCTACGATGAAAACCTTCTAATATTCTCTCCACATTTTAATTAAATTAACACTCCGTTTTCGTAGAAAGATAAATAATGTTTCAAATATCCATTTTGGAACAACAAACAAAGTGAATTACCGAAAGGATCGTAAGCATTCAATGTAATTGCGGAACTCGTTTGACAATAAATCATTCGGGCTATTTCAATTTGTAAATCAAAATTAGTGATATTGAAAATAGATTATCAATAATCGGAAGTAATCGATACTGGAAAATATAATCTATCACGTAATCGAATACGATAAATAATCGAAAAGGAGAAGGTATTTCTAGCTATGATTGTCACAAGTTGAAGTACGATAAATAGGTACATTTTTGGAAGAGATTTCAACACGAGTGCCAACTGCGGCTCCCAAGCTCTTCAGAAGAGTTAGTGTCTTGATGTCAGACGCTAACCGGCTGTAAAACTAACAGCTAATAATTTATGTTCCTCACACGAATGAAAATAGATAGGTCGATAAAACTACAGCGTACCCCGTAAGCAACGCAAATGTGGATAAGGAGACCATTGAGAATACTAGGACGTATATCCGAATAAAGCCACGTACAAACCTTATGTGATCTCCGTATTCAGTAAAACAGTATTTCTCCCAATTTGTATGACTCGAAATGATGGACAATGAAGAATACGCATGGACAAAAACTCCATACCAACGAAATAAAGATCCTTAAATGGGATGAGGATAGGCTTGATAAAATTCCTAATGAATTACAAGGCAGCTTAACAGATAAAAACACTGAAAACTGCCTTAGATGGTATGGACATGCCAGAAGTCGTAACGACAATCATGTACTATGTGTATTTGTATTTGTACTAAAGCGCGCTGAACTTACCGGAATAAAAAAGAGGTAGAGGCTGCCACACCATTGACCTGTTGGTCAAGTATAAAAAAGTCCTCGAAGAGCCTTATTGCCAAAACAGATAACCCAAGATAGACTAACTTGGTTTAGAAATGTGAGAGGTCCCGACCCCGTATAACGGAATCATGGACGGAAGAAGATTTTGAGCAACATTAACAAAATAATTGATTAAATAAGAAAATATTAATCGATTAAAATAATCGATTATCAACATAATTAAATAAAAATAACATTAAACAAGTTCACATTGTACTTTTTTCTATAGTAACAATTTTCTGACTAACAGTTGATTGAAGCGATAATGACTCACTGGTAGCCTGTTCAGACCGCGTCGATCGACGTAGCTTCAAATTCTGCAATGAATCTGAGTTATCAGTGAAGGAAAATATCGTGATAGCATCGTGCTAGGGCATTTTCTAAGGCAACCCATATATAGATGTGTCGTAACAACTGCACTTCAGAGTCAGTCTCTCTAGGCTTAGTACAGGCCTTAAGCCACATCGCCACTTAACATCAGGTGAAATTTGTGGTCAAACGGTAAAACTTAATAATAAACAAAAAGTAATCTTAAAATCAACCATAAAAATTAATAATATATATAACAAAATATCACAACCCCATAACGTCGTTTTCGGGTAATTTTCAATTGCCTTGGGCTTACTACCATCGTCAAATATATGTGTGTTCTTGTAATGGTATTCATCACTTAATACTTCGTTCCTTATCATCAATTTAGAATTATGAAGTTTATAATTTGATTAAACTCATTACAGATTAAACTTGAAAAGAAATAATAATGTAGTAAGGCTAATGGATTAAGTAAAAGAAGACATCATTAATCTATGTCCAGTTCGAAAATCTTAATATAAATCAATATTTCTTTTTGACTGGTTGAAACAGAACACGACGTATGTTTTTGTTAATAAAAATAATAAAACAATTTGATAGCATGTCAAGCAGGTTTTACTGTAAAAAGGTATAATCATTCATGATTCGGGATCATTACATCAATGATTGTGATGTATAGAAATGACTCCTTCGCCGTACATCAATTAAATATAATTAATAAAGAGAGCATTCTCTCTACTTGGGCCTATCCGACTGGTGAAATACCTACAGAAGATGGCATCCAAAATAACCTTGTTGTGTGTTCCTTCGGTGAGGAAGGTTTCCAGAACTCATTGGGAAAGGAAAGTTCAAAGTCGCCAACACGGTAGTGATACGTATGATATTAGAAGAGTCCATAGGCTAAGGTAGCCGCTTACTATCAGGCGGACGCCGTACGCTTGTTTGCCACATTAGTTGTATTATGTGTAAAAGAATGGTTAATAATATATATATATTTATATATATATATATATATATATATACATTCTTTAGTTATATTAATTCTTCCCCATGACATGCCAGTTCCACGCCAACTCCTCAACTTATCTGTCTTTGATGCTAAATTATATACTATGCCATTTCTCAAAACAATGATTTCAAATATTTTAACATCTAAAATTTTAACATACGCTATAATTATTATTACGACCCAAAACGATTTCATTTCTATCTTAAATTCGTGATTACATTCAAGCGAAGATATTACACTCGTGCGTTGTAAACGTTATAGCGACTGTATACACATAATTTTCCTGTGTAAATTACAATATTTACTCAACAATCCTAATGGAAGTAGTTAATGCATATTCATAATATGAAACATGTCGCTAAATTTTGGTATTAATCTATTCTCTTTTATAAAATTCATATACGTGTATATGACTTTATATGATGCTTCAATTAAGCTAAGTATATATAATAAACATTTAGTTTGAATACATTATTAAAAAATAGGAATATGTAAATTACAAGGAAGATGTAGGCGTATTGAATAATATATAACTATAGTAGTTAAAAACTATTTAATTTGCAGCAATGACGGCTAATTGATAAGACAACTATGTGCTTGAAATATAGTGAACAGTGTTGGAGCCAAGGTAATGTTAAAAAAAAACGAAAATATTTTATTCAATATAGGTCCTAAGGTACATATGATAGTCAAAACTCTACCACTGCATAAGAAAACATACCAGTTAGTCATCGAGAAAAGCTGGCAAGAAACAACCGGATTTATCAGTATTTTTATTAGTGAATTTCGATTACTATATAAATATCGCAAACCGTATTTACCGATTTCAAAAAAGGAGCAGGTTCTCAATTCGAATATGTATTGTTTATGGATGATTCTTTTTTCTGGAGAAGAGGCTACCTCAAAGTTGGTTCCATTTTAATTTAATTGGCATTGGACTTTCAACTTTGAAGATACACCAGGGAATTCCTCAAAATAATTGAAATTGGTTTTCTTTTCTTACAGTTTTAGTTGATGTAAAGAGAAGACTTTCATTCATTTCGCGTACCTATTTATGACGTATCACGCATTAGATTTTTTTTTATCAATCTGTATATCGCCAAGTAGACATAATTATCTTTGAAGACATCATTACTAGGTATAACGCTTTTGTTTAATTGTAGTGAAACCCTTTCTTTAGATAAATTTTATAAAATGCTTTATAAGTTTAGTGTTTAATCATAATCTTACTTCATGCCAAGTAAGTATTGTCTAAGATGGCAGTTTAAAGAAGCCAGCTCTGAAATGCTGCTGCTGGAATACACCTTTAGTTGCTTGGTGACAGATTTTCAATTAGAAGGCGGTAGCTAAGTAAATGTAGGAAAAACCTTGTATGGACCTTCTTGTCGTTATTGTACTGAATTGAATCGTTATTTGTACTGCCTTGTAAAATGTAGGAAACCTTGCTATGGTTTTATCACAATGCTTTCCTACACTGAAAGCTCAGGTTTGTTGTAGTGATTCGAAAATACGTTGATCGACGCAATGTCCAAACACAATAACGCTGAGTCAACACCGCTTAATGCTCTTTAAGGCATGCTGGCAGTATTCTGGAAAATGTCTCTTTGATACCAAGTTGAGTACTCTACTTGATACAAACGATACTGACAATCTAACAAATTAAATATTCCTAGTTTTATATGCTTACATTTTTTGTTAGTAAGTATTTAACAAAAGAGAAGAAAATGTCTAAATACAAAATAGTAAACTTATATGAAATAATGGTTAAGTGAGATATGAAAATTATAATTTGTTAAGCTGTGAGCACAGGCGGTAAGCTGCTTACACGCAAATTACCTGTGAAGATCGTCATTAGCGTTATACTAATATATATTTTATGTTATTATTTAAAGATCTCATTTTGCGTGTTAGATTGTTGCTTCTTGTTTCATATAATTGGTTGTTTTTATTCCAAACATACTCAATTATCAATTTATTAGGTATTTCTAATGTACAAACATTGATTTGTATAAATTTAATTCGATATTTATAAGTATATTCAAGTACAGTTATTTTATGAATTCATTTAGGTATATTGTAAACATACTCAGTTATTGTCAATCTAAATGTTAATTTGTCATTTTAAACAAAGTCATGTATTTTTTAGGTAAACTGTGATTTTAATAGACGTACTGATAAATCTTCATTTAAATAGTTTATCAGTTGAGTAGTGGGAATTTTATATACAAGACATTGTCTCAACAGATTATGTCTATCTTCGAGGACGGATGTCTCGCTACACTGGAGGCTGCATAAATAAGAGATATATGTATATACTATATATATATATATATATATATGACTACTATGTTCCCAAGCTAAGTATTTTTATTGTTTTGTTACTGTAAAGAGATTTGGTTTAAACCAGCAACCTTAGAGTTTTTGCTGATTCTTCTCTAAAAGACAGCGCCTTCCGAATCGGCGTTTTAACCCATTATAATATAACATTAAATCTTTATCTAACGCGTTCCATATTTTCGCATTTTTTCTTATAACTTACTTATATTATGTAGATGATTTATAATTGATTTCAATATAAATGTCTTTGAAGTGAAACTTCTTATGCGACTTCCAAGCGTTAAACGTTAAATGTTAAACGTTTAACGCACATTATCGGTCTCTCCTCTTTGTGTGAGCCAGAGCGAGAGAGTAAATGTCGGTGTGTATGTGTATTGCACTCTGTTTAAATGAAATAGAAAAGTTCTTTTAAAATGAAGTTTCACTTCTATCGTTTGTGAATCGCACACACACCTTTTTTTCAGTTTTGAATCTTGTAAATTAAATGTTCAACATTTTTTTTGTTTACATTGTTTCAATAAAATAATATAAATACATTTTCAAGATGAAATTAAAAAGATTTAAAACTGTGAAGTTGATATTCGTGTGACTAAAGTATAACGAACTGCTTATACGATTGGTAAAGGTCTTAAATGCAGAAAATGGTGGTTATTATCAAAGTCGGTAAATACTTTATTCGATTTAGTTCGTGATATCTCATGTTGTATATTGTTCAAACTGCCCGCTTTTGTAATATGAATATGGTATCTACCTTAGCTGCTGAACCCCACAGCAAAATACCGTAAGATAATATGCAATGGAAGTAAGCGAAGAAGACTAACCTAGCAGTGACAATATCTGTTAACTGTCGAATCTTATATACTGAAGGAGCAGCAGAAATTAGCCTTCCCGCCAAAGTTTAAATGTGCGGACTCCACTGTAAATTTGAATAGAGTTCTTTTGGTGATGAGAATGTTCTAAATGACTATTTATACTTAATTTTTTGCTTTCTTAATTCTGATTACATAATAACATGAGATAAATATAAATACCACACAAGTGCTATTTATTTTCTCGCAGTCAATCTAAAACTAGGCGACAATCACTAACTGTGAAACAAAGGATACATGGAAATTTCAGTCATTCATTCAACACAATCGATATCTAATTACGATTTCTACACGCGAACCGGGTACCGACTAGTCGTTATTTCAGTTTGAGAAGGTGGAACAGAATACCTGTTAGAGATAATGAGTGTCGCGCACTACACTTTATTTGATTCAAAGACACATTGAAAATTTATCTGTTGTTCGTTTGCCGAATTCCTAACTCAGCGTTGTGATTGGTTACTGGATTATACGTGAATTCTTTTCTTCTTACAGTAACACTGCAAAGTGACTACTGTGGCGTATGGTAATCATAGAGCAATCTAAAAACTCCAGCGTGATCGGTAATCGTCAGTCTTCGCTATCATGTCGACCAGCAAGCCCTTCAGCTGATACGCTGGCTGATGCCAAAATGCGACAAATCAAAAGACAGTCATTGTGACTGGTTTATCAACATGTGCATGGTTGTCGTAATCCAGTCAGGTACAGATGCCTAGAACCTCGCCTCTTGTTGTTTGAGACTTAAAAGGGAATAAATCTTAATATCTTTGTGATTTAATACGCAGTGCATCAATATAATGTATTACGACTCTATTCCCCAAATTATATGAAAGAAGTTCAGTGCTTCGTCTTCTAGTGTCTCTTCAACTACTCGAATTTGTCAGTCAGCTTCTTGTACCATATCTACCATAGATATATATATATATATGTCTAAACGATGTAGTGAAACTAAAATACATTAGTATATACAGACCTATTCGGAACATGCAATCTGCAATAAATAAATTATTATCTTATAAAGTTGTTACTGTTGATACATAAGTCGTTAATATTTAAACACGCTTATGGACACCATTCAGAGACAAAATATAGCAAAAATAAATTGTATGTACTTTTTTACACACGTAAGAATCTGAGTATAGACAACTTTAAAAAAATTGTTTTAAACACTTTATAATACTCGTATAATATTTATTCATTATTACATATTTAAAAGTAATAAGAAAATATTATTTAAACTAAATAACTAACATCGCAAAAATGCAGCGTAACGTTCAATAAATAAAACTAAGGTTAAAGGTTATTTATTATATGCAAAGTTCACTTTATTAGAATTCCAGTTATGAAATTTCTGCGAATATATGTAATTTTAAAAACCACTATTTGAACGCTTAATAATAATTTTAGTGATCACAAGATTGCACTAAACTGTACATAAAATGTTCATTGAACGATGACGTCACATTTTCTTACGGCGTTTCTAATCACGTGACTCACAGGCGTGACATACAATTGTATTGTTTTTGGCTTTTTATCAATAGACTAATATTATAAAATAATTAACCTTAATTTTTAAACATACTGTCAATTGTCTTAACAACTTGATGATTAAATAAAAATCTATAAATATAATAATACTGAAGTGTCTGTTTTGTTTGTAATGTCAAAATAACGGGTTTTTACTAAATGCATATGGAAGTATACACGATACATACTACACAAAAACCCATTTCAATCTTTTTTGTCTGTCTTTCTATTTGTTTTTCTTTTTTTTTATCATTGTAGGCTTGGCGAGTTGGCCACAATCTCACCTGATGTTAAGTGACGATGTGGTCCAAAATGATAACACGCTAAACCTATATAAACCTAATGGAAGACTGGCTCTCAAGTGCAGCTGCCCGAACACACCTCTATTGGTGCTTGGCTACAGATTTTCAACTTGAGGGTGGTAGCTAGACAGGCGAGCATTAGAAAATGCCCTACCACCATACTATGGTTTTCTCACGATGTTTTCCTTCACCGAAAGCTCAGGCTCATTGCAGGGATTCGAACTCACGTAAATCGACGCGAAGTTGTACACCACTGAGCCATCATCGCTTCCGGGTAATCTTCGAAACGGACCGATTTTAACAGGACTTTCACTGGCAGATAGCTTATTTTATAAGGCATAAGTTAGAACACTTTATTTTTTTTTTAATAATTAGAGTTCCGTACAAAATTTAAAAAAATCTTTTTCAGTAGTCTACGCGAGCACAGCTAGCCTTTATATACATCTACTAAACACCGAAAAAAGTATAACTTCAAAATCCTATAATATTAAGGTATACAACTTGAGACACAATAAACACCTTAATATCTACATTATAAATATCGTATATACCTTAATAGCGTAATCATCAGAAAACCACGGAAATTCTTATTCTTCAAATTCGTTTAATTCTAAAAATGAACGAACCGTGTTAATTTTGCAGCGGATCTAACAAAGCAAGTAATCAGATTATGTTCATGAATTTTTAATATGCATTCATTTACACCACTCTCCATGATGGTTATCCTAGCAACTATAAATTTTATTTAAATCTTATTAATTAAATTGATGCATTTAATTTAAATTTCGTTAAATAATGCTAATATGTGACAAGCCTCGTGGCGCAGTGGGAGTTCGCTACAATTAAACCGAGTGGTCGTGTCGTGGTGCTGATCAGCTGATTCTTAGTTGTGTGTATGGGTGTTACATATCTATATATGTATGTATATAACCTATTTAGTTACCAAAATATAATACAAGCTTTGCTTAGTTTGGAATTAAATGGTCGTATGAGCAATTGTGTCCTCATATTTATATTGATTATAATTTATTTTATTCCACGTTAATAACACTATAGATAAAGCTTTTACATGCAAAGGATACACAGAACATAAATACATAAATCCGAAAGTGTATAAAGTTCTAATCTACTAATTTCTGAATCCTACAGAGTTTTGAACTTACGGCGTCAACGCTGAAGACAAATTTATCGTAGTTGCGCGTGCAAAATCCGTATTGTAAATATTATACTTTCCAGAAGTTAGAAGATTTTTATAAACCGGTTTTTCAGAGTGGAACAAATAAACGCTCTTACCAATTGACCATCTAGTAGACTAAATGAGAAAATAGCAATTAAATCAAAGTTCAACATTGTTTGTAACATATATATATATTTAGTATAAAGCAATGAACGTGTGTACCGAGTGACGAGAGACTGTCACACCAGCTTTGATAATCGGCAGAGCGGAATGACAGCGAATCGTTTTTCGCAAACAATGCTAAGGTACTCGTAAACGTTTTGTTAAATTTTCACTGTTTACAGTATGTAAAATATATGCTATATAAAAGTCGCAATTAGCAAACAATATTTATCATAAAAGTATGACCTAAGTTCAGAATATTTACTGTGTTAAAGACACAAGAAAAACAGAACAGACGTAAACATTCAAACATTAATAATAAAGTTAGCCCACAAAGTTTGACTTCAACTATTACTCAGACTTGAGTCACTGTAATCGACAAGCAGAGTTACTACTGCAATAAACAGACCATCTATACATATTATAAAGCTCAACGTCTCTCTGTCTGTCTGTCCGTTTATATTATTTTCACGCGAAAACCACTTCTACTATTTACATAGTTTTTTCTTTACTTCATAGCTATGTTATCTGGCTAGGTTTTAATATATATTTTGTTAGATAAAGTAATAGCAGTGATGATAATGGTGAATCAATTTGGAAAAAATATGCTTTTGGGACTTAAGCTGAGTAAAAGTAAAAAAGTATAAGAGATATATCAAAATAAGGTTCTACATAATTGTAGATCTTAAAAAGACCTACAAAAAAGTCAGCGATAGCATATGCCAATCTTCTAAGGACAATAATCATTTACGTCTTTAAAAAACTCTGCAGGCGATCGCCGTGTTTGGGAGCGAGGGCAGTACGATTCGCGTGTCTATTCGACCCACAGATTTCTGTAGTCCACGCGAGCGGAGCCGCGCGCACAGTAATATAAATATATACTTTCATAACTGTGTTTTCTTCGAAATATGGCATATTTTTATACGATTAAAACCACTGTAAAAATTTAAAATTTTTGTGCAGTGGTTAAACGACAATTGTTTCAGACTGGCTCGCCACCACCAAACACCAGGTGTAACACATCCCTAGTGGCAAGCTTAAGCGTGGTGCGTTCCGGTATCAGCTAGTGTATATCCAGTAATCAAGGATCTAGTATCCAGTATCTGTACCTGATTGGATCGCGATCACCATGGAAATAGCGATTCTGAGATTAGCTAGTGTATATCCAGCTGTTGAAGGGGCTTGCAAACCGACATGACAGTGGCTTTTTTGTTTTTTTTTTTCAATCTGACTATATTTTTAGCCTTAGGGGCCCTGGAGCCTTACGGCTTCACCAGGCTTGGGGGCGAGCGCTAAAGGCACTCAGCCGCTTAAGCAAGGTTACAAGTTCTAAGAGTGCTAAAGTGGTCGAACCTCGGCTTGGACTGTTGCCGCGTATGCAATGAAGTTGCGATCTGACTTATTCCTATTCGCAATTCGACCTAAACTAACTATACATATATAATTGTTTCTTCTCCCTAGGAGGAGGGAAGAATCATGTGTGTATGTTTTTAGTAATCTGTTTGTTTTGGTCAAAACTAACTAGCCAAAAAAAAAAAGAAAAGAAAGGTCTCTTACAGAACCTATGTACCTGAGTGGTGTGCATGTATGTAGGGGTGCATTGTAATGGTTGTATGTTGGTAGCTAATGAATGTAGTGTCACTGTATCGCGCGAGCAGCTGCTTGGCTCAAGGGCTCCTTGCCGAATGATCGCACCTAGGCTTGAGTTGCAACAGGAGAGGGTGGACGGGAGCGAAATTAATCGGCCGTCCCCTGCATGATAGTGGCAATGGATGCCGATCATCCGATGGTGACTGTTGTTTTTCGTTTGTATTGTTCTTATCTAACTTAAAACTAATTAACTTAAAAAATTGTTAGTAGAAAGAAGCCAATCAACATACGAACTTATTTTCAAGTACTTTACTAATATATCAAGTACTTGTTAATTGTATGCACTATATATTGAACCTAAAGTTCTTTCTGGAATTATGCTTATTATATTTTCTAGATTCTTATTTACATAAGTATAAACAGTCAGAGTTCTATTGCTCTCGCGCTCTTTTTAGTCGTTCGGTTACAACCTGTTCTTCGAAGGTGCCGACAAAATGATAATTATTCTACAAAAATGTAGCATATGAAATAAAATACATCTCACTAATCCGGCACCCTCCGCCCACGCCTCCCTTTCCCCTCTATACCTGTGCGCTTTGGTCGCTGCGTCATCGACTAGCAGTCTAACCTCAAAACTTATCACGTGTACGTGCTAACGTATTGTTTCTTTCAAGTGAGACTAGTTTATAGTTAAAAATGTCAAATAAACGCAAACACAAAACACTAGATTTAAATAATAAAATGGAGATTTTAAAAAACCGATGACTTTTTCAGTATAACCCAGTAATCCGAACATTCCAATAATCCGGCACCCTCCGGTTTTTAATAGTGCCGGATTAGTGAGATTACACTGTATTATAAATAACACAGAAGTGTCCACTGCTATTCACAATTCTTGCTATTAAACAATGAATAGGAGTACAAAGGAAATGTTTCTGGTAGATGTTATATCTAAATGCTGTACGGATACTCTTAAAATACTCGTATATAGGTATTATGTCGAGACACTCTTTGAAAGCGTTGGCCTTTAATGCTTTTGCTATAAAATACACGAAATATTTACAACATAGTTGCATTTAGTTTATAGAAATGTTGTTTGTTTGAATTATTGAACAGTTTTTAAATGAACATATTGTTTTTTGTAAAGGATTATTATTGTAGCTTCATTTTATTTTTATTTCTACGAATAGGGTAATGACTTAATGAGTGTTTCCCTATATTAATAAATATTTGTGTTGTCGTTTAATTGGATATTTTGTCTCAAAGGGTAAAATATTTTATATAAACTGGATCCAAGCATAAAGAAGTTACTGTTTATATTTTAAAAGTGAAACTTTTATTATATCGCCTTAATTTTTTTCGTTTATCTATCGCATGTCGCATTACATTACATTGTCGCAAATAAAATTGAATTTTATGCCGTACAGTCAAGTATTATAATCGTAAATTCGGAACATCGCATGTAGCATTACATTACATTGTCGCAAATAAAATTGAATTTTATGCCGTACAGTCAAGGATTATAATCATATATTCGGAACATTGTATATTTTAATGTATGTTATTAAAGAATGTATGTCACATATCTTCCATAATTTGTAAAAAAAATTCTTGCATCGTAGTTTCATAAAATCACAAAATATTTTTAATAGAAAACAAAACTTATATGACTAATTGAATAGGAAGACAGTATTTAGATGATTTTATTAGCTTACAAGCGATTACGAACTTTGTAAAAATCCATAATAATGTGAAAACAACAACGATGATAAAAATATAAGACAAAATCGATATGAAGATGTCTCGAGGCGAGGCCAAACCAACCCCAGGGAGTTCAGAAATACCTCGAACGAAACATGCCTTGCCCGCCTCATATTTCCAGGAACACTAGTCCCGGGTGTCGGATTTTTAATTTTATGTTAATTTATTATACAACGCGTTGTCATTTTATCTATCCTAATATTTTAGACATACATTTTTTTTTCAAAAAGTAATTGTAATGGGTGAGAATCAAATTCCAAAAGGGAGTGTATAGTCTCTACAAGATTATTACAAATAATTCCTTAATAAATATTCTTAATGCTGTCGTTTTTGGAAAGTCTATATTAAGCAATTTATCGTTGATTACCAGATTGATTACTTTTTCTTGCCCTTTAATATATAGATTTCGTCCATTTCAACCGAAAGATGCCTATTGTTGGGCACAACCTTCTCTCAAAAATTGCTACGGCGACCAGCGCTACGATGCCCGCACCCAGCGGCTAAAATAAAATGAAATAATATATATAGTTATTAAGTAAAACTGCTGCTGTGATAAGAATATAATGAAAATTGAGAAATTTGATTTTGTTTTTGTTGTCAGATTTAATATTCGTTTTAATAAAATCTCTGATTGATCCAGAAATGCCGATTTCACACTGCTACCATAAATTATTCATTGTTTTAAGGATGCTCAGTAGAAATTGGATTATTAATCAAGATCTACGGTAAGGGTAAGGAAATATATGTAAATAAATCTGTTTCAAAGAAACAATATAAATTTTTAATCTTCTGTTACCGTTGAAAAATTTTAGGAAATAAATACATTTTTTCTCTACTATATTTTATTTATATATTAGTATTTATTATATTTCTTATTATGAAATAAATAACAATGAAACACTTATCTTTTATCTGCAGGCAATCATAACAAACGAATAAAGAGCAAAATGCAAATGTTAAAGTTTCTGTTACGCATCGTATGAATTTGTGATAAATCGCGTACATTACCTTAATACTCTAATGCACTCAACGCGATGTGGTACTCGTAGTAAATAAAAACTTATTCTACCGCCAGGGGGCGCGCATTAAGCATACTTGAATATGAAATTAGATTCTTTTGTACTCACTTTTAAAAATATAAGCTGATTAAAACTAAATTTATCTTATAGCCGTGTTCTTCTAGTTTATTTTAAAGTAAAACTTTTATTCTATCGCCCCAAAATTTTTCGTGCATATATCATATGTCGCATTACAGCTGGCCGTAGAGTAGGGAACTGTGAGACTCGAGGCGAAGATGAAGTTATTATTATTATTTTAAAGTTTCACTTGCATCGTAGTTTTATAAAATCACACAATTTTTTTTTTTAAGTTTCACTTTTATCGTGGTTTCATAAAACCACCCAAAGATTTTTATATTATTATTAGTTTTACTTAGTTAAGACTTTTCTACTACTGTTGTTAATATTTGAACCGCGAAAAAGGATCGCAAATCTATTGTAGGGCATTTCCTAATATTCGTCTAGCTAGAGCTACCACCTTAAAGTTTAAAATCTACAGCCAAGAACCTTTAAGTGTGTTCGGCAGCTGGACTTGAAAGTCACGCATTTAGGATTAGAATGTTATCATCTTGGGCCATATCGTCAATTAACATTGAGTGAGATTGAGGTACAACGCTAAACCTGTATAGAGTTTAAAAAATACAGAAACTAATTGACTTTTATTTTTTATTTATTTTATTATATTTATTATGGCTCACCAACATAACTTAGCATTAAACATTTTTGACAAAAACTATTCATATAATTAAATTTAAATGCCGTTATATTTATAGGTGATACATGCATGCACAGATAACATACTTAAGTAATAGATTTAACTATATAATATAAAATAACAAAACTTAAATAAATATTTATCATAAATAAGAATAATAACATAAAATAATTTGATTATAATAACAGGTCCTTACATATGAAATTAGCGTTTTATAAGGAAAAAGTAAAACGAAAAAATCAATCAAACGTTTAATCAATCGAAGTATTTACCATTATTCTCTATGCACTTTCGCCATTTTATATGTAGTTAAATGATATCATTGCTAAAAAAATTGTGGGAGCGAGAATTAATAAAATCTTTGAAGACGGTTTGGATAGCCTCATCGGAATTCAATTTTTATCCTTGCAAGAAATTGCCCAAATTCCGAAAAAAGTGGTATGGTCGGAGCCATTCCAACTGGAGTTCCCCTAATTTAGCGACCGTCTGTCGTCAATTATGTAGTCTAGCGTTGTCCTGAAGCAGCAGTGGGCTAGAGAGATTTACCAGTCTCGGTTGTTTAACGGCTAGCTTTTCCATCATGGTTTGCAATTGTTGATAATACAGATCTACCGTTATCGGTGGCCAGAGCTTAGGAAGCTGTTCTGTGTGACATCAACACTGGTCCACCAAATACTCACCAGTAACTTTTTCTGAGTGAACTTGCGCTTGAGACAGGATTTGGCCGGTTCTCCTGGGTTTAACCACAATGATGAGTGTTTCCGATTGTCGTAAAGGATCCATTTTTCTTCACAAGTAACAATACGATTCAGAATTCCCTCAGTTATTGTGGCGGTTGAGTAATGTAACGCAGCACTCAACTTGTGTTTATCGGTGTGCATTGACTGAACAATTCATGCGTTGCCCATTTCTCCAGCTTTTTCACTTTTCCAATTTGTTTCAAGTGAATTAAAATTGTTTTAACACTCAGATCGAATCCTGCCGCTCACTCTGACGTGTTTTGTGATGGATTCGCTTCCACGATCATCTTTAATTATTCATTATCAACTAGAGTCTCCGGCCGTCCACGGGGTCTGTTTCGTAGGTTAAAATTTCCAGAACGAAAACGTTGGAACCATAAACGAATTGCGTTTAATTTTACAGTAGCTTCCCCATACATATCCTTAATCCTTCAAGCTGTTTCTGCAGCGCTGATGCCACGGTGGAGCTCATATTTTTAAATAACGCGATATTTTAAGTTTTCCATTAAGTAAAAAGAACGATGTCAAAGAAAAATAAAATGGTGCTAAAACAATTGAGTCAATAAATTCGAAACACAAATACACTAGCCTAAATTTGAAATAAATCTGAATTTGGAAATCGAACCAAACGCCAGATATTTAAGATCAAGATGGCCAGTTCAACAAAACGTCAATTTCATATGTAAGGACCTAATAATAAAAAATAATTAAGTTAAAATAGAAAATACATATTTTTACATAATAAAATTAGTTTGTTATGTATTAAATGCAGAAAAAATATAATACCTTTGTGAAATTGTTGCAGTTATGTTAAAGCGCTTACCAAGCTCGTGATCAAGTAATCGCAAAATTGTATTATCCCTCGAGGTCATGCATTTAGTTCCCCAGAATATAAAAAGGTCTTTATTTACTTTTTCGTATTATTAAAATGGTAAGAGGGTTATAAGAGCCTTGACGTCGGGACCACAATACGGGATTCCCGAGTATTTCATAAGTATACAATAAAGGAAAACGGTTGAAAACGCGTGTCGGGCTCGTGATGTACAGTTCCTTAAATAGCGACGTGAACTCATATTAGAACCTTATTCAGGAAGTCTTAACTATTGACTTCTTATTTTGTTTTTATATATAGAGATACTCGTACATTCGTACAAAAAGAAAATACTATTATTATTATGAATAATAATACACAGTTCCAATTGAAAGATGAAAATCTCGTTTTGTATTTTAAAAACTTTCTTATAGTGATATCAAGAAAATACGTATTTTTTATAACTCTTTATTACAAATTTACATTTGTAGATCCTACTAATATTATAAATGTGAAAGTTTGTATGTTTGTTACCCAATCATGCAAAAAAGGCTAAACAGATTTATATTAACAGATGGATAATTTATAACGTAGATATACATATAGGACACTTTTTATCCCGGTAAAGACCCTTTTTAAACGCTTATAAGTTTAGCGTTATGGCCTCAATCTAACCTGATCGTAAGTGACTATGTCGCCCAAAATGGTAACACGCTACGCCTAGTGTGAGGACTGGCTTTCAAGTACAGCTGCCGGAACACGCTTATTAGTGCTTGGCGACAGATTTTCAACTTTATGGTGGTAGCTAGACAGGCGGGCATTAGAAAAAGCCTACCACTATGCTATAGTTTCATCACGATGCTTTACTCAACCGAAAGCTCAGGTTCAAGGATTCGAACTCACATTCATTGACAGATTATCCAATCAGCCATCATTGATTAAAAAAATTTGACGTCTACGCAGACGAAGAACTTCTAAATGGTCAGCAACACAAACACAAAATCTTGTACGAGCATTTAATAATAATTATTATTAACGCATTTTAACGATAAAAGCTTGTTATGCGAGATAATTTTTCAAATTAAAACCTTTTCACCTTGATAAGTCTCTAGTTATCAAGTATTACTTATTAAATATATCTTTACTATATATTTTTTGTTAATGAAACAAACTAAATATAGCCTTTACTATCTATTAACCATAAACCTGTAAATTACTAATTATTATTTCATACGTTCATTTCGTTTCATACGTTCGAAATACAGTACCTACCTTGTGAGAGCTACCATTTATACTGTAATGTTTCACACGTGCCAATGATATTAAACTCCAAATTTCTCTCACAGTTTCCGATTAAAACTTTGGCAAAGTAAATTTAAAAAGTAAAATTTAAAGTTACCTCTTCTTGTATGATTGATGATCAAGCCATTTAGGTTTGATCTCTACTACTCCACACATCTATTAGAGATGCACTATTAAATGATTAACCTGAAGATATTCATAATCTATTAAAAATAAAAATAAAATTTAAATAACAAAAATGTATGTACTTTTGCATGAAAGAAGTGATATTTCCTAGGGGTAAAAAAAAAATCCAAAAATTTTATTCCGGGTGCTTACAATATGATGAAGATAGTCAGTCATCAATGATAATAATATGAATTCAATTAAATATTTTTTTGTGCGAAAATAATTTTTTTGAATTATAAAGTCAGTGACACACAATGTAGTCCGGTCAAATTTAAACAATAAAAATAAATTGTGTCCCTAAAATTAAAGAATAAATTTTTAAGCAGTAAAAAACGCCTATTTTCTACTACTACATTTTTTTATAATTTACGTTCATCCCATAAACTTAAAACCTCCATTACTCGATTAATTTTGACCGGAGGACCGAAAGTCATAGATCCCTTTTATGTAAAATTTTAGGCCCTACCTTTTTTGATTAGAACTTTTTCGTTTAACTTTTCCCGTTTTCAAGTAATTGTGAAAAACACTTATTGTGAAAAATCTAAAGTTGAGAGTCAAATTTTGATTTCAGTCCTTATTTGACTGGTCTAAATGTTTATATATAAACAGTTATATTTTTACAAAATTAAAGAAAAAAAAAAACAGTTTTAAGAATATACATTATTATCCTCATGGCTATCTACTATCACATGATGCGCTTGCAGCTCTAAATATTACTCCTTACTAAACGCGTTAAAATAACTTTACCTAACTTCAAAAGAATTTAATTTCATTAATAATTTCATTTATCTTCTAAAATAAAAATAATTTACCGTCTATTTAAAATATCCATTGTTTTATTTTATGTTTCACATAGAACTGATTAGTGCACCTTGTCATATTTACACTCTTATGTACTCAAAAGTAGACTTCTGTAATACCGAATAAATAAAGAATGTATTATAAGAATGTTTAAAATACACTTTGTATCTTTAATGTTAAGACAAATTTAATACGGGTTTATACTATTAAATCGTTTATATCTTGCGGCATCAAGTTAAATATGTAGGTACCTACTTTAATCTCTACATTTAATGAAATTTCATCCTCTGAAATGAGTTTTAAACATAATTCAGCTGCGACGTCATCCTAACAAGCCTGTCAACTTTGCGCCCCGTCATTCGAGTCGTAAAGTTTCGCGAGACAGCTGCTTCTTCCGCAAACAATCTGTGAGCTTCCAGCGGTTCATGTTTTATTAAAATTTAAAATTTTTACGTAATAGGTGAGCAGTATGTTGGCCTTTTAGATAATCGAATTATAAGTTACAAAGATTACACCATTAACGTTCATTTTGGTAAATTTTCATACATATGCACACAGTCGTCATATTTTAGTGAAATCAAATGTTGCTTCACTTGTAGGCCATTACAAATAAATAAAACTAGCCGATCTCTGCGAATATTTCGTACATTATAAAATTAAAAATGTAACTAGCAGCTGCCATGTTTGTTAACAGATAACGCCTTGAATATATTTTAATTAGCATCAACAGATAACATTCCTAATGAAAAAGTTTTACAATAATTTTTTAACGAAATACATTGATATTAAATTAACTTTGATGAATAATTAACCGGAGATATGGCATTGCTAAGAAGATCACCTTTGAAAAATAATATATATTATGATTAGACCGATTGTTTGAAAATGACTCGTCTTTCAAATATCAAATTTAGTTAGTTCTATTTTAGAAATAATTATCTAATATAATCAGTTAAAACTATCGATATTACAGTCATAGTGGATTGCACATCCCTCCAGGCACTATATGCAACAGTCTTTACATGACAGCCGAGTACCTAACATATGATTTATCTTCGTGAGGAGCTGCGCTAAGATTTCAACGTACATAATTGTATACTATATATGTATTTTATTCGAGCATTTATTAACATCATGAATGTAATTTAAATTAAATATAGTTAATTTTGGGGCATGATATAATTATATGATATCTAACAATTTTGAACGAAAGTAGTAAACGGACATATACACCAACTTATACATAAAGTCGTTACTGTAGTTTACAGTTATATATATAATAATATAGTTATATATATATATATATATTATAGTTATATATATAAAGTTATATATAATCGAATTTACTGTGTTGATTGACCAATTTTGTGAAACATTTCGATCGACCCGTGTACATATTATCCACCTCCCATCTACCACTGGACTACGGACTCGTAATGTTTTTAAGCCTTACATAATAGATCTAGAAATGTAGGACGCCGAGAATATCCTTTGGAGTTTTCTCTCTAATTGGAGCAGTTTGACCAGCGAAACCCTACAGAAGATTGCAGCCAAATAACCTTGTTTTGTGTTCGTGCGGTGAGCAGAGTTTCCAGAGTTCCTTGGGGAGGGAGGGTTCAAGGTCGGGAACACGCTAGTGATACCTCTAGTGTACAAGCGTCCATAGGCTTACGATAACCGCTTATGATCAGGCGGGTCGTAAGCATGTTTGCCAACTTAGTTATATAAAAAAATTTCAGTGCGTGTAACCGTCACACGCATTTGAAGTAAAGCTTCTTTCGCGTTGTAAGAGATAGCGATTTAGTTAAAAATAAATACATCGTATGAGAATTTAAAAAGGCATTTTATTGATGATGTAACACTACTAATATATACATTTATTATTGTCGACCACTAAACATTTTAAAACAATAATTTAATTACTATCATACTTCAAATATGATATGATTGGTTTATGATAACCATTATCTCGACGGCCACTATCGTCCCAACGGTCATCACCATCTCGATGGCCACCATAGTCACAACGGTCACTACAATCCCGATAGTCACCACCACCCCGACGGTCAACACCATCCCGACGGTCACCACCACCGCGACGGTCACCAACACACCGACGGTCACCACCATCCCAAGGGTAACCGCCATCCCGACGGTCACCACGATTCCAACAGTCACCACCATCCCGACGGTCACCACTATCCCGACGGTCGAATAATATTTTAAAACTTACACTTACACTTTCAATTTCACTCATTTTTTATTCAAAATATTTTGATTGATTTCTTTATAAACTATTTATTGACAAAATAAAAAAAAATTATTTAAAAACTGGATGGTACAGAAACATGACGCCATATTGCCGTAATGGACTTCCGTTGCATTGTCGTCCAGTTACCTCCTAGTCGCACCTAAAGGAGTTTTACTTAAAAAAAATAGATAGTTTTTAATAAGTCGCTCCCCTTTTACAGCAACTGCGACTGCTTTAATCTGTAATCTTTTTAATTAGTTATATTGGATTCCTCGAGCTAATATTAAAGTGTAATAACAGTGGAACATCACCTTTAAAGTCTCGCAAAATACCTCTTCCGTCTAGACATACGAGTACATACTACAGCACGGCTTGTCACCATTTTTTTACTTAGTCTGTTGAGTGCCTGTTTTCTGGTTAAAGAGCTCTCTTTAGCGATAGATTTTTATACTTTACGCTAGCTAATCAAATTTAAGTTATTAACAGAGACCTAGTCAAGTAAAACAGGCTAGAAGAGGGCGTGAAATGAAAACTTCTTTAGCACCGTTGTGATTTGAAACTCGATGAAACAAAAAAGCGACAGTAAAAATAGATAACCATATATATCTATAGGATTTAGCCTACGAGAGAATAAGATAGAATACATTTATATTATGCACGAAAACATAGCCTAAAATAATCCTTGCAAATCTAACCCTGGTTCAGTAAAAAAAACGTACGAATCATTTACCAATCAATCTATACCCTATAAGAGGAAAATATAATATTATTTTTCCTTGTAAAATCTTTTTCAGCTGACGCTTCCATTATATTTCATCCATCCGCTAAAATATACTCAGCACATGTGCAACAGCTCTCAAGAAAATAGTTTTTCTATCAAAATGATACATAGCTCGTATTCTTTTAGGTACGGGCTCGTTAATCATATTTTATACGAGGGGAAATTCTATACGAGAAGTAGGTAAGTTGTATGCGGCGAATTAATGTACGACTTGTAGAAACATAAAAATACATATACATGCTATAGTTATATAGTTTTATACATATTTTCCGACATAGTTGATAATAATGATGATATGTTTGATATATGAATTAATTGTTTAAACGATGCTAAGTAAGACATGAAATGGAATCATGTAAAAACTAGACGCTCCAGAAATTTTATATTTCATTTTTAGCATTGATTCTACAAGTTATACGAGTACTCGTAGTAATCCACTATGTTGTTACATGATACATTAATATACCTTGATTATTATTTCATTTGTCTATGAAATTAGTGTCTTAATTTTCATTAATAAAATTATTGCCTATGGGAAGGACGAAATAAGGAAGACCAAGACAATATATACAAAAAAATCTTTAGCATAAAAACGAAAAAAAAGTTGATTGCAAAGTTGCCATCAATTTATATATATACAAATTTAAAATGTTCGTTAATCAAATGTTAAATCTTTGAAATTTCTTCACTGATTGTTTTGAAATTATGTCACAACGTTGCTTTCGCATATGTGCGCATTATTATATGGGTACTTATTTTTTGATAAAAAAAAAACTACTTAATTAATGTTTTCTAAGGCCGAAAACAACTAGTAAAATAAGAAAGTCAAATTAATTGCAACTTTATCCAGTGATTTTAAGGTAAACAGTTCAAAATAATTATTGCAATCATATGAATAGGTTTAAAAAAAACACGTAAGAACCGAATTAAGATTTTTGTACGAACACAACTTACTCCACTTCAGTCAAGTTGTCAGAGCAAATACGCCAGCAGACTGAATAACAAAGCAAGTCTAATTTCAGCCTGTGTAGCCAATTAGACCTTAATAGATGTGTTCTCGTGAGCTCTGAGAGCAAATTTGCTCGGTCAACGCCATATACTAATAATTATGCATGTGTGGTCTTGATATATACAACGGTATGGGAAGTGAGTGCTTGAATAGAGTAGTTGCTCGTTTTAAAAATTCGAATAAACCTAGTTCATAAACAATACCTTTACCGACGATACCTCATATTAAGACACGGAGAACTCTAAACCCGAAATTTATCATTTGTATAATATTTTGTATTCGGAATATTCCTCATCTGATTACTTAATTTGTGATAGTTGAAATACTTCTAGTTCGTATTTCGCAAATTACCTGTACGACGACTTTTGTTTGAAATTGTTTTTTTTAATAAAAAAAAGGACTTGTACGCACGCAAGAGTTTATACTTCTTTGGCGTAACAAAACCAAAACAACACTCGGCCACGTTATACCTATGTCGTTACAATAGCTATAGTAAAAAAGCTTTTGAAACTTTATTATTCTGTGTCACTTCCATACGCGTCAATAAAATGCCAGATTAGGGTTGGCTTTTTTCGTACATTTATTTCTATGACTTCTGTCGTGTTTTCTATGTAGTTAATATCCATTCTGATAGCAACAATGAAGATTATTAGGTCCTTACATATGAAATTGGCGTTTTGTACGGGAGGAATATAAAGTCATTTTTTTTTTGTAAAATATATTTAATTAATCAAAGTATGCACCGTTGTTATCTATGCACTTTTGCTGTACCATCTACCCTACACTCACTACTAAGAACTACCATCTCATAGGT
The DNA here is from genome assembly GCA_947532125.1 of Saturnia pavonia. Classification (NCBI taxonomy): domain Eukaryota; kingdom Metazoa; phylum Arthropoda; class Insecta; order Lepidoptera; family Saturniidae; genus Saturnia; species Saturnia pavonia. The sequence continues at coordinate 13,396,291 of OX383904.1, forward strand.
AGTTCATTGACCCCTCTACTAAAAAAACCATGGGGGCGAGAATCAATAAAATCTTTGAAAGCGGTTTAAACTGCCGCATGGGTGTTGAATTTTTTTCCTTCTAAGAAGTTGTCCAAACTCCGGAAAAACTCGTAATCTATTGGACCAAGGTCCGGGGAGTATGGTGGATGTCGCAGACATTCCAATTGTCGCTCATCTCACTTAGTTGTTGTTTGTTGTGCAGTGTGTGGTCTTGCGTTGTCGTGAAGCAGCAGTGGCCTAGAGCGATTGACCAATCTCGGTTGTTTAACAGCTAGTTCTTCCTTCATGGTTTCCAGTTGCTGACAATAGATATCTGCCGTAATCGTTTGGCCAGATTTTAGAAAGCTGTAGTGAACGACACCGGCGCTAGTCCACCAAACACTCACAAGTAACTTTGTCAATTTTCGTTTAGGGCAGGATTTGGCTGGGTCTCCAGGGCACAGCCATTACGACGAGCGCTTCCGATTATCGTACAGTATCCACTTTTCATCACAAGTAATGATTCGATTGAAAATCCCTTCATGATTGTGTCGGTTGAGCAAAATAACACAGCAGTCGACGCGTGTTGCAAGTTAGATTTACTCAATTCATCGTTCGAGTATTTTTACTTTCCCGATTCGCTTCAAGAGGATTAATACAGTTTTATAACTTACTCCGAAGCCTGCAGCTATCTTGGAAGTACTTTGTGATGGATCCGCTTCCACAATAGCCTTTAATTCTTAATTTTCCACTTTGGTCTCCGGCCGTCCACGGGGTTGGTTTTGAAGGTCGAAATTTCCAGAACGAAAACGTTGAAACCAAAAACGTACCGTGCTTTCTTTTGCGACACCAGCGCCGTACACATCATTAATCCTTCGATCTATTTCTGCAGCACTGGTGCCACGGTAGAACTCGTAATCGTAATATACCGATATTTCATGTTTTCCATTGTGCTCTAATAAGCGACGCCAAAGAAATAAATAATGAGGAAAAAACAAATGAATGACTGTTTTCAAAACTCAAATGTACCTGCTTAATGAATTTATAAATTTGAATTTGGATTTCTTATCCAAAGAGGGGATATTTCAGATCAAAGTGGTCAGTACGACAAAACGCTAATTTAATATGTAAGGTCTTGATATTTAAGTTGTCATGTAATCGGGTATCTTTGTTTGCTGTTTGCAATCAAAACAAAATGTTTGAAAGAATTTTCATTCGACTCATGTAAAATATTGTTCATCTTTTAATTTTTATCCCCAATATATTATAAAATATAGTTTTTTATTGATTTTAGGTATATTATAATATATAGTTAGGTATAGTAGGTATGTAGGTATCGTTTTTTATATAAAAAAAATATAAAAATAAACAGCTAGCGGAAATATTTGGATCTGGTATCAGTCTGGTATATGTTGAATTTAATTAGCCGGTTATTGAAGGCATAAATTATTTTTCTAAAATATACATAAACTTATCTAACATTAAATAAATACATCTAACACGAATATCACTTAATGAATAGTTTTTATGGAATTTTAATTAATATAGCTTGACTAAAAAGAACACAAATGCAAACCAAAATCAAGATAGGTCAATAAATATACTCTTACTTATTACTTATTTATAACTAACGAATAAAACAATTGATCCCTTATATATGGTGGTAACACTAGTCCTTAAATTAAAGAATTAGGTTAGATATTAAATTAAGAAAGAGGAAAAGAAATTTTACACGATGTTTATAATGTTTCTTACAAAAATATATAATATTAACAGATACATAGCCAAAGCATATCATCTGTATATGCAAATACTTAGTTGCTACGAGGAGGGATCAAAAAGTAGTGAGAATTAGATAGAATATAATAACTATTGATAACTTAATAATTTATTTTTATACATAGTATCCGAGTATCTCTACACACCGACTCCAGCGCTTTTCCAAGGCTTCAATCCCTTTCACAAAAAAAGTTTTGTCTTGGTCCTGCAAAAAGCTCTCCACGGCATCCATTACCTCGTTATCGTCTTCATACCTGTTTCCCTTTAAGTATTTTTTCAATTTGGGGAACAGATAAAAATCGCTAGCCGCCAGATCTGGTGAATAAGGGGGGTGGTCAACCAATTCGAGGCCAGCTTGCTGAGTGGCAGCCATCGCAACTGCCGACCTGTGCGCGGTTGCGTTGTTGTGATGAAACAGCACGCCCCTTCGAAGTTTTCCTCCCCTTTTCTCTTTGATGGCATTCCTCTACTTGGGAATTAAAGCTGCATAATATTGGCATGTTAACGCGGTTCCACGCTCCAGGTAATCCATCAACAATATCCCTTCTGAGTCCTGAGAATATTGAGGCCATAACCTTGCCAGCCCATGCCACGACAAGAAACTTCTTCGGGGTCGGTGATGATGGCCGTTTCCATTGCGAAGATTGCTGTTTTGTCTCGGGATCAAAATGATGGACCCATGTTTCGTCCATTGTTACAAAACGAGAAAAAAAAACTCAAAATCTTCTTGAAGCTTGTCCAACAATATCTTCGAAATGTCAAGTCGATTTTGTTTCTGACTGTCGGTTAACATTCTCGGCACCCATCTTGCGGAGACTTTTCTCATATTCAAAGATTGTTTTAATATGGATTGAATACTTCCATATGAAATGCCCGTTTTTTGAATTAAGTATCGGATGGTAACTCTTCGATCGCTCAATACAATTTTCTCGACTTTCGCAACATTTTCTTGGGTGACTGACGTCGATGGACAGCCGCAACGATGTTCGTCTTCCGTGCTCGTTCTCCCTACTCGAAATTGAGAAGCCTACCTTGCGACAGTGAAATACGGCGGAGTAGATTCTCCTAATGTTGCCTCCAAATCGCAATGAATCTCTTGCGTCGTTAACTTTTATAAACAGAGGTATTTAATAACGGCCCTCACTTCGTTTTTCTCTATTTTCGAGAACACGTTCCGACACGAAGCAAACAAATTACTACATACAGAAAAAAATAAAAGAGAATCGAAGATTTTTTTTTCTTTATTAATATTACAAATATGTATCTGAGCTATGCCAGCCAGTATTTATTTTTTTTTCTTACCAAGGAGTATGTCGTTCTCACTACTTTTTGATCCCTCCTAGTAATTTTATTATGGATAGAAGCAGCAACTAATATCTTTGAGTTTCATTAGACCACCACAAATTTTTTTTTTTTTTTAAGTGTCAGTTAAGAATTAGTAGGTTGGTACATATTATATTTTATGTACCTAACGATATACCGTGTGTATGAAGGTATTTAAAATTATGTTTAATAAGTAATCTTGATTGTGTGTGCATGCTTGAGAACGTGTGCCTGTTTGATTGGGTTATGAATGTGTGTATGTATGTATGTGTGCCTTTGAGTGTGTATATTTGTGCGTGCGTGTGTATACGCGCACGTGAGTTTACGCGAGAGTGTGTTTACGTGTGCGTATGTATGTTTACGTGTGCGTGTGTGCGCGCACGAAATATTTCAGATAGGAAACGTCTCGGTATCGACTGAATTTTCTTCCACTGACATGGATCGTGTAAATAAATATATGTTATTTTACATCTAGACCCGTGTAATGTGATGTAGTTTGATAGTGATATAAAATCTTGACTACTTTTACTTCATTCAGATTGGTCTAAACGATAAGAAAACACGAAATTTCCGTGGTACCTACACTAGATGGAAGATTTTACATAATGTACAATATAGCAGATTTAAATTAAAAAATGCAATAACAGAAGCAAACAAATATTACTGTTTTAAATATGTTATTTCATCTTAATTTTAAATCGTATTTAATAGCTAAATAAGAGATGTATTTTTTTTCTTTCATATAACATTTTATCGCGCCATTATTTTCTTTATATTTAAGACCTCGCTAACGGTCTCCGTGTAATGACGCCGCTACAAAGAAGCTTACTCTAGATTCGTGGCTGTTATTGCGGTAAAACAAAAAAAAAAGGAAACGTAAGCGAGAAAGAATTATAGTATCCAAAGTATCATTTAAACCAAAAAATACATGAGAACTTTAATTTCCAAAATGGATGGATTTTTATTTGGTTCATAAGACCAAATACAAAGGAGTGAAATTCAGCTCCAGTGAGTATAAAGTGAATATTTTAAAAAGAAAGTAATTTGGCTGTATGAACGTGTTCAGTTAACCGACTATATACTAAAGATAAAATATATTTTTTTAAATAGGATTTCTTTTAAAATGCGTTTAAATAAGTTTTTTTTTTATAAGTTCCTCGACAGAAAGGAACCAGAAACAACGGCGAGCAACGGCAGAAATGACTGGCTCACGAGTGCAGATGTAGGAATACACCTAAAAGTAATTGCTGACAGATTTTCAACTATATATTGGTAACAAGCCAGACGGGCATTAAAAAATTACCTAACCATATCATGCTATAGTTTTATCACTACATCGAAAGCTTAGGCCTATCGTAACATTCGAAGCCACGTAGATCGACGCAGTAGTTATCAGAATACCGTATTGCTGAGCTATCATCGCGTCAAAAAAACTACGTATTGGAGTTTTTTTTGTTAAAAATCCCAACAGCGCTGTTTTTACAAAGTTATATACTAATGCTGAATTAGATAAAAATATTTTGAAATCATTTAAATTTAAAGTCATTTTTACGCCTTTTGTACATTTGACTTCCTCATAAATTTGACACCGGCTATACAAAGAATAAATTTTAAATGTTAATTTAATTTAAGATAATGTTCTACTTTTGTGTAGTCATTATGAAAGAGATCCCTAAATTCTCTTTTGCTATTACGACGCCGTTAAGGAGATTCCTTCGCAATAATAGTCGGGTTCGCGACAACACTTGACTTCGTTCAAGTCGATGAACACGTAACCCGAAGCGCTATAGAAGTTTTAAATTTAGGTCACAATATTTTCGAACATTCATAAGTTTCCAAGGTAAAATATGTTTTTTTTTTAACCTTATGTATCTATTAAGGTGAACATTAATATTATCTACTGCCTCATCGCAATTATCTATTTCCAATATAAATAACATGTGATTTTCTTACATATAAACTGTTAATCTATATTAATCAATAAATTATAATTTATTTATTAATAATTTAATTATAATTTATAATTTATTTATTAATTTTGAAAAGATTAAATTTATGAATAATTAATTTAAATTACATACTCGTGTACCTAAATTATAATCTAAAAATCACTTGAAATTCATAGAATTACAAGAAGAAATTTCGAAAAAAAAAAGAAGAAGAAGTTTCAGAAGAATTTCATGGAACATTAAACTTTTTATACTTTTTTAAAGATAAATAATAAGATTTTTAAGTAAACTTTGTCCTTTGTAGCATCTAATTGTGTTTTATACTTTACGAAATAAAATATATAATAAAGTTTTGTGATCTCGAGCCTTCGGAGAAGCGGCGGTGGTAAGATAGAAAGGAGTAAATTAGGTGTATACTGTAATCTATGTGTCATTAACCCCAGAGTTAATTGGTTTTCGTGTACAATATAAAAAGTACAATTATTCCTGGGTATCATTTACACATTTCCTCACTTAAAATAATCGGATAACCTAGTATAATTTTAATTTATGGCAATTTCAATAGTCTCTTCATAGAAACTAAATATATTTAAAAAAAAACGTATTTCTTATATTTCGAATTAAATATAAGATTAATTTAAAAGTAATTAAATATAATATAATTAAAAAGTATTGAGAATTTTTATTTAAAAGAATTACAGATTTTCAGTTTTAGTGGATGTTTTTATGATTATGAAACTTGTCGTTTTAGTTAGTATATATTTTGTGATGTAAATTTTCTCTGGACAAAAATGTACATGAAAGTTTCAAAATATATTTATTGCGAATCCATAAAAATAGCGTCAGAGAACGAGTATTGTTTTTCCGTAATTGGCGAGTTCGCGGCAAGTACTCGATGTCGCCTCCAGTTCCTTGACACAAATCTCACTTGGCGATAGAAATCTTGCAATTTTTACAACGTATGCTTCTTTCCATCTTCTTTCTTATCCATCAATGCTAAAAATAAAAAAAATCATTTTGCTAATTTCTTACGTTTAGTTTTTATTAAATTAAAGTAATGTTTATTTATACAACGTTAAATTATTTTTACACAATAAACAAAAAGTAAAAATCAATAAAATAAATTCGCATCATAATAATTTTGCCGAAACTTACCAACTTATGCCTGAAATAGTTTAACAGTAGTTTCGTCTATCTGCAACAAAAACGTTTGTTAATAAATAAATGTGTAAAGTAGCAAAAATATTTCTGATAAATTATTTACGATGGATTTACGCAAACGCCTTCGTCAAGCAAATTCACATTATTATCATTGATTGCTAACTTCATTATGATATTGGTAAGCGGGATAAAAAATTGTTTTGTTAGCCCAAGGAAGTATCTCTTCTTACGTGTATACATTGGTACACATTTTTTTTTTGTTAATTTCCCTTAACAGTCTTAATACTATTCTGGGATTATATCTAAGCTCATATAACTATATACAAATCAAACATAAAAACTATAATTTCACAAAATCATATCAAATCACAGTTTAATACTACATAATACTTTTGCCAAATAATTACAAAAATTGTGAATATAAAATTCTAATTAAGAGCGTTGGTATCTATAATTTCAGTTTGTAACTAGTACATTAGGCTTGATGTTGACTTGACATGTTCACTATTATTGAAACGACGCGGCGAAGCTCTTACTGGCCATGCCACTTGCGAGCGTTCTAGTGTCAATTTAAAATTTATTTTTAAAAGGTAAATTTTTATTACTAAACTTTCATTTTATGCAAAAATAAGTATTTTTCGGGAATAATAAATACGTAACATCATTTTAGAAAGGTATTTCAAAATTAGTAATCATTCTTATTGTTAAATGTTAAGTATTAGATGATAGAAGTTAAGAAATCATCAATTACAATTGATGATTTCGTTCAAAAGCGGTCGAGATATGCTGGAAGATTTGCCTCGCCCTGGTAGGCCATCAACGTCTTCAACTGAAATTAACATCGCAAAAGTGAAGGAAATAGCGACTGAAAATCCTCATTCAAGTTTGAGAGAGATAGCCGCTGAACTTTCGGTGTCTCACGAGTCGATCCGTATCATTTTAAATAATCACTTGGGTATGAAACATGCTGCCGCTTGGCTCGTTCCAAAAGACCTGAATTTTCTCTAAAAACTGTATCGCACAAGAGTCGCTTGGGGCATACTAGTACGAATCAATTCCAACCCAACATTCATAAAACGCATTATTACTGGTGATGAGACGCGGGTTTACGAGTTTGACAGATAAACTAGTCAACAAGCTTCGGAGCCTTCCGCGGCACCTTCCAACTGAACCAAAACCAAAAAAAAACACGCTAAATTCGATCAAAAGTCAAAGTCATGTTGACTATTTTCTTTGACTATCGTGGTGTTATGCACTCAGAATTCTTACCGGGAGGTCAAACGGTAAATAAAGTATATTACTTGAACGTTATGCGGCGTTTAAGAGAGCAAATTCGACGAATAATATGTGGAAAGATTTTTTTTAGATTTTGCACCGCAATAATGCGCCTTCGCACAAGGTCATCATTGTGAAGGAATTTTTGACCATAAACTCAACAAATACCATCGAGCAACCACTTTATTCGCCAGATACGGCTCCAGCCGGATTCTTCTTTTTAAACTTTATAAATTCTTCTAAACTCAAATTACCACTTTGTGGCACCCGTTTTCATTCGGCAGAAGGCATAAAGGAGAATTCGCGACGAGAACTAAACTCAATTCCGGAAAAAACGTATAAAAAAATGTTTTGTTCATTGAATTATTCGCCAGCGTAAGTGTATCGTTTCTAAAGGAGCATACTTTGAAGGCGATAAAATAAATTTGGGTGAATACCTAACATTTTGTGTATTATTGATCTTTTCCCAGTACTTTTTAGACAGAGATACTTTATAATCATGGCATTTCATTAAGCATATTTTAATCATGTTTAAGCTGTACCTTAAATAAATAAAATCAGTTAGTAAGAACGTACATTGTGATTATGACACAACCTTTTGTTAATGTAGATATCCTAAAACTAATAAATAAAAAGTTTAGTTTTGATGAGGTTTTAAGTCCTAAATTGTACTTTTTAAATATAGATAACCCATGTACTTCATGAAAGTTTAGATAAGTCGTAATTCTGCTGATCAAAAGTTTTTGTTAGACGCAGGAACTTTTCCCAATTTCAACAAATCAAATCTAGACAAATTAAAGCTATTTGCCTTAATTAGTCTTAATTCAATCGCTAACATTTCGTGGTTTTTGGTTGTGATAATACAAAACTGGGCAATTTAATAGTTTGAAACCATAAAATAATTGAAAAACAGTACAGAGATTATCAATTAACGTTAACACAAGAGAAGTTTGAACCGAACAAAATAATGTTTCCTTCGCCGAGAAAAGCCGTGACGTCATTCGCTCTAATTGGTGTTTCAAAAAAAACAGCGGATTGCTAATATTCTGTGCTATTATTTATGTTCATTTCGCTTTTAATATAAATATTTATAGATTTTTTGAGTATTTTTTACTTATTTCATTATATTTTTTATAAATATTTAAGTAATTTTTCGCTATAGTCATCAGGCCTATTGCTTAGAATTGATAAAGTTTCTTTTGTCAATAATATATGTAACTTTATGTACACTTGCAACTGTCAATTATTTATTGTCGATAGACGTTTGTATGATTATGATGAGAAAAAAACAGTAAAAAGATTATTTTTGTTAATTAATTATGTATCTAGGCGATGATTACCATAATATCTAAGAATCTATAATGAGCGACTTAGTACGGCATATAGATAATAATATTTCAGGAATATTCATTTTTATCTAAACTAAGCATAGCTTATAACGTGATAAACAAGCGGGGTGGTAGCGATGTGTTTCCAGTTGGGTCGTGACCACCATACACACGATAAACCCTTCACTCTTGGTCTTGGAATGTTGCGTTTCGGGATCATGCAATTATTTTTTTTATAGTAGATCGGTAAATCGACGTTACTGTCCATGTTGGTAAGCAAAATACAATCCAAACACAACGACCACCACCGAGACATCGAAATCCATCGACATATCTCATCACGTTACTCTTGAAGGAGTCGATGTCATAAGAAAGAGAAAACGCATTGGCCGGGAAATGGTTCCACAGTTTCACGGTACGATAAATATAAGACATAGCGAACTTTTTAGTTCGTGCCGAAATGAAGGTTACCGTATAAACTATACTTACGAAGCCCAGCGTATGTAGTTTTGTTGTGGAAAGGACAGGAGGGAAAAGTCCACGATACAGACGATAGAAAACGCTCAGCGAGTCAATCAATATTCAGTCGCCAAGAGACTTGCAGCTCGGCATGCCAGTAACGACTGGCGATGAATTGTACATCTCTCGATGGTCTCCAGTCTTTTTGGATTGTACTTTGCTTATCATTAGGCATAGTTACTTTGCCGTGCTACTGTAAAAAATCGATAAAAATGAAAATGATTCTATATACAGACATAATAAAAAAACTCAAACAACCTAAAATTCATTTTCATCACACAGAGGTTCCTTCTGTGTCTTATTTGTGATTCGATGCTCTCGGAAAAGGACCCAAAAAGTAATTTTTAAAAAGCTAAAGTAATTATTTGTTTCAGATAAAATAAATCATCATAATGAGCTACAGCTACCTTGAATGTAAGTATGAAATAAACATTCAATCTATGTCCGCTAGTCTGAAATTATACAACAAAAAATCCAAAGCACTTTGTCGGAACGAGATCCCGGCGAGGTCGTGTAAAGCGCGTCAGAACTGCTGCTATTATTCTTTATTTTCTACTTAATGAAACTGTACGTTTTTCAAATGGAATTTCTTAGTCTTGCTATATTTGCTAAGTTATTTTTAATACCGTTCTGAGTCTTCTTCTATCTACAGTAAAACCTAACTTATAGTTGTAACTCGTAAAAAAGTCTTTAATTTTGCGTAGAAGTTCCCTTTCAATATTTTCTACAACTCGCTATCTAGCAAAAAGATTTATAGTCGACTATTTTTTCTCGTCGTTATCTTTACCGAAGAGAAAGTGTAGTTCCTTCGGGCGCATCTTTGTGAATTCTATGTTATACGATTGTTATACATTTATAAACGATAAATTTAAATTACTAATATTGATCTAAGTAATAGATATACGTTTGAATGAAAAACGAGGTAAAGTTGGTATTTTTGTTTACGTACATTATGTTTCAAAACCTTAGTGTCGTCAACTTCACCTATTTAAAATCTGCGATTCACCATTATTATGAATGATATTGATATGATTGATATTTATAATCTATTTTATATTTAAGTTCATTTGCAGAACAGCACTCATGTAACACAATATTTTGAAACATTTTCTTATTGAACAGTTTTTACCTGAGTTAATTCTTTATAGTCCCACAAAGAGCTACGATACATTTGTAGGACCCAAGACTCGCTCCCTAACCCTATCTTGTATGTGTGTAAGAGGAAATCTCGGTGAGCACTAATCCAATTTTAAAAGTCCGTTCACTAATAGAAAGATATTTTCTCTCAACTCCACGAATATTGGTCTAATAAACAAGAGACATAGTGATCATCATTTAAACGATTTGTATTTGTAATATTTGTATATAATGATTTTTTAGTATATTATTATACCGTTACATAACGGTATTTATACTTATATTGCTATACTTAAATACTTATACTTCAATATTATCTCATTTTCACAAGGTCTTCTATCGGCATTTCCTACTTTGGTACTTTTTTATTCTACAATACCGCTGATTGGCTAGAGGTAAATGCCTAGTGGCATGAAGGATGCCCGCCACTGTATTACAAAATATAATAAATAATTCACTACTATGTTCCTATTATATTGTAATTGACGTGAATAAATAGGCGGATGGTTTTTAGTAATGAACAAAAGGATGTCGTCAGTTATCTTAAAAAGTAAGTTCACGAACAAGAAAATGAGAATAGTTTACAAAACAAGACATAAAATTAATGAAATGTCAAACATATTCCACATATATTTCTTTAGTATTGCCCATTAGAAAGTTCATGCTTAGGTAGCTAAAATTGAGTGCGATTATCCAAACAAAAAAAAAACTAGAATCAAAAACAGCTCAGTGGTAGCGTGTCTGGACACCACGTCATTGAACGCGGTTCAAATCCTACAATGGATTTGAACTTTCGGTGAAAGAAAACAATGTGATGTAACTATAAAGTTTTTCTAGTGCTTACCTGACTAGCTACCACCCTTAAGTTGGAAATCTGTTATCATTTTCGGCCAAATCGTCACTTAACATCAGGTGAGATTTTGATCAAAGACTAAACCTACAAAATATATATAAACTTTCTTTTCAGTTCAGTGAATTCCCAAAATCTACTGTAGGCTCATTGTTACTGATTCAGCCAAATAAAAATTCCACCAACAAACTAAACCCTAATGAAGAAAATATTGTTTGCATATTTGTCCCTTTCATCCGAGGAACTGTGGTTTCTGTTTCACAAACTAACGCCGGATCCGACATCATTAACATAGAGAACAGGAAAGTTTGCAGCATAAGAATTGTCAATAATTCTTACTTAGAGACTCTTGCTGTTCAGATATGCAATAACGCATAATTATAACTTGATAGCGGAGTATTTTTGTGCTCGTAACGAATACATTATTATTATTTGTGTTGGTCTGCTTATTTAATAAACTATTGACCAGGCGCTCGTACTATTGACCTGAAGTTGGTACTATTGACTAATTGAGTACTAGACTATTGCCAAACTAAAATTTTTAGGTAATCAATATAAGGTATTAGCTTTTATTATCTATAATCAAACTTAGTCGACCGAGCGATTAATGATAAATATGACCGTCATTCGTGTTTTTCATCAAATGAGGTAGAGAATAAAAAAAAAAATTACTGCTCCTACAATTTTTCTTGATTTTTTTTTTCTATCAATTGAGGTATGGCAAATTTTTTCCTTGGACAACATTTCATTAAGATCGATAAAGCCGTTTTGAGTTAAATCCAGGCATACAAACGGACAGACAAGCAAACAGAATTTTTGATATGTTAAATTGGATTTCAAAGGTTTATAATATAACTATTTAGCACAAAATAAAAAAATTTGCAGATATATTAATATCGATTGTATAATTTTATTCCGCAATGTAATTTTCATTTTCATAATAACTATGCATCAACAATTTCAAGAGAAATGCTGCAAGTTAATGATAAAAATTCTTTTCACACAATATTTTCGTGACTACACTTAATCACACTCGAGTCGAGATGTCTGGTTCTCGCGACAAGTTGAAGACTTCAACTTCACAAGCCAAGTAATTTTTTCAGACAGTCTTCGCGAATCGCAGTACGGTGATTTTACTTGGACCCTTATTCATTAATATTGAGCCAAACAAAGAAGATTAAAACATATTGTTATCAAAAAATCTTGTAAAGTCCTAAAATATTACTTACTACTAAAGACTTTTTTAGACTAGCTCGGCAAAATAACTGTTCAGCGTCTGATTAAAGTACAATCCACAAACAACTAATACCGTCGTGTCACAGATTTTATCGGCGGTCGTCGATGTCATGTAACCTGCTGTAAGGTCTCTTTACAGTTCGTTGAAGGACCCAAAGCATTTTTAGGAAGAATTAAAAGTATCTTTTAATTTAAAAAATCAGCAAATCACACCATCCGCCATCTCAAAATGTACTACGATTGTTTAGATTATTATTAACTACTTGCTACCGACCGGTTCTTTGAGCATTTCGGTTTTAAAATTATCCTATGTTAATTTTCTTGACATGACATACCTCTAGGCCAAATTTCATTTAAATCGGTTTAACCATTTGAGAGTTATTAAGAAACAAACATCCTAACATTCTCATTTATTAACAACTAGCTTCTGCCCGCGGCTTCGCTCGTGTAGACTATACACAGCGCCATCTACCGGGTCAAATTGTTAATCTAAACCATCCAAAAATCTACGCAAACGCACACAAAAAAAATCATCAAGCCCAGTCCAGCCGTATAAGAGAAGTTCAGTCACACTTACAGAAGAATTATATATATTTAAAATATAGCGATTATATTCAAGGTTTTATTTATATGGAAGACTCGCTTCTGCCCGCGGCTCCGCTCGGGTGAACTACAAAAAATATTGTTACCGGGATAAAAAGTATCCTATGTGACAATCCAGGTTATAAACTATCTCTGTGCCAATTTTCATCCAAATCCGTTCAGCCGTTTGTCCGTGATTGAGTAACAAACAAACTTACTTTCGCCTTATAATTTAGGATTAGGATTAGGACTAAAGGAAAACAATTACAACCGTATATTTAATAATAATAATGTAAGCAATAAATTCTACTCGTCCTAAAGACACTAGCTATTATTTTATGGACAAATCTGCTTGGTTTAATTGCTATCAATTAATAAGAAACGATTCTCGGAAAAGCAATCTAGAGATTCGGAAACGTATGCTCAAAGTGGTCATCAAACGTTCATTTCACAGGTTATTACGAAGCATCCTTTCGTTTCTTTACCCGTTCCAATTTGACAGTGACACATGGTCTAATTTATAAAATTGCAACTTTCTTGCGGCTCTGTTGGCGTACTTAATACTTTACGATAAAGTCTAAAATCGCTTGTTTTAAGAACTAGTTAAACTAGACGCTGTTGGCCGGCATATTGTCCCCTCAGATATAAAACTGCCTTAGGCCGTTGTAGTGAAGTGAGTATTTCATGGCATGATTTACACTATGCGCGTGGATAATATCATATTTTCAACATAATATGTTGAATACAACTTTATATTTCGACCTGTTTAACTTGCTTGTCAATAAACATGTCAGTTCAGTTTATTGTCGCTGAGAAGGGTTCCAGTTCAGACGCGCCACAATACTATAAAATCTAAATAAAAGTTTGTCGTAAATATGTCTACGCGAATGCTACGGCGTAGATGCTATGTAGCTAACGTAGCACCTTGTAGTAAAGAAATTTAATACCGTATATTAAATTTAACATTATTCAGAAATCTCTTTAAAAATGGTTTTCTTTACAGTTTTTGAAATTTATTAATTAACATTTTTAAATATTCACAATCAAAGATTACGTATTCATCGTTTAACTGATTGTAAAGTGGAATGTAAATAAAAATGAACTCGGTCTATTGAGTTCCAGCGCTATCCTTTTGAACTTAAAAGTGAAGTTTGTGTAGTAAATTTCATACATGGTAAATTTTGAACGTAATACTATTTTGCATGACAAAAAGGATACCATGTTATTTAAATAATTCGTAATGATTACATTATTCGACGAATAACTCGTGCCTATAAAAGTGCCTTGAAATAATTTTGTAATCCTACCGCTAATTCAGCTCCTGGTAGTAAAAAGTGTTTTGATAAATTCTGGAACCTGTCAAGAGACACGATGGTATAGATACTTGGAGAGTTCAAAATCAAAAAATACATTATTCAATTAAGGCCCTAAGAATGCACTTATGGACGTCAAACACTACTTATAACTACTACCGGTTCGGAAAACATCCCAGTCATCGAGAAGAACCGGTAAGAAACTCGATCGGGCTTATCTTTTTTAAATTATTTTTTCCCCAATTGTATAAATATTATTTACTGTCTAAATAATATTAGTGCACGATACGAAAGAGAAAATCGCTTAAAAGAAAATTTAACCTGATAATTAAAATTGTCGTTAATATTTAACCACTTATTATAAATATACTATGGATGGGTCGATAGGCGATCCGCATTAAGAAATGAGGTCGGAAGCGCCCATATGAGCTAAATTAAAAAGCTAATTGAGGTCAGAACACGAGCCATCATAGAATCACTTACGTTAATTAATTTTCTAAACTAGGCTTAATTATTCAATAATAAAATTGAATAAATGTTTATTTTATCACGTTCCATTGTCTTACAACACATACCTACGGAAAACAAAGAGTAACAAAATTTTTATAAAAAATATTTTGGTCTGAAATTTCTGGTCTGTACCAGAGTCAGTCCTAACACTAGAATGGTGATTGTAGCACGATTCAGTACAATCTGGAAAATTATTTTGCCCACAGTTTTATTTGCCTAATATAGGTACAACACTGAAGGGTTTAATTATTGATATAATACAAACAATAGACATAACAACATAAAAATGCAATTTTAATCAAATAACTGTACAAATATTAAATACTAATCGAGCGAAACCGCCATCGGAATGCATTATACAATATGATACACATATGTATATATATATATATATATGTCATTGTTAACTTGGAAACGGCTCTAACGATTAGCATCTACTTTAGCATTTAGTTAAAGTTTTTTTTTCAATGTTACTTAGATGTGTTTTTATAAATAAAAAAAACTTTACTGAGTCACTCATAATACATAGCATCAGTGTAGCTCTGGTTTCTAAACTAAGTTAGTCTGTATTTCAGGAACCAGG
Organism: Saturnia pavonia; assembly: GCA_947532125.1. Lineage (NCBI taxonomy): Eukaryota > Metazoa > Arthropoda > Insecta > Lepidoptera > Saturniidae > Saturnia > Saturnia pavonia. Next base: position 13,411,836 of record OX383904.1, read on the forward strand.
ACTTCCCATTTGGAAAATATCATTCTAACAGAGTTGACAATAAAGGTTAAGCTAATTATTAAAATTATGTTAATTATTAAATTAATAAAAGTTTATATTTTTGTCTTCTGCAAAACATAGAGACAAGTTTTGTCACTCAGATATTATATTTCTAATTAGTTATGCCACACGGTTTCACTTGTGTTACATTTATTCGGGCAGTGTGGAGGGAGGTTTCTCTTCCGCACCGCCGCGCTGCCTACGCACCCGTTTATTGTATTGTTATTTCACTTCCCATACTTACCAGATTGCTTGACTTTCATGACTACTGTTCCTTTCCTTTGAGTCGTAACCTGATATTATATGTCTACGCCGTGCACCTGTTCATTTTTCTGTGATTCGGCGGGTGGATGGCCGGCACGTCGCATCCGAGTGTTTTTTACTCTCACCCGCACATTTTGTCATTTCGCCACTAAGCAATAAGTACACGGTTGCGTCGCGTCGAGTAAATAATATAATTATTAATCTATTCTATTTGTAACAATCTAAATTCAAGATTAACCAGTATTGTGAAGATTAAGAGGTTTTTCATTATAAAGACTTCCAAATGTCCACTATGAGACATTATATAACATGGTATATAGCCTGCAAGCTTACTCAATTATTATGCTTTAAAATACATGTTTAAAGTGAAACTTTTATTATTTCGCTCCAAATTTTTCGTTCATCTATCTCATGTCACATTACAGCTGGCCGTGGAGTAGGGAACTGTGAGACTCGAGGCGAAGATAAAGTTATTGATAGAATAATTGAAGTTGACAACGATTCAATTATTTTAATAAATATAGCTCATAGTTTTATTATTTTCATTTTTTATATATTTTATTTTTATAGTTTCACTTGCATCGTGGTTTCATAAAACCACACAATTTTTTTTTTACGTTCTACGTCGTATCTTTGTCGTACTGTGGGGCTGTGGAACCGTCTTCCGGCCAGGGTTTTCGCTCCTTCCTACAATATGGAGTCCTTCAACACAACGTGAAGAGATATTTAGTGGCCGGTATGACAGCGACGACTATCGATGTATTATAAATCCTGCGGTAGTCGCTGATGTTATTTGATTGCACTGGGCTCACATCAGGTACAGTGTAGTCACTATGCCATGCTACGATAAAAAAAAACTGGTAGTTCCAGAAATTAGCGCGTTTATACAAACAAAAAACAAACAATCCCTTGACTTAATAGTTTTAATACAGTCCAGATATGTAGTGAAATAGGACATAGATTACTTTTTTATTTTCTAGTTAAATAGGCGGATAACAACTAGTCGAAGCAATTATGGCTCAGTGGTAGCGTGTACGACTTCGCGTCGAGTGACGTGAGTTCGAATCCCTGCAATGAGCCAGAGCTTTCGGTGAAGGAAAACATCGTGGGGAAACCATAGCATGGTGGTAGGGCTTTTTCTAATGTTCGCCTGGCTAGCTACCACCCTCAAGTTGAAGATCTGTCGCCAAAGACCAATAGGCGTGTTCCGGCAGCTGCACTTGAGAGCCAGTCTTCCACTAGGATTAGCGTGTTATCATCTTGGGCCACATCGTCATTTGACATCAGGTGACATTGTGGCCACTACGCCAAAACCTAAAACGATAACAATTTCTTAATAAAAGTTACACAAAAAACTGTACCAGTTATTAAAATGTACTACAATTTATATGTTTATAAAAATTCATGTTTGTATGTATGTTCCCTATGTACTCTGAAACGTCTGGAGTGATTTTAATGAAATTTATAGACAATCGTTATATAAGCGCAGCGGGTGATCCCGTAAAGATTAGTAGAGATCAGATCCGTTTTTTTTTTAGCCGTAGTAACGTAATTAATAATATTAATTGTTTGCTAGTAATTAATAATACGGAAATGATTATGCAAAAAGATTCACCTAACGTAAGTCGTATTATATAGGAACGTGTTCAACGTAGCAAAGTGGAAGTATAGAGGAAATAACATCAGGACCGGGTTATACAATACAGCCGAGATAATAAAGCACTTTTGACGGCTCGCGTACGTAAAGAAGTGTTTGTCGCTCAACTCATGCATAAATTCATTGCGTTGGTCCATATCAGTCATAAACATGTTTCATACGTACAGTTTATTAATAAAACTGTTAAATATATTTTTTAATATATTATCATTCTTATTTTGTATAAATGTTTTAAATAAATAAAACAAGGCATATTATCTGTCCTGGTTTTCGTAATAATTGAATGACTTTTCAAAGATTTTTACTACTTTTATTAATTTCTTCCAATTGTATTTCCTATTTTAGTCACGTTTAATTATAATCACAGTGTAAAAGTACAACACGGTCAAATATAAAAGGAGACCTCAAAAGCAATGGACTAAACATACCAATAAATAACCGTTAATCAAATAAGTACTAAACATATATTTAACTTAACTTGTAACTGTTGTGTTTTGTAGCTAGCAATTGTTAACAATTGTAACTGGTTTGTTTTTAATAATATTTCAAAACAATAAGTTTTAAATATTTTTGTTTTCAAAAAAGCCTATTATATTATATCGCTAAATTAGACTTTTCAAAGAACTCACGAGTCGATCGGTCGATGCATCTCGCGACCAGAAAGCAAGCGAATACCTAAGCCAGCAAAGAGGCACTACTAAACAACAAGGCAATGCGGCCAGTCTTCCACGTACGTTTCCTTCTACCGGCAAGTGGGATGGCATCCACTACTTGTGGTTTTATTTCAATTTTAATCAATTACTTTTATAACGCGTAAAAAGGATTTTTATTAATAACAGAAATAAATTGTAAAAATAGTATTCTAAATGGAGATACTCACATAATTGTAATGAAAAAACCTTGTAAGACTATTGAAACAGTGATAAAATCTCATTTTGCTAATCTAACTGTCGTATAAACGTTCAGTACGCAGCAGACTTTTCTCGGCGAGACATTTGCATGATCTACGTCGCGCGTCGAATCAATTCTGATGCAAATCAAACGTAAACACAGACGGAGCGTCTTTATTCATCACTAGAGAGTTGTTACCACGGAATTAAACTTCACACAGTTTGCCTTTCAAGTTATCACACAAACCCTTTGAATTGAGTTTCAAAGTTAAGCTTACTAGCTGATTCTGAGGACTAACTTTCAGTATAATAGAATTGTCTTGTCTTTCTGCCTTCCAATAAATCTAGTATAACTAGGATGTAAGACGAGAGAAATGTTTATGATAATTTGAATAACCGGTAATTGTCACAGGTGGTAGAATTTATGCTGGTTATAAACGCGACAACATCGTAAATGTTTCCACCACAAAGCAGCTTTTTTTAATTCTATCGCAATCCATTCAGACACAAATTTCATGTTGTAGAGATTTCTCGAATTGCCCGCTTTTGTAATATAATTATGGTCATGGTATCTTGCTCAGCTGCTGAACCACACAAAAAATATACATAAAAATACCTTAATGTAATGTATGTATATATAAATTTAATATAGTATATGTAAATAACTTCAATTAGAGAAAATATCTTTTAACCATTAACTGTTTAATTATCAATAACTTTATTTGACTTGGAACCCGATAATGAATGAGAGATCTGGCAGCGTTTTCTTAACAAGAACTAATTCACCGTCCCCGGCTGCTAACCAAATTAACAATTCATCTTTCTTTTGTTCACAGATTGCCGGCTTCCTCTCTAACGCTTATTAACTTGACAAGAAGAAAATTGTTCACCAAAGTGTTTACTCTTAAAACCAAAGTGAACTCTCGTAAAAAAATCCTGATTAATTCGTAACTTTATGAACATTATTAACGCAGACAAACATAACAGAGACATTCACTAAATAACATTTAACCCTTGGCCACGATCCATTACGGGTGCCCTTTGAATTATTAAACATCTAGACCGAAAGGCCTTCGTCACGACATTCACGGTACAGTGTCATTACCAAATTCTACCCGTGTTTCACTTCAAGGAATTTCGTCTAACATTTTAATAAATAAATAGATTATAATGAGAATCGCTTAAATCAGTGTTTTTCAACGTGTGGGTGGCGGCCCCTTAGAAAGTCATCAAATCTTACTCAAGGGGACGCAGTCGCAAATCAGATAAAAAACAAGTATTATAGGTCTCACAATAAAAATACAACATTCATAGTGAGGAAGCTGTCTGTTTATTTTTTAATCAATTTACAAATCTTGATTGTGATTTTCAGACGAATTAATCAAATAATTTTGTAACAGTAGCCTCTCTTCTTAGTTCTCTTCTTAGTTTTTATATTTACCATTAAAGAGAACGTTACTTCACTTAGTCAAGAAGTGGCGAATGGAACTAATAATTTCAAAGCTTCCTTTCCTAGCTAATAATATTCATTTTTCTTTCTCGTCATCGTTTTGAGTAAGCTAAATTAGACATCGCGTCTTTGAAATCACTGTCATAGTATAATTATGAACCCGATTTTTTTACTTGTAAAGGGGTCGTGATTTCGAGATTTTTGAAAAACACTGGCTTAAATGAACATCTCTCGATAAGACATTGTGAACAGTGTGATGTACGAAGAATGCATGAGTGTGTGTGTAAAGTGGTGTCCGCGGTAATGCAACGGTTTAATTAGTGGAGCGGAAACGTTTCGTGTAAAGCTGGGTGCGCAACGCCACGGCGTCGTCGGTGGAGGGTCGAGGGGGTGCGGGCGGGGCGACGGAACCAGCGCCCTCGCCTGCGCCCGATGTGGAGGCGCCTACGCGCCACCGCCGACATCGTCCGCTCTACCGCCGGCTCTTCCACTATGTCCGCACCGCCTGGACTGGCGTCAAGTTAGCCCTAGGTAATATACTATAATTCAATTTTAAACTTAGATTACATATAAGCAAAGAAGCTACTGTCCATGATATGCAGAAAAGGCAAACAAGAAATATTTATTTCGGAGACATTTTATTAATAAAGCGATTATCAGTGACTGGTCCCATAAAATAATAATACTGTTGAGAGAAATCTGTTCATATAATGATAATTTAATACTGCTTTTAAATGAGTTAAAGTAACAATGGTAAGCTTTTACAAAAGTGGTCAGTGGCGTTTTTACATATCATTTATACATATTACGTTATTATTTCCTTGTTAGTAGTGATCATATATATCTCACAGGGCATGCAGTAGAAATGAAAAGCATGAAGACATTAATACAAAATTTAAGAAAAAATTACTTAATGCACGTACATCATTAGTTATACTTCTTTACCGTAACAAAACTAAAATCTGTCGAAATTTGTCTGTCTGTGATTTTTTTACACAATAAAAAATAAAGGTCAGTAAAATTAATTCACATTATTATCATTGATGTCTAACTTTATCATGTCGCACTTTCATTACTCTCGCAGCTCACAATTTGGCTCTCGAACACGCTAAAATTAGTATAACATCAAAAACCTTTATCCTTTGACGTACATACATACCAGAAATATTTAAAACCTGTGCAAAATTCGACTGCAGAAGCTCCATTGCCACACTCATTTTCTTCTTTTATCTAGTTCTCTGTAATAGCAACCTATTATAACTAGCCTTACGACAGTAGTCCTTTTAAGGTCGGTTGTACATAACTATAGGTTGCAGTGATAACGTAACTAACTACATGCTATTTACTACTTCATACTAAAATAAAAACTATTTTTGATTTAAATGCGTCTTTAAATTTGCTTCCATAACGGAAGGCCAATCAAAAAACGGATGATAACAAAATCAGGGGATACATTTTGACATTGCAGCTACATATAATCTACATCCGAAATTTTATTATACCACTCGATAGCGAAGGGTTTAAAAAATTCAATACGTGGAGTGAAAACTGCGACGCATCGCACGGGGAAGAGTAATGGGCTGCCATTTTAAAGTCGTTTGACCACGTCCTATAATTTCCAATTTGTATCAACATCAATAAATACTTTATTCAATTTAGGCCCTAAGAAGGCTCTAATAAACGTCAAAATACTACTACCGGCTCAAAAACTATCCCAGTCATCGAGAAGAACCTGCAAGAAAATCGATCGGGTTTAACTTAAAAAAAAAGCTATATAAATAATTTTTAAAGTTAATAATAGTCATATTAATAATTTAGTGGATGCACATAGAGGGGGTCACTTCTAGACATCACTATCATTACATAATGATCAACCCTATAATAACCTTATGACAGTAAAACCTGCTTGACATGGTTCTTGAACTCATCTAGCAGATCAGTAATGTGCAGAGGGATCTTATTATAGAACCTAACACTATTACCTAAAAACTTTTATCAGTCTTACTAAGTCTAAAACACGGCACGAGTAGTTTATGTCTATTTCTAGTATTTAAAGTATGCTGGTCTTTGACAAAATCAAGCTTGTCAAAGTGTTTACAAATATACATTAAATTATCAAGAATGTATTGGGAGGGCAAAATTAAGATATAAAATTCCTGAAACGTGTTATTTTGTGTTTCGCTATGTCTCATGTTGTATATTGCTCGAATTTCCGCTTTTGTAATATGAATATGGTATCTACCTCAACTACTGAACCCCACAGCAAAATACCATAAGACATTATGCTATGGAAGTAAGCGAAGTAGACTAAATATAGCGGTGGCAATATCTGTTAGCTGGCGAATCTTACTTACTGCGAATACAGGAGAACCTAATTTTCTCGTAAAAATTTTAATGTGCGGACCTCACTGCCCCCACTGGCGTACAAGCGTATAAGCCCAAGAAGACAGTATTATCAAATAAGCCTTCTAAATTCCCTTCTATCTTGATATGACTATCAACACGCCGAATATTGGGCAAAACAAATCTCATACATTTGGTTTTGTGTGCATTTAGTAGTAAATTATTTAGTGCAAACCATTCAGCAACTTTAACTATCGTATTATTTAATTGCCTAAACTCTGAATCTATTCTTTTCACTTTCAATATAAATGAAGTGTCATCAGCAAAAATAACCATGCCAGCACTGTATCAAATCTGACTCAGAGAAGCAACAAAATCATTTTAGTTGTAGTCGATATCAAGTCATCAAGGTTTATCGATTTCTTATATACAACGTTGGTGTGGAATAGTTATTATGAATAAATGGTATTAAAGTTAAAAATTAATAAAACTTAATACAATATCGGCTATTACTCATCAAAAAGCCAAATGAAAATATATAAATCGTATACGAGTGGAAATGGTTTCTCAACAGCAATCCAGTGATATCATAGATTGATGCGGTGCTGGAAATGTAAAAAAACGTCCGAGCAGATAGATATTTACGTAAAATACACGGCCGTATCCCTGACCCAGCCACACCCCTATTTTTCCATTACTCATATATAAAAATCTATAATGGAACGTCAAACTGATGTCACTTAATTCAAGACTTCCATTTGTAGAATTGATTATTTTCATATTCCCGTATACATTTTTACTTGAATTAAATTAGTTTATCAAAAACTGACGAGAAAGGGAACATAAAATAAACGTAGCGCTTCTAGAGTAATGTTCTCATAGTCCCGGGATTTAGTGAAATATCATAAATTACGGTCTGTGTTATAAAGATTAATAACTTGACTACCATGGATAGCATTAATGCCAATTTTACACGCTTTTTATGTGTTATTGAGAGCCAGAAGATTAAACGTTGAATATAATAGTAGGTACGACCGAAAAGTTAAAGATTATGTATTCACAAAATTGTTATGATTTAACGCTTTGTCTAATGTCCTGGATAACTACCACCCTCAAGTTTATAATCTATCGCCAAGCACCAATAGGTGTGTTCCGGCAGCTGCACATGAGAGCCAGTCCACCCATTAGGCTTGGCGTTTTACCACCATGGACCTCATCGTCACTTAATATCAGGTCAGATTATGGCCACAATGCTAAACCTATAACTATATTTAAAAAACGTATTTACCTATATTAGATTTGATTTCATAGAATAAGTATACCAATTCGTTAAAAAAAAACCGGTTTATTTTTAATTTTATGGCGATACTTAAAGAAAACATTGAAATATACAGATAATTGCGAACTTACTTTCTGACATACAGTTAACTATTTATTTCTATTAAAGTTATTCAAACGTTGTAATATTGTAATCCCAATTGTTTCTAAAAAAAACACTGTGTTTACAATACCCAGAACGTTACCGTAAATATACCGGCTTATATTCAAAACTTGGTATAATTGAGTGGAAAAGAATCTTGGAAGCATCTTGTACGCAGACCTCACGTAAAACTTTGGTCGGCTTAATTCACCCAAATTTATTATAAAGTAGAATGTTCAGCCTTCAACTTCATTAAAAATTTGAGTAAGATTTTATATTTTCATTTATTGTATTAATAAAACACACCGTTACTAAGTTTGTTCATCTGTGTAACATTAATTACATGGGGAACTTTCTTTAATTAATGTATAGTAATTTGATACTTATTTTATTTTGAAATAGCTTTCCACTCACGGCCTCGTTCGCGTAGACTGAATTTTTTTCCTGTTTTATTTTTAATTGAATTCATATGTTGTTATGTCTATTATTCATATATATAATTAAACGACATATAAATCAATAAATTATGCAAACAATGTAAGTAATGTGAAAAAGCTGTCGTTCTCTATATACGACATCGGTGATTATATTTTTTGGTGCTAAAATTACAAGGCTTCTATTGGAACTGACTCTGGAACAGGCCACACAGAATAAATCTAAGCCGAAAAATTTCCCATACAAATGTTTTTTATTAACCTTTTCTACTCTTAGGGGTGGGATTTTGTAAAACTTATTTTGTAAACGTATTTACAAACGTACTTTATTGTAAACGTATTTCATTAATTGTGCCGAAGGGCATTAATAGTTTAAAATAAATCCAAGCTGAAAAACATTATTTCGAATACAAAATTTGGCACCCACTTTCACATCCTTAGAGGTTTAATTTTGAGAAATCCCTTCTTATACGATGCCTACAATATAAAATCAACACCCTTCCTAAATTTCACATGTCTATACTTAGTAGTTAGGGCTGGGCAATAATGAGTCCATCAGGATAAAGTATTTTACATGTTTAACTCGCTGTACCCACGGCTCCGATCGCGTGAATTACAGAATGTCGTAGGTCGTGTAGACACTCGAATCGTACTGCCCCCGCTCCCAACTACGGCGATCGCACGCCGGTCTTTTTAGAGACAAAAATGCTTATTGTGGAGGATCCTTAAAAGATAGACATATGCTATCGCTGACTTTTTGAGACTTTTTTTTTCTTTTGTTGGTCTTTTTAAAATCTACAATGATGTAGAACATTATTTAGATATATCTCTTATGATTTACTCAGCGTAAGTTCCAAAGGCGTCTTTTTTTCCGAATTTATTCACCATTATCATCACTGCTTATTTCGTATATTACTTTATCTAACAAAATATATCCTACAATCTGGCCAGATAATTAGCTATAAATTAAATTAAAAACTATATGTTAGTGGTTTTCGCGTGAAAAGAACATAAACGGACTGACAGACAGAGAGACGTTGAGCTTTATAATATGTATATTGATGTAAGCATTAAATCTATATAACTATAAACATTTGGAAAACTATTTGAATGATAACTACTATTTGCTTAAAATCAAAGTAAAATCAGTATCATCCCATACTTAGAATATATTCGTTAATTACAAAACTCATTTAATTGTAATTTTATTCAAACTGGCATAGTCTCTTTTTTACTGATTAATTACAAATCAAATATTTGTTCACGAAATAATTGTTACATTTTACGTGTTGTAAAATCAAGCGATTTGGATTAAATAACAAAGGAAAGAAATAGATAAGATTTATTCAGTTCCCAAAGCGATAAGTCTGAGTTAAAGGTTGAAAATGGTTGAGCATTTTGCTCAGTAGATCTTCAAACCTCGGCGGGTGATCGTTAGGAACCAGTTAATTTTCACTCCTCTTCTACGAAACCCTCTAAAGAATTGGACGATTCCCAAATTGATCATTTACGAATTCTACGTCGATCCCGTTCAATTTATAGACATTTTAGATGGATTTTTTTTTCCTTGTCACAAATTTTTGCGGTCCAACATCGTAAAATTATTTCAATAATTCTCAACCATATTATTTGCGGACGTTTAAAATAAATTATCTTTTGTGACGAACAAAACTCATTTGTCGAATTGATCACCGGTTGAACATTCAGCGGTCTGTAGAGTATCCCATTTCATCGGAATTGGTTTTTCATGCAAATTGTTTACAAATACACAATAGCCCTTTGAATTGGTAATGAATTTTCTGCGGTACGGTTTTTGCGTTTACACATACTGTGAATGTTACTTTATGCCACACTACATACTAAGCGGTAATCAATCTGTATTTCTCTTCACCCTATATATGGATGGGTAGGTTTGGACGAAATAATATTTTTCAAATGAATCTATTAATTGGAATTAGTTTATGTAATATTATTATTAAAGATATGCATAATATCTAAAGCTTAACTTCTATAGATATAAGATTATATATTAAATTTACATAAAAATGGACGTTGGTGTACTATACTATAATATATACATAACATGCAGGCGCCCGCGGCTCTGCACGCGTTTGTTACGTAGTCGTTTTTTTATCCCGTAATTAACTCGCGAGACGCGACGCAACGTCTTGTCCGGCTAACGAAACGCAACATAATTCCAAGTGTGATCCTATTCTTGTATTGTGTGGCATGTAAATAATAACTAAAATAATACCAGTACTACTGTAAAATGTATTTAATTTTTTTTTACATATTCTAAAACCGAATAATATAACGACTAATATAACCGAATAACGTCCACCCAGCGCTGACATGATGCCACTTAACATCATACAAAATCAAATGAAACACAATGTGGTAAGAAACGTGACTGACGAAAACAGTACAACAGAAGCAAGCCCGAGTGTAGCGTGTAATGAAGTGAAAATATCAAAGCTGAATTTAGTGAAACACAAAAAGTCTGCTATAAGAAGAGGCAAGTGTAAGAAAAGGGTTAGATTTTCAGAGACAGAAAAACCCCGAGGAAGGCATCATTGTATGAACGGTTTTTACGTTTTTGCCGTTTTCTTTGGCAGTGTACTAGAACAACAGTCGGAACGGTTTTGCGTAAGTTTATTTTATTGTAACGAGTTCCTTTGCAGACGTTTTTATACTTGACTCCATTTGTAGATTTCCGAAAATTGCTTTACCTTAAATCTATTATCACAAAGAGTTTTGTAGATTAAGTTCTTAATTGAAAGTCTTTCAATTTTCTTTGTAACATTATTAATTAAATTACAAGGACTGTGAAGTATTTCTTATCCATAACAAAAGAGAAGCTATTTTCAACCCTTTTATTATGTGATTTTTGAGTACTATTATAATCGGTCGGAATATGTAATTAAATTCATACTTGATATCAAAACTAATAATTATTTATAAAATACTTGAAGTACCGATATTATGAAATTGTATCTCATATTAAATGTTCGGGGACAGAATTAACTAGTCATTATCATTCTTCATCAATCATTTCACGGGGTTCAATTGTGGAGGATAATCGTATCGAATCACAAACATCTTCGCGACTGTACCGCTCCATTCGCTTATGTCTCATAATGCTTTATAACATTTTATATAGACATTTGTGAACAAACGTATTAAATTAAAAGACTACTTAATCTCACATAGAAATGTATTTTTCACGTGGCATATAGTTTAGGCAAATGATGATATATCACTCAGTAATGACCGTCAATGTGGTTACGTTAATAAATGCTTCTCCAAAAATCATACTTTCCTATGCTCTTCCTGAAAGCTTTTATTTTAATGTTCTTATATTTAATGGCAGAGAAGAATATAATTTAATATTAATTAAATCAACACTTTCTGACGGTAATGGCCAAACCTGTGGCTATACGATCAACTTTCACCGACAAACTTTGCTCAATTAATGAAAATTTCCGATGCGCAAAATCGATTACGCCAGTTTCAGAACTAATGAATATTTTGTCAATCACGTTTTTACTCGTTTTAATTAATACTGATAGTAATAGATTATTCGATATACTGATAAATTTTAGCTACAAAGAAGAAAGAAATTAGATTTTATATCAAATAAAATATATAGTTATTTATTGAGTTGGATAAATAACCTTAATCCGAATATTGCACTTATAAATAATTTCTTAACTGAAATATGATATTATTATTATCAGTTTATCGGATACATATTATATTAATGTAATTTATATTATTAATAACTGTTTACTAAAAATAAACTATTATTAATATTAAATGTTTTAATATAAATGTGTAGTACTATACAATAATTATTCCGTAAATGATAAAAAAGTCGTTTAATTTAATCTATTTTTATGAATTATTAGATGACATATATGACTGCAACAAGCTATTTAATATTGATTATATTTCATACTAGTAATCGCCCGTGAATTTGTTCGCATTAATAACAATAATGTAGCCTCCTATTAGAGAAAGAATTAACGCGAACAAAGTAGCGGGCAGATACTAGTATGAAATTTTATTAAAATTAAAAAAACCTTTTTTTAATGAGATGTATATTTACTATATCTCATAAAACAATTCATAAAACATAGCCTAAATGAAAAGTTCTTTATCAATGTTTAAATTTTCCGTAATATGTTATCTGATATTATGTCTATTAAGCTCCTTTGTCTTCTATAACAAAATCTGTTTTTCATGAAACTTTTATATAATATACCTATTTATATGAAAACATTTGAAGAAATTTCTTTTACGAAGATAAATAAAAAGATACTTAAATTTTCCTCTTACGTTTCTTAAGTGTTCCTCACATTCATCAATCTTTCACACATTCGTTCAATCGTTTTTATTTCACTCCAAGAAATTTTACAAGTCAACTTTCAAGTTTTTTTTTTCAATTTAATTCAAAAAAATACTTTTGTATAGACAAACCATTGATTAATTTACTCTCACGAAGTCATTTTTTTCTATCACGTAAATATGTGCATCTTTTTGAATTTCTTGGTCTTCCCTATATTTTGTTGTCGTTCCTAACAAGTGTAATAAGTACTTTTATTAATATGTAAGTAATACCGGTCTTATTTACAATTATTGTCCTTAATGAATAATAATTAATTACACCATAGTTAATCATAATTAAGTTCTAGTAAGTGCTAGCACGCACGGATGAATTTTGTCAGCGTGACAAAAAGGATTCTATCACTATGTGTCACATCTTCTAAGTGGAGTGCGCGCAAGAAGAATGACAATCACTAGCGCGCACGGTGATTTTCCGGGTAGATTAGGTTAGCGATTAGTAATTTATATTTTTGTGAAATATCAAAAAGTCATATGAATTACGTACGGTTGTTATTTTCGAGTCGTACATGCGTAAAACGTGTAAAAAAATCGACAAATTTGTCACCCGTTCACATACGACTATTGAAACCAAAGCGCAAATGTGACAATTTTGTGCATTCACTAGCTACCACCATCAGTCATTACACTGCATTCCTACACACACATGCACACCACTCAGGTACATAGCTTCTGTAAGGGAACTTTTTTTTGGCTGGTTAGTTTAGACAAAAATTGCAATATCACTAAACACATATACACATGTTCCTTATTTCCTCTCAGAATGCAGGAACATATATATATATGTAAAGTTAGTTAGCTAGAATTTCTATGGATAGGGATTTAGTCAGATCACGACTTTTTCGCATGATCGGCATAGCCCAAGCCGAGGTTCGGCCACTTTGGCACTCTAGGAGCTTGTTGCCTAGCTTTCGCGGCTGAGTGCCTTCAGCGCTCGTCCCCAAGCCCGGTTAAACTGTAAAAGCCGTCTGAGGCTCAGGCTTCTTATAGATAAAAGTGTAGTCAGATCAAAAAAAGAAAAGTGACAGTTCTGTTGCGGGTTCATTTACGAGTGGACGACAAAAATGTCAAGTCGCTGTCATGTCGAAACGTGCACGCACCTACATACATGCCCATACAGTGACAAAAAAGTGACCCGTGCGCGCTAGCATACTCACACAATTTTATGACATATAGTTATTTTCTTAAATGAGAACTTACAATTAAGCTTGTTATAATAATAATATCTTCTTATGAATAGTTGTTGTTATAAAATGAGAAATCAAAACACAACTTCACAATTATTTTTTTCCTCATATTAAAATTTTAAGGATTTATTGATTTGTAAGGATATTGATTTAAGGGAAAAGTTTTGATTTCTCATATTATGAAAATGTATTATTTGTAATTACTTAAAACAACTATGTTTTTATGACGATTAGATAAAATAAAATCTTTCTTCAGAAGGAATGTCAAAAGTAACGTTACCTAAATAAGTCCCTCGAAAATGTTACTCGTAATCTTACGTAAAAGCAAGATTACAACCTAAAGTACGATTGAAATATTTACTTATACCTATTATATACATGTCGACTTTTGCTTGAAAACGATAAATAACGATAGAAGTCGTATATATCAGAATTTTCTATAAAGACCGTATTTTATTTTTGTCCCCATTTTTCACGTCGCCCAAATTGGGCTATTTCTAATCCTGAGGGTTTTTGCTCTCGACTTAGATTATACCCTCTACTTCATTTCATCGGGCATAGTACAAATGTTTATCCTTCAATTAAATAGTATGAAAGTTATCCTATAGTTAGTTCACACGAGCAGGCTAAGAAAATTCGAATATTACAGCACAATCAAGTTTTCATGACTAAGTGTTTGTTGAAAATTTCTATCACCTTAATACTGTATAATATTTTATAATATGTAGATTACTTATTTTCAGTAACACGCAAACTGAGCACATGATGGTAAACAAAGACGAACAGAGAAATATCAGCAATCCGTCGAAGGTCGTCACTGTGATGCATACAAGACTCTTAGCTCTTAGCTGAATATAGGGCTGAGAAGGGCTTATCACTATGTACATACATGGTAGTCGAGACCTTGTCGGGTACAGATTTTTCCCTAGTTTGAATACTGGATAACCTCGGAACCCGACACGCAAACGTGCCACTATTGCGGGTGTTATACCAAGTCAATGGTATTCACGATTCAGTTGGACAGAATTGCCATGTTTTATCATCCAGATACAAAGCTTTTATTGTCACTTTAAATACTTCTAAAATGTTGTATACCAGTGATGTCTCGCGCCTTTATTACGCTTGAATTATTTTGGTCTCGGTATTTTTAATTTTTACTCTTATTATTGACAATTCATATATCTATGAATATGAAGAATAAAATATACTTCCAGTGTACAAAGTCTCATCAAAATTGATTGAGAATGAATACAAATATATTTTTTTAATATGATTTCTAAAGGTTATATTGACAATTCCTATATAATCTATCAATTATGAAATGGAATATGCTTTCCGTCGACAAAATTTCTTGAAAATCAATTGAGATGTTTTACAATTTCTAAAATTAATATTAACATTTCTTATAGCCTATCAATTGATATAAGCTTCTCGTGTATAACATTTCATTACAATGTGTGAAGTATTTTTTATATGAAAGCCAGAGACACAAAAAGAAGGACAGACGGACAAACAAATAAAAAAAATTAAGTGTCATATCCGTGATCAGTGTCCTATTACATTAGATGTAAATAATTATATGTACAGATATAACTACATATTATGTTTTATGGACAGATTATTTCTAAAATAAATTTAATACTTCAACCTATCTACTATCTAGAATTCTTCATTTCACATAAAATGAAAACAGACGGATCGACCTCGGCCCTAACCATCTTACATTCTGTTCAGAACATGTACATAATGTTGCAAAGGAAATTGCCTGAGGTCCGAATTGTTGGCTACATTCGACCGGTCTGATGTAACTAACTTCCCCATGCATAGGCGGTCTCAATACGCTTATTTATTTTCATAGCTCTTCGTACTCTTATACAAATATCGTGGTACATTTAATATATTTGAGCTCTGACTGAATATATTGGAAAGAACATGGATAGAACTTCTTTTTTCACCATTATTATGAAAGATTTATGTTATTTTTACTTTATAAATATAACCTAAAGATTATGATGATCAATTTATATCTTATAAATTCCTTTATTATAAACCTAACAGTCTCATTAACAGAAGAATGGTTCATTTTTTTATATACTTTAATTTAATTTATCTTATTATGGTGTCACTCGTTATAAATCCTGTTTAATAAATTTCAAAAATAATATCGTTTAAAATGTCTTTCACGACATTACCTTGTCCATTGATTGTGAAGTGATATTACGGTTTAAAAGCCTAGAGTTGGTTTGTTCGAAACTACAAAACTAAAAATTTGTCAAGTACGTGTCGGGCCACGCGCAGTGTAGGATTCCATAGTTGCCCATCACAATATACAGACTTTTAGAGGGGGCTTTAATGTGTACGATATTACTTCTCCAAGCACATTTTATAAGTTGGTTGACTACTACTCGTTAACTTGTAAAGCCTAGTTAACTCTGATAGTTTTTCTTTTAACTTGATTATATATACTACTATAATGAATTTATTCACATATCCTAAACACAACAATTTAGGTGGCAAAGGTCCCCCTTTGGAGGATGTGACTCTAACAAAAATTAGTAATTTAAAGCTTAATATTTCGCAAATGGATCCCAGAAATGAAAAATGGTTTTCACACACCTGCAATACTTTTGAACGACCCCAACGAACCGCCAAACGATGGGATAGGCGAGAAAAAAAAATTATACCCACTTTTCGTGTAGAGGAGGTAACCTAAAAATATATTTTTCCATGTATTTATTTTTCGCCGTGATTAATATGTATACCCATATCAAATTACAGCTTTCTAGTACTAAGAATCTCTGAGCTAAGCCACAGACAGATATACCGAAACTATAAGGCTGTTAATGATTTCGGATCGCTAAAAACTAGGCAAATATACGTTGTACTTCCATATAGAGTCTAAGAACTAAGTTGTGACTATACTGACATTGAACCCCATAAATATATTGAAGTTATTACGTGTCTTAAGCATGGCTTACACGATTACATGATTAAAAGAGATGGCCTAACACAAATGAAGACATGATAGCTACAAATGAAGCAATGATGGCTAAGTGGTAGCGTGTACGGACATCGCGTCGATCGACGTGAGTTCGAATCCCTACAAATGAGCCTGAGCTTTCTACCATAGCATGGTGGTAGGACTTTTACTAATGCCCGCCTTTCCAACTACCACCCTGAAGTTGAAATTTCGTCTCCAAGCACCAATGGCAGCTATTCTGGCAGCTGCACTTGAGAGCCAGTCGTCCACTATGGTTAGCGTGTTACCATCTTGGGCCATATTGTCAACTAGAACAAGGTGAGATTAAGGCCATAAAGATAAACCTATAAACGTAAAAAATGTAAGTTGTATCAGTATAGATTTACTAGGACTTGTATATAAAAAATAACAGTTTCGCAATTCACCTAGGTTATCTACCACTATCGCAATAGGTCATAATTGTATCTGAAATAAAAACAACACTAGTGTTAGCGATTGTAACATAACTATGAAGAAAGAGCTCATCTCTAGACCGAATACCCGTGGTACCCTAGAATGAAACGGTCGCTATGACAACGCATATTAACTACAAAAATTATCTCGTATACTGTAACGCCATCTTAACACATTTAAATTCTATTAATAATATATGTAACAGTAAATAAGAAGCTTTTATACAATAAAGGCTTATTCTATTAAGCATCCGTCTCCTACGTGCATTAACAACTAGTTTTAATTTTTTAACATAATTAAATGTGGTCACTCTCACTAGTCAATCTCACTTTAGTGATAGCCAAATTATAAACAAGTTAACAAAATTTATTTATATTTCCTGCAAGATATCATTTTTAAAAACTCAACCGCTCACAACCCTTTTCAGAGAAAGCCTAATGATTTAAAGGAGGTGTTAATTGATGGTACATTACTTCTGAATTACTAGACAGTAATGTCCCATTTAATCATTTTTACACCGTCTTAATAAATTAAACCCCTTTATTTATCTTAATGAGTTTTATGAAGTTTCTTGATTTATTTCTTTGAATGTAATGGAGACAATTCCAAATAGTACTCTTTGAATGTAATGAAGACAATTCCAATTAGTGTTGTTATGCTTAGACGAAACATTCATTCGTAAAGTCTAGTAATTGTTTGCAATTACTAAAATCTAGATTACAATTTCATAGCTGACCCATGTGAATATTTCGCATATAAGAGAAGGTAAACTAGACGAACGTTCCACGATCAAATCGGCAACGTTTTGAAGAAAGGTCAGGTCAAGAGTACTCTAAACCGACGAGCATGCATGAAAAGATTGACGAATGTTGAGGAAGCGAAAGTTGTATGTCAGGATCGTAGCAAGTGGAAGGACGTGCTCTCTGCCTACCCTGTTGGGAAAGAGGCGTGATTTATGTATGTATGTATGTAAACAATCAATCTACATACTCTCTTATGCTAGTTAAACCGATTACTAATAGATGGCCCTTTCTACATTTTACTTGAATATATTTTGTTATAAATGAAAAATAACATTTTTTTTAACGATAGAGTTTATTTTAAACAATGTTTCTATCTGATTTAATTCTTATCTAAACTAATATTATAAAGAGGAAATATTTGATTGTTTGTTTGCATTGAATAGGCTCTGAAACTACTAGACCGATTTGAACAATTTTTTCACCATTAGAATCCTACATTATACATGTTGAACATAGGCGATAGAATATTTTCAAAAAAATTGGGATCCGTATGAAAACTTCGATAATGTAACCCATGTGAAAAAATATCAAAAAATCGTTATATCGCGAACACTGCGGAAATTATTGACAATAGAGCAGACTTATGTAAGACGATTTTATAGAGGACATAAATATTTACAAAAATGTCCGTGATACCATATGTCTAACTATTACAGTTATGTCACGATAACTACTTTTTAATGTTAAAAATAAAATATTCAAATGTAATGCCGGTTCAAACTATGCTTAAAAATAAAATAAATAAATATATACATACAAAATAATATAATAATAATAATAATCATTAAAAATCTTTCTTTATTATGTGGAGTACCCCCGACGCAAAAAGAAGGATGTGTGTGTGTTATAATTTATAATTATTGAAACTTTTCTTAAATACCCGTGCGAAGCCGGGGCGGGCCGCTAGTATTACATATTATTTTATTTATATTCGTAGTATATTTTTCGACAATAGCAAGATGCATAAGCTTTAAAATATTGTTATGTAATTTTCATGAAACATTAAGAGAGATATGGTGTTGCCAAAAACAGCTTAAAATACATTTTATGTTTATATTTTCGTTCTATGACCTTAATTCGAGACATTATTTTCACTTCTAGACGACTTCATTATAGTATAGTTTGCAAGTAAACTTTAAATCTCGCCTTAAGATTAAGCTCCAAGGCTTCTGCCAGCGATCATATCTGCGTGCTGGATATTAGAATATAAATAATTCACTTTACGATGTCATATTCATTTTACGGTGTCATATTCATTTTACAATTTTGTCAAATATCATCTTATAGACACCCAACCTCACTTGTACGTGGTGCGTCCTGCGGAGTAACGTACGAGAAATTTACGATAGCAGGGTAGCAGGGCTGTACAGCTCGATTACGTTGCAACAGCCGTGCATAATATGATGAAAAGCCCGTCATAGTTAAATATATGCTTATGCGCGTCTTGTTTACACAATCTCTATTTACGCAGGCCGACATTACAGTTACATGTGACGTCATGCATAGTTCCTATATTATAGCTACTATAAAATACAGTATTTTGTATAACTAAATATTAAGACGCCAATAGTAGGTATACTGATATTCATACTAATATATGTAGTAATTCAAAATACTGTACTGTAAGTACTGACCTAAGATACACATTTATTGTGAGTATAATGATTAATTCACAAAATAACTGCTCAATTGCACAATCCTAATTACAACACGGCTGAACAAATAATGTACTTATTCTAGTAAAGGTCGTCAGACATGTACCACTCAACCGCAAATAGGCCGAATCGGCGGTATTAGAGAGCGTTAGTTGTTAACCTGAACCCGCGTATGATGTAGGTCTCGTGGCTCGGGGCCTAATTCTGCTAGTATTCACGTGAAAAACATTTTTAGATCGAAAACATTTTCATGTACTCAAGAGATTATTTGTTTATTTGAACGCGTTAATCTCCGAAACTACAAGTCAGATTTGAAAAAATATTTTCACTTTTTGGAGCCTGTTGATTGAAGAAAGTTATAGGCAATATAGCTTCACGCTACAACTTTAAGTAGTTGATCAGTAACAATGACGATATGAGACACGAACAACAACAACGATGACAACATGAACGTCCAACAATCTAGAAAGCTGTAGGCAAGTGAGAACAGCGATAGGAGAGTTGATGGAATAAATTTAAAACGGTTGAATCCGTGAACCATAACTAGTTACAGATAAAATAAGTTGCTAAAATACACGCTTATATCTATAAATTAAAACACACAAATTGTAGTCAGCAATATTTTTCAAACTTATGTAGCTTTAGTCTAGTCAACAAGTTAAAAAACGTGTTCTTGCTCCCGATTCTAAAAATGTGTACGATAGCTCATTCGATTCGGAATGACGTCTAGAAAAAGGTATCTCGAGCATTTAATAGCACTTAAAAAATTGCAATTGTTATCAACAAAGTAAGATGACTTAAACGGAATTTAGTTTTTCGCTAATAACTTAAAAAACTATTGATATTTAAGAAAATTTGTAAAAGAGAAATTTAGAGAGGAGGAAATTTCCTATGAAAAAGTCTTAACTTCTGGGATTCTTCCTCCATTATTTATATTTTTTATTTATCACCGAAAACGGGTCTACGCACGGCTACGTAGCACTGGGCGCGGTGAAAACAGTTTAACACATAAAATATTTTTTAAGTGAAACTTCTTATGCGACTTCCAACGCGTTAAAATTTAAGCGTTTAACGCACATTATCGGTCTCTCCTCTTTGTGTGAGCCAGAGTGAGAGAGTAAATGTCGGTGTGTATGTAATATTGCACACTGCTTAAATAAAATAGAAAATGTCTTTTAAAATGAAGTTTCACTTCTATCCTGTGTGAATCGCACACACACCTTTTTTTTGTATAGTATTAAATAATAAATGAAAAAGTGATTGGCACTCATGACTGTCAATCATATAAATTTTAATGTTTTGATTGGCACAGCAAAAAAAATACTGTTAAAGCTTAATTTTTATCTGAGATTTATGAAGATGACACTTTTATTTACTTACTACAAAATCAACATTACTTAAAAATTACCCTGGAGCTTGGATTATTACTACTTAAAATACTCTTCACCAAACTTTTTTCTAAAAAACTTACTGCAAATTTGTGCTGTTTGAAAAAAACATCTATAAGAAAAATAATGTCACTTTAACGTAAAGCCGGGTGTTGCCAGGCATACTGTTACAGCTATTTTCAGAGGTGGAGTCAATCTCTTTGATTTAATGAGTTTCTTCTTTACTGAATATTGCTACAAATACACGATATGATATATAAAAAAAGTGTTAACAGCATATAGACCTGATCTGCATTATTTTCCTTGTTTATATAGGTATAATTTTTTAAAAAAGTAATAAAAACTAATTGGTAAGAAACATTGAACAAGTTACAAAAACAATTAATGAAAATAATACTTATTGTCTATATAAATAAAACAATTTCAAACTCTTAAGTGCCTATTACAAGTTTGGCTCTGAAGCAAATCAAGGCCTTCCAATTTCCGTCTCTTAATATCAGAGGAAATCATAATATTGACCTTGTCGCCCTATTTCAGTCCTAACAGAAGTTATTGTTCAGTAATTACATAAATGGTTTGATTAATTATACAATCAGTGTGTCTTTTCGTGTAAGATTAAATGTTATTTTATTTTATAACCACTTTATTTACGTAAAAAATATTATTATATTAAATTTAAAATATAAAAAGTAAAAACACGCTTTAACTACGCGCTAAAAACTATTAAACTCTTTGGTCTTACAATAACATCTCGTTACCGAGCCCAATCTATTTGACTTGTCAAAACAAATCATATAAGCCCAAACTAGAGAGGATTACTAGTAGCCACTGAAGTGTTCCACTATCCACCTCCTGGCTCCATCATCAGATAAGCTCCAAGATACCAAATTATAGTGTTGTCATCCGAACTACATATACATACAAAGTTTCATTTCGATACGACTATTAGAATTAGAATATGTAAATTGAGAGGTTTATTAATTGGCGTTTAAAACCAAGGTATGGAGAAAATTACAAAGTCTGTTATCATTGTAGAGGGTAGGTTCAGGAGAGTTGTTTTTAAGTTTAGTTGCAGTCTCCAGACTTTATCAAGTAGCAGCTTGTTTCTCTTTAATTATCTTCAGATTCTATCGAGTCGCAGCTAGCTTATCCTTCTTTATTAGAATCTTCCTCGTTGACCTGATTTTCACGTTTTATTTTAAAATTTGGAACCATATTTCTTAAATACAATTAAAATGCCCCTTAAAATTAATACGAAAACCACAGTACATCTCTCCTAAAAAGAAACATTTAGGGTTGTTTAAAGTTCCCTTTTAAATCGCATTGTGAGTTTAATGGCTGTATGCCCATCGTAACCGAATTTCAGTTGACATATTATTCATAACATTAAAAACAACAGTACACTGAACATAGATTAACATATAAGTAAAACATAATATATACCATATTGTTATCACTTCGTATATATATTATAAAATGTAATGTGACCTTTCACTTACTGTATAGTTTTTATATTAAAATGCTTTTCATGAATTTTGACTAGGTGAAACAATAAATCACGTTTATAACTATGTTTGTAAATTAAATAAAACAGCATAAAACAATGAAATGCCGTAATTTTGAACATTTTATAAAACATCTTGGAATCTATAAACAACTTCAATTAAAATGAAACGAACGGGCATAAACAAAAGTTACCACGTAAATAGATTTACGGCCCATTAATACTGTCTGAATATACTACGGAATACGCATAAGGTGAAACTATTCAATTCATTACTCATAGTTTCCGTTTTAATCCAAATTTAAACTGGAACAACTTTTTGATTTAGTTTCCAAAGAAGAAGAGCAAGAAATAATTATTTGAATACATAAATACAAACGTCAAATTCGACTCGACTGGATAGTCTTTGGGTAGCTACATTTTTTTTCTCCAAAATACCGTAGTGTCTCAAGATGAAATAGTGTATCTAATGTGTTCTAATACGTGGTCGCTAAGTATAGGTCGCTCAAAGGACATTGGCAAGGGATATCTTCGGAGTCCTCTGCGTGATCGAATCAGAAATTAATTAATCTGCTGAAGAATCAAAGTCACCGACATAACCTTAAAAATTGCAAGACTTAAGTGGCAGTGGGTGGGCGACGTAGCTCGTAGAACGGTTGGCCGATGGAGCGAAGAATTCTCGAGTGATGATCGCATGACGTAGCGTTGGACCGACAACCTGGTGAAGGTTGCGGGAAGGTGTTTGATACGAACAACGCAGAACTAGCCGTTCTATCCGTCCTTTCCAGCCGTGGTCGTCTTTTTACTAAAACGATGACCATTATGAATAAAATATACTGTACCTTTTAAGTTCACGTTTTCTGTCACAAAAAACTTGATTAATCAAAAAATCTAAGAACAAATTAATGATTTTGTTTTATTTAACAGAAAAAAAAACTTAATGTTTCACAGAAATAATCTTATAAGTTAAGCAAGTAATGCCCACAGATATCTTTCAGTTTCTAATAAAGAAAACAAAAAAATCTACATAATCTTTTTTCAGTAATATAGTACTCAGCATGTGGCCTGTTTTTCCTTAAAAACACTAGAAAATAATCGTAATTTTATCTGAAATGTTTTTTAAACTCTACGATAAACTACATTCTACACGCAGAGGTTATATTTTTTTTTATCTGACTGGTTGTTTTGTACACCATTGCAGTGAGCGTACACCGAACTAAACAAGCCGTATTTTATTATTAACCTCTATCATTTTACCGATCCACCTCAATTAAAATCTTCATGGACATTCAAAGATATACGGACTAAGTAAATTTTGACGTGTATAATCATAAAATCACATTATGATGTCGTTCTGATTGTTTTTTCAAAGTCGTCGGTTGAACCGAGGCCACAGTCATACTAAACGTGACGTCAAGTAATTCCAAATTAATATTAATCAAATTAAATGCAATTATAAAACCTTTTCATGCCTCCGGTTTTCTTAATTTTGAATCCCTATTACGTTTTGACCTTATGTTGGGTAGTTTTTATATTCTTCTAATTATTTTGCTATGTTGGAAAATTTTAACACTAAATTAATAATATAATGAAAATATACTATTTATTTGAACTATGGGATAGTCTATATAAATAATAAAAATTGTCAAGTGCGTATCGGGCCACGCGCATTGCATAGGCAGGGTTCCGTAGTTGCCCGTCACAATATAAGGACTTATTCTTTTAAGGACTTTAAGTAATTTTCAATGGACTTTGTACGGAATTACTGCAACAAGACTTAGCTGTGATAGTTTTCCTATTATTTTCGTTATATATACTCCCGTGAATTTTTTCACATATATCTGGCAGGTGGGGAGGACACTTGACTCGAAAAATAACGAAAAAACGAAAAATAGCCTTTAAGCTTAATATTTCGCAAACGGATACCTGAATCGAAAAATGGTTTTCACACGCCTGCAATATTTTTAACGAATTATCCTATAACACCCCACGCCATGAGATAGACGACAAAAAATTAATCCCCACTTTAGATGTAGGGGAAGTAAACAAAAATTTTTTTTCTAAATTGTACGTGTGATTCTTTTCTTATTCTTTGTAACTTGGCAGGCGGTCCTCTTTATAAAAACCATTACTGTCATTATCGAATGAATATAGTTTTCAGTGTTTTGAAGATTTTAGCGTCGTAACAAGATGGTGGCTCCCTATTTCTACTTTCTAGGGAGTTTTTGTGGCGTCTCAGAATTCATGATCCATGATATTATTTCCAATCCACTTCACTTGTACACAATGACATACCGATATTATCAGTCATGATTTTCAAGATATAATAGGTCTTTACCTATGAAATTGCCGGTCTGCAGTACTGGCCATTTCAAATCAAAATAATTTTTGTTTGGCTAAGAATTCTAATTTCAAATTAATTTTATTTTAAAAACATTGAATTCTTTTTCCAAAAGTAGTCATTTTTTTATTGATTAGTGTTACATTTTCATCGCATTTCAATCTTTTTTGTCATCATGGATACGTTAAAAATTCGAGTAATTATGGAATATGAGTACCGTCGTGGCAGTAACGCGGCACAAGCGGCACGCAACATCAACCACGTTTACGGAGCTAACACTACAAACAAACGCACTACCTGTTATTGGTTTGCTCGCTTCCGTTCTAGGAATTTCGACCTGAAAAATGAACCTCGCGGTCGTCTGAAGACTTTGGTCGACAATGACGAATTAAAGGCTATTGTGGAAGCTGATGATACACAATCTACGGCTGAATTAGCAGCAGCTTTCGACGTTAGCGTCAAAACAATATTGGTCCAATTGTGTCAAATTGGCAAGGTAAAAAAGCTTGACAAATGGGTGCCCCACGAACTCAATGATCGCCAGCGCGAAGTACGCGTCGAGACGTGCCTTGCACTGCTCAACAGACACACAAATGAAGGAATTTTGAACTGCATTGTTACCTGCGATGAAAAATGGATTCTGTTTGATAACCGCAAGCGCTCAGCAAGTTGGTTGGATCCTGGTTCAGCACCTAAACAATGCCCTAAACGAAAACTTACCCCTAGAAAAGTGATGTTCACTGTTTGGTGGTCTAGCGCCGGTGTGATTCATCACAGCTTCTTAACAAACGGGGTGAGCATTACTGCAGATGTGTACTGTGAAGAACTGAACACAATGATAGAGAAGTTGGCACATCTCCAACCAGCATTGATCAATCGCTCGTCTCCGCTGCTCCTGCACGACAACGCGCGACCTCATACTGCACAACAGACGGTCTCCAAGTTGCAAGAACTGGGGTTGGAAGTTCTCCGTCATCCGCCCTACTCACCAGACATTGCGCCTACAGACTACTACTTTTTCCAGAATTTGGATAACTCCTTGGCGGGAAAAAAAATTCAATACCCGAGAGGCAGTACAAAATGCCTTTGAAGAATTTGTTGCCTCCCGTCCAGCTGATTTCTTTAAGAAGGGCATCAATAAACTGCCACTGCGCTGGCAAAGATGCATTGATTGCATGGGTGATTACTTCGATTAATACAAATAAAAAATACAAAACGGCAATTTCATAGGTAAACCTAATATATACTTGTATTTCAGAGAATATTAACTAACTAATATTAGCTCTCGGTTATGGAACATGTCATATTACTCACTTCTTTTTTATTCCCAAGTTATTAAATCAAACTTTGTAGTTTTTGAAAATTTGTCTACATCTAGAAAATTTTTCAGCATTTCTCAAGGCGACTGTTTCTATCACTGTGCATATCTCGTAAACCCATTTCTTACCTACAAATTTTTATATATTATAAAACAACCAAAATAACATTGCTAATAAGTTTTTAATACATTATATAGACTCAAATTTAATTCCATATTAAATAAAATTATTTTTAAAATTAAACCAACTGTGCATTTTGCTGTTATTATTATATTTAGAGCATTTGTATCCTTATTTACTAATTCTATGTATTGCTAGAACTGTTGTACTGCGTAGATACTGCAGGGAAAATTTACCTGTGGGTGTCTTTTATACTACACAGTACAAACTTTAATCCTTAATGAAAAATCAATAAAGCATACACCCGTCCGTTTAGTGTGAACGCACCTCCTATCGCCTTTTGTTAATGAACCTGATCTCAGCTTCCGTACAAGAATAGAAGTGTTGTTTACCACACCTCCGATCTTATAAACAATCTGCATCACTTCTATACCACAATGTATAGGCTTTAGATTTATCAGGTGCTAATGGATTGCGAATGATTGGAGTTTTCATCATGGCGCAACATTCTTGCAACAGTAGACATATAGGTGGCATTATTTAGTCTGGTTGATACGGTTTTCGCTAGACCGTTAGAACCTGTTTATATTTTTCACAGCTGGTTACTTGCTTTTCATTATTTTTTCAAGATAAGATCTCGTATATATATTATTTAAAATTAATTAAGAAAACTGTCGGGTTAGCTTTCCCTTCGAAATAAAAAAATGCTTGTCAACTCCGACGTGTTACTGAAATTTACACATTACGAAAGATTTTCTTGGAATGAATATAAAATAAATAAGAATAATAAAATAGCCAGACATCACTATCATTCATGTAATGATCCAACCTATAACAAAACAATCCAACGATTGGAGAATTTTACTTTAATAGGAAATACTTTTTGTTAACACTCATTTTTCTTCCCATCTAATTTACGTACTGCGAATTATATATAAAAATGGAGTAAACTCTAATAAATCCGGTTAAAAAAAAAACTTCAATAAATCTTTTAAAAAGTTTATCAGTTTAAAGGATGTTTAGAATTGCTGACGATCAATTAATTTGAAATTCTTTACAGTTAACGTAAAATCGTTATAAATAGATAATCATTCCCCACTCGATTCATTTCAATATGATTAGTCATATCAAAGATGATTTTCAACGCATACTTACATTATTGAAATAACATAAACAACAACAACGTTACGCAAGAGAGAATGTTACCGTGGACAAAATACTAACGTTTATTATTGGAACATTTAGTATAACAACTCCACGGATTTTACTGTCCGATATAAAGTCTACAATTTTGTACGACCTGTTACTGATATGCATTTACGCGCAGTACTGTGCGAGCTTTCGAAACAAAAGGTGTGCAGTGTTTTCTCGTTAACATGGGCACATAATCGTCATGATGGATAACAAAAATAATACAATGTCAGTGAATATAGACATGGAAACGTTTTCGAGGAAAAACAATCTACGCCGACGAACGCTGAACACGCTTAAATCAGCCGTAAAGGCATTGAAACAGATTACCAGTAAGTGCTTTTCGCTTTAGTTATTATTGCAGTATTTTATTCGATACATAATTCATACAAAATTATTGACTCTTGTTTTTCAAAAATGATAAATAATAAAAAAATTGTTCTTTGTTCCCGAAACGTGTACGATTGCACGCGTTAATAAATTATTTTTGCAGACCAGTTATTTACTTTACAAGTAACAGGTATAAATGGGATTTACTCAAACATACTTTCAATATACTTCCTTTATTTTGTTTGATACGCTGTTAATTCATTTTAGAAATTATACATGAATTTCAAATTGTATAAACAAATGCAGGATATAAAAAAAATCTTACTTTATATTTGTGTTGAAAAAACAACAATCCGATTATTGGATAATTAAATAACAGTAGAAAATAATTTAATCAAAGAAATTAACATGCGATTTACTTTGAATAATTTACTGACGATTTTAATGAATTTATTGTCAATTACGTACGTCTCTGTAGTTTCTCGAATAGTTTAGTGATATTCTTTCCGATGTTATTAGGCTAGTAAAGTAATCTATTCCACCAGATATATGTCACATGTATCCCTTGATAACGCCTATTTATCTTCACTAGTACGCAGTGTCTCTAAGAAAACCAAGTAAAACTTTTGCGTTTCATATTTCAAATGAGAATTTACGTGTAATCGAATATTTTTCTGCGTTATATGACACATTTTTTTTTATTTTATGCCAGTATTATTTAAACACCACCTGCATAACTTATCATCTCGACGATGGATTGTCTAATTAACTAATATGCATTTGACAAACTTTACGCGTTAGTAAATTAGCCTTTCTACCGTCGATATGTTTGTTACAGTAAATTTGCAGTCGTAATTTTCTTGATAATATTCTGGGAATTTGTTATCCTTTGTTGTTGTTCTAACGGCCTATAATATCACATAAATATATATCTAAAGCCTCGAAATGTTTATTTAATCGGTTTTCTTTTTTTTTTCAATTCTAATATTGTTCATTTTCATGATAATGCTACTCCGGAAAATTCAATTGTCTCGGAAAATATTATTTTATATAAATATCAAATATATATTATTTAAGACCTATGTATTTTGAAATATCATCATTATTATCAGTTTTTATTTTTGTTGCCTGTTATGAATTAACAATACAATTATATTAATTAATTAATTATGCATATAAATTATTTATAAGTATTTGACAAAGACGGTATCAGAATAAACGTCTAGGGATGAACAGTTGCTTAGTTAGCTAGCATTAGTTTGGTGGTCTGATAAAATACCAATTTTACACACTTTGCTGGCCCTGACATTTTACATTTGAAATATGGACTCGTTGACAATAGTCATACAAAAAAGTAATATCACAATTGCATCTAAGGTTATTAGGTCAACGGAAAACATTATTACGTTTTTAAAAATCTTTTTTTTTATGAAACTTTATGGTAGCCCATACTAAATATAAGTACCATAAAGACATTCCTGTCCGAAGGCCACATTAACTTGTGAACTTTCAATATAAATGAACTTTCACTTGTCACTTTCGGTTATTTTTTATTATAGAACGAGATGGCATGATATGGTTTATCATTAGTAATACATAAATAGCAATAAGGCAAGATACTTTCCCAAGAAAAACTTACAAATCTCATAGATGGGTTCTTTCGCCGTAAGTAGTTTCCATTCTGCTTGCCTTCACTCGCACGGGCGCGACGGTGCCCTTCGATGGGACCTTTGGGGCAAGTGTTAATTTTTTTAGAGTCGGGGGACATTTGACTCTCTGCCAGCTAAATTGTTGTTTTTATATATGTGAAAAAATCCAAAGTAGTAGTATATATAACGAAGATAAAAGGAAAATCACCACAGCTAAGTAGGCTTTACAAGTTAACGGGTAATAGTCGATCAACTTATGTTATGTACTTAGAGAAGTAATTGCGTACAAATACCATCTAAGTCTGCAAATTGTTACGAGCAACTATGGAACCCGACACTACATGTGGCCAGACACGCACTTGGCAATTTTTAGTAATTAATGTATTATTACTATAACATTATCGTAATAATGGATTTATTACCCAAATACACATCAGAAATAAATAAATTCTGACATAACAAGCATTGCTTCACTGACTGTACATTGCCCGTATATTTTATAAAAGGCGTTGATTTCCCAGCAGTATTAGCAGATTTTTTTTCATTTAGAAACATTATTTTGTTTAAGAAAACATCCGTATAATATTAATTTCCAAAACAAAAACAGTTATAAATTGTATATAACAAATCTTCATCTTGTCTGTCAGTTGTACCTACGTTCTTTTTTTGTATATAAGTTAATAAAATTTATATTTAACTTAAATATAATGTAACACGGTGTTATATATTTTACTTTTACTAAAAAAAATCCATGACTTTTACAACTATTCGGTATTTATTATTTACATTGTTTGTATCTAAAAAGTGACAAAACTTCAATTAAGCTTTAAGTCCATAGAAAAATAATATAAAGAAATATATTTGACGTGAGCGAAGTTCATTTAACGTAGAACTTCAAACGGCCATCACGAAAATCTTACGAAGACATAACCAATGAACAAATTAATAATTCATGTTTATTTACCTTACACGCTTATGCGCCGTACAAGTGTTTCGGATACATTACTTTCTATCTGTTCACAATATTTATTCAAATCCCAGTAACACAAATCCAATATTTATATATTGTTCGTTGATAGCTTTGAGGTTTCGTTAGGATAGCAAACTCGGGAACCATTAGATCGGAGGATACTTGGGTTACGTTTCTGAAAGCTCCAGAGGCGATGTAACAATTTATTGAGTATTTACGCAATGCCCCATCCCGTACTGAAAACGTCAGTCGAGGCTTACCTAAGTATTCGGGATGTCCTATAAATGGTATTTGCTTTTAGTACAACTTTATTTTATTTAACAGTGAAAATACAGAAAAATTGTGTCCTTCGTGTGATTGGATATGACATATATACTGTCCTACTGGAACGCGACCACAATAAAACAGGCTTACCATCAGGGCCATAGTGTCACGCTTAGGCGTGTCATGTTCCGGGATCAACTGGTATATGTCCAGTAATCAATCGGGGTGATAGGAATCTGTATACGACTAGTTCGCGACCACAATAAACATGGTGATAAACCCAACCCAGTGTATACTGTGCTTACCATCAATATATAAAAAAAACGATTTAATTAAATTGATATCAAAATATTTTACTTTACCATTTTCTTAGAGATGTTTTATTTTCTTAAGTTTCAACGTAAAAACGTTGTGTTCAATACGAAATAATTAAAAAATAAATAGATACTAGAACTAGATAATTCCTTTGGCCTTATGTCGTTAATGTTTTTTATATGGCCATTTATTATTTAAAGCATCCCACGAACTGACTATAAAGATCTTGGAACGTGACTAACGAAATCTTGAATACGGCTAAATTTTATTATATAATACAATAATAAACAGGGTTTACTGCATCCGTTAAAAGAATAGTTTTTTTCTTGTTCATGAACTTATTTTCTTTATTCTTTCTTAAATTTTACACGTTTAAGTGTGAGCTAATTGTTATATTCAGTCGTAGAAAGTAATATTTGCTTACCCGATGTTAACGCGGCGACTAAATGGACGATGGATGGATATGGTCGAACAAGTCAACGGCGGCTTGATGGCTGATAGAAGGCACTGACTAACCTGTTCTCCTGACCGGTGCTGCCCGGGAATACACTACGTCACCTCGTTTCATAGTTAGATGTCATTCAATTGTCAGTTTTCAAGTTCAGCAACAGCGGGTTCTTCAGTATTAATATTTAGTGGACTGTATTGCCGGTTAGCGTAGACGAAGGCCGTTTGTTAATATTGCTTTGCAATATAGTTGGGTAGTAACTTATTAAATATTCAATATTATTCAAATAAGATGGTGGCTCCCTTGTTAGAACTCAAAATACACGCTTCCAGTTTATATTGTAATTAACGTTTATTGAAATACACCGACAGAGTTCACGCCCGCACTTTCCGCGGACGCATAGCACATTATCGCAAATTGGAATAAGAAATAAGTAACGATATTTCGAGATAGTGAACATCGGAATGAGTTTCATGGTATTGTGTGCGAGTAAAAATAAACTAAATAGGTATTAACGTTATAGGATTAGGATCCTGTATCAGATATTGTGAGATTTAATTGTGGATTGTGCACGACACGGGTTTACAAAAACGCCCCTTAGTGATAAGTGTTATCCCAGCTATACTCGGGGATATTTTCATCCAGCATATCGATATTAAGACCGCCTACTTTCTTCATATTAGGAGCTGTTTTACAAGGATGAAACACCAGGCCGCCATGTCCCTAAACGCCCATGGGAGGTTATCGGTTATCATTATCGGGAATTTTAAGCCTTTATATTTTATGCTTCCTTTGTAACAATAGGTTAACTGTTAATTTTTGTCGGAGATCGATGCCACTAGGTTAATTTTTCAAAGATATTTTGTATTTGTTAATGTTTTCCCTCCACACACGAATCCGAATCACTACAATATTCATAATCTACTTCACGTATTCACAATAACCAAACTATATCACGCAAAATGCCACCAATATTACATAACATAGGGTCAAAAACCCTAAATTAATTAATTAAAATAAAGACCACAACATGGCAGTTCAAGATCCCGTCATAAACTCCTTTTGGGGAGAGCGTAGATTGGTCGTAATGACAAGCGGCTTCCTATACACCCGCGGAAAAGGAACAAAAGACAGCCATTGAAAAATATACAAAAGCGAAAAATATAGAAAAATGCCAAGAATGTGGCGCGAACAATTAATGTCACACAAATTTCATATAAAAATAAATAATAATAATGTCTCTTATCAAGTGAAGGTACGGGAGTAATCCCCACGTCAGCCCTTGACGTATTGGCGATTTCAAATACCGAAAAAATCAACAGTTTTATATTTGCCCACATATAGTGGTACTACAAGAACATTTCTCAGGCGTTCATGTTTCCTCACGATGTTTTCCTTCACCGTTAGCCGACACTATTACCAATTTGCATGAGTAAATGTACACGAATTCCGAAAAATTCGAACTATCGGACACCGTATCCATATTCCGCCGGTCTAAAACACTCGCCAACCACGACTAAATTGAATGTATTGTGTTTAAAATAAAACTATTTGTGACTTACACTCGTTAAAAAGTAATTATTTATTACTTGATACTGACCAGTGCTTTTAAAAATTTGATAATTTCTTAAGAGTGGCAGCAGCAGAGTTGTTGGACACGACAATTAACGTTTCTTACTGGAAAGCGACCACCATACACCAGGTTTAACATCCGATATAATGGCACGTACATATAGGCGTGTCGCATTCCGGGATCGGTAATAATGTACAATAAGCAATGACGGCTCAGTGGTAGTGTGTACGACTTCTTGTCGATTGACGTGAGTTTGAATCCCTGCAATGAGCCTGAGCGTTCGGTAAAGGAAAACATCGTGAGGAAACCATAGCATGGTGGTAGGGCATTTTCTAATGCTCGCCTGGCTAGCTACCACCCTCGAGTTGAAAATCTGTCGCCAAGCACCAATAGGTGTGTTCCGGCAGCTGCACTTGAGAGCCATTCTTCCACTAGGTTTAGCGTGTTATCATCTTGGTCCACATCGTTACTTAACATCTGGTGAGGTTGACGCCCGTCCTTAATAATACATTAATATAGTTTGTTTGTTAGTAAGGTGTACCCAATATATTACTTGAAATATTTAATTTATCAAATCATCAAATAATATGCATTTTATTACAAATTTATTGTCTCAGAAAACTAAATGACTTTTCAAGTACTTTTAGGGACTCAAGAAAAGAATAACAATTCACTGACTATTAGCGAAATGTCACAACTTATAATGAAAGCATCACTCAGAACTTAACAGAGCTATTGTGTTTGACGCATCGCCATCAAACAGTCTAACTTTACAGTCATTCTCCTAAAATAGTATTTGTAAAATGATAAAAATGCCATTTACAAACAGTCAACCATTAGAATATCGATAATAATGATAAAAGCACCTCGCTAATATGGCCTATTAGAGTAGCATAAACAGTTCTAATTTGACTGTTATAAACACAAAACTATGAATATGTAGACGAAACATGGAAGAATAGTTTAAATTAATGTTTTAATTAAGTTAGTTTGTTTGTTTACATATATAATGTGCGAAATTGTCGAATGAGTCAGCTAGTTAGGTATATTATAATACGGAATTTAATTAGAGAAACGGGACTTCAAACCAGTAACTTTGATGGATGGTTGGTAGTGTAAGCAAAACAATGCTGCAGGCGTGGTGTCAGAGAAACAGCGTAATTATCTTAATAATTGTAGTACTGACCCAACATGACACAAGCCAAACATGATCCAAAAATGCTTTACATAAAATTCCTATTTATCAAAACTATGCACTTCCGTTTTACAATATAATTTAGCTTGGTTTCTACCCACTTCCGCTACACACAGTAGTGTGTATTACATGTATGTATTACATATACACGCTGTTTATTTGTATGAAGCTAACATTAGGACAGGACGCCGCGACCATTGTGTCCGATTGGGCCTCAACTAACCGTGATATTGGCACGCTTAGCTGTGGTGCGTTCCGATATCAGCTAATGTATATCTAGTAATTAAGCGTAGTGATCTGTATTCGACTGGATCGTGATCACCATACACATGGTAATGAACTCGTCACAATGACTCTTTTGGTGTGTCGCATTCCGAGATCAGCCGTGTGAAAATACTAAAACTAAATAACAAAAATTTTTTACAAATGTTCCTACGGTGAGTAGAGCTTCCAGAGCTCCTTGTGGTTGGGGAATCCATGATTGGCAACGTGCTAGTTGATGCCTATTTATTTGTTTGTTTAAACACTGTAATCTCTGAAACCACCTCTCAGATTCAAAAATGTCTCTTAGATTCACGTGATAGTGTAGGCTATCGGGCATTTGGCTATACCTCTCAGCTAGCCTTAAATATTGATTTTTGTTAAGTAAGTCGGAAGAAATAGCGCACT
This sequence comes from Saturnia pavonia, assembly GCA_947532125.1. Classification (NCBI taxonomy): domain Eukaryota; kingdom Metazoa; phylum Arthropoda; class Insecta; order Lepidoptera; family Saturniidae; genus Saturnia; species Saturnia pavonia. Next base: position 13,447,091 of record OX383904.1, read on the forward strand.
TTAACTGCTTTATCTGCGTGCGCTGGCTTAATGGTTAGTGATACGTAAATACAGTATTCTACATAAACATTGCTCCTTAGTACATCTAAAAAGTCCGCGATACCATATGCTTATCTCTTATACATAAGCCACAATAAGGCATATGGTGACAAAGTTTTATTGAAAATTTAAAAGAGATTTATGAGCATTATTATTAGGCATGGCACATGGCATATTAATCCTTACCTACCAAAGTTACTTCATCATCAAGACAATTGTACGTAAATAAATGTTGCTCTTTATAGCATGTAATTTGGACGAATAGTTTGGGAGATAATGTAAAATTAGAATAATTCAACACTTGGTTCGGGTCTATGACTATAGGATAGTGTTGCAAACGAACCGTGTGAGTTTTGAAGCATAGCCCTGGTTGCCCCATAAAAATATTGACTATACTGAAGCATTATAAATCATCAATCAGCGATTTCTTTAAATTATACGCGAGTCAAACCGCGGGACACAGCTAGTGGTATTATAAGTGTCCATAGATTGCGGTAACCACTTACCATCAGGCGGGCCGTATTCTTGTTTGCACCTTAGTAGTATAAAAAAGGATTTCTAAACCGAAAACCTTGATACGATAGGACGCTTTTTTGCAATCAAGTTCAAAATTTAAGTCGATATGATGCCTTATTGTAATTCCAATATAAATGCCACCTGCTGCTCACAAAATACAATTCAAAACCAAATAGTCCTACACGAGATTAATAACTGATAGGTCGCATCTCCGGAGTTTGGAATGCGTCTCGTTAGCAATTTCGCCTTATGGCGTCATTTTACAAAAGTATTCCTGCATTTTATAATTGATATAAAATCGTGATCGCCCAATCGCCCATTGGTGAAAATTAGACCATAATTAATTTAAAAAAATTGAAAATATGTATTGGTTTTTTTTTCAAAGGGTATAAGGTTTTTTTAACACTGAAATTACACAAAATTCACAGCTCGAAACTCAGTCAGTCAATCTATTAGTAATATAATATATATATATGTTGACAACATTTTAAATATCTTTGGCGACAGTTTCTTCTCTGTGCGACTATTTTTCCACACACTATTTATTACGTGTTCGACATTTGTAGTATGGAAGTAAACAATTAATGTTTTATTCTATATGTTATTCAATGTATCTCTATAGCAAATATTTTACTTCTTGTTTTGGCGGAGTAGCACTTGCCAATGTCAATGTTTGTAAGCCTACGTAGTATTTTTTAATCTTCAAAGTAGAATATAACAAGATGGTAGCACCTTTATTGAATTATCTAGGGTATTTTTATGGCAACTCAAAATGTATGTTTCCAGTTTATATTTATAATATACTTCATGTATGCACAATACCCATACTATAATCACGCAAAATGCCACCAATGTTCAATAATATAGAGTCAAAGAACCTAAGTTAATGAATTAAAATAAAAACCACAACATGACAATTCAGGATCCCGCCAAAAAACTCCGCGCGAATATTATATAATAGCTGTGCCCGCGGCTCCGCTCGCGTAAAATACAAATATTTTTGTTATCGGAATAAAAAGTTTTCTTAATCCGGGTTACAAGCTGTCTGTGTGCCAAATTTCATCTAAATCCATTTAGCCGTTTTTGCGTGATTGAGTTACAAAAAAAAAACACTTTCGCATTTATAATATTACGTAAGGATATACATATATAGCTTAAAAAGGGAATTCGAAGTTTTGTCATCACATATTAATATACAGATTCTTGCAATAAAATGTGTATGTTGAAATAAAATGATCAGTTTCACAGCATAGCCTTCGAATTACCCATTTTATCTTCCTTCCCTTTCGATTTAAGAGATGTCTCATTGTGAAAATTGGAGAAAATCTTGACGTTTATTAATGAACGCAGACAGCGGACTATTGTCTCGGATCAACTGATTTGACAGTAAAAGCATTTTCAGATGAATAATTATAACAAGATAGATCTGCATAAATAAATTGAGATTGCTAAAAGCTATGAGTAAATACTGGTGCATATTTGTTGATGAAAACTTATATTTGTGGCATATAAAGAGTTCATGATAAGCTTAAATGATTTTTCAAAGTAAACTATATCTATAAAGTAATAGAGAGGAGTTTTAAATAAAACAACAGATCACAAAAGGGATAAAACCCTAAATTAATACAATTTAATAACATTTGGAAATACTACAATATTTCACAATCCTTGAAAATAATTTAAACTACAAAATATACAATTATCTAATATAAACGGGATCAGTTAATTTTCAATTGTTAAATTATATTATTTTAATATATTAAACATTTTTTTTATATTTATGCTAATAATAATGATTTCATTATCATTAGTAATTAATGAAAATTGAGTTACAGTTGTGACGAAGTTTGAAATAACCACAGGGCGTAAACACAGACGGTTTTGATTTACCCAACAAACTTTGTTCGCTCAAATACCGTCGTCCACTGTGGGACTGCACGCGGTTGAGTTATAAACACACTTGCGAATTGAAATTACATGAATATTCATGTACTCACGGGATTCCATCGAAATACGCTACGTAGATAGCGATCGGAACAAGGTATAAGTTTTAATATTTAAATTATTATTTACAAGCTGTGTACGGTGTAATCTACAGACCTATTACTTTTGTTTATCTCAGTTAATTCTTATCATCACTAAGAGAGGTAGGGCACAGAGATTTTTTTTTAGAGAAGCGATGATGGCGCAGTGGTAGCTTGTACGACTTCGCGTCGATTGACGTGAGTTCGAATCCCTACAATGAGCCTGAGCTTTCGGTGAAGGAAAACATCGTGAGGAAACCATAGCATGGTGGTAGGCATTTTCTAATGCCCGCCTGGCTAGCTACCACCCTCAAGTTGAAAATCTGCCACCAAGCACCAATAGGTGTATTCCGGCAGCTGCACTTGAGAGCCAGTCTTCCTCTAAGTTTAGCGTGTTACCATCTTGGGCCACATCGTCACTTAACATCAGGTGAGATTGTGGCCACTAAGCCAAACCTATAACGATAAAAAAAAAGATCGCAGCTAAATGACCTAATGTTGTGTTTCTGCGGTGAGTAGGGTTTTCAGAGCTCCTTTGGATAGGGGGTTTCAAGGTCGGCAACGCGCTTGTGATACCTGTGGTATTGCAGGCGTTCGTAGGCTACGGTAGCCACATACCATCCGCCAGGCCGCATGCCTGTTTGCCAACTTTGTAGTTTATAAAAAATATTAATTTCTAGCTGTGCTCCACGCTTTCACCTGTTGTTCGACCAACGCTCCGCTGCACCGCGGCTCGCCGCCAACGTACCCAGTAGCCTAACCTTGTTCTTATTTCCCGTACTGGGCTACAGTTTGCCAGATTACTTGACGTTGATGGTTACTATCCCGCTCCTTAGGACCGTAGCGTGAAGTTATATAGCCTTATACCCTTCCTTTACAAATGAACTATAAAATATAAAGTAATTGTACAAATCTGAATGGAAGTTCCAGTAACTAGCACGCACAAAAAAAAAACAAACAAACGAGCTTTATAATAATATCAGTATAGAGATTTGTTTTTCTATCAAAAGTAGCTGTTCCATGATCTCAAAATAAAATACAGTTTTCTGCATAAGCTGTAGAGAAAAAAAAAACGTATTTTGTTATTCATTATAATATTTCAAAAGTGCACGCAAATACGACAGCAGTCCTTGTGACTTAAATATACAATATAGGATGCCGATATTACTATTAAATTTAAATTACATAGTTTTTGTTCCATATTTAACGGTTTAGTCAACGTATTGCAAGAGAACGCACCGGCAACAATATTTTTTTTTAATATATGGACACAATTTCACACGGCCATTTAATTCCATACTAAGCATAGCTTGTATTATGGTAATTAAACAGCTGATATACTATACATATATATATATATATATATATATATATATATAACACCCAGAGACACAACTGACAATTATGCTCATCACACAAAAGTCAGTCATGGGCGGGGATCGAACCCGCGACCTCTCGGCTCAATAGTAGGGCTTACTACAACTGCGCCACGAGGCCTGTCAAATATTCCGTACTACTTGATTTATTTACCGATTATTTCAAAATTGTAACATTTTTGTTTACAATATTTTTATTTATATAACTCAAGAAACATGATTTCAACTTTCCGATTTACAAACAAATGTTTTACGTTTAACCTTCAATTTCAGTTGCCTACAATTTAGGTTGGACGGAGATAAATCACAACAAATGAGAAATCGTACAAAACGTTAAACTTTAGGGTCCGCACAGTAAAGATACGTCCGTTCCTTCAAACTCGATATAATCGTCTGGGTCGTAAATACTCCGGGCTTTTCCCACGTTTCCCGGGAACGCTTTCGACGGCTGAGACCTCCTTTATGCCCATTTGGGGGAACGTTTCCTGACTGCGATCTATTCACTATCAAGGTATCTTATTACATACTGAACGAAACGTTGCTTCGTCTTTTTTTACCAAAAACAAATATTAATTGGCTTGGTTTTATTTATCCCTAACTTTATATATTATTTTTCAAAGGTGTTTTAATGGTCATGCCATATCCTTCTTAATTTTTCATTAATGATTCAAAGATTATTTTAAAGTTTATTTTCCCCGCTATTGACAAATATAAGATAAATAAACTGGACCGCAAAGAAAAAGGGTCGGTTAGAAAATCTTCAATATCTTCAAAAGTACCTGGCCTAGCTTTATGAAATAAAGACTAAATTTACAAAACTAACAGCTGTAAAAAAGCGATTTCTCAAAATTGTTGACACCATATAGCGATCCTCCCACGCCGTCGTGCACCTTGTTCAGCCTGTTCCTAGTCTTCGAAGATTGCATTCAGTTTCATGGGAAAGATGAAGTACTCGCTGAACTGTAGAAAGAGTCACACCAATAGTTCTTGCTGTATTTTGCTGACTTTGCCCATCTTTAAGCATTGTCAGGATCCTGGTACATTCTTCAGTGGTCATTCTTCATGATGACTTCAGAATAATAAAATTTATAATTAAGGCAGAGACACCATATTTATAACTTTTTTATTGCAAAACTAAAACAAACACGAAACAATTGATTTGAATTTTTTGGTATTAAATTCAAAAACGACCATTATTTGACATTTTCAGTTTTTTATACAATTATAAAAAATAAATAATAAGGTTTTATATATTATTTTATGTGGCATTAAATATTCTTTAATTTAGTCATTATTTCATAAAGTTAGGTTAGGTACTTTTGAAAATATTGAAGATTATCTAACCGGCCCTTTTTTTTTTGCGGTCCAGTGTAGTTTAAATTTAAAGTTTTCGCTAAAAATTGATTAAAAAAATACTCATGATAATATATTCAACTAACATGAAGGGGGTGCCATCTATTAACAATTGGTTTAACTAACATGACATTCTGTAATGAGCGAAACGCATGAGTCAGCTAGTGTGAGATATACTGTTTAAATAGCAGGAAAAAGCTGAATTTGTACAAAAAAATATAATCAGTATATATCCCGGATACTATTAATTTAGTATACATCCTTTCGTTTCAAATAAAGAAAAATTTAATTATTTTATTTAGAATGCTAAGGATATTTGATTTTTTATGTTTTCATCTTCAATCTAAATTTGTTACAATATTTTAGTTTAAACTTCTTGTTAACCAGCAGTATTTATTTATATTCCATCTATCACACGTATTTGGTTTGATTTTGATAATCATTTTCCATAGATGAATTCTAGTTTAAACCTACAAAAAAATATTTTGCAAAAAACATACTTTGTTTTGATTTAACAATTTTTAAATATTCTATTGAGCTTCCTAGACTTTACAACGAATTTCTTCTTTTTCTTTTTACCCGACTAAGAAAAAGGAATATTTTATGAGGTTTTGCAGACGGGGCCAAAAATAATTACAAAATATATTGATTGTAAACATTTAAATACATTTTCACTGAAAGACCATCATCCGAATATATTCTAATTCTTTATTTAATTTATCTTCGCCTGCAATATCTTTAAACATTCTAGTTTATATTTATTGGCATGATTAGATATCAAACAAAAATCATGACGTGATGGATTTTAGATTGCTCAAACGAATTCAATATTTCTTAGAAATTCTTTTTCTCCTTTTTGCCAAATGTTTATTAAATACTTATGTTTTGTTAGTTAACATAGATTCCATGAAACATTCTAGAAATATCTACGTTGATTCCGAAAATTAATAGTTAGTAGGTCACCGATACAATTTGTAAGCTCTACGCAGCGACCCAAGCGAACGGCTATAGAATTTCAATGAATGTCGGGTAGTTTTATGGGATGCAACAGTCTATAAACGGATATATCTTTGAAAGAAATTCAACCTCTTTTGTAAAAAGAAATTTATTTATACTTAACTTTAGGGCTAATAATATACATAGTTATATGTACCAAAGTGCTCCAAACACAATTAATTGTTCTGCACCGTACCGATGTTTCGAGTACATTCTAGATGATTCCAGAGATTTCAAGAATTGTGTTTTTTTCTTTTTTCACGCAGATCATAGCAATATGTTTTTAAAATAAAATAAATCTGTATTTAACTAATTTTATCTTAACGTCTATAATTAACACATACGATTCTCTTCTAAAGAGCCTTGATGTTCATTGTTTATGAAACTGATCCCTTTACGAGACTAGTTAAATTTCATATCAGAGACCACATTAAATCGTAGATAAAAGAGAATCGAGGCGAGAATGTCTGCTTTAAGTTACCACGAAGGTCATCTTTGTGATTGTCGGCATTTATTGCTGTGTGAAGGCAACATGCCAAGATGTTGGAACGAATAGATCGGCTTGCATTGTCCTATTGTATAATAACGAATAATACCCGTAATCTGCATAAGCTATTCCAACTTCACTTTCTAATTACCTTATGCTTATAAGTAATGATTTGTTTTAACCCCAATTGGTTCGGTTAATGTAGCATTTGAAACTGACTTGATGGCTAAATGAAAACACTTTTTTTTAATTGTTTTGTATCTTATTCTTATGTGTTCCATTAAACTCTTTTAAAGACAAATTTTTATAAATACTTATAAATACTAAAAAAAATTACAATGCCTATAAAAAATATATTTAATTGTTTCCTCATGTACCGAAAAATGTGATACAGAAATAAAGTTTCATAGATATTTCAGTAACAACACCGTTAGGCTTTATATATATATATATATACTTATATTTACTAATTACCACTGGTATATGCAAAATTGTTCTTTGAAGAAAGAGCTCCTTTAGCTGGGGTGGTTTTAAGATCGGCAACGCGCTTGAAAGTGCGTGATTATGCGTTAAAAACGAAGATATCTGTAACGATGGCCAACAGAGTGCCTGGAACATGCTGCGCCACATCTGTAGAGCGCGCTGGCTTGCCCGGCTTACTGCGTGATTTACAGCGACTCTCGGAAGATCAAGATTCAGCAGACGTTGTATTTGTTCTCGGTCCGGCTGAGGAAAAAAATTATGCTCACCGTATAATATTGGTTGCAAGGTAAGAGAAATAACAAAAATTGTTTCCCGTACCGAGAATCGAACCCAAGCCTCCTGGGTGAAAACCAGGTATCCTAGCCACTAGACCACACTTAGCGAGGCGAGGTTCCTGCGCAGCTCATGCGGCTCAATGCATTGGCCCGTCTCTGCTACCTGTCCAGGGCATCGAGGAGGTACTTTGCGGATCCATCCCAGAGGTGCGAACAGTACTCCATACACGGCCGAACTTGTACCTTATAGACCGAGCGTGAAAAACCGTCGCACATTGTTCAGGTTTTGCATGTCACCTTGTTGGGCCACATCGTCACTTAACATCAGGTAAAATTATGGCCATAACGCTAAACTTATAAACAATATTTTAAAAAATAGATTTGCAAAATTATTTTGATTTTTTAGATAATTATTAGTTATAGAGATAAAGTTTATTTCGTTATGCTGCATTATTTGTTACAAAGCTGAAGAACTACATCTAATTTTAGTAAACCAATAATTCACTCCTATAGAAAAAAAGATGACGACATATATTTTAAGAATCTAATTAAGTGACTCATAAATTATCCGTTACACTAATGAACTCGTTATAATTAAAAATACCACTTCTAAAATTTATTCCTGAGAATTATTTTTTTAACTATATTATTAACAATGAAATAATAAAAGCTATTATATTGTCATATACTAAAATGAATAAAAGTTCACACTTGCTATTGCTTTTTACGGTTCCTTAATTTAAATTTAAAATCAGGAAGGCTTAAAATATTATCAAATAATAACTGAGTAATTAAAAATGTGCGTCAATACATTGGGGGCTGATTTTCGTTCTTAATTCACTTAATTTCTCTTTGCAGCTAACCATTTCGATTACGGACGAGTGAGCTCTTCGTTGAGAATTTTAATCTATTTTCGGTTTGACCGCTGTACTTTAGAACCTTTAACGACCCAGTGATGCGTTATAATGTTATAACACATTTACTAACAGAGCTTTGAAAAATACATGCTTATTATTTTGCCTTGAATCGGGCTACCACAGAACAAACTACCAACGAATCGTCTACGGGGAGTGATTGTATAAGAGTGTTCACTCGGAATTAATTGTCTGACCTTTCTTCACATGCTGAAGGATTAACCTTTATAGCGTGTACAGAAATAACAAATCAGACGTACCTCTGGATTCCTTTTACGTAGAAGGGAAGAAATGCCTCCATTAATTTTCATCCGCTTTGCCTAAATCACTCCGAATTACGAATTATGTAGGCGTTTATTGTTTGAGTTTGCTCGAGCGGCGAACCCATGGGGAGGTTTGTTCGACCCAAGCCTTGCATGTAAGACTTACAAGTACACAGATAAAATATAATTTTTAATTTATTTTTATTTTTTAATTACCTCCTTTATTTTAATAACTAGCTGTGCCCCACGGTGTCACCCGTGTTAAATTTGTTCGACTAAGAGCTGGTTCCCACATGTCGGGTGACGGGCCCGGATTTTAATCGGATGTATATGAAGCTATTCACACTTGTCGGAAACCGATTTTGTGTCGGCACCGACGAGAAATGTCGAGTGTTTTGCCAGCCCTCTACGCCCGGAAAAAAATCGTGTCAGATCTCGCTCGCCTATGAGAACTCTCCAACACGCCGCCGCCGACGCACCATTGTAGACTATAGTTGTTCTCACTTCCCTGCTTGCCTACTGTTTCCAGATTACTTAATTACTTTACGATCACTGCTCCCCTTCCTTCCGAGTCGAAGCATAAAGTCTATATTATGTTAATAAATAGCCTATTAAACGCAAATAGGTTTTTTTGTATTCTGACTGGTAGTTCCAAACAAACAAACAAACTCACAAAATTAGCACTCTTTCTTTATAATATTACTAGCTGTGCCCTGTGGTTTTACTCGCGTATAATTTAAAATAAATAGCTGATTTATAATACTTACGTATCACTAACCATTACGCCAGCGCACGCGGATAGAGCAGTTAGCGTGGGCTATTTCTTACGACTTACTGAACAAAAGTCAACATTTAAGGTTAGCTGAGAAGTGAAATCCTAGATAACCTATACTACTCCTCTTGAACCTGGCTATCATATACAAAAATATTTTTTTGAATCCGACTGGTAGTTTCAGAGATTAGCGTGTTTAAACAAACAAACAAAAAAACTCCGTTTTCATTATATTATTGTACAGGATATAGTATAGATGGTTAAAGAAAATATAAAATGACCGTTTTTGTTTTGTATTCAAAAATATTTTAATAGTGAACACGTGTTTATTACAATACTTTTTTTTTTCAAACTACCTATATGTAATATTCTACATAGCAGAAAAAAGCTAAACTGAAATTAGTACAGTACAAAATCGACTAAAATACACTTTTCTCCTGTTGAATACGCTTCAGTTTAGGGATGATCGGCATTCATCGATGTTATGGACTCTTTGATGTTGAGCTTCAAAACATCTATGTTTTGACATCCATAGTATGTACCTTAAACCAGCGATACATTGATATTATGAATAAAAACATCATACATCGTTATTTCCGTAGATATGTGTATTCAGTGGAGTTCAAGGATCGGTAGATAGCAGAATATAAATATATAAAAAAAAGTTCGGCAATGATAGATATAGCATCCAAAAAAGATCGTCTACTTAGGTGGCACCAAAATATCGATATTTATTACAATGTAACATCGACGTTCTTTAATATCGTCCATCCCTACTTCATTTGTACTTAAATTTCCATATGTAGTAATAAAACTTCCCCGCACATCACTGGGAAAGTCTTAGCCCTTTGTAATAAAATTAACTCTCACACCAGATAGATCTATATTATTGGACCTTCATAGCCTTATTTAGTATCATCTATGTTGTCTAGTTTTGTATTTGTTTTTCATATAAATCTTACCCTACCTCGGTTGTTTATTAAGTATTTTGTCTGTGATGTAACACACATATAAATAAATAAACGATATTTTACTTCTCACATGGTAATGTGTTATATAACATATTTTTTGAATTCCCTCCCAAAAAACAACTCGAAAAAGTATTTTAAAAAGTTCGTTTAATATTCTTCCACTTACCAAAAATGATTTTTTTTTCTCGTCGTGTAATTATGGTCTACAGTTGACATTATAAGTTTATTTTAAGATTATATTATAGAACTTAACAAAATTATCTAAAAACTTTTATTGGTCGTACGAAGTCTAAGTTAAATTCACGGGATGATCGATTTGTGTTTATTTTTAGTATAAATAGTTAAAACTATGTTTAATAGTTTAAATCACATAATCATTATACAATTTAAAGTCACTCTCAAGTTACGTACTGCATAAAAGTTCTCATTATAAATTAGTTTCATCATGTGTGGTTCCAGAACCACACGTGAATGAAACCGTCTACATTTTATAAACGTTCAATCTAGTACTTAATCTTATAAACTAGTAATCAGCAGACCTTTTAAAATTTACAGATCAACATTATTCAATTTACTTTATCATGTATGACAGAGTTGCAAGAAAAGCGATTCTTCTGAAGGCACTATTGTTAAAGGGCTTACTTACGAACACACAATAGCATTCGCTCCACCTTAAGCTTTGTACCATCGAATAACATCTCGAATAATAGTTCAACTTAATTCCCTCTTCCATAATAGAACCACACGCGCTGGGCTCCGTAGCCATAGCTTTACGGTAACCTCTTTATAGGTACGAACAAAGAGATTTACCTCGTCATATCTTTGCCGTACTGTGAAGCTGTGAAACTGTATCTCGGCTAGTGTGTTCCCTCCTTACTACAGCATATAGTTATTCAAACACAATTGTCGATGGAATATAGATCTCTCGGTGATCGCCGATGTTGTTGAATTGACCGCGATAAGAGTCAGTGTCGTCATTTTGCCGTGATACAATGAAACAAGGTTACCTTAAGTTCCCGACATATTCATCCGAATAACATATGGAGACATTTCGCTTGTTGAATGGCAAACCTGCTTGCCCCAAATAAATGAAAAAAAAGACAAGATACAAACCTTTTCTAATGACTTTTAATTCACAGAGTACTTTAGACTGTTGTACCCTTTTATATTAGGAAGTTATTGATTCAAAGATTCATTGTCAAAAAGTGATTTACAAAATACATTTTACAAATTATATAGGCCTACATACAAATGACAATAGGATAGCTAGACTCCGCTGGTTCTATGTGGAGCGGTGGTTGGACTGAACCTCTCACTGCCGAGTGTGGTTAACGCCATGCTCGACAGTGAGGGGCCGTGGATGGCTAAGGTCTCTTTCTGCAATGATGTGATGTCGCAGAAGGAGACCTCGGAGAGTACTCGGGAGAATGATCCCCTAAGCAGTCCTCTCCGACGCAGACGACCGAGCGGTAGGAGAAGGCGATTTGCTTGCCTCCTTCCTCATCCATAGCCCAACCAGAGGAGGCGGGTCGGGGGGCCTGTCTTCCCCTTGCACTGGTTCGGCGGACAGGGGAGACAGATAAATTAATCCAGTTGTTTGCATTTTACGGGAGTTATAAGATTTTTATTTTTATTCATAAGTCGTTTAGGTTTCAATGCGTGGCGGTGCTCTCGCAAAAATTTTACGAAGCCTTTGGGGTTACGCGGAGCACACTTTGAATATCATTGTTCTAGAACCTGATAGTTACAGGATACAGCTCAAGTGAAAACAAAAACAGTTTGAGGAATTATCTCAATTTTTTATACGTCCATGTAGTTATTTGTTTTGTGTCACAGCAAAATTTGCTTCCTTTACATGATTTTATATTTTTATGCTCGTATATGACATACAATGAAAATTATTTCTATACATATTGTGTTGTGTTATCCAAAACTGTTGAATTTTCGCAAAATAATTATAGATTAACCACACTGTAATATCTCGGTTTTATATTGCTTTACCGTGCCGAACCAAGGGAATCTGACGCCCTGGTTTAAAAAAACCTCCTCTATAGCCTCGTCTAGACTATAGCATAATTAATGTTGATTTTAAAATTATGTATATCCCCGTTATATTTCTTGTTTGTCCACTTTAAAAATATAACAATACGTTTTGTACTAAGTTTATCTGAATAAAGTCAAACGTGTAATATAAATAAAAATGTCGATTACTTAAAAATTGAAAGAGACGTAAGTTCAATTCATTCAAAACAACTGAGAATAGAGAAAATCATTATTGTAGTTATTATTATGTATTATTTGCATTATAAGAGTGTTTTCAACTCTTTATTCATATATATAGAACGATTTCGCTTAAAAAAAACCGCCTTTATGTCTCTTGGCCCTCTTTTCTTTCGTGTATACAAATATACAAATTATTTTGTATAACGTTACTTTTTTACACAATTATTTTTTTTATATTTTAAACCTTTGGTACCATAATTCTATAAGTTATAATGTTTAAGTATAACATGCATAAAATAGCATAACGTGTTTTAGTTAAACAATATTTAACCAATCGTACTTTACCGGTAACATATTTTATGTTTGTTGCTTCCACGGACATATCACTATGGATGGGGAGGGGATATCGACAGTAGGACATCTCTGATACGTGACGCAAACGAATGCCGCTCGGAACTGACCCAGTTGCAACTACCGGGTCAAAATATATGCTTCTCCTATCCTCTACGTCCATCAGACTCATTTATTCATATTACGAAGTAAGACAGCCGAATTTCTGTTATAATATATTATACATACAGATTAATTTTATTTAACGTGCACCGACTTAGGTTTGAATCCTGTAGTTTAAACTTTCGGTAAAGAAAAACATCGTAAAGAGACCATAGTATAGTAATAGGCTTTTTCTATATGCTCGCCTGGCTATTTACTACTCTTAAGTTGAAAATCTGAAGCTAAGCATCCAAGTATATTCCGGCAAATGAACTTGAGGGGAATTCCCCATTAAGCTTAGCGAATTATCATCTTAGGTTAATCACTTAAAATCATATGAAATTGTCGCCAAACACTAAACCATTAAAGAATAAAATTAAAAATTAAAAACCTATATACACCTATATATACCTTTCTCTGTAGTTGATACGCAAATAATATTAGTTTTAAACAAAATATCTTATAATCTATTTATATCTTATTATCTATTTTCTTTTACACATATCAACAATTGAAGCATCTTCATATATTAATAATATACCAAAATCTATATGAGATTGAAATCTCCAACACCGTTTGGTTGATCATCATGGAAGTTGGTAGATCCAAGTGTTTTTAATGTAGAAGATTTTTTTGTTATCTCTGAACGCGATAGGTGACGCTGTGCCGAGTTATTCACTAGGTACTAAAAAGGACAGAACAAGGTCTACGGAGCCAGATATACAAATATTACATCTTATCTTTACCATATAATACCATTATCATACCATATATTTCCTTATATAATGATAATTTGAGCACACGACGCAACGCTGTGGGGCGCTGCGGTGTCTCCTAACAACACGTCATATTAAATAAGATACTATTTAATGTAAGTCGGATAATCCTGTCGATATGATTATGAAGTCCGTAGTAATTACTTAGTATTCGTACTATTGACTTTACCAACGACCCACAGTATTGACTGGACGCGAAAGGAACAGGTGTGATTTGTACCCACACACCTTAAAAACAGGCAACGACCGGCTTGACGGTATTGTCACTTGAGTTGTTGAATAGTCAAGACCTTAGTTAATAAGTCGACTACAATAAACATTGTTCCTTAATGCCGTCTAGCTACCCATCTAGCTACGTATTACAGTATCGCTTAGAGAAACTGCCAAACTGCATTATATAAGCGTCTCCGGTGAAATTCAATAACCGCACCCGAAACTATCCCACCGAACTATCTCCGAGGCTAGGTTACGTATAGATGTATACACAATTCTCCCGTATTTAAGTAACTATTTAATAGTAAGTAAAACTTTGTTTAACCAACTTAATTATATTCATAATCATTACCGAACAAACTTGGGGCTTTTCTCTCTGTTGAATAGAGTTATATCTATATATAACTATAGACACTAAAAGGTCAGATGAAAAAATATAAATCCATTGGCCTCTGTAAGTAAAATATATTTGTATTTTATTTATTATATTGTTAATTTAATTTATGGAAGTTTATTTGTTTTCTCTCTGATTACATTCACGCATTTAAGCTCATTTAAACTCATTTAAGCTACGTATTATTAATTATTTTTTTTAATTGCTCGTTGTGTGTAATCATTACGTAAACTCAATTGAATTTATCAATACTACTAATAATATAATAAGCAGAAGAGTTTTTTTGTTTGATTAAACACGCTAATGTCTGAAACTTCCAGTCGGATTCGAAAAATTCTTTTTGTGTATGATAGCCAGATTCACCGGGAATGATATGGGCTAACATTAGGCTACACCTTTCAGCTAGCCTTAAATATATTTTTTCCTTAAGTAAGTCGGAAGAAATAGCGCACCCTAACTGCTTTATCCGCGTGCGCTGGCGTTATGGTTACTGATACGTAAATACAATGTTCTACAAAAATATTGCTCCTTAGTTCAAAAGTGAGTGATACCATATGCCTTCGCAATCTCTTATACATAAGCCACAATAAGGTATCTTGTGACAAAGTTTTATTGAAAATTTAAAAGTAAATTTATGAGCATTATTATTATTAGGCATGGCATATTAATCCTTACAAACTAAAGTTACTTCATAATCAAGACAATTTTATGTAGATAAACTTGGCCCTTTTGTTTTGTCATTTTGTTTGGATGAATAGTTAGGGAGATAAAAGTAAAATTAAAATATGTCAACACTCGACTCGGGTCTATGACTATAGGTGTAGTCGCCTGAACGAGCCGTGTGACTCGAGACGCATAACCCTGGCCGCCCGATAAAAATATTGTCTATACTGAAGTATTCAAAATCATCAATTAGTGATTTCTTTTAAATTATACGCGGGTGAAACCTCAGGGCACAGTTATTTATTAATAAAACAAATGGTGGCAGGACACGACAATTTTTGTGTCTTACTAGATTACTGGTATGGTGATACCAGGTTGATTAGATCGCTTAGGCATGTCGCGTTTCAAGATCAGCCTGTGTATGTTCCGGTAATCAAGAAGGGTGGTAAGGATCTGTACCAAACTGGGTCGCAACCACCACGCATATGGTGGGTGATAAAACCGTCACAGTTACTTTCGTTTGGTTTGACGCGTTTCGGAATCAGCCAGCCAAACGATGGACACCCGATCTCTCGATGGTGGTTATTTTTAGAATTTACTATGCTTACCATCAGACATAGTGCCGTCACCTTTCTGTGCTATTATAAAGAAATTACCATAAAATTATAAATACACTGAATTTTATAATACACTTAACTTTTATATAGGTTGTCGTGGAAAACTATTGGGTCGATACAGTAATTTTGCAAGCGAATTTTGACTTAATAACAAAATGTTTTTTTTTTATAAACTGAGATATTTGAACAGTGTTTATTGTAAGCAACTTAATAACTGAGGTTTAACGATCCGATAGCTCGAGCGAGAATGTCTTAAAGGCGGTGTAATAACGTGCATGCGGTCGTAGATCATACCTGTTGCTTTTGCGCCCAGTTAATAATGCTAGTCAATAGTACGAATACTAAGTCCATAAAAAAATCCATAATCACATCGACATGATTCTGCGACATAGTATATTTAATAGTATCTTATTTATTGTATGTTGGTAGAGAAAGCCGGTCCTCGTAACACTATCATGTTATTTAATTATTAATTAATATCTCCTAAGTTACACCTTAGGTTATACAATATATTATAAATTAATTCTTCCTTAACAACAAGAAAGAGTAAAGTTTGAATAAGCTTCTTACTGAATATTCTCTGTTACGATTGACACGATATCCGAAGTGTATATAAAGCCAACGGAAGCGCTCTGCCTCTAAATAAGTCTTAGATCCTCCAGCGCCTTGTGCCGGCTTACGTTCATACAAATATGGATGCACCACACTCTTATTGTTCTCCTATGAATATTGCATGATATTTCTTACTATTTATTTTATCTACAGATGTTCATCCACAATTACTTACTAGTGTAAACACTTGTGTAGTGTGTAAGCTCTAGTGAGCTATAATAATTTATAATGTCAACTTTTTAACTAATATTTCTCTACGTTAATTGCCACACCATGTAGAAAAACTAACACTGAAATGTATATTAAAAAGCACAATTATTAATTTTATTAATAGTCCAAGATATTAACTATGTAATTATTTAATATTTGCAATATGGGTTATTTTAAAACTATTATTATTTTTATATTTTATTACTAAATAAACGAAGCCACGGGTCGTTCGTATGAACTACAAATCTATTTTTAATAAAAAATAAATGAATATTTATTTTTTAATTTTTGTTTTTAAATACTTATTGTAGATCATCTTTGTAAACAATATTTATTTCCTAAGCAGTGTAACAAATCTTAATTCCGTAAAGGACAATTTATACTTAATTATGAGGACAAAATGATTTATTTTAAAAAAGATTAATGTTTTCCATGCCGCGTTTATTAACATTTTTAATTTGCTTTCTCACGTAGAAGGGGTCATTGTAGTTTAAATATAAAATTTAGATTTATAATACGGTAATTTTTTTAAGTTATTTCTATTCTAAACAACTATCCGTTGGAGTATGTATTTAGTTAATATTTAATTAATTTGGTAAATTTTGCAAGAGAACGTGCTGGTGATAAATTTTCGTCGATTTAATATTTACTCTTGTTCTCATAACTTGTTCCATATAGCTATTATCTTATGTAAAAATATATATAAATACTGAAACCTGGCCAGAGAATACATCTTTGATTTAAAAAAAGAATCATGGTTCACTGGTTTTCGAGTTACATGTACATTAACAAAGAGATAGATAGACGTTGCCTTTTATAATATGTCAGGAAAAGGATATTTTACCTTGGATTCAGACACTTTGTCGGTTGACACTTGTCACTCTATTTAGAACACGGTTTATTCGTGCAAAGAAGGTAAGTCGCTCTTTATTTTCTTTATTAATATTGCTTTTAAATTTATCTAACATAATATATATATATATATATATATTTATATATATATATATATATTATATGTATATATATAGAAGCAATGATGGCTCAGTGGTGGCGTGTACGACTTCGCGTCGATTGACCTGAGTTCGAATCCCTGCAATGAGCCTGAGCTTTCGGTGAAGGAAAACATCGTGTGGAAACCATAGCATGGTGGTAGGGCTTTTTCTGATGCCCGCCTGGCTAGCTACCACCCTCAAGTTGAAAATCTGCCGCCAAGCACCAATAGATGGGTTCTGGCAGCTGCACTTACGAGCCAGTCTTCCACTAGGTTTAGCGTGTTATCATCTTCGGCCACATCGACATTTAATATCAGGTGAGATTGTGGCCACTACACCAAACCTATAACGATAAAAAAAAACATAATCATGTCTTGCAATTTATAGAACAATTTGAAGCTTGCCTGTTTATAGCAACGCCATAAAATTAATATTTATCATTTACCGGAGAACATTTTTGAAAGAAGCTTTAAACTTAGTTCGTTAGTGTACTAAGTTTGTCATAATTTATGTTTAAAGTAAATTTTCGTTAAACATATTTTATATAAGGAATAGGAACGAGCAAAGCGTACAAACTAAACAGAACCAGAAATAAAAACGTATTACAAAAACAATTATTCTTATAAAAACCAGCCAAGTGCGTGTCGAACCACAAGCATTGTAGGGTTTCGTAGTTGTCGCCACAACATGAAAACTTACAGGGCTTTAAGTCATTTTCAGTGGAATTTGTACGAATTTTCCTTTTTAATTACTTCTTCAAGCACATTTTATAAGTTGGGGTCTACTATTACTTGTTATTTTATTGACTCTTAACAAAAAATAGCACTTTAAAGCTTAACGTTTCTTAAACTGACTCTTGAAACGAAAATTGACCTATAAACGACCTTGGAATATACAAGAAAAAACATGCAAATACACATTACGTTTAGGGAGGATAAACAAAAAATATTTTTTTTCGTTGGTTTATTCTATCCTCTTTTTCAGCGTGATTAAAGTTGTTTATCCATACCATATTATAGATTTCTAGTACCAAGAATCTCTGAGCTAAACCACGGACGGATATGACGAAACTATAACGGTTCCTTGTTGACCCGGAACCCTAAAAATGACACGTGTAACCTCTACATGCGGTTGACCGGAATACAATTTAGAAGTGAAACAAAAAAATATTGAAATGAAATTTCTTTGATTATGGTAAGGAAAAAATTGTAACGGAAACGACGTGCTGTTTGCGTAACCTTTGTTACGTTACGGATGTTACATTAATGTTCTAAAAAGTAGAGTATTAAGTTAATTAAGTCAACGGTTTAAAATTAGGCCTCATAAAACGCTTTTTGAGTAAATTATATTAAGAATACTCTACGAATACTATTGAATTTAAAGAAAGTTCACTTCAAGCGTGCATGAAGATTACATGAACAATATATTTCGACCTGCGAGATCGTACGAAACCAGGCGTATTTAATTTTAGCCACTGTATACGCCGTTAAGGTATCTATTAAACATGGCAATTCTCCTTAATACAGATTTAATCGTTTAGTTCTTTTTAATTCTCACATATAGATACAGTAGTTTTCCGTTTATTGGATGACTAGCTGTGCCCGCGGTTTCACCCGTGTTTAATTGATTCGACAAACTCTCTACGGCATCACGCGGCCGTGTAGCCCAGCCCTATCGTTGTTCCACTTTCCGTACTTGCCTAACGCTTGCCAGATTGCTTGACGTTCATAGTTACTGCTCCGCTCTTTAGGGTTGTATCGAGAAATTATACAGCCTATACTATTACACATGAATCTGGCTACCATACACAAGAAATATTTTTTCTAATCCGACTGGTAGTTCCAGAGATTAGCACATTTAAAAAACAAATAAACATATAATTCATCATACAAAAAACTCTTCAGATTTATTATATTATTAACTAGCTGTGCCCACGGCTTCGATCGCGTGGACTTCGGTCGAGCGCACGCGCAAATCGTGCTGGCCCCGCTTAAAAGACTGAAGACAAAAATGCTTATGGTGGGTAATCCTTAGAAGATAGTTAGTTATATACAATCGCTGACATTTTTGGGGGCCTTTTCTTAAAAAGGCAAAAAGTATAGGTCTTACTCTATTATAATTATGTAAATAATTAATTTGATATATATCGTATGGTTTACTCAGCGTCAACCATTTTAGTGCCTTAAGTGCGTCTTTTTCCCCGAATTGATTCACCATTATCATGACTGGTTATTTCGTATATTAGTTTACAAAATATATCCTAACTTGGTCAGATAATATACCAATGAGTTAAAATAAAACATATGTACATCAGATAGTTGTTTTCACGTGAAAAGAACATAAACGGGCATACATACAGAGAGCCGTTGAGTTTTATAATATGTATAGATAATAATAAATAATAATAAATAAATATGGGGACACAATTTCACACACGGCCATTTAGTTCCATACTAAGCATAGCTTGTATTATGCTGATATAGCTGATATAATATATATATTTAACACCCAGACACACAAATGACAATTATGCTCATCACACAAAAGTCAGTCATGGGCGGGGATCGAACCCGCGACCTCTCGGCTCAATAGTAGGGCTTACTACAACTGCGCCACGAAGCCTGTCAAATTAATTAATATTATAGATTATGTAATCATACATCGACAAATTCAACCAATCACAAGGTCTAAAGGAAAATCATTATTTTAACTTACGACACGCGTGTAACATTAAAATAATATAGTATTAAAAAATAGTAACCAAACTTTTAAAGTTCGAACATTAAGTAATTGAGGTGTGAATTGTAGAACCTGTGCAATGGTAAATTGTTGTAACTTCACCGTCACACCTTTCTCTGTCTCAAAGCAGCATTGCTCACGCTATTGTCTTCCTTGCTGAATACTGTGACATAAAAAAATAACAATTTTAAATAAAAAACAAACAAGCAGTTACTGTACAAAAAGAAGTTCGAATTTAAAAAACATAATCATGTTTATAAATCTACTAGCAATTTACTTCGTACGATTTTATTACACCATAAAATTCAATTAAATAAAAGAAGTAGCCTTTATCACTAAAGGAGAATCTTTATTGAATTGATATCCTGTTAGTGAAAGAATTTTCAAATGGGGTCAATTGTAATACGCAGAGCGACTTCACTTAGGAACGGTATTTATTAGTCGACTTATTAACTGATGTCTTCACTAGCGAGAATGTCTTCAAACCGATCGTTGTCTGCTTATAATGGTAGGGGTCCTTTTAACACAATAGTTTCAGAGATTACCTTTTACAAGTAAGTATAAAAATGTTACATAAATTACCATTTTCCAATAAAAACAATATATCTTTCATAAAACAAGAACAAAGTGTCATCGCTTAACATTGTGTGCAAACTTAAGAGATTATCGTTTCATTCGCGACATTTAAATGGGCCAACGATGGCTCTATCAGCTTTTTACACGTCATCAGTTTTGAAGCGGAGCACCCTTCATTCTCCCTTGAATAGAAATTTTCAGTGCGCACATCCGTCCCGCCCTGTACCCTTATTGCCGACAAAGCGTTCCATTTTACTAAAAATATGCTGCCATCGGGTCGACGATGTTAAGATTTATGTATCGATTGCGATTTAGTTATTTTTTTATTATTACTCTTTTATCTTGTTATGAAATGTATTATTAAGATTATTACTAGATGTAATTATCTGAGAGCCTTTTATATGTATATACAGCTTAAATGAATTACTTTTAGTTAATACATGAGATACATTAATATATTCTACACGAATATTATAAAGCTCAAGAAATTGTTTGTTTGTTGGACTGAACGTACTAATTAATCTCTGAAACTGCCAGTTGGATTTGAAAAACTCTTTTTGCATTTTATAGCTTATTTTTTCAGGAAGGTTATAGGTTAAATAACTTCACGCTCCGACCCTTATGAGCGGAGCAGTATCCATAAACGGCAAGCTGTTGGCAAGTATGAGAAATGAGAATAATAACGATTAGCTATACGGGTGTGTTAGCGGTGCGGCAGTGCGGTGGAAAAATTGATCCGATAAATTTAATACTACTGCTTTTGTGTTTATATGACTTTTATAAAAAAACCAGCTGTGCCCGCGGCTCCACTCGCGTTTACTACTATAAAAGCTTTATTATTTTTGTGCGGATCCCTCATAATTACATAGTATAAAACAAAGTCGCGTCGCTCTGTCCGTCCCGATGTATGCTTAAATCTTTACAACTACGCAACAGATTTTGAAGCGGTTTTTTTAATAGATAGAGTGATTCAAGAGGAAGGTTTATATGTATAATATATGCATAATATTGTAGAGAAACACTGATAAATTTAGAGGTTTCTAATGTGATGTCGTAAATAAACACATTTTTTGCGCTTACATTGCAAACGCTGGCTGAACCCCACGAGATAAATCAAAATAATGTACTACAGTACACCTTAAAAAGGTCAACAAAAAAGTGCGCGATGGTATATGTCTATCTCTTAATGAAAACCCACAATAACCATTTTTTATCCTTTACATTTTAAGGGAAAAAATTGCCTATTTACAAAGTGATTTTAAGCAATTTAGAATTAATCCTTATCCAATTAAGTACCTTAAATACATTGTCCATTTAATATAAATCAATATAGCTCTTTACAGCATGTAATTTAAATGAATATTTCCGAAGATATTACAGGATTGAAATGCAGGGACATAGCGATGCGGCGGTACCGGCCCTATTTACCATGGTCAATTATATGTCGCTCTTTCAAGAGTAACCTCTAAACAAAACATGTTTGTATTGTCTAATGACAAAAAAGCTGTAAACGTTGTTTAAGGACATTCTGTAGTGGTAGGTATATTTAGTATCAGCATTGCACCCGTGCGAAGCCGGGGCGGGTCGCTAGTTATTTTTATAAAGAAAAGTTTAAGTTATACCTTATAGTATCAGCTCTCTGTACATCTGCTATATGTACCGTGACACTTTCATATGCATTTAGTAAAAAGCTGTTTTTTGACAATACAAACATACACTTCAATTTTATTATATGTATAGATTCGTGAGTGTATGAATTTTTCGTACAGTTGACTTGTCAAGGCGAAGCATATGAGCCTAAACTTGAGGGAAATTTAGTAACCACTAAAGAGTTCCACTATACACTACCCGGCTCCATCATCAGATCAGCTTCAAGATACCAAATTATAATGTTGTCATCTGAACTTCATATACATGGAAAGTTTCACGACAATACGACAATTAGAAGTAGGTTAAAATTGACTACTAAGATTGTATTACATTGCTTGTTAGTTACAAGTGAAGTTAATAAAAGCATGTTAAAAATAATAATACAAATGTAAATGTCGCAGTTCTAGGTAAAAGCTTCTTACCAAAGAAAGCCAGGGGCTTAACGGCAGCCTACGACGTATTATTGGCTATTTTATAGTTCTCTACGTCACATATTTGCCGTACTATGAAGCTTTGAAACTGTCTCCCGGCCAGTGTGTTCCCTCCTTCCTACAACATGGAGTCCTTCAAACATAACTACTGACGATGGATTATAAATCCCACGGTGGTCACCAATGTTATTGGATTGCACTGTGCAGTGCAATCACCATCAGATACAATGCAGTCAGTAATTGTGCCTTGCCACGATAAAAAAAAATCAAAGGCCAACATACAGTTTATTACAAGCGCATTCAGGGCTACTTACGACATTTTTGTTCACTGCTGGAATGCAATAATACAAATTAAATTATAATTAGTAATTTAAATCACTATTTAAGTTGAGTTAAATAATCACTATGAAATGTATTGCTCCGAATGACAACTCGGATAAAAACAAAAAAGTTTATTAATTTTAGCTGAGCTCGGGGCGCATTTATAATCTTATCTTTATTTTCACTCATATTTTATGGTTTCTGAACGTATTATTGATAATTTTCACAGCCTATCAAATTCTTAATTATATACTGTTTGCATATACATTTTCATTAAAATTGGCTGAATATTTTTTTATAGTATTATTGACAAATCTATCATTTAATGGAAGAAAAACTTTCCGTGTACACAGTTCATAAAAATAGTTCAAGCTGTTTCAGAGTTACATCCAAACACACAAACAAATACACGAATAGTGCCGAGCCATAATTTATAAGAAGAAGAATAGACAATCATTTTTTGTCATAACCGTGATCTGTGGCCTTTGAAATTGACATTTATCACAAAATAAGAAAAAAAAATTGCATGTACATTGTAGTTACAGAACTACAAATATATTGATATAGATAAATTTTCTTGACGTACTTTCCGCTTTGTTCACATTCTAGTAATGGTATAAACTAAAATAGTCTCAAGGCTTTTCTCTATCTCCCGCTCTCATCCCTATATATGACAGCATTTACCGTTACCAGTAGTACCCTATGGTGCATTTACTTCCCTGCGCAATTTAATTGCAATGTGAAACGAGATAAACGGACCACGTCTTACTTGTTACTGGCTCCTAATTGAACATAGAGGATACTGCAGATAGACATTAGTTTTTTTTCTTACTCTCTTCTGTTGATCTTTCAGTTTTTATCTTTATCTACGGATACTGTTTCAATGGCAATCTGCAATTATCTGGCAAAGTATAGGCAAGTTTGAGAAGTAAGAAAAACGATAGGAAACACGAGTACGTGGACGGGATTTAACACTAGTGAAACCACGAGGCACAGCTAGTCCTATATATATAAAGTAAGAAACTGACTGACTAACTGATTCACTGACTGACTGATCGATCGACGCACAGCCCAAACTACTAGGACTAGGACCGTAAAAATTTGCATGCGGGGTCCATTTACACTGTAGGTGAGCACAAATGAAGGGTTTCTGGAAATTCAACCCCTAAGATGGTGAAAAGGGGGATGAAAGTTTGTATGAAAATCCGTCTTTAAAATATTTTTCTACTCGTGCGAAGCCGGGGCGGGCCGCTAGTACTTTATATAAGTTTAGCATTTGTTCACAATTTCAACTAATATTAAATAATGACGTGGTCTAAGTTGGTAACACGCTATCCTCAGAGTGGCTGGCTCTCAAATGCATACGCCGGGAAACCTATAGGTGTTTGTCGACAAATTTCCAACTTGAGGTAGCTAGCCAAGCGGGGATCAGAAAAAGACATAGTACCATGTTTCACGTGCAGTTTTATAAAATACAGTGAAAGGAATTTTATTTATCCATTCTAATAGGGCTGTTACACAATCGATGTTCTTGTTGAATATTGTTATTTTCTTTTGTATACGGTTGAAATTGTTTTCGATACAAATTAGTAAATTAATGTTATATTATAATTTTCTATTCTAATATTCCTTGTAGAACATATGCCTCCTACGGTCGCTCAGAAGATATTGTTTCCAGCAATGAGGTCACTCGTTAATAATCAATTGAACAAACAGTACGCGCATTTGTTGTCGTATAGAACCGATTATGATCCGTAACTCCCTTACAAGGAAAGGAAAAACTTAAAAATGGCATTCCCTTTTTAAATAATTGTCAGTATGATGACATGATAATTCCGATACTAACAATTTTGAAGTCAAGAGATTCTTTTTATTGGTGGCCCTAGGAATTCAGACGTACAGTTTGCGTGAATCATTGGCCCACCATACGTGCGCTCTCCTATACCGTGAAATATTACCTGTTGATACATTTACAAGCAGTTTAGGAGATTCACAAGATAAATTACCTTTTATACCAATAAATCTTGCTGTTGTCTATTCTTGTAAAATAGAACAAAAGTGTTATTGAGTTGAAATTACTATTTTTTTATATTTTAATAAATAGTCAATAAACGTATGTACTAGAAATAAAATTATTCGAATCTATACAATTAAAATTATTTACTTTTATGCATTTGTTACGAATATGCACACAACTTAAGTCATAAGTTTTATATTTGAGAATATTTTGAGCACACTAAACATGGTGTTAAATATCAAATAACGCCAGTCAACATATAATATTTTTAAGTTGGTTTGTACAGTCTGATATGGTAATGGTGGGTTTTTACGAACAGCAGTCTACGGCGGTTGCTGTTGCTCTTGGATTGTTAGTAATAGTATAATTTGTCGACCTGGTAATATATAAGTGTACGCCTATTGTGAATTAACTACATATTATAAGAGATACAGTGTAAGTTTAACAAAAAACGGCAACTAATATTGTAGAAATGAAAATCAAACGTCTGTTCCTTTTTAAATAACTATTAGGATCCATAATTGACTCCTCATCCTTGTACCCACAGAATTATGAAAATAATAGTATAATATTATTTTAGTTATTAATAAAATAAAAATTCAGTACAAAGAAGATCCACAACATTTGAATAGCTATCTAGATATAAATTTTTAAGAATATATTATTTTTATATATATTAAAAAGGTCGCATACCTCTTTCATATAGATCTAATCGTGATAGTGTCAACAACTTTCCGAAATGAATACAATGTACTTGCAATCTCAATCTGCAACATAGTAAGCTGTGCAACAGTTTTAGTGTCTAAGTTTATAGCATCAAAGTGAAGCAATATACCGGTCTGAAATTAGGAAATCCGGACTAATGTCGCTTGGCAAGCTTTCCTAGTAACGAGCCATTAATGTTTTATTACCAGCGAAGTCCTCTCACTTGTTGAAGTCATCGATTTAGTGTAGCAAAAGGGGTTTATTTTGTAATTTTATAATTAAGCTATCTGTGCCCGCGGCTCCTCTCGCGTAGACTACAGAATTCTGTCGGCCTTAAGAACCCTTAAGAATGCTTATTGTGGGTAATCCTTAAAAGACAGACATATGCTATCGTTGACTTTTTGTAAGTCTTTTTACGATCTACAATTTTTTAGTACATTAATTTGATATATCTCTTATGTTAAGCTCAGCGTACGCCATTTAATAGCCCCAAAAGCGTCTTTTTTCCGAATTGATTCACCATTACCGTCCTTACTTATTTAGTATGTTACTTTATGTAACAAAATATAGCATATAACCTAACCAGATCTATGAAATAAAGAAAAACCATGTTAATTGAATTAGTGATTTGCGCGTGAAAAGAACATAGACAGACAGACAGAGAGACGTAGAGTTTTATAATATGTACAGAACATTATACGTGACCATGCCTCACTCAGTGTGCAAAAACTTAGAAAGTAAAACTATCTATATCTAAATATAAATTTTTATATTAATCATTAGAGCTGTTTCTAAGAAACCAATTACATATACCTATCTATATATAGGACGAATAGTATTAGTTATTCCTTTGATGAAATATGTAATAATAATATAGGTCGAAAAACCTTTCTTTTTTGATTTGTTTAATGCTTAAAGTCTGATTCTACGCATCGAAAAATAACCAAAATATTCGTTTTCGACTTATAAAGTTTGCTTTTATATGTTTAACGTCGATGAGTTTTGAAGATTTATTTGATTGTATAAGTAGCAACTATATAGCACTTTGAATCAAAATGGCGGCAAGTTCCATATCATTAATGTAGTGGACAGCAGTGAGTGTAGACTTGTCTATCACAGCTGTAACCTACGCTAGGAGTATTAATTACTGTGGTTGTATCAACCGTTTTTTCCTATTCCTAAATAAAAAAATGGCGTCAAAACAGCGTTGTTTGATATTGATTCATGCTATTATGTTTGCGGTGAATTTATTAAATGAAAAAGAAGAAAATGAAGAACAGAAGAAGTACAAAATCTTCTTTGGCAACAATTTGAAGCCAATCATTTTGAAGCCAATTTTCATCTACCAATTCTAAATCAAGATAAGGCATTTCATTTCGCTTATGAAATTATGTTATAAGCTTTAAATGGAGAATATTACCAATTTAAAAATTATATGAATGCCTACGCAGAGGAGCAAGGAGAGCGTTTTGATGTATGTTTCTGTGTTGATTAATTTTGAACGACGTTATCAGGGGCAGTACAATGAGAATATGACGGGAGATTACGTTTAGGGTTTAGTACGAGAAAGTCCATACAATCATATTAAACTTACAAAAAATATTCATTTTTTAACGTAATTTCCTTTTTTGCACATTGTTATTCAATAATTAATCATTCATTATTCTTGAATAAAAGTGACTCAGATGTTCAGCAATAATTTTGTTTAATAAAAATTTCCAAAGAATGATGAGAAAATAGGTATTTTTTCACAAAATTCGAAATATCTCTCTGGTTCTTACAAAAGCAAACTTTGATCAAAAAATATATGTCCTTTATTAGTTACGTTAAAAATTTGAAATTAGTGTCAACCGGTGTACTATATCTTTAATTTGCGATAAGGTTGATAAAACTCAAAAGGATTAATTTTTAGATTTTTAGATTTTTAGGTTTCCGAAGTCAAAAGGAACCCTTATAGTTTCGCTATGTCGATCTGTCAGTCCGCGGCTTAGCTCAGAAATTCATAGTACTAGAAAGCTGTAAGTTGATATGGGTAGTATGTATGGGTATAAGGGTATTAATCACGCCGACAAAGTGGTAAAATAAAATCTTGAAAAAACATTTAGGGTATCTCCCCTACACGTAAAGTGGGATTTTTTTCTCGTCTATCCCATCGTTGGAATGCTGATGGATAGGTCGTTCAAAAATATTGTGGGACTGTAAAACCATTTTTCGATTCAGGGACCCGTTTCAAAAATATTAAGCTTTAAAGAGCTACTTTTGTTAGAGTCAAGTGACCCCCCCCCAACTAAAGGTTTGTTTTTGAATATTTTACAAAATCATATAGTATATATTATAATACAGCAATTAAAATGAAAACTACCAGAGGTAAGTAGGCTTTACAAGTTAACGATTAATAGGCAATTATCTTATAAAATGTACTTAGAGAAGTACAGTTCGTCCAAATTCCACTGAAAATCACTTAAAGACCCTATAGACCCTAAAGACTCTATAGAATGATTGAAATCACGCCGGCCCGGTGTAACAAGAATGATCCTTAAATATGCATATTGTGACGGGCAAATACGGAACGCTACACTGCGCGTAACCCGACCATGCACTTGGCAAATTTTTTTTCTATATTCTACTCAAACTTATACATTTTTAAGAAATGACATTGTTGTCGCAAATGTACGATATCTAGTAAATACGAACAGTAGAAATTAAAAAAGCGATTAGTATAACACAGCCGATGTTCATTACTAAAATAAAAACCTTTTTTTAAAGTCAATGTTATCGCGGAAATCTATGACCCGTCCCGCGCGTCGCATCAATCACTGAAATACGGATTAGCACCATTTCCGCAAACGCTATCGCCCTATCGAACCCAAAACTTTGTCTTGATTGCCTATTCGTGTATTCGTTTGTATCCAAGGACACGGAAACATATTGTAAATAGGAATCGTTTGATATATTATATAATTAATGTTTTGTATTATTCCACTCAAGAAGTATTTGGTCCCATTAGCCATCCGTTCTACGAGCTACGTGGCTCATCTAATGCCACTATAGGTCTAGCTATTCTTCGGGCCAAGTCGGTGTCTTTGGTTCTTCTGCGAGTTTAAAGAGTTAAAAAGTTCTCGAGTGGTGGCCACATACCGGAAGACACGGCGTGTGCAGACCCGCCACAAGGAGAACCGACGACCTGGTAAAAGTTGCGGGAAGTCGCTGGATACGGGCAGCAAAGAACCAGTCGTTGTGGCGATCTTTGGGGGAAGCCTATGTCAAGCAGTGGACGTCCTTCGGCTAAAATGATGATGATTATTTCACAGTAAAGTGGCGATGTGATCGAAGAATACAATACAATTAAGACAAGAACAGCAATTACTTAAGCACCTCTACAAAAATATCTACATTTTATAGATTCCTATTTATAGATTTCCTATTTATGGGTGATAATTAGCCAGAGTTTCTAGCTGGTAGGACACGACTGGATCGCGACCACCATACAACAGGTGTAAAACTCGCCATGGTGGCACGCTAGGCAGGTATGTCGCATTCCGAGATTAATCGATATATATCAAGTAAAAGTGGTTGGGATCTGTAGCCACTTGGGTTGTGACTTGTGACCAGCATGCACATAGTGATTAACCAGTCACAGTGACTCTCTATTGGTTTGTCGCGTTTCGGGATCATTCAGTATCCAGTTATATCCTACAATAAAAAGGTTTTTTTAAAGTAGCATGGCAAATTTACGGTAATGTCCTTGTTGGTGTAAGCACACTACAATCCAAACTCAACGGCAACCACCGAGAGATTGAAATCCATCGGCAGTCGCCGCTTTCATGCCGGCCTAATACCCAATCACTATAATACTATAGATACTACATTTATGAAATTGAAGATAGTTGTGAAAAGGGCGCTCAGGAGCGCTTCATTTACACTGGAATTCATAGTCGACGGGTGAACAGTCCCCTAAAATCCACCGTTCAGCATTCGTGTAGCGGTTGAATGTTAAATAGACTTTCTTTGTCTTTCATAAACAATCACTGGGCAATCCCTTAGCTGAATAGAGTTTCACACAATAGTGTCTATTAAAAAAGGTTGTTGTCTATAAAAAATCTTTATTGGTGTCACGTTGACGTGACTTTGACTGCTTACATTACAAATTTCAGCACGTGTGATTTAAAACATTCATGCGAATTTTAATCTCTACATTTATTAAATAAATATTATAAAAAATATATTATATTATTAATATTATTATATTACATAATTCATATTATTCTGTTATATTATATATAAATTATAAATATTATATAAACTAATATATCTAGAAAGGGTTTCCTTTGTAAATCTATATCGACTACCAAAATTCCATATCACTGTAGTTTCCATAGGGTTAAGGTTAATTCGAATATAGCGCTTGGGCACTGATATAACTCACATTTCGCGCAAAGTTTCATCGGTTACTAGATCACTTATAAGATTCAAGTCACACACTACTTCCCTTTTTATAAAAATCACAAAATTATTACCCAAAAAATGAAAATAACATGCAAACTCCGGCCAGGGGACTGTTTGGTTGTAGAAATTCGGTCGTTCAACATCCAACCTCTAACATCTGTCAAATTAGGGGTTCCTTTTGTTTATGAAATGCATAAAGGTTGAAATCGCCGCATAGCGCCTGAATCGTCCCCTAGAGGAGCCCCCATCTTGACTATGAATTGCACTGTTAGCCAAATACAAAATGTATTCCTATGAAAGTTTTTAAATTTAAACACTGCAACGGTAGCATATACTCTAAATTTCAAGAAGGAATGACCAGCTTTTTAAACACTGCAACTGTAGTATATACTCCGAAAGAGCTAATTTTATGAAGAATCAATCCAATGCATTTGCTTACACAGTCATTGATTCTACAACAAACATTCAAAGCACATAGCCAATTTGCCGGACATTAAGTTCAAGAATCATCTGAAGCAAGTTTTACTGCCGAAAGGATATATTATAGGGTGGATCATTACGTCAACGATAGTGATGCTGAAAGTAATTTCTTCTCTGTGCATTTACAAAAACTGTAAACGATACTAATATTTTTTTGCATATCTGGTTTTTTTATAAAGTCGAACGATTTTTCTTATCTGTAGATCTTATAACGGCGAAGTTTTTCGAACCGGTTGTAGTTTTCTGACATTCATAGGTGCCTTCTTAGGACCTGAATTGAATAGAGTATTTTTGATTTTGCTTCTAATCGAAATAATTATTTCCTACGCACAGGTGTGTTTTGGATTTTTACGTGATGTATTGTTAAAACATTTAAATTATTCTTAGACAACCCTCAATGCTTTTTCATTGCTTAATATATAAATTTAATACCCCAACGCCAATGTATCATATATTTACGATGGTATTACTATTCAAATTTACAATTGACTTTTGATGCAAAACACTAATTTCAATACGTTGTTAATTATTTACAGATTATTATTAAACGTAACATGTACCACCTGCATAATCATTCATGAAACTAGTGAAAATGTATAAAATGCAATACAAGTTAAATAGTATCCATTTCATATTCATTCAAATATATTCATTTCATTTAAATGTGAATAAATTCCAAATTCGTGTATGAAAATAATTCACAGTCAATTTACATTCAATTAAATCATGATAATTCACTTTATAAACGTCAGTCAAGGTTGAAAGTTTTAATTGAAACTTTAATGTATGGTTATAGTTATAACATAGTATACATTATTAATTATTTTTAAAGTCAGAGAGAACTTAGCCTTTTTACGGACAACTAATAGCTGTTGATGTGTATAAGACACTTTTATAACGTTCCCGAATAATTATGAAACTGTATATTGATTAAATGTTAACTAATGCCGGCTATACACGCTACTGTCTACCGGAGATGTCTATCTGTATCTGTCAACTGTACCTTTGCAGATAGACCAGAGGTCTATTGAAATACACCTGTGCAATTTTTTTAATCTGTTCAGGCGACCGGCGCATAAATAAGAAATATTTTTTATTTTAGTGATACCTTACGGGGCAGTTGAAGAGGCTTTTTTTGTAAGATTTATTTGCACGGTTCACGATTATTTTATAATTTGAAATTGAAATAGTAAGTTTGAATTAGTACACAAAACTTAGTACTGGTTAGGTTACTGACGAGGAGTGTCTGGGACTGCCCGCCAGGCGACAGCAATGATGAGGTAGGAAGTGGGATGATGTAGGCATAACTCCATACATCTTAGGGATATAACAGTACGGTGAACCTGTTCGTGTGTACGTGCCCATACACGCTAGAACATACGGTCTACCTGCGCAGGCACACCAACACTGGTAAATCTCTTCGATAGACCATAGCGTGTATAGCGGGCATTAGAGCTTTCTACGAACAATCTGTGTACATAATATAATTGAAGTGTCTATTTGTAATGTCTAAATAACAGGTATTTACTACATGCATATGAAAGTATACACAGTAACTATAACAAAAAACACTTACTTGGTGGTGGAGTGGATAAGACTGGTACATTTACTCATTGAAATGTGTTCTATTGGCTGACGGTGAAGGAAAACATCGTGAGGAAACCTGAATGCTTTAAAAAATGTTCTTGTCGTACCACTGTATGTGAAAAGAATATAGAACTGTTGTTTTCTCGGTGTTTACAATCGCCAATACGTCGTAGGCTGGCGATTAAGCCCGTACCTTCCCTAGGAAGAGGCAATGAACGCTTGATTTTTCACCAACAGATAACTTTCTTTAAGGAATAATTTTTAATTTTTGACAGGTTTTCAATACAACATTATTCCTGGTATAACATTATCTGACTAAAATTTACTTATTTGAGAAAATTTGATACATTTGTATTTTATTCTTTTAGCAATAAGTAAATGATTAGTTAACTTTTTTTTGTTGAGCTCAGTTCCAAACGTTTGATTTAAATGTAGGTACTTCAAAAAGTTGAGTAGCTTTTCCAAAAAGTAAATACTTATAAAATTAATATTCTAACAATGCAATAACATAAACGAATACAGAGTACGTAGTAGTCATTGTATTAATAAGGTTAATGATTACATATACTGTGACAGATGTTTTATATTATTTTAGAATTGCCATCATAACTGACGACATTAATTATAATTATTAAGGCTTAATTTTTAAAAGAAAGTAAATTTTATGCTGTTATAATAGGTAGCTATTACTTTTGAGTTGAAAATCTGACAACTTTGTTATATAATTTCGCATAAATAAACCATAACAGTTCACTATTTGTTCTATTTATGTTTTTAAAGATAATAGCATAATAAAGCCATAAAGGGTTTTAAAACTCAGCAATTAACCGCATCGTGACGTCATAAACCAAACAGTAATTAACAACCAGAATCCAATGACACAGACAGATGCTTTTAATTACACCTAAAAAGTGAAGAGCCATTCACGAGCACTTCTATGGTATAATATGACCATCGCGCAAACGAGTGATTAATGAACCAAATGGACCTGTTTTTAAATTAGGGCTGAGATTCTATCATTTGGATAAATATCGATATCTGTTCTATGATATCTGATATCTGTTAGAACGGAATCCTAGAGTACCTTTCTGTCAACCCTACCTCTATAATGTATATGTTTATCGGATGGCTACGATTTTCTACTAATATAATTATATAGATCGGTAAATTAAAGAGATAGAGCATAGTATACTCTTGTGTTTGAAAGAGAAAACGAAAGTAAAACGTGAACAAAACAAAAAATCGAAGTCATAAAGTGTAATTTAATGTTCAGCAAATTTATTTCATTCTTGTTATGTGTACACTGTACCTGGATGTTACTCATATAAAAGAAAATCAATAAACAATACACATACTAATTTCTGATTACGTCCTATTCATCCTATTACCGATCTATACCATACTAAATTACTACTAGTAAATAGCTACGATGACCTATTGTTTGCCACAGTGTTACTTGCTGGAGTACTAGAGAACTAACGGTACTTTGCGATCGACGATTGTTGTTATAAATTAAACCGTTTTTTTTAGTAGCACTAAAAATTTTAGGCAGGTTAGTACCTGACGGTAAGCCCAATCAATCAAAAATGACGGCGACCACCGGGAGAAGAAAAGTCCATGTCGTATGGTCACGAAACACAGGAAAGCAAAAGAAATACTTGATAAGATGACATCCATTAATTACGTGTGTTGATTTTTAATATATTTTGTACCCTTCCCTCCGCTTTGATGACATTGGTAAAATATAGTGGGCAATGTCTTTCCCTCCCGTGTAGATTTACCTATATTTTTTTAATAATTAAATTTATTTTGTATTTGGTTTCATGCAATAAAATACTTATACTTAAGCGTTAATACTGATGTCTTCTATGTGAATCCCGGCCATTTTGCCCCACCCCCTTCTCCAATTTTGAGCTCATGTTATTAATGGACGGCCCCTAAGCTGCAGTTACCTTTCCAATCAATATTTTACCAATAACACAATTATTTAAATGCGCCACTTTGAGTAAGTGCCTATTACCTATTGTTGGAACGCATAACCATAATTTCAAGGGACCGAAGTATGTATCGATAATTATTGAACAGTGCATCACTAAAGTTTGATCTATTGATTCGTAACGCGACATCGGCGCTCCATCGCTGAATGTGTGATTTATTGGTCTCATATACATGAATATTTCTTATTTCATTGTTATCCGAGTACAGTACCGAAGATTATATACGAGAAATCGTACCCTCCTGACTGATGTACCTAACATATACGTGGCATCCTTATCCGTTTCATATATACGCTCAAGAGATTATTTATTTCTTTTAACGCGCTAACACTAGAACTACAAGTTAGATTAGAAAAAATATTTTAGCAGCCAATTTATTAAGGAAGAATGAAGGAGCAGTAACCATTGACGTCAAGCAGTTTGTAAAGCTGGAGGCAAGTACGGGAAATAAGAAGAACGATAAGCTGCACGGATGCATTAGCAGCGGCCCCGTGAAGAATCGGCAGAATAAATTTAACACGGGTAAAATAGCTAGTTAACGATAAGAAACAAGAATTCCGCTATTTTTTACATCAACTAAAAAGAATAAATAAGAACTGTTTATATTTAACAAAAGAAATTCAGATCATGTGAAACTGTAAAAATTCTTTCCAATAATAAATGTATCATCACAATCATCATCATTATCATTATAAGAATTTACAAATTCGGTGTTTAAGACGTAAAAGTATCTTTGTATAACGATCTCGTTGAGAACTTAAGTTTGAAAATGTATTCGGAAACATTATTAGGCTACCACCTACAGTAACTAATTGTTGTTTCACAACGAGTATATTAAAAAGAACGAAACAAAATCTTAGTTTGTAGTTTGATCCTATTTTTATTATACAAACTGCATTGTTTAATTAATTGTCCGTTATAAATAAAATTAAAGACTTATAAATAACTCCGACGCAAACAACTTTAACGCAATTTTTTTGAACTAAAAATATAAAATGATGAGAGTGAATTTTTACGACACGCGCACATTTTAGCAAAGAGATTAGTGTATGAAGTTGCTTACTAAACCTCTGGTTTTAATAACATCGAATGTACCTATTCTAAGATGTATAACTTTTAACTCGCGTATATAAATACACGCATCTATTTTTTATATATTGCCTTTTTTATCGTTTATAAGTTTAGTTATATTTATATATATTAAGTTATAGTCCAATATGATGATTACACGCTAAGTGGGAAAACCCGTCGTTGTATTTGTCCAAGCAGCTCCAGCTAGATAATCGAAATAGTTGTACTGTTCCAGTTGAAACATCTCGGGGAATCCTCATAATATAAGAATTGTCAATAATGATTAAAAATTAAATTACTAGATGAAAATAATTACTGCGAAGTAAACGCGTGTGGAGCCGCGGGCGCACCGCTAGTCTAAATATAAAACTGTTGATTATACATGTATATTATAATATAAATAATGTACCTAGTTTTTATGGCCAGTAGCGCGATCAAGAAAAATATATAAAGGCACTTCATTATTTTTTATGAAACATAAAAACACATATTCCAATAAATATCCTATCCATTAAAAATATATTATATATGTAGGTATATACGTAGAACACTTTATGATCACATTAATAAAAAACTACAGAACGATCTCTACCTTTATAATCTCTTTAGATATGAACACTTTAAATGCAGGACATTACGTTTTTATAAATTCTGTATAAATAATTTAGAATAATAATGTAGTTGCTTACAAAATTGTAGTATGATCTAAATTTATCGCTATTATCATAATAATAAGCATAAAACGTATCATCGAGTGGTATTTTGATTTTATAACATTTCGTTTGGTTTAAATATATGGATAATTCAATGAACGTCACAATCGCATTATTATACCAACGATCCATATATTTATTCGAAAGTCACCACAATGACCAGTTCTGCGCTACTCCTAGATTCCTGCAACCTTCTCCGGGTCGTCATGTCGGTACACCTTTTGGCGGGTCAGCTCACGGTGCGACTTCGAGTGCGAGGTCGCTAGTCGAGAACTCTTCAGGCCCAGCCACCGTCCTTTTTACTTTTTACGAGCCCCACCCACTGCCATATAAGTCTAACAATTCTGAGAGATATATAGGTGACTTTGGTTCTTCTGCGGATCTCTCCATTTCTGATTTGATCACGCAGAGAAATTCAAACCATTGCTCATTTAATTGCCCTTTTAATGGACCTTATCCATTCTTTTGAGGGTTATCGTTTATATCATCACTGGAAACACACATTATTATTTGCTTAATTTAAACATAGTAGAATTGGGTATAATTTAATTAAGTTACCAAACAGAACGCATTACCGAATCAGTCCCTACCTTACTAACATATTTACTATATTTCCCAGGTCTCACATCGCAGTCAGAAAGTAAGCTACACAAGTTGATAGCATGTCTTAGATTTCAATTTTAAATAAACATGAAACCTTTTCTATTTAGCTAATGAATGAATAGCTATTTAATTCATGATCATACTTTTAACTCATGATCATACTTTTTAATTCATGATCATACCTTTTAACTATATATTTAATTATGATTTTGTCACCTTAGTTTTCATTATTTTCTTTATTATTTCTGTTTATCTGTTTCACATTCGACTATTAATTAATTACTTTCATTATTATTTATTAAACAAATTCTTTCAAGTTTTTTCTTCCCTCTCTTGAATAATGAATCTCTAAATTTGGAAGATTTAGAGAAACTGTTCCTTTAGTAACATTAGCCACAAATAAATGCATTTGTAGAAAATATATAGACTTCAGTAAAAAGTAGCATATTATAAACCCTTTATTACAATATCTAAAACATTTTCTTGCAAATCGATATCGACGTTTGGATGTAATAAGTGGTATCGGAAGGCAAGAGAGTGATCATAATTCTTAGAACTTTTCTTAGATAAAACTTCTAAATTAAGAGCATGATGTAGTTGGGTCGACTAACTTAGAAGGCTGGGTTAGAATAATCACAAATACTTCTATGCGTGGCACACATTTTAAGTATGTATATATATATATTGCAAATTAAAGCGTCGTCATTCCGTGAAAAGTTTTCATTTTGACAGCAAATAACTTATTGTAGAGTAAGATTATTTGTTACTTGTAAAATACCTAATTTTGTATTATTTTATATAAGGCCTTGTGTACCCACGAGTGCTATTTTAACATATGCTTTCCTTTGAATATTTTAACACTTACTTTAAAAGTATTTACGGGGTGGGGCGGCTTAACTCTAAAAGAAAAGAAAAAGCTAAAATTTTCAATAAGGTAGTGTAGATCAGAGTGTTTAAATGCGTGGTTTATTTCACTTAAAATTATTTTTATATTTTATACTTATTTTTTATAATTTCATATTTCTGTATTTAAATGTTATACAATGGATAATATGGGTACTGACGTACTAAAATATGTGTACAATGACGCACATACAATGTATGTATGTAATGTACAAATACGCTAAAATACAAACAAGATCCTTGCATTGCAACCAAATGTTATAGTTACGGATGTGTCACGTAGGTCTTCATGGTAGCAATCTACTTTTTAAATAATTCTATACAATTTGATTATTCACCCTACTATTACTCATACTGAAATAGACATACACATGTTTGAATACAAATATTTATATGTATGTTTAGTATAGCGGTAGTGTCTATAATTACGTTTACAGACCAACGAATTGGAAACATGTGTGCAAATCAATTACACTAATGGTAAGTATGAACATGTATATTATAATCTAAG
This sequence comes from Saturnia pavonia, assembly GCA_947532125.1. Taxonomy (NCBI): domain Eukaryota; kingdom Metazoa; phylum Arthropoda; class Insecta; order Lepidoptera; family Saturniidae; genus Saturnia; species Saturnia pavonia. Next base: position 13,485,502 of record OX383904.1, read on the forward strand.
TGCAATTTGATTATGGAGATTGTTATAATGTTTTTTTAAATAATATATTGGAAAACTTCTTCATGATTACACAGCTATTTCTTCCAAAGTTGCTCGGTTATATTTTCAGAGAAATTTACCCTAATGTAGTTTACGCACTGACTAATTTAATACTAAAATATTTATCGAATAACCAATGCAATTTTATGTATCCCATTTACCACTCAGATCTAATTTTTTTTTACATATGAAATAAATATACTATAGAATTCGAAACCAAACAATAATGTTATTGACCAAATCCAACGGGTCCTGCTTTTCTCAAGACCCTGCATTAACATGTTTTAATGAATATAAAATTAATTTAAAATACGTGTGAGTGAGACTTCTACACACACAAACACACACACAGAGAGATGAGTGACCTTTCTATTTTAATGCTGTCGCTAAATAAGATTCTAACCTTTAATCATTAAAATTTCATAAAAGCTATGTTTTATATATCTTGCATAACGTAAGGCCTTCTATTAACATTAGCTACAGGCCTCGCGCCAACATAATCCGGCTCTAATGTTATTTAAAATTTATAACATATACACATAAAAGCTTTTAAAAGTGCAGTCCGGTGCTTGAAAGCTTAAACTACTCAAAACTTCAAAAACGATGACTAAGTTCGGTTTCAAGTGTCAGTCCCAGATGAAGACAAATTAATCTTCGTAAAATACTTTATATTATGTCAGAATATACGGCACATTCCTTTAGCAATATTTCAATTTACTTCAATATTACAACTAGATTGAACGAACGACTTACAACCGCCGCCGTTGTAACAAATATGTATCATGGTAGTTATGCAACAACAACAACAGGAATCATCGCTTATATGCTTTTTAAGAAAATAGACCACCGGCAAGTGGTAAATGTGTATCTAACCCTTTTTATAATTTATATTCAGAATTAAACGTGTTCCTTCTGAGTACAGACATATTACGTCTTTGAAGTGAAAGTTCTCATGCGACTTCCAAGCGTTAAACGTTAAACGTTTAACGCACATTATCGATCTCTCATCTTTGTGTGAGCCAGAGCGAGAGAGTAAATGTCGGTGTGTATATATATTGCACACTGTTTAATTAAAATAGAAAATGCCTTTTAAAATGAAGTTTCACTTCTATCGTGTGTGAATCGCACACACACCTTTTTGAAGTGAAACTTCTTATGCGACTTCCAAGCGTTAAACCTTAAACGATAATAGTTAAATGTTAAACGTTAAACGTTAAACGTTTAACGCACATTATCGGGTCTCTCCTCTTTGTGTGAGCCAGAGCGAGAGAGCAATATATTATTGGTCTCTTCTCTTTTTTATGTGAGCCAGAGCGAGAGAGTAAATGTCGGTGTGTATGTATATTGCACACTGCTTAAATAAAATAGAAAATGTCTTTTAAAATGAAGTTTACTTCTATCGTGTGTGAATCGCACACACACCTTTTTTTTTTAAACACGTCATTTCATTTTGCCCAAAATTTAAAACTAGGTTCATTTGTTTTTACGTATTCTCTAGTACACAAGCAAAGAATATTCGAACACAAATCATAAAACATTTTGAAAATTAGCTTGTGAAATTTCAAAACAAATTATAATTTTCTTGAATACCCATACTTATTCATTTTAGGTGTACAACAGAATTTACCGTATAAACTAATAGCTTATTAAAAATCTTTATGAGAAAACAGAAAGACCTTTATAAAGAAATAGGAACAATTTAAAAATTCAGACAATCACGTTCGTTTAGAAGCAATTTTTCATTATTTCACTTTCGGTTTCGCTCGAACGGGAATTGTACTGTTTGCAAATTTCATTCATTTAATATGAAAATATTTAGTAAGAGTACCTGTGAAATAGAAGTGTAGATAGAAATGTCACAAAGTTATTTATGTATTACTGGGTAAAATAAATAAAAAAACCAATTTATTAATTTCCTCGTTATATTTTAAAGCAGAACTATACAAATACATTCCTCAAAATTCATGAATAAGGTCCACTACCATCATTAAAACTGACATAAAACGCTTATTTAAAAAAAAAGTAATATTATCCTATCATATCACACACATATCATATCATAGTGGCCTAAATAAAATAAAATAAAATCAAGTAATTTAATTTTTGTATTGTGCTCACCCTACGAGATCCTGTGCTTATGTTTGCTAAAACTAAACTTTCAGCGATGTTCATAAATTTTCATACCTGAATGAAGATATCCTAAGGCGTAAGCAAATTCTCCCTTTTAAAGGATGTTCAAGGTAATAAAATTTACATTTTACTAAGTAAGCTCTTCCCGTTTTCAAACTCAATATTGAGACAAATCCCTTAGTTCTCTATTTTGCTGAATAATATTATTATATTTAAATTAATTTTTCACTAGTACCATAATAATGAAACGGGCAATAAACTTTGATACGTACACCTAATCATTACCTCTAAAACCATTCTTATTAAATACTTTTTACTTCTCGTGGTAACTTATAATGCACCACCACCTATGCACAGTCCTATGAACCTATGACCTATGAACGTCAAAACTCAATCAGGTTTAACGATATATACATTTTATTGGAAGTTTTTTACTCGAGCATTCTTGACAGTTATTCATTATTATTTTTAGTGCATAACCTATCGACGAAAACTATATTTTCGTATAACAGTGAAAGTGACGCGTCTCTTGTCGTCATATACGTACAACGTATGATATATGCAAAAAGCTACATACGAGTATATAGAGCGTGGTTATTATAAGATTTATAAAAAAAAAACTCATTTTTTACCGTTATAGTCGTCTGATGTTAAGTGACGATGTTGTCCAAGATGATAACACGATAAGCCTAGTGGAAGACTGGCTCTCAAGTGCAGCTGCCGGAACACACCTTTTGGTGCTTGGCGATAGATTTTCAACTTGAGGATGGTAGCTAGCCAGGTGGGCATCAGAAAAAGCCCTACCACCTGCGGCTATGGTTTCCTCACGATTTTCCTTCACCGAAAAGTTTTTATTGCAGGGATTCAAACTCACGTAAATCGACGCGAAGTCGTACACTCTACCACTGAGGCATCATTGCTTTAAAATGTTCGGTAAAATACTTCTTATCTACACATACATATAATAAAATTGAAGTGTCTTTTTGTAATGTCAAAATAACAGCTTTTTACTAAATGACTATGTAAGTATATACGGTATATATAACAAAAAAAAAACATTTTTTGTCTGTGTTTGTTCCGGGTAATCTCCGAAACGGTTTGACCGATTTTGACGATACTTTCATTAGCAGATAGCTGATGTTATAAGGAGTAACTTAGGTTACTTTTATTTTCGAAAAAGAATTAGGGTGCTGCGCAAATAAAACTAATTCGAAAAAACGAGCACGTTTCGCGCGTGTGCACGTTCGATGGCAATTGTAGTGCACACGAGCACAGCTAGTGGTAGTATAATTAAAAATCAAATATAAATAAACAAAAAGTACATCTGCCTTCAGTCGTTTAGTTGACCGAGATTTATGATATCTTATTACGCAAGTCATGATATTCTCCGTGATTTTAATATATAAATCAACAAATAAGATGAGCTTTTTGCGTTTTATTGTTGCTTTATTGTTATTACGTAAGCTGCGCGAGCTGTTGACAATTGGCAACTGTATGTGGATTATGATTTCTCCTTTATGTACCATCTATGCCTGTACATTGTACCTACTGTGCGTTTCAAATAAGAAGATTACTGTCAAAGGAAAATCTTGGTTCGTATTTCGTATGCAAATTCAGTACAAAATGGGCAATCGGAAAAACCATAACATATACAAATTATGCTGCATACATTTATAAATTTTGAATTTTTATTAACATTAATTAAAAATATAAATGAATAATCGGCCAAGTGCGTGTCGGGCGCAGTGTAGGGTTGCCAGATTGTCCGTCACAATATGCAGACTTATTAGGAATTATTGTTATTATTAAGGATGTTATAATTTTATTTTCCATAGTTCCACTACCTTTCTTACACAAGTAACAACTTCATCTAAGTATTACAATGGCTTTCGTACGAGATTTTCCTATTAAGTTGGTCAACTATTACCCGTTAACTTGTAAAGCTCATTTAGCTGTGACAGTTTTCCTTTTAACTTTTTTATATACACTACTGCCTTGATTTTTTCCACATATACAATAACAACCATTTAGCTGGGAGGGGGTACACTTGAACTCTAACAAAAATTAGCAGTTTAAAGATTAATATTTTACAAACGGATCACTGAATCAAAAAATGTTTTTCACATACCTACAATACTTATGAACGACATACCCAGCGGTAGCCCAATCATGGGTTAGACGAGAAAAAAAAAACCTTCCCCACTTTACATGTAGGGCTTACCTTAATTTTTTCTTCACAAACCCGCAATATTTTATCGGTGCGATTAATATGTATACCCATATCAAAGTACAGCTTTTAGTACTAAGAACCTCTAAGATAAGCCGCGGACAGACAGACGGAAGTGGTGAAACTATAAGGATTCCTTATGGACTTCGGGACCCTGAAAAAGGTTTATGTATATATTATCAAAATCAATATTTTAAGTTAACAGTCAGCAATTAAAGAAATCAGAATAAGGCTACCTTGCTAATCATTTCCTTTCAAGTTTGCTATATCACCCCAACTTTATACCGTACGTCTTTAATGTAAAGTTCTTATGCTAATTGTGTACCACGATGTACTCTTATATAAAATATATATAGATGTAATGATCTGCAACAAGAGTTATTTTTTACTCAAATACACCTAGCAAAATACAAATATTATTTATTACAGATTCCTGTAAAAGTTTTTCTTTCGATAGGTTTATAATAAAAAATATTTTAGTACAAAGAAATAATGTACATTTAAATGTGAAAATTAAAGTGACGGGATACAAATACAGCAGGAATGAAAGCAGACAACATTCATCCACCCATCCGAAAGACGTTTCCTGCTGGACATAGACTTCCCCCTAAAGGTTGTTACAACACCTCATCCTGCGCTTCTCGCATCCAGCGGATTCTTGCAACTTTCTTCAGGTCGTCGGTCCACACTGCGACTTCCAGTGCGTGGTCACCAGTCGAAAACTCTTCGACCTCATTGGCCTTCCGTTTTAGGAGAAATGTGCCCTGCCCACTGACACTTAAGTCTAGCAATTCTGAAGACTTTGGTTCTTATGCGGATATATGCAGATATCCTCATTTCTGATTAGATCACGCGGAGAAACTCCGAGCAAAACCCTCTCCGTTGCCTTTTAAGTGACCCGTAAGGCCCGTCGTTAGTGATAATGTCTCAGAGCCATATGACATGACTTGCAACACACACTTTGGTACATGACGTCACTTAATTTCATGACACAATTAATTACAATGTAGTCTAAATACTCAGATAATACGATGAAAATGACTCATTTATTAACTGAATATCTTCTTCTTCTTATTCCATGCTAAGAACGGTCGGCACAACATGTTTACTTACCCCTTCCATTAATAAAAAAGGGGGAGTAGTGGTATCACAGCAAAGAACCTTTCATAGATGCTACACGCTTAAATGTCAACAGCAAATATAATTGTGGTACATTTACTGAAACACTTTTGATGTTGGCTTAGTTGTCTGAGATACTGTTGGACATTATGACAATAATGCAATTCACGGCCGTTGCAACCAAAAGCCTATCAGTCCAATTACGTTAAACATAGCCAACTTTAATATTTGAGTTACCGCACATTTGTAAGGTAATTTTATCATCATAAGCAAAAAGTATCCTAATTATATTTTAATCGAATTATGTACAGTCAGACGCAATAAAGCACTCATCAGAAACGGTTGATATTTATTATTTCAACAACCGTCTCCCATATCATATTATTTTGTGTAGTTATTTAATAATATCAAATTACGCAAGTACTGTGATGCAAAAGGTTGAAAATACATGAAGCTTATTAATAAACAAACAATAAAAAATCCTAGTTAAAACATCTAAGACATATACAATGTGATAAAAATAGAAACAAAAAATGAGTTCAAAATATAATTATATGAGTTCAAAAGAAAATATTGTCTGCAAATATTGATTGTCTAGCTGCACAAATTATGATATAACCACTAAATTTTAAACGAATTTTGATAAATGTTATTCATAGCTTTAGAATAATAGAATATTCAAGACGTGTATTTATTTTAGACGCATACCTAATATGCTCGTATTAAACGTTTGTCTGGACCCTGATAATATTGAGAATATTTCGTGAGTCCTTTGATCCGGCTCACAGCCTCGCATGGGACGATCCCTCTGATATCATAAAATGCGTTATTTTTTTTTTCTTTTTTATCGAATGTCGTACTTTAAATTAGATATAGAGTGCTTTGGTTAAATTGAAATGAAATTGTAGGATTTATTTTTAAATCTTGTTCTTGTATAGTATTCGTTATACATACATCTCGTTCCATAGAAGCATAAAGGTATGAGTTGCAACTAGTTTGATCTTACTTACATCTTAATTTAAAAAAACAAGTGGATGCGAATACTTACGTACGCACAATAAAAAAAGTACTTCTTTAAATAGTCACACTGCATATTATGTGACGCATAACATCGAGTGTGCCTACCTTCATTACAATAAAACATGAGATTTAACAAACAACTTCATAGTGTAGACTTTTTGTTCCAATGAGCGCGCGCATTATAAAAATTAATTGTTATAATTTTTTCATAACATCTGAAGAAATACAATTTTAAAGACATTTTAAATGAGATAATTTTTATTTATTAACAACTAGTTTAACACTATTTTTATTATTTGTATCGAGTACATCTTCATGTTTCATTAGAGACAAGGGAGATTAAGCATGAAGCTACCTTCAAATAAATTTTCACTTATAGTAAAGGGTAATTTTATGCTTTTTAATTCTTTTGAATTTTCCAGACATACACTATCTTTAGTTTATATTTCTCTATCTTACAATTCCCACCAGATATTCTGACACACAATTAACTTAGGTACCACAAGAAGTCGAAAAAATAATTCACGAATTTCTGTGAACCGTAGCCACGTTAGGCCTAAATTATGTGGCGGCAGTTATCGCCTCACAAAAGCCTCTCCGCATTGTTCGACTTCCGTGCGCATTCCGCGTTCGCTCGTCCGCCAAGATCTGCTTCCGTCAGACTGTATTGCCAGCTTGGTCGAATTTCCTGTAATATTTGAATTATAAAATTAAAGTACCTTGTATATTTTGCTTACATTTTGTTACTTACTACAATGAAGCGCAGGTGTAACAAACAATTGGGATCGGTACTTTCTCTGATTCTCTGATTTAGTATTGAGCAAAATTGATAGCTGCGTGCACATCATGTGACGGAAGTGTGTCATGATGAAGTTAGTCATTAATGACAATAATATATATTCAGTTTACGTACTTTTAAATTATGTAAAAATAATTAAAAGATGTATAAATACATATTATTTTCTAATTATAACTAATTAAAATGAAGTTTTTAACAATAAATTTGTTTTAAAATAATTGTCATTAAAATGAATTTACATTATAATCATTGATGACTAACTTCATAATGTCATTGGCACGCGGGATAAAACTTTTGGAGTCTTTTTAGTTTTGTTTATCTCACGTGTGTACATAATTACTGACTTTTTTAAATTAAACTAACTTGTGATATGTTTAGATTATATTTCCGCTAAAGTTACTAGACAATACAGATGCTTTGGTATCAGTCAGTATATTAAAATTTTAGATCAACTACGCCTACTGAGATATAAATGTCCATCAATAGTAGTACATGTAAAGCGGCGCCGATGTGTCATTATCATGTCAAAAATATAAGTTGTTGTATATACTTTCCCAGGAATAGAATAACTCTAAGTTATGTCACATCCTGTCGAAATCATGTGACCTGCCTTACCTTGAACATCACTTGTTTACTCTTTTGCAATTCCGCGTTTAGGTGAATCTCACTTGTATGTGTGACACTTTATGGCCGCGCTCTATCCTCAGTCTTCTTACCTAATTTGTAATGTTATTATTATAATATATTCGATTTTATTACTAACTACCTGTGTCCGCGGCTTTGTGGGCGACAGAATAACGCGAAATGCTTATAAAAATCGTATTTTCTTAAAACTTTAATGACTTGTTATTCAATTATGATATCATGTATTTTTTGTTTCATAAGGAGCTGGTATGTAAGGATTAAACAAAAAAATAATTGATCAAAATGTATCCAGTAGTTTTGCGTGATGCGCGCATAACGGCAAACCTCAATAAATGTATTTATACAATTCTTATTATTAATATAATAAAATAAATAAATGTATTTATTTAACAATAAATAGATATTTATGTATTTAGATAGGTACCTTTTAAAAAACGAACGTAACGTAAAAAAATACTAATAATTGCCTAATAATTACCTGATTTAAGTAAATACATTACATTGGATACATTGGAACCCCTACCAAAAGTCTTGGGAAAATGTAAGTAATGTTGACAACCCAGACTAAATGTGTCTATCTTTGTTCCTCGTATTACATTGACGATACTTCCTTTCACTCTGGCCGTTTAGCACCGTCGTTTGTTCTGAAAGATAACACATGAGTGATCTCAGTAAGTTATGCTTAGTCAAAGAAAATGTTATCAAAATGAATGGATAGTTATGAACACAGATGCAATTACACGTATCATGTATTATATTGTAGGTGGAAAGGCTAATTACATAAAGTATAATGTTTGTCAAATTGGCGTTATTTGTCAATAGCTTTTTCACCTTCAATATGTATTATTTGGAAAATCGTATAAGTAAATTATTATATGTTATATTTTGTATTATGTGCCCGCTTTCTTAGCTTAGGTGGCAAGGTTTGATTAAAACACGGCGATAACCAATTCAATTCCAGTTAGGGCTTACTAATTTTTTAGTCACTTCGGTTAGGTGACAAAAATACAACATATTTATACAGCAGATAAAGATCTTTAAGAGTTTTTTTTCTAACAAGCTCGATAAAATCTCTGTAGTGCGCATGATGGCAAATACATATCAACCTAAGAGCAAAAATGGCTGTCAAGTTACGAATGGAAAAATCAACAGGATGCCACCGTCGACGGATACATCTGAGAGATCTTCACGAATGGCTACTGACATTTTCTTTGGAATGTTTAATCATATCCTAAAATAATAATTATTATTACATAGTTTATTGCGAACCATATAAATATGTAATATGTTTACATACATCATAAACAACACTTTCTTCTAATGTTAATATTAGATAGCCTTATCGTCTCTAGCGATCAATTCTATACTATCCTTCGGATGATATTGTGGTAAAGAAATTAACTGACAAGTAAGAATTGTTTAAAGCAGATCTTCCAAGTACAACGATGACATTTTGTCTTATTCTGAAAAACGAAATTCCATCATGAAATTAATTACATTTTCTGTACCGTAACTTCATACTATACCGTTGTTATCGGCAACATCGTAACGTGTTCTCCCAGTATTGATGTTCGAGTTTCGATTTCAAAAGAGATTTCCGTCTGAAGGGTTTTCTTGACACAAAAATTCAAGATCAAAGCGAACAATGGATAAAGAAGTTTGTGTTTTGAGATTTTGTTTTTTCTAATGTTTTATACCTATATTCCATTTTTAACCCCCGACGCAAACAGAGAGTGTTACAAGTTTAATTTGTATATCTTTGTATTTAGCATTGTAGCTCCCAAACGGTTGAACCATCTTGATCATGATTTCTATAAAGGTGACTCGAAAATTAATATGAAATTAGAATTCTTAGCCAAACAAAAATTATTTTGATTTGATATGGCCAGTACTGCAGAACGGCAATTTCATAGGTAAAGACCTATTATATCAAGTGTATATCAAAATAACAGTAGGATTATTCAAGATGCTTTGGTAGTCACTCGCCTAAGATTTGGTAAATCTCACACACATACACATACGCTCACATCCATAAAATTCATTTTATTTTTTACTGCATTATTTTTAAATCAACAAAGCCCACCAACTATTTTCTATTTAAATTCCAATTGTTTCTTAGGCCTCCATATTACTAGCATGATAAGATGGCATTACCTTAGTTAAAACAAAAAAAAATGTGTATTTGTATTTGTAAACAAATATATTTTGGGAATAACATATTTTTCTTTGTATATTTATATTCAATTTAAGTACTAAGATAATATCAAAACACTTTTACCGGCCCGGAAAACGTCCCAGTTATCGATTAGAGATGGTATGAAAAACTCGATCTGGTTTGTCAATATATTTTCAGTATTTTTATTTATTGCATGTATCGGCCAAAGATTTATTAGCAATATTCAAATAATGTCGTTTTCAAATTCTTATAAATCAATGTCGTTTACCCAAGATATAGAAGAAAAAAAAATAACGGGTGTTTTATTATTTATTTAGCATAAAGACTAACTGGTTATTTTAATAACCTAAAAGAGTTTTTGGCGGGATCTTGAACTATCATGTTGTCGTTTTTATTTTAATTCATTAACCTAGGTTTCCTTACCCTATATTATGTAATATTTGTGGCATTTTGCGTGATATAGTTCGGTTATTGTGAAGTGGATATAAGTGGCATATGTGAAGTGGATTATAAACATAAATTGGAAACATGCATTTTGAGCTACCACAAATACTCCCATAAGGGAGCCACCATCTTCTTTGAACTCACTTTGAAGATTAGAAAAGACTACGAAGGTTTAAACTAACACTGGAAAGAAAAACAACAACTAAAAACATAAACAGAGGACATAGCTTCGGTCTTTATGTAAATGACACCTAAACAAAACAATATGTATAATAAAAAAAAAACATCTGACTTGGCTTCATGGCCTTAGATACTTTTGCCTTTTCCTTTAACGAATAAAGGGAAGAACTTTAAGAAAAAAAATTAATTTAATATTCGAGGAGTTACTGGTGGGATCTCAGATTTTCATGTAGTGGTTTTAGTTTTTTATTCATACATTTGTGTTTTTAACTTATATTGTGTAAAACAGGCGGCATTCTGCATAATCAATCTTGGTTATTGTGCACAAGTGAAATGAATTGAATGTAATAATTTGAACTAAATAAAACAAATCTGCTAATTAGCAAAAAAGTATTACTTGAGTTCAGTGACGTAGCTAGGTAACCAAAGGCCCTGGTGCAAAATAACTATTGGGGCCCTATTTAAACTGATGAATATATATAAATATTTTAAAGATCGTATCCATATGTGGTTTAGATTCCTCCAATTCGTACTGAGCGTTTTGCTTCAACTTTTGTAATGCGGTTGGCCAGGGAATGAAATGCCTTAGTGGCGTCTTTGTTTCCTGACAGGTACACCTGGGTGTCTTTAAGTCAAGAGTGAACAGGTATTTTCTAGGCAAGCATCTTTCATCGTCGGCCGCATCGTTGCTTACCATCAGGTGAGATCGCGGCCAAATGCTTGCTTATCATGCGTAAAAAAAAACAGCTGTGAAGAGTTTAATAACTGCCGGAACCGGAATGGAAGACGAAAGTAACGTAGTAGGTAGATAATTTAAAAAATAACGACGTAGATTACAATTAATAATGTAGGTAATAGGTAATAAAATGAAGAAGAAAAGATGAAATGGCTTATTAATGAATGTCCGATCTACCAGCTAATAAGCTATTTTTATAATCTTTTCTTAGCTTTATTTTTTGCAAAAGTATTAATGATTTCGGTTAAATCTAGGCTTGATGTGGCTTTGTTTTCAATTGCTATTAGCGATAAATGTCGGAGTCGAGCTTGGCCCACACTATTTCTTCAATATGTCTTTATTATTTTTAATTTGCTAAATGATCTTTCAGCTGCTGCAGAAGTGACAGGAATTATATAGAATAATAACATTGCTGTAAATACTTCCGTAAGGTCACATTCTAGCACTCCATATTTGCGCATTATTTCCTTACATAATTGGTGAACAGTCCATGCCTGGGTTAATTCAGATAGAACTAGGTGGTAAATATTAAGAAATTATGGGGAAAAGTTGGGGCCTATTATATCTGAATATTTACTTTGGAACTGGTCACACTTTTTTAATAAAGTTGCTTCATCTACATCTAGTAAAAAAGTTGGTGTTAGAAAGTTGAATCTTTGACAGACTGCACTCATACCAGTAAAACGTTAAATACACGTACATTGAGCTATTATTGTGTCTAGTACAGACCCAGAAAGAATTCAGGGGAATTCCCTACAAGTTATGAATTTATTTCAACTGAGTTGCCATAATTAAACTCGTGTTGCTATCTGTTATATTTATATTCTTAGGATGGGAGAAATTTGAGAATGTTTGAGGTTTTGCTCGTCAGGGTCCGAGAGCCCCCTGAGCTTGAGGGCCCCGGTGCACGGCACCGCCTAGCCCTCCGATAGCTACGCCACTGCTTGAGTTTAAAAGTAACTCTTAGGTTGTGTAATTCACGAATTATTTTTTCGCTAAGTTTCGTTTTGGAAATAAACCTTAAATGGAAAAGAATTTTTATTCTGACTGTATATTCGAAACCCCACTGATCCGACTATACTCATGTTAAATTTAAACTCTCCACCGCACCGCCGCCAACGCCGCCGTGTAGTCAGTCTATCATTGTTCTCACTTCCCGTACTTACCTACATTTTTCTAGTTTGCTTGACCTTCATGATTACTGATCTGCTCCTTAGATTCGCAGTGTGAAGTTGTATAGCCTATAGCATTCCACAATAAAAAGACAATATATAAAATGAAAAATGATTTTTTTCAAATCTGATTGGCTGTTCCAGATATTAGTGTATTCAAACAAACAAACAAAAAAACAATCAGTTAAACTTTATAATATTGTTACGGTCCGAGTAAAAAAAAATAAAAAAGTTACCATTCTCGAAATCTCAGGAATCATCTAGAATGTACCCGAAACATCGTTTATTTAATCATAGGTACGACGAAGCGCACATACAAAGTATTATCGTTTCGACTGACGACAAAAAATGAACTATACATCAAACGTTCCCCTTCTTTTAAAAATGATGACGTAAGTTGTTTTCAACATGTTTAGGAGTTCAACCTTCTAGAGATTTCGTCATAGTCTCGTTTGAGTATATAAGCGAGCTGTATCGCGAGCCACGGCAGTTCTAATTTCGAAAACGAAATGGAAATAACAAATAATATAAAAGAAGACATACAAGCGATATACAAGAGGACCATATATGATGATTCTGCAAATACATTCGAATAGTGATTTGTAAGTTTGTTTTGTTTCGAGTACGAAGAAATTGTTTACGTGAAATATAAATTTATCAATTAAGTATATACTTGATTAATATCTAGATTTTTATATGGTTAGGTAATGTCATATAACAAAGTTAGACTCTTAATTCGTTTTTTTATCATATGCCTTAACTGAGACGATGAACATAAAATATCTTTAGTGTAAAACCGAACACATTTATTACCTGTAAAATAGTTTTTTTGTACAAAACGATAACATTGTAACGGAAAATAAACAAAATAATATATTTATACAGATTTTACAATATGCTTTCTATTTTCATCGACATTTACTGCACGTAACGCGACCACAAAAACTCGTAAAATACAAAAACTACATTTTATACATTCGATTTTTATTTCGTAAATATTACATATAAAATCCAATAACATGGGTTCTGTTTCAATAGTTCTTTAACTTAATACAGCTAAAGTCTGTTTCCTTTTTTAATTTTTACAATTGTTTTAACGTAATAGTGATCATTTAGATGGTAGAGCATTTTTTAAAATCTTGTTATATAGCTACTGACATAACATGTTTTTTAGACATTTTATAAAAAGCCTACAAATTGTTTAAGTAAAATATCAAGGGAAAGAAAACTAACATTATATACCCCAGCTAAACAATACAGACATTTCCATGGGGTTATATAGATCACTAAAAGTAAAATATAAAAAAATCACAAAACCATAATTACTAGAAAATGTTAAAAATCAAAATGACTACATGTCCACTGGCATTATACTCTGAACTTTTTATATCCTTAGTCCAGATAAAATGGTAGGTTAATATAAAAATGTCACCACACCACGGCTTAAAAGTATCTGTTAGTTAATTTTAAAAATGTATCTTTATATATCAATTAAACCTTATTCTACATATTACCTAGGCACTTTATGCTTAAGACCAAAATATCCTAATAAGCTAGGTTACGAAGACAATTGGATCGCACTATTTTACAGAAATAAAATATATTATTATCTACATTTAAAATACGTAATATATGACTGTGTTCTCAACAGTACATAAATATATTTATTTCTTATTGCTTAAAAGAACACAATTCTATATGTATTAATAATTAGTCCGCAGTTTCGGCTGAGTGTTGCGATATTTTAGTTATATAATAGAATCCACAACTTAAGTCTAGGTTCTTATTTTTTTACTTGATATATTTGACACATTATTGGTTACTATTCCACAAAATGCCGGGACAAATTTTACAATAAATTTTAATTAGACATTTTTAACCATTAGGGATATTTTATTAAAAATCGGTACACATTGCCGATAACATAACTAGGAATACATGAACGCTTCCCTTTCAACTAATTTGTTCAGGACGGAAACTTAACAATATACCTATGGGCACTTTAGAATCATAAGTGTCTATGTCAGAACAAACTAGTTCCACTTAATAGTAATTTTATTATTAGGTCATAGGCAGATGATGTCGCAAGAACCCGTATGAATACCTATTCATAGTCACGTTGGAGAAAATGTAATATAAATATAACATTATTTTTCCTTCCTCCGTTTGTACAATTATTAGTTCGGTAAAGAAAATGAGTTCGCTTTTACTCCACTAAGAATTATGTGTACTTCGTGGAACTAGGATCGCATAGATTCTTATTCTACAACTCACGAAGAGCTCATAAAATCGGCCTTGCAGAAAAAAATATATCGAATTTGAAAGATAAACGTTTTTATTACGATATAATGCGAATATTCGAATTCGAGATAATTTGAATAGTTAAGATAAATAAGAAATAATGTAAATAGTTCAAATAACGAATACATTTATTTGATTCGATTCGCGTACCTCTAGTTTTTGTTGCTAGAAACAACAATTTCTATATATAAGAAATAAATATTATTCAGTAATTTATAAGCCCCAAAACACTGCAATTTTTTTAATAACTATTTCATGTCAAATTCATACAGAATATGGCCAGAATACTTCATTAGTTATTAATATAGAACTTTTAAAGTAATTTTTGTTTACCATCTGGCCACATTTGGAAATATATTGTAAAAATATTGTCTTTTTTTTCACATTTGTAAAAAATCTATTGCTAACCATAATATAGCTTCGAAACTGTTCGCTTATTACAGTTCATATTTGGGTATTCCTGTTGGGAACTGAAAAATCTGCTTATACATTTTACCTTTGATAAATCGCAGCGAACTGTAGAGTAACCCAATTAGGTACAGACAGGAAGCGTATCGCACCAACAAATGGCTGTAGAATTCTGTGCCTTTATAAATTGTAGCATACCTACGAAGTACTTAACTATTGGAGTATACATGTGTATATTTTTACTCGTAGGTACTCGTTTTTTTATAGGTAAATTTCCATAAGGTGAGAAAAGCACAGCGGTGTCGTGATTTTTCTGTTCCAAATGTTTTTCAAGTGAAAATTCTTATGCGACTTCCAAGCGTTAAACGTTAAACGCACATTATCGGTCTCTCCTCTTTGTGTGAGCCAGAGCGAGAGAGCAATATATTATCGGTCTCTCTCCTCTTTGTGTGAGCCAGAGCGAGAGAGTAAATGTCGGTGTGTTTGTATATTAAACACTGTTTAAATAAAATAGAAAATGTCTTTTAAAATGAAGTTTCACTTCTATCGTGTGTGAATCGCACACACACCTTTTTTTTCGAACTGACTATACTGTTAGCCTTTGGGGCCCTGAAGCCCTTGCGGCTTTTACAGCTTCACTAGGCTTGGTTGTTCCAAATGGAGTGAAACAATTAATTACAGTTACAATTAATACAGTATTATTTTTATGTATGCTGAAACATCGCGCATATAAATGAAAAACTTTATGTAATATGACTTTATGATGATAAGCCCTATTATTCGGTGTCGGTTATGTTGAACTACACCACATTTTAAACAGGTAAAATTTGTAGGAGATAATTTTTTGAACTACTATACGTATCCAATTAGCATGGTTATTATTTTTATTCATAGCTATGCTATGTGGCGAGGTTATAGGATATATTTTGTTACATAAAGTAAAATACGAAATAAGCAGTGAGATAATGATTAATCAATTAGGAAAAAAGACGCTTTAGGCCACTTAAATAGCTTACGCTGAGTAAACTACTAGTCAACGCAGATATATAAGACAAACTTGTCTCAATGAATTTTTATTCTGTGATATAATTTCTAGATATAGACCTGATAAATAAACTTAATTAATTACACAATGCATCTATACACACTCTAGTCTCAAGTAATGTAGAAAATCGTGACATACCAAGTACATATAAGAAGCAGAAAGAGGATAAAAATAAATAACATGTAAAAATTTAAAAAAATGTATTCCTCTATTCTCTAAATATTGAAAACAAGTAAAAACTGGGACATTCAATTTACAGCCATACAATGTGCTAGTGATTCTGAATTTGCATTTTGTACTCTCGCCATCCAATAATGTTGACAAAAAAAAAATCATGAATGCAGGAAAAAGGGCACTAAAAAGCAGGCGCTCTCTCGCATGAACGCTGTTGATGCAATTCAATGCACCCGTAGTTCACTTCTGAACCACTACCATGAGTTGATTTTAGCCAATGAACTTATTGCTTTCAATTTAATATTTTTTTTATCGTTATAGGTTTGGCGTAGTGGCCACAATCTCACCTGATGTTAAGTGACGATGTGGCCCAAGATGATAGATAACACGCTAAACCTAGTGGAAGACTGGCTCTCAAGTGCAGCTGCCGGAACACACATTTTGTGTGACGTTCAATAAATAAAACTAAGGTTAAATACAGGTATTACATATAAAACTGATTTTACTAGAATTTCAGTTATGAAGTTTCTTCAATACCTATATAGTTTCAAAGCCAATTTTTTCACACTTAGTAATATATTACAGTCACTTATCACAAGATAACCTAATAACACTGAACTGTATATATTGATTGATCTTTGACGTCACGTTTTCTGAGCTACGTTTCTAATCACGTAACTCACAGACAATAATCTTAATTTTCCCAGAGAGTATTTTTTTTTAATGTTGTTTTGTTTTACATTTTTTTATCATTAGACCAATTGTAATAAATAATATAATTAACTTAGATGTTTAAACATACTATTAAATCGCGGGTTAAATTAATTAAAGTTAAACATAAACATCATAATAGTATCATCATAAGCAAAGTAAATAAATGTTGATTCTAAACATTGACGTTTTCAAAAACTATTTTTAATAATTATTAAGCGTTTCATTAGGACTTTCGATATTGATAGAAAAGTACCTTCCACGTGCAAGAAGCTGTGTTCAACTTGGGCCGTACTAATATGACTTTTATTTCTTCATTTAAGCCACCAATAATAACAGCCTGTGAACATCTCGAATCTCGATACTGAGCAATTTTTCCTTATGGTAAACAATCATATATTTAGGTTATGTTAAATATTATATTATTATGTACCCAAAGTTGAATAATAAGATAATTAGCACAAGTAATTTATCTTCAAAACATTTTTTCTTAACATTTTAATTTCGGTTTAACAGTCTTCACTATAAACGTATTCATAATGGAACGTAGAATAAAGTCAGAAATTATGTTTAAATTTACCAACGTACGCGAATTAGCTACTAACTCGCTGAGTGAAAAGTTTAGATGGCTACTACGATGTTATATCCTCGAACCCGTAGTAGGGGCAATGCATTTGTCTGCAGTGCATAGTTGTGAAATAAATTGGTAGCGAGCGTGTATGCAAATGTAACGAGAACACATTTCGTGGATGCACGTAATTTTATATGAAGGTTATTCCGATTTCGCTTCCCATTAGTATGATAATAATCTTCAAAGCGAATCTCTGAATAACGATACAGCTGTGGAAACTTTTTATTTTTTATAAATAACAATCTACGAACTTTTACAGCATCACTGTCTTAGTACTTATATACTCGAAAAATAAAATGTTATCCTATGATGTTCCAAAAATAAAAAACCATGCTTGCAATTTAAATAATAATAATGAATACAATTCATAGTAAAATTTGAAGTGAAGTATGCCAAGAATATTTATGTACCTAGTGGTTTTTCGCGGTACGTTATTGTGTAGTGTATTAAACCATGTAGTGGTTTTTAAGGGTTCCGAATTCAAAAGGAACAATTATAGTTTCGCTATGTCCGTCTGTCTGTCCGCGGATTAGCTCAGAGATTCTTAGTACTGGAGAGCTGTATTTTGGTATGGGTATACATATTAATCACGCCGACAAAGTGGTAAAATAACATGTGGAGAAAAATATTGTTTAGGGGCAGTATCCCCTACACATAAAGTGGATATTATTTTTTTCTCGTCTATCCTATCATATGTGTCGTTGGATAGGTAGTTCAAAAATATTGCGGGTCTATGTAAACAATTTTTCGATTAAAGGATCCGTTTGCGATATATTAAACTTTAAAGTGCTAATTTTTGTTAGAGTCGAGTATCCTCTCCCTCTCCTCCTCCTTTTTTTTGATAAGTGGCAAAAATATAATAATTGTGTATATAATGAATTTAAAAATAAAACTATCAGAGTTAAGTAGTCTTTACAAGTTAATGTCAATCAATTTATGAAATGTACTTGGAGAAGTAAGTTCATGCAAATTCCATCGAAAATTACTTAATAGCCCCCTTTCTAAGTCTGCATATTGTGACGGGTAACTACTGGACCCTACACTGCGAGTGGCCCGACACTCACTTAGCAAATATTTATTTTTAATTCACAAACGTGCTTTAATTAATCATATGCTGTATAATATTGGTGGCATTTTACGTAATATAGTATGATTATTGTGAACAATTAAAATGGATTAAAATAATAAAAAGGAACATGAGATATACCTAACAAAAACTCACTGGGAAATTCTAACGAGGTGCCCACTATTTTGTTTTAACTAGAAGACACAAGACGTCATAAAATTCATAATACGAAACAATTACACACTCGATAATGGCAGTAATAAGTTCAAGACCGTAGATAAGTAAGTAAGTAAGAGAAATAATAATAATATAAATAGTTTTCTAGGAATTGTGTTTAGTTTCTACAATAAATTTCCTAAGCACATTACGAATATGCTGGATAATAAGAAGCAAGTTTTATTATAGGGTGGATCATTACTTGAACAACGGTGATGTCTGGAAGTAATACCGTCTCTATACATCCACTGAAACTGATAAAAACTGTAAATAATTTAAGTATTTAAAAAAAAGGTTCACACACGATAGAAGTGAAACTTCATTTTAAAAGATATTTTATATTTTATTTAAACAGTGTGCAATATATATACACACCGACATTTGCTCTCTCGCTCTGGCTCACACAAAGAGGAGAGTCCGATAATATATTGTTCTCTCGCTCTGGCTCACACAAAGAGGAAAGACCGATAATATATTGCTCTCTCGCTCTGACTCACGCAAAGAGGAGAGACCGATAATGTGCGTTAAACGTTTAACGTTTAGCGCGTTGGAAGTCACACAAGAAGTTTCACTTCAAAAAAGTGTGTGTGTCAGCTTCGACGCGCGACTGGAGTTTATTTCTCAAAAACTGTCTTGTAAGAAAAGTAAATAAAGGCATCTTTTAGGATATAGAATGAATGTAAAAATTTAATTTGCCCCCGCGTAGCGTTCGCGCTCATTTCAACGAAACGAAAAAGAGTTGAATAAATCTCAACCTTACTGGAATATCACTAAGATTAAAAATTATTTGCGTGATGTTGCGTTATGTTGCATTTTCAATATAAATTTCACTCCTCATATTTTTTCATACCGTGCGCCTTATATCGATGACTGGTATGTTTTCCGAACCGGTAGTACTGTGTTGGCATTCACAAGTACCTTTGGGTCTATATTAAATAAAATATTTTTGATTTGATTTAATTTTTAACGAAGATTTGTTGCCAAAATAAAGGTGATGAATATGTATGTAATTAATACAACATTCTATAATTAAGTTTTTCTGCTTAGATTCTGATTAATGAACTAAATCTTACATATAAAGAAGCCTAGATATAACAAAATTGCCAAAGTAATTCACTTAATTGCTTAGACCGCTTAACTTAAACGTAGTTGTCGTCACTTGCAAAGATTCCTTTTTTTTTTTTTTCGAACTGACTACACTGTTAGCCTGAAGGGCCCTGGAGCCTTTACGGCTTTTACAGCTTTACCAGGCTTGGGGGCGAGCGCTTAGGGCACTCAGCCACGAAAGCTAAGCAACAACATCCGAGGGTGTCAAAGTGGCCGAACCTCGGCTCGGACTGTTGCGCGTATGCAATTAAGTCGCGATCTGACTAATTCCCTATCCGTAATTCGATCTAAACTAACTATACATATATACATGTTTCTGCCCCCTGGGAGGAGGGAAGGAACATGTGTATGTGTATTTAGTGGTCTGAAATTTTTGTCTACTCTAACTAGGCAAAAAAAGAAAAAAAAAAAGGTCCCTTACAGAACCTATGTACCTATGTGTGTTGTGCATGTGTGTATAATGCAGTGTCATGTATGGCTGTGAAAGCTAGTGATTGTAGAGTCACTTGTATCGCGCGAGCGGCTGCTTGTCTCAAGGGCTCCATGCCGATGGATCGGACCTAGGCTTGAGTCGCCGCAGAGGAGGGCGGTCGTGGCGGGTGTGCGGGAGCGAAGTTAACCGTACGTCCCCTGCGGAGGGAACGGTGGTTTCGCGGGCGTGGGCGCGAGCACGCATATGTTGCGGGAGCGGACGCGTAGTAATTATTAGCTTTCTCGATGTCTTCGTCGGGATCGACAAAGAGATTTCGCGGACGGCGTTTATAACGTTTGGCAACGGGGATCGAGTTGTCTGGGACGTAGTTCACGGTGGATTTTACGAGCGGGTTGGGGTGATTCGAAGCGCTATCGAAGTATCTCCTGGTGAGATATTTCACATAGGCTTCTATCGAGGGAAGCCTCATGTCCCTGTGGAGGTCCATGTTCCTAACGAAGGCTGGAGGGTCAAGCAGGCGACGGAGAAACCGATTTTGGACTCTTTGCATGCGGACAAAGTTATGTTTGGACATATGTGCGAACGCTGCACAGCTATATGTCAAGATCGGACGGACGCACATCTTGTATAGTGTAAGCTTATGTCTTAAGGACATTTTGCTTACCGAACTGAGCAAGGGTCGGCAAAGATTCCACTAAATGAAGAAACTTAGAGGAAAATAGTTCGCTGCAGGTTTTGCATTTTACTGCATTAATGTTCCAATTTCCTTGAACTTACAGTTCAAATTACCACAAAAATTTCTTATTGCGTATTTGAACCAAATAAAATGTATAAAAAATATAAACTCTGATGGAATCATAGCATGGTGTGAGATTTTCTAAATGCAAGCCTGGCTAGGTACTCGCCTCAAGATTAAAATATGTAGACAAGGTGCACTTCGGCCGCTGCATTTGAGACTCATTCTAAACTTAGCAAGTTGTCATCTTAGTCCACGTAGTCACTTAACATCAGGTAAGATTATAGTGAACTGATAACCTAATAAATTATAAAAAGTAGACATAAATAGATAGTGTTCGTTTTATCAAGTTTCAAAAACTAGTCACGAATGACAGATTATTTTAGAAAATCTAGTTTTAGAATAGAATAGAACAAAGAATATCTTATTGAACACAGTTATTTTTTAAACGTAAGTAGTAAATTGAAGCTTACATTATAATATACAAAGGCTATTTCGCCTTGCGAGTTATTTTTTCCATGCAAACTATGGACTTTGGATTTTATATTGTTAAGTAACTACAAGTTATAGACACTCCTTGAGTTTTATTTCTATATTATTTCACTAAAACTATGTCCAGCTTATATTCCTTGTGCGTTTTAACATGTAACGTAATTGTTATACAAAAACTTTTTTAATCCATCCGTTCAGCAGAAAGACGTCCTCTGTTAGGCATAGCCTCCTTAAAAATCACCAGAACGTCCTGCCTGTCACTTATCCTACTTTGCTTGCATCTAGCGGATTCCCGCAACCTACACCAGGTCATCCGTCTACCTTCTGACAGTTCTGACCAAACTGCGTCCTTTGCTGCATGGAAGCAACTCGAAGACATGAATATTACTTGAAAAAATTAATCAAGATTGCTGATTAATTGAACAATTGTTCATTATATTAACTGAATAACAATCAATTTGTAGCAAAGGTTTTGTTATTTTATGAATTAAGAACATATAAAACATTTAACATATACTATTATTGCCAATGATACAAATAAAACCGCTACGGTGAGCGGATAAATGTACCATCCACTTTATAGTTATTGGGAGAGTACGTTATTGGGATCTTACAAAAAGCTCATCGTAGTTTTATGTCCTGTATATAATTATAAACTTATGATACCAACAAATACTTTTGAAAATATTGTTAACCAAGCCACATCGATCACCTGACTTTGATAAGCTTCGTAGCTCTGTGATGTAACCGGCTGCAATTGAGTGAGCAGTGACTTATACGATATGATTATATGTTCAATGTGTGTTTCATATAATTATATGTATATACCAGTTTAGCTCCGTTGAGGTTATTCTGCCTTTTCCAACAGTCACTGACTCGACCATAGTACCACCTAATCTAGTTAATTTTTGACAACATTCCTAGGACCATCACGAACAAAACGAAATAAGAATTACGCATATCCATCATATATACATAATAGAATGTCATGGCTTCAAGTCTTGAGTTCAAAAATGACTCAATTGACGTCATTGAAAACGTGACGTCATCATTCAATGAATATACACAGTTAAGTGTTATATAGTGATAAATGACTCAAAAATTATTATAAAGTGTTGAAAATATGAAGTGTAGATAAAAATAGTGGCCTTGCAATCATATGTGCCGTAGAAATTTCATAACAGAAATTCTACTAAAGTCAATTTTACACATAATACCTTTAACCTTACTTTTATTTATTGATTGATGACGTCACGCCACACTTTTGCGGTGTTTATTATTTAAATTAAATAAATTATTTAACTTTTAAAGGTGTTATAATGAATAAATATTAATTCACGAGTATTATTTTCAACATACAAAGTTTTTGAAATAATTTTCCATAAGTTGTCTACTTCCGGATAGTTTCGAGAACAGTCTGCTATCGTAAACGTGAGGGATCATTCATACGGTATACATAGTTCGTGTTCCAGCCTCCGCAAACCCACTTATCCACGGCAGTGACACTAAAAAATCGTATAATTTTAAATAGTGATCTAAGCGAGAAATAATTGTAATCAGAAATAATGCAATTTATTTAGCTTCAATCAATAATACGCTAGATACACAATCCCATGCAAAAGTTCTCTTAAAACTGTCACCAATTGTGTTAACGTAATTCTATTAAACACAATGCTTAAAGTTGCATTCACGATGTCAGTGTCTGCAGTGATGTTCAGTCGATATTTGTTACTATAGTTGGCGCGTTATCGCAAACGTTGGTCACTTTATTCGGTATTTGGTTCATATTAACTATTTAATTCTGTTTTTACTTTATGAAAAACACTTAATGATATAAACTTACCGAAAAAAGATATTCCTCCCAAAATCTTAGTGTTACGATGATTATTTGAATATTTTTTTCAACGCACAATTCAGCATTTTGATGTCTTAATGTTGGGCTATGATTGGACCATATTAATAAGACCACAACTGTATACGTGCTCTTATTTTTCGGGCCTATCTTGAAGCGCTTACCGGGAATATCTAGCCTGTATTATTGATCGAAGATATTTAGTAATAAACGCTAATAAAAATATTAAACTCACATCAGTTTGTTGATATAATTTAATATTAATTGTGTATGCTGTACCTATATAACTGTAGAAAAGTAAACAAGGGATATAATGAACGTCGTCATAAGTTATACAAAATGGCTGTTGATAACGGAGAACGTTAATTAAAATCCGTACATATTATAAAGTTAAACCGTCGCGACGCGCTGACGTCGACTT
Source organism: Saturnia pavonia (assembly GCA_947532125.1). Classification (NCBI taxonomy): domain Eukaryota; kingdom Metazoa; phylum Arthropoda; class Insecta; order Lepidoptera; family Saturniidae; genus Saturnia; species Saturnia pavonia. The sequence goes on from OX383904.1 coordinate 13,509,782, forward strand.
AATTACAATAACGCAATATAGTATTCGAAACGTCACACTTGGCAGTCTGCACCGAATATAGAAATTTGAACTTAAATTGTAAAGTTGTTAAGGACCGACATCTTCCTATAATTTTGTTACCTAAGAGAGCAATAATGGCTTAGTAGTAGCGTGTACAGACATCGCGTCGATTCGGAATGTTCCAATGACGACAATGAGTCTGAGCTTTCGGTGAAGGAAAAGCGGTGAAGCGTTAATTTGATCAAAATAATGTTTATTTAAACACTGGTTTTTTACACAATTAAAAATCACATGATGAGCGCGCATTTCTTAATTTTGCCCTTAAACACGCCAGAAGTTGCTTACTATTCTCCCTGTCTCTTTTCTGCATAGCTCCGATGTCTATATCTACTTTTCTCCGGATAGATTGTTCATTTCTTTTGCTGTAAATATAAAAATAATCTTTAACATTGGACTCCGTCTTAACCACATTTTTTGAACAAGTTATACATCTTTCGACCTGAGTAGTTTTGGCGGTAGCCAAAATTCAAACACAGAAATATTTATATCTATTTTAAAAAAATCCTTTCACCCCAATTAAGTTATACACTTAATTTTACAATTTTCATCGTTGCCGAGATTACAAGACGTGTATCCTCTTTGCCGGTCGCTTTACGACTGCCCCTCAATCGATCGTAGTAGTTCACTTACGTCGTGGCTGCAGTCCATAGAAACCAAACCGGAAGCAAATGTTAGAAATGCATAAATCTTAAAAATTTAGAAATAGTAAAAACTATTATTTATAAATTAACACGCTATTTCTATTTTAACCTATCGATAATAATTGTATTGCTTAATAGTTTTAAAACCTAAACAGCAACTTCTAACATTCCTATGAAATAATACAAATCATTAATATGTGTGAATAAAACATCTACATTATATAATTAGATATATAATATATTTAAATACCCCTAACAATAGTTATACATTAGTTTTATTACTGTTTACGTACACTGCATTATATGGAATAGTAATTAACAATTTTATTATCCATAAAACAGCTATACCTTAACGTTAACCAATAAGCTAATAGGATAGGGTTTACGAAATGATAAAACTTTTCTTGCACCATACCTATTACAGCCTTTTTATGAGTTTGCAATTATCTCTGATCCGCCAGTGCGATGAGCACGATGCAAATGTTTAATATTTTATTTCAAGCGGCTAACGTAACCGTGGTTTGGGCATGTAGAGAGGATGAATGAAAGAAAATTGACTAGACAGATTTATAAGATGAGTGTAATTGGGAACGTTGGAATAGGCCTGCACTTGAGAGCCAGTCTCCCACTAGGTTTAGCATGTTATCATCTTGGGCCACATCATCACTTAACATCAGGTGAGATTATGGCCACTACGCCAAAACCAATAACTATAAAAAAAAATGTTTATTTAACAACAATTGTTGACGATTTGGTAATAAAGGAGCTACATAACATTCTAATTCCACCCAAAACCCCTAAATTAAACAGCTCCGTCAGTTTTAATTAATATTAACTCATAACCAAACCTCCGAAGTCACTGCCACGAAATTTCGATTTTAATCCATAAACTGGTGTAACATTTAATTTGAAATGTCAGCTGTCTTTGAATTATTAGGAATATTTACCCTCATTATTTCAGAAGAAAGGACTGAGTGAAAGTGACAAGAAAGACATGGGATTTAGTTTATTTGAATTTTGGTAATCATTTTGAAGCAATGATAGCTTAGTAGTAGCGTGTACGAACACCGCGTCGATCGAAGTGAGTTCGAATCCCTGCAATGAGCCTGATCTTTCGTTGAAGGAAAATATTGTGATGAAATCATAGCTGGTGGTAGGGTATTTTGTAATGCCCGACTGGCTAGCTACCATTCTCAAGTTGAAAATCTCTTGCCAAGCATCTAATAGTTGTGTTCCGGCAGCTGCACTTGAGAGCCAGTCCCCTCACTAGGCTTACCGTATTACCATCTTAGGCCACATCATCACTTAACAACAGGTGAGATTGTGTCCAAAACGATTAATTTTATAAAGAATAGAAAAAAAAACAGTATTTTTTTTAATAATTAAAGGTCATGGTGATCGCGTGGCTTAAACTGGCGTAATATCGAATCGGTATCCGCAGAAAACCAATTTTTCAGAATTAACGCACATTTTTTCATCGTAATAGTTTTTGACTTAGCTCCTACAATCTTGTCTGATGTTAATTGACGATGTGGCCCAAAATCATAACACGCTAAACCTAGTGGAAGACTGGCTCTCAAGTGCAGCTGCCGGAACACACATATTGATGCTTGGCGACAGATTTTCTATTTGAGGGTGGTAGCTAGCCAGGCGGGCATTAGAAAAAGCCCTACCACCATGCTATGGTTTCCTAACGATGTTTTCCTTCACGGAAAACTCAGGCTTATTGCAGGGATTCGAATTCAAATCAATCGACGCGAAGTCGTACACACCACCACTGAGCCATCATTGCTTCAAACTAAGTTAAATCAAGGTGACACCTGAATGCTCGAGAAAGAAACCTGTAGTATCACCGCATGTGGGTAAAATTTACAACAATGGATATTTTGGCATTTAATATCATCAGTACGTTGGCTGGCCTTGTGGTAAAGCCATTGCCTTCCCTCAGAAATTGGAAACATACAGGCTGGTTTTTATTTTATTATTAAGAAAAAAACAGCAGTTTATGTTGAACATACTAGAATTCCGAGTGAATGAATGAATGTATTTAAAGTAGTATTTTTAGAAATAGTACCGTTTCTTCATTATCGTCAATTTTGATTTTAATGTTCAAGTATATCCTGTTAGAATTTAACTTGAACAAATATTTTTTTAATGTTAGTTTAAACAAGAAATAACAACAAGATTAGACTTTTAAAAGCACTTTGTTGTAGAAAGAAGCTTTGCTACGGTATTTCAAAGTTTACGAAGCTTGTATTTGTCTAGTTCACTGACGTCGTAAATACCGTATACAGCTTACATTACTTCGAGAAAGCTTCGCTAAAGATTTTCGTCCTCGCTCTAAAAGTCTTGAGAGATCAAAATCAGAGCAAGTGAACTCAGGTAAAGGTTTCTGTAAAATTTAACTCAAATTGAGACATTGGTAGCAAGGGATAGCTTTAAGTATTGTGCTTTAATACAAAACCTGAAGATCTTATTTTGTTTGTTTGTGTTGTGTTGTTAAATGAACTTTTCTGCATTGTTTATAAACTTACATCGACACCCATTACGAATATCATCATAACTTGAATGACAATTAAATACAACTATATGCTAAGCAAATACAGAAAAAAGACTAAATTTGAGTTTTACAACCCTTTACGACTAATAGATCCATTTTTAATTGATTAAAATTAATAATATAAATATTTTTTTATGATTCTATTATTAATTAGTTACAATTCACAAATATTTAGTTGAAAGAGAATTAAAAACAGGTATCATCTAATTTAAATTTGATTCATAATACCCAAATAAATCATGATGTTGTTTATTTTTTTAAACGATCTATTTAATATTATGATTTTATTCATGTTTGATATCGACATATGAACATGGATTATGGCTTTCCTGCAACAGTCCCATATGCTGCAAATTACATAATTAATTAAAAATATACCAGTTTACATAAATTCATAATTATCCGTGATAATATTAAAGTATTTAACATAGTTGTTTAAAAAAAAACGCAGATATTTTCAGTAATATTACGCATCTAATATAAGGTAAAATGAAGTGCTGCGCGCGCATCCACATGATGAATTTAGTCATCAATGATAATAAAGTGTATTAATTATACTGACTTTTATTCTTTATACTTGTGTAAAAATAATTTAACTTTATGTAAATAAGTATTATTTCAATTTTGTTATATAATACATAATTTTTTATATTATGAATAAACCTTTTTCTACACTTAAAAAGAAGTCACTACAGGATACTAGGAATTACATCATCGTGTAGTTGACACGAGAAATAAAATTCTTAGAGTGATTATTGTTATGTTACGCCAAAGAAGCATAACTGCTTATTTTACGATTCAGTCAAAGTTTTCTGAAAATTTTTAACAAACACAACGGTCAACAATCGTTTAATATTGTTACAAGAGTTCGAATTTTATGTATTCTATATTACTTTAGTAATTACCCAATTTTGTTTACTTATTCATACAAAACTTATAAAATGTAATTTAAAGTTAGCTCTGCAAACTACCCCACCTTGAATAAACTGATATTTATTTCGAAATAAGGTATTTTAAAACATAAAATGGTAATGATATTCATAACATTTTAAGACTGAGTCTGAATATTTTAGATAACAGTAATTTTGGTTCACAGCTGTATTCGAAAATTAACTTTGTTACTTTAAAAATAAAAACTATTAACAAATAAAGAAAATTAACACTATGACGCGTAGATTAAAAATCACGTTATTAAAATAAAATTTGACGAGGAATAAGTTATTTTATCGAAACTAAAAGCATTATTTACATATTTTATGTCTCTTGTTTTGAATACCTAATATGTATTTCAAACATATTACCTTAACACCTTATATTACTGACGTCATAACTTATGTTTTCAGACCTAATTTAATTTTTTTAAGAGGTCTATGATTTTTTTTATTTGCTTCAAAATTCAAATATAAACTGCATGTTACCTATTTTGAAACCTTTTCCGACTCTTATTTGTGATTTGTAAGAAATTAATTAATATACTAACGATGATATTATACACTTTTTTTTTCATTTACAATGATAATTTGATTCAAGTAAAAATGGATATATTCGTCGTAGACATGAGGTTGTAAACACACAAAAATAGTGTTTTTTTTTTGTTTTTACTAAGCGTATAGTTGTATTTTATTGTAATTAAAATTACGATATTGTTCATATTGGGTGTGTCGATATGGCCTACTATTTCTTATCCCTTCGTAGTAGTTTTATAAGTACACAGAATGCACGAAAACTCTAAACTTTATTACTCTTTCAAAACAAATCTTTAATATTCTAAGGAAAAATGATGCGATATCAAACACCTGTCAACCAGAAAACTTAATAAAGGCAAATCGAATGTTTCGCTTCATTTCTGACGTAGAGACTGAATAATGTTTCGTAAAAGCTAAAAGGGAGCGAATTTATTTGGTTGAGAATATTACGGTCTATTTACGAGTGCATTAATAAACGTAAAATTCTATCTTCACTTTTAAATTTTTCCAAAATTCCCTGATATCTATTCTGATGTACACTGAGACGGACATGGACGAAGAGAGGTGGAGCACAGTTTTTTTTTTTTTTTTTTTTTCGAGAATTCTACTTTGCGGCAGCCCCGGCTGGTGGAATACCTCCACCCTACAGAAGATCGCAGCCAAATAACCTAGTCTTGTGTTACTGCGGTGAGAAGGGATTCAGAGCTCTTTGGGGTAGAGGGTTCAAGTTAGGCAAAATGCCAGTGATACTTATGGTATTACAAGCGTACATAGGCTACGGTAGCCATTTACCATAAAGCGGGCCATATACATGTTTGTTTAAAAAAAAAAGAGATACTGATCACGAATATGACCTTTTTTGTCCGGATTTAACTCAAAAACGACTTGACTGATTTTTTATGAAATTCTGTACACAGGAAATATGTTATTCGTCAATCGATAGACTATAAGAATTATCTATAATAAGGTTAAAAACAATTGCAAGACGAAAATAATTAATGGATACTAAACGCATGCGGAACCGTGAGGTACCTCTGGTTAATAATATTTCCTTTTTATACATACATACATACATAAATCACGCCTCTTTCCCAACGGGGTAGGCAGAGACCAAGTCCTTCCACTTGCTTCGATCCTGACATACAACTTTCGCTTCCTCAACATTCATCAATCTTATCATGTATGCTCGTCGGTTTAGAGTACTCTTGACCTGACCTTTCTTCAAAACGTCCCCGATTTGATCGTGGAACGTTCGTCTAGGCCTTCCTCTTCCAATATTCCCAATTACACTAATCTTATAAATCTCTCTAGTCAATCTTCTTTCATTCATCCTCTCTACATGCCCAAACCATCTAAGCATCCCTTTCTCAATTCGTGTCACTATATTTTCTTTCATACCACAACGTTCTTTTATTACACTATTTCTTATTCTGTCACTCAATTTCACTCCTATCATATTTCTTAGCGCTCTCATTTCTACTGCATTTGTTCTACTTACATGTTTTTTCTGCCACACCCAGCTTTCACTTCCGTACATGATTGTTGGAACTAACACTGCTCCATGTACAGCCAGACGAGCTTTTCTACAGATTTTAAGAGCTTTAGAGGGCGTGCAACGCCCCATTCATCTTATTACCAACATTAACTCTCCTTTCAATATCACTTTCCTTTTTATAAAGAGATATATTACAGGTGGAAGTAAATGTCTTGTGGTATTAAGCTGGATAGTGTTAATTAAGTGCTATAAAGGATTTTGAGTATTTACTAGCGACCCGCCCCGGCTTCGCACGGGTGCAATACTGATACTAAATGTACCTACCTACCACAGAATGTCCTTATAAACAACATTTACAGCTTTTTTGTCATTAGATAATACAAACATGTTTTGTTTAGAGGTTACTCTTGAAAGAGCGACATATAATTGACCATGGTATATAGGGCCGGTACCGCCGCACTTCCCTACATTTTAAATCTGTAATATCTTCGGGAATATTCATTTAAATTACATGCTATATTGATCTATATTAAATGGGCAATTTATTTAAGGTACTTAATTGAATAAGGATTAATGCTGTATTGCTTAAAATCACTTCGTAAGTTAGCTATTTTTTCCCGTAAAATGTAAAGGATAAAAAATGATTATTGTGGGTTATCCTTAAGAGCTAGACATATACCATCGCGGACTTTTTTGTTGACCTTTTTAAGGTGTACAATACTGTAGTACATTATTTTGATTTATCTCGTAGGGTTCAGCCAGCGTTTGCGCGTAAGCGCAAAAAAATGTGTTTATTTACGACATCACATTATAAACCTCTAAATTTATCAGTGTTTCTCTACAATATTATGCATGTATTATACATATAAACCTTCCTCTTGAATCACTCTATCTATTAAAAAACCCGCTTCATAATTCGTTACGTAGTTTTAAAGATTTAAGCATACATAGGGACGGACAGATTATAGCGACTTTGTTTTATACTATGTAATGATTATTATATGAATCCTTTTATATTTTTGTAACCAAAACTTAGCTACTACATTGCTATATGACAGAAGAGATCTGTGGCCAAAACATAAACGAACATAAAAAGTACTTATAACCGCTATAAAGACAACAAGTTGTTACTATACGAGTATGGTTCCGTGTATTGTTTACCAAATCCACTTTGATCATAATTCTCGTAAACTGAAAGGGCTTCTGTATCGGGGTCTCTTGTTATCTTTATTAATACGATAATCCCGCTCCAGTATTTCTGCTCGTTCGATCGGTCTAATCAATTTCTCTTATAATAGCACTAGATGTGTACTGTTTCTAGATTATTGTGTTTTGCTGATGATATGAAAATGTTTGCAACCATATCTAGACGTGATGACATAATAGCCCTACAGACCGATCTTAGTCGTCTAGAGGATAACTGTCAAATAAATAATTTTCTCAATCCCGAAAAAGCTCGGTATTACATATACTCATTATACAGGTCAGTATACACCCTAAACTGTCAAAATCTTCGTATGCGATTTAGGTGTAAACCACAATTCTAAAATATTTTTTGAAAGACATAAAGATGCAATTGTTGATAAAGCTTCGAAATCATTAGGATTAATAATGCGGCTATCAAAATACTTCACAAAAGCCAAAGCATAAAAAAATCTATATTGTACTTTAGTACGACGTCACCAGGAATGCGCGTCACAAATATGGAATCCATGCTATCATAAGAAAATTAACCGAATTGAGAGTATACAAAAATGATTTATTAAATATATTGGCATAAATTCTACCGATAGACAAGATCGTTCATAAATACCATTTGTTCATACACTGGTAAGAGTTAGAACTAAAATTCGCTGCAGCGCTAAAACATTATGTCATTTAATCTGACTATTAAGACAAGATGCGCTGCGATGACATAGAGTATAGTTTTCTAGCGACCAGAACATAAATAGACCAAGATGGCCGTGGCATTTAAATGAAGTAATAGTTTTTCTATTGTGGTATTATAATATTATTACCTATTTATACACTTCACAATAAATAATTTTGTCTAATTAAATACTCAATTTGTTTTTATTTTCAAGTTCACGTTTTGATTTGAATTATATGAATTATTGTATTATTAGCGCCGGTGCGTACGCACACTGAATAAATGTCAAAGCCACAATAAAGTATGGTGAATGGATTGCAGTATATATCAGTCGAACAAAGTGAGTGTTTGGATCGCGTACGTAAATAATATATACGTAGTGTATATATATCGATGATTAAATATATATGTTTTCCCAAAAAGTTCCCTAACAACCGAAGAATTATCTTGACCTTTGTAAATATACCATACATTATAATCATTAAGCCGGTGTAAAATTAATAACTACGTCATGTTATTCAAAAAATTTAATAATATTATTGACAGTTCGGATCTTTTATGAATGTTGTATTTTCATATCTCGTGCCAAAATAACTCGACTTTATTCTTTATCATGTTTCATTTGCTTCGTCTAATTACAGGCAAAACTCTTATTAATTGCGAACAAGTAAATGTTTCAATGAGTTGTATAAGCAGCATAATCTTAATCCTTACCAATTAAGTGTGATTTCGGATAGAAGGTGCTCAAACCCTGTTTTTTTTTTATAAGTGCTTTGTAAATTTTTGTTACTTGTTATTACCGGCAGTAATGATAGCTGTGCTACTCCCGTTGTTCACATTCATTTGTTTTATCACATTTTTGATCGTGATGATTTAGTATTGGCCGACAAGTACTGTTGCTGTTGATATTTTGATAATTTAGGTGTTAGTTATCCATATTAATAAATAACCTTCATCAATAAATTAGCTGAAAAGATATTTTAAATCTGACTGGCACTTTCATAGATTATGGCAGAAAACAAACAAACGAAACTATCTTGAGCTTTATAATATTAGTATACATCATAATGTACGAATGTGTATCAACCACATGTACTTACTAAAATATGTAGAATCATCGAGAAATGTTTTCCATTTAAAACATTTACTATAAATTACTTTTTGAATAAGAATAAAACTTTTTGATTACGTTTACTTAAGTTTTAGCCGAAAATGGGAGCACTAATATTGTTAGTATAGAAAAAAAAATGTTTGTATTATAAAACCATCTAATTTCATAATACTGCAAGCCTAGGATATTAGCCATATTGGAAATTTAAAACAGTTGATGCCACGTTTTTATCGTGATGTTTTCCTTCACCGAAGCCTGTCTTATTTTCGGATTCGAACTCACATCAATATTCGAGCACACCACCATCATAACAACATTGGTCCAAAAATATAGTTATGTATATTTAACATCAAAATTATTAAACAAAATCTTTAAAGATACTGCTATTAAAAAACAAATGCCGTCTCACATCCACTTAAACGATATTAAAGTATCAATCTTGTATAATCTCCACACAAGTTTAATAAATATGATGAGCAAACACCCCAAAGCCGGGGCTTATAAAAATCCCGCGCGTTAATATAAGTAAGAGTGACTGAGCGGCGAGTAGAGGGCGGGTCGTGGTAGGGGACCTCATCATTTCAAGGAAACTGCTTGTCACTAATCTTACTTGGAACCAATATTGGACCCATTTAATAAAACATCATTATGAATAGATTAAGGCAAAAAAATATTCTTTCAGTAAAGTTGATATTCGTTACCAATATGTAATAGCTAATTCCAAGAAATATTTATGTCGACATATTAATTCTATTAGTATCAATTAATTCGTTCTGTCATTAAAATAATAGATTTGCCACCAAGTAAATAACTGTGTTTCTTCTGGTTTATATTGTAGTCAATCTTAGTTGCTCGCTGGATTTGTTAGGTTAGGTTGTAACTGCTATCATAACGCACGAGCCGAGCGAGCGAAGCGAAACAAGTCAAACTTTTAGTCTCATGATTTTCCAGAGATATTAAATTATTTTTTAGGTAAGGTTTTGACAATGCTGATTCGATTCTGGCGACACATTATTATTTTATCGTCAAATCTTATTAATTAGGTCATTGAGCGTGCATTTATTTGGTGATAGTTAATCATACCCATAGATTAACTATTTTTCATACTATAGTTTTAATGACGTAATATAAATTTTATGCGTTTTACTTAGCTATTAAATTACAGAAAGAGTTGATTATACTACCAATTTTTTTTTTTTGGGTAGTATCGCTGTTTTATTTGGATTGCACTGTGCTTACAATCTTACCAACAGGTATAGTGTAGTTACTTTGTCGTGCTACATTAAAAAGAAAAGAGCCCTAGTTCTAATCTATTTTGATTGTGTTTAGGATAATGTTTCACCAGAATCTATTGATTTAAGTGATGGTGAGGTCAAATTTAAATTTTTTTTTTTAGTAGCACGGCAAAGTGACTACACTGTGGCTGGTGGTGAGCATAGTACAAAACAACGACCATCGAGAGATCTCTAGTCCATCATCAGTTGTTCCAGTCATGCCGGCCTGCAAAATAAAAACTTGACACCATGTCCCGGCTGATTCCGAAACGCGATGCGCTAAGCAAATCACTATGACGGGTTTTTTACCATACGCGTGATAGTCTCGACCCGCCGCCCCATTGGTTACGTATTTCGCAAGAACAAAGCGATAGCAATAATCGCTAAATTTTTGCTTCTAAATCGCAAATTCTTATCATATGACATCTATAATGTACCAAATGCCATATCGAATAAGTTCAAAAAAGTTTTGTTTATCGACAGTCGCGGTTGACAACAAATAGGTTGGACCATTATGTGAATGATAGTGATTTCTGAAAATGACTCCCTCTCGGTATATCCGCTTAATTAATTAATTATTTGTACAGATAAAAAAAAGAAATTAAAATGATAAACCCTATCGAGTTTTTTCCGACTCTTCTCGATGACTAGGATATTGTTTCGAACCGGTAGTAATATTTTAACGTTCATAAGTGCCTTCTTAAGGCCTAAACTAAATAAAGTATTTATTTTATTTTATTATTATTGAAAGCCGTATTCAGTTTTTCTCAATAAAATATGAGAGGAAACAAACACGAAACACGTATGAAATAAAATGAAAAGAAAATTAAAGCTCATACTGAACCCTCTGAATGTAGTCAAAAGTAAATACATATTAATAAATAATAAGGGGCTGTCACGTGGACAATTAAATACATATAATGTAACAGAAAATAAATATATTAAAAGAAGTTATGGAAATGAAAATGGAAAATAGATTAATATGTGTAATCCGAAGGCATTTACATTATCAGATATATAAAAATAGAGTACCTTATTAAATCTATTAATTATAGTAACACTTTCACCAATAAAAAAATGTCCAGGTTTTTAATATATCCGTCCAAGATCTGTTAATGAAATTGCATCGTGAGACGCTTATGTTTCAATAAACTCCATTCAGCTCCATTATTATTTCTGCTTCCTCAAGCCAGCATGATTGAATGTATCCGCCAGGTTTTTATTTCGTTTTGTAAAAATTGTTGACTCTTGACAATTTCGAGTAAATAGTTTCAATTCTTAGAATATCGATTACAATATGAGGGGCTCTTGCTGTGTAAGTATGTCTTCAAATAATAATGTAGAATAAGAAAATATAAATATACTTGTAAAAATCTTGTAAAATAATATAGTGTTTTCATAGACGTCCGATCGGCAAGTCACGTAAAACAGAATTCGAACTGTCATGTTTCAATTATTTTCGTGTCCTTCTATATTTTAAATTTAAAAGATTCTTCAGTCAAAATACAACATTAGTATATGACCTACTTATTCAATATATAAATCGTAAAAGAAGTTTGTATTAAAATATAATAAATGAACTAAAGATATGATGCCTTCGGAAGCAGCCGAAACATAATAAATGAATTAATGAAATCTGAACTAAGTTAAAATAAATATATATAATTAAAAGATAAAAAATGATTGAAAATACAATCATTACATTTCCCCTTTTCCCGGAAAAATTTTTCGACTTAGAAAAATTTAGAAAGATAAATAAATAAATATAGATGAGCAAACTTCATAAATTCATACATCCTTAACATACATCACAACATACAACTTCTCATAATATCACCACTCATTCAGTAGGGGATAGGGTTCACATTCAATGACGCCTACTCCAAAAGTTGCTCATTAACATGACCTAGGCTTATTTAACGAGTTGTCTTCCGCTCGAATTCTTGGCTTATTTAAAGAGTAATTACCCGCTCTATAACAATACATAAATACTTTTGACCTAAGGCTTATTTAATGAGTAGTCAACCGCTCTAAAACCCCAATAATTAAAATCAAATAAATACATACTAGTAGTTATTATTCCACTTCAGGCATTCAAATCTTCACATCCAAGATGCTACAGTAAAATATATCGACGTAGGGTAGGTGTCGATATAAATAAGCTCCTGGGTAACTTTAAGGTTCCCAAGATAATAAAAATGTAGCATAGACGCTGAAGAATGTAATAAGCCTATCGAAGTATATTTAATAAAATCACATTTAAAATAAACATACATGTTAAAATATTTAAATAAATAAGATATAATAAGCCTAATGGGTACTAAAATAATATAATGAAATGAAAGATGAATGACAATTTATATATATAGAGTAGCTAAAAGATGAAATTCAAATATTTTTGCCAAAAAATTTTACGATTAATCGTCTCACTTGTGTAAGTGGTTTTTAGAATTTAGAAAAGGACTAGCTCAGTGGTATTATTTACATTGGGCGCCAAATTGTCACGTGGACAATTAAATATTTAATATGTATCAGAAAATAAATATATTAAAAGAAGTTATGGAAATGAAAATGGAAAATAGATTAATATGTGTAATCCGAAGGCATTTACATTATCAGATATATAAAAATAGAGTACCTTATTAAATCTATTAATTATAGTAACACTTTCACCAATAAAAAAATGTCCAGGTTTTTAATATATCCGTCCAAGATCTGTTAATGAAATTGCATCGTGAGACGCTTATGTTTCAATAAACTCCATTCAGCTCCATTATTATTTCTGCTTCCTCAAGCCAGCATGATTGAATGTATCCGCCAGGTTTTTATTTCGTTTTGTAAAAATTGTTGACTCTTGACAATTTCGAGTAAATAGTTTCAATTCTTAGAATATCGATTACAATATGAGGGGCTCTTGCTGTGTAAGTATGTCTTCAAATAATAATGTAGAATAAGAAAATATAAATATACTTTGTAAAAATCTTGTAAAATAATATAGTGTTTTCATAGACGTCCGATCGGCAAGTCACGTAAAACAGAATTCGAACTGTCATGTTTCAATTATTTTCGTGTCCTTCTATATTTTAAATTTAAAAGATTCTTCAGTCAAAATACAACATTAGTATATGACCTACTTATTCAATATATAAATCGTAAAAGAAGTTTGTATTAAAATATAATAAATGAACTAAAGATATGATGCCTTCGGAAGCAGCCGAAACATAATAAATGAATTAATGAAATCTGAACTAAGTTAAAATAAATATATATAATTAAAAGATAAAAAATGATTGAAAATACAATCATTACAGGGCGTAGACAAAATAATAACACATAAAAGGCGAAGAAAATTACACCTTTACGATATCGATTACAGCAAGATGCTCGTAAACCCGGATAAAATAATACTAAACCCGTTAATACTATGATATTCATTGTTTTATCACCTTCATAAATACCAAGAAATGCTATAATAAAAAGGACGATATGATAAAGGATAAAAATAGTTTTATTTGCGACGAAGTTACGATGAAATTGTCGTAATCATGGTGGTGGTGGCAATTTATCTATAGTCTATCTACTAAGATAAAAACTTAAGCACACTAGTAGCCAATTGGCAACTATTGATAGAAACTAGTTAACTACTGTATGGAGTTAATGCGTTTTTAAATATATATCTCTATACATATTATAAAATAAAGTCCCCGCCGCGTCTGTCTGTCTGAACGCGATAAACTCAAAATCTACCGTACCGATTTTCATACGGTTCAATGTACGGAGTGATTCATGGGGACGGTTTAGGTGTATAATTCATTACAGTTTGTGTAAATTGGCTGAAATATGACTATGATTTTTGTAAATGTCGGAATAATCATGCCGACTGGGAGCTTTACAGGCGTGCCAAACCGAGAGAGTTATATAGCAAACCCGTGCGAATCCGGGGTGGGTTGCTAGCATATATTTGTCGTTATAGGTATTGCGTTGTGACCACAATTTGACCTGATCTTAAGTGACGATGTGGTCCAAGATGGTAGCACGCTAAGCCTAGTGGAGTACTGGCTCTCAAAGGCAGCAGCTGCCGGAACACACCCATAGATGTTTAACGAAAGATTTTCAACTTGAAAATGGTAGCCAGGCCAGGTGGGCATTAGGAATAGCCCTACCACCATGCAATGTCTTCATCACGATGTTTTGTTTCACCAAAAGCTCGGGCTCATTGTAGGGATTCGAACTCAAGTCGATTGACGCGATGTCTGTACACGCTACCACTGAGCCAACATTTTGTCACATAAGTACAAATTAGGATATTGTAAGTTTCTGACAATTAGAACGACTGCGAGCAAATTGAGGTTTTTCATACGTGTTTAATTCTTAATTATTTGCTAAATCATTTACCTTATCTTAGAAATAAATAAAGCTTAAAGTAAAACTTTTAAGTGTGTATTACTTTTTGTAAGTAATAGATTTTAACGCATCAGATTTGAACTAGAATTATTGATTTCAAGGATTAAATAGATCTTTATACGCTTGTCCCAATATTTATTTAAACATGAAGACGTTGACATGTTAACGTGACATGTAAAGCATTACGTATTTTAACAACATAAATAATTTGAACTTATTAGATGCCCACATGATTGAATATTCGATATCCGCAGGTTCAAACCCTGGCATGTACCAACAATTTGTTTGGAATTCACGAACATTTACTAATTCATTGACGAAGAAGAAAACATCGTGAGGAAACCTGAACCCTTGAGAAATGTTCTTGTAGTTCAACTGTATGTTGGAAAAATATAGAGCTGTTGATTTCTCGACGTTTGAAATTGTCTATACATCATAGGCTGGTGTGGTGATTAAACCCGTGTCTTTCCTTGCGAAGAGGCCTCATTGCCCAGCATTGAGACACTCACAGTCTGGTATATTAATTAAATAGCAAAATTTATCTTCTAACTACTTTGATATTATACGGTAATATCTTAGGAAATATCTTTAAATATATTACAAACTATATTTTATATTAAAACGGCTACCGCAACGATGGGCTTTATAAGAAAGCTCAAGGTCACTCAAGGGGTAATGGAGAGGGCTATACTAGAAGGTTCTCTGCGTGATCGAATTAGAAAAGAGGAGATCCGCAGAAGAACCAAAGTCACCGATACAGCCTACAAAAATGACTTAATTGGTAGTGGGAGGGGCACATAGCTTGTAGAACGTACGGTTGATGGGGCCGAAGACTTCTCGAGTAGCGACCACGCATCGAAAGATACAGCATGACTCGACCCGCAACATGGTCGAAGGACGACCTAGAGAAGCTGGCAGAAAGTAACTAGATCCGAGTAACACAAAACCGGTCGTTGTAGCGATCTTTGGGGGAAGCCAGTGTCCAGCAGTAGACCATTTTCAGCTGAATGGAGGGATGGAAGGTTTAACACTTTGAGTGCCAGGGACCAACATAGTGGGATCACTTTGCCACATCCAAAGGATCCAGAGGCCCTTGTGAAAAAGGGGGGTTCAAAGAGAGGTAGGGCACAGAGAAATTTCTTTGGAGAATTCTCTCTATTTGGGGCAGTCCAACTGGTGGGATAACTCTACTCTACAAAAGATCTCGGCTAAATAACCTTGTGTTGTGTTCCTGCGGTGAGTAGGGTTTCCAGAAGTCTTTGGGGTAGGGGGTTCAAGGTCAGCAACGCGCTAATGATACCTATGGCATTAAAAGCGTCCGGCTACGATAGCCGCTTACCATTAGATGGGGCGTATGTTTGTTTGCCATCTTTGTAGTAAAAAAAAAACATTCTTGGCATTGCATAATATGATCTCTAAGAAAAGTGTAGGCGAATGTGTTAAAACAATTTGTTGCGTCGCAGGGGTACGTAGTAATTTATATAAAAAAAACAAGATAAAATAAATAATTTTCATTAGGATTAACAATAAGGAAATTTTCATGTTTATAGAGCAACGAAAATTCTGTAGTCCAAATGTACGACGGACCCGCGGGCACAGAGTACAATAAAACTGAGGTCATAAAACAAAGCCAAACTTAATTTCAAGGGTTCTTTTTACCTACCGATATTCACTTCAATCGTACTCGTAAATGTTATAGCGAAACAGATTGGTACGGTTATAGTTCAAGCATATATTTAAATAAGCAATGATTGCTCAGTGCCAGCGTGTATGGGCATCGCATCGATCAATATGATTTTAAATCCCAACAATGAGTCTGAGCTTTTGATGAAGGAAAATATCGTGATGTAACCATAGCATGGTAGTAGAGCATTTTTGCCAAGTGCCTATAGGTATGTTCCGGCAGCTGTACTTGTAGCCGCTCTCTACACTAGATTGTTTTAATACCATCTTAGGCAACATCATCACTTAATATCATGTGAATAGTGGCCAAACGTTAAAATATTAAAAAAAAATCAATAAACTACGATATATCTATTTGTATATTTTTAAATACGTAGGTGATTAATATGTATCTTATTATTATTATATGATACTATCTAGCTCCGCACACTTAGGTCTACCAACTCTCACGGTGATCGGTCCAACGGTGTTGTCATACATAGCAACATCAATTTTTATATAGGTACTTACCATATTGACTAAATTCTCCATTTCATTAAAAGTAAACTCATTTTAAAGGTAAATTACGGATATTTAAAGGTAAATTCGGTAAATTACTTCTGTATCACTGATAACGACATTTTGTATTTGCAACGCAGGCAGAACATTTATCAATAACATAGTACATAAATTTCAAATTATTAACTACAAAAACGTACAGAACTTATTGTCGAAATTTGTAGTAGCTTTACGCGTAAACGAAATAGTCAATCTGCTAGCGGAGAAACATCGTTACTTTTTGGAGGAATCGCTCAAAGGAATTTTGCTTAGAGAAGTGTTCCCCCGCGATATATAAAACTTGGCTGCTCGACTTCTTTAGTTGATTGTGGTCTCTATAAACACGACAATAAAATATTTTATTTCTTTTTATACAAGCGAACGAGGGTGTGACGTCTTTCGATGTAATTAAAATACTTTAACTCTCCCGATTTTTTAGGAATAATTTCTACTCGATTCGCAATAAACATTTAACAAAATATTATTTTTAACACGCTTATATTAGCTTCACTTGTAGGTAACTAATCTAATTAACTAATAAACAATGTAATAAAATCTTAGAAGTCGAATTTTTTAACCTACTTCTAATTGTCGTATCGAAATTAAACTTTGTATGTATATGTAGTTCGGATGACAACATTATGATTTAGTATCTTGGAGCTGATCTGATGAGGGAGCCAGGAGGTGGATAGTGGAACACATCAGTGGCTACTAGTAAGCCCCTCGAGTTTGGGCTCATATGATTTGTTTTGACAAGTCATATATATTGGGCTTGATTCGTTTTGACAAGTCAAATAGATTGGGCTTGGTAACGAGGCTCTGGTGATGGATAGTGGAACTCTTCAGTAGTTACTAGCAAACCTCTCGAGTTTAGTCTCATATAATACGTTTCGATTTTCTTGTCATTATAATATATTTTAAAACTTATTGTATAATTTAATATACTTGAAAAACAGTAGATCAGATACTTTATCTGTGATTTAGAAGAAATATAATAAACAAAATATCTTTGGATATTTCTCTCTGCTTGGGGTGAGTGGGGTTTCCAGAGCTCCTTGGAGAAGGGGGGTTCAATGTCGACCACGTGCTAGTGATACCTATGGTATTACAAACGTCTATAGGCTACACTAATCGCTTACCATCAGGGGGGCCGTACACATGTTTGCGACCTGTGCCACCTAAGTCGTATGAAAAAAAAAACAGTTTAAATAGAATGCTTAGAATTTTAATACACGATCTAATTTATATTTTCACATTTTAGTTTTCTCTAAGTCACTATTAGAGCTGTTTATAAATCCACTATTTTAATTAGAACTCAGCTTAAATTCTTTTGCATCAAAAGAGCACAACCAACTATGTACACATAAAGTTTCAATTAAACATATCGTGGAAGTATCTCAATTTTTTTCTACTTCTCTTACAATTTTCTACTTATATTCAAGTTTCTCAAGATAAATAATATCTTTACATTTCACAATCAATGGACGAGTCTTTTCACCGTGAAATATATTATGCGCATTTCGAGATGGCTTCCAGTTTCTTTAGCAGTTAAATGAAAAAGTTAAAATTATTCTTCAAATGTTTTAATTTTAAATAAGAAATAATATCAAATATAAAATTACAACTTCGTCGCTCGCTGCAGTGAAAATTAAGCTTTTTGAAATGAATAATACATATTTTAATTCCCAAAAAAAGGTATAAAGCTTTTTTAACTGTTTGAACTAGTTAATATTTAAATTTATAACAACCTTGTATAATGGGTAGACGTTTTAGTCATCATAACAATAATGGGAGAGAATTTTAAGTCGTGTAATTTTATTTTAATTTTTTCTTTAACGTCTCCATAATTTTTATATGATTTATAATACAGATTGACAAATAATACTTTGTATTTTGAATCAAATTTTATCTCTAATCATTTTCTTTACTAATACTCATTATTTTTCATTCAAATCTATAATTATAATAAAAGAATAAAGAGTCGAAATCTGTGCATTAAAGATATTTGAGAAGAAATACTATGAGGAGGTTTAGATTCATGGATAGAAAACCTTTCGACAGCTTTTGAAATGTTTGTCTATCGGTCTGTTAATTTGTACGCCAATCACACAGAAACTACTGGACCGAATTTGATGAAATTTGGTACGATTGTAGTTTATAGTCTGTAGGTACATTTAGAACTTACACGTATGGTCATTAGTATGGTATATAAATTGCGTTTAAGTTACGTATGTAATATATTTAAAATATAGAGTGAAATGAAGTGAAATTATACGAAATAAATTTCCACGTAATTTTCAATAGATATAATAAACAAACACGTATTTGTATTTTTCATTATTATTAATAGATGGCGCGATACGGAATAATTAATTCGCTTTAAATGTTCTGAGACATAACAAGGAAGAACGTTGATAATAATCATACTAATATTATGTGTGAATGTAGATTTGTTTGTTACGCTTTCACGCAAAAACTACTTAACCAATCATCATGAAACTTTGTACACATATTCTTGGAGATAGTAGAAGTAACATGGGATACTTTTTATCCCGGTAACAACATTTTTTGTCGTCCACGCGAGTGAAGCCGCGTGTAAAAGCTAGTAACACTATAAAATTACGAAATAATGTTTATATTAGCTTTATCCTGCATTAAAATTATCACGAATTTGGTTTGATTTTTATTGTCACATTTAAGTATATTGTCTGTAAGTGCTCGCGCACTTAAAAATTTAAAGCTGGTGTGTTATTCATTTTGTAAATTTTATTTTTCAATTTGTAAAATTATTAAGAACGTCTCTGATATTTTTGTTTATTTTACAGTTCAGTCTATTTGATTCTAAATTTCTACGATAGATGCCATTGTTTTTCTTTTTGCGCTATCGCAATTTTTATTAAATTACTAGCAGCTGTGCCTCACTGTCTTACACGTGTTAAATTTTATTTGACAAACTCTCCACCGCGTAGCTGCCTACGTACCCGTGTAGTCAGCCCTATCGTCATGCAACTTCCCGTACATGCCTACAGCTAGCCAAATTAATTGACGTTCATACATACTGTTCCGCTCCTTAGGGTCATAGCGTGAAGTTATATAGCGTCATATACAAAAATAATTTTTCGACTAATAGGTCCAGAGGTTAGCGCGTTTAAACAAACAAACTCTTCAACAATATCATATAATATAGTATAGATACTAAACTAACAAACTATAACGCTCCATTATTCACTGCATATGAAGGGTTAATAAAAATAACATTATTGAATAATTTTAGCTTTTTGCAAAACCTTAAATTTTTATATTGAACTTCTCTGCCGGGATAACATGTGTTTATTCAAAATTATTTTACTTGGATATTCTCAAAGGGTTTTTTATTCATTGCGTTATGATTTGGATTAAAATTAAATTAAAATGCCTTAGTATCACGCTGCGTTTAGGAAGTATTCACAAAGCATAAACACTTTTAAATAGCCGATGATGAATTTCAGAACATCTACATATCTTTTTTTATCGCCGTTTTTCATACACGAAATTCTACGCGAAAGAAGTCGCAGGTACAGCTAGTATACTATATAATAATATAAAGAAAAATAAACAATCATATATTCAATTCCATTCATTCAACGTGCCATTTAACTCAAATAACGTTTCAAATTGGACTGGCAGTTCCAGAAATTAGCGCGTTCAAGCATACAAACTTTCCAGCTTTGTTAGATGTTAAAGCATTGAATAGATGCAACATAAAGTAAAATAAAAGTTATTGATATTTATTTATTTAGTTTAATTTATTTATTTATAACCAGCTTTTATTTATTATTTTAGTTTAACTTTTTTATCGTACCTAGATGACGTAGCATTGCTGTTATGGACAAGCTTATATATAGCGTCGTATTAAATTGAAAAGCTTTGTATTGAGCTGATGGATTATTATATTTGGTGAAGAATCCAATAACTAAAAAAGCTTAATTTATAAGTCAGTAATTATAATTAACTCATTTTCAATTTTAATTATTTAATCAATAACTTTAAATATCTTGAATTATACCTATGGTTAAATGTGTAAATTATAAAAAAAAACGAATTTTAAAGTGAAAATTTTATTCTATCGCCCCAAGTTTTTTCGTTCATCTATCGCATGTCACATTACATTGTCGCAAATAAAATTGAATTTTATGCCGTGCAGTCAAGGATTATAATCGTAAATTCGGAACATAACATGTCGCATTACTTTACATTGTCTCAAATAAAATTGAATTTTCTGCCGTGCAGTCAAGGATTATAATCGTAAATTCGGGACATTGTATGTGTTAATATTTGTTATTAATTTTTAAAGTTTCACTTGCATCGTGGTTTCATAAAACCACACTATATTTTTTCTTTTTTTGGCATGTAGTAGCAAACAAGCGTGCAGTCCACCTGATGTTAAGTGAATACTGGAGCCTATAGCAATTTATACAAAACTTAGAAAAGCCGAAGTCTAACTGAGGACATTAATTAGGTTGTTACTCCTGAGTTGAAACGCTAATTGGGTATGTGAATGTTTTTTTTTGTGATAAAGGTTTTTGTAACGACCAGTAGAGGATTGTTCAACAACCGTTGTTGCCGAAACCCCTTAAAAAGACCACCCGTCGCAAAGCGCCTCCTTCGTCCGCCTGTTCTTCTTTGGCGGAGGGGGCCGCTCAGAGGATCCTCCTCGCGAGCCCTCTCCGCCGTCCCCTTCTGCGAGATGACCTCCTCGCAGAAGGAGACCATCCCTGACCATGACCCCTCGCTGTCGAGCGTGTGATTTACCACACTCGGTAGCGAGAGATACCCTCCAACCACAGCAGCCAGAGCGCGGCGCTGCTCCACCCACGCAGCACACTCAGAGAGAGTGTGCTGCGCTGTATCTTCTGCAGCACCGCACTCGTGGCACGCAGTGGTGGGCTCGCTCCTCGCTATCCTGTGCAGGTACCATCCGAAGCAACCAACCGGGGTCTATTTAATAACATCGTAACGTAAACCTAAAATTATAAGATTAAATTCCTATCAAACCCGATTAATGTTGTTAATGCTTAATTTAAATTAAACCACATAACAATAGAAATTGCGATAACAATCGAATCTAGTAAATTTATGTAAAAGTGGTTTTATAAGGGATTTTAATCTAAATATTGTTTGCACAATATTTATGTTCACCGTAAGTGTTTTTGCATCGAAACAGAATTATATTCCCCTCCCCTGGAGGTTCGACACGATGTCAAAAATATTCATGGCCACGCTCTGAATTTCCATTTTCGCTGAAAGCGCGTGTTTTCCCGGAATTTATGGTGTTTACTCAGTTTTTTGACAGACGCATGCGGTTACGGATTTTATTTGTTGTGTTGTAATCCTATGCAAACAATATTTTTCTGTTACGAATTATTTTATACACAACTGGCTATACCCCGCGGATTCACCGACGTTAAATAGCATAGTACATGCCTGTTTCGTTCATATAACTATTTACCTACATATTGCCAGGTTGGTTTGGATTGATCACACTAATCTCTGGTACTGCTAGACAGGTTAAAACCATATTTTACTCTTTAATAGCCTATTTATTGAGGAAGGTTGTAGATTACATAATTTTACGCTATGGCTCTAAGGAGTAGAGCAGTAACCATAAACGTAAAGCAATCTGGCAAGCTATAGGCAAGTAGTGAGAATAACGACAAATATCTCGGATGAAACCTTGAAGCACAACTAGTATACATAAAGATCTAAAATCTAAAATAATATAAAAGTGTGTATTTTAGTAGAATAGTACAAAATTACAATCAGTAATCGACAATCAGCACTTAACACGCGTTTAACCGCCATTATGCAAATCATTAAGTATTATACGTAATAAGAGCGGTGATATTCAAATCAGCGATTACAATGGATCAATGCGCGGATATCAACAGGTGTTAGAGTTGCGTATTTATTTAAGGCTCTTTAAGTATTCCTGTTAGTTATTGTTCTCTTCACAGTAGAAACAACGATTCATTAAGGGACTTTTTGCTAAACTAAGACTACAATTGACAGATAAACTAAATACATATAGACATATTCATAAATATGTATAAGTATATATGTATGTACAGTTAGATCGAATGGATAGTTAGCTATATCGGGAAACTGTTTGTACAGCGACAGCCCTGCAAGCCGATGTTCGGCCACTTTGGCACTGCCTTGTCTTCTGCGCTCGCCACGAATCCCGGTGAACCTGTTAGGACCTCCTAAGTCAACAGCGTTATTCATTTGGTAAAAAAATTGCTCTATTATTTATATGTTATCTCTTTCGCGCTCGAATAAGAACTCGCCATATTAGACAAATAGTGATTTATTCACATTTATATTAATAATATTTTTGGGACTATGATTCGAAATTAAGCGGCTCGTGGCAACCTTTACGTTACCAACTAACATACGTACAGCACGCACTATGAATTGGATAACCCTAATTAGTAGGAACTTGCGCAACACACATAAGTCCACTTGAACTTTAACTTAAGTTCGCTGTCAGCTTCGTTAATATAAAAACCGTAAGTACATTTATTATTTTATTTAATTTAATATGCAATTATAGGAAGTTATTCTAGGATTTATTCACAGTAACAATTCACAATTATGTAGTAACTAGCTATAGCCGCGGCTCCACTCGCGTAGACTATATAATGCCGGGGGAGCGAACGCGCGAATCGTGCGCTCAAAAGACGGAAGACGAAAAGGTTTTGTATATGTTTATTATATATTAAGATAGATATATGCTACTGCTGACATTTATGTAGGCCTTTTCAAGGTCTATAATTATGTAAAACATTAATTTGATATATCTCGTATGATTTACTCAGCGTAAGTCATTTAAGCGCCCCAAATGCGTCTTTTTTCCGAATTGATTCACCATTATCTTCACTGCTTATATCATAATTATGTTACTTTATCTTGCAAAATATATTCTGTAACCTGGCCAGAAACCATATGTAGCTAGGAATTAAAAAAACATGTGAGTCGGTTAAGTAGTTTTCGCGTGAAAAGAACATAAACGGACAGACAAAGAGACGAGTTTTATAATATATATAGATTATTTTGTGACCTTGCGAGCAAACCAGTTACCACTTTGCTTTCAACGCGTCACTAAAATTATTTTTATGTAAAACTAGCTTCCCGTCCGAGTCTAGGCTCACATAGTCTTCGCTTTGTACAGTGTTTTTATTGTAATTGGCTTTATATATTCTTTATATTTATTTTTTAATTAATAAATCTGAACCGAGAAATATAATTTCATATACAAATTTTGACACAGATCCTTTCGTGCCATAAGGGGTTAAATTTCGAAAAAAACAGTTTTTAAACGGTGCTTACTAATGTCTACAGATCTCTTTTAAATTTATATTCTTAGTACTTTGCGCTGAGCGAATGAGACAGTCAGGAAAAGCCTTTTATATACTTAAGGCTCCTACACACTATGCCGGTGGCATATTAAAGAGATAGATAGAGCACAGAGAAATTTCTTTGGATATTTCTCTCAACTTGAGGCAGCCCCACCTTCACCCTACATAATATCGCATCAAAATAACCTTATATTGTGTTCCTGAGGTAAATAGGGTTTCTAGAGATTTTTGGTATATATATATATATATGTCACAGAAATCAGGAATAAGCCACCGCCGGCTTACTGTGTAAAAACCTTTATAGACACTTATACTCTACTATTCTGGTACTCCGTGATAAACACATATTGTAAATAATATTTAAAACATTCGAATAACCAATTTTCAAGTCTTACAATGAGCCTAAAGTTACGCATAAAAGAAAAAATGGTCGTGAAACCATTAATAACATAAAGTGAAATCGCTTTCACATCAATAAAAAATTACTTTGTTATCATTGTCCGGCGTCAATTATAATAATTGTACAGCAGCTTCAAAAGAAAGAGTTTTATTAAAAATATGTATCCAGGTAATTTTAGATTTTCATTTGTGTGCATTTTAAACCGTGTGATCGTCGGTAACGGTTTCATTTCCCGCGTGGCGGCCACTCGCGTCAAGGACTGACAGGTGCGGACAGGTGGCGCAGCTGCGGACATCTCGACGACAAAAGCGAAATGGGATCAGGGACATTGGGAGTTGCATGACTAGAAATTTTAATCCTTTGTTTCTAATACATATACCTACATATACCTATACATACATATACCTACTTCAATATGTTTTGTATAAATTTCGTGTAGCCTTTTATTTATGTAAAAACGTAATGTTTCAGAATATACAACTTATATACACAAAAAAAAAACACTTTAATTTAAATAGGAATAGGTCATTATAGGACACCTGAGCACGTCGCATACACGAAAGGTACTTTTAAGGCTACTTACACACCATGCCGGTGACTCGGCAGCCGGCTTGCCAGCATTTGTCCGACCCGGCGGGCTTGCCGCTAAAAGGAGCCGCCGAATCGTGCCGGCGACTGTCACAACTCAAATGATGCTTGCGGCTTACTGCCGATTACTGCGGCAAAAACCCGCCGGCATAATGTGTAGGAATCTTTAGAGTGACGATACAATTCACTGTGTTATCACAAAGTTATAAATCTTATAAATAAATATATTCCGACTAATTAGATCGGTAAAAAACAAAGCTACACACACGTAATCACACTTGGTTTTTTAGTATCTCTGAGATTTCCTATATTCGTTGGGCAAAGCACCTGAATCCCATAATAGGGTGAAAACTATCGCATAAAGAATGTTTATTGTTTTATATCGGTAGTGAGGTGGCCCAGTTTAGATCTAGCCATAAATCCCCTATTTTTACGATACGACCGAATGTTGAATTAGGACGTGCCATGCAGTGCCTATAAACGAGGTGAAAGAAACCTCTGAAGGTCATGAAAAGTATAGTGGAATTCTTTCAATTAAGGTTCTATGAGTGAATGTTTCAAATGTTTGAACTTTTATTTTTTTAATAATTATAAGAAATCAAAATAAAATTCAAGCATACTTTATTCAATTAAGGCCCTAAGAAGGCTCTTATGACTGTTAAAATACTACAATCGGTTCGGAAAACATTCCAGTCATCTTTAAGAGCTGGCAAAAAACTTGATCGTAATCGGGCTTATTTAAACACGGGACGACTAATTTGTTTTTATTTTATTTATAGTAATAAAACTGTGCAAATCATTTACAAAATATATGTTATCTAAGATTTTTGCGTACATAAGTAAATTAAATAGTCAAGGATGTATTTGGAGGGATCGATCGCATTAAAAACTAAGTTGAATTTAGAGCTCAACAATTATACCTAAATGATTTAAAAAAATACTTAAAGAGGTTCATTATTTTGATTTAATTTTACATTAAGAGTTACTATACTACTCTTCATTATTTAATAAACTTGATTCACAGTGGATGAAATTGGAAGGCAGAGCGCGATTACCTAACTTGTATGATATCCGGGACAAACAACGAAATCATTTATAACCAAATAAAACTAGGTCAACATAGGAAGGCAATAACATTGGGACAAGGCCCGTGTTTCGATGGTAAAAATATTTTTTTGATGTTTGCAACATTGTCATATTATAATTGAGCTAATTATAAATAAGAAGAATTAAAGTTTGTTAGATACATTGATGAATAATCGTATGTTGGTACTGGGATCATGGCTTCTAACTCGATTCAGAAATGTTAAACATATTGTAACAACGCTAAAAGAAATAGTCACGTATTTACTACTTTATGATGGTGCCCGAAAAACACCCAAAAAGTACCACTGAAATAAACAATCTATACTAATATAATAAAGCGGAAGACTTTTTGTTTGTTTAAACACGCTAATCTCTGGAACTACCAGTCGGAGTCGAAAAAATACTTTTGTATATGATTGCCAAATTCACGTGGAATAATATAGGCTGTCTAGAATTAGGCTATACCTCTTAGCTAGTCTTAAATATTGATTTTTGTTAAGTAAGTCGGAAGAAACAACGCATCCGAACAGCTTTATCCGCGTGCCCTTGCGTAATGGCTAGTGATACGTACATACAATGTTCTACAAAAATATTGCTCCTTAGAACATCTAAAAAGTCCGCGATACCATATCTCTATCTTATACATAAGCCACAATAAGGTATTTTGTGACAAAGTTTTATTGAAAATTGAAAAGTGATTTATGAGCATTATTATTAGGCATGGCATATTAATCCTTAGGAACGAAACTGATACTTAATATCACAATTATTCCACTGTTTAATTTCAATGATATTCATCTGGTACTCAAAATTAATATTGTTCTCTATCAAGAACCAACACAAAAGGAGACTACTTTATTTCAATTGTAGTTCAAGGAATTTAATTTTCAGCATCTTTTGTGTCGCAAAAGAACTAGAGAACGCTTGTTCGGTATTACTCATTCCATTGTGAGGTATGTATGTTCACAAATAGAGAAAGAACAATCTCTTTAAGTGGACAACGTTAATTGGTAATACATAAACGTTTCGTCTTTCATAAAATCTTTTCATTAAAATATGTCATAACAATTGCTTCTCATTTTTATGAATTTTATTTATTATAATTTATACGTACAGACCACAAAGCAAATAATACTTTATTTATATACCAATATAAAAATTCCCTTCTTAGGCCCTTTGGCTCCCGGACTTTACAAAAATGTACGTAAAATTGGCATATATGCCATCCCCGGGAGTCAAATTATCGATAATTACTTAGTATTTTTTCACTTTTAATTTTATTGATAATAAATCTCATCAAGTAGGTATTGCATTTATATTATAGGTACATACTTTATTGTCATAAATATATAATATATTTAATACTTAATTATTATAAGAAACGAATATTATAATTAATTCATTATAATAAGACTAATCGAGTGCCTAATAGGCGACAAAAACTCTGTCTACAAAATCCCTTTTTTTATTTTTACTCTACTTCACCTTTATTAACATAGCGTTCCGTAGATGCGAGTTTTGCCAGTGTCAAGTCAGTCATGGGAGAGTCACTATTTTTGGTTCGCAGACGTAAAACTTAAATATTATATATACTCTTTGTCGCTCCCATAACTAAGACCAATGTAACGACACCTTAAATATTAAAAACCGTCAAAGATACATAATCTCAAAAAACATTATCCTACTTCTGGAAGAATCGGATAAAAATAAGTGTCGGTCTATACACATTTATAAGGCTGTTTCTATACAAATTAACTTATTAATTATCAAGCTTGCTTCATGCACTTATACCAACACAATTCAATTTTTGTAAATAGCATTATAACCTACGCGATGCGATGCGTGAGCAAACACAAAATTATAAATAATTACTTGAAAGGGTATATTTAGATACGTATCAGATAACAGAGCGTAAATCACATTTTTTTAAATGTGCCATAATTTTTTTATGTTCCAATTTAAAATATCTCTTTAATTCTAAGACATTAAACATATATTTTTCAGAAATACGAAACTGTCCGTAATAAATCTTAAATAATACGAGATCCCATTTTTCATAAAACTTTGTTATATCTTTATTCAAGAAGTTTATAACAGACTGCATTTAACATTACTATATTTTCGTAGATCATAATATTATGATATGTACCACCACGTTCGCTGAATATTTTTAATGTAGTTATCACAAAGTTATCAATGAAATTTATTTCAGTCGTTTTAAACTAGATATTAATCATAATATTTAATGAGATACCCTCTTAAGATATGCAGATGTATATTTTTCTGCTCACTTCAACAGCGACAGCCAAAATAATACCTTAAATTGTTGAAATATCATCAATAATAAATAACATTTCATTTTGGAATAAGTCCAATGTTTATTTTAATATTACTAAATACAGTAAATTATAATATAAAAAAGTATTTACTCAATAAAATAATGTATTTTGTTTTCGTACATCAGAACAACAGTTCCTACAGAAGCTGCCTCGCTTATTTATTCAAAATTCGCAATAAACACTCTAAACGCGGAAATTAAACCATCGGGAATTTGATAGCTGACGCTTTAAGTAAGCAAATTTACACCATCAGTTGATTAAACCCGAATGGATGTTATCGTATTTGAACCAATGATGGCTCAGTGGTAGCGTGCACGGACACCGCGTTGATAGACGTGAATTCGAATCCCTGCAATGAGCCTGAACTTTCGATTAAGTATAACTACGTGATGAAACCATAGCATGGTGGTAACGCATTTTCTAATTCTTACCTGGCTACCTACCAAAGTCAAGTTGAAAATCTGTCGCCAAGCACCTATAGGTGTGTGCCGACAGATACGGTCGAGAGCCCCCCCCCCCCCTCCTAAGTTACTTAACATCAGGTGAGATTGAGATGAAACGGTAAACGTATAAATGATAGAATGGTTGCCTTTCAATATCTTACAATAATTAGAGTGCAGTGTCAAGGGACTAGCATCTTCGCACGCGATCGCGTTACACCGAAACATGTTGCCAACTTTATCGCCGATAAAGACACGTCGCGACGCGGCGTCTTCACCCACCTCGCCGGTATTTTTTACTGTTTGTGTATGCAAATTTAAATTTTCGTTTCAATCCGAATTTACATAATTTCCGAGGACATTCCGTCGTTCAAGCTAAAAATGTCGACGTTCTACAAAACGCTACATAGGCCGGTGACTTCATAAAGTTTAATTCAAATATTGACACGGGTTCCTTGAGTCGATTGTTATTATTATTAGAGCACGGCAAAGTGTCGGCACTGTACTTTATGATAAGCACAGTGTAATCCAACAACATCGACCGGCCGGCTCGAATATCGCTTCAAGGTATGTTTGAAAGACTCTATTGTAGGAAAGCTTCGGAAGCTACGTAACATATTCTCGTCCAAGATACCGCAGTGTCTAAAAAAGAAAGTCTTTGACCAGTGTGTACATATGGGGCTGAGACGTGGTCGCTAACATAAGAAAGGTCAAGGTTACTCAAAGGGCACTGGAGAGAGCTAAGCTCGGAGTTTCTATGCGTGATCGAATCAGACATGAGGAGATCCAAAGTCACCGACATAGCTCAAAGAATTGCTAGACTTAAGTGGCAGTGAGCAGGCCACGTAGCTCGTAGAACGGATCGCCGATGGGGCTAAAGAGTTCTCGAATGGCAGCCACGTACCAAAGACGCAACGTAGGCAGACCTGTCAGAAGGTGGCTCGACGACCTGGTAAAGGTTGCGGAAAGCCGCTGGATGCGGGCAGCACAGTACAAGTCGTTGTGGCGCTCTTTGTGGGAGACCTATGTCCAGTAGTGGACGTCTTTCGGCTGAAATGATGAATGATTTTGTAGGAAACAGGACTACACTGGCAGGGAGACAGTCCCACAGCTTTATAATACGGAACAGATATGACGCAGCGAACTTCCTTGTTCGTGCCGAGATGTTGGTTCGCTTAAAGCTGTGGCACCGGAACCCAGCGCGTATGATCCTATTATGAAATGCAGCATACTAAGCCACGCGTTTAGAAAAACACATAATGTTCACTGTATATAGAAATGAAATTGGATAACTGAGCTTTGAGAAGTAAACTTAACTATTTACTTTAAAAAACTTTAAAAAATCTAACATTGATGAAATCGGGTCTTTTCAAAGGAGGCGTGAAGAAGCATGATGTCGACGACTGCCGATGAAATCCGTGTCACCGACTGTTACCAGTATTTGTAACCTTTATTTTACACAAAAATAAATGCTTTTTTTATGGGTGTAGCAGTTAATAAGTGTCAGAAGTGAAAACTACATAAAAAAGTAAATGTTTAAAAAATCTTTTTAAATATCCGAAACCAGCAAAATTTGAACTATTGACCACTCATGCGTATTAAGTCTGGTCGTCTCACACCACTAAGCCAATCCGACGACGATCACAATCATGAAAATTAGGACTTGCATTAACCGTGCATAATGTAAATGTACTCTATCTCATTCTCTCATAGGCTAAATCGTATAGATATATATGGTTGTCTCTTTTTGTTTCATCGTGTTTCAAATAACAACGGTGTTAAAGAAGTTTTCAATTTAAAAAGTAATAAAACCAACCTCATTTATCGTCAATAATAAACACAATTATTATATCTATAAGGCTGTACATAAGAATGGTAGTTTAATATTTTATATACTAAAACCTTCCTTTGAGTATATAGATTACCCCAGTAAAAGAATTATACTTAGAATTATACAAAAAGCTTAAGATCCCTACTAATATTATAAATGTGAATGTAAGTATGTTTGTTACGCTTTCACGCAAAAACTACTTAACCGATCATCATGAAACTTTGTACACATATTCTTGGAGGTATTAGAAGTAACATAGGATACTTTTTATCCCGGTAACAACAATTTTTGTTGTCCACGCGAGCGAAGCCGCGGGCACAGCTAGTATTTATATAAAACAGATTAGCGCTAAGTGACAGATAAAATATGAAAAACTTTAACGTAAACTGTTGGCAGTATGTAGCTTAGTGGATAGATAGCTTACACTAACCACTCTAGTGTCTTGAATCACTGCCAATTCACTTCAGCGGGCACTTTGCGAATAATGAACGTAATATAAAAGACATGAAGAGGGGACAATTTGCTGCTTAGTGATTGATACGTTTTTATTGAAAAAGTTTTTAACTTGTTTTCGCTAGGATCTCATTTGTGAAACTGCTATATTTTTTGTTGTTAACTGGTTTCTTATTATTTTCGCAATCGAAGTGATGATGGATGTGCTACAAAACATAAATCATTATTCAATGTTTTGTAAATCTTCTTATAACATAAAAATCTTGTATGCGTCTGTTGTGATCGTATAACTTCTGAAGGACATGACCAGCTGAGCTCTTATTCACATAATATATTATAAAGATTAATAATCATGTCAGGAGCCAATATTCTTTATTTAAAAAAACTAGATTTACAAATCAAATTTATTTATATTCACAAAATATATTGGTCTAATGCTAAAAAGAAACCGAAAAAATCTAACGAATGTTTCTTTCTCTTTACTTATAAATTAAAGTCCACGTCTGCTGAACCGTTTTGTGTATTACAATAAAAATAATTACAAAAACAATTACACTTTTTTTATTTTTCATAGTTATTTCTGATTATAATTATTTACATTTGATAGACTACCACAAGTGTGATGGGAGTTGGACTGTTTGGCGGGATCTTGAAGCTGCCTTTTTGTGGTTTTTATTTAAATTTTAATTTATTGTGTAATATTAGTGGCATTTTGCGTGATAGAGTTTGGTTATTATGCATTCGTGAAGTGGATTATGAATATAAACTGAAAACATGCTTTTTGAGATGTCACAAAAACTCCCTAGATAGTTCTAACAAGGGAGCCACCATCTTGTTGGACCGATTTTGAATGTTTGGAAAATACTACAAAGATTTAAACACATTGACACTGACAAGTGACAATGAAGAAGAAGCAGTAATATGAGTTTATTATTTTGACTACAAAATATTTTGTCTCTCCGCCTATTTTTAATATTAGACGATATGTATCTTAATATAACCAGAAAGATTTCTTTTTCTTATTCCAAGGCAATGGTACTACTAAATCAGTTAGTGCTAATTGGCTTATTGATTGAGGAAACACTGGGCACCTCGCTGATGATTTTTCCAATTATCTCTCCCTTATAATAACTTTTTCCTTGTAAAAACGGGGAGTACTGTTAAAGATGTACAGGGGTAGTGCTAAGTGCGGAAGGAAGCGTTTAAATCACACGATACGCTTCTAGGAATAAAATGTACAGCACATTTGCTGGAACCACTACCACGAGTTTCGGTAACTCGATAAATTATCACAACGTAAGTATATCACGTTTAAATATTAAAATAATGTTAAATCTATACTAACATTATAAAGTTCATTGTGTTTTTGTTTGAACGCGCCAATCTCTGGAACTACTGGACATATTTGAAAAATTATTTTTACATTTTAAAGGCTTTTTATCTAGTAAAGTTATAGGCTATATAACTTCATGCTACGGCTTTAAGGAGCACAGCAGTAACCATGAACGTCAAGCAATCTGGCTTACTGTAGGCAAGTACGGTGACTCGGAAGACTAGAAGAACTAAATTTAACACGGGCGAAACCGTGATGCATAGCCTGTCTATTATATTCTAAGGTTAAAGAGAGATAGGGCACAGAGAAATTTCTTTGGAGATATGTCTCTTCTTGGGGCAGCCCGACTGTTGGAATACCTCCACCCTACAGAAGATCGCAGCCAAATGACCTAGTGTTGTGTTCCTACGGTGAGAAGGGTTTCCAGAGCTCCTTGGGGTAGGGGGTTCAACGTCGGCAACGCCCTTGTCATACCTATAGTATTGCAGGCGTTCATAGGCTACGGTAGCCGCGTACCATCAGGCGGGCCGTATGGCTGTTTCCACCTTTGTAGTATAAATATATATATATATATATATATATATAAAGGTTAAACAGAATTTGCCAAAACCTTAGAAACTATTATAACTATAAATGAAATAAAATAGATATATAAAAATCTAGCTTCTTTATTTCGTTCTAAAATGAATCAAAGCAAATTTTAGGTCTAAAACAAAATTAACGGTAAACACCCTTTATTATTTTACTGCGGGTATATTTTCCCCAATACGATGAAAGCCGTTTATAAGTAACTTTCTACAGTATTTTACGACACGATTTTCAACATTTTCATAGTAAAATGTATTCTTGGAAACCTGATATAACACGTTCTCTTGTAAAATTAATTTTCTCCACGATCGTGAGTTTACGATACAATATACCTTTGTAGTTAAAATATATTTATGGGAACTGATATTATTATTGTTCGTAAGACACTGTATCATTTTAAACAGCGTTTATTAATAAGAATCTATACATAATATATAATAAAATTGAAGTGTCTCTTTGTAATGTCAAAATTGTATTAAATGCATATAAAATGTATACACGGTACCTATAACAAAAACCCTTTTTTTTTTGTCTGTTTGTTTGTTTGTGCCGAGTAATCTCCGCAACGGTTGGACCGATTTTGACGTAACTTTCACTGGCAAATAGCTGATGTTATAAAGGATTTTTGAAAAATAATTAGGGTTCCGCACAAAAAATAAAAAAGTTTTTTGTAGTCCACGCGAGCGGAGCCGTGGGCAAAGCTAGTATTATATAAAATCCTTACCTTTCCTTACATATTATAAATAAATATCTCTCTAAATGCATATCTGCCCGTTAGCCTAAAGCTTTATAACTCGAGAACTACTCTAGTTCTTAGGCTAGGCCTTTCGTCTTTGAGCATCCGATTTTTTTAAATAATTTAATAACTTGACTCCCATGGCACTAATACCAATTTTACGCATATTTCCTGTGACGTTGAGAGCCAAGGGGTTAAAAGAAATAACTTGTAATAGTGGTAACAAATCTCAAATATTTGTTTATTTTGTTGTCATAAGCGAATGACGATGGGAATGTTATAAGCAATTTAGTTGTAAAATAATATTTGTAAGGATTAACGCTAACTTAAGCTAATATAAATAATAAGGATATCTCTAAACATTAACCCAAGTTTGTAAATAAAAGCTTTCGAAATGTAGTAAAATTTATGTAAATATAATACTCGTAATTATGTTCTTGACTTTATACAGTGTTAATTTCCTTAACACACTAATATCACTCTCGAAGATCTTCACTAGTACCAACGGCTGTTGGTACCTAAACTCTAGAGCACCTGGGCTATTTAATTGGGCAATCCAAAGCCATGTAAAATAGGCGCATATGAACTTCGAGTTGAGAAGACATACCTGGACACTGAAGTATTAAGACCAGCTATACCCGTTACTTTTGATCTTTATAGAGCAGTGTAACATTTAACCTTAATTATCTATACTTAGACTTCCATATTATGATTTAGTACCACTCTAAAAAGATTTGTTATAAAAAAATAAGAACATGTAACATAAAATTTATTCCACAAATCACTTATTATTTATATTATTTTCATATTTATTTTAAGTAGACTTTTATCATTTTCCAAATATGACTAAGAAGTTATAATTATATATATATATCATAACTTCAATCATTTCTATGACATTTCATATACTTTAGTCATGTGAAACTGCTAACAAAGAACATTCAATCTGCGACAAATACGAGACGAGTTTTCACGCTAAGCCGCAACACTAGATTAGCTGCAGTCTCCGGAAATTATCTGCGTGTTCACTTTCCTGACCTAGTTGCATACAGTGAATAAATAATAAAGCTTTATTAGTGCACAATGCACCCTTTATCTATTAATACATAAGTTATATACACGGATTATACAAGTGGCTTGTAATGAAAATATTAATAACTAACCGTGTGTCTGATTGGAATTCCCATCGGCGTCATCGCAGGAACCATCCTGTTTTTACACACCATAGGTAATGAATTTTCGAAAACCTTGCTTAGTAATCACTTACGTTATATAAGGAACTACTGTGGAAAATTTCATGACACTAGACTCAGTCTTCTCAAAGTGGGTAATAACGCACACTTGAGAGAAAATTAAGGCAGTTTAGGGGGGTGCTGACAAATTAATAAAAATGGATAAATTATGTTCCATTGATACGTACTTCAGCAGCTCCATGGAAGTAAAATGAAATACCTATTATTTCTACCCTGTTTTTTTAATTGTATTTATCGTGGCCTTCTTTGCTTGTATGCCAATTGCCACATCACGGTGCGTTCCATGTTTGTAGCCATGAAATTCTAACTGGTTTATCCCCACGGTTTAACCTTTTTTTATCGTTATAGGTTTGGCGTAGTGGCCACAAGCTCACCTGATGTTAAGTGACGATGTGGCCCAAGACGATAACACGCTAAACCTAGTGGAAGACTGGCTCTCAAGTGCAGGCTGCCGGAACACACCTATTGGTGCTTGGCGACAGATTTTCAACTTGAGGGTGGTAGCTAGCCAGAAGGGCATTAGAAAAAGCCCTAACACCTTGCTATGGTTTCCTGGCGATGTTTTTCTTCACCGAAAGCTCAGGCTCAAGCTGTGTGTTCTTTGTCGTCAGCATTAATAATTTGATTAATAAATATAATGAGCAATTATATAATACAGTTCTGAAAGTATATTTCATTGTCATAATTATAGTCTACCGGAATCCGTTTAGTACTAAATAATAATTACAAGATACTTTTTAACTTTAATATAAAATAAGTGTCCTCCAAGATAAGTATTTAATACCCTAAACATGTGTATTTTTAGTTGTTTTTGTCGGTTCATCAGAGTAGATTTCCACGTCAAGAATCCCATAAAGACAAATATTTATGTATTCTTTATTACGAGAGTAAAATTTACTCATATATTATATATAGTCTTTTAAAAACTTTTTAAATGTTATATAGCGCTTAGTAAGCTGTATACTGTAGACATTTCGCTCAAATCATCATAAAGACTGAGCTATGAATAATTTCGCGATTCAGTGATTTAATAAAACCTTATTTATTGTAGGTATAGCTCTTTTGATACATTTAATATCGGGAAAAATTCAAAGTTGCACGCGCATCTTGTTTCAGAAGTGGTACATGATGAAGTTAGTATCAATAAAAGGTGTGTGTGCGATTCACACACGATAGAAGTGAAACTTCATTTTAAAAGATATTTTATTTAAACAGTGTGCAATATAGGTATATACACAACGACATTTGCTCTCTCGCTCTGGCGCACACAAAGAGGAGAGACGTTCAACGTTTAACACGTTGGAATACGTATAAGAAGTTTCACTTCAAATATAAAGTAAATTCATTTTACGGACCTTTTTTAATTTGATTATAATAATATTTATTTGTACAACGATAAATTATTTTTACACAATTTAATGTTAACAGTTGTAAACAGTTTGATGTATATATGTACTTTTTTATCATTG
This sequence comes from Saturnia pavonia, assembly GCA_947532125.1. Lineage (NCBI taxonomy): Eukaryota > Metazoa > Arthropoda > Insecta > Lepidoptera > Saturniidae > Saturnia > Saturnia pavonia. Next base: position 13,546,796 of record OX383904.1, read on the forward strand.
ATGACTGGGTAAGCTCAACATGTAGTAGCACGCGGGTTATATTTATTTTGTAATCCTAAAGAAATATAACGTCTTACGTACGTAAATTAATATTTAAATGTTATCAGTCCAAATGAAATACCACGTTTCATGTCCCAGAGACTTTCATATTTAGACGAGACCGCAAATATTCCCAGTACCCTTGACGGTTAAGTCCTATAATTAGTACCCTGTCACCAACTAATTGTTACGGGAATACTAAATTCGACCGGCTGGACTCGAGTAGGTATTTGTTGTGCTGTTTATTTTCTCTCTAAATAACTACGAGAGAAAACAATTTGTATTTTTCAAATACGAGGTTTTCTACAACTAATTCTTAAAACATTTTGTTTCTAAAAATGTTACCGGGAATATGAAAATTATCTAATAGATAGATTGGCAACTTCTTGTAGCACTTAAGTAAGTATACGATAGAAACTTGGATTATTTGAGTACCAATTGAACATTTTCTTGTTTTCTTTGGTTTTAATCACCCACATTCATTTAATTACTAGAATTGAGTATAGTACTAAGATTAACTAATGGTTGATATCATACCATAAATTGATGTGTAACAACTAGACACAGAACCGATAATCCGGAACCGTGCGCACAATATTATAATCCACTCGCGCACAATAGTCAAAAATAAGAAATACCGTGTACAAATAATCTATCACCAATAATTCATAATTTCTTTACAAATTTCATTATGAAACAATATAGCGAGAATATTTTACTGTTATGTAAATGAACTAGCTGTATCCGCGACTCTGCTCGCGTGGACTACGGAATGCCGTCGGTCGAGCTTACGCGCGATATGTGCCAACCCCGTTCAAAAGACGGACGATAAAAATGCTTATTGAGGGTGATCCTTAGAAGATAGATATGTGCTATCGCTAAGTTTTTTGTAGGTCTATTTAAGATCTATAAATATGTACTATATTAATTTGATAAATCTGGTATGGTTTACTCAACTTAAGCCATTTAAGCGCCCCAAATGCGTCTTTTTTTTCGAATTTATTCACTGTGATCGTCACGCTTATGTCATATGTTACGTCATCTTACAAAATATATCCTATAACCTGGCACGATAGTATAGCTATAAATTAAAGAAAAAACCATGTAAATCGGATAAGTGGATCTCGCGTGAAAATAACATAAACGGACAGACAGACAGAGAGACGTTGAGTTTTATATTATGTATAGATGAAACTAAAATTATTAACATTCATTATTCATTTTCATAACCCATCTATCCCATATGTCTTGAAATCTCTATAACACATTTTTTCAGTATAATTTTTCAAAGGTGATTTCTTAATCAACGCTATAGCTACATATTACTTCATAAAATCAATAATTCAAATATCATTTTAAAGTTTATGTTCCACGCTATATCTGAAAAACAGGCAAACCGATTAATATTAATGTTATCTTTAAAAAAATAATTAAAAATACTTTTTCATTAGGAATGCTATCTATAAATTTAAATGTATATTTAGGAGGCGCCATCTATAAACTATCTATGTAACTAACATGACAGCTGTTGGTTATTACATTCTATAATGTGTAAAAAATTCGCAAAGATCAGATTATATAGATTTAGGAAGCAATGATGGCTCAGTGGTAGCGTGTACGACTCCGAGTCGATTGACATGAATTCGAATCCCTACAATGAGTCTGAGCTTTCGGTGAAGGAAAACATCAACAACATAGCATGGTGGTAGAGCTTTTTCTAATACCCGCCTGGCTAGCTACCACCCTCAAGTTGAAAATCTGTCGCCAAGCACCAATAGGTGTGTTCCGGCAGCTGCACTTGAGAACCAATGTTCCACTAGGTTTAGCGTGTTATCATCTTGGGCCACATCGTCAGTTAACATCACTTGGATTGTGGCCACTACGCCAAACCTATAACGATAAAAAAGCACCTTTGGCCGGCGTGACAGTGGTGACCGCCGATGGATTTCGATCTCTTGGTGGTCGCTGTTGTCTTTGGATTGTAGTGTGCTTACCATCAGGGACAGTACAGAAAATGTGACGAGCTATTATAAAAAAAAATGATTTAAATCCAAAATTTTAGATTCCTAACTTTGCCATCACATTGTTAGACAAGAAATTGAACACCGGGCCAGCGATTCGGTTCTGAATAGCAAGTCGGATAAAGCTTTTTACTTATCCACGAAATGTCTTGAACTCGTGTGGCTCTGAGCCAGCCAGTAACAAATGTCAATGTAAGAGCATCACTAGGAACTAGAGAAACGTGTTGTTTAGTTGGTACTTTACATTTACCTAACGAAATGTGGCGACACATGCCAATTCTCCCGCATCTGATTTCTAAAAAGAATGGTACATTTTAGAATTTTTAAAGTGTTTTAGCAATATGTTGCTAATGATGGTGGTTGATAATTATTATTATTATATTGGTACATCAATGATCGATGAATCCTACATGTAATATGTATGTCAATTAATAGGCTATAATTTAAAAAAAAGTAACTTTAAAAAAAAATAAACTTCCATAATTTCTCAACCGATTCTAATGTCATTTTTTTACATGGGAACTGTATGTTATTCTTTCTACAATTGATCATCGTCAAAGCCTACTAATCCGAGTAGGCTTTGTCGTTAGCCGATAATTCAAAAATTATGACTAGAGCTAAAATATTTTGAAAATTTAGAAGGAACAATATTCAATTTATATAAATTTGTCCTTTAATCTCCACTTCAGTTGCTGTAAACCGTTTGCAAAGGAAAAATTATTCGAATTGAAAGGCTCAAAACAAGCAACAAATCTACTATGCGATCGCAATTGCATTCACACGTTTCGACGAATTAGACTTTAGAGGAACGTACTCAAGTATTCACAATGAAAGAACCCTGTATTATTTATGGTGCATATATTTTTTAAACGTCGAATTCTTAAACTACTAAACTATTTAAAGAAATTCTAAGTCATTACCTTTATATTTATATATATAAATTATACACTAATAATTTATACACGTTCGCACATTGTTCATCTGGTTGAGTTGGTTTTCTGTAGGGGCTAAGCAGTAAAAAATATAATTAAAGATAAAGCTAAATAATAATCCAGATATGACACGTAATTCCCTAGAAATATCAAAATATTTTTTACATAAACGAAGTTGCCCCTACACGTTCCTATACCATTAACGCGATAAAAATTTTGTCAAATGTTGTGCGCAAGCACGTGAAGGTTTCTGAATTAGTACAGCCGTTTTTAATAGGTGGCGTGCTAGTCATTTCCGAAGACAACAGCAAAAAGTCCCAGGCAAAAATTAGTAGAGAAAAAATTTACCTAAATATTTTTTTAATAAGATTTTAATTTTTAATAATCTTAAATATGTTATCTTCACGCCTTTTTACGAACCTCAACATATTGTTGAATGTAAAACTTCTTTATATTAAGAATAAAATAATAAATATAATATTATGCCTGTGTAGGCAATTTCGTCAATGTCGTGTGACAAATACATGATAAATCCTTTCTATACGCCTATGTGTGCCTGGTAAACGTGACTTGTCTAAACATAACTTTTAAGAATACCATTAAAATATTTATCAACTATATAACTAAAAATATATAAAAGTTATAATAAAATAATTTTGTTATTAACGATTTACTTATTTCCATAACACCAATTTAATTGCCAAATAAAAAATTAATAGTGCTGGCCCCCAAAAAAGTCGCCCCGTTTCTACTCAGCGGATTATCCGTATATGAGATTCGTGGGGAATTGAATTTCGACGCACTCTTTTTCGATCAATGCCGCTTTGAGAACTTTGCCGGACTTTAGAGTGGACTCAGTTTGGGACTCGCATTTATGGAATTTCTAAAGAGATTACGAAATAGATAAAAACATCTGGATATAGTTCTCATATGGGTATATTTATTATTATTTCGGTAATAGAATATTGAGAAGTAACTTTAAAAAAATGCATAAATATAAGTGAAACATAATAAATTAATACATTCACAGAATTTCGTGTACAAAATATCCGGACAACGATAAAATCCTACTGTGGATTTATTTCTATTATATCTATATTAATATATCTGAAGTTCTGTCTGTACAAGTTTTTTTTAAATCCATTTTTATATACATACATTAACATACATACATACATACATTAACATTCTATATAAAGGAAACTGATCACGAATATGACTTTAAAAAAATAATTGGAATGACGTATACTTCCTGTCTACAAAATCGGTGGAGTATTAATAAAAATAACATTAACGATTTTTTTTTTGTAATCTGTCATGTCGTTTTTGGTTTAAATCCGGATATACAAACAAACAGACAGATAATAAAATTATGGCACATTCGTAATCAGTGTCCTTTATATAGGACGTCTGTTGGGAAATTAGAAGAAATACAGATTTATTCATATATACTCAAGTATAATTTAAACGGATAGACGTAAACCATACAGTTGAACACTACAACGATAATAAATGTATAAGGTCATAATTTTAATAACAGGGCCATAATCTCACCAATGAGCTATACTTTCGTAGACCGTTGAAAACTTGATAACTGTTCGTAACTTGGCACGGCGGCGCGTCCACCGAACACCTGTCCGCTGGCAGCTTTCCCGCAAAAGTCCCGCACAGACATTTTTACTATTCAACTCGATCTAAATTGATAACAAGACGCAGTGCGGTACACATGTCTTCTAATTTACTTCGCAATTTGTAAAAGTTATTTTAAGTGAAAACCTAAAAAAACACATTTTTTTTTGTAAAGAATTAAATTTAAAACATTACACAGAAATGAACACAGAGCCCGGTGAAGCTGTAAAAGCCGTAAGGCTCCGGGCCTCTAAGGCTAACAGTATAGTCAGTTACTAAAAAAAGACAATATACACAGCACCTATTGCCAAATAGACGTACCTACATAGACGTCAAGTTACGGAAATGAAGTCAGTAAAAAGTGAGTTAGTGTTGACCGGTGTCAAAAATTCAAACACAGACATTTTACATTATATATAACGTTTCGATACAACCTGTATGATTTGATTTATAACCATATATTTTTGTTGTATACGTAACTTTTATAAAAAGTTACCAATTGAAATTATCGGGAAATTTCTTAGTAATACTCTATTTTTACTTATTATCTAAATCATAAACCAATTAAATGAAAGCGGGGTGTGGCAGATAAAACATGAAAGTAGAATAAATGCAGTAGAAATGAGAGCGCTAAGAAGTATGATAGGAGTGAAATTGAGTGACAGGATAAGAAATAGTGTAATAAGAGAACGTTGTGGTGTGAAAGAAGATGTAGTGACACGGATTGAGAAAGGGATGCTTAGATGGTTTGGGCATGTAGAGAGGATGAATGAAAGAAGATTGACTAGACAGATTTATAAAATGAGTGTAATTGGGAACGTTGGAAGAGGAAGGCCTAGACGAACGTTCCACAATCAAATCGCGGAAGTTTTGAAGAAAGGTCAGGTCCAGAGTACTCTAAACCGACGAGCATGCATGAAAAGATTGATGAATGTTGAGGAAGCGAAAGTTGTATGTCAGGATCGTAGCAAGTGGAAGGACGTGGTCTCTGCCTACCCCGTTGGGAAAGAGGCGTGATTTATGTATGTATGTATAAATCAATTAATATAATATTATCTCCAATAACATACGTGTTAATTATCTTCATAATAAACCGTGAAAATACATTATAATATGCCTACCTAGTACCTAATAATGGACAAAAGTTATCGGAGAATATTTTTGTTGTTTTTGCAATTGTGATGGAATACAATGCATATTGACATTAAATTGTTAAAGCCACTGGATACATTTACTTCAAGCCTAATATCATACTCTAATAAAACGTTTAAAGTTTTAAACATTGCTAAAACAAAATGGTCTTAGCTTTATTAAAGTAGTCCATGGAGTTTTTGTAGCAAATTAAAATCCATGTTTCTAGTACCGATCAACAACACGAAAAATGCCACGAATAATACTCAAATAACTAAATAAAAATACTGTTAAATTACGCAAGTTTATGTATTACCATAAAAAACCTGCATGACAGGTCAAGATGCCGACAAAACGCCCCTTGGCATCTATACATAAGTACTATAAAACTTAACGTCTGTCTGTCCGTTTATGTTCTTTTTACGCAAAAATCACTAATCCGATTTACATGATTCTTTATCTATATTTCTATCTATTCATAGCTATGTTATCTTTCAAAGTTACTGATATGTTTTGTTACATAAAGTAACATACGAAATAAGCAATGACGAATATGGTGAATTAATTTCGAAAAATACGTTTTGGTGCGATTAAATGACTTATAGTTTATAAGACTTTAATGTGTGGGTTCATACTCGTTTATTGCAAATACTTTTTAGTAAGTAGGGGCTGGTTTATAATATATGTATATAGAATAAAAAGTATTTGAAAATAATTAAGACACGGCCTGCCACTGAAATAGAGATGTAATTGTTTGATGATAAAGATGTATTTCTATCACTATGTATTTAAATAATATTAAAATGTATATATGTACATACAGTGGCGTAGCTATCGGAGGGCTAGGCGGTGCCGTGCACCGGGGCCCTCAAGCTCAGGGGGCCCTCGGACCCTGACGAGGAAAACCTCAAACATTCTTAAATTTCTCCCATCCTAAGAATATAAATATAACAGATAGCAACACGAGTTTAATTATGGCAACTCAGTTGAAATAAATTCATAACTTGTAGGGAATGCCCCTGAATTCTTTCTGGGTCTGTACTAGACACAATAATAGCTCAATTAAATACACGTTTTACTGGTATGAGTGCAGTCTGTCAAAGATTCAACTTTCTAACACCAACTTTTTAACTAGATGTAGATGAAGCAACTTTATTAAAAAAGTGTGACCAGTTCCAAAGTAAATATTCAGATATAATAGGCCCCAACTTTTCCCCATAATTTCTTAATATTTACCACCTAGTTCTATCTGAATTAACCCAGGCATGGACTGGTTCACCAATTATGTAAGGAAATAATGCGCAAATATGGAGTGCTAGAATGTGACCTTACGGAAGTATTTACAGCAATGTTATTATTCTATATAATTCCTGTCACTTTTGCAGCAGCTGAAAGATCATTTAGCAAATTAAAAATAATAAAGACATATTGAAGAAATAGTGTGGGCCAAGCTCGACTCCGACATTTATCGCTAATAGCAATTGAAAACATAGCCACATCAAGCCTGGATTTAACCGAAATCATTAATACTTTTGCAAAAAATAAAGCTAAGAAAAGATTATAAAAATAGCTTATTTTATTATTAGCTGGTAGATCAGACGTTCATTAATAAGCCCTTTCATCTTTTCTACTTCATTTTATTACCTACATTATTAATTGTAATCTACGTCGTTATTTTTTAAATTATCTACCTACTACGTTACTTTCGTCTTCCATTCCGGTTCCGGCAGTTCTTAAACTCTTCACAGCTGTTTTTTTTTACGCATGATAATCAAGCATTTGGCCGCGATCTCACCTGATGGTAAGCAACGATGCGGCCGATGATGAAAGATGCTTGCCTAGAAAATACCTCTTCACTCTTGACTTAAAGACACCCAGGTGTACCTGTCAGGAAACAATGACGCCACTAAGGCATTTCATTCACTGGCCGTCCGCATTACAAAACTTGAAGCAAAACGCTCAGTACGAATTGGAGGAATCTAAACCACACCATCTTTAAAATATTTATATATATTCATCAGTTTAAATAGGGCCCCAATAGTTATTTTGCACCAGGGCCTTTGGTTACCTTGCTACGTCACTGTGTACATAATAGAGAGCTAAAGTCCCTCAAATGTATTACATAGCATAGCGTAGTCCACGCGAGCGAAGCCGCGAGCACAGTTAGTATTTATTAAATTAATGTTGCCATAAAGATCTAAAAAGTACCTAAATAAGGTAGCAAATTACGTACATAACAATGTTATTTCCCGAAAACAAATTATTCTGAAGTGTGTGGAATCCCTGGAGTCACGTAATATCGACTTAGAACTCTGTATTTACTGACTGCTCCATCAACGTGTGGTGGACGGCAAACAGACTTGACAAGCGGACGTCACGTAAACACTGCTGAACGTGAATAGGAAACTCTGTGACAAAAGCCCATACAGCTCCTCCATTAAATTAACGACCATAATATTAGTGAAAGCACTCGGCTTCACTTGTGAATGTAGTAAAATCTTTTTGAAGTTATACTTTTTTTGACGCGTTTAGTAGAAGGTAAAATTTAGATTTAGAGCTGCGCGCGCATCATGTAACCGAAATGCGACAGGATGAAGTTAGCCATCAATGATAATAATTTGAATTTATTCTACTTACTTTTTAAATTATATAACATAATTTAACGTTGTATATATAAACAATCTATATTTAATAATATAATAAAGCGGAAGAGTTTTTTTGTGTGTTTAAACACGCTAATCTCTGAAACTACAGTCGGATTCGCAAATTTTCTTTTTGTATATGATAGCCAGATTCACGAGATATAGTATAGGCTATCTAGCATTAGGCTACACCTCTCAGCTAGCTAATATTGATTTTTGTTAAGTAAGTCGGAAGACATAGCGCGCCCTAACTAATTTATCCGCGTGCGTATGCGTAATGATAAGTGATATGAAAAATATTGTTCCTTAGTACATCTAAAACATTCCGCAACACCTAAAAATTATATTTTATACATAAGCCACAATAAGGTATTTTGTGACAAAGTTTTATTGAAAATTGAAAAGTGATTTATGGGCATTATAATTAGGCATTGCATATTAATCCTTACGAACGAAAGTTACTTCATTATTAAGACAATTTTACTTAGATAAACTTTGCTCTTTATAGCATGTTATTTGGACGAATAGTTTAGGAGATAATGTAAAATTAAAATAATTCAACACTCTGCTCGGGCCTATAACTATAGGTGTAGTGGCGCAAACGAGCCGTGTGAGTTGTGACGCATAACTCTGGCCGACTGATAAAAATATTGTCTATACTGAAGTATTATAAATGATCCATCAGCGATTTCTTTTAAATTATAAGCGGGTGTAACCGCTGTGCACAGCTAGTATTTTAATATAATTAAAATTATATAATTAACGGTGTTCGTGACTCGGTTGGACTATAGAACGCAGCTCTATCACCCGTCCGTCTTTCCTTAATGTCATTATCATAGATTAATGATAGAATGAGTTTATATTGTAAACCTGGTGTGTCTGAAAAATAAATGCCTTTTCTTTCCTGTCTTCCTAAAGCTTGCTCTGTAAAATATCATTCGAGAACAATGTCTAAGATTACAATCATTCGATTACTAAAGTAATAAAGATCTTATATAGTTTTTACGGTATTCTTTAATTTTCTTTCCAATCAGTACTGTATCATTGTAAGGAACATCAAGAAACTGTTTACAAGCATGTTTATACTTCACTTGCAAACTACACAATGTTTTTCCAATTAGAAGCATAAGGATATCAGTCAGAAAAACAAATTGTAACGTACGCTTTTAAAAATGCTTCTAATGTGAAAATATTGTTATATATAATGTATGCATTAAATATAACCAAAATCATACAGATCACTCAAACTTATGATAAGTATATTCTCCGCATAGCCAAGTGTCAAACGCACATTATTTGATATTCATGATTGCGGCCGAAGCGACATAATGCGCATTCACAATAATTCTTCAGCGCTATTAAATTTACGAGAACAGTTTATGAATTGAATAAATTCTCTGTCATTTACACAAAACCAAGCTTATTATTATTGCCTACAGAATGAATGTGCAAATGTATTAATAATCGTTCGAAATTATGGTGTAATTATCAAATTCATGACCGAGAAGAAGATAGGCACGGGAATAGTTCATAAAACAGTTTACATTAAATAAATGTCTTGTGACTCAATTTTGTACATTTAGTGTAGTCAAGTAGCGAAAGCGTACCGGAAGACGCAGCGTAGGAAACCCGTCAGAAGATGGACCGACCACCTGGTTGTAAGATCTAGCTGGATGCGAGCTGCGCAGGACCGGTAGTTGTAGCGATATTTGGGGGAGACCTATGTCCAGCAGCGGACGTTTTTCATCTTAATATATACATTTTTAATCTTATATACATTTCGACTTTTTTTTATTGACTCAATGATATCACTCTTGTGCAGTATACTTAAGTTCCAATATTGAAATTTACAAGCCATGTTAACCTTATTACATTTGCAGCAAAAGTCGAATACACGAGTATCTTCGAACCCATCAGATTATAAACATTATTGCTTTATATTGTATTCAAGCTGCATCATCACCTGTGGTGAAGATAGTCAGTCACACTAGACTTTATTATACTACACATAATGTACGTACAACATGCATACTTAAGTAAACGCATCCACTTTATTTTTACCACTATGCTAATGTTTAATCACAGCCTCATCCAATGTTAAGTGACAATGTTGCCGAAAATTAAGAATTTTCTTTGAACTCCACTTTCCTTGTGAAACCTTTGATAAGGCCGCAATATTTATATTATTTAGCAAGGTGAACCAGACTCTTAAACATGTATGAAGATACGTTAACAGTATGTTAGTATGAAGCCGTATTTATTGTTGATGTTAACACGCGAGGCACGTATTCCTGAACGTACTCCAGCCAGCTAACCCTATTTCAGACTGTCACGCGATAATATCTGCAGACGCGACGGGCCAGATTACCTGCCCTTCAGTTTTATACGTGATCGTTTATACATTCGTCTTCTAATAGTGACACCCCTATCCTGTGTAGTCTTTATGAAAAAAGGTCAATAATTTCATAGTAGATCGACTGGCAATTTATCTATATCGATAGGGCTTATAAGAAGTCTGTTAAGTTATTACATTTTACAACTAGAATAAACTTTGAGTATATAAAATGGTATGAAAGTTGGTATGCCTAGCTGACGGAACACGATAAGTAGGTGGTGCTTGGTGAAAGATTTTCAACATTAAAGATTATATGGATAGTTAAGTACTTTGTAATACTTTATGGAGGATACGGTCGTAATATAGAATGTAAAAATTTCCTTTAGACGACATTTCAGTGTATACAGGATGCTCCAGTAGCGTTTCTTACATTCCCTTTTTCTTCTGTATATTTCAAGAGCATAAATCACAGCAACCTCTTGAGAATTCCGCATTTTGCTACCCGGTTACAGTAACAGTGAGCGCGTAGTGGGTGACAGTATTACAAGGAGAAACAGTCGCCCTGATAAAATCACAGTCAGTGGGAGCCCCTACTGCTATGTGACGATATTTTGCTTCACTGTAAGTTTATGGTTTTTGCAGGCTTCGAAACCACGTACTAGAAAATAGTCTGTGTTCTAAGTACGCTTTTGCAACTTTTGCTCAGCAAATGGTGACCGTGGTCCTGATACTATTATTATTTTTCCAAAAGTGAACTCATTGTTTTTTAATTTACGTCAGAAGATCGAATAAAAATATAAAAATGCACGTTTATTTAGTCAGCAATATGGCTTAGCGTGTTACCATCTTGGGCCACGTCGTTACTTAAGATCAGGTGACATTGTGGCCACAACGCTGAACCAATAACGATAAAAAAAAACACGCATGAAAGCATTTTTTCCGATTTTATTTATGCAAATCTCTCACTTGTCTCACCTTATAAATATTTCGGATGAAAAGTACCCTATGTCCTTCTTCATGTCTCAGGCTATCCGAATCTATGCCAAATTTCATTACGATCGGTTCAGATTTCAGTCACGTAAAGAAAAAAAACGATAGACAAACAGAGTTATTTCCGCATTTATAATAGGTATTATAGCGTGGATTAGACATATATTTATTTAATGAGCAAATTTTACTTGCACACTCATATTTATACTTACAACTAAATGTATTTAACTTTATGTGTTTTAAAAGTTTAAATAATAAATAAGTGGGATTTAATTTTTGATATTAATTTAAAAAATACAACCTGTGATTACTCCGTTCTATATAATAATGTATTTACCAAAATGATACAAAACCTCAAAGTTGAAAGAACTAACGTGCACTAATCTAAGGGTAAATTAATTATAACGTTAAATTAAAAAACAATTTCCACGTTTTAATGTTTATATTACTTTCCGCTATAATCTCCCATCGGATTTTGCACCTTTATTAGAAATGAGAGCGAAATTTAATTTCATTCGGGCAGGATTTGTCGCAAGAGGGGCGAACGTGGGACTTCGGAAAATAGCCCAATTTTAGATTGCCGTTACCCCTGTATACATTAATTTAATATTGTAATCATAGTCTGTATACGCTTCTGTTGTTTATAATCCATATTTACTTTCAAATAATACGCAAATTATGAAATTATATTTTATTGGTAACATTTTTAGCTTCGTATCTTTATTTCCAATTTTTTTAATTGTCGAAGTGACAAACAAAAGTATAATATTAAATTAAGAAAAAATATACCTTTTTCATCTCGTTCAATAACAGAACTGTCATGTTAAACATAATAAATAACTGACCGTTTAAAATCGAGCCAAAAACTATGTACTAAAATGATAATAAAAATAAAATAACTCACTAAAAATAAAAAATAAACTATGAATTTAAAATACAATATCTGTGTAAATTTAAGCAACAAATACAACCATTATCAAATTATCTGTCTTACAAATAAATGGCAATTGTTATAATAATTATCATGATATATAAAAATTACAGGGGTCATATTTAAATTAAAGTCGGAAAAGACATAGCAGTAAACAATTCCAGAACTTTTTGAAACACAGTAATATTCAAGCAATAATTTTAAATCCCTGCTTCTACAGTTGCCATCTTGGAGAAACATTCCTGTAGGTTCGCAATAAATTACTCTTTATCCCTCTTATTTATGCGGTTACTGGAATTCGAGATGAATTTCTAAGTTGCTAATTATTTTCAAGATATTATAGTGTCCATAAGTCAATCTTGAAAATATATTATGAATTTTATAATATATTACCTACCCGCTGTCCTAAATTGAGTGATAAAAGTTTTTCTATGAATAATTACTTAGTCGTCTTTTATTTTATAATTACTGTGGACATTCAACTAATAATTTCAGTTATACCTGCTTTGATTTTTTTATTTATTATAAATGTCAAAAAAAATTCCGAACCAATAAATTTTACAGATTTTTTAACTGAATTAATTGTACATATCTAACTTTGGAATGTACTAATAATTAAAAAGAAATTACGCTTAAAGGATTTTTTAAACTTTATTTCTTCTTTGGTATTTCTTTATATTGTTATATAATTCAAAAACATAAATTATTTACTGTCTTCTCTCATGTAAGAAATATAATTAGGATGATACCAATAGACTGTTTGTTAGGGAAGATAGAACACTTTAAAAATGTTGTAAAACCTGCTAGGAGTAATCAAAAGACAGTCGGTTCTATATGAACTATACTACTACTAATTTTTTATTCTATAAAGATGGCACGCAGGCATACTGCCCGCCTGATGGGAAGCGGCTCCGTAGCCTATGAATGCCTGCAATACCATATGTATTACAAGCGCGTTGTTGACCTTGAATCTCCCTTCCCCAAGGAGCTCTGGAAACCCTACTCACCGCAAGAACACAACACTAGGTCAGCGATCTTCTGTAGGATGGAGGTATTCGACCAGTCGGGTTGCTCCAAGTAGAGAGAAATCTCCAAAGAAATTTCTCTGTGCCCTACCTCTCTTATTATTATTATTCGAACCTATGTAATAAGTGAGATATGCTAAGTGGTTCTTCTTTAACATCTATGTAATTAAGTATATCATTATGAAATGTGGAGGTAGAACCGACACCGTATAAATTTCTGAGTAATTAAATGAAATTAATATAGTGTTTCAACCGCAAAACTACCAAATTTAAAAGAAGTACTAATAACTCTTAGAATAGACAAGGTCAAAGGTAAATTTAATTGTGTGTGTTGTCACATTTTTTTTAGATATGTTTTAAATTTTGCTACACGCGAACATGATTGCACAAAACTGGCCGTCTATTTCGTATTTTTACCAACTACCTACGCTTTTCGATAGAATTGTATAGATTACTTTGATATATTGATATTTTACTTTCTTCATACTTCATACAATACTATTTTGAGCCACAGCACGATCGTGCGCTAGTGTTGATTTCAAGAGTGCCTAATCACACCAAATCAAATTTTATTCGATTCGATTCAAAACTCGAACGCGTCAAAAATAAGGCGACGGGAACCAGACAGAAGCGAGCACAGCGCTCCCTGGTGGCAAATAACGAAAATAATCTACCATCCGTTTTCATTTGCTAAATTGTTTTTGTCGATCGTTTTCTTCCACCAGAATGTAGTGAATACGACATTTGACAGACGGGAAGCGACTTTCAATTGTATCTATGAACTAAAAATACCAAGATCTACACATTACACTGACTGACAGACTAAACGTGACTAAAACTGGTAGTATTCAATTTTAGTAAATGTTCAAACAAGTTTATATTGAAAAATCAATCATAAAAACATTAAGAACTAAGAATTGTACAATTTTATATACACACTCGATTATGCTATAGGTATATTCAAGGTGAAAATTTAGAACACAGATGGCGCTCCGACATAAAGCATTAGCCAAGTAATTATACTTCGAACATTGTTCCAAGTTAAGCGACGCGATGCTTAAATTTAATTGAACAATTTTGTTGTAATTATATAATTCAGTAAGTATTTTATTCTAGAAAAAGTAAAATATTTTCAAAATATTTAATTATTATAATTGTATGATACATACAAGACGTACACATAGCGTTTCTATACTGATGTAGACACCTTGATCCTCCGATCAGGTAAGACGTCACGTATTTCTGATTGGTTGGATCACATACGTTGTTACACCAAGTTTGCTTATAAATGTATCAAGAATTTTTATCCGTTAATACTTATTCACTACAAAACCAAATACTTAAAAAACTAAAATACACTTAATTGTTTAGGGGAAAAGGAGGTAATAGGAGTCACTTAAACAAGAATCAATAAAAATCTGAAGTTATTTATTTCATGTTAATAATAAAAACATTTTTATTAATATAACTGATAATCTATTAGGCTATTAACATTAAGCAATTTTTTTTAATTTTAAAATTATTTTAGTTATAATTTAACTTAAAAAGAACTTTGATCGCCATTGCCCTGACATACGGGTAATGGTAGTTGTCATATTAGACAATGAGTGTCAACACGTCTTCAGCACTTGTCGCACACATAACCTTCTGCTGAATCCATCGAAAGCGGTAAGCGTGTGCCCACAATCCTCACGAAGTGCACCGGTGCGGCACCCATAACTCATTGTTGCGACCACATTTTTTTCGTCATCACATATATTACAGAAACTTGTATTTGACTCTGAGGAGAAGTGTCTGCCTTGAAGAACCCTGGCCTTGCTTTGTAAAAAATACTAAATAAATAAATTATTAAATATTTCACTAAAAATGTCTCACAACAAGGATGTTTAGTAAATTTCTTAAATAAAAATAAGTTATGTTTTTAAAAAGATTGAAATAAATATTTTCTTAAATATTAAATCTATTGATTAAAAAAATATATAATAAAATCGCGGCAAACAACAAACGTCGACCTTTTCGTCCAAACGTCACGTGCTAATTTAACCGTTGATCAGTCGGGAGCAGTGTGTAGTAAGTAGTATGGCCGATCATTTCGCTCGATATTCATTTGTCAACGTCTTTGAGTTTTCTTGTTATTCTACTAACTACCATTACCCGCTGAACACCATTACCCTTTTCTCCCCTACATAATAAGTAGAATGCTACCTACTTTTTTTAGCACCGATGGTAAAACATAATATTTAATCTATATTTATAAAAATGTATGTTTGTATATATTATGTTTCCTAGGGACTCCAAACGGTTGGAGCGATTTTGATGAAATTTGCAGACAATCTTCATATTAGCCAACGGGTGATCCTGTAATGAAAAAAATCTGATCCACAGTAACGCGTGTCCTGGTTTGCTAGTAAGCAATAATTTAAGCCACACACCTTATTTGGTTTAAACTAAATACAATTTATCTAATTACCGAAACTAGGTAGTAGGCAATAGTCATACCTTGTCCATCATAAGAAGGCTTGCATGACACATGTCAAATATTTATTTTAGAGATGTAGCATAACTTAAATTTTTACTTAATTTTACGATTATCGATTCTTCTTATAGCTAAATATAATCGATAATACGATACGCTTTAAATACATTGAGGATTGTGTAAGTTGTGTAAATGAAATATGTAGTACGCAGTATTTTGTACGAAGTTGCGTCAGATAGAAAAACTGTTAATTATTTAACACTTATTATACGTGCGCACAGCCGTTGTGATTATAAGAGAGAGAGAGATATTGCCAACAACGTAAAACATTATATAAAATAAAAGTGTTGCAAGGTCTAAAGTGTTGCTACGTAATGACTATTTTTTAGTGTTTGCCAAAATAAAATAAATAAACTATAAAAGCAATTGAGATCGCAATCAATCAATCAACACGTATTATTGAATACTTGACACCAAACAAAAAGTATAATTCTTTCAGACATTGTTCTCCGTTGCGTGTTGCTGTAGTAAAAATGTAGGAATTATGTATATATATATTTTTATTCGAAATTAAAAAAGAAACTAATAAATTAATTATTATAATTAAATTAATATAATTTTCGATTCGTACAATTAATACGATTAATTTCAGATTAATTGATTTTATTATTTTGGTTTACCCTAGTATTACGTAAACCATAGAAAATAATGCTGCACGTAAATTCATAAAAATCATTGTATAGAGAAGGTTCTCTTTAGGATTTTGTCATGCAAAATGTTTCTGAAACGTTTATAAGTTTAATATTTTTTTATAATTATTATTGATAGTGGAAATACATGCATTTTAGGTTATGTCGTAATTTGAAAGACCTAACAATTTACAATCTAAGGATATTTCATGCAGCGTTTAATTATGATGACAAAGTATAACTGTTACTTGCTACCTGACTCCGCTGAACAATAAAAAAGTATCTTTTGTTATATTCCACCATGTAATATTTCGACACATACGTTATATTGTTAGGTATACGAAATGTAATATATATTACTTCTTAAAATATATTTTAAGATTTCTTCAAAATGCTCTGTGATGTTTTTTTAACATATATAAATAAATAATCTATAAATACAATAAAATTGAAATGCCTGTTTGTAATGTGAAAATAACAGCTTATTACTAAATTCATATGAAAGTTTACACGGTACCTATAACAAAAAACCCATATTTAAAATTGTTGTTTGTTCCGAGTAATCTCCGAAACGGTTGGACCGATTTTAACGGGACTTTCAATGGCAGATAGCTGATTTTATAAGGATTAAATAGCAGTACTTTTATTTTGGAAAAAAAATTAGGGTTCCGCACAAAAAATTAAAAATATTTTTTAGTAGTCCACTGGAGCGGTGCCTCGGGCATGGTTAGTAACTAATAAGCCTCATTTTCTATTTTTTTATATTAGCAAAGTGACGGCATTGTGCCTATTGGTAATCACAGTATAATCCAAACACAACGGCGACCACCGAAAGATATACAATCTATTGATGGTCACTGCTCTATGAAGGCCTTATGTAGGCCGTTCATAAAATACGTTCGCACTTGTCAGGGGGGGAGAGGTGTCGCTCACTGTGATATGATGTGACAAGTGGGGTCGAGGAGTCTAAGAAAACGTGACGTTCGCAGCTCATCGAACAATATTGCAATATTTTATATCGGCTTTTATTTCTGTTACGATAGAAAGTCAAACATTTCATATTTAAGTATATATTTCCGTCATAATGGCTTAATAACTTATTATATTTCCTTATATAACAGAAATATTTATTTGTTACTGATTTATTAGAGTTTTATTATTGCAAATAATAAATATTGAAAAATATCGAAATTTGTGTGTTAATAATAACCATGTACGGGGGCGATCTATCATTATTGATAGGGGGTTCGCAGAAATAGTGACACAGCGTGACCAAGGGGGGAGTCTAAAAAGATAAAATTTTGCGTGACGTATTTTATAAATGGCCCCTTATCTAAACTGTGCATAGCCTTAGCAGTAATTAGAATTATTTATTTACCTAAGTCTATTTACCTAAGTAGTAAAAAAAGCAATTTTCTAAAGCAGTACAATTCCCGTTTTATTGGTATCGAAAGAAAAGGCCAAGTGTAGTTGGTAACGAAAGACGTAAAAAGTAAAAACTTCTTAAGGCGAAGTGCCTAATTAGTACGCAGCGAGTTCTTCCATAGTACTTCAACGTCGGAAGCATTCGGTGCTCTATGAAAAATAATGGAGTGAAGTCTTGGTTCTGTAGCGTAACGAATGGTCGAATGAAAGTCGATTAATCCGGAAAAAGCTATGTACACCTCTTATATTATTGTTCTTCGGTAATTTAGATAGTTAGATGGGAGTGAATTCTTAATGTATAATATAATTCTTATTGTAAAGGATTGTGATCTTTTCAAAAACGTAAGAAGTTATACTTCTTTGGCGTAACAAAACAACAAAATATAAATTGCTTCTCAATAATATAATGAAGTTGCCTTCATTGATAATAAAATATAAATTCATATTAACGACTTTCATTATAATGTGTGAAAAATAATTTAACGGTGTATAAATAACCATTATTTTAATCAATATAAAAAGTAAAATTCAGTAAAATTAATTCACATTGTCATCTTTGATGGCTAAATTCATCAGGTCGCACTTCATTCGACTAAACGCACTTAAAGAATTACTATAATAATTTATTTTCCTATATGATAATAAAATAATGTATTTTCATACGAGACTCGAAAAGAAATAGTAAATTTTTTGAAGTTTTAAACTAAAATTATCCGATCAGTTCATAATACAAGATCATTTTGTAATTCAACTTGCAGCGTACTCCGTCGAACTTGCACCGTTAGACTAACGTATTACTTGAGAACTATTTTCTTTTAAAGCTACGTATATCTATCACTCATAAGTCTACGCTTTGATTTCTAGTTTAAAAGTTTATTAACTACCACGTATTACTTGTGACTTCTTTAATTATTTAAAATAGAAAAGTGGTATATTCTTCACTACGTATTTTAAATTGACTGAGAATAGCTGTTACTTGTTAACATAAAAAAATTGATTACAGTTTCCAAAAATGAACATTTTAACAGAGTTACTTTTTTAAAACGATAACATATATAACGCTGATCCCTAAACTTCAACAAATATAATTACATTGGTATTAAAATTAATTGTTTGTGAAAGACTCTAAGAATATAGATATTCGCGTTTAAAATTCAAGCACGTAGAATTTAACTAAACAATTTTTTGTGTATTTGTTGTAATTATTCTTTTTAACAAGCTTATATTAGCTCCACTTGTAACTTACTATCTAACAAACAATGTAATAAAATCTTACAAATTAATTTTAACCTATTTCTAGTTGTCGTATCGAAATGAAACTTTGTTTGAATATGTAGTTCGGGTGACAACACTATAATTTGGTATCTTGGAGCTGATCTGTTGATGGAGCCATGAGGTAGATAGTGGAAGACATCAGTGGCTACTAGTAAACCCCTCGAGTTTGGGCTCATTTTGTTTTGACAAGTCCAATAGATTGGGCTTGGTAACGAGGGTCTGGTGATGGATAATAGAACTGTTCAATGGTTACTAGCAAACCCCTCGAGTTTACAGCTACCGTAGCCTATGAACGCCTGCAATACCATAGGTATCACAAGCACGTTGCCGATCTTGAACCCCCTACCCCAAGGAGCTCTGGAAATCCTACTCACCGCAGTAACACAACACTAGGTAATTTGACTTCGATCTTCTGTAGGGTGGAGGTATTCCACCAGTCGGGCTGCTCCAATTAGAGAGAAATCTCCAAAGAAATTTCTCTATGCCCTACCTCTCTTTGAACCCACCCTTCCCCAATGAGCTCTGAAAACCCTACTCACCGCAGGAACACAACACTAGGTCATTTGGCTGCAATCTTCTGTAAGGTGGAGGTATTCCACCAGTCGGGCTGACGTTTGACAAGTCATATAGATTGGGCTTGGTAAGGAGATGTTATTATAAGACGAAAGCGTGTTTTTAGTTTTTTAAATTATTCAAACTTAATGTTTCGTTATTACCAAAAGAACTATTATATTATTATTACTATTATATTATTCATAGGGAGCTATAAATTTGTCCGTAATTGTTATATAAGGTATTTATTACCACTAAGATTCCTACAGAAATCGCGACAAAATTACTAAAGTAGAAATTTTAATACTTGTTAAATTCTCACCAAATTCAACTAAACTACGCTAAACACAATAATACTATAGGTAATATATGTAATAATATTTATAATATTATAAAGCTCAAGAGATTGTTTGTTTGAAAGCGATAATCACTGGAACTACAAGTATAATTTGAAAAAATATATTTGCATTATATAGCCTGTTTATTGAGAAAGCTTTTAGGTTATATAACTTCACGCTACGATCCTAAATAGCGGAGCAGTGACCATGAACGTCAAGCAATCTGGCAAGCTGTAAGCAAGTATGGGAAGTTAGCATAACGATAGGCTACACGTGTGCATTGGCAGAAACGCGGTGGAGTTGACTTAATAAATTAACATGGGTTATACCGTTGGGCACAGATAGTATAGTAATAAAATATGCCACAGCGAAGCCGGGCGTGCTTTGTACAGACCTTCATTGTGCTAGCATAAAGCCTTGAAACTGCATCGATAAAGCACAACGGTTTTATCTCTGCAAAACTCAAATACTTCATTCACAGTTCTATCTAATATTCTTCTAAGAACTTCCAACAAATTTTAGGCATACTAAAATACTTGAATAAGTAGTTAACATAAAAAATATACCAAGCCGTCAGATCAAAGCCTCGAGATATCTACCTAGGATTTTTAGGGTTCCGAAGTCAAAAGGAACCTTTATAGTTTAATATTATAAAGCTGTATGGGCATACATATTAATCACGCCGACAAAATGGCATGCACCTCCTACACGCAAAGGGGGATGATTTTTTTCTTGTCTGTCACATCGTATGGGATGTCATTGGATAGGTCGTTCAAAAATATTGTGGGTATGTGAAAACCATTTTCATATAATAATTGTTTTTGGATATGTAAAAAAAAACATAGTTGTAGTATATATAATGAAGTTAAAAGGAAAACTGTCAGAGATAAGTAGGCTTTACTAGTAAACGAGTCAATCTACTTATAAAAGTATTTGGTAAAGTAATTTCGTACAAATTTAATTGAAAACAATTTAAAGACTTCTCTTTAAAGGCTGATTCAATTTACACCAAGCCGTACGCCGGGTCCGGGCACTGGCCAGCCTGGGCACGGATCCGGCCCGTTGTAGCATGAATTACTTCATACAAAAGTATATTATAGATGTTTGAACGTATCCCGGCGAATGCACGGGACAGCTATGGTCTGGTGTAACATAAGAATTAATCTTAAATCTGCATATTGTGACGGGCAACTACGGAATCCTAAGCTGTGCGTGGCCCGACACGCACTTAGCTATTTTTTTAAACAACTTTTTAGTCGTTTTAATCGGTTGATAAATGTTCATATGGCTTTATTATTTTTATTAATCTATAGTATTTGAATAGGGAATGATAATTTTAGAATGAGAACGGTACTTGCTTTCCTACCAGCAAAAAAAAGCTTCAAAAATCGTAAAAAATAATATATCTAAAACAATTGCCTATCTTTTTAATAAATCCTTTTTTGCTTTCTTCGAAAATTGAAAGACATCGATTAGGGATCTTCAACTCTTTGTAACTACAACGTAGCTAGGCCATCAGTGGACAACGCAAATACCACATAATTGTAAGGTTTCCTTAACCGAAAGACGACTCAAAGTGTCCTTGCATATTAATACTGAGCAAAGAAAGTTTTAATATATTTTAAATTTAGTTAACCTTAGTTTGATTAACATTTGCTATCTTATAAATATTAACCAACCACCTTGACCAACATATCAAATTGCTGTTTTGCTTGGAATAAGTAAACGAGAAGAAAAATGAAAAGAAAATATTTAAAAGCAT
This sequence comes from Saturnia pavonia, assembly GCA_947532125.1. Lineage (NCBI taxonomy): Eukaryota > Metazoa > Arthropoda > Insecta > Lepidoptera > Saturniidae > Saturnia > Saturnia pavonia. Next base: position 13,568,988 of record OX383904.1, read on the forward strand.
TATGGAAATTAGTGCTTCGAGATCTATCCTCATCCAAGTACAGTAAGCCTCAAATTTTGTTTTATATTCTTAACTTTTTCTCGAAACTAAAGCAGTTAGTGTATAATTTTATCCTCAGCAAGGCATTTTGGCAACTCGGTTTATCTAATTTCACATGTTTTAAGTTAAAATTACGCTTTTGTATTTAAACGTATTTATTATATAACCTATTTTTACAATATATACTCGCATAATTATAATAAAAAACACGTGACCTCTGTCAGCGGCTTCCATCGAATTTTAGTTTTTTTTTTTTAATTCACAAGTAAATAAATATTGTAATTAAAATGTATAATTATTATTACTACTTAAAATATGCAAGATGTTTCATGCTAGCCCATGATACTGTAGATATTGGACATAAACAGCTCAATAGGTGGAACCTGTATGCAAATTTTCACGGTCCTAGCCCCAGTAGCTTGGGTTGTGGGTTGATATGCATTTCAGTCAGTTATCTTTTATATGTATATTGTATAGGATAAAATAGAAGATGAATAAATAAAGACGAAAACAAATGAAATGTTAACCCATAAGGTTAGCTTAAACCACCCTATACATTAACACATACAAAAAAGTTGTTATATTTTACTTTATTAGTAGGATTACGTGATTAGTATATCTAGATACAGTGTAAATATTGGCCGAATAGTGCGTCGCTACGTCCCATCAGAGCGCTTTTATTCTCATACAAACGCACCATTAGATGGTTCTTATAAAAATCTATAAATATAATAACATTAATTCCAGATTCCGAGCTCGAGGAGTTGGGTGAACAGCTACCAAGGTACCGACCGGATTCGATAGCGGCACTGCGTCGCGCCACTCGCTTCACAGAGCCCGAACTGAAGAGACTATACCGGGGTTTCAAGGCAGAATGTCCAACTGGGGTTGTAAAAGAAGACACATTCAAACTTATTTACTCGCAGTTCTTCCCACAAGGAGGTAAGAAAAAAAATTTATGAATTTTAGGTCGCATAGAAATATTCCCTTTCCCCGGTTTCTATAAACTACGCTTACTGGCAACACTTCCTTTTTAGGGTTCGTATGAAAAATAATTATACTGCCCCAAGTCCGATGAAGTTGTAAAAGCCGTCTGAGGCTTCAAGGCCCTTATAGCTAACAGTGTAGTCAGATCGAAACATAATGAATTCAATTACTAAGGCTACACTGTTCGTCTTACATTAAAACGACTGTATTTTTGAACCCAATAGTTATCTGGTTATTTTTATATCTTAATAATGAAAATACCACACAGTAATATAAATGGAGGTCGGAAAAAAATAAACTTTACCATTTTTTTTTTTTGTTTATACTAAATACGTTATCTTACTTTAATGTCAATCTTGTTGTTGTTATAATTCAAAGCTAACAAACAATAATGGCCAAGTGTGAATTGAGCTCTCGTTAAGGATCCCGAACCGAATGAAAGGGAACCTATGAAGGGAACAGATACATAACAGAAATATTATTTATTGTACGAGAAACCGAAACTCTCGGTGTGCGAGTCTGGTTCACACTTGGCCGATTTTTATTTTAGGAAGCACTTTTCGTATTTTTTTAGAAATATATACAACGTAATCAAATTACAAAGAATACGATTAAAAATATTCCGACCTTATTGCGACTCTGCAAAATTTGTGCACTGAGTTAACAGAACGAAATTTACGCGAAGGTAACACGTAAACTAACAGTTACGTAAGCTCAAGATATTGAGAGTAGCTGCATACAAAAATATATCAATAATACCGTTTGTAATGGCTCCGGTTATAACACTAACGACTTTTCCTAGTTCTACAAGTTTATAAAAATAAAATGTGTGATAAAATATAATTAGACAGTCTAATTAGATAGTATATAATATATACTAATTAGATACATAGACACTTAATTACATAGAAGTAGTTGATGAGATGATTGCTAATTAGTACTTTTATTTTAATGCCAAATAGAGGCAGCTCTTCCTAAGAGCACAGTCTACACGGCCTAGCATGTGAAACAAAAGATATTGCATGAGAAATTAACCAAATCTCGAGCGCCAATCTTGCACTGCAGTGTTACAGACAGATAGCATTTAATAATGTTTATTTGGCCGTGCGTATGGTTTTTGTTTATTTTATTACTTATCTAGTTAAAAATAAGACTATTAGTCATTTCTAGCATAGAAGATTATTACAACGTTGACACACGATATTTTATAAACTACGCTTTAGAATATGTCGCTTGAAACTTTGGAAAATTGTATGTATTATTTCTATAACTTCAGTAGAAATTGAGCACTGTTTTTCGACGTTAAACAAAGTCAAAACGTTTTCGCGTAACACAGGCGCAACATCGCCTGAATGAAAAACGATTAATTAATTCCATCTCTGACTTTTACAAAAAGTAATAAATATTTTCGCAAATAAAATGGTAGGTAATTTATTTCTCCTTTTATTTTGAACACCCATGAAGAATTTTCACGAGCCATGTCCGATGCCAAACACTTTATCTGAACCAATTTACGCGCGACATAGCCAAACTAAACTAGTATGGTAGAAAAGGATGTAAAACTATTAGAGTACAATGTAAAAGACGTTTACAATAAATTCATATCTGTACATATAATAAAATTGAAGTGTCTGTTTGTAATGTCAAGATAACAGGTATTTACTAAATGCATATGAAAGTATACACAATACCTATAGCAAAAAACCAATTTTTTACTATTTTGTTTACATGTTTGTTCCGAATAATCTGCGAAACAGTTAGACCGATTTTGACGCGACTTTCATTGGCAGATAGCTGATGTTATAAGGCATAACTTAGGCTACTTTTATTTTAGAAAAATAATTAGGGTTCCCCGCAACAAATAAAAAACCATTTTTAGTAGTCCAGGCGAGCGGAGCCTCAAGCGTATAAGCCTCAGTGTGTATATTGATTGAACGTATTTTTATGGCAAAACCACAATTCCTTTAATTTTTCATCAAAATTATAATTCTAACACTATTTTAAAGCTCATTTTCAGCGCTGTTCGCAAAAATATAAAAAATTATGTTTTCGTGGATTGTAAATTGATTAACACCTTTTTATAAAAAAACGTATTATATAAGAACAGATGGTATGCCAAATGAAAATAAATTCAACTAACATGTAGGGGGCGCCATATATTAACAATATATTTTACTACCATGAGAGCTGTTAGATCTTTATGAACAATTAGTTAAATATTCGCACGGGTCAGCTAATTTTAGAATTATATTCTACGTGCCGCGACATCGTATCTGCGTCCGATAATGATGTCATATCGGATAATGTTGAAAAATCTTTATACTTTTGGAAACGATTACTACAAATCTTTGCGTGTGTTTATTCCAATCAAACAAGTTGATTACTTGATGGTGTTTGGTTACAGCAACATATTATTTATCTGCATTTATGAATACTATATTTCTTTATGATTTTTTTGTTATGAAAAAGGCAACGAATGAATAATACAGCGCTGATGTAATAAAAATATTTTTTAAATAGAACGTTGTTTTATTATCCCTTCCTCGAAAGTATTACAAAACGCAATAAGTCACCAGTAAGATCACGATCGCGACAGAAAATACCAAGTAAGTAAATTCATAATCTTATTATTTAGTAATTATCATATATTTTTTTAATAATTTAATAAAAATATTATGTTAAAACAGTAACAAGGCTGTGTATTGCTTCCAGTATTTTTTTTTTAATTTTCTATTAATTTTAAAAAAACAGTATTGTATCGTAGTTAGCAGTTTATTTACTTTTTAAATTTATAGATATTAAATACAATGTAAAGTTTCACAAACTCAATAATTTCATTAATACGACTTAAACGTACAGTCTTACAGTCAATCAAGTTACGTACAGTTGACCAAACACGCATTTCAGTACTGAATAGGTGACGTCAAAATGCTATCCGCATGAATAATACAAATAAAGTATGCCGACCGTACTAAAAGAATAAAATGGGGACATGAAAAACGCATCACATAATCGTATAATCCCATCAGGTTGAGTGGTCTCCGGCGTGTATAGGGTTATCGTATGTCCCAAAAGCGAAGTGACGTGAACTGATTATTTATGACTCTCTTTAAAGTACTGATTCAATATTATTTGAATGAAATTTATATGTGTGGTTTTTATAAAAAATATATATGTGAGCACAGAACGTACCTAGATAGGTACAGGGTAACACGGGTATCCTCGAGATGAAAATCTTATAACCAACAAAATTAAGATTGAGTTGATTCGCTACTAAAAGGAAATGTTAATATGAAAATATTATGTACTGATTGAAATGTTAAGATAAATCATGTCCTTTTTTTGTATTACCTACCAATTTTATTTCCTCATGTTTACCTCTGGGGTCGCTGAATGAACAGATAAAATAAGATACCTGTTCCACTTGTTCTTGTTGCAGAGAAATAACACTTCCAAAATAACAGCCTGTTATATGGTGCTATCTTTTTCTATAATCATAACTGAAAAGAGTAAAGAGCTTGTTCTAAGTCATATTTGTTTGTATTTCTCTCTATGTTAAGTAAAGATGCTGAAGCTTGTATAGAAAAGATTATGTTCCAAACTAAAATAGTTTACTCTTGTGTCCCACACCCGTATGTGGCACAAGTATGTAGTATTTAGTAACTTTTTTCTCAGTTAACAGATAATAGTTCCAAACTGTTACTTGTCAACTGTCTCGATAAATACGCCTCACTCTTATTACGTAACAGTAATCAAGATTATTATGTTCCTATTAGTTATTAAATCTTATATTAAATATGTATTATATTCCTATTAGATTTTTACATCAACGGGTGCTCCCACAGGCTATTAGCGCATTTTTTACTTGTCGTCTGATTAATTCCACTCTCAAGTTAAAAGCTATAGGTACATATAGCGATATATCTGACATTTTAAAATCCAAACCAGTACCCATACTAGATATAGAGAATTCCTATTTTCAATTACATCGTCCTAAATCATAGCACAATAAAGAAAAGATCCATGGACTTGATCTCTTGCGTCCACTACAGAAAGCGAATGCTAGCTTGAGCTTGCAACCCCCATGTGTATAAGCGAATTGTTTAGGTAGGTAACTCACAATTTGTACTCAACCAAGAAACGTGATTCTACGCATACTTCTTTAAGTGTGTTATGAAAAAATGATAAGAGTGATTTTTTACCACACGTGCGCACATTGTAACAAAAAGTCTATATAGTTGCTTGCAAAAACACTTGTTTTATTATGGATAAAATAGGAACATTTGATATTATTTAAAAAAATGCTGTATCAGCGCCATTTAGAAGAAAAAATAGAAATGTTAAAAACAACTACGATTATTGCTCTTTGGTTGACTATATAGTTCATAATTGTAACGCTAGATGTCAATATAATCTTTTAAGATTTTTGTAAAAAGAATAATATTATCTATCCCATTATCATAATGTCTATTATTATTCCATATCTATCAATATTTTAATTCACAATATAACGTGATGATTCCTCAAACACCTACACCACTAGCAATCTCTAGAGACTGTTATTGCAGTAAAATTAAACGCTGGAAGTTATTTGCCAACCCTAGAAATATACTTGTTTTAAATAATCCATCGGTAAAGTTCACATTAACGTCGCAGCGATAAGCTAAACTATATCTTAATTCTGAAAAATAAGGTTGCATTTACTATACTTAATAAACGGTTTAATTATTACAAAATATGCATCAATTTTCTTCCATGTTTATTACGAAGGAAACTTCTTACCTTTATTAATAAACATACTGTTAGTAATATTAGAAGAAATAATTTTATTTGTGGGAGATATTTTAAAGTTAGATTTTATATTAACTTCTGGTACAGTTGTGTAATTGACTAATGCGCTCTCCCACCAATGACAAGCAAACCGTGGCATAAATACGGTTGCAGGGCCTCTCGATAGATTTTGTGGCTGAGTGCCTTAAGTGGGTGAAGCTGTAAAAGCCGTTTGAGGCTTCAGGGCCCTTATGGCTAACAGTATAGCCAGATATAAAAAAAAAACTCTCGACAGATCAAATTCAGAAGTTTTCCAGTCTCGGAAACGGCACGTCAGTGCTCTGAACTTTCTCCACAGTTTTCTTGTTCACTCTTACATATTTATTTTATTTGACATTAAAATGAAAACTTACAGCTAATAGAACCAATAGCACAAATAATCGAGAAAGTAGGTCATTTATCGTTAATTATCTTAATTATATCATCAATAATGTATAAACTATGCGTAGTATTGGAAGTGAATGGACACTGTGGTTGCAAGCCCGGACACCTTGTTTAACTACATAGATTCAAACTCCGCAATAAGTTAGGTAGGTAGGAAAAGCTCGTGGAAGTATTTTTAGTTATTACTTTTAAGTTTATACTTTATATCTTTTTGTTACCGCTCTTTTGTACACAGTGTCTAAAATGAGTGGCCGATCTTATTCATATTGAGTTTTGATATATTACATAATTCTACCTATTATGTTTATGCTTGAAATTAACGTGTGGATATGTCGATAGATAAAAAATGTCGTCTTGTAGCGTAGAAGAAGCCTTTTTTGATAATATAATTTTTATCTAGATAAAACTTTATTTTTCTAGGTAGGCATCAAATTCGTATAGCATAAAAAGTGAGCCCTGCGTCCAAAAACGATAAGAAAATGTTAACGCTTTCACATGACACAAGGAAAAAATAAAACTATAATTGCGTTTGATTAAAAAAAATATGAAAGTTACCACTAAGATAAAAATACGTTTTTTTTTAATAGTGCAATTTGAAATATCTATATTATAAATAAACGACAGGTATTTATCAAACAATAATAAAATATCGACACTGAACTGGTGATTCAACTAAATAATCTTCAATCTACTTAAAGGGCTGCTTGAAATGGTCAGACTGGTATCCGACAGACACATGATTATTTTTAATAATATTTTAAATGTAGACACTTTATACTTATAATAAACTTAACAACATACATAAATATTTTATAGTTAATTCGCCAACGAGCACCGATTACTTGACAATACTTTTGACAGTAGATTAATATCTATGATCATGGCGTGACTAGCGTTCGAGAAACTCAAAATGGCGTTTGTCAATCGATTTTAATCTAAATATTGACATCATTGTCGACAGAAATGATGATCAAATTAAAGTAGTTGACCATGCTTTTAGCAACTTAATAAGCACTTAACAAGAGATTTGACAGCTAATTAGTTAATTTTTGCGTTGATCGACCTTTCAGAAACCGGGCATAACTGTGTAATAATATCTTCGAAACAGGTATAACGCACAAGCAATAGCGACCCGTCTACGCCCACGCCATTGTTCCCAGTTTATCTCATATTGAAGTATCAGGCAGACCTTCAGTCTGCATGGGTACTTTGTAACAAGTACTTATCTACATATATTTCTAAAGTCTATTTATCAAGAGTTACCGTGAGACATTATCATCGAGAATGTATTATACCAAGGTCCACATAAATTTTATAACTTCTAACAGTTATAACGTTATTTTGTAAAAGTTAATAAAATATAACACATCCTTGAATACATTTTAAAAATATACAAAATCATAAAATTCATACCCTTTTTATGTTATATTTTTTTTGTAATTATCGTCTTAATGTTTAACTGTATACCTAGGTAGGGTCACCCAATCCACCCAACCATCCAATGAGACAATGTTCAATACCAAAAATTACATAAATTTTAACTAACAATGAATAAATTATTTAAAAAAAAGTCAACATTGTTCACCTACAAATGTTTAAGAGATAACTACTTTATTTCTAGATATTATTTTTTGAAAAATGTAATAACATAATTGAAATTAGTCTATATTATCGGATAGATATCTGGAAGTATTTTATATCCGTATCCATAATCGAAACCCCTAGATTAATTATTGGTCTCCGCTGTGCTATAGATACCGTGCTACCTACAAACAATACCTCCTAGAATACGACAACTTGATATCGTGTAACTTAGTGACTATTTGAAATGAAGCTTGTCAACGTGACAGTATTGACGGTATGACACTGACCCGAGTACGCCGATTCGGAGTAGTTTTGATTGCCGCTTTTTACGCCACGGTATCTAGTTAAAGCGGTGCGAAAACCAATAATTCTAATCCAATAAGTTAAACCAATAAATCAAAACCGATTAAATACTCTTGAGATATTAATTCCAGATCCGAAATCATATATCCGTAACATCTCTGATTTGCTTATAGAAAACTCTAAAAGAAAGGTCATCCATCTGAAAGGCCCATATTTTAATTTTCAGTTCCAGCCGGCCCCCTCCGCACCTTGCTGCCTCGGGTCATGGCCCTTGAGTAAATACGCTCTTTACGACAGCAATCAATATAATATGTCTACTTTTGTAAAAGCCATGTTGTTCGCCTGCCAGCAATACAACGATGGCTGTCCAGAGACATTCGTGTTTGGATATTAATATCGTTTTTGCCTTGCCAGTTATAAAAAGCACGAATTTAGGAAGGTTAGGAAGGACGGATTTAAGGAAATGTACTATTGTTAATTTGAACAGAACACAAAAACCTAAAATAAGTCGTAAAAATTGGTTTATAAAATTCATATTGAAGTCAATTTTTTTGTTTTGTGTAAGTATTAAAATTTTTTTCGCCTCCAAAAAGTTTGTCACTTCCCCTTCGTTTTAAATTAGGATTAATGAAACGCTTCGTCAAAGACCTAAACAAAGGATATCGTTTTAATTACAAATTACAATTTACTGTGCACTATCTGATACAAAAATAAAATAAATTTTTATTTTCCCCAAGAATTGCATGCTTGATGTGTGTTAAACATGTTGTAAATAATTCCCTGCATAGGTAATTTCCAGACTATAAAAATATTTTCACAACGCTTAAGACTTTCCAAGTAGTCCATAACTCGACTATGGCACCATCTATCGCCTTCAGGTATAACTTAAAAAACTTGTCCATGAATATAATATATATCTACCAACCTTAATGGTGTTCGGTCAAACGGTTTTGAAGCTTATAAATCTCATATATAATACCAACATCCATTTATATGTTATAGATTTTCCAGGCACAACCCACAATGAAATCACTTCAAGTCGTAATAGATGTTTAATATTACAACGTAATTAAAGTTTACGTTTTAAAGGTTACAATAAATATATTTTTAACTTAGCAATAGAGCATGAATTATTTTTATATTTTAATCAATTATTTACACTGGCATATAACCGTAAAAAACAGAACATCGATACAAATTTAACATCATAATAAATATAATTAAACAGCAATGAGATTAGGGCGATTTAAATTTAAAATGGCAGCGCCATTTTGGTGCGCTTTCATACAGTATCAGTGACGTCAGTACCCACAATTAAATAGATATCTTGTATACTGCAGAGTGTTTTATTCGTTTTATCTCTAAAACTTTGTTTTATAACTAACTAGTTGTACCCCGGCGCTGCTCGCGTGGATCGAGCTGACCTCGCTCCCAGCCAAGGTGGTCGCCCGCCGGTTATTTTAAAGAAAAAATGCTTGTTATGTGTGATCATTAGAAGGTGGAAACATGCTATCCCAGACTTTTTTGTAGGTCTTTTTAAGATCTACAATTATGTAGAACATTAATTTGATATATATCTTGTGGTTTACTCATCGTAAGTCATTTAAGTGCTCCAAATGCGTCTTTTTCCATATTGATTCACCGTTATCCTCACTAATTATTTCGTATGTTACTTTATCTTCCAAAATATATCCTATAACCTAACTAGATAACATAGCTATGAATTAAAATAAAAAAACATGTAAATCAGATAAAGAATTTACAGTACTGTATTGTACCTATGTGTAAAAATATGATATGAAATGCACCTGATAGAGGGCATTTCCATGTACCGCGATATACAATTTAGACTTTAAAACTATTGACAGATTAAAAAACGACTAAAAGAATAGTGTAACATATTTTTATAATCCATATTTCTAATATAGGACATTACGGAGATATTCCGTCGTTCATAATAAAATATTTTAACAGGTTTTGCGTTTATTTTAATATTGTTGCGTTTTGCGATTTTAAAATTTCCTCGTATTTTAACACTTTTTATTGTGAAAATCTATTAAACAAAAAGCGAATAAGTAAAAAACACGTTATAGGTGTAATTATATTACGACTATTACTCGTTAACTTGTAATGTCTACTTAAATGTGATAGTTTTCCTTTTAACTTCGTTATATTATATACTACTGACGTGAATTTATTCACATATTCAAAACAATCATTTAGTTGGCAGGGAGAGAGACACTTCATTCTAACAAAAATTCAGGAAAAATTGGCGTGATGAATATGCATACCCATCCCAAATTAAAGCTTTTTAGTACTAATAATATCTGAGCTAAACCGCGGACAGACAGACTGACATGGCGAAATTATAAGGCGTCCTTGTTGACTTCGGAACCCTAAAAAATCAACTACGATCCCATACAAATAAAGAACACTGAAACATTTTAGTTATCCTTAATTTAAGAAGCTGCCTTAGCAATATCTTTTAATTATGGAAGTGTCATTGAAGAGTTTCTTGAACAATTTATGCATCGCAAAATAATGTAAATATGTACCTAAGTAATTATTAATAAATAGTGTTTATTCATTTGTATGTGCATTTTACATTTTAAAAAAAATATCATAGGGCACTTTATTGGCCCAGGGCGGCAAATCTCAAAATGCGCCAGTTTATACCACGGTTATAGCAACGATACTCTGGGATTCCTACAAAATCAACTGCGGTAAAAAACTGAAAATGTGCGCCATCGTAATTATAAAATGTATGAATCGCAAAGTTTTGCTATACTGATTATCCACGTGTGATTATCTACACTGCGTATACCATTTTTTAAATACTAAGTAGTAGTAAATAGTAATATTAAGCTCCGTTTTTTAAATCTGTGTTATAAGTGTGTACCAAGAAGGTTCTAGTTTGTACAAACTACGTAGGTTTGGTACATATTTTTTTTGTTAGGCCATTGGATGCTTGTCCTTTAAGCCTTACTTCGTTATGTTTTTCTCATCTATACTTAATATAATAAAGCGGAAGAGTTTTTTGTTTATTTAATCACGCTAATCTTTGGAACTACCAGTTGGATTGTATATGAGTGCCAGAATCACGTGGAATAGTATAGGCTATCTAGAATTAGGCTAGACCTCTCAACTAGCCTTAAAAATTGATTTTTGTTAAATAAGGCGGACGAAACCGCGCACCTGTACTGCTTTATCCACGTGCGCTGGCCTAATGGTAAGTGATACGTAAATACAATATTCTACAAAAATATTGCTCCTTAGTACATCTAAAAAAAAAGTCCGCGTTACTGTATGCCTATCTCTTATATATAAGCCACAATAAGGTATTTTTAATTGAAAATTGAAAAGTGATTTATTTTGCATGGCATATTAATCCAGAGAGTTTTGTGGCTACTTAAAATGCATGTTTGTAGGTATTATTAGTTATTATAAGTTAGTATAATTCTGACGGTTCGAGTCCCACTTTAAGGGACTCGGACCGCGGATAGTGAGAGCGGTGGCGGCTCTTGACCGGCTCCTTCCGAATACGGGAGGGCCGGGTGCGAGCTGCCGACGCCTTTATACGGGGGTCATGCGGAGCATGGCCGTCTACGGGGCACCGATATAGGTGGACGCCCTTAGCGCCCATAACAAGCGTTTTTTGCGTGCAGCGCAGCGTGTTGTGGCGTTGAGGGTGATCCGGGGATACCGAACGGTGTCCGCGGAGGTGGCCTGTGTGTTCGCCGGCTCCCCGCCGTAGGAGCTGGAGGCGGAGGTGCTCACCGCCGTGTATCAGTTCACGGTGGCGAGGAAGGAAATAGGAGAGCCACCAGCTCACACAGAGGTTAAAAAAATTAGAAGGGAGGGGCAGGCAGAGGTGCTGCGGCGATGGAAGGAGGACCTGGCGGATGCGCGCTATGGCCGTTATACTATAGACGCCGTCCGCCCGATCCTTGAAAGGTGGTGTGCCAGGGAGCCGGGCTCCCTGACGTTTAGGCTTGTGCTGGTGCTGTCCGGACATGGTTGCTTCGGATGGTACCTGCACCGGATAGCTCGTAGAGAGCCCACAACCACAACAATCGCATGGACTGCGATGGTCACCTTCTGCGACAATGTAATCTCGCGGACCGCGGGGAGGGCTCGCGAGGAGGATCCTCTTAGCGGCCCTCTCCGAAACAGACGAGCGGGTGGTAGGAGGAGGCGATTTGCTCGGGGGGCCCGTCCTTCCATTGCACTGGTTCGGGGGACGGGGGAGACAGTTAGGGTGTACTGAACTGTCTCCCGTTAATGCCGGGAGCCCGGCAATTTGCTTGGCCTGCCGCCGGGGCGACGCGGTACTATGCTACCAGCGGTCCCGCGTCGCCTCGTTAAGGCGGCGGATGGTACACCATGGAGGTTTAGTGAGTCGGAGTCTCACATAACCACTTGTCCCCCCGGGCGGGTGTATACCCAAGAAGGGTACCTCCATGTTAAAAAAATAAATAAATAAAAAGTTAGTATAATTCACTTATTCACAACAACTAACCACCACTCAAAATGGCGTCGATATTACATAATATAAGGTCAAATAACATAACTTTGTGAATTAAAATAAAAACTACTACAAATATCAAAATCTCGTCAGAAACTCTTCGTATCTCATTTAATTTGAATTGACTATTTACTGCAAATCTCAATTTTAAAGTTGGCAATGGGTGTAATCCCGGGCTAGAACATAATAATCCCTGAGACTCTTTATTAAAAGCTTCTTTTTTATACAAATTACAAAGCTCATGCTTGCTGAGCTGATTAATTAAATGTCTTTTGACCGCGATGTGAAACTGGTTGATATTGCGCATATTGGCTATCACATCTTCCCATTTTAATGAATACTCTGTCACATTATGAATCTTTTCCAGAATAAATTAATAAACTGTAAATTAACAATTGAGTCGCTATTTTAGCTAATTCATTAAAATAATGATAAAACTTCCTATAAAACGGTAAATGCGGTAAAATATAATAACCTAATAATAAGAAAAGTGGCAAACCTAGTAACACTGGCATATCCCGTTGAGTGAATGTTGAAGGGCAATTACATCTACAAAAAATTTAATAAAACTTTATTAGCATGTTTTGTTCATAAATCTTTAGATTTTTCAACTTACTGAAATAACCCTACAAATTGTAATCAAAAGTATATAATAACGTATGTAAATAATTAATTTATATTACTATAACTTTTACAGAACCTTAGGCACTGCTACTTATAAGTATGTTTAAATTCAAAAGAACATTACTCATTACCCTTCATTTAAATTTTTAATCGATTTCTATATCAATGCATCTTTACTTTCTGAGTTAAATGAAATGTAAGCAATTTAGTACAACACTAGTTACATCCGGAACTTGTAGCATCACTAGTAAGGGAAATCATATATATCTAACAGTTGGTAATGAAGTCAATAGATTTAATTATAAGCATTTTATTATAATTGTAGCAGATAAATTTATTTTCATAATGCTTTATTCATTTTGGTTAATTTATCAGAATGTGTTATCGTTTTCCTTTATAAACTTTACTTAAATAATAAGATATATGTCTTTAAAAGTTATCTATGATAACTTTTATATAAATATTAAACCTATAATATAAAATATAAAATATTTTTGCAAAGTTTATTTTAATTTTCGTTAAATTTAATTTTTGCGCAACCGTTACTCACTGCGCCGAAGTCCGCCATAGCCCGCCATTTACAGCGGTTTTAATGCGCATGTGTTGGCAGCACTGTTCGGTTTCCTCCAAGCCTATGCCTGACGCCATTACCACGCTATCAAACAAGGTGTCAATTGTGCGTCTTTTCTAAAAAAATCATAGAAGTAATAAAGCTTTTCCTTTTTCTGTGAAAAAGATTTCGTAAACACCTTACTTTGAAAATGGCTGACGAAAAAAAGGTATGCAATTATTTATAATAACAGAGCAATATTAAAGTTTGACTTCACCGACATGGCGTTCTTTGAAAAATGTGGTTACGTGCCTCAGAAGAGTTATAGTTGTTTGCTATTTTCAAGGAATAATTATCAACCGTTTTCTTCTATATTTTCCAGGGTGAAAGTGAACATATCAACTTGAAAGTGTTAGGCCAAGACAATGCTATCGTGCAGTTCAAAATTAAAAAACACACGCCTTTGAGAAAATTGATGAATGCTTATTGTGATAGAGCGGTAAGTAAAGCTATTTTACATTACGTTTATGTTAAATATGCTTCTGTATATGTATATCTTATAAAATCCGGTGTAAAAACCATTATTTTTCTTAACAATATTTTAAATAGAAGCTAATGGTCTTAGGCTCTTAACATGAGTTTCTGAGTTGCTAATATTTACAAGACTAATATTGGTATGTGTTTGTTTTTGTTTCGTTTTTATTAGACCTACTTTATTACTGTTTAATTTTCATAATAATAGTTGTATCAGATTATTTCATTCACTATTAGTAAACAAACAAAAGAAATTATATATACCACAGTTTGATTAAATTGCTAACCTTGTTGTATTCTAGAACTATGTTCTCCATTATTTGTACTTCTCAATAAAAGTCCAGCCGCAACCATTGCTATACTCCACAGGTCAAATATTACCCTATTATTTAATAATATTCATTGAACTTAAATTTAACCACCGCTATTCAACCTATTCAAAAGTGCTTATTAAATCTCGCAAACAAATATGTAAAATATTCTTCTATGCTGAATGTTTTTTCTTCAATAAAAATAGAATAATTTACATGTTTGCAATTATAGAGGTAAAGTTTCTGAGGTTAAATATTTGTAATTTCTGAATATGCTGATCTGATTCTAAAAATTCTTTCAGCTATTTTTGCTATGCTAATTTGATGCTTATTGTTTAATTTTGTAGTTAATGTGAATGAAGTCACAAGTGCTAAGCTGGTATAAACTATATAATATGTAAAGACCAAACCTCTGAGATAATCATTGATTATTAAAAATAGATCTTATAACAATTTTTTTGGAATTAATTGTGTTATCACTTAGATAATACACAAATAATACATGTCGCTCATGAGTGGTTGGTCTGTGTCATTCACAATACTAAAGTCAAAATATGCAAGATACAATGACAATAAAAATGAAAATTACTTTGTTCACTCATAGTAGAAAAATATATAATAAAGAAAAATAAATATTGAAAAATATGAAATTGATGTATCCAATGTGCATATATTAATTAACTAGTTGTATCCCACAGTTTTACCGGTGTTAAATTAATTTGACAAACTCTTCAATGCACCACCACCAATGTGCCTGTGTAGCCTGATTGCTTGATGTTCACAGTTACTGCTCTGCTCCTTATGATCGTAGCGTGAAGTTATATATATAGCTTATACTATTCCTCATGAACCTGGCTAATATATACAAAAATAATTTTGATAGTTGCAGAAATCAGAGAGAAACCAACAAACATAAAACTCTCAGCTTTAATATCTTAATATAGATAAGAATTAAAATAAAAGTCATTACAAACATTTTCATAAGATTTTCAATTATTGTGAAATATTCAATTTTATTATTATGAGTTTAAACAGAATCTAGATAAGGATAAACAAAGTACAGAAGTTTAAAATAAAAGCACCTTTTAATTTAATACTTTATTTTCATGTGCTTTTAATAATTAGTTTTGTTATTTTATTGCTTGGTAGATAAGAGACATTGTGGATTGGTATTTGTAATCTCAAACTGAAGTCAAATTATTTAAAAGATTGTGTTGGGCAGATTTTTACTTTGTTGTACAAAAGCAATTTTTAAATGGTAATTTACTAATGTTTCTTCATAACTTAAAAATTTGAACACTTGTGCTGATCATGTGATTGGTGTATGGTTAATTACATATTTTTTTCCAAGTTAATCCTCAGTACCTTCTATGAAAATGTTGATATATCGATATGAAAAAATGAAAAACAGATTTTCATTGTTGAGGCCTTGTATGCTTGAGTATATGACAATTGGTTAGAAATATCTTTGAGACAAAGTATTAGCATTAATAGATGCATTTTGTATTCAAAAAAGATAAAATGTTATTTTTTTGTATTACATAAAAACATTTGTACAATAGCCACATATATTATTGTAACATTCCATTTTTTTTAACCATTTTCATTATTACTAATCTTAATATTTAAATGTGAAAATTTGAATGTTTTACCTACGCAAAAACAGCTGAACAGATTTGGATAAATTTGGCACACAAATAGTATATAACCTGGATTACCTTACTTATTTTACTGGTATTCGTTACGGGTCTTTACCGGTAGGTAAAGACCCGATTCTAAATTTCACACAGACCAAGCCACGGGCAGAAGCTGCAAGTGCTTAATAATTCAATTTGAAAGGTTTACCCACATTCTACAGATTCTTGTGTTGTTTATATACATTATTGGCAAAATAAAATACTAGAAACTTATTTTTTTTGTCTAGTGTTATTATATAGTCTAATATTTTTATACTTTCTATTTAATAAAATTTAAACAAATTACACTTTCTATATTTAGCCTTTGGGCACAATGTCACCTGATGTTAAGTGGCATATTGGCTTTAGATGATGATAACAGTGGTGGCTCTCTAAGTACACCCACGAGAATCTATAGGTTAGGTGTTTACCTACAGATTTGAGTGTGGCGGACATTAGATAATGCCCTACCACCATACTATAGTCTGCTTAACGGAAAGCTGAACTTCAAGCTTAATGTTGATTGACATGGTATCCTAATATGCTATAATTAAGTTTTCTTTAAAAAATCTATATTTGTTTCAGGGATTATCAATGCAAGTTGTGCGATTCAGATTTGATGGGCAACCAATAAACGAAAATGATACGCCAACGTCACTTGAAATGGAAGAAGGTGATACAATAGAAGTTTATCAGCAGCAGACTGGCGGAATTTCTTTAGCGTAATTTTAATATAAGGAACTGTCCATTTCCAAATGTGAAGTTTAACTGTGGTGTTCCCATCTCAAGTTCTATCATTAACATTAAATTAATTGATCTTTACAATTTGCTAGTTAAAATTTTGGGATTCACAATAGAGCTAGCTCTAAAGTATTACGTTGTATTGTACATCCCAAAATTTTCGTATTAAGGAGGAAAATTTGAAGTCTACCCAAAATGCTTTATAGGTAACTTCAACGTTTATTCAATTGTGATAAGTTAATAACAATACAGAAATAAAATAGTACTTTTCAGTGATATGGAATCTAGGCTCATGGATTCTAAGTTGTGGGGTTAAATATTTTATCGAGTCTGTAAAAATAAAGAACTGAAATAAAATAAATGTAATGATTATAATGTGTTTTATTTAGTTTATACATATACAGAATAGCGTCTTTAATTTGTATAAAATTAATAACTACTTGATTAATATAATTTGTTTCCTACCAAAACTACTCTGGCAAGTATATTTTTTGTGTTAGAAATAATAGATATTCGGCAAATTAATGTTAAACTTTACAAAGTACGTACTCAAATGTAACAAAATAAATTCATTGATCACAGAACTATCGGCCATTTATTTTACCAAATCCTAATAAATGTATTTTCATAAATTACGAAGGCGATATAGAATGCTAGCAATTTATTTGTGAAAATATTATGAATTGCAAAGTATTTATTTATTGCATGCGAATTCGTGAGTCCATCTGCAGGCTCACTTTAAATTAGTACATGGGATAATTGCATCAACTACGTATCCTCAAAAAAGTGACGTAATTTCATGAGAACTAGAATGACGTCATCAGTTGACGCATTAGTCATCATTTTTACAAAGATTGTTTTTTTTTAATACGTATATATTAGTCTCAGACGATATCAAATTTACATCCGGTCTCGAATAAAATGAACATTACTGTAGTTTTTTATAAAAAAAACTATGTCCGCGACCTCGCATTATTAAAATGGTAGCATGAAAAAGTATGCAAATAGCATGTACCTAGGTGGAGAACAATATAAGACTTCAATAGTCAAATGCGAATATTTATTATAACGAAGCGAATCAAACTTCCTACTTTCGATATATTGTCAATAACATCTATATTTATAATATATATATATTTTGAAATGAGTCTTATGTGTAAAGCCGTGTCTCACGCGCGTTTTACTTTGCACATTACACAAAACATTGTTTCGCTTTCGCTGCAATAGCTACACATTTTTGTTTATCAAACTTTCGTTTTATGAAGCTTGAAACGCAAACATGTATGTATGTTCACAAACATACACAACATGCTCAAATTTGTGTAGATATAGACTACACCCTAGGTTCCGAAACCAGAGTTGAATTACCCCTCGGTGGGAGTAAAATCGCTACCGTGCGAGTGTAATAAAGCTTTTTACAAAGGGAAAACTCCAAATCTAATGAGGCGGTGACAAACACCTTTTAAGAGTTTATCGATTCTCGTCCTCAGGGAACTTCTATTAAAATTGCAAAAGTACATAGACTAATAAATATATAATACACTTTTCATTTAAAAAAAATCAAATTAAAAATGCAATTTCATGGATAAGGACCTAAATTTTGTGCAAATTATTATGATTAATTAACTACTGTTTGCATTTTCACATGTTTGTTTTCTCTGTGATAAACAATTTAAGAGATGGGGTAAAATGAGTTTTCCTAATAGAGGTCATACTCAGTGAACAAAGGACCTATATTTGACATCACCCACACATCATATGTGTAAAATGTATGTAAATTTGACACATATGATGTCAATGTGATGTTAAATTAAGGTCACGTGTTCATAGGGTAACGGTGACAAGATTGAAAAGGTTAGGAACCACTACACTGAAGAGCAAAACGCGCAGGAGACGGCTTTACTTTTACCATTAGGATATTTTATAACATAATATAATTGCAGTCTTTATCGTCATTACGAGTGGTAGATCGTATAGTTAATAAATAAGGTATGTTATATGATATATTTTTTAACTTTCTTCGTTCCAGCAAATACTGCACAGTACGCTCACTACGTTTTCAACACTCTGGATCAAGATAGAAGCGGCTTATTAAGTTTTGAGGTGAGATATTATGTATTCATGGATTCATGAATACACAAACTATGATCTAAAATTTAGCTTCCAATGGTATACTGACACTCCTGCCATACTAATTAAATAATTATAGGTACTCCAATACACAATTAAAGAATCGAAAAAACAGTTTCTATCTTAATAAAATCTGTTGAACAACGGTAATCATAATGAGTTTACCTTAAACAAACTAAATTGTACAGTACTTTAAGGTTTATTAATATAAGTACATATATAAAAATGGATGTTTGTATGTATGTTCCCTATGAACTACAAAACGGCTAGAGCGATCGGATAAAAAAAATTTGAGCCACAGCTTCGTGTGGCCGGGTTTGCTATAGTTAGAAGTAAATTAATTGTCTATTTTTTCTAACTCCACGGTAAAGAGAATACAAATGGTCAGCAACATAATAGTAATAATTCCCCTGATGTTGCAGTTACGGTTGTCACTTTTTATGTGAGCAAACAAGGAGTAGTAGTTATTAACAGAAGAAAGTACACTGTATTGCCCGATACACTTGCTACTTGGCATAAACTTCAAATCTCTACGAACGCCTGAATAAAGTAGGCAAGCCAAACATCGTGAGAGAGAGCTACTCATGCTACTGTGTTTTGGATATGCAAGCATGACGGAGGTCGACCTTGTGTCGGTTATAACATTTCGCTTAACTTATTTTTATTGTAAAAAGAAGGAAAATTAAATGAGAATAAATACGGAAACGGAAAATTTGGTAACGAAGATAGCTAAATATTAACGGTAAACTGGTACGGTTTTTTTCAGTTATTGATTATTTACTTCGCGCAAGTGATACTATCACCTATACACGAACGTGTAGACGCATCGCAAGCGCTTGCCGCAAGCTCCTTTGATTTGTACTACATCAATTATCGACTTAGCTCGGATTGGTGGCAAGCCAAGCCAAGCCCAATGCCCTATCCACACGTTTGAATTTGTCAATGTTTGCCGAAGTTTGGCAAGCGTGTGGATGGGGCATATCAATTAATACAAAGTATGTAGTAAGTTATATGTGAAATAAAGGGTTTATTGTTCGTATAGAGTATAATTGTTAATATATTTATCTAAAATAACGTATAATACTTTATTGTGTACTTTAATTATTTACTACGTACCTACTTTATTATGTTATTATGCAACTAGGGAGTTGCAGTTGTCCATAGGCGAATATACCATTAATCATAGGATGGTTTATCTACTTTCATTTAGCTTAAAAAACTGGATGCGTGTACATACTTATTATGTAGGTACCATCTTGATTACCCTTTTTCGGTTTACCAGAGAATATAGTGCTTGTTTATCACAAAAGTACGCGACGTGAACGCGTCGTCGTGAACACGTCACGTTATTTTGCCCTACAAGAATGAAGAGAGTACGCACGCGAGGGCTGCATTATCTTAGTCAGATCGCGACTTAATTGCATACGCGCAACAGTCCGAGCCGAGGTCCGGCCACTTTGGCACCCTCGGATGTTGTTGCTTAGCTTTCGTGGCTGAGTGCCCTAAGCGCTCGGCCCCAAGCCCGGTAAAGCTGTAAAAGCCGTAAAGGCTCCAGGGCCCCTCAGGCTAACAGTGTAGTCAGTTCGAAAAGGGCTGCATTATGCAGGCGCGCAATACAAACGCCGCGTGCTCGCAGCGTTAGCGCTGATCAAATGTTCGACGAACGCTCGCAGTCGGTACGCACGCTCGGCAAATGCTACTATGATAGCGGGTAAACTTTATACCTAATATTTGATTAACGAATTGGAGGCGTCACAAGAAATTTAATATAGATTTATTTAAATTTAAATTAAATGATAGCTCTATAAGCTACGCATCTCATCCCATTCAATTGATAGCTATATGTAAATAATTTCATATTTACAGGAATTCGTAACTGGCTTATCAATTTTATCAAGAGGGACGTTAGAAGAGAAGTTACGGTGGACATTCTCCCTCTACGATATCAACGGCGATGGGTACATAACTAAAGAAGAAATGACCGAAATTGTCTCGGCGATATATGATCTCATGGGAAAAATTGTAGAACCTATGATCGACGACGACGTTGTCAGGGAGAAAGTCGAGAGACTTTTTCAAGTAAGATGTTTTCATTTAATTGTATTAGTACTGAATTTTCTAAAAGGATTTGTATTATTTTTTCCGAATATGTGGGTAAACTGGTCTCAGCATTCAAAATCCAGTCGGAAAACGTCATACCCCTTAACAAGTACTTTAGACTAGCTGTAGCCCAGTGTTTCACCCGTGTTAAATTTATTAACCAACTCTCCATCACACCGCCAAGTGCCAACATACACTTGTAGATTATCGTTATTTTTTTTTACTTTTTATCTTTATAAGTTTAGCGTTGTGGCCACACTCTCACATGATCTTAAGTGACGATGTGGCCCAAGATGGTAACACGCTAGCCTAGTGGGAAGCCTGGCTCTCAAGTGCACCTGTCTGAACACACCTATTGGTGCCTGGCAACAGATTTTCAACTTTAGGGTGGCAGCCAGCCAAGCGGGCATTAGATAAAGCCCTACCACCATGCTTGATTTCATCACTATGTTTTCCCCGTACTTGCCTACAGCTTGCCAGATTGCTTGACGTTCATGGTCACTGCACCGCTCCTTAGAGTGGCACCGTGAAGTTATTTAGCTTACAACCTTCGTTAATAAATAAGCTATAAAATGAAAAAAAAATGTTGTAATCTGACCGTTACTTCCACAGTTTAGCACGTTAAAAAAACGATCTCTTAAACTTTATAATATTAGTAAGTGTGTATACCCGTTGATAAAAAGATATCTCAGTGTATGACATCTGACAGACAACTGATCATAATGCAGTGACGTAGCTAGGTAACCAAAGGCCCTGGTGCAAAATAACTATTGGGGCCCTATTTAAACTGATGAATATATATACATATTTTAAAGATGGTATCCATATGTGGTTTAGATTCCTCCAATTCGTACTGAGCGTTTTGCTTCAACTTTTGTAATGCGGACGGCCAGGGAATGAAATGCCTTAGTGGCGTCTTTGTTTCCTGACAGGTACACTTGGGTGTCTTTAAGTCAAGAGTGAATAGGTATTTTCTAGGCAAGCATCTTTCATCGTCGACCGCATCGTTGCTTACCATCAGGTGAGATCGCGGCCAAATGCTTGCTTATCATGCGTAAAAAAAAACAGCTGTGAAGAGTTTAAGAACTGCCGGAACTGGAATGGAAGACGAAAGTAACGTAGTAGGCAGATAATTTAAAAAATAACAACGTAGATTACAATTAATAATATAGGTAATAGGTAATAAAATGAAGTAGAAAAGATGAAAGGGCTTATTAATGAACGTCTGATCTACCAGCTAATAATAAAATAAGCTATTTTTATAATATTTTCTTAGCTTTATTTTTTGCAATAGTATTAATGATTTCGTTTAAATCCAGGCTTGATGTGGCTTTGTTTTCAATTGCTATTAGCGATAAATGTCGGAGTCGAGCTTGGCCCACACTATTTTTTCAATATGTCTTTATTATTTTTAATTTGCTAAATGATCTTTCAGCTGCTGCAGAAGTGACAGGAATTATACAGAATAATAACATTGCTGTAAATACTTCCGTAAGGTCACATTCTAGCACTCCATATTTGCGCATTATTTCCTTACATAATTGGTGAACAGTCCATGCCTGGGTTAATTCAGATAGAACTAGGTGGTAAATATTAAGCAATTATGGGGAAAAGTTGGGGCCTATTATATCTGAATATTTACTTTGGAACTGGTCACACTTTTTTTTATTAAGTTGCTTCATCTACATCTAGTAAAAAAGTTGGTGTTAGAAAGTTGAATCTTTGACAGACTGCACTTGCACTGCACCAAAACCGAATATTTAATTAAAAATACAATTAAATTATTTTAATTCCTTTGCAATTATTTTTCCAGATATGAGAAAGGAGAAAACAATTATAAAATCTTAGCCTAGCTTGTGAAGTATCGTCGTCTAGAACCAATGAGCTTGTTCTTGACTAGACTAGGGTGTAAGCTTCTTGTCTAGAACTCATTGAGTAGAGTATAAATATATTTTTTATCTTTAAAAATAAACAAATGGGGGTGCCGTCAAAGTGTCAGTTTTAGTCCAGTTTTAGACCATTTTTGTTACTAGGTCTATCTGAAAAACTAAACTTGTTAGGAATTTGGATTTTCTGTATATTATGCACTATATCATGTACTTTAAGGTAGATTGTCTAGCTTATGGCGAGAAATTTAAATTTTAACCATTTTTGCAGGAATACCGGGTTGCTATTGTAAATAGCAGTGGGATTTGTGAGAATCCTTAATTATTTTTCACGTTATTTCATAGAGATATTTACCACAAAGCACGTGATTGCATAATTAAGACCTTAAATCACTTAATTCATCAGTTTTACGGGTTTTCGATTAATTCGTTTAAACCGGTGCATAAAAGATAAATAAATATCTATGAAACATAGTCAAGAATTATTTAAGATTATCGCAAATTCTACTCTCATTACAATAGTTACCTGGTCTAGCTCCAAAACCAAAAAAACCGTCCTAAATTTATATTTCCCGCCACAAGCGAGATGTTTCACCTTAACAACAAATAATGAAAACGCCTATTGATAATGTAGTTTGTATATAAGCTGTGACCAAAATAAACAAAAAAAAAATCTTTCAAGGTTTTTTTACGGAACCCTCTGTATGCAAGTCTGACTCGCACTTGGCCGCTTTTTGGATTTACCTGACCCCTTTTTAATAAATCGTCAAAGTCTAGATTGGGTAAATATCTAATTATTCCGAAATCTGTTAGCCATTATAATCGCTTCCGTTTATTCTTGCCCTAACCTGCTAAATCTGATGGGGAATCCTTCAAGTTGGCAAAACTGCACAAACAACAGAAAGAATTCAGGGGAATTCCCTACAAGTTATGAATTTATTTCCACTGAGTTGGCACAATTAAACTCGTGTTGCTATCTGTTATATTTATATTCTTAGGATGGGAGAAATTTGAGAATGTTTGAGGTTTTGCTCGTCAGGGTCCGAGGGCCCCCTGAGCTTGAGGGCCCCGGTGCACGGCACCGCCTAGCCCTCCGATAGCTACGCCACTGTCATAATGTATCATTTGTTTTGGGAACGGCTCTCAGACTGAGAAATTTCGACAAAAAATACTCCCGAAGTCCTGGAGAAATCAATTTTATTGTAAAACCTACGTCCAGGTTAATTTACATTTACAACTTTAATTGTTTATTTAACATTTAAAATAAATAATACAACATTAAAAACATACATGCATCAAATCATCAAATCGACTTCTTTTATGAGGCTACCGTAGTCATAAATATTGCATGAAACCTTTGTTAAAATTGAAATTAATATTTTTTAAATATTTTGAAGCAATGATTGCTCAGTGTTATCGTGTACGGGCATCGCGTCGATCGACGTTAGTTCGAATACTTCCAATGAACGTGAATTTTCGGTGAAGGAAAACATCATGATGAATCCATGGCATGATGCTAGGGCATTTTTTGAAACCCACCTGGTTAGCTATAACACTGAAGTTGAAAATCTGTCATTAATCACCTGTAGGTGTGTTCCCGCAATTGCACTTGAGAGAAATCTTACTCGTACCACATCGTCACATTAGCTGAGATTGTGACCAAACGCTAGAGACCTATGAATATATACATGAAATATGTAATACCTGTTTATAGATTTCATGTTCCGTAATCTAAATTATTTTACGAAAGTGCATGGTGTAGTTTTTTACTATCCTAAATATTAATTACAGAAAATGGACTTAAATCGCGACGGTGTGCTGACTTTGGACGAGTTCCTTGATTGCTGTCTCCGCGACGAAGACATATCGAGATCTATGGGCGTATTCGATAGTAATTTCTGACGCCCTAAAGGTGGCGTACGGCCAGTTTCATCGTGCACCGTAATTCAACAAACAACTACGGAACAACTTGAATGATTCTAAAAATAAAATAATATTGATATTATAATACCTAATTCAAAGATGTTAGCGATTGGCGATTGTTAGCGTAATTTCATATTTCCCCCAATTAGACACAAATCCTTATAATAAATAACCACACGGATTCTAAAATGTTTATAAACATTAATAAAAACGGATATATCGTATCAACGCTATTTAGATAGATTTTTATATATATATTTTTTTGACAAATTAGTTTTTTTTTTCAATTTATCAAAATAGGTCTTTTATGAAAGTAATTTATATACTGATATAGGTTATTTTTAAGTAAGTTTACTTAGATTTACAGGCGATGTAAAATAAGTTGGTGTATAAATAATTGTTCGTTACATTTTAAATTAATTTAATCATGTTTTCTTTCAACTCGTCAAGTATTGGGTTGGGAATCATTTTCATAATAAAAAATGATGCGTGTCAGCTCCGACGTGCAAATGGAGTTTACTCTTTAAGAAGGTCTGTCTTGGAATATAAACTATAAGCAAAGTGAAATTATTTATATATTACATATTATATTATTACTTCTGTATATAAGTACTTAAGCTGAGTATATGCATATAAGCGGCGAATATGTTGCGTGGAGGAGCAACATAATAACTTCACTTTTTGCTAAGAATAGATTTTACTCCCCG
The DNA here is from genome assembly GCA_947532125.1 of Saturnia pavonia. NCBI lineage: Eukaryota > Metazoa > Arthropoda > Insecta > Lepidoptera > Saturniidae > Saturnia > Saturnia pavonia. Next base: position 13,594,822 of record OX383904.1, read on the forward strand.
CCTAATTTACCTAACGCGGGTAATATGAAAATCGATTCTTAAGGAGTAAATTCCAAAATCTTAACGACTACTTAAGAAATGTATAATAATATTTACAATATAACACTAATTTATTATGTTTTCTTTATGGCTTCTAACCGGTAAATTACTTAAATTTCCTATACTATTTACCTAAAATTTTGGTGACATTTGAGGTAGTTTTAGAATAGGTTGGTACTTATATATTTAAAATATCTATTTGATTATTAAGAACGTCTCTCAATAGTAAATTAAATTCACGATTACTTATATCTAAATACCATTATCATAACTAAATTTTAAAATGTTACCAAAATTTGAATATGTTCTCCTATTAGATATTTGAATGTTCACTCCATGATATTAATAGAGCTTATGAATAATTCTCAAAGGAAATACCAGCTACCAATCTAGCTATATACAGCTATATAAACTGTTTAGTAGAGGATTTATTTATCTTAGATTTCATAAGTCATTTCAATTGTTGTGCTTCGCGTAACTGATAATAACCTCCATTTCTTCTTATTTTTAAATCGTTCCGGCCATTTTTATAGTATTTAGAATGTAAATAATTATTTAACATGTAAACAGCATAAATATACCTATTTACCGTTTATTACGTATGACTTTGATTGTGAATTACGCAAAAGATAGGAATAGCATTTTTTATCATTATAGGTTTGACGTAGTGGCCTCAATCTCACCTGATGTTAACTGACGATGTGGCCCAAGTTGATAACACGCTAAACCTAGTGGAAGACTGGCTCTCAAGTGCAGCTGCCGGAACTCACCTATTGGTGCTTGGCGACAGATTTTCAACTTGAGAGTGGTAGCTAGTCAGGCGGGCATTAGAAAAGCCCTACCCCCATGTTATGGTATCCTCACGATGTTTTCCTTCACCGAAAGCTCAGTGATTCGAACTCACGTCAATCAACGCTATGTCCGTAAACGCTTCCACTGAGCCATCATTGCTTCTACCGTTCTATCTTACAACGCTGTTATCTAATTACTTTGTTTACATAACTGAGCTGCCAAACAAGCGCACGGGCCGCGTGACGATAAGCGATATCGTAACTATGAACACTTACTTCTTACTTGTAACACTAGAGGTATCACTAGCACCCCTTCCCCAAGGATTTCGTCATCGCAGGAACACAACAGGAAACAATAAACAGGTTAGGAAACAATAAAGACTATTTGGCTACGATCTTCTCTAGGATGGAGGTATTTCACCAGTCTGGCTGCCCCAAATAGAGAAAAAGAAAAAAAAAAACAGATAAATATTTGTGCTCTAATGGTATAAGTTTTAAATGATCTGCAAAATAACATGTAACTTACTACATTATATGGAACCGGATCTATATTTATCGTAAAATAACAATATAAAAAAGGAGTCTAAAGTAATAAATGAAACAAAGGTATTCCTAATAAGAAAAACAGGTTAACAAAAACACTGCCATATTAAACGTTAAAACTATGTTGGAAAGGCTTATCAAAAACCCGATACAGCTTGTATAATGTAGCATTTCGGATCCTCAATTTTAGAAATTGTCGTCAAGCAACTATCGGTATTACCAATCGTTACCGGTTCACACTATTGCGGCTTATTCGATACGGTTTAACCGTATGCGTTAAAAATTCGAAAACGTTCATATTTATATGTTTTTTAACTCGGTATTATTTTTTCCTTTCAGCTATTTTGAGAATTTCTACTGCCACCGATTGGTACACTGCTACGAAATAAACAAAACGGTTTCTTTTACCGAATTCAGTTTTACCGTATGGTGAGAATATACAAATATATTTAAATACGCCACTGAAAACCACATAAGAAAACGTTTTGGTAAACCGTAATGTGTGAACCCGGTCTTACACGTGAGAGGACGGTCCCCTAATTCTAAGTTTACCGTGTGACCATAACCATGACTTTGAGGTCGTATGAGTCATGAAATAATTCTCAAAAAATCAATAATGAATATGTATTACGAAATAAACATTATTTAATCATTTTCGAAATACTATTATAAATGTATATAGGACTGTAAATAAATGGTAAACTAGGTTTAAATGTGTATATTTTCATAGTGATTGTTAAATGGAACCAAATAACTAAAAGGTGTTAATGGCATATTTAATATAGTATCCACCTAAGTAATAATTAATTTATTTATGCAGCATTAATTAAAAACCGAATAGAAATTAATGACAGTTGCATTTTGTTCCCTTATTATTATTATTATTTTAAATGATGCGTTTTAGCTTCTTCGCGCGACTGGATTTTACTCTTTAAGAACTATTGTTTTGGAATATATACAATAGGCAAAGTTGAATAATTGATATATACACATATTATTACTTCTGTAAGATGAATATTTGCATATACACGCGTTTAGTATAAGACGCGCGCATATGTTAGGCGGAGGAGCATCATAAAGACTTTACTTTTTGATAATAATAGATTTTGCTCCCCATAAGAAAATCGATTCTTAAGGAATAAACTCCAATAAAATAATGTTTTTTTTTAACTCGAGTACTCATATAATTGAAGTGAAACTTCTTATGCGACTTCCAATCGTTAAACGTAAACGTTTAACGCACATTATCGGTCTCTCCTGTTTGTGTGAGCCAGAGCGAGAGAGTAAATGTCGGTGTGATGTATATTGCACACTGTTTAAATAAAATATAAAATGTCTTTTAAAATGAAGTTTCACTTCTATCGTGTGTAAATCGCACACACCCCGTTTTTTATTTACACGTGAATTAGTCGAGCTTAAAGGAGATAAGACGTTTATGTGTGTCTTCCCATTTAGAGAAAAAAAAGTTATTTCTCAATTATTATCCCTAAAGTGTAAAAAGTTACACATTGATGTAAATGTTAATACATTAACTACTTACGTGGAAAAAAAGTACTTCATATTCTAATTAGGTACTTAAATGAGTTTTAATGAGAGTTATAGATAGAGGTTAAGTATTGAATGTCTTATGATGAAAATTAGATATTATCTACATAGACAAATCATTTATTATTATCATGTTGTTTTATTTGTTCGGTTAAATAATAAATGTAGTAAATACTATATGTAACTTGTTTTAGAAATGATTTTTATAGCATGTTATCACTGTGAATATTTTATTGCAGCTGTACCTTACAAAATTAATCAACAGATGGCGCGAGTCACTATATAATTATGTTTGTATATATTTGTATATCCTTTACTTTTCAAAGATCTAGATGTAATCGTGCCAAAAATTTTGAATCCTTGCAAATTTATGTACTACCAGTTTGATATATCTTACAATAATAGTCACGTACAATGTGCATGTGTTTATATTTGATTGTCCTCAGGCGCGGATATAGGGTTTGGGAAGGGATTGGGTGTCATTCAGGGCTCTGACTCAGGGCCGTAATACTTTAATATGACAATTTAAAAAATTGTATCGATAATCCACCGGTTTAAACTATTCGACTGCCATCACTAACTAACTAACTAGTAACTTCACACGATACTACATCAGTGGAATATTTTAAAATGCTTCAGCCTGGGTCTATAAGCTTTGCTACCCCTTAAATTAGCGAAAAAGATAGGTAACAATTATGAAATGTAGCAAATATTAAATATATAGGAAACCTTAGATTTTTTGTACGATAATAAAAGAAGTGAATCATTTTAAAATTAACATTCAGATATGTCGTACGCCTAGGAGACCCACGCGTATTTGGCTTTTTTTAATGTAGTTAGTGATCTGTAAATTTTGGTCTAAACTAACAAACCGAAAAAGGAAAGTCCCTTACAGAATCTTTGTACCTGAGTGGTATGCGTGTATGTAGAGATGCAGTGTAATGATTGTATATTGGTAGCTAGTGAATTCAGTGTCAATGTATCGCGCGAGCGGCTGCTGGATCAAGGGCTCCAGGCGGGAGGAACGGACCTAGTCTTGAGTTGCCGCAGCAGAGGGTGGACGGAGCGGGTGTGCGGGAGCGAACTTAACCGCCCCTCCCCTGCGGAGGGAACGGTGGTTTCGCGGGCGTGGGTGCGAGCACGCTTGGTTTATAGTGCCGGCCGTGTAGTACGCTTTGGCTGCCTCGATATCGTCGTCGGGGTCGGTGAAGATGTTCCGCGGTCGGCGTTTTGCCTTCGGTGCGTCTGCGACTGAGGACGTATTTGGCCTGCTACTTTTCTGGTAGGAGCCCGTAACATTTGCTTTGAGAAATCGCCTAAAAAAGTCGTCTGCTTAAAGCATCCCCAAAAAGCGCAACTTGTTGCCCCTCTCAGTTTGCCGCCCTGGGTCATGACCCTAGGATAAATGCCTCCTTAGATGACATGGATAACAAACTGAAATTTTATCATCTTTAGGGTTCTGTACCTCATAACGTAAAAAACGGAACCCACAGGATCACTTTGTTGCCTGTCTATCTGTCTGTTTGCCCGTGTGTTCAGACCCTTTTTATTGAAAACGACTTGTGTTGTTCACTTCATAGTTTTTATTAAGAATGAATTTTTAAAGATCGATTAAATCACACAGAAATTGACTCCCGTCTCGAAAAACGAAGTCCTGTCCGCGCCTGATTGTTCTAATATTTACTACATATAGGCCTATTAGATGGATAGTTGAATGTCGATTTTCTCTTTACTACGGTCCTTAAAACTAGTAGGTAGATATAAAATTGTAAACAGGTATTCGGTGTTAGTTATTTTAGCGAATCTACTTATATATATCGTTTTATTATTGAAGATTTATGTAAATGTTATATTGCATGTGACGTCATGATTATGTTTCTTTTGCAGAATAAAATAATATTAATTTTCGTACTTTACCATTTCACTCTCGCCTAACATTATTGCTGGAAATAAATTACATATCAGTCATTAATCAAGATATCAAAACATACATCATTTTTCATATCGGGACTCATGGCTTCATTGCCTTCTCGTACTAGTGAGCCAAAGAGAATTTTAAAGTAATATTCTAGTTACTACTGCTGTGCATAATAAGAAGCAACATGGATCGCTATATATCTATAAAAAATATTTCTACGTTAAACAGGGATTTTCTAAAGTTTGTACCTAATCAATTTCGCGTAAAGCACGAAGCAACAAAATTATTGAAGCGTACATACTCGTGTGTACCATGAAAAGTCTCTATTTATCAGAGAACGATAAGAGTATCTTGTCTATCAAATATATATTAAAAATTGTATAATTTGATGGTTGCTGGGGTCGGATTTTGATTAATATCATCATACATTATTCATATAAAACAGCGGATACTTCAATATTTACTGAGATTCGCGATTCATTTGATGTACAGCAGTACCTAGATTAAGTAAGTAGGTGTTTAATATTTTTCTTTGCTCGTATTCACTTCAGGATTATAAGCAGTTGGACCAAGGTCAAGGATGTAGCCAGGATTTTTTTTATAGAGGGGACAGTGGCCGGCAAGCATACTCATATGAATATTATGCATACCTTGCTATAGCTGAAGCTTCTCTAGAAATATTTAACATTCCCCTGATCAATGTTTAATATTTATTTTATTTTTATTACATTTATTTGTTTATTAAATTAAAGTTGCTCATTAAAAATAGCAACGCTTGTATTTTTCCAAACAAAGCGTAATAACAAAATTCTGGAGTACATATTTTCGTTTCGTACGAGTCAAGTCGGCCAGCACTCAGCTTACTCACACCTTGTAGGGGGAGAGCCATCTGCCCGTTTGTCCGCACCTGGCTACGCCCTTTGCTAAAGATACGTAAATGTTATTTGGATACATGCTGCTTGCAATTTAAATTGGCCTTTGTTAATCTGATCTATAAAACAAACAATATTTATAAGTATCAAGAACTTTATATTATCACGGATCTTAAAACAGCGTCAAATTTAGAACGCATGTGTAAATAAATCATAAGAAATGTGTAGAATAAGTAAAATGTCATATTTCCCTCAAATACCAATAATATAGTATGTAACTACCTTCGTGACATAGCGTGACATTAAAATATTTATGTATGTCTAGGAACGAAATCTAATAATTATTGATATATATGTGTTTGAATATTGAATTGTTTATTTACAAATTGTATGTGTATTTTATAGAAAAATAAATAAATAAAAACTTATTCACCTTTTATTTCCTACTATGAACTGGTTAATATTTCTTATATGAACATATAAAATATTACTTACAATAGTAATCTCAAACTTGTTTTCATTTACATAACTTTTCAACCTTAACGACGTCCTTGAGCTATAATGACTACATTTTTATTAACATTTTAAAGACGATAATTTCATTAAAAAATATAATACATAGAAAATATATACTGCGATAATTAAAATACATATTTTAATATAAATTAAACTTAAATTAGAGATAAAGAAACTGTTTTGCCTCGTATTTTAGAAAAGCGAAGCTAGGTATTATTCTAGTGACCTACCTTAGGTCCTAAGCGGTTAAATCAAACAGCTCGCTTCACCTTTTTCTTTAATGAGAAATACCCGTCAAGATGTTCCTCTCGCCGCCAGAGGATAATAGAATAGGCATCATATCTGTCAAAATACGTCCACTGCTGGACGTGCAGCTGCTTCCCGCAACCTTCACCAAGTCGTCGGTCCGCTTTGTGGCTGGTTTGCCTGCGCTGCGTTTTCCGGTACGCGGCGCCACTCAAGAACTCTTTGGTCCCATCCGCCATTCATTCCGACGGACTACATGCTCTGCCCACTGCCACTTAAGTATAGCAATTCTCAGACAATATTTTATCAGATTGGTGACTGTGATTCTTGTTCGGATCTCCTCATTTCTGACTCGACCGTGCAGAGAAATTCCACCATAACCCTCTTCATTGCCATTTGAGTGATCTCTAGCTTTCTTATGATACTACGTCTCAGCAACACTGGTCAAAGACTGAACCGTAGAAGGGTTGATGTCAGACAACTGTTTGCTTGACAAAATAGTGGAGAAAAACGTATATATAAACTTACTAGAATATTGAAAAATTTCCACTGTTGTATTTAATAGATCTATGTAATACCACTCCTGATTTTGTTTTTGAAGTGAAAACTTCTTTAGCCGCGTCGAGCACTTTTGGTAGAGGAAAATCTTATGGGTTCGCGTCACCGACATGCTAATGTTAATTGTATATGAAAATTTCTTTAGCCGCGTTGACCACTTTTTGGTAGGAGAAAATCTTATGGGTTGGCGTCACCGTCATGCTTAATTGTATATCTATATCTATTATTATATACAACTATAGCAGAGTGTGCTCCTGATATCACAATGGCGCATGCGCAGCGGCCTGTGTACACGTATGCATATCTGTAGCTATACAGTTTAATCGTAGAATCACTGTGTAGTACAATAGTGAGTAGGTACTAAATAAAAGTACTAATATTATTAAGTTGAAAAAATGAATTTTTTTTTTTTATTATTTTAAATATTCGTATTTATATTAGCGTTCGAAAATAATTCTAAGTTATTAGTTTTCACTTCTATCGGCAGTCCCTATGACTGCCAATTTTTTTAAATTCCAACATTTAAATTGTATCCCTATGACTGCCATTTTTTTTTTAAGTCCAACATTGAAATTGTATTAAACATTATATCTATGAAGTAGGTACCTAGTAAAGTAGTTAATGGTTTTCGAAATAAAAAATTAAGGGAAATAAAAAGAGGTAGAGCACAGAAAAACTTCTTTCGAGTTTTCTCTCTACTTATGGCAGCCCGCCTGGTGGAATATCTCCACCTTACATAAGATCACAGCTAAATAACTCAGTGTTGTGTTCCTGTGGTGAGTAGGGTTTCCAGAGGGTTAGGGGGGTTCAAGGTCGACAACGCGCTAGTGCTAGTTATAGTATTACAAGCGCCGGTAGCTACGATGGCCGCTTACCATCAAGCGGACCGTTTGCTTGTTTGCCATATTTGTAGTACTAAAAGAACAATATTTATTTTTTATTTTACAAATTAATGTTATATTGATAACATTGTAGGCAGTAGCTAAAGTTCAAAAACACCATTAATATACTTTGCCATCACTTTTTTTTTATTTTTATAGCTTTAGTATTGTGGTCACAATCGCACCTGATTTTAAGTGACGATGTGGCCCAAGATGGATGCACGCTAAGCTTAGTGGAAAACTGGCTCTCAAGTGGAGCTGCCGGAACACACTTATTAGTGTTTGGCGACAGATTTTCAATTTCAACTTGAGGATTTTCAACTTCACGAAAAACATTTTATTGTAAGCTTTAATATTATAACATTTTTTATGTTCCTACTCATCGCAGTATCAAATAGCATGGTAAAATAATATAAAACAGACAAAATATCTTTTTTAAAGATGAACTTGGTTATATATGCTATACAAAATAATTGCAAGAAGGTTCTTTGTTAACATTCGTGAACAACTTATGAATTAATTAATATTAATATTGTAGTTAATTATTTTAATCAATTTCATATTTTAAATCAAACCGGTTTTCTTGAGTTCTTCTGGGTATTATATAATACTAGCTGCGCCCGCGGCTCCGCTCGCGTGAACTACAGAATGCTATCGGTCGAGCGCACGCGCAATTTATGTTGCCCCAAAAACGCTTATTGTGGATGATCCTTAGAAAATAGACATATTCTATAGGTGACTTTTTTGTAGGTCTTTTTAAGATCTACAATTTTTTTGTACATTAATTTAATATATCTCGTATGGTTTAGTCAGCGTAAGCCGAATAATCACACCAAAAGCGTCTTTTTTCCGAATTGTTTCATCATTATCGTCACTGCTTATTTCGTATGTTACTTTATGTAACAAAATATATCCTATAAACTGGCCAGATAACATTTATATAAATTAAAAAAATATATATTTAAACCAGATAAGTTGTCTTCACGTGAAAAAACATAAACGGACATACAAACGTTGAGTTTTATAATATGTAAAGGTAAAAGGACCTGAAGCAATGAAGGTACAGAGGTAGAATACATGGACAACGCGTCGGACGACTGAGTGAAGAATTAATAATGAGATTGAACTTTCGAAAAAAATAGCTGATGGTAGGACATTTTCTAATATTCGTCTGGCTAGGCTAGCCTTCCTCAAATTGCAAAACTGTCGCCATGTAATTATGGGTATTTTGGCGATTTCCATTGTTTTTAATTCAATTTATAGCTATGTTATCTGGCCAAGTTATAAGTAGGACATATTTTGGTACATAAACTAACGTAAGCAGTGGCGATAATGGTTAATCAATTCGGAAAAAAGACGCTTTTAGAGCGCATAAATAGTTTACGCTGAGTGATATATATCAAACTAGCTGTGCCCGCGGCACGGCTCGCGTGGTCTACAGAATGCCGTCGGTTGATTGCACGCGCGAGTCGTGCTACCACCAAATCGGAAAAAATAAACATTTGGGGCGCTTAAATGGCTTATGCTGAGTAAACCATACGAGATATATCAAATTAATGTTCTACTTAATTGTAGATCATAAAAGGCCTGCATAAAATTCAGTGATAACATAAAACTATCTTCTAAGGATCACCCACAATAAGTATTTTTGTCTTCCCTTTATTAAGCGGGGACAGTACGATTCGCGAGTGCGCTCGACCGACGGCATTCTGTAGTCCACGCGAGCGGAGCCGCGGGCACAGCTATTCATCTCTACAGGTACTTCTATACTAATATATAAAGCTCAAGTTTCTAAAAAAAGATGGTTTTGGTGGGCTTTAATGTATGTTTGGTCACTGCGCAACTTAGACAGTTATTGATACTATCTATCGGTGCAATAATAGATAGCGGGTATTGCAGCGAAGCTATCTATTTCTTAATAGCGGTTTTTGTCGTTACTCAACAATAAACGCTACGTGCGCCGAAAAAACGTCGCTATCCGGCGGAGGTACCATCCGAAGCAACCATACCCGGACATACCTGCACAAGCCTAAACGTCAGGGTGCCCTTTCTTACTAGATGACTGTAAAATGAAAACTATATCATTTTGAGTTTATTTTTCACGATGCAAGGTTTTTTGTTCATCACGATGATCATAAATTGTATTTACAAATAAGTACCTACATACTGAAAATAAATATTACTATAAAGCTACAAATAAAATGATTTTTCTGGTAAACTTTATTTTAATTTTAAAATTAACGTATTTTCTTTGATTTGCAGGTGCAATGGTTGTAGATTTCTTCAATAAAAACTGGAAATACATAGACACGACATTTGGAAAATCTTTGCCGATCCTGCTGTACATATTTATTTTTCTACGCTCTATAAATTCTTTAACGGTGTTTCAACTAAATATTTTATCACTGATGCATGAATGCATACGAAAATTAATAAAAAAATAGGTCTATTCCTGGGTTTTTGGACTTACCTCTGAAATTTAGGTACCTACGTTTTTACTGTACCATTGTCACATTAGTAAGTAAGAAACTTTTATTAAATTTTGAACACTCAGGAAAACAATTGCATTAAACATTTTATCTACTCTCAAATCGTAATATTCGAGTTATAAACTTCAAAACAAGTTTATATTAACATACTTTATAAACACAATACCTACCGAAATTTAAAAATAGAATCATATATTTCTTTAACAAAATAATGTTATGATGCAATTTTTTTACTGATACGATACAGGGTCACATTATTTATAGCATTACAAAAAGTTTTGATTTGATTTGTAGGTACTTCTTCTTCGTCTTCCTAATTTGGCAACGGTCCTCTTTATTGCAGACTATTACTGCCATTATCGAGTGAATATAGTTTCCAGTCTTATGACGATTTCAGGACCCTAACAAGATGGTAGCTCTTTGTTAGAATTTTCTGGGGAGTTTTTGTGGCATCTCTGAATTCATGATCCTTGTTACTATTTCCAATTCACTATACTTGTGCACAATAACCAAGCTTTATTATGCAAAATGCCACCTGTTTTACATAATTTAGGGTCAAATAGCACAAATTTATGAATAAAAAAAAACAATTTGAGATCCCGCCAAAAACTCTCCGATTTTTATTTATCTCTGGCAGCGCCCGCGTTAGCGCATGCGCAGTGACATCAGTATATACCACAGAACAATATACTCTCTAACGAGAGGTACATACAGAGTTTTGGCGCTATTCATACGTTTTGTTATACTGAATTTCGTAGGATTTTTTTCTTGCTTATTAGTAGGTTCAGTGCCAATGTATGAAAGTAAATAAATTAGTGTATGAAACTGCACATACCTAGGTATTAAAAAACTCGTGTGATGCTGTTATAAACCTGGCCTACTGCTCGATTTACACACTCGTATTTACACCTCATTATGCAATAGTTTCATACTCTTCAACTTTACGTAAATGAGAATTATGATTATACTGCAACTACTAATGTATTTTATAAATAATCTTGTTTTTCTTAATGTCTTTCTGATATACTTCAATTTTATAATACTAATGAACAACTAAACCTACCTATTAATAAATTTGTTGTGTAAATGTATTCTTTTTGCAAATTTTCCGATACACCTTTATATAAATGACACTAATCACAAATATTACATAAAATTTTCTGTCTATTTGTATGTTCGAGTTTAATTCAAAAATAATTACCCGGTTTTAATTATAATGTGTAAACAAAAAGCTTATGCCATTCCTCAATTGGTAGGCTATAAGAATTATAAATATTATCAGTAAAAATAAAATTATTCACTGAAAATAATGAAAAAAAAACTGTTATCAAATAAACACTTTATATGGCATAAGGAAATAAATAGTGACAATATTATCTTAATATAAAGATTTTGATTGACAGCGTTAAACGTCCCACACGACTCAGTATAAAATAACTTTTAGAATTAAGTGTAAAATTACTATTAATCGACAAATAAATATTACTGTAGAAAAAAGGTGGGGTGCTTGATATACATTTATGTTGTCTTAAATCTTTTAATGCCAGGAATTCATAAGGTTTCTTGTCTATAATAGAATGTAAGTAGAAAGAACTCTACGCTTTCTACAGTTTTTTTTTTTAAATCATCACATATCCATATTTTCAGTTTAATTCCAATAGATAACGGTAAACAACTATCGCTGTTCAACAAAATCGCTGCAATTAGAGCACGATTCGAATTTGAAATTTTGAAGCTATGATGGCGCAGTGGTAGCGTGTACGACTTCGCGTCGATTGACGTGAGTTCGAATCCCTACAATGAGCCTGAGCTTTCGGTGAAGGAAAACATCGTGAGGAAACCATATCATGGTGGTAGGGCATTTTCTAATGCCCGCCTGGCTAGCTACCACCCTCAAGTTGTGCACCAATAGGTATGTTCCAGCAGCTGCACTTGAGAGCCAGTCTTCCACTAGGTTTAGCCTGTTACCAACATCTTGGGCCACATCGTCACTTAACTTCAGGTGAGATTGTAGCCACTACGCCAAACCTACAAAGAGAAAAAAAACAGCGGAGAAACTGTGTGATTACACAGTACATCTATACAAACAAATTAAATCGAAGTGTCTGAATCATATATGAAAGTCTATTTTGAAAATTTTTGTCTGTTTGTTCCGAGTAATCTTCCAAACGGTTGGACCGATTTTAACGGGACTTTCAATGGCCGATAGCTGATGTTATAAGGAGTAAATTAGTACTTTCATTTTGGAAAAAGAATTAGGGTTCCTTGCAAATAAAATGATGTGGGCAACAGTTCATACGTATCACTCGTGCGTACTGCTTGATAAAGTCTGGTCGTCTCACACCACTAGGTCAATCCGACGACGATCACAATCATGAAAATCAGGACTTTCATTAACCGTTTATAAGGTTAAAAGTATTCTATCTCATTCTCTCGTAGGCTAAAGGTATATGGTTGTCTCTTTTACTGTCGTTTTTTTCGTTTCATCGAAATTCAAATCACAACGGTGCTAAAGAAGATATCTCTCGGAATAATTCGGAAAAACAAGCACGATTCGTGCGTGTGCCCGATCGACGTTGTTCTGTTGTCCACGTGAGCACCGCATATTTTCAACCCATATGACCTCACAGACTAATATGGCTGACAGCGGTTTAGCCTGTTTACGAAAATTAACTTTACAATTTGGCTTCTGGATATTTTCACATTAGTAGACTACGGTATATGAGGACGCTCCCTTTGCAGCGTTTTGTACCAAATTATTTTTTCCTTCCATCTAAGGTCGAAGTGCTCTTTACAGTTAATAAAGGATAAATGTTAACATTTTGCCAAAATTTATATATACCATAGGTATAATGAAGAGCAGTACTAAATATAGTTCCATTTGTCAATGCTAACATAGTTAATCGATCATCAGCCTCGTCATTACCGTTCATATAGGAATCCATTGCAACTTCAAATCCAAACCTATATGTAATACTAGCTGGGCTCTGCGGTTTCACCCGTGTATAATTTAAAAGAAACCGCCGATTGATGATTTATAATACTTCAGTGTTGAAAATATTTTTATCGGGAGGCCAGAGTTATGCGTCATAACTCACACGACTCGTTCGCGCCACTACACCTATAGTCATAGACCCGAGCCGTTTGTTGAATAATTTAAATTTTATCCACTAAAAGAAATGAATACGAAAACCAGCAACATTTTATTGATTTTGTTTGCCTATATGTAAAAACAAGCACTTTAACAGCTGTAGTAGTAATAATAATAATTTGCTACAAAAGTAAATATTCAGTGCTCATAAATAATTTATGATCTCTAAAATTCCTAAATAAAAAGGAATTATTTACATTTCGGAATTTCAGACAGAAGTGTGTTACTTCCTACCTTGAAGTTTTTGTTAATGTACTGTACCCAATGACGTTACATACAAAAAAAGAAACAGATATGTTACTGGTGCGCACAAATTTAAGTCTCGAAAACGTCCTAATTGTGCGTTTTGATATGATAGCTATCTCTTTCACTTACGCTCTTTTCGTATACTTTGCGCTGCTCATTAGTTCAACTTGTACAATTGAACAACGACCAGATTTTTGACGTCAAATAAAATAAAGGTAACGATAGCTGTGTATATAATATCATTGACTTTACCTATTCCGATATACGTTAATAAGAGCTACATAATAACAAAAGATGGTAGACTGCCTCTCAAGTCTCATAATCGTTTTAATGAATAGGAACTAAATAAATAATGCAATTCGTAACTATTATGCAAAATATTACATTTATTTAAACACTAGAACAATATCTATTTCACTACAATACATAGAAAAATATTCTTCGTCCTTGCACATTATCTGAAAAATACATAGATATAATCTAACGCACACGTCACAGGTCATGATATCTTATCTATATTGCATAATTTTTGAACCTAAATATAACAAATTATTTATAAATGTAATTTAGATAGAAAAAAATATATTATAATTGATCCTGTAAGAAGGATTATTACTCTATGACGGAAACAGTCAAATATCAATACAATAATATAATTTATATACGTAAGTATATATATTAACACAGTTTTTATAAAATCTGTGTTTATATAGGTACCTAATAATATTTGATAATTTGAGCAAGATAACCGGTGAGCGTAATTTTAATATGGCAACTTTTACTAATCATATAAAAAGTTGTAAATATGTAGGTAATTAAATACATCTAATATATCTATCTACTATCTTGTAAATACATTCATCGTCGTTAATTACTCTGTTTCAATATTTTATTACAATTACTAAAATCAATAATTTTAAGCTTGTTTACCTTTACACCTTACCCAGAACAAGACAGGATTTTAATATAACATTTTTTTTAATTTCTAATACCCTCTGGAAGCTCTTCATCCAAAATAATATCGTTATTTTAATTATGGATCATATTAATATTTGTTTGAGTGATTTATGTACGACGACGTTTATGCGCAAAGGAAAACTACTACAAACCATTTGAGATAAAAAAATGTGATATGTTTTAGACTTATGGTTCGTAAACCGTTTTTAAAATTAAACTTTGGTACTGATTCAGTACAAACGTTAGGTAAATTGCAAATAAACTTCATTTAATAAAAAAAAAACTGGATTCCATATTTAGAATTATTATTATAAAATTTTTAAAGTTACACTTTTTTAGCCAAGTAAGCCATCAATAATAATGTGAATTTATTTTGCTGAGTTTTATTTTGTATTGATTTGTGTAAAAATAATTTAACGTTATATAAATAAATTGCTGTTGTATAAACAGTTGGCACAAGGGACAACAATTTTGGAGTTTTATTACGCCAAAGAAATAGATCTTATCTTACGTGCGTCCGTAAGTTCCCTCATAGCCGGGCAGCATGCTAACAGTCTGCATATTTGAGAAAGGTCAGTAGATCTTGAAATATGCCGATTACAAATTTATCAATTATAACAGACGATATAAAATGACATAGTCCAGTCAACAAATTAAAAAACATGTTAATTCTTGTTCCCGGTCCTAAACATATGTGCGAAAGCTCATTCGATTCTGAATGACGTCTGGAAAAGTTATCTCGAGCATTTCATTGGCACATAAAAATTGCAATTGTTATTAACAAAATAATATGAAACAAAAACATAATTTAGTTTTTCGTTAATAACACAAAAACTATTCATATTTAAGAAATTTTAAAACAGTGAGATTAAGAGTGGAGGAAATTTCCCATAAAAATGTCAATACTTTAAAAACATATGTGTTAAACTGTTTTCAACGGCAGTGCGCCCAGTGCCGTAATGGCTGTGTGTAGATACCCATTAGATTAGTTAGAGTTCCGGGAGTCAGGACTTTTTTATGGGAAATTTCCTCCTCTCTTAATCACTCTGTTTTAAAATTTCTTAAATATTAATAGTTTTTGAGTTATTAACGAAAAACTAAATTCCGTGT
The DNA here is from genome assembly GCA_947532125.1 of Saturnia pavonia. Lineage (NCBI taxonomy): Eukaryota > Metazoa > Arthropoda > Insecta > Lepidoptera > Saturniidae > Saturnia > Saturnia pavonia. The sequence goes on from OX383904.1 coordinate 13,610,684, forward strand.
TTTTTCCATCTTATTTTGTTAATAACAATTACAATTTTTTTATGTGATAATAAATGCTAGAGATACCTTTTTGTAGACTTCATTCAGAATCTAATGAGCTATCGTACATATTTTTAGGACCGGGAACAAGAATTAACACGTTTTTTAACTTGTTGACTGGACTAACAGAAGTACAAATTTATTTGGCCCCTATAACAAATGAACACACAGCCAGTGTGCTTAGCTTATCTTTGGCGATGGTCCATACAATATTATTATTATCTTTGAGCAACACCTAATATTACACAATTTTTAACACATTTTAAATTTCTAATAGATACAGATCAATGGTATTAAATTGTAAAACAGAAAGCATGTCGTCAGTCTTAACTAAATAAAATAAAAAATCCAAATGAAAGTAAAAGTCTAAAGCACAATAAAACTTCATAATTATGTACATTTTGAATATGAAAAGCATCAGTAGAAATATAATTTTACAAGAGTATTAGATTGAAAAACTACCATATTGGTATTGTTAATTTTACACAAAAAATTTCATTCTTAAACATTTTGTCAATGCACAAACATGGGAACTACAAACATAGATTTCATTTATTTTTCATCCCATCTATTCGAAAAACGGCGATTGGTTCTTAAATGAATGCGCGTAAAGCTAAGATTTTGCCTACAAGCTACTTTTTGTTTCTTTCTTTTTTATTTAATGGCAACGTGTGTTTATGTGCAGGTCTACCAATGTGACCTGGATAGAATATTTTACTAATCTTTTAACGCTCTAACAAAATGATCGCACCATTGTTAGAATTAGCCATGGAAATTTTGTGGCAAATCAAAATTAAATTCCCTTTTTATTATTTTAATTCACTGGTGCACAGTAACCAAACTATATTACGCAAAATGTCACCAATATCACAAACAAACATAGGAGGTCATATAACGGAAACAGAACGGTCGTATAAAACTAGACGACTTGACGAATTATGTTTCTCCTCACCAAAAACCCCACAAGAATTCTAGAGGGCAACAATGAATTTTGAATCATGAACATGAATACTTTAGTGTTCCACGATCGTAAAATAAAATATTGTATGAAGAAAATTACTGGCAAGTAGGCAGGCCGTTAACACTAAAAAAATACATATGAAAAGCGTGCAAACTATAAATAAGACTAGAACAGTCTCTGTCCTTATTAAAACTATAATAATAATAAAAATAATATTTCAGAATTGCAAAAATATTTCAAAGATAAATATAAATTTTTAGTTGTTGTTCAAAATAATATAATTAGTACCGTTTTATAAAAATATATACATAAGTTGCATACATTCATAAAGCGCCTGTTTATTGTTTTTCTCATAGAGGTGGACGAAAAGTAGAGTGTATCACTCGGTCGCAAATATATTAATTACCTCTGGCAAGATATATTGGACATAGAAAAAAAAAACGTATATATGATAAACGTATATATGGTAAACGTGTATATGATATTGTATCCCTCATTGCTTCATCCCTCTTAGGATTCAAAATAACCCCCTCTTTGTAAAAATATTACTTTGCTCCCTTATGATACCATCTATAATTTAATGTATTACATAAAATTAATGAAATAAAACCACACATGAAGTAATAAAAAATAATAAAGTGGAGTGAAAAGAAAATTAATAGAAAAAGAAGACATTAATCTATGATCAATACATACACGCCGATCTACGCGCCGTTGAAATAAGTTACAAGCACTTAAAAATAGCATTTTAAGTTATGTAAAAATAATTTGTGCCTTGATTACGATTAACTTGCTCGTGTAAGTCATTTCATCTTTGCAACTTTATTGTCGCACGTTCGAAATACAACTACAAACTACATAATTTCTATACATAAAAATAAAGATCTGTATAAACTACAAAATATATATTTTATTTTGATATTTATATATCATTTTTTAATATCATTGTGATGTCTGCGTTCTTAGAAAAACTTCAATCGTATATCATAATGGATACAACATGCAATTAACCATTATAGAAGATTTTATTTTTAGAAATGATATTTTATGGAAAAGAACAACAATGCTGAGCTCTTACCTGTTAGTTTTGATTTTAGAGAGTCACCCTGATAAAAAAATCCTGGAATTATACAATAAGATGTTTTTGAAAAGAAGAAAGTACGAATACTACTATAATACTATAGGCAGCCCCGGATCTACGATTTTTTCGAATCGGGTAATCCCCTGGCAGAGAGAACACACAACGCACGCGTTAAAACAAAAACAATTCAGGATGCGTTCCAAAATCAAATGTATGTATGCACATTACTACAGATACTCTAATGAGACATTATTTTTCATCCATATAAATTTAGGCCCCTTTAAATTGCCTTCCAGGGCAGATATCCCTCTAGGTCCGAGGCTGTTAAAGGGCAGCATTAATATTATAAAACCGGAAATAACAGCAATCCAAATATGTAAACGTTGTGGTATTTTTGAATTAACTGGTTAAAACACTTTGGGTATGAAAACTGAAGGAACTCTTTTGCAGTATCTTTGCCAGGCGGCGCCGTAGCGTCTACTGCATCTCCAGTGGTCCCTCCAGGCTCGATGGAGCAGCACCAAAATCGTCAGTAAGGCGGGACCTGCAGCTACGAACTGACGTGAAAGTAAGCCCGGTAAGGACAAAGCGATATGAATGGCAATATCACCAGTATAATTGGGATGGCGTACTAGTCCCCATAGATTGGCCACAAGTAATTTCTTTCCATGGAACGTTGGCATAGAGTTTAAGTCTGAAATAAATATTTTTTTTATAAATAACCCTCTTACATAGTAGAATTTGCAGTATTATACAAAAAGGGAGACATCGAAAATAACTTTTCTGGAATGTACAACTATTTATTGGATCAGTCTATCCATCAGTGTCAATGTCAATGGCCATAACGTTAAGAGTGTGACTATCGAGTGTAGAAAGTGAAGGCAAAATATTTTTTTACGATTGTGATGAACGACGTGAAAAATTAACGTTTTCTTAAATGCTACACAGCCAAACCAGCTTCTCTAAACACGGTTCTTGTAAAGCTATAACAAAAATGGCTAAATATAGGCTTCAAAATGGCCAATTTAAATTACCTATGTTTTGTACATTATGGGTGGTACGTAAATTTAATTTGCCACTTTGAAGCTGATATTCAGCCATTTCTGCTATCACTTTGATCTTGCGAAATACGTAATTCAAGGAGCCTATTTTCCTTATTTGTCTTCAGGCACTACAAAAAGCCCTATAACCATACCGTAGTTTCATTATGTTGTTTTCCTTCACTAATAGTTCAAATCTATGTTAGTTGTTACGTATAAACTCTTTCCTGTAGCAGAATGTATAGGACAAGATAAGTTCAGTACAAAGCCTTAGCAAAGGCCAATTAAATAGCAGAAATAATTGAACCACACAAAAACATTAATATGGAAAAGGAGCAAAGTTCGGTAGAAACGACGTTCATGGTAGCTGTTGTCACCGATAAAAAAGCTGAGGCTAACTTGTGCCAAGTTCCACAGAAGTTCCTTTAATTATATAGATGTATGAATGTACGCTCTTCAATTCATTTACAAAATAATTTGTTACTTTCTTTGATATGGGATTTCTAACTTGGCAAGTTTTAATAGTCAATAAATATTTACGTTAGTCGCAGCTGTTTTAACGGTGACAACGACATCCCCGAACGTCATTTTTTTCGAATTTGGCCCCTTTTTCACAGGTATCTTTTGTTGAGGCATCACTATGTTTAGAAAAGCTGCACAACGCTATCCATCCATTTGTTAGCGAGTAGAAACGCCGTTTTGATGCTCATTATGAGTATTATTTTCTTTTGCCTAATTTTAACCTTGATGCCGAATTTCATGTTTCTGAATCACCTAGAAGTGGTCTATGTTTTTGATGACTGAATCAGTCAGTGATAAAAATGCTACTATTCAATCCTAATTCACACAAAAACTATAATAGGATTATTCGTAAAATTTGGGATTGTAGGTGTTCATGGGAGATTTATTAAACATACAAAATATCAACTGTGTAGATCGAACAGTTTTTGACTAATGGTGGGGTCGAAAGTAGCTCCAAATGGTTCACGTAAAATACGTACTCGCCGGTGTATCACTTCTTTCTTTTAAGTTAGAAGCATTATTTTAAGATAATCTTATTAAGCTACAAGCTAAGCCTAATGAGTTTATACTTGTTATAATAAAGCTAATTTAAAAGATACATAAAAACAGACATTTAAGGCACTAAAATTAGTTACCAAATTTTAATATAATATACATAATATAAGCATAGAGCTATTTGATTATTAGTAATAATAATAATTATAGAAAGTTTTTAAACAAATCATTTGAACTTACTTGCCAAGCCGGGTTGCAGAGGATTCGTCCTGAACTTATGTTTAATATTGTTACTAATAAGCATTATGAAGAAGCCCATCGCGAAGAGCAAAGAAGCATATACTAAATAATTAGTTGACAGAATCAGTCCACTCTCTGCCACATGTTTCGATATAGTTGTGAAGTAAAAAGGATAGAGTGTGCTTGACACTATTTGAAGGTACCCGACCCCTTCAGATTGCCAAAAGAATGTACTAGTTATTTTATATTCCCCAATGATGAAATACATAATGTATATTATTTGCATCATAGAAAATATTAATAGAGTAGGCTTCAACTGCACTTTGGTCAAAATTTCTCTGTAGTTTTCAAAAATGATTATATCATTTTTATCAGTATGTAGTTGCAACCCTTGAGAGAAGATAAGCAGCAACAAAATCAACTGAAAATAATACAAAACTTATAAAGGACTACATAGGTCAAATACAGCTTAGTTGTTGTATTCGTAAAATCGGATTTCAATAAACTGTGTCCTATAATCATTCGCAAAGGCTCCAGTGCCCCTAAGGCTAACAGTACCGAAAAAAATGAATTATTGTACAAACGCACAAATCATGCTGCCCTCGTTCCCACCAGTCGCCCGCCGGTTCTTTTAAAGACACAATGCATATTAGGTGATCCTTAGAAAATAGACATAAGCTATCGCTAACTTTTTTGTAGATCTTTTTAAGATCTACACAATTATGTAATACATCAATTTGATATATCTCTCATGATTTACTCAGCATAAGTCATTTAAACTCCCCAAAAGCTTCTTTTATTTCGAATTGATTCAACATTTTTGTCACAGCTTATTTCATATGTTATTTTATCTTACAAAATATATCTCCTATAACCTGACCAGCTATAACAACTATTAATACATGTAAATTGGATAAATGTTTTTTGCGTAAAAAGAACATAAACGGACAGACAGACAGAACTTATTGAGTTTTATAATATGTATAGATTTACATAAAAATATTGAGTTAATCAAATTAGTATTAAAAAAACTATATATATATTTATTATTAAAAGGTTGATTTTTTTGTCATTTTTTGAAAATCCATATATTAATATAATTGTGCATTTAACTAAAGCAGGTCAATCAAGTGATAATAAAAAAAAATATCATAAAGAGAAGTTCACCAATTTACCAAGTGAGGTATTTATTATAATAGTTTACAATTTAAGCACTGAAGCTCAATATGATGATGGAAATACACAAGTCTCTGTTATTCATTCAAAACGACAAGGTCATTTGATAAACAATACATTTTCCTCAACTATTGTGGTTATTATACATTGAAAAAATGAGTTATCTAATACTATTTAAGTGAGAAATTCATGTATATACAATACATACACATATATGTAATTGGTTTCAGGAAAGGGCTCTAATTATTAGGATAGAATATTGTATTCAGATAATGTTGTGTTTTCTTGCAAAAGAAATAAAATTATATAGGTTGTTTCATATTTATCTTCCATAAAGTTTATTTACTTTTTATATTTTACTTATTCCTGAGGTTTTACTGGTTTTGTTTAATGACATGAAGTAGCAATGAATCAGGATGTTCACCTGATGTTAAGTGGACACTGGAGCTTATAGCAATTTGAAGCGATGATGACTCATTGGTAGCATGTACGACTTCGCGTCGAGTGACGTGAGTTAGAATCCCTACAATGAGCCTGAGCTTTCAGTGAAGGAAAACATCGTGAGGAAACCAAAGCATAGTGGTAGGGCTTTTTCTAATGCCCGCCTGGCTAGCTACCACCCTCAAGTTGAAAATCTGTCGCCAAACACCAATAGGTGTGTTCTGGCAGCTGCACTTGAGAGCCAGTCTTCCACTAGGTTTAGTGTGTTATCATCTTGGGCCACATCGTCACTTAACATCAGGTGAGATTGTGGCCACTATGCCAAAACCTACAACGATAAAAAAAAATATAACATACTAATAGGATACTAAAACAGTTACTAATAGGATGCTATTTCAGAATTCAGAACTCAGCCCGAGTTAGAATGCCTTATGTGCCATTACTTCTTGCCAACTACAATCCTTCAAGACTATTTTGCAACAACAATAAATAAATGAAGCCATCAATCAAATTGGAAAAGATTATAAACATGTAAATTTATAATAAATACTATATTTTATACTTACAGCAGTTGTATTTGAGATTCTGGATATCCAAACTTTAATATCCAACTTTCCTATACAAGGATGTGTCTCTCTTCCCATAAAAAAGTCATACAATATATAGCCAGTATTTCCGTATGAATTCAATTCACCATCTCCCATTTTTCTACTTCTAACATACATATGAATACTCAATATAACAGCAAATATATAAGATATAGTTACTAATTGCAAATATTCATTCAAAATAATATCTTTATCCACAATTTTCAAATAATCTAGTAAGAATAATGCATTCACTGTAATAATACTTGAAAATAATGCATTGAAACAATAACTGGTGCCTGTTTGATCCATCTTATCAGATTTAGTACCAAGTATTTGTATCAGGGCAAGTGTAGCTTGCAATAAATATTGAGCAAGAATGAGCCCAAAAGATTGCAAAGTGAACCATTGTTTTAAATCATTCCATTTACTAAGATCTAAATTAAAAGAGCATGATTTATTACAAGACATTAAAATAGCAAATAATGTTAAAGGTAATAGAAATATCAGGATTAATGATCCCAATCTTCCTCCGAATTCCCATTTGCTAGATAAATTTGTTATGCTATTGACACTACTTCGGATTGGTGTAGCTAGCTTCCGTGTAACAGATATTAATTTTTCCTCTAATACACTTTCGTCAGACTGTTCATCATCAGAAAACTTGTCCACTGACTTACTGACCGATTTACTTTCCCTAGCATTCTTACTGACGCTCCTCTTGTTATCAGAATAGTTGTCAAATTGATCTATAAATTCTCTAATTTTACTTGATCTTCGAGGTGTAAGTTCCTCAATGGGCCTCCTATATCTCAAACTGGAAATTTCATTAGTAACTTTTTCTAGTCCATTAACATTATCTTCTACAAATTCATTCTGCGTAGTTGTCACATCTTTGATAGAGTAATCAATACGTTTTGAACGCGTGTTATGGTAGATTTCAACTTTAGAAGATAATTGTTCTAGCCTCACTGATATATCTGATTTTATAGCAGGTCGCTTAGAAGGTGATTTCTGAACAACTTGAGGACTTATTGCCGCAGTTTCTTTTGTAGTACGTGATGGCGACTTGCGCGCGGGAAATTTTGAGGGTGTCTTGCGGTTTGGCGATTTCCGCGAAGGCGATTTTCTAGCAGCTCGCCCGGGAGACGAACTTTTAACCGGCGTGGGAGAACTTTTCCTATTTCGGGAGGGAGATCGCGCTGGCGACACTCCTTTACGAGAACGCACCGGACTCAAATCAATACCACTGGTTCTTACTCGACCACTTCTAGTAAACATCCTGTAATATTATTGTAATTGTTTATAATGAACCCTATTTAAGTTCAAAAATAACTTAAACCACATGCAAAGATAGAATTACCTGATATATAAATAAACAAAGTCATATATCCGCGACACTGACTTCCTTATTTGATTCTAAATAAATTAGAATTATTTTTGTGTCTTAAAACTTTTGTTTATAAACAATCCAGCACAAATAAGTCGAAACTTTTTGTAACGTACGTTATGTAAAAACGAAATGAACAATCAGCGCCAAGCGAGTCAACGACGCTAGAATGAATTTAAAAGGCCTCCTGTGATTGGCTAAATATAGTTAAGTTCATAGAGTAAAATAATACTGGTTTAGTTAATCTATGGTAAAGTTAATTTCTTCTTCTAATTTATTCCATAGACAAGAAAATAGGTAAAATAAATACAATTACAAAATATACCTAACCAGTGTGTAGAGATATAACAATTGAAATTACAGTGCCGGCCAACAATCGGCTATAGGCTATTTGACAGTGTGAAAAAAAGGTGTGTGTGCGATTCACACACGATAGAAGTGAAACTTCATTTTAAAATATATATATATATATATATTATATATTATTTAAACAATGTGCAATATACATACACACCGACATTTGCTCTCGCTCTGGCTCACACAAAGAGGAGAGACCGATATCTAATGTGTGTTAAACGTTTAACATTTAACGTTTAACGCTTGGAATTCGCATAAGAAGTTTCACTTCAAAAAGGAAAAAAAAAATAGAAGAAAATTGCTATTTGTTAAGCTTGCAACACGTAGGGATACGGTATCGAATCAAAAGTATCGATATTGTACTTGATACTAGAATCGCGTCAAATGTATCAATTTCAGGCAATATAGTCGGTATCCCTTACATGTTGTTCTTTTACCATGTCGGAACGAGGGAAAACAGTCAAACTCGCGAACAAGTGGTGAAATTGTACGATTATTTCGAACGTGAATCCGTTCTTCCTGTGACCTGTGAGAAAACCGAGAAAACGCGTTGCCGAAGCATTAGGAATAGATAAGAGGATAGTAACACAAATTCTCAAAGAGAAATACGGATCACGAGGCTCAGAAGAGAATACTTTACGTACACCGAAAAAAAGAGAGAGAGACAAGTTGTTGGCGTTGGTAATTTTGATGCTTTTGATCCGCAACCACATTAATTTATTGATATTACTCGAAAAACGAACATTCTGAATGGAAACAGCTTCTAAGAGGGAGGCTTACTTTGTGGCAATAAATCGTCTCTGTCAAAGGTTTTGAAATCATTTGGCTTTAGATATAAAAAATCTGACAAGCGAAAAATCCTCCTGGGACGCTACGATATTGTTTTGAAGATAATTACATTATTTCGTAGAATAAATAAAATAATAGTTTGGGACAATGTCGTGTTTTTTGATGAAACATGGTTGAATGCGAACCATACTGTTTCCCTGACATAGACCGATGATACAGTGGCCTCCACCTGAAAAGTTCCATCAGGAAAAGGAGCCCGCCTTATCATATGCCACGCGGGCTCAGTATCTCAAGTATTTATTCCAGACTGCCTCCTCGCATTTTCATCTAAGACTACAAGGATTACCATGAGGAAATAAACTTTGAGATTTTTAAAGAGTCGTTTGACAAGCTGCTAGTATCATTCTGTACAAGTTGATAAACCACCAACTCAAGTAAATAAAAAGCAAGAAAATATCTTGTGGCTGGAAAGAAATAGTGTGGAAGCGTTGACCTAGCCCTAGAGCATGGACGCAAATTTATTCGATTGCCTCTCAACCTCTGCTAGTATAACGCTATTGAGCTATGTGGTCGCTAACTATGGGCCTCATAAGAAAGCTCAAAGTCACTCAAAGGGCAATGGAGAGGGCTATGCTCGGAGTTTCTCTGCGTGATCGAATCAGAAATGAGGAGATCCGCAGGAGAACCAAAGTCACCGACATAGCCCGAAGAATAGCTATACTTAAGTGGCAGTGGGCTGGCCACGTAGCTCGTAGAACAGATGGCCGATGGAGTCAAAGAGTTCTCGAGTGGCGGCCACGTACCGGAAGACGCAGCGTGGGCAGACCCGCCACAAGGTGGACCGACGACCTGGTAAAGGTTGCGGGAAGCCGCTGGATGCGGGCAGCACAGGACCGGTCGTTGTGGCGATCTTTGGGAGAGGCCTATGTCCAGCAGTGGACGTCTTTCGGCTGAAATGATGATGATGAATGATGAGCTTATTTGGTCACAAATAAAGGGTCATGCAGAGCGTAACAATACTGAGTCAGCCTTCAGTACTGCAAAAATACGAGCTCTGCTTCAAGTTAGGTTTTCAGAAGTCACTACAGAAGACTGGAGAAAAAGTCGTAAGAAAACAAAGAAATTAAATTTTTCATGATGTTGAACGCTTTGATTATATGACGTCTATAATGAATTATTATTGTTTAACCGTAAGAAACTAAGAAGACTAGCATGACACGTGTCAAATGTTTATTTTAGAGATGTAGCATAAATTGTAAGTAGATTTTACGATTATCGATATTTTTTAGAGCTATATATAATCGATAATACAATTATGCTTTAATTGAGATGAAGAGTGTGTAAGATGTGTAAATGAAATAATAAAACAAAATATAACAACAATAGAAATCGTAATCTGGAACACTTTAATTATTGAATACTTGAATCCAAATAACAAGATAAATTCTTCCAGTCAATATTCTTCGTTGCTTGTTGCTGCATTAAAAATTTAGGAATTACGTATATACCTATATATTTTTACACAAAATAAAAAAGAGACTAATAAATTAAATTTACAACAGCAATCAATCAATTAGATTTATTTTAGATTTGTAAAATTTATACGATTAATTTTTGACTCCTTGGTTATTATTTTTGTCCCCTCTAGTTTTATGTAACATAGAAAGTAAAGATGGACGTAGTGTCAAGAAAAAATACCGTGTGGTGTCATGGGACACTATAACACTATATCACTTATAGATAGGAACGAAGTTCTTCATTATAAAATATTAATTTCAAGTTCTATTCGAAGTATAAAGAAAATACTTAATTATTCGGGTATACATTTTTTATTATGATTTTTTTATCAATAAAAATCAAAGAACTATTTTCAAAATTATCTTAACACCTTTATTTTATTTACAATGATTTATAAGATGATATAATAATGATAGCAAACTGCAATAATAAATATTAAAAGCGTGTAACCGACACACGCGATTGAAGTAAAACTTTAATGGTCACCACCACCCCGACGGTCACCACCATTCGTGATAAGATATAATACGTTTATTATTATCGCTCCTAAAGAAGTTCTACTTCAAAAAATAATTGTTCAGAGTTGCTCGGGCTAACTATAACAGTCAGCAGCTATAACAGTCATCACGTAGACTATACATTAGACACTGTACAGCCATCATATATAGACCATACATAAAAATCTTACGCTATTTTTTAACGTTACGGACGTTTTTTGCTGGCTAGGCCCCTCCGCAACGCCTCATAAGGAACTTCGTTCCAATAATACGTAAATTCACAATAATCATTGTATAGAGGCAGTTATTTAGGATTTTATCATGCAAAATGCACAACAAGTACTCAAAGTACCAAAGTGGCCGAACCTCTGTCGGCTTGGGATGCTGTCGTAGTAAATAAGTTGCGGACTAAACTAGCCAAAAAAAAGAAAAAGAAAAGTTACTTACAGAACCTATAGGTACCTGAGTGGTGTGCATGCAGGTATGTAGAGATGCAGTGTAATGTACTGTATGTTGTACTGTAACTGTATGTTGGTAGCTAATAAATGCAGTGTCAATATCGTGCAATCGGTTGCTTGGCTAAGTGGCTCGATGGCGGAGGAACGGATTTAGGCTTGAGTTGCCACAGGAGAGGGTGGTCGTGGTGAGTGTGTGGGACAATCTCTGCGAAGGAAACGATGGTTTAGCGAGCGTGGGCGCCAGCACGCTTGGATTTAAGGATGATTGTGTAGTACGTTTTGGAAGCCTCGATATCATTGTCGAGAACAGTAAAAATGTTGCACAATCGACGTTTTGCCTTCGGGCGTCTGGAACTGGGGTGTAATTTGCGGCAGCTACCACTAATGGGTTCGGGTGATTCGACGCTGTGTCGAAATAGAATCTCACGAGGAATTTAACATATGATTCGATCAAAGGAAGTTTCATACCTCTATGGAGGTCTAAGTTCAGAACGAACCATGGGGCATCGACAAGCTTACGTAAAAATCTGTTTTGGACTCTTTGGAGCTGACTAAAGTTATACTTGGACATATTTGCGAATGCACTGCAGGTATATGTTAGGATCTGGCAGACACATACACATGTCTTGTATAGTGAAGCTTATGTCTCTGGGATAGTTTGCTTACCGAGCATAATAGCGGATGCAAGCGGCCTAGGACCATAGCGGCCCTGTTCTGGACACCCCAACCCCGGTAAAGCTGTAAAAGCCGCAAAGGCTCCAGGGCCCCTAAGGCTAACAGTATAGTCAGTTCGAAAAAAAAAATGTTCTGGACTATATATACGGACATGTGCATTGAAATTATTGTATTATTACGATTTAAATAAAAACTTTTGCTCGATGTTATCAGTGAATAGAACTAAAACAATTTTATATTAAAGCTCCTTGGGGAAGGGTGGGTTCAAAGAGTGGTAGGGCACAAAGAAATTTCTTTGGAGATTTATCACTACTTGAGGCAACCCGACTGGTGGAATACCTCCACCCTACAGAAGATCGCAGCCAAATGACCTAGTGTTGTATTCTTGCAGCGAGTAGGGTTTCTAGAGCTCCTTGGGATCGGCAACGCGCTCGTGTCACGTATGGTAGCCGCTTACCATCAGACGAGTCGTATGCTTGTTTGCCACCTTTGTAGCTTAAAAAAAATCCGCCTTTTTTATACATTCATGTACTTCACCTATATTTAAATGACATACATTTTCCTTATTATTCTATCTAGCGAAAAAAAGAAAGCACTCTTTCGTTGGTATTTATATTGCAGAAAGCGTACGAACACAGTGTTACATTATAGTCACAGAGTAGGTACGTAGGGGATTATAGTACCTACCTACATTAAAATTAACATCAAATCAAAGTTTAGAAAGAGCAAACAATAAGTATGATCACGCTAATAACCGCAGATAGCTGGCAATAAAATAGCCCATGGACAGTATACTAGCAAGTAGCAATAGTATGTAAGATCGACTCGACTTGAGGTTCGCTAAGTAGAATCAGCCTCAGAAATACGCCATTCAATTGATTCAACCAATATTGGCGTATAATTATAGAAGGGGCATTCCAGTATGTTTGGTTACCAACACAAAATTATTGAATTTGTCACATTTCCGTAGTATATTGAAGTATTGCTGCGTTTGCATATCTATCACACGAGACGTAATCAGGGCCGCGGTGCAGAGGATAACCGTTAACGGGATATGTATTATGAAAGGAAAGCGAAAGAGTTCTACAATGTAATACTTATTATACCTGTGGCAAGGCGTAGATATAGATAACTCATTATATTCTGACTCATCATTCCGAAGTTTCGAACATCAGAAGTTATCGAGTCATGATGATAATGTTATTTACAACAATTGTTTAACATGAATCATTATAACTAATTAATTTATCATAATCGAACACGAAACCAGGATTTGAACAATCTTATCGTTTACACAATAATTAGGGTCCAAAGTCACCAAGAAAAAAGTTTCGCTATGTCCGTCTGTCTGTCCGCGGCTTATATTATAAAAATATTGCGGGTCTGTGAAAACCATTTTTTTATTCAGGAATCCGTTTACGAAATATTAAGCTTTGAAGTGCTAATTTTTGAAAGAGTCAAGTGTCCCCCCCGCCCCCTTGCCAGCTAAATGGTTGTTTTTGGATACCTACGTAAAAAAATCATGGTAGTAGTATATATAATGAAGTTAAAAGGAAAACTATCAGAGTTAAGTAGGCTTTACAAGTTAACGAGTAATAGTCAAACAACTTATAAAATGTACTTGGAGAAATGATTTCGTACAAATTCCATTATAAATTACTGAAAGTCCCTTCTCGAAGTCTGCATATTGTGACGGATAACTACGGAACTCTACACTGCGCGTGTCTTTGGAATAATTTTTAAAAGATCATATTTATGTATCCTCCGATATGCGTAAGGAAATTAAGATATTTTTAATCTTAATACCAAAGTAAATTGTTTTCACATAACCCTCTAATAGGAGAGTAAAAGATTATTTTTACTAAATTATTTTCCTTTTGTTAGCAATGGAGATGGTTTAAAAAAAAGCAAAGAATATTTTCAACATTATATTTGCATAAAAGGACTACTCTTATAACTAACATTTATTATACCGTGCGTTTAAAGTATTTTCTTCTACTATTTCTGAAGTGTTTACACAAAATTTTATTGAAATATCTATAACAAACTCGAAATGTTAATTAAAGTCTAACCTAGAAAGAGACAAAGTACCTAAACAATTTTAGAAGTGATATTATAAATGTTACCTATTTAGTTAAATACACAAAAAAAAAAACAATATAAATGCATTTCAAACAAATAATATAGTTATTTCCTTGACTTTGAACGTTGCTAATGTGTGAGCTTTAATTTGGGACGAGGTCTCATTATACTCAAATGTTGTTGCGTAATAATTAAATATGAACAAAAAAAAATACATATGTTTTTACTTTTTTTATCTAAAGTATTTACGAAACTATAACATGATATAAAAATAAACCCTTTTGAACCCCAGTACCTAACAATATTTTTACATATTTATGAATAAATAAGTTTTACTTAACGTGAACTTTTTGAATGTTAAATAAAAATTATACATCATAAATAAGACATAAATATATTTAAAAAAAAGTAAACAACAGAAAAAGAAATACTAGCAAAAGCTACCTCTTTTTCTTGACTCTTTTTCATTGACGTATTTTCTCACCAATATTTCTCAAGAGATTTAACTAAGTCTAATGGATCCACATTAGGACCGTGACGTTCAACAGGAATTCCTTCTTTATCAACAATAAACTTGGAGAAGTTCCATTTGATAAAGCTGCCGAGAGTGCCTCCTTGTTTGTACTGAAACAAAATCCGAAAAATAAACATGTAGTTTACATACTTTCTCAGACTTGTGTCTTAAAATGATACATTTCATGTGAAACATCTAACGCAGCGGATCAGGCCGGCTGTTAGCGTGCGAAATTCAGTGATTCAGGATTTGAAAAATAGAGTCATAGACATCGAAAGTCGAAATTTCTATCTGATTTTTGTTTTATAGGGTAAAAGATCATTGTATACCCATTAAAGCGGAGTGGTACGGGTCTAGACCACCATACACATAGTAATAAATTAAACCTCTCAGAGTGATTTTCTTTTGGTTTGTAGCGTTTCGGAATCAGCCGGTGTATATCCAGTATTCAAGCAGAGTTGTAGGGATCGCGACCACCTTACACATACTACATATATATAAGTTTCGATGTTTCGTTGTCCGGCAACGGCAATTTTTTTTTTCATTGTAATTTGTAACTAATATGTGTGTATGGCTATATGAGCTTCACTGCTGGCCAAAAGTTTCTTCCTGAGCAAAGGCACGAAGGCTTCATCACCACATAAATATTTTTCTTTACACTAATCTACGTCTGACTGTAATTAATCTACTAATAAATCATCAACTATTAAAAATCAGATAATATTTATAGCCCCCTGATACTGACAAAGTGTCTAATGTTTCTGCAGTCCTAAAGGCTAACAGTGTAGTCTGTACCTGGGTAGTCAATATGAAAATATAAAAATTACTAATATAGAAGCTATATTAGTCATCTATACATACTAAATAACAGATTACAAAATAAATTAAATATCATGTTTACACTGTATGTAAATAATAGTAAGAGAAATAAAAAGGTAGGGCACAGAGAAATTTCTTTGGAGATTTCTCTCTACTTGGGGCAGTCCAACTGGTGGAATACCTCCACCCTACAGAAGATCGCAGCCAAATTACCTAGTGTGTGTTGTGTTTCTGCGGTGAGTAGAGTTTCCAGAGCTCCTTGGGGTAGGGGATTCAAGGTTGGCAACGCGCTTGTGATACCTATGGTATTGCACGCGTTCATAGGCTATGGTAGCCGCTTACCATCAGGCGGGCCGTATGCCTGTTTGCCACCTATGTAGTATAAAAAAAATATTTGGGTTTAACACAGCATTTGGTTATATCAATGACATTTTATAAACAAATGTGTAATTACTCTAACAAGAAATAATCTTAAAACACAAATATTATCAACAATTTTGTTTACAATTTCGAGTAGTTTTGATAAAAAGGATGAAAAACACAGGGAAACAGGACCTCTTTTGTTAGAAAGGGATAAACACAAATTTAATACACTTGAAAACAATATAGGCCTTTTTGCTAACTGAACTTGAGGTTATTACCTCCCATGAATGCAATATTTAAGGCATGATAAAATTAATTATCATTACTCCAATAATGACGTTTAATTAAGTCATACTTTTAGATAAATTTCAAAATAGTACCTTAAATCAACTACCATCAGAACATATGTTTAATTGCAGCCAGAAATGCTATGGTGTTGTTTCAAGTACATCAGTTATTAATTACCTTTAAAAACTTCCAGAGTGGACTGGCATTGTCTCCATTGACATCAACCTTTTCAAACAAATCAAACTTCACTTTACGCTCAGATGCAAAGCAGACAATTTCTTCAGGATTACCAGGTTCTTGTCCAGCAAATTGATTGCAAGGAAAAGCCAATATCCTTAGACCTAAGGAATATTTTGTAAGATTAAATGTTAATCAAAGAATTATTCTTATATTTTTCATGATTTTTTATAATGACAGATTATGAAATTATTTACTTCGGGATACCAGATATCTAGTTACTTAGAATTAAAAAGATGAGAGCACAATTAATTAACTGTAGCTTGGGAGAAAATCAATAAAAAATTTAAAAGTTTAATTAAAAAAAAATACAATATTAAAAAATAACTAACCTTTGTCCTCAGCATATTTCTCATACAACTCATTAAGCTGTTTATAATTATTTGCTGTAAGCCCACACTGTGAGGCAACATTCACTATAATGCAAACGTGACCTTTGTACACATCCAGCTTCACATCTTCTCCTTTAATATTCTTCACAGTAAATTCGTGGATTGATTTTGCACTTTTGTAGTCTGGATTCGATGAAGCCATTTTTCTAAAATGTTTTTTTTTAATAAAACCATATCTAAATTAAAAATGTTTCACCTTAACATTGAGGATCTACAAGTAACTGTCTATTATCTAGGATTTTTGTGATGATACATTATTTTTAAACATTATTATTTTATTGTGATACACAAATATGTATACCTATAGCTTCAATATTGCACTTACTATATAATATTGAAGATATCAATATTTGTATACAAATCGAACATTATATTATAATAATACATCGGCAGGAACACAACAGCGATAACAGAATAGATTTTGTGATAATCAAATTTTCTTGTGAATTGTGAAAATAAATATTAGTCATTAAAAAAAATTAGGTAAATTCAAAGTAGAAAGGACACCTAAATCATGACAAAATAATAAATCATATATGTACCACTTACAAAGAATTTATTTGAGCTCGAGTTATGAAAACAACGTTACCAACAACAGGCACAAGCAGCCTAGAAATGGCTCGAAAAGTGATTGTCATTTTTGTTGTTACCACTTATACCAGTTACCACTTAAGCTATGTTCAGGGATGATAAAAAAATGTATAATACTTCTGGTATAACTTTCGCTAAAATTTGGTATTTGATAAATTTTGGTACAACTCTTCGGTGCCGCCCCTGATGACCTTTTTTCAGTTTTTTGGTGAACAACACTCTCTTGTAGACATGTGTAACACTGCGCTTGAGTTATTGAATTGGCGCAAGAAAAAGTTGGTACTATTGCATCAGCATAACTTTTACCTAGTACATGGTCAAGACCCTGAAACCTGGTGTACGTACCAAGAAATTGGTTCGTCTACATCCCTGATTATGTTACAAACAGTATTGCCGTTTCATAATTAACGTAAATGCTGGCCCGTCCAAAAAGGCAAAAAAAAAAAAAACATCTGAATATTTTGAAGTGCTAAATAAAATGCAAAATAGTTTTAGAAGATTTATAATACAGAAAATTATGTGTGCAGCAGTTCACACGTGTCAGAAAAGATACATTAAAAAAAAAAAGTTCTCTAAATATCCTATGGGATTTGAACTATCGACCACTCGTTTGTACTGCGTATGAAGTCTGGTCGTCTCACACATCTAGACCATTCGACGCGCAAAAATCAGGACTTGCATTAATCGCGTATAATGTAAATGTATTCTATCTCATTCTCTCGTAGGCTAAATCCTATAGATGTATATGGTTGTCTCTTTTTAATATCGCTTTTTCGTTTCATCGAGTTTCAAATCACAACGGTGCTAAAGAAGTTTGCACGTCAAATATATTAGAAATTAAATAATTTTTAAGTAAGCTCTATACTAAGTAGTCAGTGAAATCAAACATTATTTGCAAATTTTCCAGTTACACAGACGATACAGGTTCGTTACGTGATGTTGATGGACTAATTTCAACATTCGCTACCAAAACAGGCACCTTGTTAGTCTCTCGAATTAGTTTCAGTACGTCTTCAGTAACTTCAGTTGTAAGAATAACAAGACTTCCATTATCTTCTAAACAATCTAAACCAATATCTAACAGGTAGAATTGAATTCAGTGTTCGTACACTGACTATTACATAAGATTCTTTAATTTAGTTATGACTAGAATCATTTTGCTAAATACTCGCTTTTTTTTTTTTTTTTTTTTTCGAACTGACTATACTGTTAGCCTGAGGGGCCCTGGAGCCTTTACGGCTTTTACAGCTTTACCTGGCTTGGGGGCGAGCGCTTAGGGCACTCAGCCACGAAAGCTAAACAACAACATCCGAGGGTGCCAAAGTGGCCGAACCTCGGCTCGGACTGTTGCGCGTATGCAATTAAGTCGCGATCTGACTAAATCCCTATCATTCGATCTAAACTAACTATACATATATACATGTTTCTGCCCCCTGGGAGGAGGGAAGGAATATGTGTATGTGTATTTAGTGGTCTGAATTTTTTTGTCTTATAATCTAACTAGGCAAAAAAAGAAAAAAAAAAGGTCCCTTACAGAACCTATGTACCTGTGTGTTGTGCATGTGTGTATAATGCAGTGTCATGTATGGCTGTGAAAGCTAGTGAATGTAGAGTCACTGTATCGCGCGAACGGCTGCTTGACTCAAGGGCTCCATGCCGATGGATCGGACCTATAAATACTCGCTATATCTTCGCGTTGGACGGTGGAAGGAAAAAAATGAATATTACTAAAGTGGCTAACTCACACGAATCTTTAACTATCCTACGGAAATAACTGTTTCTTCTATATTATTAATTATGTATTAATGTGACCACATACTACTTTACATGTACCTTATAATCAGGGAAAAAATTTCCATTTCAATATGTACATTTTACTTACATTGAAGTTTAGATAAATCGAAATTCTGCCAAGCAAAAGTTTTTATTTGACGCAAGAATCATATATTCTAGAAAAATTATAGCTATTTGCCTTAATAAATCTATATTTCACTGCAAACATATTTAGTTTTTGGTTGTGATAACACTATTAATAGCTTGAAATTATAAAATAATCGAAAATACATGTAAGTAGTTAGTGTAGCGAAAGTACAAGTAAGTACACAAATAAGCGTTAACACATGATAAGTTCGAATGGAACAAAATAATGTTTACTTTGCTGTGAAGTCATTTGCTCTGATTGGTGTTTCACAAAACATGGTGAATTGCTAATATTTTGTTTTAATACATGTTAATTTCATTTTTAATGTAAATGTGTATACGTTTTTTTGAGTCTTTTTAACTTAATTCATTATTTAAAATTAATATTTCAGCTATTCTTTGTTAAAGTCGTCATACCTATTTTAATCCTCTATAAATTTTACTGCCAATTTAGTTTTGTGCGAAGCAGCACATTACATTCAACAACTGCAAGACTATTTAAGATAACGCAAACACACAGCGCCACGCCTGTGAGCCGACTCATTCATTTGCCTCACTCACTGAGCCGGCTGAGTTAACATTGGGTAAAAGAGCGCAGCCTGCGTTAAAAAAAAAACAAGGTGTGTGTGCGATTCACACACGATAGAAGTGAAACTTCATTTTAACAGACATTTTCTATTTTATTTAAGCAGTGTGCAATATACATACACACCGACATTTACTCTCTCGCTCTGGCTCACACAAAGAGGAGAGACCGATAATGTGCGTTAAACGTTTAACATTTAACGCTTGGAAGTCGCATAAGAAGTTTCACTTCAAAAACAGCAGGCGCAGAGTGCACTTGGAAAGCACTTAGTAACTCACTTGACACGTACTATTTTCCGCGCCATGCCATGGCGCTTATTTGAGTTAACGTGCTGTGTTACCCATGTCGATATCACAGTACTAGAAATGTACGCAACTTAATAAGTGTTAGGCATGTATTGAATTAATCACTGCTATTTGATATGAAAAATAATTGACAAATGTTTAAAAATTATGTAATATAAAATGACATGAATGTATTTTATTTTTCATATGGTTTATCAGAAATTTATTTGCTATTTCCGCTTGCAATAGATGATAGTAGTTTGTGTAGTTTGTGATAGTAGTTTCAGCTACCCACAGCACAAAATGTTTGAATTTAAATGAATGTCTTAAATAAGTTAAAATAATAATAATTAAGATGATGATAATATGTTTATATTTTAATATTTTCAATGACTCTGTAGCCGATTTTGAAGGCACTATCCTTTAGAGAAGAATCGGCAAGACACTCTAAAGGATGCTGTTTATCTCTTTACAATAATAATCTACATTAACGATTATAAAAATTATAAACATATTTTAAAATAACCAATATATATGTATATATACGAAAACTATTTAAAAAATAAAATAAATGAAAAGAATTATGTTACAGATGAGACGTGAAACGACCACAATCAATTACACGTGTTTCGCCTCTCAACGAGGCATCCTCATATCGATGTTGATTTCCCGAAGTCAGTGAGCGAGTGAGTGCTGAGTGCCGACTGTACCGCGACCGGTACGCTGCTCTGAAGTGCGCGAAGCGGCAACACTTTTGGAATAATAGTGTTATGAGTTGGTGCAATTGCGCGGCGTAGCGCAGTGTCGACATGTCTAAATTCAGTAGTCTCTGCTGACAACTCCAATAGCATTCTAGACAGCTGGCACTGCTGAGTGTTGACACTGTTGACAGATTGACACTTGATACTTGACAATTTTGGAATTTGGAGGGAAAACTTATGAAAACTGACAAAAAGTTAAAAAAAGTAAAATCGTAGTAGTACTTTACCTAGAATTGTAAAATAGGTAAGATTTTAGTCATTAGGAACTTATTTTAGTTTTGTAGGTAATACATCATTGATCCGTGGTGATCAAGGCGAGGGTTGCTCATAGCCATTATAATGTCTCAAACAACACTCACATCATTCTTTACTTGTAAAAAGAGGCCTGCATCAGATGATATAGTTGATTCAAAAAATAAGGTGCCACATGGCGATCCTAATTTGGTGACAGGTACTAAGGGAAATCGTAAGAAGTTTTTGATAAAGGAGCCCGAAACCCATCAAGATATTAAACATACCGTTCAGGAGAAGGAACAAAAGAATAAACTTGATAATGATGCCGTCGATACTGCGTCGAAAGAACATTTTGAAAAACCCATCGAGACTGCAACTTTCGCTAGGAAATTTAATGTTACTAATACAATTAAGCCTTCAGAATCCTCAAAACGTGAAACTACAATTATAGCTCGAAAACAACTTAGTTTTGGTGAAATAAAAAAAAAATTAGCTGGCAGTTCAAGATTAGCTGAATTAAAAGCATCAGCAGAGCGAATTAGCAAAGGCTTTCAACAATTCCAAGAGGCTAGTGAAAAGAAGAATTTGAGGGAGTTTAAATCTATTGATGTGGAAGTACAGTCAAGGTCTGTAATGTAGTATAAGCCATTATGATAATTTATTTTTTATTTCGATGGTTATATTTATGTTGGTTTAGTTTTTTTAACTATCACCAAATAAATGCATGTACTCATAATAATGCATGCACTAATAAGGCTTGTCCTTAAAATGGTAAATGTGTCACCATGGAATCACATCACCAAACAACATCAAAATGCTTACCTAAAACTTTTTCAAAATTGCTGCTAAAACAGCCATCTCCCACTATTATCACAAGTCTAACTCGCCCACATCTTTCATGAATTGATTATCTAGCTTAGGGATTTGATCAAACCTTAGTTTTTATTATCCTCTTTGGAGACCAGTTTCATTAATATGATGACCAAAATATTTCTTGGGAATAGATATTATAATTAGAGGATACATATTGATGACAAAAATAAATTATGGCAACAGAAAATATTGTTGCCTATTTAGTTTGATATAAAATTTGCCTTCAAAATTTTTTGTTTGTAAGAAATTCTGATTTGTAACATATTTTGATTTTTGTGGTAATGTTTTCTTTTATTTTACAATGAATGTCTACTATTGAGATCAATTATAAAAAGGTATAACTGAATAATATAGAAATGGGATATGAGTAATATAAGTTGTATATTACTAGACTATATAATGTAACCAAGCCAAGTAGATGATTGACAAATGTGTTTTCACTCATTTCATTTACGGATTGCAATAAATACAAATGTATATTTAAATTTTATTTATCAAGTTAATATGTTCATCTTATTTAATCTCTAATTTAATATTCAATAATCAGTTTTTGTGATTATTTTACTTTTTGTATTGAAAATAATTCCATTTGTTCATCTAGTTGCCTTGGTCATGTTGTACTAGTAAGTATAATTTTGGTATCTAACAATACTGAATTTTATATTTCCAGTCCAAGTAAGAAAACTTTACTTCAAAATGACTCACAAACCTCAAAAGAGGCAGCAGCTACTCAGCAACAAAAATCTTTTATTTCTCCAAGGAAGGTTGTTGTCAGCCCTGTTAAAAGTCCTAACAAGGTAAGTAAAATTACTTATTAATTTGTTCAGGTAAATACCAACCTGTAAGTGTCTCACTGTTGGGCAATGAGGCCTATTCCCGAGGAAAGGAATGGGCTTAATCACTACTCCAGTCCATGGCAGTTGATTAAAAACAGAGAAATCCAGTTCTATATTTTTTCCACATACTGTGTTACAAGAACATTTTGCAAGCATTCAGGTTTCCTTATGACATATTCCTTCATAATATTATCAGCTGATAATATTGAAATTATTTTAGATATCCAATAGTTTTAGATAATTTCAGTTACATATATTACATTTTTCAAATATTATCTTAGCATTTGTAGGTAAATAATATTAACTTAGTTTAGATAATTATTATTGAAATTTAATTAAATATTGGTAATCAACAGTGTCTCATTCGCCTCTGTCCCTATGCGAATTATGTGAAACATTTATTTGGCATATAATTAAGATTTCAGAATTTTTTTTTGGATATCCAATATTTTCAGTTACCGTTATAGATTTCCAACAACCCCGATTGAAACACTGCACACAAGTATACTCAGAGCAAGCTAAATGTGGGATACAAAGGCTGATTGATTAATCAAACACATGGTTGAAATCCCCTCATGCCCTTTTAGTAAAGAAACCAAGAAACCTAAATATCAACTATTGTGCAGTGAAGGTCCTTTTTACAAATATTTGCTGATCTTTTACTTAACCCTTTCAGTTAAGTAGTCACTCGGTATTGCTTAAATTCGAGAGGTTCCATTGTTTATAGACCACTTTTTCTCTTAAATAGAGAAGGCAGAATTATTGTTTTTTTATAAAATAAAACATTGCACGGGTTATTTGAAACAACCCACTAAATCTTGAAGAAGCCATGCACCTGACTCATAGAGTCTGGGATGCGGGAATTGCTATTGCATTCTTTCGCAATTCCCTGTCAAACGCAGTCTCTCCCAACTAGGGTTTTCACTCAATCTCCCATTAGGTTAATTTTTTTTACTGTTTTCCCTCCATTTCGTTATTTTATAATGAAGTTCTCTTACACCTCCAATTTTAATGTGGTTTGTTTAAACGAACTGACAAGAGAACCACTGGGGATTTTTTTTAGAAAGGGATGTTTGCTCAGTTTGGGCCCTCGACACAGTGCAGATCACACTTCTGGGGTTAAGATACCTTAATCAACTGTGTTGAAGCCACTATTTACTTCACTAATATGGATTGACAATCGTTTTTGTGTAATAGTAAGACTGAAGCCCAGAAGTAGGATGCAGCAAAATTTTAATAGTAAAATCTTTTATTCACATCTACATTATTTGTTAACAGGTTTCTGCATATATCAGACATTCTGCTTTGATTAAATCATCAACTAGTTTGCCTTTACCACATCACTACAGATTCCTTGCAGAGATTTTCCGTGGTATGGAAACAGTTGTGGCGTTGCTTCACAATAGAAATGAAAAGATAACATTTACTAAACTAAAGCCTTCTCTTCAAGAGATGCTCAAAAGAAACTTTACTGAGAAGCATTTGGCACAAATCAAATTTTTAGTTCCCGATTTTTACAATTTTGAAGTTCAAAAAGTAAGGAATATCAATACATCATGTCAAAAAGATGTTTACGAGTTGGTGATCTCTCCGAATTTCCCGAATGATATTAAAACAATGAATCCAAGTGTACTGTTGGAAAGGCGTAGATATTTCTATGACACATTACTCAAGTTGGTGAAGAAACACCATGCTCAGTTTATTCTTACACTTGATGTACCTATGATTATACCTGATAATAAATTAACTAGGTGGCATCCAGAATTTGAAATTGAGAAAATACCTGAAGTGGGAAGTGCCAAATTGCCGGAAATTCCGGACTTGGAAAAGTTTTCGACAGCACAAGATGTCTTAGCCAAAGCTCGAGAGCTTTTTAAATGTAACACTAAAATGCAAAGGGCATTAGAAAAATTGGCTCAAGCAAAAACTCGTGGTCTTACTGAGCAAGAGAAGGCCGCTACTGGTATTACTGATGGTATAAAAGTAGATAAAATCACCATTGCTACGCAAACAAAAGAACCTTCTAGTAGTACAGTGACAATTATTAATCCTGCACTCCGTAACTTACCCGCTGCTTTACTGGAGAAAGTGAAGGCCAAGCAAGCTGCAAAGGCGCTTGAAGCTATGACAAGGACTTCTGATTATGATCAAAAATATGTAATCTACAGTCGACTGCCAGATCTTGCTAGAACTTTGAGAAATATATTTGTTACTGAAAGGAAAAATGTCCTTGCATTTAATATTATTCTTTCTAAACTAGGTAGTAGTTTTAAATCGAATGTGTCAGCAAGTGACTTGCTGAGAGATATAAAATCTCTAGCTGAAGAAGTTCCTGAATGGATTAAAATACATGAAATAAGAAATAACTCGTATCTCAAATTAGATAAAAGCGCTGACTTGAAGAGTATCATCACTAAGTTAGAAGCTTTAGCTGCTAAGTATAGAAATGAGTAGTTTTGAAGTACAAACTAGATTATAATGACAATAACGAGAGACTGAATTTAAAACAAAATGTGTAAATTGTATAAGTACTGTAGTGTATTTATTTTTAAAACTCTGGTGAAAATTACACCTGATAAAGTGTCTTTCTATGTGCATGTATGTATATTTAAATGCAATTTAGACTTTAGAAATATTGGCCGGTTGGGAAAGTTTTGATATGTCGCATTTCGGGATCAGACAATCCAGCTGCTAAGAGGCTTACAGGCCGACATAATAGCGACGACCATCGATAGATTGCCATAAAATATTTTACTAATTACACTAATAAATAACGATAAAACTTAAATGCAATTATAAAACTATAAAAATACCTAGTAACTTCGCTTTTGTGTCAAACTGAACGCGTATTTGGACGTCACGATTGGATTTGACTATATATTTGACAATAGCGTTGCGTTTTGCCATTTTAAATTTCCCTCGTATTTTTCACACTTTTATTGATGAAAATCTATTAACAATAAACGAATAAATAAATAAAAAACTTTATAGATACAATTCTAAGATAATAAAGATTCCATATAAAAATATTTTACCTATATTTAAACTACATGCGTATTCCCTATTCCGCCTATGTCACGTAATTAGAACCATAAACGAAAGAAATTTTATCATAATTAATATTATTTAGTATTTATTAATTAGTATTAATATTAATACCAAATGTATCCAGTCCGGGCTATCTATAAACAAAACAAAAACAACACCTACAACACAACACATATTAACTAACCCTTCAATATTTATTACATAACTAAACAACGAGGTTACAAAACTTGAACGAGATGACCTTACCATTTACAGTTTAATTTTGTTAACTGTGATAAGTTTGAACAGACATTCTACAATTGTGGGGTTATTAGGAACAAGAATCCTTCTAACTCTTCTAACATAAGGTTATTTATTAGGACGGGTATTACATGAAGGTAACAGATCATAAGTAGCATTAACTTCGTCATGTCCCACTTCCGACACATAAAATACGCTCAATTTTACCCTCTACGCGCCAAATGAAATACAACCTTAAATTAAAATCAATATCCTTAATAATATATTAATTACCCTTTCTTAGTATTCTAATGTAATAAATTTCGTAAACGTTTGTAACAATGTTTTTATTAAACATGATTAACACAAAAGGACCTGACATTTACTAGCTTACGTTAAATATTGACTGAAATATTTTTAAATATTATGTTTATTATGTATACATACCACGTAGTATATTAGATGTGTGTACATTAAGTTTAACGGAACTGAAAGTAAATATTTTAGTTTGTATTACTATAAGTTCAACTCTTTTTTACAAATTGTGTATTTTCTTTAATAAAAAATTAAATAAATACTGTTTTAATTACGATAATTTAAAATAACTATACTGGGGGATGTCACGGGGGAAATTAGTTTATACGTGTTGTGTGGCTTATATTTAAATATTACAAATAAACTGTGAAAAAAAAAATGCTTCAATACTTTATAAAAATATAGATCTTTTCAGTTAATGATACTACTCGGTAGTAGATCATCATCGGGTTTTAGTCCTAAAATAGCTAGAATCTTTAAATTATTCAATAACTCCACGTATTGGCTAACTGTTATATTTTTCTACTTACTCCACCCGATATTGAAACCCTACTTTCATTTGATACCAAGGACTTTGGTGTTCATGATATTTAGCCTTTTAAGTTTTATCTTTATTTCTATATTTAACAGAACAGAACAATAACAATAAAGAACAAACAACTGATCATCCTCTTTGCAATGATTCGCACCAAGAGTGTAATAAAAATATATTTATGTAATTTAATAACCATCATTTTGTGTAGTACGTATTAGATTTTAAGGACGCGCTTAAATTTTAGGTAGTAGGTATAGTGCCCACAGCACACGCTCAGCGACGTCCGATAAGCGAGAAAATTATAATGCGAGTGAAACAACTTGATACTTTTAAACAAAGTATAATAATAAAATATGATTCCAAATATCTTTATGTTCTAGTTCTACGTTTATCTTAGATTGAGATTTCAATGCTTGAGTCGCTTATAGAGACCAGCTAGATTTGACAAAGAATAAGTAACGGAAAGGTGGCTCGGGCCGACCTTGTAATAAGTTACCTATACTTTAATATGTGATTTTTAATAAAAAACGTACATTATACACGAATTAACTGAAATGAACTCATATACGAATACGCAATTTCAGTTTTTAGAGATATTTTAATTTTATATAAAGTTATTATTTATTGAATTATCTACAATTTTCTAAGTTATCGCTTTGAAGCAACCTATGCAACTGTAGCGCACAGGTCATCCGTCGTGGTCACGGATAGTAATAATTTCCAATGAAACGTAAAAATAAATATTATTCGAATGAGACACTTTGCACTCCTGTGTCATGCAGGAAAGAGACAGCCCTCTTACCGACATCACGATAAACACTATTACGTTTTTTTATACTACAAAGAAGTATACGGCCCGCCTGATGGTAAACAGCTACCGTAGGCATAGGTATCACTAGCGCGTTGTCAACCTTGAACCTCTTTACCCCAAGGAGCTCCGGAAATCCTATTCACCGCAAGAACACAACACAAGGCTATTTGGCTCGATCTTCTGAAGGGTGGAGGTATTCCACCAATTGGGCTGTCCCAAGTAGAGAGAAATCTTCAAAGAAAGTTCTCTGTGCCCTAACTTTCTTAAAGTCCCAATTTTTCGCACAGTCACGGCTTTTCAAATACTTGCTGAAATCTTGGCTGCACTATAGAAATAGGAAAATGATGTGGAGATTTTAAGCGACGGTTGCTTTGAACCATTTGAACGAAAAAATTCGGCCATAGAGATGTGGTTATACTTTTTAAATGAAACATAAAATGCCATATTTATATGCCACACTTGGGCACCACGCCACTGAAAGACTCTTTTACTTAATATACAGCGACTTCCGTTGCATTGTCGTCCAGTTACCTCCTAGTCGCGCCTAAAGAAGTTTTACTTCAATAATTGTTAAAACTCCACTAAAACAGTAGGTAATATAAATAAAACATTTAAAAGCGTGTATCCGTCACACGCGATAGAAGTAAAACTTCTTTGGTGTTCAAGAGATGGCGATTAAGTTAAAATTAAATACATCATATGAGAATTTATTGCATAGCAGTCCATAAATTTCAAGAATTCGCCGTAACAAGAATTAACACGTTGTTGAACTTGTTTACTAGACTATTTATATACTATTACTACTGCCACCACCGTCCCAACGGTCACCACCATCCCAATGGTCACCATTATCCCGACGGCCACCATCATCCCGATGGTCACCACCATTCCGATGGTCACCACTATCCCCACGGTCACCACCACCCCGACGGTCTTATACGAAGTTCCATGATGTAGCACTCTTCAAAGATCTACCGAACTAGAGTGATTGGGTAGGTAGGTAGATCTACAGAAATTTCATTTTACAGTCTACCAATTTTTGGCACTTATGTACTAATTTTTTTGAATAGAGGTTGGTAACAATGGCAACCCTGTATTTGTATTTTCTGTGATCTGTTTTACTCTGTGGATGATTTTTTTTCTATCAAGAGTAGTAGTTTACTGAGAAATAAATTTTTGTGCTTTATTCGACGCTTATTATGTCTTTCTTACAAAATATTCGTAGGTGCATCTGCGTAAAGAGTTTCAGCAGCCCCAACCTGATTCAGACCTCGTCTTACCACGCTAACGTAAGTGTGTACACTACAATAAGGGCGTACAATGTCAAGGACATTCGATTTATTGATTTCACCACACTGCGTCATTACAAATTCGTAAATAACCTTGACCGTTTATAAACTTATAGATGTTATGATAATACTTTATCATCCGATTATCGAGGACTAAAATATATTTGCAAATAATCAAAGTAACTGAAAATTTTACTTACTATAGTAATTACAAACCAGAATAACAAAGATTTATTTCAAATTAGTTGTTTTTCTAGTTCTCAGTATGGATAAGTAAACATGCATATAGTTTACCTGATGATAAGCTGTCACTGTTGCTTATAACAGATTTCAAAAAGAATCTAAGATCAGTTAGGTTGTTGAGGAGGTTAGGTTGTCAGGAGTGTTGCAGAAAGTAATCTCTTGGAGATTTGTCTCTACTTTGGGGCAGCCAAATAACCTTGTGCTGTGTTCCTTCATTGAGTAGAGTTTTCAGAGCTCATTGGGGTAGGGAGGTTTAAGGTTGGCAACACATTAGTGATAATACAACTTGTATCTCGTCCATAGGCTACAGTACTGCTTGCCACATTATTTGTAATGTATCCTCTTGAGGATTGATTTGTAATGCAATATTTCATAGTGTGTGGTAGAACTATATTCTGGTGATGGTTTACAGTCTTAGTATTGATTCCAGATCATTCTGATAAGAGTAATAATTAATTACACTTGTAAAATAATTTTCAATAAACCACAGGTTATTGATCACTATGAAAACCCCCGTAATGTTGGTTCCATGGACAAGAAAGACAAGAATGTTGGCACCGGATTAGTTGGTGCACCTGCTTGTGGTGATGTCATGAAGCTTCAAATCAAAGTGGATGAGAATGGAAAAATAATTGATGCTAAGTTCAAAACCTTTGGTTGTGGTTCAGCTATTGCATCTAGCTCACTTGCAACTGAATGGGTGAAGGGGAAGACCGTTGATGAGGCTCTCACATTGAAGAATACAGATATAGCTAAAGAATTATCTTTGCCGCCTGTGAAGCTACACTGCTCAAGTAAATGTTTTTATTTAATCTGTAAATAGTTTGAAGAGCATGCTTGTTCATTAATATTTGCTATGAATAAAAAAAAAATATTACTTTATTGACTATATCCCCATTTAACCATGGTTTACTTGCAACTGGCCCACTTGAGTTCGAAGTCCATTTAATGAGTTCCATGGCAGTTTTTTCTAGAATTTACTCATACATTTATTAGATTTCATACAGAAAAGTTTTGGTTACCAACTCAAGGTTGTAAATCTTGGATAAATAGAGACAAAAATGGAAACAGTTATGTTAGTAGCAATGTTGCATTTGATATGTTACAAATTTTTTATTTGTTTTAAAAATCATATTAATTTCTTAATTTTACTGCTTGTTTAAATTATACTCTAAATTTTAAAATTTATTCCAGTGCTTGCTGAGGATGCTATTAAAGCAGCATTATCCGACTACAAAATCAAACAACAAGGACAGAATAAAGAATAGAATGCTCAAATAGGGATATTTGAAACGATCTGTGATTTTGTATAGTAAGATGGGGATTGTTCATAAATTCTGTGTATTACATAAAAGTCAAAAATTATTTAATAAATATCAGAGCTAGCTTTGCTTTGCTTTGAGTCCTGAAAAAGAAAAAAATCTAGAATACATCATGCAAACTAGACACACATATAGATGTCGAGTTGTAGAAACTTAATCTGTGCAAACTCAAGCAAACTTTTGCAAAAGCAAGCTTAAGTAAATAAAATTATATGAACAATCCCTATGAGGAATAGTGTGGAAGTTCTCACATAAAAATTATGATTTTAGTCATTAGATGATTATTAATTAAACAATTTGGTATAATATGTATAGGTTATATTCAAAGTAAATATTGTAGTGTCAGCCTTTGTTAATGTTTTTTGTTTCAATAAATTAGTGTTTGAAAAACATATGGATTTTATTTCAGATGCATCAGACATCTCTTAAATGTATTTTTTGGGGTTATTGGGAGGACCTTGATATGTGTGCGATGTTCATAATTTTTAACGATTTCCGAACGCACAGTATGTTCGATGAATCATAGGTCGGTTTTTTAACGGACGAATGTACGGCTCACTGGCATGGAGAAAAAAGAACGTGTAGGCAGTGCGTGCGGTGGAATACTAATTATTATAGCATAAAAAATAGAAAAATTCAACGAGCTGGCCGCTGACCATCAATCCCGCTAAGGTAAGTCGTGCATTGTATATGATTTGGCGGCTAACTGTGCAGTTACATATTTCGTGGAAATCATAAACAAAAGATTGATTTCACCCAAATATACGAAGGTTATAATTGGTAATTTTCGTATATTTTTATGGTGCCGAAACCCGGGAAATCGTACATGCTTACATTAAATACATGTATTTAGGCGTGCCTTTAGTAAATAATAATATTTTTTTTTCATTCATATATCTAGTTAGAACCGTCTCCGGAAGTAATTAGTTACATTTAGACACATAGATACAACAAAGAATTATTAGTTTAGGAGTATTATGTTCATTATTCTTAATTTAGCATACATCATAAATTACATAATTTATTCTCAACGTACAGTTCATTGTTTAGGTGTTGAACGCACCTAACTACCCACCAAGCTTTTTTTTATCGTACCACACGCATCAAATCACCGTCTTTATTAGCGGCATTTTTTATAAATTGCTAATATATTTGTATTGCTCAAACGGTTCTGCAGTAAATCATTGCAAATATTCTACCTGAAATCGTAATTTGTAATAATCCGGGCAGCAGAATCGCCTGGCTTTACTAGTGTTCTCTAAAATCAGAAACTTTGTGCATTATAGTAACATTCGTCACTAGTGACCTTGTGAAAACATACGTATTCTGATCGGCATCCTTATTCTAAAACATTTTTTATATTATATTTATTGTTAATTCAGTTATTATCGGATTTATAACAAAGGTTGTCGTTCCATTGTGTAGGTACAGCATTAAAATATTAGATTACTTTACTTTATATTTATATTATTATTATTTTTTGCTATTGTTACTTTACGTTAACCTGCATTTGTTTTATTTCGTATCGTAAAGGAACGTTCAGTAATTCCAGTAATCGTAGTCGTTTTTACCCGCAATGTCTTATATCCCGAAACGTAGAATTAGACAAACGAGAAAATCCATTGACGTCGATCCATGTTCCAAGTTGGTTAAAGAGTTGCCCGCTTTACGACGTAAACGAATTTTAGCCTATAATCGTTTAGTAAAAACGTTAGATATTGCGAAGCTTGCTGAAATCGACGAAAGTCAAATCGACAAATTTGTTGCGTACTTCTCTGAGTGTAAGCGATGCGCAGCCAATTTTGAAGAGGCCCATGGAGGCATACTCAGCATTGTTGACCCGTCTCAGGAAGAAGAAGTGGATGAACTCCGAAGTGAATTTGATGAAATTTATTTTGAAATTCTCGCTATACATAGACGTCTTACTACAAACATCGAGAATAATAGAACGTTGGATTGTCAAACTAGAAATGTTAACGTTAAGCTACCCAAAATAAATCTGCCTCAATTCTCTGGAAATATTAAATTGTGGCCTGAATATTATGACATTTTTTCATCCTTAATTCACGAGAATGAATGTCTTTCGGATACTGAACGGATGCATTACTTGATTTCCAGTTTGTCCGGGGACGCTTTAGCACTTATCCGCGTTTTCCCCGCTACAGGGAAATACTATGGCGAAGCTTATGAAGCGCTCTTAGCGAGATATAAGAATAAGCGTGAGCTAGCATTTACATGCTGGAAAGAGATGCAAGCTATTTCTTTACAGTCACATAACGCTCATGAATTTCGTCGTGTCCTAGATACGTTCCATGAAAACTTGACTATCCTAAATAGACTTGATCTACCTACGGAGCATTGGGATTTTATATTATGCTACCTCCTGTTGTCCAAGTTAGATTCCGTTACTCGTTGTGAATTCGAACAGGAACATCCAGCCAACGAATTGCCAACATATGGAACCCTGAAAGATTTTCTTTATGCTAAATGTGAGGCTCTTGTACGCGACACACATTTTTCCAACAGTACTGTTAATCGCCAGTATAAAATGCAAACCGCTACCTACAGTGACACTAAGACAAAATATATAAAATCGACGAAGAAACCATCAGCGGCTGTATTTTTATCGCATAACGATAGAGATACATCGCCGGTGGCTGGTTCATCAACTTTCAGCCAACGGGGTTA
This sequence comes from Saturnia pavonia, assembly GCA_947532125.1. Taxonomy (NCBI): domain Eukaryota; kingdom Metazoa; phylum Arthropoda; class Insecta; order Lepidoptera; family Saturniidae; genus Saturnia; species Saturnia pavonia. The sequence continues at coordinate 13,644,200 of OX383904.1, forward strand.
TAAGTGTTCCTTTTGTAATGAAGATCATTCTATTAGTCAATGTAAGTCTTTTATGCAGAAATCCACTCAAGAACGTATAAATTATGCTAAAAGCCACCACTGGTGTTTCAACTGTTTAAAATCGTCCCATGCACTTCGCGATTGTAAATCTATTTTCTCTTGTCGGAAGTGTAGTCAACGCCACCACAGTCTTCTTCACCAAGAAGATACTGCAAATCCGGTAAGTGAACCCCAATATTCTCATCTGGAGGGACCAATTTCAAGCAGAGAGTCACCGAGAATTCTCACTTCTCTCGATGATAGGTCTGTGGTTCTTCTTTCGACTGCAAAGATACAAGTTAAGGATTCTAACGGTCATTTTCAAACCTTGCGTGCAGTAATTGACTCAGGCAGTCAATCTCATTTCATTACGGAAAAGGCCGTAAATCTTTTAGGCTTGCGTCAATCATCGTCCCGTCGAAAGATAAACGGTCTAGGTCAAGCATCCTCATTCGTTAGCGGGGTAGTCAATCTAGACATTGGAGCCTGCGGTAAATCTCTTTTCAAAATTGCAGCCCTTACTTTACCGACTATCTGCGGGAAAATGCCCTCAAGGAAACTCAGTATAACGTCGTTGAACCATGTACAACAATTAGCGTTAGCTGATCCGGAATGTCATTTACCAGGCAGAATCGATGTTCTTCTCGGAGCAGAGATATTTTCTTCACTCCTTGTACCTGGAATTATCAAAGGGGGACCAAAGAAACCCTCAGCTCTTAATTCCGTATTTGGCTGGCTTCTGATGGGAAATGCCGAATATAAACAGATTCATAACTACGAAATTAATTCATTATTCGTAAGCAACCACACTAGAGCTTGCAAAAGTGGTGTCATTCTGAATGAGGACGTAGAAAAATTCTGGGAATTAGAAAACGTACCATTTTGCACTCGATTAACCCCTGATGAAGAAATCTGTGAAAGGAAGTATGTGACCGAACATTCGCGAAATGAAACCGGAAGATATATCATAAAATTACCGTTCATAACAGAGTATAATGAGTTTCCAGGATCACGTGATTTAGCCCTTAAACGTTTTTACAGTCTAGAACGCAAACTTGCAAATGACCTTACTTTACGTCAGCAATACCACGAGTTTATGAGGGACTATATAAGGAGTGGTCACATGAGTAAAGTTCCAATTGATGATCTAAGCAAAGGTAAATACTATATACCCCACCATTGCATAGTTCGCCCGGATAGCTCTACAACGAAGCTTCGTGTGGTTTTCGATGCATCCGCTAAGGCTGAAAATAACACCTCATTAAACGAAGCGCTACTAGTTGGACCGAAACTTCAAGCAAATATAGTCGCACTTCTATTAAGATTTCGAATTCACGCTATAGTCTTCACTGCAGACGTTCGCCAAATGTACCGCCAAATTCTTTGTGATGAAACAGACCGTGATTTCCAACGAATATTCTGGAGATACAAGTCGTCGGAGCCTATTAACGAATACCGACTCAATACAGTCACTTACGGAGTTTCTGCCGCACCATATCTAGCTATACGCACGATTAAACAACTAATCGAAGATCATGGTGAAGAATATGCCATGGCTGCCACTGTTTTAAATAGAGACGTCTACGTTGATGACGTAGTCACTGGGTGTGATACTTTAGAACATGCAGTAAAAACGAAAATTCAACTAATTGAACTCCTGTTAAAGGGTCATTTCCAATTACGAAAGTGGACGAGCAATGCTCCAGAGTTGCTCGCGGACTTAGCACCCGAAGAACGTCTTCTAACAGATGGTGTATCGTTAGATATCGAAACGTCCCCTTCCTTTAAAGTTCTCGGCCTAAAGTGGAATCCTGTATCGGATAAATTCATGTTCAACGTCCAAACCTTAATACGAAAGTGCAGCAAACGGACTATTCTCAGTGAACTCGCGCGGATCTTTGATCCTTTAGGGTTTCTTACGCCGTTGACATTTCTTGTCAAATGCTACATCCAGAAGTTATGGTTGTTGGAAATTGGATGGGATGATACTCCTCCAGTGGAGATTGTTAATCAGTGGGAACGTTATTGTGATCAGTTACCTCTAATCAAAACATTAGAAATTCCTCGACATTTACCTGTGAACAAACGTCAATCATATCAGTTTCATGGTTTCGCCGATAGTTCAGAGGTTGGATATGGAGCTGTCATCTATTTACGTACCATCGACTCCGATGACCACATCGAGGTGTTTTTCATCTGCGCCAAATCTCGCGTGGCTCCGGTAAAGAAATTATCCTTACCGCGTCTGGAACTTTGTGCAGCAGTGCTTTTATCTAACTTGATGAAATTCGTAATAGAAACATATTCCCAACTGATCTCAATATCTAATATTTTTGCATGGTCTGACTCCACGGTAGTTCTTGCCTGGCTCAAATCTCCTTCCAGTCGTTGGAAAACATTCGTTGCAAATCGGGTTAGCCATGTGCAAGATACATTGCCCGATGCTCAGTGGAATCACGTCTCTACGGAAACTAATCCAGCGGACATCGCTTCTCGAGGACTTCTGCCCGGTGAACTAGTCGACAATCATTTATGGTGGGCGGGGCCCACATGGCTTACACAGCCTTCGAAAAATTGGCTACCGAATCCAGATTTTAATGAAACTGCTGCAAAAATTGAAGAACGTCTTACCTTGCTGGTTCAAACTGACCCTCCTTTACTGGATGAGCTTATTGAAAGGTTTGCTTCAATCCGCAAATCGCAACGCATAATGGCATATTGCTTACGCTTCATCAACCATAGTCGGAAATCATTTACTTATTCGAGTCCGTGGTTTAGTCGAAGGGAACTTTATGAAGCTTTATTAGTGTTTGTGAAACGTTGTCAGACAGTATATTTCCGCGAAATAATCGCACGTCTTCAACAAGGTCAATCACTACCGAAACAGATGCGCAAATTAAATCCATTCGTTGATAAACATGGAATTCTTAGGGTGGGCGGTAGGCTATCTCAGGCTGGACTCGAATTTGAACACAAACATCCCGCACTGCTTCCTCGAGATTCCAAGTTAACTTACCTTATAATTGATGCGATTCATAACGAAAATTGTCATCCAGGTATAAACACCGTTCAATATTTAATTACTCAACAATTTTGGATTCTGTCGGCGAAACGAGCAGTTCGACATTGCTTGTCCAAATGTATTAAATGCTTTCGTGCTAATCCAGTACCTCTCCAACCATACATGGGCGATCTACCGGCCGCACGGGTCAACCAAGTTAAACCGTTTTCAATCGTCGGGGTCGACTATGCCGGGCCGTTCCGTATAAAATTAGGTAATCATCGAAATGCAAAAATAGGAAAGGCTTACCTTTGCCTTTTCGTGTGTTTCACAACAAAGGCGGTCCATTTGGAATTAGCTTCCGACATGTCAAGCGAAGCATATCTGGCAGCACTCCGTAGGTTCGTAGGCAGGCGAGGTCGAGTCAAACTGATCCATTCTGATAATGGATCAAATTTCGTGGGGGCAAGCAACCATCTACATACTTATATGCAACGAGCATCTGAAGCGGAACAGATCGAATTTCGTTTCAATCCTCCTTCCAGTCCCCATTTTGGGGGAATTTGGGAAATTCAAGTTAAAGCCGTAAAATCACATTTGTATCGTATCATTGGTGATCAAGCATTGACATTCGAGGAGCTTAATACTGTATTTGTACAAATTGAAGCAATGCTCAACTCACGTCCGCTTTGTCCACTAAGCTCGGATCCGAACGATTTTAATGTACTTTCGCCTGGCCATTTCTTAACTTTAGAACCTTTAACGGCAATTCCAGACGCCGATTTAACCGACACCAAACTATACCGCCTAGGACGTTGGCAGCTTATCCAGCGATTTCAACAAATATTTTGGAAACGATGGAAGGTAGAATACTTGCAATCTTTAACTCAGCGTGCTAAATGGACCAAGCATTGTAAACCATTGACCGTTGGATCCATCGTAATAATCAAAATTGAAAACACCATCCCATTACATTGGCCTATTGCTCGGGTAGTCGAATTACATCCTGGCCCTGATGGAGTGGTGCGTGTGGTTACCGTGAGAACGCCTAGTGGTTCTCACTTTAGGCGATCCGTCGTTACCATTTGCCCGTTACCGACTAATTCCGATTAACTTAAGTAATATCCTACCACCCTCTTCTTTTTACAATCCATTACGTTAATTGTTTTTTTTTTTCCTTTCTTTCTTTCATTGTTATTTAATTTAAGTTATTCTTCCTGTCTACTAGCTTATCTGGAAAATACCAGTCGTATTTTGGTGGGCGGTATGTGCGATGTTCATAATTTTTAACGATTTCCGAACGCACAGTATGTTCGATGAATCATAGGTCGGTTTTTTAACGGACGAATGTACGGCTCACTGGCATGGAGAAAAAAGAACGTGTAGGCAGTGCGTGCGGTGGAATACTAATTATTATAGCATAAAAAATAGAAAAATTCAACGAGGTGGCCGCTGACCATCAATCCCGCTAAGGTAAGTCGTGCATTGTATATGATTTGGCGGCTAACTGTGCAGTTACATATTTCGTGGAAATCATAAACAAAAGATTGATTTCACCCAAATATACGAAGGTTATAATTGGTAATTTTCGTATAATATGTTGTTTCTATTTTGATTCATTAACATATATTATGTAATTTTGGCGACATATTACGTTATGCAGTGTAGTTATTGTGCACTAAAAAATAATACATATTTTCGCCTGTAAAAAAGACAAGCGAATTAATTTTGTTTACAAATAAAATGGTAGGTAAGACATTAGCTCATTTTGTTAGTGAACACCCATGAAAGTTTTCACAATCTGCTGAGTACATTACCAATTTGCCAGACAGTTCGATCAAAGGACCGTCAAATAATTAGGGGATCATTACGTGATTGTGTGGAAGTGACTCCCTCTATGTACATCTACTAAAATACGTAATTATTACATAATTGTAGTATGTACACATAACATGTAGTGGTGTTTTGCGTTTATAAGTGCCTTCTTATCCCAAACTAAATAAAGAATTTTTGATTTGAGTGACTGGGCTTACCTAGAATAAAAACCTTTATTTTATAAAACCTTTTACTTTTTTAGTTAGGGATTTTATGAATCCCGAGATTATGTGACGTCATACATAATTAGCTAAATTGGTAAGTTAGGTGTTAGCGCGTATTGCTGATTATTTCTATAGGGATTTTTTCCGCAAAATCTGTGAACTATAGATAAAAGCGCACGCACTGTTGTTAAAAATCCGCACCGGTTTAAAATCATGTGGCTTGCTACAGATTTCTTGCGGTGCGTCACCGCACTAAGGAAGTGATCGGGAAATCTAGGACTATAAAAAAGATTCTTTAATATTCGACAAATATATAATTTAATCATTTACAAATGTAAAAATGTTCAGCTAGGGCAGGATCATGACAGGATTCCAAGTTTTTGTAATGCGAGTTGAGCGGCATCCGCTTTCGCTTGTTTCTTGTTCGCGCTGGCTACAGCTGGCTGGTATTCTATTCCAGCGACATTCACCTGTTCAAATGTTATACATCACCATCATTTATTTGCGACAAGGATGACGCTTCACAAAAATTAGTAGCATTTCGAGTTGAATAAGGAAATCTGGATATCTTAATTTATTTGTACATAAAATAAAATTCAACATCTTTGTCTGTCTGTCCGTTTATGTTCTTTTCATGAGAAACCCAATTATCTGATTTACATGTTGTTTTTTTTTTAATTCGTAGTAGTTATGTCATCTGGCCAAGGATATGTTTTGTAAGATAATGTAACATACAAAATAAGCAGTGATGATAATGGTAAATTAATTCGAAAAAAATACGCATTTGCGGCGCTTAAAATGCTTACGCTGAGTAAACCAGAGTAGATATATGAAATTAATGTTGAACATAATTATAGACTTGAAAAGACCTTAAAAAAAGTCAGCGATACCACATGTCTAACTTCTAATGACCACCCACAATAAGCATTTTTGTTTTCCGTCTTTTGAATGGGAGCAGCACGATTCGTGCGTGCTTTCGACGGACGGCATTTTGTAATCCACGCGAGCGGAGCCGCGGGCACAGTTACTTTTTTTATAAAAACGACACAAGACTCGTATTTTCAAAACTGATATAGTGAGAGATTTTTAAAAGTGACTGAATGAGAGTGGTAGATTTCAATTTCAAACTTTAAAACCGCACTGTACTTACCATCAGGTGCTGTACAGTCACATTGCAGAGGTAGTATAAAAAAATGCATCCATCTGATATTATATGGACATAATATAGTTCTGATGTCAGTCATAACAGGTCGCTACTCCTTCCTTCGCAGCGGAACACGGCAGCATCAGTACTGCTACTTTGTGGTGGACCAGGTGGTAGTGCTGCTTCCACAATCTTGCATAAGTTCTACCACAAAGTTTATTGCAGTGGGGGTTCCTGGTATATGAATATCAGAAAACCCTATCTTTGCTTTAAGAATGCCCGTTTAGACGGACTAGCTTACTATTTTATTAGTATAAGGCGTGAATACACTAACGTCGCATTAAATTTCAAAATTATTCCAAATTGCCGTCTGGTTTGCCATGATACAATTTGTATGGTGAATAAGTGGGTAAGTCAGTAGGCTTACTTATTTTTATTACAGTACACTTCTGAATTGTTTTAAAATAGAACTTAGGTATCAGTAAAATGTAAACTTTAAAATGGCAACCTTGAAAAGTATGCATATTCGTCTTGTCAAAGTATTCACTCTTTTTACGGATATTGAACATGAGCAAATATAACAATTGGCAGCATATAATAATATAAACGACACTATAAGAGACATTGTTCAATACTGATCTGGCATATAAATTAGGTATAATAATTAATTCTAGTGTTTAAATGTATTAATCTGAACATTAGGTAACAACCTAACGATTAATCTGTTGAATGCAAATTTTACTCATTGTTGCCAGGTGGCTGTCCGGCAACCTTTTTTTAAGAAAACTTGCTCTTTGTTCCTTTCTATACAAAACACAACCAAGTTCAGAGTATGTACAGCTTAAAAATAGCGGTAAAATTCTATCCATATACGCAAATAAAAATCCTAATAAATACCCATGTATTTTATCCCCCTAGGTCCTTAACAATCCCCTGAATTCAGAAGGAAACCTCGGATCTGGCAACAGTGATTCTAACATGCAATTATTGAAATTGCTTGATCTAAGGACAGCTGAATTCAAGTACAAACTCACCTTAAACAGAAAATTCTTTTTGTGATCGGGACCGCACTCGAAACACAGATTGTACTCGGGCGGTCCCAATTTCTGCTTGGAACAATACTCGCCGAGCAAGGAGACGGGGTGTTTACCGCCCGCGATAAGCGGCACGGACCCGCGCATACGACCACCACCACCAGTTCTTGGTTGTTTCATCTGACTCCATGATAAAAAAATATAATAAGTCAAGAGTACTGATGAAGATCAGCAATGGAACCAGGCCCGTAGCAAGGCCCTATTAGAAGCTGAATATCAAGTTTAAAAATCTGCCAAGTATGAGTAATGACTTAAATACCCAGGCACGGATCTAAAGTTGGATCAAGACTAGGGTTTCCAACCCTACTATATAATATAATATCCTACTATATAGTAGCCTTCTGACTACTATATTTCTAAGGAAAATATATAGTAGGCGAAGCTACTATACTTTATTGGATACAAAAATTAGGCAACATTATTTATTCCAAAATGTTTAATCGTGAAACGGAACGCAGGCCGCAGCCTTTATCTCATGGAGTAATATGTTTCCTTAATCTGAGCTTTATACCTTTCTGTCCTAGTCTTGATATGTCATTGTCAATTTGATTATTTCTCAATATCTGTCAGTTAAGCAGTAAAAAATATTCCTGTAAAACATAAAATATTTACATATTTGGAACCTACAATTTCTTTTTTGGCATCAAATTTTTTTCAGGTAATGACCTCGAAACTACTATATTTGATATTTAAAAAGCTGGCAACCCTAGTCATGACTCCCAAAACTATATATATATATATATATATATATCAACTAAGGTGACAAAACAAGTATACGGCTCGCCTGATGTAAGCGGCTACAGTAAGTAACCTATACCATACCATAGTATAGTATATCTATATATATAGTATGGTATAGTTTCCCCACTCCAAAGACCTCTACAAATCTTAATCGCTGCAGGAACACAACACAAGGTTATTTCACTGCGATCTCCTGTAGGGTGGAGGTATTCAACCAGTAGGGCCTCAAATAGAGAGAAATCTCCAAAGAAATTTCTTTGCACCTCACCCCTCTTATAATGTGTTCGATGTTGAATCTTTGAGAATTTTATATCTGTGTCTGCACGCACTGGGAAGAGTTTCATTCTACCGTACAATATATTTGCGTAATATATTAACAAAAAAAATGTGTTTTTTTTTCAATTCGGTATCATTAGCGAAAGCCCAGATCACGCTTGGCTGACATTCATTATTTACTAGCTGTGCCCCACGGTTTCACCCGTGTTAAAATTATTCGGCCAAATCTTCACCGCGCCGCGCTATTGTTGTTCTCGTTTAGTATACTTTCCAGATTGCTTTCATGGTTACTGCTCCGATCCTTAGGTTCGTAGCGTGAAGTTATAACCCTCCTGAATAAATCGCCTATAAAATGCGATAACATTTTTTCAAATCAGACTAGTAGTTCCAGAGATTGGCGTGTTCAAACAAAGAAAAAAGACATTATTGGCGGTAACCCGGTGTAGAATATGTCGAGTAAATTTAACACGGAGGAAACCGTCGGTCACAACTAGTTTCCTGAATATAAAAAAATAATAAAAATAGTTTTCTACTCACCCCTTTACTATATCTACCAGAGTACTCTTCCTTGGCCTGCAGACCTCGCGTGTCAAGTTTGACTTCTAGCAGTAACGGTTGCAGTGTCCCAGTGCCCTCCTTACCCAAACCCTGTCCCGGAGTCCAGCCCATTTTCTGTAGTAGGTGCATACCCATACCGCTTTCTACTGGCGCCGCACGTTGGAGCTGATCCTAAACGTGCAAACACTCGAAAATAAGTCGTAAATAAAAAAAATAAACATGAAAATCAGCGAATCTGCTGTCTTATCTAGCTTGTGTTAAATGTTTGTTAAATTGAGTCTTATTAAATCGTTCTTGTGAAATTAAAATGTCGATGAAAATTGTATTTGAAATGTTGTTACTTATTTATATATGTAGACAACAAGAGAACAATTAAAAACAATGAATAATTTCATCGATAAATGGGTTATTTCAATAAATATTGTTAAATTCAAAGTATGTTTGTTTGAATGTTTGGTCCGTCATCAATCACGCTCAAACGGCTGGATTTTAATGAAACTTGGTATAGAAATCGGTTATGCCGTGGAATAGGAAATTGCAACAGCTTGTACATTGTATTCGATTAATAAAATAAACGTAATTAGTAAGTTTCAGTCTCTTAAAAATTACTGTCAATCTTCAGCGATGTTCTTATAAAACCTTGTGATTGTCATGAAATCGGTTGTTCCATACAATTTCGTTTTTTTTCCGTATACTTGCATACGTACCTCTTGGTTACGAGTACATAAGTTTGCAACTATCATCGGCGTACCGTGGCGCGTCTAACGTAGTGCTTCTCCTTATCACTTATAAGCTGCAACAAATATTCAAGGATTCCCCGTAATAGCCATGCTTTTCTATCACGCCACGAGAAACGGTTTAAGGGGGTTTTTTTATATTTTTAAGGTCATTGAATACATGTCCTTTAGACCTAAATTCGTAACATTTTCTAAACAGTGTTCTAACAAAAACCTCCTTGTTAGAACTCTCAAGGGAGTTTTTGTGAAATTTCAGAATTCATCTTATATGTTATTATTTCTAATCTATTTCACTTGTGCACGATACCAAATTATATTGTGTAAAAAGCCACGAAAATTCCACAATTTGAGATCAAATAACGCAAGTTTATGAATAAAAATAAAAACCACTAAATGACAGACTAATATCTCACCAAAAACTCCCAACATTTTTTTATTATTCAAGGAGTTGCCAGGCTCAAAATGCGAAAGAATTGCCAGGCTATCGATCATAGAGATGACTGATTGACGTAAATCCAATGAAATATCAGACTGCAAATAAGTTATAACTATATAAAAGCATTTACAAAAAAAAAAAAAAAACTTAAAAAAAAATCATCCAAATTACAACTGACTGATGCAAATATAATTTTATTCCACCTTCTTATATATCTTTACATCTACATATAAGAGCTTATGGAATGTTCCAATTAATAAGCTTAAAATCTTTTAACGTAATTGGCTCGTCGGTTTTAATGAAAAACAGTCAATCATGAAATTAGGGGAAAACTGAATATTTGTATGCAAAATGGAATAATGATGATTGACATGTCATTCGCGATGGCATGTGAATTATCATTAAAATTGATAATTGTTGCATAATGAACCAAGTGTAATGAGCGAACTAAAAAAAGTTCTTTCATTACACGATACCAAGTTATTCGGATTATTGTGAGGGACGTGCAATAACATTTAAAACGAAAACAGAGTGTAGCTTATTTTTTCTGCTATGTGATTTTAAGTTATTAATAGTAAAAGTATAAATGCTTCGAATAATTTCGGATAGGAACGAGGTCGAATACCAAATATGGTTTAAAATTTAACAAATAATTATCTAAAATAATGTTAATATTGTTCACACACAAAAGTTCGAATAAGACCTATTTTCTTTCTGAATACAATCCTCTGAAAAATTTAATATCCATAACTATTGGATCCGATACCGATTAAATACTCTTAAGATATCGATATCCAGACCAGAAATCTTTTATCCGTAACATCCCAATGGAAACTAACACACACAAAGTACAATTTTTAAATGTTAATGCACCCATCACTATATAATAATCATAAGGTCAGAACTCATAATACTTAGGTATGCATTATGTGCTCTGACCAGTTCATGCCGCACACAGCACGATCCCGACCGACGACGCTTTCAACTGAAAAGAAAAGTTATTGCGGACAGACTGTAGTATTGAACGAAACCATCGGCTTTTATAACGTTTTTTTTTTGTATAAACTACCATAAACCGGTTTAAATAGGTGACGAATACCTTCGATAAAAAAAAAGGTTTGATCTTATATAATTTACATTTAAAATCCTTGATATTTTTAAAGTGAAACTTTTTTGAGCACAATGAGAGTAAAATTTCAAGGTAGAACTTTAGTGCAACGTTTTCCAATGCAAAAAGAGCGAAAAATAGGTACTTGTTGAGAGAGAAAAAGAAAGAACTGTGTATGTACTGAGAGATATATATGCGCGCAATATAATAATACAGGTGAAAAATGATAAGTGACCGATAAATGAAGTTACAATGCTGAACAAGTTCTTAGAGAAAGTCAAGGTGTGGATTAATTAATCATTGTTTATATTGTACTAAACAGTGATTTTACAATGAGCAATATTATATCATAAATAAATTTATGTAGTCATCACTAAAGATGTTTCGCTATTGTCACGTGTACTCTCTTTTTCAATTGATACATTGTTAACTTTTTACGTGATTTGTTACATAATTTACGCAGTACTTTTAAATATTGTTTGCTGGTTCAGATTTTGATAGAAGTACTCATAAAATAATGTATTGAGATATTCGTACGTAATTAACTTTTATTTTTAGAACGACGATGTGCAACAATAAATATTAAAACCCGGTTTCGTTGAATACTTTATTATATATAATAAACAAATTAACTGCTGATAATTTATAACTATGTAATTTAAACTATTTGACGGTAATAGTTTAATAGATAGTGTAAATAATAATCCATAGACAAATGTATAAAACCATAAAGTTGAAAATCTCACAATAATCTGAAATGGTAATTTATTAAGACCATTACCCATTTGACTATTAAAAATAGTTCATTTGGAGAACATATTTAAGGTTTAATACTTAATTTTAAATAAATTACTTTACTATTCGCAGTGTCTCCATTCCTTTGGGATATGTAAAATTAGATTTTTATTATATTTGACGATAACGTAATAATTTCAATAGCGTGAATTATTAGACAATATAATATCATTTGTTACGATAATATTATGGATTAAATTAATTAAACAGTTTTATACAAATATTATAAAGCGGTAGTTTGTAAGTCAGAATGTAAGAGGTTAATCTCCGGAACGACTGATCCGATTCTGAAAACTCTTTCACTAATAGGAAGTTGTTTGTACACTTACATTATCTGTAAGTGTTATAAAAATTAACTATTATAATTTGACATAATATTTTTTTGGTAAATGTACGTAAAATGTATATGTATAAAATTCTTAAAATCAGCAGTTAATTTGTGGTTAAGGGGTTCTTTGATTATGACAATAGATTTGATTATAATACTGTCAACCCTCTAAGCAAAGGATTTACTATTTATGATAAATTCTTTTACTCAATTGAAAAACACGCCTGTAGTTCACACGCGATAGATGTGAAACCCTCAAAAAACTAAATTAATAGGAAACAATGTATAATGTATTCTATTTCATTCTGCCGCAAGTTAAAACCTATAGATATATAGGTGTTTGTCTCTTTTGCGTTTCATCGAGTTACTAATCAAAACGATACTAAAGAAGTTTTCACTTTAAAAACTGAATAAAATAGATCTACCGATACAAAAGTATCAAACATGATAACCCGGTCACAGCCAATAATATCTGCATGTAATGATCAAAGAACACAATTATACAAAAGTTTAAAAGCTTCCGTGATGTTTACTTTTATAAATAAAAAAAGAACACGGTGCAAACTTCATACGCAAAAATTTAACATAATGGATAAAAATACCTTTTTTGCCCAGGCTTGAGTACCGCTGGCCAGTTCCTTGGGCGTCAGTATGTGCGCCCCCGTGGACCCTGTGAACTGACCTAACGACGAATCTTTTGTCCATCCGTACTGAAAAATCGATTTTTTTTTTATAGTAGCACGGCACAGTACAATACAAAAACATTGGCGCCTACCGAGAGATCGGCAGGACATCGGCAGTCGCAGCTGTCGGCGGCATCGCAATACACGTGGTCGGCAGCGTCACTGTAACCGTGCGCGCGACACTATAACGCGGGCGCGTCACTGTAACCGCGGGCGCGTCACTGTAACCGCGGGCGCGTCACTGTAACCGCGCGCGCGTCACTGTAACCGCGGGCGCGTCACTGTAACCGCGGGCGCGTCACTGTAACCGCGGGCGCGTCACTGTAACCGCGGGCGCGTCACTGTAACCGCGGGCGCGTCACTGTAACCGCGCGCGCGTCACTGTAACCGCGGGCGCGTCACTGTAACCGCGCGCGCGTCACTGTAACCGCGGGCGCGTCACTGTAACAGCGGGCGCGTCACTGTAACCGCGGGCGCGTCACTGTAACCGCGGGCGCGTCACTGTAACCGCGGGCGCGTCACTGTAACCGCGGGCGCGTCACTGTAACCGCGGGCGCGTCACTGTAACCGCGGGCGCGGTCACTGTAACCGCGGGCGCGTCACTGTAACCGCGGGCGCGTCACTGTAACCGCGGGCGCGTCACTGTAACCGCGGGCGCGTCACTGTAACCGCGGGCGCGTCACTGTAACCGCGGGCGCGTCACTGTAACCGCGGGCGCGTCACTGTAACCGCGGGCGCGTCACTGTAACCGCGGGTGCGTCACTGACGCTCGCACCCGACGATACTATACCGAACTTTCGACTTCCCTACATGTGTGCATTGTCTATTAATCTGCCACTATGTCGCTTCGTCACTGACCATCAGATACCGCACCGGTAGACCCGGTAGGTAGTGTTGACATTCATAAGTGACTTCTTAAGAGTCTAAATTGAATAACTTTAATTTTGAAGGTGCACTTTCTAGCCAAGGCACTTTGGCGTCAGTGACGAATGTAAAGAACATTATTCGAGCGCAGCGTCGTCGGACGCCTACTTCAGTGACGCTCCCGACCATGTGTTTTTGAATTAATTTAATAAAAATTGCATCAGAAAATCAATTTTATACTACATCGGTGTGTCAGCAAACTTCTATTGACAATTTAAGCATGGAGCTCAAGTAATCCTTAACAAATGTTATAATTCCACAAGGGCTATTGAAGAGCAGGTGAGTGCGACGAAGGCAGTACGACTGTACGTCACTAATTGTAAACTCACTTTCTAGATTTACCATGAAACAAACTTAACGGGTAAAAAAGAAGATATACTCCTATGTAATACTGCATCTGTTTTCATCGCTAAAATAATTATAACTTGTTAATATTATGTTGTAAAAGAAATAATTAATTCTTGAACTTCTTACTGTAAAGAAAATTAGACTTACACTGAAAGTACTACTACTACTGTTGCTTAATTCATTTTCCTCTTGTTCTTTGCGAATCATTGACAATTTCTGTGACACCAACGTCGCCAAGTCCTGATAACGATAAAATAACTTCATTATTATATAATTATCAATCATTACTAATAATGTCTAGGTGATAATAACTTTCATATTCAATTTCGGAGGCTAAAGGCGTTTTAGCCGAATCCGAATTCGCCTTCCGAATCGGCTGTAGAGTCATTTAAAATATTGAATGTAAACATATTATTATAATATTTTATTTAAAACATTCATGTACACATTAATTTATTTATAAATTTATTTAAATTCAAACATGTTGTAAGTAGATGAAATTACTATTCATCTATTGCAGGCGGAAATAGCAAAGACATTTTGGATAAATTATTTACGATGGATTTCCTCAAAGTAACGCCTTCTTAATGTCTGTCAGTACATTCATGATTTTTATTTAACACGTAAAATTCTCAAATTATGCCAAATTTCAAAATCAGCACCACATAGTATATTTACGTAACTGGAATACTAAAAAGCAAGTTCCGTTCAGGTCCGCAAGAGCAAACTAATGGTTTGGAAAACATTTCAAGTCATTATAAAATTTTAATGGGATCTGATGCAATAAATTTTACCATTTTCGAAGAGTCAACCCCCGGTGGGTACGCCTGAGGTCCAGGAGCTGGTAATGCTGGCAGCGCAGTAACCGAAGATAACTCTAAAAATATTATAATTACACAAATTGTTTATGTCAAGCATCCATCAACTATTATTTATTTTTAGGGTTCCAAAGTCAATAATGGAGCATTGTACTATTCTTACGCTCGGAGTAAAAATATATAAAAAAACGTTATTTTCCAAATCTCTGGAATCGTCTAGAATGTGCTCGAATAATCGAGTATTTAGTCATAGGTTTGAGGAAGTACACATACAAATCCATATAGCTCAGTTTTTTTTTTAAAACCATTACGTCAGATATTTACAAGGTAAAGTATCTTCTAATGATTTAGTGATCGTCTTATCTATACTCTATAGTGTGTACTATAATATAATAAAGCAGAAAAGTTTTTTTGTTTGTTTATTTAAACACTTGTAATGTCTGGAACTAAGAGTTAGATTCGAAAAAATATTTTGTATATGATTGCCAGATTCACGTGGAATAGTATAGGCTATTTAGAATTAGGCTAGACCTCTCAGCTAGCCTTAAATGTTGATTTTTGTTAAGTAAGTTGGACGAAACCGCGCAACAGTTGATTCTAAAGCGGGTCATACAAATCACGAGCGTTATTTTTAAACGACTTCAAAAAAGGATGGTTCTCTGTTTGGTTATTATGAATGTGAGCGAATTTTCCAGAAACCACACGGCTGTTTTTTTTACTGGAGATAATTTAACACTTATGCGAATTTAAATTAATTGATAAAACAAAAATAATATTTACTTATTTATAAATTATAATCTTTAACATTAGTCTGGTTTTCACATCTATCGCATATATCTATCATTCGCGCATGCGATATGCTGTCACGCTCTGTTATACTGAAATAATGTTTTGTTTCATTCAAACTTTAGCTTTCCGTTACGATCGCCAGAGAACGATTTTATGAGTACTTTAATTTTCATCGTATATTACTCGTTTGCAAAAGGACTAGCTTTGAACAAGTAAACAGATAATGTATAATTTTACAATCAATTCAAACGTCTTACTTATAGCCACAGATATAATGTTAACATTAGCATGTCGGTGACTCATAAGATTATACCAATCCAAAAATCACCCAACATGCTTATAGAAAATTTATTTCTAAAATCTTTTTTGAAGTGAAACTTCTTATGCGACTTCCAAGCGTTAAACGTTAAACGTTTAACGCACATTATCGGTCTCTCCTCTTTGTGTGAGCAAGAGCGAGAGAGTAAATGTGGGTGTGTATGTATATTGCACACTGCTTAAATAAAATAGAAAATGTCTTTTAAAATGAAGTTTCACTTCTATCGTGTGTGAATCGCACACACACCTTTTTTATTTTTAATATGCTTACAATATAATGATTAGGACTACCCGATGTTAAAGTTTTTGATATATGTAAGAGCGATTGTAGTTGAAGGGAAAGGTGTCTATAGAAGATTAAACTTCACTTTTTTTATTAATATGCTTACAAAAGAATACTCACGGCTACCCGATGTAAAGTTTTTGACGTATGTAGGAGCGGTTGTAGCTGGAGGGGGAAGTATCGCGAGCGGCCCCGATGCCGGTCTAAAAGGAAAAAAAAAACAAATTAACAACTTTTATTAGAACTTCTAAACTCAATATAATTAGAATACAAAAAAATCTAGGTATAATGAATATAGGCAATATTTTTTTTATAAAACCAATTTCATTACACATCATTACCCCGACATCTATGTATACAGTATAAAAAGAAATTATTATCGTATGTGCCATAGAATAGACAGTATGGGAAAAGAAATAAATTCTCTCGACGTATCTTAAAATCTTAATACGTAACGACCTATGAAATTCACTTTTTATGTAGAAAAAATTAGATATAAAAATGAAAAGTATTATATAATAATTATATTTAAATAGTCAAAGTACTGGCTATTATTGTCGATGCAAACCATTTAATGGAAGTTCATGGATGCCTCTGCTATAGAAATCTTGGGTAAATCGATAAATTCTTTAAAAGCGTTTTTCAACGCCTCATCGGATTTGAAATATTTCCCCGGTAAAGTTATTTGAATTCCGACAAAAAACTAAAATCAGTCGGAGCAAGGCTTTGTGAGTATACTAGGTAACGGATAATTTACAGTTGTAACTCTTATAACTTTGAGAAGGTTCGTTGGGTTTTATGACAACGTGCTTATCCATCATCATTTGCCATTTTTCGCAACATACTCGAGTAGTAATTGTTGTGCCATGAATGTAATGTAATGAACAGTGCTGGCACAGGTCTTCCATATACTCACAAGCAGTTTTTGACTCAGTTTACATTAAGGACATGGTTTAACTGACTTCCCTGTGTCCAATCAGTGCGATGGACGTTATCGATTATCATACAGGATCCATTTTTCATCACAAGTGACAATCCGATTTAGAATGCCCTCATTTATGTGCCTATTCAACAAGTTAAGGCAAGCATCGACACGATTTTGTTGTTGTTGTTCAGTTAGTTCATACGGTACCTATTTTCCGAGCTTTTTATCGTTCCAATTTAATGTAAATGAATCAGTAAGTATATTATTATTATTCAAAAAGGGGGCTGAGCAGGTTTATGCAGTCCTGTATCACTGCGACCAATTAGATCTATTGTGATCGCCCGACTTTGCTAAAGCTCCCCATCTAATCCTATAGCCTTAATGTACTGCTGGACTTTTTTAGTAGAGAGCAGATGAACTTCTTCCGAGGGTAGCACGTACCCGCCCAGAATCTGGTTGCGTTTAAATTTTAGTGGGTCACACAGGAGGTGCTTTGGAGTTTCATCCGCACTTTCGCAAATTCTGCAATCTCTTGTGTCTCGGACACCAATGTTGAACATATGTTTGTTCAAACCACAGTGTCCAGTAAGTGCCCTCACTAAAACCCTTAGTTGATTCCTGCTAAGCATCAGAGCTTCCCCAGCTCTACGCTGGTCAAACGCCACTCAGTGAATCAGTATAGTTTTATCACTTCCGTTGAAGGGATGCTCCTAACTACGTGATTTGAGATGAATTTGCTGCCACAATAACTTTCAATTCTTCGTTATCGTCTTTAGTCTTCGGTCAGCCACGGGGTTCATTGTTCACATGGAAATTTCCAGAACGGAAGCGATCAAACCAAAACCGTACCGTGCGTTCACTTGCGGTACTTAGTCCATACACGTCGTTGATATTGCGTACTGAATGTGCTGCTTTGGTGCCACGACAGAACTTGTATTCGTAAATAGCGCGCAATTCCAATTTTTGCATGGTCAAAGAAACAGCTATACCAAAGAGAAATCAAACGGCGCAACCAGTATTAAAAATCGGCAATTTCGTAGATAAAGACCGCATATATACTAACAATAATATAGTTTACTAGTTCATACGAACTTCATCTCCGGTATTTATTATATTAACACCACGGCAAGAAAACAAATCACTGAACGCGCAGTGCTTATAAAAATCGTAGTTTCTTAAAAGTGAAATAATATTTTATTGAATGTAGATATCGCGATATTTTTATTAATAAAATCCAACTATCCAAGGTTTAAAACAAATCTATCCAGTAGTTTTCGCGTGATGAGCGCACAACGGCAAACATCAATCATTTTAGTTATATAAATAGATAGTTTATTGATTATTAAAGTTAGTGTTTGTATGTTTGAAAACGCTAATCTCAGGTACTACTACTCATATTTGTTTTTTTTTTTGTGAGATATATAACAACCTCGTTTATTAAGAAAGGTTCTATATTACGATACTATATGTTATACTTCCCGCTAGGACCCTTAGGAGCGGAATAACGAAAATGTTAAACAACTTAGCAAGCTGTAGGCAAGTACAGATATTTTTTTTAACTGACAGTACTGTTGTTAGCCTGAGGGGCCCTGCAGCCTTTACGGCTTTTACAGCTTTACCGGGCTTGGAATTTTTTGTCTAACTAGGCAATAAAAGAAAAAAAAAGGTCCCTTACAGAACCTATGTACCTGTGTGTTGTGCATGTGTGTATGATGCAGTGTCATGTATTACTGCGTCAGCTAGTGAATGTAGAGTCACTGTATCGCGCGAGCGGCTGCTTGTCTCAAGGGCTCCATACCGATGGATCGGACCTAGGCTTGAGTTGCCACAGAAGGCGGTCGTGGCGGGTAAAGTACACAAAGCGAAAACAACTCTATAGCAGGGCATTAAGGAATCATGTAATAAGCAAGCTACTGACCTTGGCGGTGTCCCTTCTGAATCAGATATAGGCCCTTGTGGTGGTAAAGAATTAAGTTTCGCAACTTGCTGGAAAGAAAATGAAATAACAGTAAAGAAAACCAGTTGATTACTCCTAAATATATTAAATTAATTAATTAAATATTAAAAAATATTTTTAATTACAATGAAAACTTATCTGTATAACTGAACTATTCGATATGATTATATTTATTCTTAAAAATATATAGGTAAATATACAGTTGTGGTCATATAATTAATAACGCTTATTTAAAGGGAAGATTTTTTCAAACTAACAAGTATTTTAAATAATGTTGCTAATAGCATGTTTTTTATGTATTTCTTTCGGTATCGCAAATCTTTTCCATACTAGCGGTAAATTCGTTGATACACATGATTGGCTAAAAAATAAATAGATAAACTTTATACATTAGATCTGAACCTAGTATTACTACGTACTGGCTGGAGATAATTAAGAACGCTGAATAGTTAATTTTTTTTATCAAATTTAAATAGTGAACACTCGTTGGTTCTGCGGTTGTAGGTCACTATTCGTATAATTTTGGCGCCATTTAGTGCTGTAAAAGTCTTAAAGGTGATTGCATCACATGAAAACAACGGGGAAAAATAAAAGTTGTGATAAATCTACATGGGAAGTAATAATAAAACTTCGCAAGAAGAATTGGTCGTATAATAAGATAACCGACTATCTGCAATGCCTAAAAACGATTATTTCCCACGCTGCTTCACGCACGTGAAGCATTTTGTCACATATCAAACATTCCGCGTGTACCTAAACAGAGAACGTCATCTCGTCGAGATGATCGAAATATCGTTCGATTGGCAAAATAAAATTCTTTTAAAGGATCTAATGAGCTGAGAAAATAATATTTTAGTGAAAACAACCCTTAAGCAATCTCGGCACGCACTATTCGCGCCTAAAAAATAAACAGGGTATGTTCTGATGGAAAACGATATTTACGATGCTCTCCAAATAAAGCTGTCGACCTTTAAGTACACAAAAGTGACATTAAAGTATGGCGAGGGAAATGTGTGGAAATTTGGGGATACTTTTCTGGACATGGTGTTGGACCAGTTAAGCTGATAAAAGGGAACACGGTTCAATTCCAATACAAAAATATACTGGAAGAAACAATGTTACCAATGTTACCAAATGTTCTAGCACGACAATGATTCAAAGCATACTGCACGCACCGTTAAGGAATTTCTCCCATCGCAAACAGATTCGGTCTTAGATTGGCCAGTTAATATAGCAAGATCTAAACCCAACAGTGCATCTTTGGTACGAAATCAAGAAAATGGTTACAAATCGACAGTGTGGCAATTAAAAAAAAAACGCTATTATACAGTGTCTCATTTGACTCCGTCATATCTGAAATTATTCGTAACATTAATATCGAACATGGCCACGGTTTCGGATATCCTATAACACCCCTGATAAAATGTTAGGATAATTAAATGTAATCTCCTCTCCTTCGAAGATATTGCTGTTAATCGTCGGTGGAAGCACTTACCATATCTTTTTTAGGGGGTGAGACCGGAGTCCACTCCGATGCTTTTTCTCGGTGCTGAGTTCCCGACGAGACCGGGAACTGTATTCGGAGCTCTTCTTTGTTGATTACTTGGAGAGCTGTGGACTTCACGGGCAATGGCGCACCGCCCTGTCATAACCAATATTAACAACTATACCAGCTTCCTGCATAACCTAATAATATAAAACTCGACGTCACTCTGTCCGTTTATATTCTTTTCACGCGAAAATCACTTATCCGATTTATATGTTCTTTATTTTAATTCATAGCTATGTAATCTGGTTAGGTTATAGGATATATTGTATAAGTTAAAGTAACATACGATATCGAAATAAGCAGTGAAGATAATAGTGAATCAGTTCGGAAAAAAAAAGCTTATACTGAGTAAGCCATACGAGATGTATCAAATTAATGTAGTATATAATTGTAGATCTTAAAAAGACCTACAAAAAGTCGGTGATAGCATGTCTCTATCTTCTAAGGATCACACCCGCAATAAACACTTTTGTTTTCCGTTTTATTATCGGGGACAGTACGATTTGCTCTCGACCGATAGCATTCTGTAGTCTACGCGGTGTGTATATATATTTTGTAACTAGCTGTTCCTACGGCTCTGCTAACGTGGACTACTAAAAAGGCTTTTTTTTGTGGAACCCTAATTATTTTTCAAAAATAAAAGTAGCCTAAGTTGTGCCTTATAACATCAGATATCTGCCAATGAAAGTCCCGTTAAAATAGGTCCAACCGTTTCGGAGAATACTCGGAAAAAAGTATTAAAAAGACGGAAAATACTGCTTGATTCAACCAACAATTTAAAAAAAAAGGGTAATGATACTGTACTGAAATGGAATTATTATCATAGAAAAGCATTAAACAAATATGTCCAAACACGTGTTTTCAGAATCAGCTTGTCTATGCCCATGAATAGCCTTATTCCTTAGTGGATGCTACATTTCTGACTGTGCTATATTACCAAAAAATGCATTAGTAATCGTATAATATCTTTGCAAATGAATAAAAACCAAAACTCACCCTTATACTCATAATTATAGGTGCCTTCTCTTTCACCAAGAAAGGATGGTGGAATGCTATCGTATCTTCATTCTCACTCATATTGTCATCGTTCGAAGATACCGACGACAGTTCTCCGAGAGCTTCCTTCTTTGACAAATGTTTGCAGAAGTCTGTTAGTTCGTCTACAGATTTACCTGACAAAATGTTTCAACACTACATAACTTAATGTTTAGAATGAGTACTTTACTTAATCTATACATACAAATAAATGAAATGAAAGTGTCTGTTTTAATGACAAAATAACAGCTATTTACTAAATGCATATGCAACTATTGTTTGTTTGGGGTAATCTTCGAAAAGGTTAGACCGATTTTGACGGGACTTTCACTGACAGATAGCTGGTGTTATGAGTAACTTTGGCTACTTTAGTATCAGACTAGCTGTGCCCGGGGCTCCGCTTGCGTGGACTAATAAATTATTTTTTTAATTTTTACGCTGAACCCTAATTATTTTTCTAATATAAAAGCCTAAGCCACGCCTTACGACATCAGATATCTGCCAACGAAAGTCCCGTCAAAATCGGTCGAACCGTTTCGGAGATTACCCGGCACAAACAGACAGACAGAGAAAAATATTAGAATAGTTTTTTTCTTGTAGGTATTGTATATACCTTTATATGCATTTAGTAAAAAGGTGTTATTTAGACATTACAAACAGACACTTCAATGTTATTATATTATTGAAAAAGAATTAGGGTTCCGCGCAAATAAATCACAATTCGGAAAAAGACGCTTTTTGGACGATTAAATGGCTTACGCTGAGTAAACCATAAGATATATCAATTCAATTTACTACATAATTGTAGATCACACAAAGACCTATAAACAAGTTGGCGATAGCATATGTCTATCTTCTAAGGATCACCTAGAATAAGCATTTTTGAGGCAGCACAATTCGCGCGTGCAACAGCATTTCGACAGCATTCTGTATAGTCCACGCGAGCGGAGCCGCGGGCACAGCTAGTATTACATAAATGGTAGTGATGAGTTACGAAATGAAATTATTTACCTCCAGATTGTATAGCAGCCATAACTTGGTTTCTAGTATGCGGTGGCAAGGCCGCTGCACCGGCTGGTACAGCTCCATTTTTGAGCATATTGATGGCATTCCTACGAGCCACTTCAAGAAGACGCTTCTTTTCACTATCCGCTAGTTTCACACCACTAGGTGACCTGTTTAATGCAATAAAAAGAAAAGAAATAAAGAAAGACTTATTTATCAGGTTCTAAAAAATATGGTAATATCTTTTTCCCTCTAATCAGACCTACTTTAAAAAAAAGTCAACTAGCCTATTATAAAGATATATTTATGTATACATAAATGTTACGCTTTTCAATGATTTGTTAAAAATTAACATACCTTGACCTACGCCCTCTATGCCTTGGGGAGTAATGTCTAGATCTATGCCTAGTTCTTGATCGTGATCTCCGCCGTGATCTTGATCTGTGACGTGATTTACTTCTAGAGTGACGTTTTGAACGATGCCTTCTCGAAGTAGACTTGGACCTTGATCGACGAGATTTACTTTTTGATCTGTAATTTTCACTATTATCAAAAATATGATAAATTGGGCCTATATTTTTTGGATTCATGGTTGAATTTTATTGATTTTAAGCATAACTTGTCACAGTTAATTGTTTTCAAGTCATAAACCAGGAACTGACTATTTCTGGGATTATTTAATTTTATTATTGTATGTTACATCCCTTTATGAAGATGAATAACTATTTTATAAGTCTTCAGTAGCACTAAATTTCTAATGAATTAAGAATTATTTTTTAATTTAGATCAGTTGTACATTTATGAATATTATCAATATATTTTGATTTACATGGGAACAATCAATAAATTATGGTTACAAATTTGTTTAAATTGAATAATAGGCCTTTCAACCATAACTGAAATAGTCATTACAAAAAGAAAATTATATATTATGAGGAAGAAAAGACTTGGAGCATACTGTATCATCAGACCTATTTATGCTTATACAATAGATCGGCATGTTGACGTCACTATGCATGATGAAGCACAGTACAATGCAAACACAACGGCGACCACCAAGAGATTGGAAATCCATCGGCGGTCGCCGCTGTCATGCCGGTCTGCATAAATATCTCTTCACGTTACGCTTGAAGGACCTGATGTCATAAGAAGGAGGGAACACATTGGCCTGGAGATGATTCTACAGTTTCACGGTACCACGAATATAAGACATAGAGAACTTTTAAGTTCGTGCAGAGGTGGAGGTTAAAACTGTGATGTTGCCGTAAAACTGTGAATCCGAAGCCCAGCGCGTGTGGTTCTGTTGTGGAAGGGAGAGAGGGAATTAGACTGAACAGCTCTTCAGAGCACCCATCAGGAAACAGGCGATAGAACACGCTCAGCGAGGCACTGTTTCTATGCAGCTGAAACGGCTCGATGTATTTGGTAACGTCTGCATCATTAACAATGCGGACAGCCCATCTCTGCAACCTGTCCAGAGCATCAAGGATGGTTGATCCGTCCCGATAGGTTACCAACCAACACGATGTACCTACCACAGATTATGCGCGGCATAATGAGGTAGCCTCTCATTGTGGTTAATCATAATTGGGCCTCTGTATTATACTGTGGGCGGCCAGCGGAACAACTGTTTCTTTGGGTCTACCTGGCCACCAGATCAATGCAGTTCTCTCAGGCAGTGAACTGTATTCCATATTCAAACAGTTTTAAGTATAATTTTATTTATTATTTTAGATACCTAAGAATGGAAATTTATGAAATAAAATTATTTTTAAATACCTTTTATGTGACTTGCTTCTATGTCTATGTGATGATGATTTGTGTGAACTATCACTGTGCTTAGTCTTACTAGAAACATTTTTTTCTTCTGTATTTCTGAAATAAATTAATTTTAATTGAATATACTATCATGTGTGCATAAATACATCATACATAAATTTATTTATAAGATTTATAGTATTAATTCCTTAACTAGCTTAATAAATAACAAAATATATGTTATGTTTGCTTATATCAAAATGATCCTCACAGAAAAAAATAATATTTGAAGTGATCACGATATCATTCGGATTTCTAAGAACCATTTCCAACCATTTTTTTCACATTTTGGCATTCTTAAGAATGTTCACAGATGGTTTTTCTCGGGTCTTCATAGATGTGTTTGTACATTGTGATAGAATATACCATTTATAGACCATTTTATCTCATAAATATGCTATAAAGAAGTTTTACACGACAGTAACACACAATGGTTATATATCATGGTTATGTACCTAGACTGGCTTATGATGTCACTGTGTGATGTTTACAAATGGGAACACTTATGCGGTTTTTTACTAATTTGAGTTTGTCGATTTTTATTAAAAATCCACACAATTAGGAAGATAAACACTTATTCTTTGCAGTACTATTACATTGTTGATCATTTTAGATGGATTTTCATGTTTTTTTTTTCTATTGTCATAGATTTAATTTTGGCCTTTAAAAGCACTTGTCAAACCAGAACTCTCTAATTGTCCGAAAATCTGAGGTATAACTACTTGACTCATAATTTATATACAAAATACTTGGTATTGGAGCTTCCCAAGACACATCAATAGATTAAATGCATGGTCTTTCAAAATTGAAAAAGGTTGGTTGCTATAATTTTTGTAAAGGTAACATGAATTTACATAAGAAATCAATTTTCCACTTGCAGAAAACAAAGAATATGCTGGTAAAATAAGGTTGGTGTAATGCCAAAATTGCTAGTACCAAGGTCGTTGGTTGACAAGAAGCAGGTGTAGGTACAATATCAATTGAATTCATCGGTAGATAAATGAAATTTGACTTCATCGTGTAAATAGGATATAATTGCTGCTTGAACTCTTTTTATGGTTACATCTGAGATGGTTCGATAACGCAGAAGTAGATTGAGTGTGACTATTACTACTTTGAGAAACCACAAAGTCAAATGTATTGGGGTTTGAAGAAGTAACGGGCAAGAGATATGGCAAACATAGAGTAAATATTTTTTACACGTTCTTAGTGTCAAAACTGAAACTTAAGGTTTCAGTATAAACCACATTTGGCCCATCTATTATATGTATATATATTATATTTTTCAATGCTGTCTGGGTTTCTTTGCACAAAAGATGTGATATTTACAAACAACAAAGCATGCTTAAGGCTTCACTGTAATCGTAGAAATAAATAAATAATTACCTTAATTGTTTCGAATACTTACAATTTAACTTCTTCAAGACTTTGTTTTTTCAGTATCCCACCAGGATCTGATGTTTTTGGGAATTGTGAATTAACAACTACTTCTTTCACTGAACTACTTGATGAGTCTGTGTATTCACCTTCTTCATATTTCTCAGCTTTCCGTCTGGCCTCCTCCTCAGCTTTCTTTACTGTCTCTTCAAAAACTGTACTAAATTTCAAGTTCTTGATTTGTATCTTTGACTTTGTTTTATCACTTTCAGTAGCCACTTCTTGTTTCTTATTGTCTAGTTTATTTGCATTAGGTTCGAGTGCAGGTTCTTTTGGAGATTCAGGTTCAGGTGTAGGAATTTGGGAAGTCTCAGGTGTTTTTGGTGGTGTAGAAGCTTCCCTGACTTCTGTTTTGATGTACTGTTTTTTGTCTTCATCTTTTTCAATTTTTATATCCCTGATGATATAATTATTACTCGTTTTCTTCTCATTTTGTTCAATTTTTACTTCCCTGTTGATTTTATTATTGTCAGTTTTTTTGTCAATAGGCTCATTTTTCAGTTTGACCACATCTGGTTCTGGCTTGATTATTACCGGGGTGAGTGAACCCGTGATTGAAGGTGAAAGAGTGCGTCTACGTTTTTTGTTTTTACTCTTTTTTCTTTTTTTACGTTTGTGTGAATACTCAGAGTTGTCGGTATCGCTTTCACTGCTGGAACTGCGTCTTCTCTTCTTCTCCTTTTTCTTATGTTTCTTTTTGCTCTTTTTCTTCTTCACTGATACCTCATCAATTTTGGGTGGATCTGCGTTGAAGACTCCGAAAAGCTCGGAGAGTATCTCATTGGACGACTTCTTCGAGTCATCTTTCTTTCGTTCCGGTGTAGTCTTCTCTCTTTTGATTAATTTTTCAATCTTGTCTATTAACGTCGTCATTACCTTATATGTAATTAGTTCAAACGTAGTAAAATAAACCACAATAATCTATTTAGTAACATTAAACGATCTCCACAGTTCATTTCATAACAGATTACAGAATGGCGATATTAGGGATGGCGATTTAATCGATACTTAGTACTGATTCAGTTCATTGACTCGATATTTTAGCATAGACAATCGAAATTCAATTTTTCTGGTTTGATAAGAAACATAAAATTATTTACAATAAGTTAAATGTTACCAAATACATGTATAAGAAATGAGTGTTTCACATAATTACTAATAAATTGGCATTAATAAAATTACCAATAAATTGTCTTAATGGATAAACCAAATTAAAAAAAAGGTACGTTTCTAATAAGAAGTGCCAATTATTACAACAACGAATAATGCAATGCATTAGTCCTACGCAACAAATAACAAATTATTGTAGATATAATTAATTATTCTGATATAGCTTATCCGTTGTTCGTTATTATTGTTGACAATGACAATTGTCGGCCAGTCTTATCCGACCGTAATGTGTGTGTGTGTAATATTTCGAATTTCATCATTCTTTTCATTATCGTGTCAATCTTGATGGTGTCATTTACAAATTATAATACAATACATAACAACAATTTACCCAACAGCAGTATAATGACAAACATTTTTTCTAATAAATTTGTGAAAAAAAAATCTCTATACCTGAAATAAATTCTCTTTGTCAATACCTTTCTGTCTTTTTCTATACCTCATACTTTAGTATGGTTATAAAAACAACTTTAATGACATAAAAATGATAAAAGATTGTTTATTATGGTGTCTTCTTTGTTTTCCAAAATAAGAAAAAAAGCTAGTTCTAAAAAAAATGTTTATTTAAGCCTCAATTTTTTTGTAAATCGATCTCTTTCGGGAAGAATCGTCATCTCTAGGCGACATGACACATGACTGATGAGATGAAATTGTGTCAAAAAGACTAACTGTTTGTCAATTTTACAATTATTAATGTGAAATGATAAGTAGGGATGCTAATTGCAAATCGCAATGAAATCTAATAAATTGATTGAAAAAAAAAATTGTGCTCTAAAAATCGATTTACCAAAAATTGTTCATTTTTATTTGCTTTTACAATATAAATATAAATCCTTATAACGGAAAACAAAAAGCACATCATTATAATCGATCTTTTATCATTTTTAACTAATATGAGCTGTTTTTACAACAATACTAAAGTATCAGGTATAAAAAAGACAAAAAGGTATAGAGGAAGAAAGTTTATTTCAGGTATAGAAAACGAGAATTTCCATCTTAGCATACGCATCTCTGCCACATGTAATCTTCTTTCATCCGTTTCTTTCGTTGCCTAGGACTCGGATCCATACATCAAGGCAGGTCTTATAATGGCTTTATACACTTTTCCCTTAAGTTTCAAGGGCATTCGTGGATCATATGTGACCCCCGAGACTTGTCGCCATTTCATCCATTCAATTTCACCGTTGTTTTGAATTAATGAACTATATACATATAATAAAATAGAAGTCTCTATTTGTAGTATTAAAATAACAGTTTTTTACTATATGCATATGCTTTTCTTTTGTTTACACATTGAAACGTGTCTTTTATCGCCTCTTCTTTTTCTTTCTTTATTTTGACGGGGGTTTTTACGTTCTTTTTTTTTAGACTTTTCTTTGCAGCATTTTTTCCGACACTGATGTGTTCTTTCAAAACAATAGTGTTCCAAGTTGCTTTGCTCTTTTACGAACTTGAGTGATATTTCTTGTAAAATTCGAGATGGAGTGTAATCAGGATTCTTATTTAACGAAACCTGTTTTGAAGTGTTCGGGTCTGAATACAAAAAACATAGAGGCAGTGTTCACGGAGGCTTTTAATTTTGTTGAAACGATTTCAGGGCTATAACTTGTATCTCTTCTTCGCTCATAAGAACAACCTGGAATAGGTGCCTCTACATTATCCTAGACTGCAGATGTACCTACTGTGTGGAATCACTCGTGCAACTGAAGTATTTGTCGAGACACCTGCGGAGAGATTGAAAGGATACACTCCAGTTGTTTTAAAACGAGCATTTGCATTTACCCCAAGCCTTGATAAGTAAAGCTCAGAAAGAAAGTCTCGATATGCGGCGTCCTCGGTTTTGGATTAGCCAAAGTCTACACTGTTCATAGAAGTGATGTTTTAATGATTTAAAATCAGAACGATCTAAGGGCTGGTTATAATAAATCGTGTGACTCGGCATTGATATCAAAATAATGTCATTCTGATTGGCATATTCCTACATTTCCACGGATTTTCAATGAATTGAATGTCCGTATAATAGAAGAACAACAGCAGGTTTCCTTGGAAAAAAGTGTCTTTCTAACCAAAGCTCCTTCTGACCTTTTTAGTGTAATATCAGTATTTCTGCTTATGAACATTTGTAACCAGTCATATCCTGCTTTCTGATTTTCTTTGTTGAATTTTATTTAATTTTAACAGTTCGGCTAATTTGTAAGCTATTTTCTTTACGTCATCCATTGTCAAAGGAAAGCCTTTAGCTTGCATTGTTTTATATGAGCAACCAGCTTCTTCTCGTTTTCTCCTCTAAATAAAGTAGATGGTCCCATAGGTCCTTTCTTGTCATTATTTTTCGTTAATCTCCTTTCTAATGTTTTCTAGGTATTTGGTATAGGAGACCTGCCGCGAGTACGGATTATCTATCATTTGTCACAGCATTAATAGCTGCTTTTAGTAATTCTTCTGACCATTTTCATCTCACAGCTACTTACCTATCTCTTATATTTATTAGGCATCTAAAACAAATTTAAAAATAAATATAAAAAAACATCATTTCTATCTCATGACGCTATGGTCTTAACATACCGACTGTAATTGGCCATCTCACCTTTTTTTCTGGGAGAGATGGTCGCAACGAAAATTAAAACAAGTTACTTAAGACACGAAACAAATAATTTAGAGGTTAGAACAAAGTATTGTTAGAACGAAGTATACTTTGCAGAAAATACAAACATCACCATTATTTTAAGAAACGAACATCACAACCACGTAAAACTTTAACCATCTAAAAAATATTCACAGTAGACGAAACAATAAACAAGGGGTTTACTTACTTTTTCTTTTTTTTTTCGCCAAATTTTTTGTCGTACCGTTCATGGTGTTATCAGTCAGTCCAACGAGATCGTTCAATAACACGATCAATTTATGTACATTCTCCATAGACAGTCTATCTCACTCCGATACATTACGATTTAACTTGTTGCTTCTTTCTTTCGTTACTATCGCTACATTTAATTTGATCGGATAACCATTTCAATGAGCCCTGAAAAATCCCCTATGTGGCGCTGTGCACAATTTTTTTACTTTATTATAAGTTTGAAAAGTTTGAATTATACTATTTTGTATGATTTTCTTTATAATTAATATAAGCAAGTAATTCTTTATTAAACTCGGGTTTTTTAATAATAATTATGATTAATTATAAATAAATGTAATAATAATTAAATAAAATTAATCATGTATATTTAAATACAAATTTCTAAACGAATCAAATTTTAAAATTTTAATCCATCAACATAATTATTCAAAATGGCGGTTTTTTAAAATTTCTTCATGATTTATGATGGTGTTTTCCGTGAATTTATTTATTTTATATACTACCACTTGTGTATTGAATTGCTCTGCCCTTTGGTAAATAAATACCACGAGAACATATTGCGTTCTATGGTGCAATAAAACTCGTAAGTATCATAGATATATTTTAAACATATTAAAATATGCATAATAATATGTACATAATTGTTTTGATATAAGATGTCGGGATTTTACAAACTTGCATAATGTATTAAATAAAATATATGTTTATACGAACAGTTTAGATTATCCAGAAGATAAATTGAGTCCATATTTTTATCTTATTATCACTTGATCAAAACTATTTCTAAATTATTTATAAGCTTTTAAAGTGAAGATTTGTTAAATATGTATATTTATAGGATAAAGTAATACTAGGCACTATTTTATAACTTCCATCGATACTTTTATCGAAGGTTAAAAGTGTTCAAACTATTTTATATGCTAGTTTCAACCCAAACATTCAATATAACGAAACATTGTCTACCACTATTATAAGATGTATTTTGTAATTTCCAGGTTCAGACTTGATTTTACAAAGAATGATTAATGAGGTGGAAAATTCAATTGGTGGCGATATTTTATTATGGATAATAAAGCTGTTTTTAACAGTACACAAGAGGTATAGTTAGAAAATATATTAACAAGTTTTATTATTTGGCCACAATAGCACATGAGTATCACTCATGCGAGAGTCACTCACTGAGCCAATTGGGGGGACTGACTTAGTTATACATTTAAATGTTAGTGTGCTTCTTACAATTTGAACTGATGTTAAGTTACAATAATACAGATAAATATGATAATTATGTAAACCCTGGAAAAGGGGCTGACTTAAGTACTATACTTAACTGTGTCATCATTTTAATAAAGATTACATTAAAATTCTTTTTTTAAAATGTAGGTTTAAAAAGGAGGTAAGCTCTGCAAGACTTTACTTATCGAACTCATTGTTCGCGAGCCACCTATTGGTAAATAACCAATTCTTCTTCCACCCCCATACCGGCCCCATCAACATATCAACAACCACCAATATCAATTTCAAAAGGTAAAATAAGTTAAAGTTATTTGTCGACAATATTTATATGTATATGTCGTAGTTAGATTGCTTATGTACCTGTTTTACATAACCACTAGCTGTTTTACAAAACAGTTGCGTTGTGTCACACAGCTAAAGAACGTTTAGAAGTTTTTCATAATTACTGAAAAACAGAGTTGCACATACTTTTTGCATTTATCAGTGCAAAAGCGGCTTGATGATTAGCGGTTTTATAAAATAGTATGAAATGAAACGTCGGATTGTAACATACATCATATTATACCGAATAGTATCCGCCGTTCGTCTTCTGGCTGGATTAGGTTTTAGGTTCGACTATTGTAAAAAAATAGCTTGAGCCAACTGCGGTAGTGGCCGGCGAGCGTGAACACCTAACGGTTATTATGACTGCAGATCAGCCATTCTGCAAAATGTTTAGAATGGGAAGCTGTTTTATAAAACAGAGAAGTAGGGTAGAAGTAGGTATAAAAGAGAGGTAGGGCACAGAGAAATTTCTTTGGAGATTTCTCTCTGCTTGGGGCAGTCAGCCCAACTGGTGGAATACCTCCACCCTACAGAAGATCGCAGCCAAATGACCTAGTGTTGTGTTTCTGCGGTGAGTAGGGTTTCTCGAGCTCCTTGGGGTACGGGGGTTCAAAGTCGGCAACGCGCTTGTGATACCTATGGTATTGCAGGCGTTCATAGGCTACGGTAGCCGCTTACCATCAGGCGAGAAGTATGCCTGTTTGCCACCTTTGTAGTTTAAAAAAAACAGCTGGTGGCTATGTAAAACAGCAAACTAAGCAATCAAAATTTTATATATATATATATATATATATATATATATATCCTGAATTCATTGCATAACAGGTATACGTATTTTTATTAAAATTCATTTATATCGAATTTAGGATATTCCCATATTCTTTATTTAAGAGGATTAGGAGATCTTACAAAAGAAAATTCAAAAACAAGGAAATCAAATACATTTATTTGGCTTTTTTAGGACAGTTGAGTTTGCATATCTATTTTCAATTTACCTTTTTCACTTTTTTTTTTCAGATATCAGAATAGTTCCTAAGGAATGTAAGGACACAGCCGATATTTTAATATTCTATGACAACCTATTTGACTCCTTAAATGGGAGCTATGTTTATAAGGAAAAAGAGGTAAGCCACTTCTTGGAGCCGTTACACCTCTGTCAAATCACATGAAAGAATAAAAAAAGGTAATAAATACTATGAGATTTGTGAATAGTAATAATAAATCAGTTACTGTACCATCTATAAAAAAAATTGGATGTAAACAATTGAAAATATGGAATACATTGTTAATGTTCTATCGAAAAACTGTAGCACAACATTTCTATGGACAAAGTATTTTATCCAGGATCCACTGGAAAGTTCTTTTAGAAGTATTAGAGGCCAAGGCTATAGAAACAATTCGCTTGCGTGTGCAGGATTCGAAGCAGCATTTGCATCTTTCAAACTTATTTAACTTCAACTGGTGCAAAGATACTAATAAAATATTAAATAGTTCCAGAACTGATTGTGATAATAATTGTCCAGTGCAATTATTGGCTTTTAATTACTGCAAGAAATGTTTAAGATAATAAAATTTATAGTTATATTGAATTATCGTTATTATTTCATTTATGTGTTTACTACATTTTATGAAATTATAATCAAATACAACCGATAGTATAGTATAAGTAATTATTAATTAGAGACAATTTATTGCACAAATAGACGAATTGTTACTATATTTTCCAAAACATTCTAGTAAATTTCTGTTAGCATGTTTTATGCATAAGAATGTCAAGGTATATTTTTGATAATATATCAACGATAGTTTTAAATGTTTTCTAAAACTTTTTGTAATAGGTTCACAGTATTTAATTATTATTTATTTGCCAAAAAATAAGTGATGGTGTGACTGCTACAATAAGATTTTTTCTCACTTTCTTTCCGATTTATTTATTAGGTGTTTTTATTGAATTATAAATGTAAAAAATAAGTATACTTATTTGATAGATAAACCCTATTAGCAACTATAGATATGCTAAGTGTCTAATGTGCTCACATTTTACTTTCTTTGTTAAACATATAATTTTATAACTGTAGGTTTTTTGTTGTATTAGTCTTTGTTCAAAACATAATAAATATATGCGATCGATATCATTACTTATTTGGTCACAACACTACAACTATCGAATTAGAACTGACATCGAGAAAATAAAGAAATGGAAATAGTATTATAATAAATTATTGACATTACCTGATATCGTGAACTCTCAAATAATATTTTTTATGTGTCCAAGATTTTTCGTGTACCTAATAGCTGCATAAACGCAATATACTAGGAGTTGTTTATAATTTTTTTAGAATACCTTTCACCAAACAGTGCGTTATCTGTAGTATCTTTATTAATTTTGTCCATTGCTAGTAATTAACTCACAAACGCGGTCATTCCTTATGTTTTTAACATGCGACATGAGTGCTATTTCGTTAATACGCCATGACAAATATTATTTCATGTATGCTAATTTTTTGCAACTACTTTCTTGAAAAAGCCTAAATATCTTATCATTTCTACATGTAATTGACCTTTATAGATGTAATTGTAATCAAACGGCTTAGTGTTAATTATTAATAATTGTTTATTACTTGTAATTGATAATATTGCGAAATAAGTTTCAATTCTATCGAGTATAATATACAATGAGCTGCACAAGATTTTTTTACATTCTTTTAATTATACAGCTTCTCTGAATTTGAGCAATGTACAAATAAAAGCTATACTAAATTATTTTGAAATTCGTGATTTCAGTTTTTTACATTTTGTTTCCCAATTAAATTTTCTGTAACTTTTTTAATTTCCTCAAATAGTCACATAGAAGATATATATTTTTAATAATTCTCATAAAATCTTGTATGTAAATATGTTTTGAGTGCTGTCTCTAGATTATTAGAGGTTTATAATTATTTTAATATCTACCGAATTTCTACTTATTACAATAAATTATTAAACAAATGATGTAAGTGTTTTTTTTATTTTCATATATTATTATTGTAATGTATGGTGTATAGTAAAAAATCAAGGGCTTAAAAGCCTTTGATAAGCTAATTAAGGAGCGAAAGCAAAAAACGATCTAAATATATATATAAATATCTCCAAAAGTAGTATTGAAACATCCACCAGTTCGCGCTACTGCTGTGAATTCCTCAAGCGACATCTCTATTCTCCTATATACAAATGTACTCTGTGGAACTAAACAGTAAACAGCGAAACCTAGTCAACGGGTCCTAGAATGCCATCTCTCTCTTGTGCCCATCTACCCCGGAATTACCCTACATTTTATTATATATTACAAAACGTTATAAAGCCTTATAAAACCTTTCGTGCTTTGCCTTAGGTAGTAGCGGATTTCTAGGTAGGCTAGCTTCGCTATTATAATCGAAGGCAGAAAATTTTCGAAACATGGCTTTATTTTTTAATTTCAGTTTAAACCAGTTTTAGTTTTGTATAAAAATATAGCACTTATTTGCGGCGCGCCGATTTTTTTCAGTCTGTAGGGGGCGGCACTTATGTGAATCCGCCTCAATCTTTAGGTTTCCATATCTAGAGTCAGTGTTAATTATTGCTAACCGGCTCTGCCCGTTCTCCAAACTAAATGCATACATTAGATCCCATTTATTATTGTTCTTATTTTATCTACGACTTTGCGATATATTTCAATTTCCGTGTTTGTAAGAAAACAACTTTAGAGATAATGGTGTTGGAACACTACTACCTTTTCACAAAATATACAGTCACGATACCTCGAATTATGCATTCTATATTTTGATCCAAGGCTTCCAATTCGGTCTTAAGTCAGTCCGAATAGCATGATCCAACCTTTTTTGGTAACATTATTGCTTGGGTGTACTTAATAATTTAATAGCTGTACCCGCGGCTCCGCTCGCGTGGACTACAGAATGTCGTCGGTCGAGTGCACGCGCAAATCGTTTTTTTTTTTTTTTTTTTTTTTTTTTTTTTCGAACTGACTATACTGTTAGCCTTAGGGGCCCTGGAGCCTTTACGGCTTTTACAGCTTTACCGGGCTTGGGGGCGAGCGCTTAGGGCACTCAGCCACGAAAGCTAAGCAACAACATCCGAGGGTGCCAAAGTGGCCGAACCTCGGCTCGGACTGTTGCGCGTATGCAATTAAGTCGCGATCTGACTAATTCCCTATCCGTAATTCGATCTAAACTAACTATACATATATACATGTTTCTGCCCCCTGGGAGGAGGGAAGGAACATGTGTATGTGTATTTAGTGGTCTGAAAATTTTTGTCTAATCTAACTAGGCAAAAAAAAAAAAAAGGTCCCTTACAGAACCTATGTACCTATGTGTGTTGTGCATGTGTGTATAATGCAGTGTCATGTATGGCTGTGAAAGCTAGTGATTGTAGAGTCACTTGTATCGCGCGAGCGGCTGCTTGGCTCAAGGGCTCCATGCCGATGGATCGGACCTAGGCTTGAGT
Source organism: Saturnia pavonia (assembly GCA_947532125.1). NCBI lineage: Eukaryota > Metazoa > Arthropoda > Insecta > Lepidoptera > Saturniidae > Saturnia > Saturnia pavonia. Next base: position 13,680,451 of record OX383904.1, read on the forward strand.
TGCCGCAGAGGAGGGCGGTCGTGGCGGGTGTGCGGGAGCGAAGTTAACCGTACGTCCCCTGCGGAGGGAACGGTGGTTTCGCGGGCGTGGGCGCGAGCACGCATATGTTGCGGGAGCGGACGCGTAGAAATTGTTAGCGTTCTCGATGTCGTCATCGGGATCGACAAAGAGATTTCGCGGACGGCGTTTATAACGTTTGGCAACGGGGATCGAGTTGTCTGGGACGTAGTTCACGGTGGATTTTACGAGCGGGTTGGGATGATTCGAAGCGCTATCGAAGTATCTCCTGGTGAGATATTTCACATAGGCTTCTATCGAGGGAAGCCTCATGTCCCTGTGCAGGTCCATGTTCCTAACGAAGGCTGGAGGGTCAAGCAGGCGACGGAGAAACCGATTTTGGACTCTTTGCATGCGGGCAAAGTTATGTTTGGACATATGTGCGAACGCGGCGCAGCTATATGTCAAGATCGGACGGACGCACATCTTGTACAGTGTGAGCTTATGTCTTAAGGACATTTTGCTTACCGAACTGAGCAAGGGTCGCAAGCGGGAAAGGATCCAGATGGCCCTATTCCTGACTATAGTAACGTGTGCGTTGAAGTTAAGCTTCGAGTCGAGGGTGACACCCAGATATTTAGTCTTGGTGGCCCAAGGGATATTCGTACCGAATAATGAGAGGGGTCCTACCGTGCGTGGTAGTTTGCATGTATGCGGTTCGAACATAATCGCGGCGCTCTTTACCGGATTAATAGCTATTCGCCACGTTCGAAACCACTCCCCGAGAGTGGTTACGGCACGTTGGACTGCGCAGGCGAGATTTTTTCTGTGTCTGTTTGACGCATATATGACTGTGTCGTCAGCGTAGAGCCCTACCTCGACCCCGGGGGGCTTCGGGAGGTCGCTGACGTACAGATTGAAAAGGCAAGGCGCCAGAATGGAACCTTGCGGGACGCCTGAGCGTATAGGGTGGGCGGTAGATAGTACTCCTTCCACTCGGTAGTGGAAGGTGCGGTCGCGTAGAAAATCGTGAACTAGATGAACTAACCTATCCGGGACTTCTAATTGATGTAGCTTGTGGACTAGTCCGGCATGCCAGACCTTATCGAAGGCCTTAGCTACGTCGAAAAAGACCGCAAGCGTACGGGCGGGGGCGATACTACTTTTGGCAAAGTTGCTCGTGATGTGCTCCGTGAGGCGGTGCACTTGATGTGTACACGAGTGTCGGGTGCGAAAACCGAACTGTTCGGGAGGGTATAGATTTTTAATATCTATAACGGTTTTGAGACGGTTCAGAAGGAGCCGCTCGTAAAGTTTCCCTAGTGTGTTTAAAAGGCTGATCGGGCGATAGCTATCGGGAAGCGAAGCTTTTTTGCCGGGCTTGTGAATACCTATAACTATAGCTTTTTTCCAGACGGCTGGAAAATAGCAGTGGGCTATGGCTACATTGAAGATGCAGACCAAAAGAGCTATGAGGTGATCGGGAAGAAGTTTAAGTACTTCATTCCTGATACCGTCGGGGCCGGGGGACTTTCTAGGCTTAAGGCCTTTAATAACAGAACAAATCTCGTCATGCGTGACCGGGTTTAACGTTTCCGCGGGGGGAATCGTCGTTAGTTCCTGAACGGCGGTCTCGATGGTTTCGATGTGGGCAGTGTCTACGTTGTCGCAGTTTGGAGAGCACTGGCTCTCCAAGCTTGCGGCAAGGCATTCTGCCTTATCGTCACTATCGAACGCGGGTGGGAGATCGGGGCCCCTTTCGAGGGGCGGCATCAGGGCGGAAGCTTCTAACTTCAGAGAGCGGGCGAGGTTCCAGTAAGCCAGATGGGACGGCTTGAGACCCTCTAGGAGGTTATCCCACCGGTGACCTCTGTACTCGCCGATGCGAGTTCTAACCTCTCTCTGAAGTCGCCGTAACCTACAGGTGTTATCCCTCGTCGGATAAGAATCGTGTGCACGTGTCGCGGCGTTCTTTTCAGTGATTAACGCTCGTAAGCCGGGGGGGAGTATAAAACGGCGTTCGTTTGCCGCTTGCACCTCTCTCGAGGCCTCCCTTACACCGGTTTGGAGGTAGTCGACCAGGGAATCGATCGCTAAGTCGGCGTCTGCTGTTGACTCTAATACGTCGGGGATCCTAGCTAAGCTGGACGGGGTAGCGTTATCGGTTAGGTAACGATTTAATATCGCGTAGTCAACTACTTTGACTTTTGGCGGACTGGGGTCGAACGGTTGCCCGAGTTGTAAGATAACCGGGCGGTGATCGGAGTCCAGTTCGTGTACGACTTCTGTAAGTCGTAACCGAAGTGAGACACCTTTGAGGAGGGCTATGTCAAGTACTGTCGGTTGACAGTTATCTTGAAAGTGCGTGGGCTCTAGCGGTGCTATGACGTCAAAGCCGAGCACATCGCATAGTAGGTCGAGAATAACCCCGTTAGGGGTGTTACGCGAGTTGTTGAAATGGGTGTGACCGCTATTGAGGTCGCCTGCTATTATTACGGATTGACCGAGTGAAAGTAGCGCCTCCAGATCGGACTGAAGGAGTCTTTTACTCGGGGAGAGATATGCAGAGACAAGCGTGATTGACGGATGGCCAGTCATGCCTATTCTACAGATGGACACTTCCATATTGGTAAGTGCGGGAGGGTCTATTGGCATGCAATAGAGGGAACGCTTGTAGTAGATGAGCGTGCCGCCTCCTCGGGTGGCACGGTCATTTCTGACTATATTGTAATTTGCTATCTTAGGGTCGCGCCTACTGGGTTTTAGAAGTGTTTCTTGTACTAGAAATACGTCTATCTCCCGTTCCCTAAGAAAGGTGGATACTAGGTCCCGTTGTGGAAGGAGGTTTCGCGCGTTAAAGAAAGAGATGTTGAGACTCCTAGGTTTAATGCGAGCCATTTATAACCGTTATCTATTTCCCGGCACGGGCCAGGCGCATTAGCGTCGCTGTCATCAGGGGAAAACGCCTGATGGATTCGGCGGGGCCGTACTCAGCGACGCACTGGTCGTATGCCAGTACTTCCTGAGGGTCATGCTCGCGGAAGAGCATGACCATGTAGTCAACGCCGCGGCGCGTGCTAACGGGCGGGGAGGCCTGAGCCTTAGGAGGCTGAGGGCGGGGAGTAGAGACCCATGCTGCCTGAGGGGCTCGCATGGCCGGAGGGGGTGCGCGGGGTGCGGGGGTGGCCGCCACCGGGGCGCGGGAAGCGCCCGGGAGGCTGGGAATGGCTTCTGGCGTGAGCAGAGGCATGGGTTGACTATTGGCGGCGGGACGTGCCCTCTGAGGAGGGGTGTGTCGCTCTTGCCTTGGGCGCGTAGGGCGCATAGGGCGCGTGGGACGCGGGGCACGGGGACAGCCGCGATAGTTCGCGGGGTGACCCGCGTTGCCGCATAGCACGCAGCTCGGAGGGGTAGACGACTCGCGAGTGCGCGTGCACTCGCTTGTCGCGTGGTCCCCGAGGCACTTAACGCACCTGGGACGTAAATGGCAGTTACGGGCCGAATGTCCGTACAGCTGGCAGTTGTGGCACTGCGGAGGGCTGCGGTTTTTGTGTGGGGGCTCTACGGCTATTCCGGAGAGCTCGCACACTTTCCTGACATTAAAGATGGCTCTGCCCTCGGGGGTCAGATCCAAGATAACTACGACCATATCTAATGGTCGGTTTTTGGATTGTCCGCCGTGCATTCTATGCACTTCGCGGACAGGGAGAGCCTTCGCTAAGAGGTCAGTTTTGACCTCCTCGGGCGTGATTTCCACCGGGATGCGGCGGATTACAACCCGGAGGTGACGCTCATCGTCTAGGGTGTATGAGTAGTAGTGTAGGTTGCTTGCTCGGAGCAACTTTGTGAACTGACGGTGTTCGTCAGAAGTGGTTACTTGTACGCGGATACCGTTGGCCGTGTTACTGGCCGAGGTATAATTAATTTTTAAGTCTCTAAGCTTGTCCGCGAGCTTAGTCCAGACCGCCTTGTTTTGGACTACTACCGGCGGTGGGCGACGCGCCTTTCTGCCGGCAAAAGTACCGGCAGGCGCTGAGGGCGCTGCGGAGCGGGGGGCGTGGCTGTTTAGCCCAGTTTTCTGCGCCTTTTGTGGGCGGGACTGAGTCTCCGGAGACTCGGGACGCGAACGCGATGCCCGTTTGGCGGGCTTGTTTTTTTGAACGAGGGTGAAGCCCTCGTTATCTGTGACTATCGCCGTGTCCATTTCGTTGGACTCGGGTTCGGGATCCGGATTAGTGGGCGAGTAGCTATTGTTCGTAGCTACTAGCGTCGGCGTGTCCGCTTCGGGAACTAACGACGCGAAAGAGTTCTTGATCGGCAGCGCAGAGGGCGCTGGGATCGTGACTTGATTGCCCGGGGAACGCGAGCGCGATGACGGCCGTTTGTACGGCGTCTGACGGTGAGCGCGGGGTGCCGTTGAGCGGGAGCGCGAGACGGGCTTCTTGTCCGTCGCGTGGGGCGCGGCGGGGTCGCTGGTGGCCTCGGTGGCCTGTGCGACAGCAATGGCGGGTTGCGCGGCCGCGATGGCCCTATTGAAATCCGTCCATATCGACGGGTGTAGGCTTGTTGCGAACGCAACGAAGCTTTCCAAGTCTGCCATTCCGGCGGCGGCGGTTGGGCGGGCGGGGGTGAAGTTAAACCTCCCTGCCGGAGAGGCAGGGGGGTGCGCCGAGTGAATTTAAACGGCTATCCCGAGCCGTGTAAAGGGACCTGCGGGTCACGGTGTAATGACTCGCAGGAAAGAACCTACCGGGCCCTACGTGGAGGTCCCTATCAATCCCGAGGCAGAGAACGCAGCCGGTATAAATACCTAGCTACGCCCAAACAGACACTCGGGGATGGATGTGTAGCAGGATCGGAAGGGTGGGAAGGAGACACTCAGGGCTTGACTATGACTCTATCAAGGGCCAAGATTCCTGAGCCCGACCAAGTACTATCGTTTGCCTCTGAAGGAGGCAACCGAGGGGCGCTTGGGTCACGCACCCACTTGCTTTAGTTGGCACCGTCAGGTATCAGGCAAGTGACCACTAAAGTGTGGATTTCGTCGAATAGAAACAATTTGCTCTTAAAAGAGCAGTTTTATGGTTGTGCAGCGCGACACAATGGGTGCGAGCGAGACGGCGATACGCAGGTGCGATGCAGGTGTGCAGCAAAGCCGGTCGGTCGTAAAACTTCACAAAGGCGGCAGAGAGCGGTCGTAAACACGTCCGTTCCCGCCGGCGGTCGTGATCGGTCTCCGCGCAAATCGTGTTGCGCCCGCTCAAAAGACGGAATACACAAATGCTTATTGTGGATATTCCTTAGAAGATAGATATATGCTACTGCTGACTTTTTTGAAGGTCTTTTTAAGATTTGCAATTATATCGTACATACATTTCATAAATCTCTTATGGTTTACTTAGCGTAAGCCATTTAAGCGCCCCAAAGGCGTCTTTTCACGCGAAAACCACTTACCTGATTTACATGTTTTTTTTAAATTCATAGTTATGTTATCTGATCAGGTTATAGCATATATTTTGTAAGATAAAATAACATACGAAATAAAAAGTGACAATAATGGTAAATCAATTAGGAAAAAATCACCTTTGGGGCGATTAAATGGATTATGCTGAGTAAATAGTGCAAGATAACATATCAAATTAATTTTCTACATAATTGGAAACCTTAAAAATACCTACAAAGAAGTCTATTATAGTATATATCTATCTTCTAAGGATATCCACAATAAGCATTGTCTTCCGTCTTTTAAGCGGGGGCAGCACCATTCGCGCGCGCGATCGACCGACGGCATTCTGCAGTCCACGCAAGCGGAGCCGCGGGCACTGCTAGTATGAATATAAATCATTTTGCTCTATAATATAGAATTTGTCAATAACGACTAAAGCGATATCTACCGGATCCTAACATAGGCTATAAATCATCGTCTCGATACTCTTTCATCTTGTACTGATTGTCTCGATTTCATTACACTGACTTTTTTTTTAAATTGTGTTAATATAATTTAACGTGTATATAAATAACCATACGGGTATATATTTCCTAACATTTATCAATTAGTAAGTAATAATTTCCTTTCCAAAAAAAATATTAATACACATTATAAATAACATTATTAACACTACTTTACATCTAGTACCTTTGCGAAAACCTCTATCGATCTTTTGGAACTTACTGAACTGACTCCTTTTCAGCCATCAAGTCTTTTCTTGCAAGGCACATTGTAGTAAATTTTAAGCCGTTAAATAGACTTTGAAATGACTATGACTTAATGTTATAATAAGTATTTTTAGATGAAATATGTCCTTACTATCACGAATATAAATATAACTCACGCACTACGAGTATAATTCTCGGACTACAAATAAATAAACAGACGATGTGAACGGTTGGACGATCCAAGCGAGAATGATCCCCGTTTTTTTTTGGTTTGTCTATACTGTTAGCCATAGGGGCCTTGGAGCCTTGGATGCTTCACGGAGCCTGGTCCCCGCTCCTTGTGTTGTACGCTTTATATACCCTTATACTAATCCGACCAGTAGAGTAGTTATGAATATTTACTTATGAATATACCCCACTGTATATTATTTTTATATATACCTATCATTATATACGATTCATATTTATGCGACGTATTAACGGCGAAGGAGGTGAAACCGGTAAAACTATAGCATGGCTAGCTACCACTCTGAAGTTGAAAATCTGTCGCCGAGAATCTATAGGTGTGTTCCTGGCAGCTGTACTTGAGAGCCAGTTTCCCCACTTAGGTTTAGCCTCATTATCTTGAGCCACATCGTCACTTAACATCAGGTGAGATTGTGGCCATAAATGTATACTTATAAACAATAAAAAAATATAGGAATACAGCATTTATATTACTTTCATAAAAAAATCGTTTAATTATTTCATCTTCCCCGGAAGGACCCCAAAAAAAAGGTTAAAATTTAAGGTTAAGGTTTAAACAGTTAAGGTTAGATTTCTAATTAGATTACTGAAATTAAGAGTGGCTGATCAACTGGCTAGCTGCCCCCTCGCCCACTAGAAAAAATCGCTAGCCACGCCAATGGTGAGATAATGCAAAAAGCCTCTAATATCCGCGACAAAACACTACGTGAAATGAATAATAAAACCAGCATATTATTTATATTTTTTATTGTTTTAATACCTTTGGTATTAAGATAATTAAGTAATACACTTTGGATACTATTTTATCTGGGTTTTCATAGGAATTACATAATACAAGTTATGTTCAACGGTGTCCTAGGACGGAAAACGCGTCCGTTTTTATTTTTAAGTACATAAGATGAGAAAGTGTTCAGAGATAAAGTTTCCTATAGTTAATAATTTCAAGATATCTGGATCTACTTATTCGACACGTAAGTACCTACTTAGTAAGTAGGAAAGCTTGTAGCATGATTGGATGAGTGCATTCACAAATAACCAGACCAATATTTACAATATAATTTTATTATAGGTAATACATTTAGTATTGTTACCTAAATTTGATACAATCTCATATTGAAAATTGATCGTGTCATTTGAAAAATTGTCAAAGATGATAAAAAGAATGCTGGGAATATTAAATTCTTTATCCTAAGGTTCAGTGTCGATTTATAATATTTTAACATAAAGTACAAGCACGTAAATGTAATAGACAACTAATTTGGCCACTGAAAACAACGCCGCGATGGCGGAAGCTCTTTTTATTGAGCAAACGATTCGGATAAACATACAAAATTATAATTATTTGCTTAGAAATTAAATTCAAAATGAAATTCATTGCTTTCAAATAAGATACAAAATGCATGATGTATAATTATATAATAATAGTATGTAAGTGAACAAATTATTTATTATCATAATGAATCCTCACATCTGCACTTTATCTTATCTCTGACATCCATAAATCCTTTTTATTTATAATATTATCTTTTAGGTCTTTAGAAAGATAATAACAACAACGGGTCAACCTGCATGATTATTGGAATAGAATAAAAAATTATATATCACAATTATATAATATGAACTTGTTAAAATAACTATTTAATTAATAAATCTAAGCCATCTTAGGTATTAAAAGAATTACAATCATTTGTCTTTATACATGCATACATAGGCAACTCCATATAGATGTAATACATTTTTTTTTTCTATTAAATACCTACCTATCTACGTTTTCGTATCAAATTTTACATGAATAATCCACATACATAAAACTTACATATAAAAAAAACTAGGTTTATGGAATAAAGTATTATAAAACCGAAAACTAATCACAGTTTTTGCCGTTATTCGAGTTTTGTCAAGAGAAATTTAAGCGTAAATCACATGAACTCTATATTTGGCTTACAAATCACATAAAATTAGATAATTTATAAAAAAAAAAATATACTCCTTCCTGTTACTTTTGCTTGGATCTGCTTATATCATAAAACATATCTAAATGAGACATCGATTAAAATAAAATAATAATAAAATAAATTTATTTGAGGAACTTTGTAAAAATGACACTTCGAGGGTAATCTTTAAGTGCAGTTAGGGTAATTTTCCTTCTTACATTAATCACACGGTAAACAGCGTTTACCGTTTACCAGCGTTCACCATTTCATTTATTGTTATTCTTCATTTTTATTCTAACATTTCTATCACACAATTCATGAGGGGTCCCATAAATTTTATAAATCATGAGACGAATGAGTTCCACCTCGGCCACGATCGGAGAGAAGCATTCGTATAAACCTATTATGAGAATAACCATACTCATATGAATGTAATCAGAACCCTGAAATTATTTATCGTTTAGGGGGAACTTTAAAATGACAGGGTTCCTAATTGATGAGATGATATAATCTTTGAGATCAGTATCTAGGCTGGCGCAAGAACGCAGCGAAATTGTCACGACCCTCGATGACTGCAGCGTTAAGGCGTCGACTATCTAATTTTCATTAATCAAGTGTGATTGATTGCCAATGAATTCAATGTTTCACCATATCAGAACCAAAGGAGAGTTCTCTATTTCTTTTTTTTTTAATTTATTGGTAACTGTGTCATCCACCATTCTGCCAACGTCACGTGCATATAATATTTTTCTAAATAAACATACTTCTAACAATATTGCGGCTCCTCTATGAAAACTGTCCAGGGAGTTTTTGTGGGAACTGAAAATGCATGTTCCTACTTATTATTTATAATCCATTTCAGTTAAGCACAATAACCGAAAAACATCATGTAAAATGACTCTGACATTACGTAATATAGGGCTAAATAACATATGTAGGTTTATGAATAAAAATAACAAATCAAGATCCCGCAAAACACCAAGTTATCTATTTAAAAAGTTGGCACAGAGCAACAGACAATTCCCAGACAGGCCATAGTTTACAGTCACGTACGCGACAAAAATGGTTAATAGGTAAAATAAGGTTAACATCACCGACACTATTAAGAAAATACTACTCATTTTATATAATCTGATATAATTAATCATGTAATTAAGAGAGTAAGTCCCTTTACTCATAGCGTGTAACCGTCTTCATCTTCCAGATGAGGTTCTGAATAAACAATAAATCAATTAAGAATAACCTTAAAAACAAAGTATTGATAAAGTGATTTGAATTTTACTTTAGGAAAGTAATTTGTTACGTTATAGAATTATGTTTATATTAAATGCATCTATTGACACGTTTTATTATATCTATGATGTTAACTCTTCAGTAAAATTATTCGCGTGTGAGTAGTAAACAGAGGACCTCTGTTTCTCTATTTTAAAACGACCGCATCCTTCGCCCCAAAAAATTTTCTCCAGTGTTTTTATTTCTAGTGAAAACATAAAAGTCATTGGTGATTGCTCGATATATTTTGTGAAGAAATTCATATTTATTGGAAAGTTATTCGTTGTCTTCGTATCAATAAGGATTACTTTACGATAGATGAAAATGTCAATGCCAGAGAAATGCAAAGGCATATGATACTCTAACCGAGCTTTATCTTATACCTTATCGTCGATCCTCAACCGAGTCTACAGTCATTACCGAGGGCGTTAACCTACCTCATCTTAAAGCTACTACTAAAATTCTCTAAGCGATCAATAATCGCACAAGCTAAACGGATTTTTTTTTTCAAAAGTCTTAAAAAAATAAAATCTGCCAGTGTTCAACTTTAAAGGAGTTAGCGGGGACGCAAAACGGCGCGTACCGTTCGGAAACGTCTCTCAAATCCTAGTTTGGTATAGAGCGAACGAGACGCATCGTTTTCCGGACGAATGACGACGAAGGGCTTGTAACCGCGAGCGGCGACCTCTTTAGTAAGACGTCGGGCTAAGTAGATCCCGTAGCCTTTCCTGCGGAATTCTGGACGAGTTTGCATCGAGAACATAGCTCCGTAGTAGGACTGGACCATCCAAGCGGCCAGTTGGTTCTCGACGAATATCCCGTAAGCTGGTAACTCGGCGACTAACTTCTCGAATACTTCGCGGCATTCGATGTCGCTGGCAGGGTAGAGGTCGTGGACAGCTTTCATGTGCTCTGGCTGCAAACGCACTAACTCCACGTCCGGTGGCAATCTAAATATTGAAAAATATAATACACTTGTAATAGAAATAATGAAAATTTTGAAAACAGAAGCAATAACGGTTCAGTGGTAGTATGTACGGACACCGCGTCGATCGGCGTAAGTTCGAATCCCTGCAAAGAGCCTGAGCTTTCAGTGAAGGAAAACATCGTGATGAAATCATAGCATGCTAGTAGGTTATTTTCTAATGCTTACCTAGCTAGCTACCATCCTCAAGTAGAAAATCTGTCGTCAATAATCTTTAGGTGTTTTCTCACAACGGCACTTGACAGTCAGGTCCACCACTTAATAAAACAAAAAAGCGTTTTATTTTGATAATAATATATAATGACTTCTATATAGGCGTATACATACTCTTCATCTTCTTATTTAATAACAACGCGTTTTATTCAAAATTATGCCAATATCACATGGACAGGATATTTTTCTAATCTTCAGAGTTCAAAAAATGCTTGAACAAAATGGTGGCCTTCTTGTCAAATCAGTCCAGGGAATTTTTGTTGCAACTCAAAACTCATGTTAGCTATTATCTATAATAAATCTAATATCAATGAAAATAATGTATAATAACAACGATTTAAACGATTTGAATAAAAAATGTATGTAAATACGTACGCATATAAGATATATGGAGTATATATGGCCAACAACATGATGATTTTAGCCACCAATGATAAAAATGTAAATCAATTTTACTATCTTTCTTAAATGTGTAATAATAATGTAACGGTGACACTTCCATGACATGATACGATAAACCTCAACCAAACGCACAAAAAGAAATATAACATCAACAACAAGGGTTTGCATTAGAAAAGTTTCAAGAATACTTTCAAAAGTAACTCACCCATCAGTACTAGCATCTTTTGGTGGATTATCGCAGGCATAAACATCTCCAGTGATTTTGTCATGAGCCTCATAGTATTTCTCAAATCGGTTCACTATGGCTTCGTGAGTGAAGTTCAGGTACAGCGGCTGAGTGAGATCAAGGAGTATGTCTTCTGAGGTAACCAAATCAACAAGCTCTGCACGCTCGGACGGACAGAATACCGTCACGCTCTCGTAAATGTAATTGTTGGGCTGCAAAGAAATTCGTTACAACTGATACGTTTTGAAGCTATGCTGGCTCAGTGGTAGCGTGTTCGGATACTGTGTTAATCGATGTAGGTTCGTTATCTTACCACCACAGGAAGGTTTTAGGGCTTTTTCTTATGCCCACTTGGCCAGTTAACCACCCTCAAGTTAAAAATCTATTGTCTAGGTGTGTTCGGGAAGTTGCAATTAAGAGATAGGCCTCGTCAGCTTAGCATATTACCATCTTGGGTCACATAGTCACTTAACATAAAGTGAGATTGTGGCCAAACGTTACCCTAATAAAGTATAGAAATGTGTTCTTATTTATGAGATCGTAAATTTTCATATACTGAATTTATGTCCAAATAACATATTATATGGTATTGAGATATAAAATAATTGCAAGGTTCCTAGGGTGAAAGATAATTTGAATGTCCCGCTGGAAAGTGACAAAAGGGCCGCTGGTGAAAACACATCACAACGTATTCATTTATTTAATTTATTCACCATTCGCAATGATTTATTTTGACTCCTCGTATTTCGATATCAGTCAGTATACTCGTAATATGTAGATACTATAGATATCTAATAGTATTCGTGGTTACACAAGTTGGCATTACGATCTGGCCCCTCCCCAGTCATTATTTATCAAACTTCAAATGTCGTGCAATAACGTTGCCGAGGCAGAACAAAGAAGTTAAACTCAATGTTACAGTTTGATTCTTTAAAAGTGTTTCACAAATTTAATGTTATGGATAAACCTTATATACATTACATTACATAAAGGGAAACTCAGTCGGCAAGACGTTTAAATAATAGGATATAATAGAAATCTATTGCTGTTAGGCTTTGCCCGAACAACTAAACAGAGCGCAAAAGAGACAACTGTATCTCTGACTAATTATACCAATATAAATTAGACGAAATCATAATTTCGTATTTCCTTGTTTCCTCCTCCAAAACTTATATAAGTTCTTATACTTTGGCCATGTCTATATTTTTATTTTTTATAGTCGTAAAATTTTAAGAGGCTCCTATAAGATCTTATAAAAATTAGTTTATGGAATATTTCAAAGACAGAAATATGTCAGTGATATAAATTGTATTGTATAAAAATAGTTGTTCTAGTGCTGTTATCCAGGGCTAAAGCAGAGGAATATGTTAGTATGGACTAAACGTCACCTGCACTTCCTCCTAAGTTTTACATTTTGGATCAATTACAGGGATGCTAGACGAACCAGTTTCCTTGTCATACATATCAAGCTTTAGGGTCTCGTATCAGGTACCAGAAAAAAACATGATGGTACGAAAAAATACCAAATTTAAATATCGATCAAGGCCACAGGTGTTTCTATCACCGAATAGCTTTAAAAAAAATAGGAAGATGGAGCAAGACCCCTGGTATTTGCTAATTTTGTATACACCAAAGAGCTAAAAAGGAAAAATAAGGTCCTCTGGGTTGGAAGACGGAACTACGCCCCTGGTATATTCTATTTGCTTGAGTTAGTTGGTTGAGGTAGTTGGATAGTGCTAGGTTCTATAATAATGTCCCGAACAACATTATTGTTTTGCCGCATAATAGGTTCAAGGACCATGTCAAGCAAGTTTTACTGTCAAAGGGTTATTAAAGGGTTGGATCATTATGTGAATGATATTGATGCCTGGAAGTGACTCCGCGTTCACTAAATTATTAATATGATTGTTGTTGTTTTATTATATTATATATGATAGAACAGTTGGAAGAAAAACCCCATCGAGTTTCTGCTGTGAGTGCTGGCTCTCCTAGATGACTGGGATGTTTCCTAACCGTGTTTGACATTCAGAAGTGCCTTCTTAGTTCCTAAAATGAATAATTGGTATCTATGATACTAGTGCGTTAAGTTGGTTTTTATAAATTAGTAGTAGTAAGCCCGAAACGAAGTCGAGGGCTTACCATAGTCACGAGTTTGTAAAAATCAATTCCGCACGCGTGTCATACAACGTTTTTCAACACATTTTCGAGAAAACAGTACAATAGGTAATAAAGCAACCTTTTTCATTGGATTATTTCTAATAGCAAATAAGAAATTATACAGATAGGTCACTACTTTTGGAAATTTTAACTCCAATCTGCGCTTTATTCAAGATATCAGATGCAGTAGATTCCATATTAATATCGGATTCCTCGCTTGAATTTATATTATTACTAGCGACCCGCCCCGGCTTCGCATGGGTGCAATGCTGATACTAAATATACCTACATACTACAGAATGTTATAGGCACGCGCCGCCGGCAAGGCCGGTACCGCCGCAACGCTATGTCCCTGCATTTTAAATCTGTAATATCTTCGGAAATATTCATTTAAATTACATGCTGTAAAGGGTATATTGATCCATATTAAATGGACAATGTATTTAAGGTACTTAATTGGATAAGGATTAATGCTGTATAGCTTAAAATCACTTCGTAAATAAGCCATTTTTTCCCGTAAAATGTAAAGGATAAAAAATGATTATTGTGGGTTATCCTTAAGAGATAGACATATACCATCGCGGACTTTTTTGTTGACCTTTTTAAGGTGTACAATACTGTAGTACATTATTTTGATTTATCTCGTGGGGTTCAGCCAGCGTTTGCAATGTAAGCGAAAAAAATGTGTTTATTTACGACATCACATTAGAAACCTCTAAATTTATCAGTGTTTCTCGACAATATTATGCATGTATTATACATATAAAACCTCCTCTTGAATCACTCTATCTACTAAAAAAAACACTTCAAAATCCGTTATGTAGTTTTAAAGATTTAAGCATACATAGGGACGGACAGACGATAGCGACTTTGTTTTATTTGTTTGGTGGTAGGGCTTTTTCTAATGCCCGTCTGGCTAGTTATCACCCTCATGTAGAAAATCTGTCGGTAAGCACCAATAGGTGTGTTCCAGCAGCTGCACTCGAGAGCCAGTCCTCCCATTAGGTTTAGCGTGTCCACCTTGCACCACATCGTCACTTAAGATCAGGTGATATTCTGGCCATATCGCTAAACATATAACAATAAAAAAACTCCTAAAGTAGTTAAGAAAAAGAGTCAGACAGTTTTTTTACGTTTTTTTTTCTATTTCTTCATTTACATATTATTTCGTGCTTCGACTACTTAGATACCTACTAAGTTTGACGTTGATGTATAGGTACTTTACAGAATAGGATATAAAGGATGACGATAAGGTCAAATAAATTCTTGTTTATAATAGGTCTTTACCTATGAAATTGCCGTTCTGCAGTACTGGCTATTTCAAATCAAAATAATTTTTGTTTGGCTAAGAATTCTAATTTCAATTTAATTTTATTTTAAAAACATGGAATTCTTTTTCCAAAAGTAGTCATTTGTTTATTGATTAGTGTTACATTTTCATCGCATTTCAATCTTTTTTGTCATCATGGATATGTTAAAAATTCGAGTAATTATGGAATATGAGTACCGTCGTGGCAGTAACGCGGCACAAGCGGCACGCAACATCAACGACGTTTACGGAGCTAACACTACAAACCAACGCACCACCTGTTATTGGTTTGCTCGCTTCCGTTCTGGGAATTTCGACCTGAAAAATGAACCTCGCGGTCGTCCGAAGACTTTGGTCGACAATGACGAATTAAAGGCGAGAGTGGAAGCTGATGATACACAATCTACGGCTGAATTAGCAGCAGCTTTCGACGTTAGCGTCAAAACAATATTGGTCCATTTGCGTCAAATTGGCAAGGTAAAAAAGCCCACACGAACTCAATGATCGCCAGCGCGAAGTACGCGTCGAGACGTGCCTTGCACTGCTCAACAGACACACAAATGAAGGAATTTTGAACCGCATTGTTACCTGCGATGAAAAATGGATTCTGTTTGATAACCGCAAGCGCTCAGCAAGTTGGTTGGATCCTGGTTCAGCACCTAAACAATGCCCTAAACGAAAACTTACCCCTAGAAAAGTGATGGTCACTGTTTGGTGGTCTAGCGCCGGTGTGATTCATCACAGCTTCTTAACAAACGGGGTGAGCATTACTGCAGATGTGTACTGTGAGGAACTGAACACAATGATGGAGAAGCTGGCACATCTCCAACCAGCATTGGTCAATCGCTCGTCTCCGCTGCTCCTGCACGACAACGCGTGACCTCATACTGCACAACAGACGGTCTCCAACTTGCAAGAACTGGGGTTGGAAGTTCTCCGTCATGCGCCCTACTCACCAGACCTTGCGCCTACAGACTACTACTTTTCCCAGAATTTGGATAACTCCTTGGCGGGAAAAAAATTCAATACCCGAGAGGCAGTACAAAATGCCTTTGAAGAATTTGTTGCCTCCCGTCCAGCTGATTTCTTTCAGAAGGGCATCAATAAACTGCCATTGCGCTGGCAAAGATGCATTGATTGCATGGGTGATTACTTCGATTAATACAAATAAAAAATACATGAAAAAACATCGTTTAAATTTTTTCATACAAAACGGCAATTTCATAGGTAAAGACCTAATATAACTGAAATAAAAAAAATGGCTCACACGTTCATCCTTGTAATGTTTTCTGTCATCATTGTTTCTTGCATTTGTGTTGTAAGTGACTGAGTCTGTGTCACAATCCGTTGCTAATTTACCTATGTTTTGCTGACTCTCGTTATTCTATGAAGGAAATTTAAATTATGTTTTCTTTAAGTAAAAAATAATAATAATAATCTATGGTTTC
This sequence comes from Saturnia pavonia, assembly GCA_947532125.1. NCBI lineage: Eukaryota > Metazoa > Arthropoda > Insecta > Lepidoptera > Saturniidae > Saturnia > Saturnia pavonia. The sequence goes on from OX383904.1 coordinate 13,696,796, forward strand.
TGGGTTGCTTTATTCTTCGATATACAATCTAGTATGTCACTGCAATGGAGTTGTTTGGCGGGAGTTTTATGTTATTTAGTTCCAAATATGCTTTCGGGAACTATATAAAAGTAGTTTTTATGGTCAAAAGTACGTTACTAAAAATTAACAGATTTCATTTAACTTAATTTGGTACACTCAGTTTGGGTAACTTTGGTTTGAATAGTTTTTGTAATGTTATTAAAACTCCCAATATAAAGATAATTACTGAAGCTTATTTTATTGAATAAAAACTGTTATTTTAACTTCGTTTATCATTACAGTATAGTAAATTTACTAAAACATCATCAAAACTGCCCTAAAATTTCACTAAAGTTAGATTCAAAAGCTTTAATGAATTTTGGGTTACTTTGAACGTGAATAGCCTTCGATGTGAATGCACATAAAATTCGATGTATTTTATGTGTTCGGTTCTGCAATTTGAGTGAGATTGTTTGACATCTTTATTCTTTAAAAAAAATACCACATCAAGGAATATATTTTATTATTATATTTTTATTACTACTTAACCCCTACAAAAAAGCATAATGATGAGCTTAGATCCTTCTTCGGGTTAAGTAGTGAAAACTAAATTCAAAATGCTGAAAACTATATAAAATACACACATTTTTTGAAATTACTTGCGCGCCATCTATTGTTCTTTGATAGTACTATGTAAGAAACTTTCACGCAAGTACTGCATAAAGTTTCAACTCAGCTGGATGTACGAAGTACGAACGCATGCCACAAGAACACACAAACATATATTTTTATATTTACTAGCAACCGCCCGCGGCTTCGTCGTGTTATTTACAATATACAATTTAATAAGACTAAAAATATTCAATATCAATCAGGGGCAAGTTAGCTTCCTATAAGTGAAATAGTTTTTAGGGTCTGATTTGTATTATAGTTCCAGAGATTACATCATACAAACATTACCTTTTTATAATAGTAGTATATATTAGATTACAGTAGCGGCACGCTATGATGATGGCCGTTTTGATACATTACAATGGTGACGTGAAATGTCAATTTATTTTTGAAAAAAAAAAACAAATGCGATTCTTATCTATAAGTTTTTGAGCACTGACGCGAGTTTGTAGTTGTGCTGGCCACCGATCCTATATGTGACGAACATATTAGATTAATTTTTTATTTTGATTTTTTTAAAACAAATTCTGAGTTGTGTGGTAAATAAGTACACCAACAATAATAATACGTTAAGAATTCTGTCAAATGGCGCTGTTTTTATGTTAGTAAAAACGTGAAAAGATTTATTCGCGGGACCATATTATATAGTTCGATCTGTTAGACCATAATATATATAGTTTAGAAATCAGTGTATATTATACATTCGATAAATTTTATGACTAACTGCACGCCACTATTCATAATAAAGAACTGCAATTTACTCCTTCAAACGTAATTATTAATTCATACGAAAGTTCATGCGCGGACAAACGTCAAAACGGTCATCATAGCGTGCCGTTATTATAATAATAAAAATAAAATTAATAAACGAAGATTAAGATAATATTTGGTGATAAACCCATCACAGTGCCAAAGTCTCTTTTGGTTAGTCGCGTTTCGGGATCAGTCAGTGTATATCCAGCTACCCACAGGCTTGCAGGCTGGCATGACAGCGACGACCTGCAATAAATTCCCTATCTCTCTGTGGTTGTCGACATTATTCGATTATACATCGTACTATGCTTACCATCATAAATATTGCAATCACTTAGCCGTGCAAAAAAAAAAAATACATTGTGCATAACATTAAGGATAGGTGGCCAATTTGACTAACAGATGTAAATTTATAATGTGCTACTAATTTAAATTAGGGTAAAAGTTAATAACGTTTCTTTTACTAAAGCAGCACTAAGAATTTAAAGTCTTCTAGAAGCGCAAATGCCGCGTTGGAAAATTTCATAGAAACTTATCATTTTAATGTACTGTGAGTGAATACATCAAATTATTACTACATCTAACTATTAATACTGCGATTGACGTCAGAATTTTTAGTATGTTCAAGTATTATATTTTAAAATTGCTTACAATGACCTCTTCTATTCCTTGTGTAGCCAGGATTTTGGCCAGGAGGGGGGGGGGCAGGCATGCAATGAAAAACTAATGTAAAATTATTATTTTTCATAAAACCTTGCAAACAGTTATTTACTCTTACTTTCGAGAGCACTCCGTCCGGACTCCGAACGCTTAGGCAGCTGGCCCCCTAGCTGTACCTAGCTAAGTCTGTACCTACTTATATTCAAAACTTGTCCCAGTTATAGCGTACAATTTTAAAGGGACAATGATGGTTGTCATAAAAGTTATCAATGTTAGAAGACGGCCGTTATTCAAGGTTTATCTCTTTTGCCCCGAACAACATAAATATTCTCTTTGTTGGTCCTATGAGTACTATCATAATAATCAGAAATAATGTTTATTTTTTACAAACTAATAATCGCCTAATTTGTTACTGAACGGTGAAAAAGATTTCTAATTTATGTACAAAATATTTTTTTTATAGAGTATAGGAATGTGCATGGCCTCTATCTCACCTGATGGTAAGTAAAGATGAGGCCAAAGATGGATCACGCTTAAGAAAAATCAATTCACTGATCGCTTGAAGACTCCCAAGGTATAGGTGGGCGGGAAGAAAGACGCTGGGAGTGAATTTCACTCCTTAGCTCCCAATTGTAATTAATAATTTGGTCATTTCTAACTACATCGTATCATGAATACATCATTTAAGGAACTGACCGCCAATCTCCAGTCGCTAGAGAAGCACTACAAGAGGAAGTAATTACGAAATATCTACAATATTTCTGTGATAAGGAATATAAATAAGTAAAAAATAATTTGTAGATAATAATATAGGTATTTGTAAAGGCCTTACCGTACTTGTACATCCAGGGAAATGCAGACAAATCGGATCCTCGGGCCAATTCTTCGCTACATAAAAATGGAAGTCCCACACCTTGTTGTTTAGATATGTTTGAATCGTCTGATGAAACTAAAACAAAATATACTTTGCTATTATTACGTCATATTAATAAATTAAACACAATCTATTATGTTATTGCAGAAAATATAAGGTACATTTCTATTGAAAATAATATTTATGTATATAGGTACTACTGGAAGTACCTCCTAAACAATTCTTATCGTGAAATCGGGTTTATTTTTATCCTTATAATTGGATCGTGATCGAATAATAAAAATAATGAGGTACGAAACAGGATAACAATGAGATATATACGGTAAGCAATTCGGTAAAAGACAGTTTATTACCGAGTAGAAAACCTACACAAATTTTCCCTAAAATAATTCACTTTTGCTTGTAAAACGTTGGCTGTAGTAAATAGTTGTTATTCCATAATAATGGACTTTCGTAAATATAAAAAAACGACTGATTTATTGGATCAACGATGTCTCAGTAGAAGATAGTGTACAAAAAAATTGATACTTCTTAGAAATCCTTCATATACCACTATCTTAATCATCCTTTACTGTAAGTTCTCGAAAGTACGCCATAATCAGTCAGTAAGCGAGACTTCTAGTATGAAGGGCTTCTTAATTGTGTAACATATAAACTTGTTTTTTTTTTCAATAATATAAAGCCATAAACGTTAAGATTCGATATCAATTTCTACTTTATACATCAAGCGGTTTTCGAGAAAAAGGGCCTTAATACACGTACCAAAAAATCATATGATGAAAAAAATGTAATGCAAGGGACATTGAATACATTAATCGGTAGAATTGAAATTCTGAATTTAATTATCAATCCAATATATAATTTATTTTCGGCAAAATGTCCTTTACTTTCCTTCTTCCTTCCTTTAATTCATACTTCCTGTATCGATATTACTGTATATCTAATTCTAACAGGAACAAATTTTAATTTAAAAGTTGAATTATATTACCTTTAGAGATTCAGGCATATACTGCACTAAGAAATCGGCAACAGCTGGGAGTTCTTCTTCAGTAATCAATCGAAAGTTTTTCCCCTCTGGCACGATTTCCATCTCTGGAACAAAATAATTTTACGTTTTCTTATTTTATTTGGTTGAAACATTGCCAACGTCGATTCTGCGGTGTAATGGTATTTCGGAATACCGATTTATTATTATAGGTGCTTATTTGTTTTTGCAATAAAGAAATCTCCCTCTAGGTAAACTGGCATAGTAAAACATTATTAAATTAATAAATAAAAACAAAAAATCATCTAAATCCTTAGAGGCGTTGGTGAGAAACTAATTACTAGCACACAATACCTACACACACACACACACACATAATATATATAACTAGCTTTTGTCCGCGACTTTGTTCAAGTTGTCTTTGAAACGAGACAACTCGCGTGGAACCTGTTGTAAAGTGGTTATTCTACTATTCTAGGGCATAACAACTCGCCAAAATTACCTCGCATTCGGATGAATGGTATAGGAACGCGTAGGGTGCAAACGTAGTATTATTTTTATATATCAAAGATCATATAAAAAGTTCGTGATATTATCCTAAACATAAAACTAACATGAGGTCAAACACGAATGTCTTATTTTATAATGTTAGGTATAATGTAGCGCATTGGAGTTGGTGATAGTTCTATTGGAAAATAATAAAGAACTGGGTACAATACTCCCCAACACGGACATTTAATATATAATAACATAATACGAAACACATTTATAGGGTAAATAACCGTTTAACGACCTTTCCTCCACAATAATTAAGTATTTGTTTTGGAGTGAATTGCTTATCTTGTTTCAATATTTACCAGGTAAACACACCATTTTTATAATTCAAAATTTATGATATCTATAAATATAACTGTGAGTTTTGTTACTGGAGCGATTCAATTTGACTGTTGTTGTACCTTATTCATCGTAAAAAGACTTGCATGACACATCCACAGAACGTAAATTGTTACGTCGTGCAAATTATAACATAACCTAAAACGACTAACAGTTATCATTAAAAAATGTGTTACTGATAAACGTTATAAAAACATTTTGCTCGATAAAATCCTAAATAACCTAATAATAATTAAGTTAATTAATTCACAATGTTATTTTGTGAATTTTCGTATTTATTTTGTTACTACGTGCATCGCTACTTTCTATATGACTTAAAAATAGAGTAGACCATAATAATATAACCAAGGAATCGAAAATTAATCGTATTAATCGTACAAATCGAAAATTATATGTATGTTATATGATGAAAGTAAACAATTTACAATTAAAATTCATTAAAATTACAAATAGATTACAATTATATTGTATAATAATAATATTTCTCGCTCCTGAATAAAGGTTTATTTTCGAAGAACGAGACAAGTTTTAATCACTCTAGCCAAAGTCGTGATTATAAACTTTTACAAATCTATTTGTCCAACTACGTCACGGTTGTATGAGAACATTTTAAGCGTTCAGACTCACTCATGTTATCCTTAACCGGCAGCCTAGTCGTATATGAAATATAAATTTCCATAAAATCACGAGGTTTGAAAATTATCTTAGAATACGGGAGTATTCATTCAAAGCATAATAAAAAAAACAGAACGTCAAAGCTGTCGAGTTTTTATAGTAGAGGGCTTGTGAAATGCGTCGGCTGTCGCTAGCCGACCGCCCGCGCTCGCCCGCTCCCGCCCTCGTAATCCCGCTGCCGCACCGCGTCGCCCTTGAGTCTGCGGCTCACTGCAGTACCCGCCCAACACCGCCCAGTCAGCTCACGCGCCACCCGTTTACGATCGATGCCTTTTTACCAATCCTCATAAAACTTCCGACTGTTAAACTTTGCAATGGTTAATGCAAAGAATTCAACGCATTTAAATTCCTTATTTTGTCATTATTTATTTTCCTTACCAAACTTGTAAATTTATGTTATTTTTTCCCTATTTTTGAAATGTTCCATTAAATGTTTATCATCATCAGTCTTTAGCAGTCCATTGCTGGATGGATATAGGCCTCTTCCAAGTTTCACCATCCGATACGATCTCCGATAATATGTTCCAAATAAAAAAAAAGTTATAAGGTTATAATATACTAACCCACCCACGACTTCGTTCACGTAAATTACAATATAAAATGTAATAAGTAAGAAATACAGCCTATGTATTGTTCTTTTATGTAGTATACTAGCTGTACCCGCTGCTACGCTCGTTTGGACAACAGTATGACGTCGGTCGAGCGCACGCGCAAATCGTGCTGCCCCCACTCCAACTTACGGTGAGTGCCCACCGGTAAAAGACAAAAGTGCTTATTGTAGGTAATCCTTAGCAGATAGACATATGTTATCATAAACTTTTTTGTAAAAATTTTTATAATCTATTTTAATGTACAACATTGATTTGATATATCTCTTATGGTATAATCAGCGTAAGCCATTTAAACGCGCCAAATGGGTCTTTTTCCGAATCGGTTTACCATTATCTTCACTGATTTTTAAAATATTACTTTATCTTACAAAATATATTCTATAACCTTACTAGATAACATAGGTATAAATTAAAATAAAATAAAAATACATGTAAATCAGATAAGTGGTTTTCACGTGAAAAGAACATAAAAGGGACAGACAGAGAGAGACGTTGACTTTTATAATATGTATAGATCAAGATCGGAATAATTGATCCATTTTCCTTTTTTAATTATTCCTCATATAAATTATATACACTTATATATTTTATACATAGGCTTTAATACATGAGATGTATAAAATTCTTAACTATATTTTTCTCTCATTAGAATCTACATAGGTAAATAAAATTATTGAGGTTTTGTCGTTGTCCGTGCATTTCTTGTTTTACTCATTAGATACTTGGTCCTTACATTAAAAAAACACTATTTATCATAAACAATAATTCTGTAGTCCACGCGAGTGGAGCCGCGGGCACAGTTAGTTAACTATACAAACCAGATTGTTAGGGTAATATTATTATCTTTCCAATATTATTATTAATAATAGAATATTTCGCACATTACACAATATAAACAATTTAATTAACAGCGGCATCGAGCCTCTAAGTCTAAGGAGATACTTCTCCTCCTTGTATGTGTTCTACCGTTTATACAATGGACTGTGTTCCGAGGAATTTTCGGGTATGATACTAGCGGCTAATTTCAACAACGCACCGCTCGCCTTCGGCAGGGAGTTTATCCTCACACTTTGGAGTCTAAATTGTCGCGGACGTAGTCATATTTTACATAACCAACTTATTCGATCAGTCAGTTCAGATCAGTTCACAAACCAAATAAATTGTTGCTGAAGTAAAAATTGTTCTACTATGTACAACCGCCACATTACAAAAAAAAAAAAAACTAACATACAATGACAGTTATGGTACATTATTAATAACCGAATGATTGAAACATGTCCGTCTGTGTCTGCCTAGGTAGAAATAACGTACGTCTGTCATCTAGGTATTTTTATCATTCGCCCGCATACAATGTGAAGTGAAGAATGTCTATTTTAATTTTTACACGACGATGTTTCGTGTAATCTAATAGTGTAAACTTACGCCACTTAGTTTACATTTACGTGAATCTATTGTTTTATGTTAAATGTAATAAATGTACTGAACTCGACTTAAAAAAAAATTCAAAACATCAGGCCACTAATACTAAAAAAGATTTAAAAAAATATAAAAATCTAAAACACCGCTATATTTTGTTTTAGCATTTTAAAATATTATTCGCTATTAATATTAATATGTCGTTGTTTATGATTAACGACGTGGTAACAGATTATTTGTGATTATTTCGGAAATCGAATTGAGAATAAGTTGATTTCCATATGACCCTGTTTAAAGAATTATCCTTTATATTTTTACACGAAAAAACCTGTTTACATTTTACTTACTTTAAAGTACTAAATAAAACTTTCGTTACTTATTATTTTTAAATAGGTTAAGAAAAATATTGTACATTAAAATGGTTTACATAGATTCATATTTTGTATAATAAATACATTTATTTTTACTATTATATGTATATCAAAAAAACCTTTATATTTTAAACTTCACTGAAAGCTTATGATTTCTTAATGAATACGTTATTCGTGATTAAGATTTTTAATAACATGCTATTAAAGGCAAAGTTTATCTACATAAAATTGTTTTGATGATGAAGTAACTTTCGTTTGTAAGGATTAATATGCCATGCCTAATAATAATGCTCATAAATCACTTTTCAATTTTCAATAAAACTTTTGTCACAAAATACCTTATTGTAGCTTATGTATATTGAGATAGGCATAGGGTGTGCTGGACTTTTTTTGATTTACTGAGGAGCTATATTTTTGTGGAACATTGTATTTCCGTATCACTAACCATTACGTCAGCGCATGCGGATAAAGCAGTTAGGGTGCGCTATTTCTTCCGATTTCCTTAACAAAAATCAAATATTTACGTCCACCTGAGAAGTGTAGCCTAACCTACATATACTATTCCTTGTGAATTTGGCTATCATATACAAAAACAATTTTTCGAATCCGACTATCCGAGATTAACTCATTTAAACAAATAAACAAAACAACTCGTCCGGTTTATTATATTATATATTATATATAAAGTATTGATCTACTAGTATAGATTAACTTCTTTAAATAGGATACATACCCTTTATCAGTTTTAGCAACATTTTTCTGTGTAATAATGATATGATATATTAAAGAGATTCACGCAACTTTTTTTTTATAACACAATATATCAGACAACACGACCTCACTACGTGCTGCACTTGAAAAACTGAACTATACACTAAAAGAAATAATAGAAACGAACGCTATAAATGTTTACATGATCTTAGGAACACACAGATCGCAAACTTTTTGCTGATGAAAAAGGTCGATTCATACTGTCACGAAGTTTCACAATAATACACTGTGTGCATATACGGCACAAAAGGCGCGGCTGAGAGATATCATTACCGATGCATTTAAAATTTGATTACAGCGGTTTTATAGTTTAACGTTTGAATACAAACCACGCGAAGTTAAGTAACGATCATAGGTAAGTTACATAAACTAGTAATACGTTACGTACGAAAGGAGAAAAAAAAAGTTTAGTGATATTTTTACTTCTGATGATCCACCTATATTCCACTTCCATCAGCCGCTAACAATTATTTGTTCTTATCAGTAACAAAGTTATGCTATTCAAATTTTATTGTTTGATATAACTCTATTTACAAGCAATGACAGTATGCACAATGCTCTGAAGTACATAAATGTATTTTTTAAAATTTAAAACCGAGATCATCAAAGACTTCTAAAATAAACACAATAGTATATATGTAAATCTGTATTTATGAATGTCAACCTTCCCATAAGAATATCTCATTATAGTAACTATAAAAATCAGGCGTGTATGGAAAAATCGTGCACACATACATTTACTATTGAAATAAAGACCTTACTTTTTTCAAAGCGCGTTATAAAAAATAACTTTTTTTGTGTATGAATTAGACAAAATGTTATATGTAAAAATGTTACAAATGTGCTCTGAAGTTCACTCATTATCACTATTCAATTTTATTATCATATTTATTAAACACTTATCTCAATGCTTAAAGTTAGAACTCATTTCAATGAAAATTTACAGATATTAGAATGTTATCCGCAGAATATGAACGAACCTTTGCTGCGGCAGATGTAAAAACTACTGCACGTGGAGGGTCTTGATGAATCGATTACAGCACAGCTTTCAGATAGTGTGTTTGTGCACGGTCAAGGTGTTAATTCTACATTTTACTAAAATAATACCTATCTACTACTTTGTTTCATTTATAATATTAAAGGGAATTTCGCAATATAATAATATTCAATACTAATACAAAAAAAAGCTGAAGAGTTTTTTCGCGCTTATATCTGGAACTATCAGTCGGATTCGAAAAAATATTGTTGTATATTACAGTCAGGGTCATGAAGAATAGTATAGACGATATAAGTTCACGCTACACCTCTTAGGAGTGGAGCAGTAACAAGGAACGTCAAGCAATCTGGCAAGCTGTAGGCAAGTACGGGATGTGGAACAACGATAGGGCTACACGAGCGCGTGGCGGCAGCACCGTGGAGAGTTTGCCGAATAAATTTAACACGGGTAAAACCGTGGGGCACAGATAGTAGAAATGTATACAGGTTATACATATTATATCATAAAATATGTTGCAGACGTATGCAGTATGCAAGTGCAGTATGCAGACGTTGATCTAATCTTTCTGACGGATTGAGCTCATATTTAAATAATATATTATTTATTTATCGAGACGTTGGTTTACTAATAAATAATGAACTTGAACGTCGAGTCACCGCTAGTTTGCAGAATCGGGACGGAAAAACCGAAAGATACACTCGCGGACTCTTGGAATACATTGAGGAAATTACGACAATTGCTGGGAGGAGAAATAAATAGGGAAAATTATATAAGTTAAGAACGAAGAAAGAAAGGTACAGTACATTAATATATAAAGAATGGGTATGGGTAAATTTTAGAATTACAGTGACTAATTGACGAGTTTCGAATGAAATTGAAGAATGAAGTGATAAAATAGGAAACGAGATTGTCATCATCATCATTTTAGCCGAAAGACATCCTGGCTGGACATAGGCCTCCCCCAAAGATCGCCACAACGACCGATCCTGTGCTGCCCGTTTCCAGTGGCTTCCCACAACCGTTACCAGGTCGTCGGTCCACCTAGTACCGGGTCTACCCACGCTGCATCTTCCGGTACGTGGCTTTTTTGACCTCCGATCTTTTGAACTCTTTGACCCCATCGGCCTTCCGTTCTACGAGCTAGGTGGCCCACCCACTGCCACTAAAGTCTATCAATTCCTCGGGCTATGTCGGTGACTTTGGTTTTCCTGTGGATCTCCTAATTTCTGATTCGATCACGCAGAGAATCTCCGAGCATAGCCCCCTCCATTGCCCTTTGAGTGACCTTGAGCTTTCTTTTGAGGCCCATAGTTAACGACCACGTCTCAGCACCATATGTAATCACTGGCAACACATACTAGTCAGACTTTCTTCTTGAGATCCTGCGGTATGGATTGATGTGCGATTGTAATAGAATATAAATATTTAGACTCGATTAAAGAAATGTTTGGCAATGTATGTAAAGTATGGAAAAGTGTACATAAAATAATGTATAGAAAAATGAAATAGAAAAAAATGTATACCTGCTAGTATAAGTTAGTGTATGATAAAAACTGTATTAGAATAAGGAATGATTAATAATGGTGAACGCTTAGAACTTTAGGGAATCTGATTGCATTCAAAGTCGGAACCTTAAATAAATAAAGGCATAGGCATACTATATTAATAAAAAAGTCTTTATCATCACGATAATAATAGGAGTTTAACAGGTTTAAATATTAAATTGGTGTTTTAACGCAGTGGCCAATTTTAATAAAAACAAGCTGTGCCCGCGGCTCCGCTCGCGTGGTCTACTAAAAAAAGGTTATTAATTTTTTCTGCGAACCCTAATTTCTTTTCTAAAATTAAAATAGCCTAATCTGCCAGTGAAAGTCCCGTCAAAATCGTTCCAACCGTTTGGAAGATTACCCGGAACGAACAGACAGACAGACAAAAATTTTAAAAATAGGTATCGTGTATACTTTCACATGCATTTAGGAAAAATATGTTATTTTGACATTACAAACAGACACTTCAATTTTATTATATGTATATATATATATATATATATAGATTAAACCTCCATAGTGTCAGATTTCAGAATGAAACTTATTGTTTTTTTTTTCCACGGATAAGAATCTCCCCAGGAAGCAGTACAAAATACCTTCACACAGTTTGTGAAGTCCACAGAGTTCTATCGGAAAAGTTTAAATGATCTTCCTACTAAATGGCAGAAAGTATAGACAGAGAGGGTAGATACTTTGAATAAATAAATATATTTCATCGTACAAAAAAAATATATTTAAGAATTAAATTAAATTAAAAGAATTTTATACTTTAACGTCCTAGTAATAAATTAACTTTTGTACTTTTTTGTGTTTCCATTTTAATGTTACTTTTAATGAAAATATGTTTTATATCATTGCATATTTCATATTAGACACTTATATGTTAATAATATATAATTTTTATGAAAATATTATGATGATATAACGAAAAAGCAAAGAGACTAACTTTGAGGGCTTTGTAACTTGAGATTTTATGAATCTTGGATGAGATTGACTGTATAACTTCATTAAAATTATACGTAAGTTACAATAAATTATTTTTGTGATGTACTTCGACTATTTTTAGCATTAAAAAAAACAATAAAAAATATATCTCAATATATTTTTATCATGTTAACTTTCAATAGAAGTGGATAATGGGAGAGCCAGCCTTTTTTCTAAATATTAAGTGTTAGTATCCTCGACTATAAAACAAATCCTTAGTATTTGAAAAACGATGGGAGAAATTGGACAATGGAATTGTCAGACAAAAGTCAGACTGATTTATGAAGTAGGTATTCATGCGAATGCTCTTGAGATATTGGATTTGTAGAATTCCCGAAGCTATTTACCATTCAAAAGGAACAATCCAATGACAGTGCCGTTTCATGGAAGTTTTATTGAAACGATCTGGAACAGTACTCTAGGGAAACGATTGTTCCTTAATGATGCATTCTGCGTTTTGTTCTATTTTTGGAATATGTTCTAATCATACTATAACAGACTTCTTTTTTCTAATAACAAAGTTAAAGGGAGGTTCTATTTTCCTACACTAGCAACCAATCCTTGGTATATTTTATTTAACAAATTTTCTTCTAATTTTAGTGATGTAACAATATTGTGGCCCCCTTGCTTTCAGGTGCTTTTTGTAATATCTCAGAATTCCATATTGTTTGCAATTCACTTCACTTATTCACAATAATCGAGATATATTAAACAAAATTCCAGCAAAATTACGCAATATAAAGTGAAAAATAATAATAAATGAATAATAATAATAATAAAGTGAATAATAATAAAGTCAAATGCGTGTCGGACCACGTGTAGTGTAGGGTTCCGTAGTTACCCGTCATAATATGCAGACTTAGAAGAAAGCTTAATAGACGAGAAGAAAAAAATAATCCTTTAAGTGTAGGGAGGTATCCTAAATTCAAGATTTTATTTTATCACTTTGTCGGCATGATTAATATTTTTACCCATACCAAATTACAGCTTTCTCATACTAAGAATCTCTGAGCTGAACCGCGGACGGATAAACTATAAGGGTTCCTTGTGGTCTAAGAAACTTTAAAAAAACTACATGACTAAGATCACGTCAAAAACTTATTATTAGTGGTTTAACCTGGGCAAATTTCGATTGCCGAAATACCACTGCCACAACTATTTTTGCTAGAATATAGAAGTGCTTGCACTTTTGTGTTCTGGTCTGCAAGGAGTTATTGGTAGCACGCAATGCCTCACGAGGCATTCCATCTCAACCTATAAGACTAGCCATCTATTATTAACCGTACTCAAGAATGTTTGGTGTGTGGTATAAACAACTATTGGGTACAGTGACCAATTAAAGGTACATAGGTTCTGTAAAGGACTTTTTTTCTCTTTTTTGCCAGTTAGAGCTAGAGCAAAATTACCAGATTACTAAATGCATATACGCGTGTTGCGTAAAACTTACATAAGCCTAACGTAGTATATTTTGTAGGTTCTACAGATAGATAAGGACCCGGTAGGAATTTCTGAATGTCGTCGAATTCTGAATGAACAAATAAATAAAAAAGGTTTTGACCTCGGAATCAAAGTTGGAATCTAAGACACGCGAGGCACCGGTCGACGTTATGGCACGCAACGACACGATCAACATGTTATTTTCATTATGACATTTCCCTTTTATAAAAAGAAATTAAAAAAGGTTAATAAAAAAAATTCATGTACAAAAAAATTGTGTTCCTAACACGTAAGAAGTTATACTTCTTTGGCACAACAAAAATAACTCGAAACCAACAAGTACAAAGTACCAACAACACGATGAAGTTGTGCCATCAATGGCAATAATGTGAGAATTCATTTTATTCCCATATTTTTTTAATTGTGTTAAAATAATTATGTTATATATAAATTTATCTCGATTAAAATCAAAGTTAGTAAAATGAATTCACATTTTTATCACTGATGGCTAAATTCATCATATCGCACTTCCGTCACATGATGCGCGCGCTTACCCTCTACTATATAAGCGGCACGCTATGATGACCGTTTTAGGTCCGATCCATCGTTATGGAGCCCTTGAGCCAAGCAGCCGCTCGCGCGATACAGCAACTCTACATTCACTAGCTATCACAGACACACATTACATTGCAGCATACACACGCAACATAGGTACATAGGTTCTGAAAGGGACCTTTTTTATTGCTTGGTTAGTTTGAAAAAAAAAAAACAGATCACTAAATACACATATACATGTTTCTTCCCTCCTCCCAGGGAGAAGAACATGTATGTATATATAGTTAGTGCAGTTCGAATGATAGGGAATTAGACAGATCGCGACTTCTTTGCATACGCGCAACAGTCCGAGCCGAGGTCCGGCCACTTTGGCACCCTCGGAATTGTTGCAACGCTTTGGTGGCTGAGCGTCTTAAGCGCTCGCCGCCAAGCCCGGTGAAGCTGTAAAAGCCGTAAAGGCTCCAGGGCCCTTAAGGCTAACAGTATAGTCAGTTCGAAAAAAAAATGGCTGTTTTGACGTTTGTCCGTTCATGAAGTTTTGTATAAATTTTGAAGGAGCTTTATTATTAATTTAATTATGTAGCTTTATTAGCTTTATTTAGCTTTATTATTTTACTATTATTGTCTATAGTGATGTGCAGTTAGTCATAAAATTTATCGAATGTATAATAATTTTCGGACACAAAATTAATTTATTGCACAGATTTCTAAACTATATTGCATACTAGCTGTATTCACGGCTCCACTCGCATGGACTACAGAATGCCGTCGGTCAAGTGCACGTGCAAATCGTGCTGCCTCCGCTCAAAAGACGGAAGACAAATATGTTTATTGTGGGTGATCCTTAGATGATAGATATATGCGATTGCTAACTTTTTGTAGGTCTTTTTAAGATCTACATTTATGTAGAACATTAATTTGATATATCTCGTATGGTTTACTCAGCATAATCCATTGTAGTGCCTCATATGCGTCTTTTTTCCGAATTGATTCATCATTAATGTCACTGCTTATTTCGTTAGTTGCTTTATCCTACAAAATATATCCTATAACCTGACCAGATAACATAGCTAAAATAGCTATAAATTAAAATTAAAAAAAATGTATATCGGTTACGTGGTTTTTGCGTGAAAAGAACATAAACGGACAGATAGATAGAGAGACGTTGAGTTTTATAATATGTGTAGATTATGGTCTAACAATTTAATAAAATGGACCCGCGAACAAAACTTCACGTTTTTACTAAAACAAAACAGGGCTATTTGACAGAATCCATAATGGATTATATTTATTAGTGTTCTTATATACCACACAAACCGGCATTGATGTTTTTCAAAATTTGAAATTTTAAGAAACGAAATCTATATAGTCGTTACATATAGGATCGCTGGCTAGCACAACTACTATCTCCCGCAATCTCGCGTCAATGCTCAATAAAAAACAAAGCGGTTTCGACTTGACATTATTTCGAAAAGAACAAACTGTCAAAATAGGTTAATTTAGTTTTATTAAAACTTATAGATATGACTCGCATTTTATTTGAGATCACTATTATAATGTGTGAAAACGGCCATTATAGCATGCCTCTTTAATAAACGTGCCACAAAAATATAACTTGAATAATGGTATTAATTTAAAAGATTTTTATTTTGTATTGAACCGCGCTTTTCCTCCAATCAATATTAGGTTATCTGACTTATCAATAAATAAAATAAATCCTTATACTACTGAATATAACAGGGTTATTTTTTACATAAAATCTTTGCTTTTGTCGAGACTGCATATTGGAAGCACATTAGAATCGATGTTCTAACTAAATACAAAATAGAATAGATTAGAATATGTTTAACGTTGGAAATGATGGATGGAGCCTTTTGTTAAGAGTAAGTATGTATTTAAGATCGATAGCCTAGACGAAGGTCGTCTCGATAAGAACTGAGCCAGTTTTTGTGTCGGCTCCGCGAATATTACTCGTTCAAGGACGGCGGCTAGACAAGAGCATTAGATACATTATTCTCGGACGAGTGACGTCAGTTAGATAAGTGTTTGTAACTCCGTCGATGTTTCAAGGGCTGTAAGAAATATATGTTTGCCAAAACTGTTTTTATTACAGCTACACTAATTATTATTTATTTCTTGCGTATTGCTTGTATGTATATTTATTTAGGTACATGCGGCATCTCATAGTAATGATTTGTTATTTAAAGTTTATGTTTATAATATGTTATTGTTTTTTGTCTTTGTGCGATTTTTTAAAAACGATCGGTTCCCTAATTAATTATTTCGCAAGAGCAAAGTGATAGCGGTAATCGCGAAATATTAGCTTCCAAATGGAATATTCGTATTAAGTACCAAATATAATCTGATTTTGCCATTTTGGAGCCGATATATAGCGATTTGTAAAGCCGAAATAGCTGAAATTATAAACTTAATTATATCACAATATGGTTTTAATATTATCCATCTAATTCTAATAAGTGAGCTCTAAAGATTTGTATAAACTGTTTTAGATTAGATAATGATTTACTTAGATAAGGTGTTACTTTCCAAGTTTACCTAAATAGGTGTTTTTTGTTGCAAGGCGCCTATCTAAGCTAGGTCGCCCAGGTATTAATCATTATAATTAGAATACAGTCAAGCTTTATTCCGTAAAATAAGGTAACCGAAAATTCGTAGCGCCATATAATTTTATGAAAATTAATAATTCTAAATTACTTTATATGATGAGTAGTCGAAATTTTCACTGTTATTAAAACTAACTATAATAATGTTGAGAAAAAAGGAATACTTTGATAATTTTTGATGCTTATTAACTTAAATCAAAATCTAAAATATAGTACTTTACTCAATTTAGGTTCTAACAAGGCACTTAGAGACGTTAAAACACTAGTACCGCTTCGAAAAATATCTCAGTCATCGAGAAGCAAAAAGCTCGAACTAGTTTATCTTTTTTTTTCTCTTTAGTATATTATTTTAGTGAATGTATTTACAGAGAGAGAGAGAGTCATTTCCAAACATCACTATCATTCAATCATCATGATATGTCAATGAATGATCATTGGTAGTAAAAATTGCTCGACATGGTCTTTGGACGTATTTTCCAGCAAATCGGAAAGTACAAGTAAATAAACACCTAGTAGATATTTCTACATTTTGTTCTAATGTATTCTTGTCTTAAATTCTGAAAAAAGAATCACCTTTCTAAGAAGAATACTATTATAAGATTTGACTTTCCAATCTTTCAATTAAGTTTCATTGAATTATGTACAGTAAAGGTTTTTTGATTTAATAAACGAAATTATAAATTCTGGTTTCCATGAAAAATTAATAATAACAAATTGGATTAGAGAAAGCCATAATTAACAGACTTCAAAAAAAGTAGGAGGTTCTCAATTCGAATGTATTGTTTTAAGGATGTAACTTCTTTGTTTATGAACCGATTTAGATAATTATTTGTTCGTTGGAAAGGGGATACCTCAAGGGTGATCATTTTCGTTTCATTGGCATTGGACCTTCGACTTTGTAGATATACAAGGGAACTCCTCAAAATATTTTCATTTTTAAATAAACAAGAGATTTGCTGCGACCGAAACATGTTGAGAGCTTTTCACTACATATTTCATAACCTGATGTCAATTGTTCCACATCCCATAGTTGAAAAGTCTTGCGTCAACAGTTTCTGTTTAGTAGTTGTATGCTTAGTGTTTGCTTAAGTTTTCTTTGTAAACTGACTCTCGTTTCTTTATGCATTCGAAATGAATTCTCCTTTCACGAGAAGCACAATTTTAATGCGGGTAAAACTCAGCTTGTTCTGTTCCATTTTTTTATTCAGGTACCTAACTGTCCGCGACTTCGTTCGTATTAATTATAATATAAAATTTTATAAGAATAAAATAGAACCTATATCAATCAAGAGTATTTTATCTTCCTACTAATGAAAGAATTTTCGGAATCGGATCAGTAGTTCAGAGACAAATACCTCCTTATGATAATGTAGATTTAAAGTCTTATTGCATTATTAGTTCAGTCTGCACATTTATTTTTTGGAAGTTCTATTTATGCTATATATAAGATACCGATTACGAATATGCCCTTGAAAAAATTCCCTATCTGTCTGTTTGTATGTCCAGAATTAACTTATACTACACTGGAAGCTTATGTCGTTGGTCAAATGATAGGCTATAAGTTTTTTGATAATACTTTTATAAAAAGAAAAAAAAATACTAAATTATTAATGCTTTACCGATTTGGATGGAATTTTGAAAACGGAAAGCATAAGTCATTCCATAATTGGCAGTCTATAAGAATTGCCAATAACACTTTTAGAAATCGTAAAAATTAAAGAAGAAAGGAGAAATTAAATTTTCATCCATTCTCAACCGTGACCAAAGTTTATAGACGGGAAGCATACACATCAGTCCATAATTGATATGCTATAAGAATTACCATTAATATATTTTAATCGTAAAAAAAAGTTCTCAACTGATTTTGATGAAATTTTGTACATTTGAAGTATGTTTCATACCATAATTGATAAACTATGGGAATATGTGGAAAATAAAATTAAGGGATGAAAATAATTACTGCGTAATAAATGCATGAGGAGTCGCGGGCGCACCTCTAGTATTTTATAAAAGAGGTTGGTGCAAGATTTGATTATAAAATTCTTTTGTTAAAATGTAGACAATAATAATGTATGTATTTGTAGATTGCCTTAAAAAAATATATTTGTATGTTTACGTTTAATAATAATACTTTGTATAATGATCTCCAAAAATCTCTAATTGCGTTAATCTACATGTCTCACCAAAAATAAAAAGAAAATAAACCATTTGTTAAAATAAAGTGGTACTTGGTGAGGCCATAGTCCCCACTCTTTAAGAACTTAAGGTGCATTTATTCCAAGTAGGCCATAGGCCCGCAGTGGAAAATTGTCGTGAAAAAAATGTGAAAGTTGGGGCTTTTAGGAATTATATTTCACGCCTGCTTAGTTAGTACTAATTTCAATTTGAAAATCTCTCCCTAAGTAACTAACGGTGTGTTTCGGCAAATGAAATTTACAGCTTAACCAATTTCTCGTTCATCTTCGACTACACCCCACTTGTAAGAGAGATTGCATACAAGCATATTGTCGCGTGGATAATTAAATAGATTTAGGTTCCGAAAATATAAAAGGGTCACGAAATGAAATAAATAATTCCAAGCCCTGTGAAGCCGTAAAAGCTCCAGGCTAATGCAAATAGGAATAGTCAGATCAAATAAAAAAAAAATTCAAGTATTAAAGACTAATATTTAATCTTGTTATAAAGAAGAATCCAATTCAGTAAAGATAGACAATCTTCAACCGGGGGTATTGGTAGACAGGCCGTTGTTAAGAAGAAAAGGTCGCAGTAGTCCACCGTAGCCAAACGATTGCAGCTCAGCTCGGCATGAAGGTTCGAGAAAGACTGATGAAAACGGAAGGTTGATGCTCAGCAAACAATATAGAAATAAGAATAGTTATTAATAAAAATGTGTTCTTCTTCAGCTAGAGCACCTGGATGACAACCTCCATAAAAAAATTATGCTCAGGTCTCCATTAAATTTTGAAATAGTAATAACTACTCTGTTAAAATAGACCGGGAAAAGATCAATATACATAAAATGTTAGTTATTCATCCAAATTTATTTTACCGCCTTCAAAGTATGCTCCTTCAGAAACGATACACTTACGCCAGTGAATAATCCAATCATCAAAACATTTTTTAAACGCATTTTCCTGAATTGAGTGTAGTTCTCGTCACGAATTCTCCTTTATGTCTTCTATTGAATGAAAACGGGTGCCACGAAGTAGTCATTTGAGTTTAGGAAAAAGAAAAAAGTCGGCTGGAGCCATATCTAGTCAATAACTTGGTAGCTCGATGGTATTTGTTGAGGTTTTGGACAAAAATCGTTCACAATGATGGCTTTGTGCGAAGGCGCATTATCGTGGTGCAAAATCCAAAAATTGTCTTTTCACTAATCTGATCTTTTTCGTCGAATTAGCTCTCTTAAACGTCGCATAACGTTCAAATAATATACTTTATTTACCGCTTGACTTTCCGGTAAGAATTCCGAGTGCACAACACCGCGATAGTAAAAAAAAAAAACTGTCAACATGACTGACTTTTGATCCACTTTGGCGTGGTATTTTCGGTTTCGGTTCAGTTGGAAGGCGCCACCCCGAAGCTTGTTGATTAGTTTGCATTTCAAAGTCGTAAACCTACGTCTCATCACCAGTAACAATGCGTTTTATGAATAGGTCGGAATTGACTCGTTATAGCATGCCCCCGCGACTCTTATGCAATTGAGTTTTTGGAGAAAATTCAGGTCTTTTGCGACTAGCCGAGCGGCAAAAAGTTTCATACCCAAGTGATTATTTAAAATGGTACGGATCGACCCGTGAGACACAGAAAGTTTAGCGGCTCTCTATCAATCTTGATGTTAAATTCAGTTAAAGACGTTGGTGGCCTACCAGGGCGAGGCAAATCCAGCATATCATGACCGATTTGAACGCTTTGTAGCACTCATAAGCACGTGTGAAAAGGTCCGAAATCCTTAAATTTAAAAATTCTTCCAGTCATTCTAAACAATCTGTGTAGGCCTACGCATTATTAAAGAAAACTCTTTATTCAGACTTGGAAAGCGCATGCGTTAAATTAATCTATATTATTCTATGATATCTAATCAATAACACATCACAACAATAACAAACTTAAATTCTAAATATTAATATTATGTAAGTAATTATTAACGCTTCACCATGTTAGTGGCAAAATGTAAAAATTAACAACAGCGTTTCATTATAGATGGAAACAAAACATGAATAACGCAAAAGAAGCATCCAAATTTATAAATAATAAACGATCTATCTGATGCCTTCGGAATCTCTCCGGAAAACACAAAATAAAGACTTAATGAAGAAAATAACTAAAAGTAATATCAATATATAAAGAATAATCAAAATGATTGAAAGTCAATATATACAATATGGCCCTCCTGATGGTAAGCGTAGCCTAGGGATGTTTGTAAAACCATAGATATTATTAGCGCGTTGCCGACCTCGAAACCCCCACTCCAAGGAGCTCTGGAAACTCTACTCACCGCGAGAACACAACACAAGGTTATTTGACTGCGATCTTCTGTAGGGTGGGATAAAATCTCCAAAGAAATTTCTCTGTGCCCTAACTTACTGTGTGTTTATAATTTAACATGAGATTAAACATAATGAGCATAAGATCACGGATATGATTTGGACACGTTTAGATTAATGTACACGTTATTTATTTTGTAAAATTCTAGGAAGTACAACTGCGTTATCCGTTCTTATGCAGACGTGCGTCACTTTATAAACTGGGTGTTCTCGAGATGAACCGAAACGGAATAGACGTAGGTAGATAACAAATAAATGATCTAACCTGGCATGAATAATGTGATAATTCGTTTAAAAAGATTTATTAACACGGCATAATGGCGCAGCATTGTCTAATGGTAAGCAACCACAAACAACTGACCACCGAGAGATAGGCAAACTATCGCCGTTCGTCGCTGTCGTATACTACCTACTACATACCTACTATAGTATCCTACGATAACAGGCGTCCGACAACTATATTTCTAAAAAAATATATAGTAGGCGAAAATACTATATTTTTATTGGATAAAATAATTAGGCAAAATTAATTATTCCAATATGTTAAAGCGTGAATCGGAACGCAGGCCGCAGCCTTTAACTCTTTCTGAAAGATAACTTGGTTTGTCATTGTCAATATTATTTGTCATTATCATCATTCAGCGTCAGCTGTGCTCCATCCGTATTAAATTTATTCGACCAATTCTCCGTCATGTCGTCGCCAACGCACCCGAGTAAGCTATACACTCGTTATCAATGTCCCGTACTAGCTTACAGCTTTCAATTGCCTGACGTTCTTAGTTACTACTCCGCTTCTTTCAGTCATAGCGTGCAGTCATATATCCTATCGTCTTCCTCCATATTTAGGCTAAAATATTTTTCAAATATGACTCTTCATTTTAAACAATTTTTTGAGCTTCATCATATAATGCATAGATTACCAGTCTACTGGACCACGTAGCGGAAATGTTATAAGGCTGCTATGAAGTTGTTTGGTTTTGTTATTTACATTTAATAAGAATAATCAATAAGCCAATGTTGCCAGTTTATTTCCTTTTGTTTATATCTGGCCACATATCGACGACTGGTGGAGTTTTTGGCGCGATCTTGATCTTTCATTCAGTAATTTTAAATTTTATTCATAATCTTACGTTATTGGATCATTTGCTTTGTAATATTACTAGCATTTTGTGTGATACAGTAACTCCCAGGACAGTTTTGAAAAATATAACCACTATCTAGTTAACGCGTTGATTGAAGAATATTCAGCTTATCCACTTGACATTGGCATAACTGTGTATAAAATGTAAAGTATAAAAGTATGTTATCATAAAATAAAAAGATTACGAAGGAAACTGTGTCTAGTGTGGAAATACCTGGGTATAATATATTAAAAAAACATTATTCTTATAAATCAAATTTTTTATGGGAATTAAAACACAGCTACTTATTATTCATATGTGATATTTATAAGGATTTCATGAGTTATTTGGATTTTTTAATTTACAAAATAGACAAAAATGTGTTTTTTATCGTGTATAATTCCCACAATCCATCATTTCTTGTGGTAAAATTTTGTCTACTCAGTAGATTGTGAATGGTAAGAGAGATTGACAGCTTATGGTTTTTGAAACAAACTGATAATGATGGGGAAAATATTGTACGAAATTGTATAATATTTCTTAAATGTTTCATTAATCAATATATATTTTATCATTAAATAAATCTTCGTAATTTATAGTAAATGAATTTACCTGAATATATCAGGTTAATTGGAGAATAATATTCTAAGGATATTTTGTTTATGTTAAACACGGAACAAGCAATTACAAACATTACAAAGTAATTTTAGAAAAGGCGAAATTACATTATTGATGTAGTTCAATAAAATAGTCGATTGATATAACTTTTATCAGAGTCAGTTTTGATAGACAAAATTAGAATTTAGTTTACATCATTAAAATGTTCAGGCGTAGGTAACATGAAGTCATTCACCTAGATCCATTTTTTGACCTAATTCTGAAAATTTCATATAGAACGAAACTGAAAGCAATCACTCTGCTAACGACACGCAGATTAGCCTAGTAGTATAAAAATACGTTTTTCCGTATAGCGTTGAACTCGGTTGTGAACTAAGGTCGTGTACAACCACGCATGTCAATTAGGGATTAACGGTAAACCAATATGCAGGCAACAGACAGAAGGGGAAGAAACGTTTTGTATAGCTATAATTTATATTTTTTCGTATAATGCAGCAACCCTAACATTTTAAAATGCGGAAGGTCTTTTTCAAACCAACAATTAAATATGGCTTTGTACTGCAAATGAATAGCCAATTCAGGGCGGATGTGTCATTCGAATTTTAAATATATAGTGTGTACCTTTTATGCGGCGAGCCCTGTGTGCGAACGCCGGCGTCCGTGGCGCTTTGCCCCCGACGGTGGTGTGTAGATATTAGGGTGTTAGAAGCGCCGGGGAGGGCTCCTGGCCGCAAAGGGCCGGCGTTGCTTCGCTGAGCGAGCGATAGGCGCGCGTGTGGCTCGAGGTCGGTTTGCCGGCGGAGTGGCGCGGCCTGTGACAGCCGGCAAGGGTGCGCGCGCCTGCACCACCGCGCATGCGCCCTATAGGCTCCTTCTGCACCTAGCTACTGGCAACCTACACAAATACGCAGCCCAATAGACATGGGCAACCGCGGACACAGTTATATCTCATCTGGGATATGTATCTATTCATTCCGATCCAGAAAAAGGATTGTATATTATTTTATTATTGCCGAAATCACTTAAGCACAGACTAAATAACCGCTGTTCTTTTAGGCACGTGTGAGTAAATAACTAGAAAAAAATGTAATTTTTCATTGTTTATGCCAGCAGACGCCCGTCTGCCTATGAACAATTGCAACATCAGGGGTATATATATTGGAGAGCGTATTTCACTCCTTCTTGAAGAGCTTCATGCCACAGCCCTGGGGGAAAACGAGCTGGGTAATCCATTCCACAGCTCTTTTTCCATAAAAAAATTAATTGATTAAAAATGTACACCTTCGGTGGCAATTCATGTTTGTTCTTGTTACTGTGTTTAACAGTCCTTCTTGTTTGTTTTTCTTATATTTGACGTATTTCACTCATGTTGTTGAGCTTTTTTGTCTTCCCGTTCAAATTTTAACAATCCCTATCTAGCTTGCTTGTAAGTCTTTAGTTTTATATTAATTGCGTATACTAACGAAATCTAGAAAGGGGAGGATATATCGCGTCACCAATCTTTAATCCGAGTTACTTTGGCCATCTCTTTTAGAGCCACTTCGTGTTTCATAACAGTGTAGATTTGCATGCAACGATTGAGGTGAGAAATTATTTTCTGAAGTACCTACTCTTATTGCTTCGATTTTGTTAATTATGTTTTTACGCACACGTACAAATAACATAGAATGAAATAGGATTATTATTAAAAAAAAACGTATCTTCACAATTTTTCGTTACTGTGAAAATTTTGTTGTGTCCACACAAATTTCCTTTCATGAATTTAGGCTCCACTGAAACTGTTGTATTTTTTTATAAACAGAATGCCCTCGGAACGGACCAGAAATAATGAATTTCGTTCGATGAATAATAATCTAAGTTGATGAGAATAAGTGTGTTTTTTTGCGATCATAATTTTTATAGTGTATTTGTATTCAGCCAAAAATGTTTTGACCAGTTTTCATACATTTATTAGTATGGTGTGCGTCAAGATCAGCTGATACCCTTTGTGTTATCTGTTGGTGTATCGATTAGTTTCGCAATTACGTCGCCGCGTTTCAGTTATATGTATGTAATTCATGTTCTTTTTTTTATTTTACTTAGGTTTAGCCACAATCTAACCTAATGCCAAGTGACGATGTGGTCCAAGAAGGTAATACGCTAAACCTAGAAGGGCTTCTGGAACACATCTATAGCCCAGTGAACACATTTATGTCACTGTGGTATTTCAATGACATCGAGCAGTGTCGAGAAATGAATCAGTAGTTAGTCAAATATGAGTCATTATTTCAATATTGTTTATGTAATATGCTGATGTAATAAGTATGATATAACTGTAGCGTACATGTGACATCCGTTTAATATATACCTAAGAATTACATAGGAATGGACTTAACTGACTGACTGACGGACTTAACTCTGATGTAATTTTGACCGATGGTATTAGCATTAGCATATCGATTATATCAACTGAACTTTTAAGTTAGGAATTTGAAGTTGCTCAATTAAGATAATAAGATACTTAAGTACCCAAGAAAAAAAGTACCTCCAATCAATACTGTAGGTATTCCGAAGTACTTATAGTCAAATATCAAGGGCATGTAAAAATATAACTTTCAGTTATGTGAAGGTATGACCCTAACGACATACCGTTGTACGAGTTTTTCGTAACGTAGCACTTTCTTTACGTAACATTTTGATATTAATGTTACATCAGATGAACATACCTTAAAGGTAATTGCCGTGATCATCATATTAAAATCATATTTTTACATCAGTATGATGTGACGAAGAATTACATAACTTTAAGATCAAATAAATTTGTCAGTGTTATGTCATGTGTATATGAAATACTTTGACCCGCATATATTTTTGGAGTTAGAGACATTTACTGCTGACCGTGAGTGTCACGCTGTGTCTCGGAAGTTAAGAGACATTCACAGAGTGTGAGGCAAGGCTGACTGCTAATTGTGAGTGTCACGCTGTGTCTCCGGAGTCAGAAGACGCATTCACAGAATGTGAAGCAAGGCTGACTGCTGACTGTGTTTTAACGCTGTGTATCAGGAGTCAGAAGAGACATTCACAGAGTGAAAGGCACGGCTGACTGTTAACCGTGAGTAACACGCTGCGTCTCAGGAATCAGAGACATTCACAGAGCACGAAACACGGCTTAATCGCCGATGTTGAATTTCAGTACATCTGCATATCTGTATTTTTTTTGCTGTTCTTTATACACGAAATATAACCCGGACGAAGTCGCAGGCACAGCTAGTTTAAATATAAAAGGATAAAAATAGAGCAGAGGTGATTGTTTGCTACAAATAATATTTTTGATTAGATTCATAACATAATACAATATGAATTAACTTATAATTTGATTTATCGCCTGCCACATCTTATAAGAACACCATTATTTTTTCTAAAAACTCGTCTAACTGATCGTTATAGCTTCTGGTCACGCAATCGTTATTACGAAAAGTAACGTTGAGATATAAAATACTATGTAAAGCTCTACCGAGGAGTTCGATATTATATATTCATAAATCTGTCATCTGTACATGACCGATTTGAATACAATATTGTGTACGGGAAATATAAGCCATTTCGCAGATTGTAGTCAATGTTATAAACAATAAATTTAGAAATCGTAAAAAAATACAAAGAAAAAAATGAATTTTTGTTTATTCTTGACCGGTTATAATGGAGTTTAGTACATCAGTCCGTGGGAAGTTTATGTCAATTCATAATTGATAGATTTATTGAAATTATCCACTATAAATATGAAACCATAAAATATGAGAAAAAAAAATACGGGACGAACAGTTCCTTTTATGTATTTACTAGCGGTGTGCGTTTGTTACGTAGTAAATATTTTCATCCCATAATTTTATTTTTACTCGTATTATTGACAATTCATATAGTCTATAAATTCAGAAATGACATATAATTCTCGTGTATAAAATCGGTTGAGACCTAATTTTTCTTACGATTCCTAGATATATTTTTGAATATTCTTACAGCCATTATGGAATGACGTATGCTTCCTCTCTATAAAATTTGATCAGAATCGGCTGAGATGGATGAAAATTCATTTTTTTATCGTTATCAGTTTGGCGTAGTGGCTACAATCTCACCTGATGTTAAGTGACGATGTGGCCCAAGATGATAACACGCTAAACCTAATGGAATACAAGTACAAGTACATGTACAAGGAACACACCTATTGGTGCTTGGCGACAGATTTTCAACTTGAGGGTGGTAGCTAGCCAGGTGGGCATTAGAAAATGCCCTACCACCATGCTATGGTTTCCTCACGATGTTTTCCTTCACCGAAAGCTCAGGTTCATTGCAGGGATTTGAACTCACGTCAATCGACGCGAAATCGTACACTCTACCACTGATCCATAATTGCTTCAATATACAAATTTTTTGATACTTTTTTTTTTTTACGATTTTAAAAGTAATATTAACAATTGTTATAGCTTATCAATTATGAAATGATTTATACTTCCTGTGTACGAAATTTCATAGAATCGTTCAAGTCCTTTTTGAGTTAAATCTGGACCTACAAACACACAGACAGACAAAACATTTTTTATGGCATATTCGTGATCAGTGTCCTTCATATAGAAAATATATCAAGAAAATTTTGAAAAAAAAAACATGTACAATCAAAACTATACTGTATTTATTAATATATTAGGTCCTATGAAATTGCCGTTTTGTATGAAAAAATTTAAACGATGTTTTTTCATGTATTTTTTATTTGTATTAATCGAAGTAATCACCCATGCAATCAATGCATCTTTGCCAGCGCAGTGGCAGTTTATTGAAGCCCTTCTTAAAGAAATCAGCTGGACGGGAGGCAACAAATTCTTCAAGGGCATTTTGTACTGCCGTATTGAATTTTTTCCCGCCAAGGAGTTATCTAAATTCTGGAAAAAGTAGTAGTCTGTTGGCGCAAGGTCTGGTGAGTAGGGCGGATGACGGAGAACTTCCAACCCTAGTTCTTGCAACTTGGAGACCGTCTGTTGTGCAGTATGAGCTCGCGCGTTGTGGTGCAGGAGCAGCGGAGACGAGCGTTTGACCAATGCTGGTTGGAGATGTGCCAGCTTCTCCATAATTGTGCTCAATTCTTCACAGTACACATCTGCAGTAATGCTCACCCCGTTTGTTAAGAAGTTGTGATGAATCATACCGGCGCTAGACCACCAAACAGTGACCATTACTTTTCTAGGGGTAAGTTTTCGTTTAGGGCATTGTTTAGGTGCTGAACCTGGATCCAACCAACTTGCTGAGCGCTTGCGGTTATCAAACAGAATCCATTTTTCATCGCAGGTAACAATGCGGTTCAAAATTCCTTCATTTGTGTGTCTGTTGAGCAGTGCAAGGCACGTCTCGACGCGTACTTCGCGCTGGCGATCATTGAGTTCGTGAGGCACCCATTTGTCAAGCTTTTTTACCTTGCCAATTTGACGCAAATGCACCAATATTGTTTTGACGCTAACGTCGAAAGCTGCTGCTAATTCAGCCGTAGATTGTGTATCATCAGCTTCCACAATCGCCTTTAATTCGTCATTGTCGACCAAAGTCTTCGGACGACCGCGAGGTTCATTTTTCAGGTAGAAATTCCCAGAACGGAAGCGAGCAAACCAATAACAGGTGGTGCGTTGGTTTGTAGTGTTAGCTCCGTAAACGTCGTTGATGTTGCGTGCCGCTTGTGCCGCGTTACTGCCACGACGGTACTCATATTCCATAAGTACTCGAATTTTTAACGTATCCATGATGACAAAAAAGATTGAAATGCGATGAAAATGTAACACTAATCAATAAAAAAATGACTACTTTTGGAAAAAGAATTCCATGTTTTTAAAATAAAATTAATTTGAAATTATAATTCTTAGCCAAACAAAAATTATTTTGATTTGAAATGGCCAGTATTGAAGAACGGCAATTTCATAGGTAAAGACCTATTACATATTTTAATAAAAACATTATTTTTTATTTGCTTAGTATAAAAATAAATAATCAGACTATGTAATTTATAATTTAATTACATAAAAATCTGATATCATTTATAAATATAAAAAAAATGTAGAGGAATATCAATATGTTTTTAATTATTTAATCTATATTCCGATAGTTTAATTTCTAATAGGGGTTTATTCAAATAATCACTGTTTAAAAATTCAAGATGATATACTAAATAGTACAACGATAAATATTTATAACTATATAAAATCTTGCCTTGCGTGTTAAATTTAGTCCACCAACGGCACCAACTCTCCTCCAGTTTTACAGATTGCTTGTCATTTTTTTAATCTTACTGGAATAGCGCGCGCGACCTTTCCTATGTTGGCGGGATGCGGGGCGGTGGCTGTGCACGGATATACACGGTATTAGATAAAGTTCTATATCTTCAGATAATTTTACGTGTTTTATCGCAAGTGTGCTGGATATCTAATTGTAAATAACATACTTCAACATAAATTATATCGTTTTCTTGCTTAAATGGTAAGCAAAATACTACAATTATGAAAAAGAAAAATCGGACGAGTTGCGAGTATAACTCTTGCTCTGAGGGTTCCAAACTGATTACGTTACATATCGTACATTATTGTGCCGTCATTTACATAAATATAGTTTGTATATTATCCTTAATATATTACTTTTAGATTTTTATTATGAATTGCCGTATCATAAAAGTGATTTTTACGTGGTATGTTCAATGATATGGTTAATGCCTGTCGTGTATTAACTTCGTATTTTACTAGTACTTAGGTATATATCGGTATTGTCAAATTGTTCTATTAGTAAGAAGTACTCAGCGCGGTCATGAACAGGTAATTACCTTACAATATTTGAATAAACCTATATAGTTGTTACTGTATTTGTTTTTTATATTGTTTGGTACTATTAGTTTTAAAATACACATTTGCAGATTATTTATCTTATCGAGGTAGGTAATAAATATGCGTCCATAGCTGATATATGGTCTACATATGAAATTACAAATTCAACAACAGCTTTTCAGAAGAATTCTATATGGCACATTGTGCTTTATAATCGAAAGAAAATATATTATAATAATTATATAAAAGAATATTAAGACGCATTACTTTCGATTGACTATTTAACTTTTTAAAACGCAGCGTGGGTAAATCCATCTTGGTAAAATTATCTCATGTGTAGCAGTCACCAAGGCAAAACCACGCACGCTCTCACGTTAACAATCTATTGCTGCCGGCATATACAAATGTACTCTGTGCTGCTGGCGACCGGCCACATACCAACTCATTGATCGGTTTTGTTCCTCTCCCGCGTCCCTCAAACATTACGGAGGGTCGCGCTAACAGCGGTCCGGCTTTTGTTCCAGAGATTAGCGCGTTTAGATAAACAAACAATCTCTTGAACTTTATAATATTAGCATTAAATTAAATTTTAAAATAAATCAGTGTATAAAAATCTTCAGTTTAATATACCAACAAGGGTCTTGTATTTGCAGCATCATTAAACAAGTAAACATAACGTGTTCAATGAGGTAGAGTTCCTCCGTAGCGGTTGCTGACGACGTATGTTCGCTGCGGACGGCCCCGTCCTCCGCCACGCCGCGCCGCGCCGCGCCCCATTCCGCATCGGGTCAAGGACGCTGCACAAAATCCGCAGTGTCCTGCCATTGTGTGTGTGCGATATAATGTTCCAGCAACTTTGCATACCTAAATTACCTACCTTTTTAAGCGATCCCTTATAAATTATTTTTGTAAGTGATGCACTCTATATAAAGAGTTTCTATATTAAGTTATTAATATAGACAATTTTCATGGTGTTTTGTAGTTGAAAATCTTTTGACAAACACGTCCGGCATTTGCACTAGCTAGTCTGTCTAGGCTTCTGAGGCGACGTCGTAACCACTTAACATTAGGTGAGATTGTGGACAAACGCTAAACATATTAACTAAAAAAAGGAATCTACGACTTGATTTCGAAGTATAAAGGTTATTTCCAGTCAGGAGGCCAATTGACGCTGGATAAAGTGATAAAGTGAGAGTATATTTTATTGAACGAATCAACGCAGATAGCGTTCCTTTAACCTTTCCTTTCTACAAAGGTCAGTTTAATTAAACATTGCTATCTAATTTCTGATAGCTAAGTAGTCTACAGGATAAACTTGAAGTCGTTCGCTTAAATTGAATGGGTAATTGTATTTATACAACGGATAATGTTTTTATAAATTAAGCAATGAAAATAGCAATTAAAGAATTTAAATGTCTATCAAAACCATTTGTCATTATGAACTCATTTGACCTCTTTGGATTTGTATTTAATTCATTATAGCTTTAGACACAGTCTCAACTTCTATTAACTGACGATGGGGTCCAAGATAGTGACACGCTAAGCCTACTGGAGGACTGGCTTTTAAGTAAAGCTGCCGGATCACACCTTTAGGTACTTGGCGACATATTTACAACTTGAGGGTGGTGGCTAGCCAGGCAAGCATTTCTCTACCTACATTTAAAATGCTATGGTCTTATTACGGTGTTTTCCTTCACTCATTGCAGGGCTGAGAACTTATGTCGATCGACACAATGTCCATACACGCTACCACTGAGCCATTATTACTTCGAAATGCCGCCGCCGCCAATTCATAAAAAAATATTTAACTTAAGATAAACTTGGTAGTAGTACACGACTTTTGTATTCGACTGAAAAGCGTCAGCCAGTTGTAGCACCTAACCTGTATATATTGTTTGTATATATCCAGGAATCAAGCGGGGTGTTAAGGATCTGTATACAATTGAATCATAATCGCTAAACACATAGACCTGCCACGATCTTAATTTTTTTAACGTGGAGAATTCCCATCACCCCTTGGTGGAGTGGGTGGTTATGTGAGACTCCTACTCACCAAAACTCTACGGTGCACCATCCGCCGCCGTAATGGGGCGAAACGGGATCGCTGGTAGCATTCTATCGTGTCGCCCGGTCGGCCTGGCAAATGCTGGGCCCCGGCGCTAATAGTAGACAGTTCGGTACAACCCTGTCTCCCTGTCAGCCGAACTTATGCAATGAGAAGACGGGCCCCCCGACCCGTCTCCTCTGGTTCGGCTAGGGCGGTGGGAGAAGGCGATCAAATCGCCTCCTCCTACCACCTTCTCATCTTTGTCGAAGAGGGCCGCTTAGAGGGTCCTCCTTTCACCATACTCGCCAGTGAGAGGTCTCCTCCTACTATCGCAGGCAGAGCACGGCGCTGCCCGTCCCACGCAACACACTTAGAGAGATATGCACGTGTTCTGCCTCTCTCGCCAATCGCACGTGTTTTTGAAGATATATTTTTAAGTGAAAACTTCTTTAGTACCGTTGCGATTTTTCAAACTCCATGAAAAGATGCGTTGAACATAGCAACTGGTTGCAGATGTTGGAGTGACCAGTTAAAATCAGGTGGAACCTTTGGAACCTAAATGGTCGCGAACAGTCCGGTTCCAGAAGAATTTCCATCCGCGAACGCTCCGGATGTGGAATGAGCTCCCTGCTGAGGTTTTCCCAAGGGACTACAGTATGGGGTTCTTCAAAAAGGGAGTAGGTTCTTCAAATAGGTTTTTAAAGGTTCGGCAACGCGCATGTGATGCTTCTAGTGTTGCAAGCGTCCATAGGCTGCGGTGATCGCTTATCACTAGGCGGACCGCACGCTTGGTTGCCACCATCGTGGTATAAAAAAGCCTGTTTTCTACAATTCAATTTTACAATTTCCACAAGCAATTTAAAGCACATAAATTATGGTGCCGTTTCAAGTTAGTTATGAAAGTGTCTATAAGTTCGGTAGCCGATAACTATCAGGCGGGCAGTATGCTTGTTTGCCGCCTTAGTAGTTTATGAAAAATATCAAGATAAAATATTTATTTATGAAAAATGTCAAAATAAAACATTTCTTTGTGATAGCACGGTAAAATGATTGCATACTAATTTATGGAAAGTACGGCACAGTGAATAAACAACGATGACCGACGGATTCAAATTACATGGGTAGTCGTCGTCACCATGCTGGTATGCAGAAATGCCTCTTCACACCTCGTTTGAAGAACCTGATATCGTAGCAAATATATTGAACGCTTGTTTTAAGAGCTTGCATGTTGATGTCACCGTCTAGTCCGACATTGAAGGGGCATCGATAGTTTTAAGAATTTGGATACATCAATATAATGAGTGGCCGGAAAACAGCAACATGTATTATTTAGTTTTATTTCAACGCTCGCTAAAAACTAGACTACCTTCTACGAGTATACACTTTACAAACAATCTGTATTGGTACTACTAGGATGAACATGTCATGACGAAAACGATCGCGTAAAAACCGAGGTTTCAAGTTCAACGGTCATTTAAGTTACTTCTATGGAGTTTATTATATTATCATGAATTTTATTGATATTTAACCTTATATTTACAGATGCAGATTAAAAAAACAAAGGCCTGATAAACGAATTGAATTTAAAAATGTTGTAAAGTGAGTTCAATAATGTTTACAACGCGTTGAGTTCTGTACGAGAAAGATATAATTAAGAAACTTTGGAATAATGTCTCTGCTCCTACAGGAAATTAAAGGTAAATACTAAGTAACAGTCTTCGTTTACACTGTATACTTTTGCAAACGTTGTAAAAAAATTGTATTTCCCGGTGTTTTAACGATAGAAAGTGAGCAATGGATTCCGAGACGAGAGCTCGTTATTACCCAGGGCCAGATTTAGAGGGAAGCAACAGAGCGTCGACCCAGGGAACCTCACAAAAGAGGGACCTCTACAATATTAGTTAACGTTCATCTTTTTTCATCTTACAACATATTCGTAATTCATGTTCAATATTATTCTAGGCCTCCATTACTTCGTTGCCCCATTTATAGATAAATATAGTATTCTGCTGCTATATACATCTCACTAGTGCGGCTTCTCGCCAGTCGGTGTAATGAAGCTCGGACAGATAATAGAAAACATTATATCACTCCAGCGATATTTAGAGTGAACTAGCAAACGTCGGTCGACCAGTCGGATGAACTAATTAGAATCTTTCTATACATTACGATTCTCGGCCCTTTGTATTTTTTTATCGTTATAAGTTTGTCGTTGTGGTCACACCCTGACCTGATCTTAAGTGACGATGTGGCCCAAAGATGGTAGCACGCTAAGCCTACTAGAAGACTGGCTCTCAAGTGCAGCATGTGAACACACATGTTGGTGCTTGGCGACAGATTTTTCGACTTGAGTGGGATAGCTAGCCAGGCTGTCATTAGAAAAATCCTTACCACCATGCTATGGTTTGATCACGATATTTTCTTTCACCGAAAGCTCAGGCTTATTACAGGGATTCGAATTCACGTTGATCGACGTGATGCCCGTTCACGCTGCCGCTGAGCCATCATTGTTTCAAGTATTATGGGCGTAGCCAGGGGTTACTGTCCCCCTCCCCCTAGCAAAGTACTGGTAACTGGTAAGCGCGTGGTAACTGTGTGGTTGTGGAACGGTCTTCCAGTCAACGTTTTTGCTCCTTCCTATGATTTTTGGTCCTTCAAACGAGCCGTGAAAAGGCATTTCAGTATGAAAGCGATGACAGTCCATCACTGTCACCGACAAGTTGTCACCGACCATACCATCACGTGTTACAGAATTTAATTGAAAAGTTTAGTATTAAAAAAAAAATTAACATTAGTTTGTAATTATTTAAAATATTTATTTTGGTAAGATGTTTTAACAGTCGATAGAAACGCAATCGTTAGATTATAATAATGAGTATGTAATTGTCTCGATTTCTGATAAAACCATCATGATTTTTCTCAATTGTTTCGAGAGAAATAACCTGACGTCGCGTCGCGTGGGCGGTCGCGACCGAGACCGGTGACCGCGACATATATACCAAGACGGATGACAGAGACGAATATAAAAAAATAAGAAATAAAGATACATTATCAGGATATACTTTCCCAATTTGTTGAATCATGTGTATGTCAACATGTATGAATAGTAAATTATACAAAGTCTACATGTATTACTTACGTTAAAATTAATTGTTATTACCTTGTTTTCAGTACATCGCTGTTTTAGCAATTCAATACTCCGATAGATTTTATAAGTAACAAGATATATCCTATAATCTGGCCAGATAACATAGCTATCAATTAAAATAAAAAACACGTAGATCAGATAAGTGGTTTTCGCGTGAAAATAAAATAAACCGACAGACAGACAGAGAGACGTTGAGTTTTATAATATGTAGGTATAGAAGATATATTGAAAATAAAAACTAAAACCGTAAAAATATGTATATTACAACTAGTTAATTATTATATATTAACCATCCATAAAATACCGATAACGATAAAAATGAACGTTAATACATAATTATTTTCTTTATTGTACATTATTTTCCTCATAAAAGTGCTAATACTTTACTATACTATACTATATACCACTATACTTTAATTTATCTATATCTTTCACTTTATCTCACTCGGGAAACCTCCAAGTAATCGTAGACTTGCAAGTTCAAGGCCCAAGGGAGGACCCGACAGTTGATGAATCAAATAGTTCATAGAAAGCACACGAGAACCCTTATTGTAAGGTACCTGAACAATCGATCCTTGGAATCAGGCATCGATACGACTCTAGTCAGTTGTATTTTATACCGATATTGGTGCTATGATACTGTGTGCATAATAATTCTTATTTTTTTTATTTATTACAGTAATCTGTATTAATGTAAAGCTCGTTTGTAAGCATATATGGCATTGTAAAAAGTATTTCAAAGTTTATATATTATGTTTTGTTTTAAAGATCGTGAGGTTGAGGTCGATATTTTTCAAGTGCCTTTGAAACACTTTTCAACTTCCTCTTAGTCAAGTGGGTACTCGTTTGCTATTTTCTGAACACAAAATATATTTTAGCTGATGAGAGACAAAGGTCAACACAGAACTATGAAGTATCATTTACATTGAGGGATGATAGAGCTAAATGTTTATTAGTATTTTATGTGAAATACATTACATATTTTTATTGGAGAAAGTTTTAATCGACTACATGTTCTTCGCTAATGTTAAATTGTCTTAATACATGGCAGGATTATTGATTGAAGGACATCACTAACAAAATTGTTACTAAACTCATTGACAATGAGGGCTTTGACAGTTTTGACATTTGATTTTGACAGTTAAAATCTGAGGCGATTGACAAACAAAATGTTGAAGTGCTGAAGCAAAAAATTTATGGAAACTATTATTTATACCTAGGTACATTTTATTTAGTTATTTAGGCCACCAAATAACCAAAAATTTATTTTGTATCGACAAATATGTACTTATAATAAAAATAATTATTTTGTTGTCTCATGAATTTTTTAGTGCAGGATAAATAACTATACAGAAATCGTGAAGCTAAAGTTTATAAAAATTGCGTTCTAAAATAAATTGTTGTTTACAGAACAGATAAAGACTTTAAGAATGTCGAGGTACAGATTCGGGAGGCACCACAACGGTTATCGCCTAGTATCAAATGAAGACAGTGGGTTCTCAGACGCTCAATTTGAAGCTCCACCTCCAAAGATACCATGGAAAGCGTTAAGTTTAGCCGCTTTCCTTTTTATAGTTGGGACCATATTGCTAATATCAGGCAGTTTAATAGTTACTGGTCACATAGATTACAAATATTCTGATAGATTATGGCCAATGATTGTTTTAGGTGTGATTATGTTTTTGCCAGGTGCATATCATATAAGGATAGCATATTATGCATATAAAGAGTATCCTGGCTATAGTTTTTCTGACATTCCTGAATTTGAGTAGAGT
Source organism: Saturnia pavonia (assembly GCA_947532125.1). Lineage (NCBI taxonomy): Eukaryota > Metazoa > Arthropoda > Insecta > Lepidoptera > Saturniidae > Saturnia > Saturnia pavonia. The sequence continues at coordinate 13,733,708 of OX383904.1, forward strand.
TAAGATTTCATAGTATTGAATTTTATTTTAAATAGAGTAAGACAGTATTACAGTTTTGTTGTAAGAATATTTGTTAGGATGTTAGAAGCCTGCACTACTGTGATAATAAATTTCCTTATTAGCGTCACTGACTTTGTTTAATATTGTGGTTACTGTAGCATTGTTTTCTTTTTCCAGTAAGTAATTTTTACTTCTGTAATTTTCTTATATTAATCTGTCTGAATGATGACACAATAAAAAATAATAATGGCTCATAATTTAGCATCGGCATACATGCCGAATAAGATCATGGACAGGTTAAATATCTAAGCTAATATTTTATAGCGAATAAAGCAACAAATGTTATCGAGTCTAAAAGACCTAAGTCAATTGTGAAATTATTATAATAAAGTATGAAATTTTTACAAATTCTTCCAATAGATTGTTGTTTCTTGTGTCTTCCTTTTGCGTTTTGTTTGATTGTTATTAATAATTAATTGTGTACATGCCATTATTAAATATGCTATTGTAGAAATTTCTAATATAATTGATTATAAAGAATTTTTTTTTTTATTATCATATGATTTTACCCTATTTTGCTAGTATATTGTTTAATAGGTTGTTTTGTGTAATTTATATATTACAGTATAGTATAAAAGTAGTTTCAAAATTAATTTTACTTATTTTGGGAAGGCATTCTATTGTGTACATAAATAAAAAATAATTGTCATGTTATTCCATTTATTAAGATTGTATTAACATGGAGTGATAATAAAACTTTATGCAGTTTAGTGATGATCATAATTTCAATAGATAGATTGATAACTGCGGCAATCTATTAAAACAATAGGTTACTTGCCTCATATCAAATTTAGTGCAATAAATAAATTCGCCTGTTTACAAAAAGTAAACTATTAAAATAAAGTTCCGCAGTTTTCTGGGTCCTAAAAAATATGGTAATATTTTGTTTTCCTCTAATTGGACAATCAATTAATAATTTAAGACCCACTTTAAAAAAGAGTCAACTAGCCTATTATTTTTACAAGTTGCAGAGCTTTAAAGAAAATCAAATAGATTCTCAATGATTATTTAACACTTTCCATCCTATCTAAATTAATTGCATATTTACCTATTAGCTCTTTTTCCTTTTTTAGTCTGTGAAAAACTACTCTGAGGAAGGGCAATTGAATGCCCAGTCTTTTTTAAGTGTTCAAACAACTTGTTTTTGGATGGAAAGTCTGTTTGACAGACAGCACATTTTAAACTTAATGTTGTGCTTGAGTCTTCTGTCTCACTGGTTTTAGTCCTAACTGGTTTTCTTTCAACTGGTTTCTTTTGCTTTACAGTCCTTTGCATTTTAGGTAAAGCTGGTCTATCTCTAGGTAATGCAGCCTCACCTAATGCATCATCTGTAGGAGTAGTACTTGAAACTTCATACAGATTTTCTGTTGATGTTTGCGACTGTGATCCTTTCTTGAGATTCGCCTCTTTTTTTGCTTGTATTTGACTCTTGAGCATATTGAATTTCTTTGCTTTTCTACTGCGTGATGGGCCTTCAATTTCATTAAAACTCATCTCATCATGACTGTCATTGCCTTCACTTTCTGGCATAGGTATGAATGATTTCTTTTTGTTTTTCTTCTTCTTCTGATGTTTAGGCAATGCCTGAAAATTTTATAAAAAAAACAATTCAATTATATAATATATAAATATACACTGGTAGGTTAAGATGGGAATGATAAATTATTTACATTCAAAAAAGATTGTATTACCTGATATCCGTTCCATGTATATATTGTAAATATTTTGACATGTATGGGTAAGATACAAAGGCTAGAAAAAATTGTGGGACAGAAAGTTTGATAAAACCCTTATTTTAACAATACAGCTTCAGTAAATACTTACCTGAACTTTATCTGAATCATCACTTAATGTTTCTCTTATATCATTATCTTCCACATCTGAAGTAGAATTCTCTAAAGCATCTCTTTCCTCTTCTGTAAGGCCATTCACTTTCTCTGCTTCTACCCTATTATCTTTCACTTGTGATTCGTCAATTTCATTATCATCATTATCTGATATAGCAATATCATCATCCAGAGTCATGTTAATTACATTTTCTTTATGTTTCTTGCTATTCTCATGATTCTCAAATGAATTTACGTTTTTAAATAGTTTATTACAAGCTGAACAATATAAATTTTTGATACTTTTAGATTTGGTTGACAATTTTGGAGTTGCTTTTGAAGCTTCGCTCACCTGAATTTTACAAGGTAAATATTATTAACTAAATCAAATATAAGCATGTGTAACAGCCTTTTTTTATTTTTAGTTCTTAGTACTAAATATAAAGCCTCTATTGCATTTTACGTAACAAATTTCAGCATACATTTTTATCAACAGGTAAAACCAGAATTATCAAACATCTAATATATATGCTAAGCTTAAATCTTGTCAGTTGTACTATTTTAAGTAAGCAGTTGCTAGTATCCTGAGTGATGGAAAAACAATTATTAAGTTTCAAGTTTTTGATTTCTTTTTGTTTGAGGCTTAAGAGTTTCTTTGAATAAGAATTTATTAAAAATAATGTACCCACATAAGATTTGGATACATTTGATTATTTAGAAGAAGTATTAGATAAAATATAAGAACTTGGTAAGGTAATTTGATTTTACTATTATACTTCCTATTCATTTTACTTGATCAAATATTCTGTATGAAAGTATGTTTTAGAAAAAAAAAGGTAATAGAAAATCTCTTATTTGGTGTTTATAGAGTTGAAGTAAAGACCCAGCAAAAACACATTATAAATATTAAGAAATCCATGATAAACATATAAATATAATATTAATACCTCCTCAGTTTTAGAACTCTCCTCATTGCTGCTTTCCATTCCTCCCTCACTAATTGTGTCATCATCAGATGACAAACCAAATTCTTCAGCCAATAGGGACTCAATCTCACTTAGTTTCTTTTGATAGTCATCACTTTGTAAGAAAGACGATTCACCTTCTTTTTTCTTTGCTTCCTCTATTTCCTTCTGTCTTTGGAGTATTCTTTCCCGTCTAACCTGTTCTGCCTAGAATAATATATTAGTACAAAGGTAAAACTGTCAGGTTAATTTAAAAGTAATGTTTCAATTAAGGATTTATAAATGTTTAAAAAATATATTTCTAACCTTCCTTTTATTTTCTTCAGCTTTCTCTTGAAGCATCTTACTATGTTCAATAACACGCTTATCCTTCCTTCTAACAAAGCTAACTAGCCTCCTGATTTCTTCATTTCTTTCCTTACGAGCTTTTTGCCTTATTTTGTTATTTTCCTTCTCCATTAATTTAATAACACGGCGATTATCTCCCTGTTGAATTTCATACTGATCCAACCACACATAACCTGAAAAAGTAATAGTTATTGACTTTCATAAGATAATTTTTTAATCATAGGTTTGGAGAAGAGTCATCATCTTCAGTTATAAAGGAAATTATAATTTCATTTAGTCTTTTAATTTGAAACATTATGAATTCGCTTTAATTTACAAAAATTACTGCATTTCATAATATAGTCAATAAGCATACTTTTTTATTTATTTTAAGTAAACAAATTTATATTCAATATCTTTTATTTTGCCAGATACTTACTTTTATTTGTTGAAAACGCCATCCAGTATGAATAGAATTCATGCACTTCTTCATAGGGTGTAGATGAGTTGCCAAATTTAGGTATTTTGTTAACATCTTCAGGATCATCTAAGAAGTCAGTTTCCTCTGCTGCCAATTTTTCAAAAACCTGTTAGGAAGTCACACTTGTTTTAAAATGATATATATTATAAGGATTACAAAAATATTGTTATTATTATTTTATATACTTAAGTTTCATCACAATATAACTCGATGTTAGGTAATGGTGTATGATACAAAATGATGAGAAATAAAGGATAAAAACTGAAACTATTATCTTATTTTCTTAAATATAGTGTATAGCTTTCCTTATCCAAATAACTTTCAATTTTATAAATATGTTAAGTTCATAATATGTTTGAAAATTCAAAAAGATTAAATACCTCTTTGTATACTCCATAGAATCCTTGAGGATCATTTCCAAAACCTTTGTAGCAGGATGGACTGAAGTATGGAAACACATCCAGGCTGTCATCATTGTATGAACTCCCAGCCCCTCGAAGTAGCTGCTCTCTGTGATTATCATACCTGTTATGAAAGTATTTGATTAATTTAGGAAAATTTGAATTAACAGATGTCTCGTTAGTCATTATATAAGCATTTAGTTGTAATATATATCTTATCAAAGTAATTGATAATTTCATTTAGGTACTGCAATAAAAAAGAGCTGTGTTATTGGAGTCCAGTTGAAAATCTGTCACTACCCCTAACCTAACACGCTAAGTGTTAACATTTTGGGCACTTCGTCACTTAACATCGGGTGAAACTGTGTAGAAATTACTAAGCATATAAAGAATGAAAAAAAAAATTAAAACAGTTTATACATCTTGTCAATTTTATGAATCTATAAAAAATTCGCGCTCACCAAGCTCTTTCCTGTGGATCAAAGAGAACTTCATATGCGTTCTGAACAAGTTGGAATTGTTCTTTGGCCTCCTGTAAGTTTTCCAAATTTTTATCGGGATGCCATTGCAAAGCCAGCTTGCGGTATGCTTTCTTTATCTCAGAAGCAGTCGCATCTTTCGACACGCACAGTACTTCGTAGTGGCACTTCATTTTTTATACATTCTTAAACACTTTCACAATATTTCACAGCCTGATAAAATTAACCTGATTTACCGGATTAAAGTCACTCTTATATTACGATAAGTTATTATATTTTTACACTATAACCATTATAATTATATTCTTTAAAGCAGGAACTTTTCAAATATATAGGTAAGTTTCAGGAAAAAATTTATTATCGATCTATTTTGAACATTTTAGCGAAAGAAATACGACATCCATGCCTCTAGCTATTTTCTAGTGTTGGGCTTAATGTATTATTTACTAATAGAAACATATCGAATCGATATTTCGTTTACATTTGAATGTGAAATCGACTATTTACCGCTTTCGAATAGTTCAGATAGTAATTATTTAAAGTAATATATTAATAAGGTTGTTTTTGTCTAACAAATAATTTTGGTTATATTATTTTGAGGTAATGAGATAATGCAAAAAGTAATCTTAAATTCGCAATACATTAGTGGTGTAAAAAATTCTTTCGGTTAAGCCTTAATTTAGTAGTACAACGTTTGTGTTATACTACAGTTACATTTCAAAAGCTGTTACAGTTAATTTCGTTTAAGCATTGCTTACTGCTTTACTGTGGATTTTGTCGTAGTAAATAACTTGATTTACTTAACGGTAGGTATTGTAAATTACAACCAAACACAAAAAAAATACAAATAATAAAAATAATAATTGGACATTAATAATATTTTTTGTTAATAAATAACAATAAACATATAATAATAATATAATATTATAAGAATAATAATAAACATTCTAGAAATTAATAAATATGTATTTAATTCATGGATAGACTTTTATTTATAATATAAAAATAATTAATGCCATTCCATGGTATCATTGAAACACGACTTCAAATCGATTACAATAAAGTTCTAGCGCGGCGTAGGCGGAGTATAGAGAGAGCGGTACCTAGTCAGCAAGCTGTCTGTAATTCAGTGCTGCCTGATAACAAAGTTAAAAATACAGTGTTTTGGGCTCAAAAATACTGTGTTATGTTTAACCTATGATGTTAACGACATAAAGTAATTATTTAAAAAACCGTGTTTATTACTGTTTGTTATTAAATTTGTATTTTTTTAACTTATTAATCACTAAACTATGGCGGGTGTTACGGTGTATTGTGTTCGTGGTCGTGGTTTCATTATATAAAATGTACTCTGTGGTCGTGGTCCTATTATCCAACAATCAGATAAAATTTAACAAATTATTGTTCATATTCCAACAAATATATACAAAAAAAAAATTTAAGTGCGTGTCAGGCCACGCGCAGTGTAGGGTTCCGTATTTGCCCGTAACAATATGCATTAAGGATGCTTATGTTACACCCGGGCCCCGGCCTGGTGTAGCATGAATAACTTCGTACAAAGTATACTATAGATGTTTGACCGTAACCTGGCCGGCCCGGTGTAACATGAATCATTCTTTAGAGAGGGGTCTTTGAATGGAATTTGTACGAAAGTACTTTTCCAAATATATTTTATAAGTTGATTGACTATTACTCGTTATCTTGTAAAACCTATTTACCTCTGACCAACGCCACCCCACACGATGTGATAGACGAGAAAAAAAAACATTCCCACTATAGGTAAGTGTAAGGGAAGTACCTTAAACAATAATTTTATCACTTTTTTGGCTTGATTAATATGTATATACATACCAAATTACAGCTTTCTATTACTATGAAGCTCTGAGCTAAGACGCCGACAGATAGATGGACATACCGAAATTATAAGGGTTTCCTTTTGACTTCAGAACCTTAAAAAGGTAATTTCGTTTGTATTGTAGGCTAGTATTTTGTTTTATAAATTTAATTTCACGGACACACGCTCGGGTCTACAGTGTCCAAATGGTACAACATCGTCATTTTAAAGCTAAAAAATTAAAAATTAGGCCGAAAAAATACCTCATCTGTACCAAAACGATACATACAAAGAATAGTAATACATGATACGTATATCACTGGCACATAAAACGTTTCAACTTAGTTCTTAGCAGTAGTAACATATTAAAGGCGGCAGTGAATACTTACAAACAGAATACATGCCGTTTTGCCACTTCACACAATTGTGAAAAAAAATAGATGTGGTGTCGTGGGACACCAGGTAGGAACGAAGTTCCTTCGGCTAATGTAGAATCGATACAATTTGCAAAAAAAAACGTGCTCAATTTTATGTAGGTTTTCTTGATTTTCTCTTAAATTTTGCTGATTAGTTTTTATTTAAGTACAGGAAAGTATTTAGGAAATTCAGTATTTTAGGAAATAAAAAATTACGTAAAATAAAAAAAAATCGTAATTCAATTATCAACTAAAATAACAAAATATGTCTCTTTATTTTTGTTGACAACATAAAATTACATAGAAATAGAAATATATAATTACAAATACAAAAAAGTTTATTATTATTATTATTATAAGTAATTCTTATTAATCAGTCTCGTCATTAAATTCTATTGCGGAAACTATTGGCTTGTGGTAACTAAAATATGATACATATGTTTGTGATTCTATTTTATGCAAATACCTCGAAAAAACAGCATCAATAGTAGTACCGTATCTCGTTGTCGATTCTTTTGGATCATTATTTATATGTAATTTAAATTTTTAGAAAAGAAATGTTCTTAGTGGTTCTGATTTTTCATCTGCAAAATTGATATTGAAGTCTCCAGATAAAACCATCGGAAGCTGATGGAAGTTTCCACCAAGTATTACAGAAACCTCATCAGTATATTCTATCAGCGCTCGATGGATGAAATGTTTCACATCTTCAATTTTTGTATTTGGTGAAATGTAGACTATTACCATGACAGTTTCAACTCCGTTGTTCGTTTTACATATAGCTGAACAAATGTGTCCAACTCCTGTACGTCTAACATTCACCTCGCCAGTATTTATTAAGATTATGTCCATATTTGGTGTTAAAATATTAGTAGTGTCATTGCTATTTTGATATATAGCAACTCCACCTGTACGTACGTAATCTCGCTTGAAATGGGCAATGCAGTTGAAATTAGGAATATCAAACTGTTGGTCATTGCTCATCCACGTTTTGGAAAGAAGTAAGAAATTAGTTTTTTGAATTACAGAATCCGACAAATCCAATCTATGGCTTTGTAGACTTTGACAATTTAATGTGGTCATGGAAATGCCATTTTTAGTTTGAAGAAAATCCAAGATCGTTTGGGCTTTTGTGTGTAAAGGATTTAACAACAATCTCTGAAATTCTTGCAGCAAACTTTTCGTTGATGATGCTTGCACTCCATTATGGTGGAATCTGAAGTTAGTTGGATCGTTATCGGGTGTTACAATAAACAAACCTTCGATATTTGTTACACGAGATAGCGCAACATAAACAAGTACACTACTCGCTTGTGTATACGACTGTCGCGCATGCGCACGTCTCATTTAACGGTTTTATTACACGGACTTTTTCTTACGGTTTTACTATCACATTTTTTTCAGTTCGGTCGCGCAGCAAAATCCCTATCTTCTCCAAGCCGTCCACACCAACTTCATTCAAAAAAAAAAAAATTGTGGATTTTTATGAAACTACGATGCAAGTGAAACTTTTTTCGGTTTGTATGCATTTAACTGAAACATTTTTGAAAATTATTTTATTTGGTTTATTAAAATTGCGTTTTTAATCCTAACTTAATTATTTAAAAATAGGAATGATAATGGGAAATCAATAGTAGACAAAATATTAAATTATAAAATTTAATTTCAATTTGCGTGTTAGAGTACGGAATACATAAATAATTAATACAATCATGTAGATGATAGACGCATATTAAAAACTAAGAGCAATATTTATTTAAATCATTGAATCGTTGTCAACTTCAATTATTCTATTAATAACTTAATCTTCGCCTCGAGTTGCAGAGTTCACTCCACGGCCAGCTGTAATGCGGCATGCGACAGATGAACGAAAATTTTTGGTGGCGATAGAATAAAAATTGCACTTTAAAAATAAACATTTTAACAATATTATCAGCCTCTTTGAATCATACTTACAGAATTCAATATAATATGCCAAATACTCATTTGAATAATTTTTTTCGTAGGTATTCATTTAGAAAATACCTTTATTTTACTAATAAAAATAGATTTATCTTTGGCAAAAATACTTTCAGAAGATTATTAATTATACAGGATAATGCATGCAGTATAATCCACTGAACGTTTTTCGTTATTCACTAAAATATTAGGTATATAATTATGATACAAAAAGTGTACACATAACAACTATAGTATGCAAGAGATATTTTTTATTGCGCTGATAAATACTGAATATTATGAACTTAAATTGTCAAAATATACTATCTAGATGTTCGTCACAGCATTTTGGTAGAACCTTGTTCGGATGATGCCAAGATGTATGACCCAGTAGAGCTATCTCGTCAGTGACTATCCTGATTTTATACTAGAAGTTTAATTGATCTATTCGGTTTAATCCCCAAAGAAAGAAAGGAAAGTATGAATGTGTTATTATTTTATCAGTGGTTCGTAATTAAACTGTATAATGTAATTATCTAATACTGATTTCAATTACAGGCAATTGCGCTTGAAAATGTAAACTAGTGTTTTATATTGAACCCGAAAGTAATAAGGGTCTTCGGTCTGTAGCCGTAAGCAGTATTCATTTAATTAATGTTCGCAAAATTAATGCGAACCTGTGATTCCGTCACGATGGTACGGTCACGACCGCGTTCACTTAACTTATACCGGTACTTAATTTTGATCATTAAGTTTTAATGAAACAGGTTCTATTAAGGGCTATTAAGCGAGCAATTTTTATATCAGTCTATCAAATCCTATTAAGTGACGGTATTGTCTTTAATGATTTGGATTTAATCATAGGTGTTATTTCCTGGAAGACATTGAACGAAGCGCGTACATTTGAATATTAAATATACGTACATACTACCAGTTGTACGCCCGCTTTGATAGACAATAAAAAAAGTATAATAAATGTTCTGTTCCATTATATAATCGACTTTTATGCCGAATTTCATTACAGTTCGCACAGCCGTTCGCGTTCACTTTGTTGATTGACAAACTTTAAACAAATATACTTTCTTCCGAATTGATTCACCATTATAGTCACTGCTTGTTTCGTATGTTACTTTATCTAACAAAATATGTCCTATAACCTGACCAGATATTATAACTATGAACTAAAAAAAGAACCATGTAATTCGGATAAGTAGTTTTCGTGTGAAAAAAACATAAACAGACAGACAGACAGACAGACAGACAGACAGAGAGACGTTGAGTTTTATAATATGTATAGATAAAGTACTGTTTTTAGGTAGATCTTTCGCGACGAGAACTAAGCTAACTAACTCAATTCCGGAAAAAGCGTTTAAAAAATGTTTTGTTAATTGGATTATTCGTTGGCGTATGTAAGTGTATGGTTTCTAAAAGAGCATACTTTGAAGGCAATAAAATAAATTTGGATGAATAAATAATATTTTGTGTATTATTCATCTTTTCCCGGTACATTTTTGACAGAAATGTTTTAATACTATTTTTAATGTTAAAAAGTTTTTTTTAATATAACATTGTGTGTTGCAAACAAAAACAACCTTAAAGAAGATCTAACAGATTTATTACAATGCTTAATAGCGTTTGTAACCTTTTATTACACAAATTGTAACCTTTAATTACACAAACTGTAACCTTCAATTATACAAATATTTTGATTATAACAGTCTAATCTTATTTATCATCACTGTTGTCATAAGTATGGCATTTTATTTTATAAAAAAATTATGACTCCGCTGTTATATCTTCGTCTGATTTTCCAGGAAATTCAAGTACTCCTTGAAGAAATAGTCTCCATCTTCATCCTGTGGATGGATTAAATGCTTTTATAATTTCCAAAAACATGACATTTGGGCATATAAACGCCTAAATTGTTTATAGATTTTTGTAACTTTTTTCAGGAAAAAACCTTCAATATTTTACGGTAAAAACAAGCTTTTTTTTAATATTAATTATTTTTATTGTTATGAAATAGGTTTCATTTAGTTTTACGGTAATAGATAGTTGGTAACATACATATTGTAGTATATTTTGAAAACAATTAACATAATACGTATAATTACTTACAAGTCTTAAGAAATTACGACCGAAAATAATAAGAACTTTTGACAGTGTAAAATATTTTATTAAAATTATTGTCTATTTTAGACCTATTGAAATAACTATATCGAATATAAATACACAATAATATCTAACTTAAAGAAAAATCCTGAATAAACGTAAAATACAATTTTTTCTTCATTACAAAATAAAAACTACATCAGATCATAACGAAATGATTTCTAAGTTGACGTATAGCTGGATGAGTCTGATCCTTCATCTTCAAGATCTCCGAAATGTGATTCCTGAAAATCAGTATTTAGTTATTTTAAAGTAACGATTGTATTTAATGATTATCACAGCTGCAATCGGCGAGTAGACAGTACACGGTAAAAAGGATTCATTGAGCCAAGCAAATATAATTTCATATATGCTCCATGAAATATTTTCTCGTTGTAAGATAATAATTTTTAATTTAAATTAAGCAAATAACCCTTTAATTCAAATATGTATGCTGTATCGTGTTAAGATACTATTTAATGCAGCCAAGAACATTTTTTTCTTAAATCAAAACATTTCGTATTCTTGGATGATAGCATTTGTATTATACTAACATATATGTTTAAAAATTAATGTTAATTGTTTTATAATATTGGTATACTGATAAAATGCTTAAAACATTAAAATATAAAAAAAAATTGTTTATTTATGTAATTTTTCCTTTCGATGTCTGCGAGTCACGTGACTGGAATTATATCTGAGAAAACTTTCGATCAAGTTACTTTTCAAACAAAAAAAAAACGATCAAAATGGGTTCAGACGTTTGTGAGCTGAGATGCCAGAGACAGAAACACAGGTACACAGGTTAACCATATAACACCTCTCTGTTTGCGTCGGGGATTACAAAATAAAAATAAACAACTGACATCTTACAGCATACGCGAGCGAAGTCGTGGGCGAAAGCTGGTATAATATATTGACATATCATGTAACATTACCGTTATAATATGATAAATAAAAAATTATGGATTATAATATATTGTCATATAACCAAATTTTAAAGAGTTTATGATCAAACATTTTGTCTCCTATTTTTAACACGCTTATCTGTCTGTGGCATCGTAGCTTCTAAAAAGGATGAACCAAATTTGATTTACCTTTTTTTTGTTTGAAATGTTTGTAATCTAGAATGTTCTTAGCTATGATTCAAAATAAACTTTTCAGCTGTTTGTAAATCATCAGCTCTTTTCTAGTTGATGAAGGGAGATGAACAACTTCCACAGGTCTGATCGATTCGAAATTTGGTATCCCGCTACTTTATTGATGTTGCAAACTGTAGCTACAGTATAATCTGACAATGTTAACAATGATCATATTAACAACGTTGTCAAAAAAGCTTCTAAAGCATTAGGGTGTGTAAATACACATCTAAATAGATACAATCTAAATAGATTATACAACGAATTCAAGTTTCAAAACCACAGATTTAAGAAATGGCAGATGGAGCCTGACAGAACACGAAATTGTGTTTCGTCTTTATTTGGCGCCGCAAAAAGTACTTGCCAGTGTCTATGTGTTTAAGTCTACCTAGTATTTTTTAGATATTCAAAGTTGGTTTAGCAAGTTGGTGGCTCCTTTGTTAGAGCTATCTAGGGAGTTTCTGTGACATCTCAAAATGCATGTTTTCATTTTATATTTATAATCCACTTCACGAATGCAAATAACCAAACTAAATCACGCAAAATGCCACCAGTATTACACAATATAGGGTCGAAGAACCTAAGTTAATGAATTAAAATAAAAACCACAATATCGTATTTCAAGATCTCGCCAAAAGCTCCACGAAAATGTTCTATCATTTTTAGTGTTAGTATTCAATTTTGAAAGTAAACGTCATGCAATGTCAGCACCCCGTGTACTTTAGTATTATTTAGAAAATATGCCGAATTGTGTGCTATTTCAAAATATGCAAAATTTCAACTCAAAAGACAATATTTTTAACCCTCCCCATACAAAATTTTAACCCTTATTTTACACTCTAGAGGTTAGATTTTCCAAAATCCGTTCTTAATGAGCGTCTATACAGCGAAATGAGTGATTATGCAAAATTTCAAGTCAATCGCAGTACCTATAATTTAAATCTAAAACATTCGAATCCGATTACACATCGCGCTGTAAAAACATTTGCTCCCACTGTATAAACGGAGAGATATACCTGATATATAATCATACCTTTTCTGCCTACTCAATGGCTTAATTGACTATTCGGAGATACTGAGTAAAATTAACCAGCGTGTACCAGCCGTAGCTTGTAGGAAACCTAACGTACTCTATAATCCAGTTGTTAAAGTTACGCACAGACAAAATTCCTACTTAATTCGAGTAGGCAATAGTACAAATAAATTGGCTAGTAATCTGAACATTGATTTCTTTGATACAAGTGTGCAGAAATTAAAACTTATTCTAAATTCTTGTTTCTCTAAATAAAATTTTTGTGTTGTTCCATCTACTCAAATTTTTTACTGATCTACATGTGTAAACTTGTAAATGGCCTTTTTTACACTTGTAATCTAATTCTGTACTTAACTGTAAGTTTTTCGAATATTAAATAAAAAAAATTGGCAGACATGTGGACTGCCTATAGAAGTGAAAACTTATAACTAAACTATTTTCAAACGCCAATATAAATACGAATCTTTAAAATAATTAAAATGATATATATAAAAAAATAGATATACAATTAACATTAGCATGTCGGTGACGCGAACCCTACCAATTCACCTACCAAAAAGTGCTCAACTCGGCTATAGAAGTTTTGACATCAATATCTACAAAATATCTGCCTCGTTACAGGTACATGATACCTGCCTAGCTATCATGTTTGGGGTAATTGAAAAGGCCTCAATAAATAAATTATTTGTCTTGCGTTTTTAAATTACCCTTTGTCAAACTAAGTGATATTGTAACTTATACTGTGCCATGAATTTTTATTTTTATAATTATTTAAGCAAAATAATTTTGAAGAACCTAAAGCAAAATGTTACTTACAATCTCACTTTCGAGCTCGCAAGTCAAAGGCACATAAGCTTGTGTTTTTCCTCGCGAGGCGGCTGCTGGCATCGGAGGCGGCATTGGATTTACCAGAGGCTTGCTCCATTTCTCGTAAAGGTCGGGTCGGGGGCCGACAGCCTCATTGGGGCAGGTGCGGCAATTCTGTATTATCCACTTTTGTTCAAGTACCGATGGTGACCTGTTATTAAAATGCCTTTTATCTGTTTTCAAGTAGTTCTCAATTCTTACAATAATTAAGTATGTCATTTTGAATATCTTAATAATATTACGAACAGAGAATGAGAAGTAATAGATTAGCGTGGTATGACCATATCATAGAGAGGGTTGAAAGTCATACCTATAACTAGAAGAGCGTTAAGAATGATTGTAAGAAGAACGAAGAAGGTATTAATGGATTGTGTGAAAAATTATATATATAATTAGAAGGTGTAAATACTGAGATAACACATGATAGAGGAGAGTGGAAGGGGTAAACATGTGGTATAGATGTTTATTTAGTTAGGATAAGGGTAAGAAGAAGAAAAATACTACTACGATCATTTGTTACAGTATCGCAGGATAAGATAAACGAGTTAAAGTCCAAATACAATTAAGCGTACAATTAAACTGCAAAAAATCAAACATAATATTGTTAAAGTCTGAGTAAAAAAAATCACCAATCTCGAAATCGTCTAGAGTTTGCCCAAAACATCGAGTGTTTGATCATAGATTCGAGGAAGTACTTCGTTTATTCACACATACAAAGCCTTATTTATCGCTTCGACCGCGTCAACAACCAAGTTTGAAATAATTAAACAAATAAATAAGTAAATATACTTGCAAAATATTTAGAATCACTCAGCGATATCATGTTAACGATTAAAAATTAGAACGCATCTAATCCTTTTTATAACATTGCCAGAATTTGTTACTAAGTGTGTTGTCTTAAGAGGGAAGAAAGAACGTAAAGCTATTTCTTCCTGTCTTTCCATATTATAATATCATCCTAATTCTCCCCCAACATTTAAGTTGTTTCAGGGTACTTTTATTTTCCTACACTCAATATCTATTTGCTGAACCTGTTCTGTACAGTTAAGTCAGGTTTCTATATCTCCATACATTCGCGTTCTATGTTACTTGTTTTGTCATTTTAATATTTCATCACTCAAAATACCCGTACGTAGTATTTGTACAACATAACGAAACAACTTAAAGACTTTAAAGGCTTAGAAATTATGTTGGCGAAATACTTTTTCATAAATATTTTTAAACTAGTTGCAGCCTTTCCGCTTATGTAATATTATCTGTGCCCGTAGCTCCGCTCGCGTGGGCTACAGAATGCCATCGGTCAAGCGTAAGCGCGAATCGTGTTGCTCCCGCTCAAAAGACCGAAGACAAAAATACTTATTGTGTTTGATCTTTAGAAGATAGAAATATGCTATCGCTGGCTTTTTCGTAGGTCTTTGTATCATCTTCAATTATGTACTACAAAAATTTGATACATATATCTCTTATGGTTTACTCAGCTTAAGTCATTTAAGCGGCCCAAAAGCGTCTTTCTTACGAATTGATTCACCCTTATCGTCACTGCTTAATTCGTATGTTACTTTATCTTACAAAATATATCCTATAACCTGGCCAGATAACATAGTTATGAATTTAAAAAATAATAATTTGGGTAAGTGGTTTGCTTGTGAAAAGAACATAAACGGACTGACAGAAAGAGAGACGTTGAGTTTTATAATATCTATACTATGTATGTATATAGAATATATAAGATGTAGGAATGTACATACACCTTTTTTATTTCTATTGTAATATAATAAAGAAGTACTGTTTGGCTGCTTGTTTATGGGAGATAATCTCCGGATATCTTACACTAATATGAAGCTATATTATCCCTGAGTCGTATAGGCTATATTTTATTCTAATTAATTTCCATATTATAACCTACCTACTTAATTTTTAAATTTAAACACGTTTATACTTGCTTATAGTAGACATATCGAAGCTGTAATATATATGCATATAATAAGTATAGGAACGAGGTAGGCGGATGCATACCGTTGGGAAAGGCCTAGTAGTCGACAAGTCAATTAGCGCGGCAATCACCGGCTCACGCCTCACTAATTAAGCCCGCAGTTAACGTACATCCGTCGTAATTTTAGGCTTTTGTCTCACATTCAACATAACTATTGTCGGAATTCTTTTGTTTGTAAGAATCTGTTGAGATTCTCAACGGATGGATGTCAAGTAGTTTCGAATACATACGGTAACGGCATATTTACTAATTGCGTTTTCAAGAAACGAAGGGAACTGCATTTTAGGATTCCGTACCTAAAGTAGAAGAAAGGAAAAACTTTTATCGTCCGTCCGTTTAGCCTGTCTGTCTGTCTGTCAAGGCTCTTTTATGTTCAACTGGACCGCGAGCAACTGTACCATCCACAATAGTGGCACGTTTAGCTGTGTCACGTTCCGGGATCAAGCAGTGGTATACCCAGTAACCAAGCGAGTCGTAGGTTGGCATTACAGAAGCGACCGTCGATGGATTGCTGACCTTTCAGTGGTTGCCGTAGTTTTTGGATTGGACTGTGCTTACCGACAGCTATAGTGCGTCACTTCATCGCGCTACTATTTCTACTTAGGGCAGCTCGACTGGCAAGATCCACCCTACAGAGCATCGAAGAAAAATAATATTGACTGAGTAGTGTTTCCAGAGATCCTTGGGGAAGGGCGGTTCAAGGTCGGCAAAGCGATTGTGATACCTTGAGTTACAAGCGTCCTTTGGCTACGGTAAGCGTTTACCACCAGGCGGGTCGTAAGCTTATATGTAGCATAAAAAAAACATAGAATCGTTCATCGAAAATTGTAAAAACGTGGAGCATTGTGATCTACATTCGTAAACCTTCTGATCAGTCCTTACCTTATGATTGCAGTGAGGTCTTCAGCTTTATAAACGACTTTGGTCTTGGGATCGTAAAAGCCGTCACCGGTGTCGTAGTGGCCTGGTGGTATCTCGCGGGTCGGCTGATCAGCGGTCAGGTACGACCTCCCAGCTGGTTGTAGACCTTTATCGTATTCTACCGTGAACCTGTAATTTAGTACAGGCTGATCGCATTACGTGTGTTTAGCTAATAAAATCTGATAATAATGAGTGACCATATAATTATTTTGATCCACGGGTAATTCGTAAGTTGTTTTTCATTTGTGAATAGTTTGAAATTTGATCCGTTCACATTTATTAGATGATAATAATAAGGTAGAGAATGCTATATAAATTGTATTACATAAATCATAACATCATTATTCAATTTTTTTTAGTACTTTATGGGGTTTTTTAGCCTTTGACCATAATCTCACCAGGCGAGTTCTGGTTCTTAAGTGCAGCAATAGCAAGCTGGTGGATGCTAACAAAGTGGCTTTTAAATAATAGACTACCCTCATGTTATGGTTTCCTTAAGACATTTTTCTTCACCAGAAGCTCAGGTTATTTGTAAAAGATCCTTGAGCACAATTTCACGTGATGTTAAGTGAGGATGTGGCTCAATATGGTAACACGCTAAGCCTAGAGAGGTATGCTCTCAGGTGATGTTGCCGGGACACACCTATAGGCGCTTGACGACAGATTTTTAACTAATGAGGCAGGCATTAGAAAATATACTAGCATTAGGCAATGGTTTCATCATGATGTTTTCCTTCACCCAAAGCTCAGAGTCATTCTAACAATAGAACCAACGTTGGTGGTGTGGTGGATGTCCGAACACATCATCCATCATTGCTGTACCTAACAGATGTCTAATCATTATTCGCTTAAAATATTCCCGAGTTATATGTAGTCCACATGGTTACTAGTTGTGCCCGCGGCTTCGCTTGCGTGGACTACAGAATGATGCCGGTCGAGCGCAAGTGCTAATCATGCTGCCCCCGCTCAAAAGACGGAAGACAATAATTCTTATTGTATGTGATCTTTAGAAGATATATATATGCTATCGGTGACTCTTTTAGGTCTTTTTATTTTTATGTGGTACATTAATTTGTACATAATATATCTTATAGCTCACTTAGAGTAAGCATTTAAGCGCCCCAAAAGCGTCGTTTTTCCGAATTGATTCACCAATATCGTCACTGCTGATTTTGTATGTTACTTTATCTAACAAAATATATTGTTACGGTTTGTGTAAAAATAGAAAACAATTACCGTTCCCGAAATCTCTAGAATCGTCTAGAATGTGCCCGAGGCATCGAGTATTTAGTCATAGGTTCGAGGAAGCGCTACATTGATTCACACATACGAAGCCTTTTAGTCTTTTTGAGATTAAGGCGAATAACGATTCTCAATTCTCATACATGTTAATGTTTATTATTGACTTGTACAAATTCACAGTTTGTTTAAAATATATTTTAGATATAACACGGGTCCGGACAAGGTGGGGTGATGTAAACGACTGAACTCTCTCGGACAGCGGGACCGCGCTACAGCGATACGATATAAACGCGTCGTCAGCGCCACAGCCTTATCGCCCGGACTGCGTCAACAAACAATGGTCTCAAAATAGAATGTTCCCCTTCTTTTATAAACAATGACGTAAGTTGTTTACAACATGCTCACGAGTTCTACTTCCGAAAGCGAAATGAAAACAACAAGCGATATAAAAGAAGACTTCTACAAGAGCACCATAGAGGGTAATATTGCAAGTAAATTTAAAAAGCGATTTGTGAGTTTGTTTTGAAATTGTATTTATTTTTGGAGTAGGAAAAAATTGAAGGCATTTTAATACCCACGTAATCCTCAATAACCTGGACAGATAATATAGCTGTAAAAAGAAGTATGTTAATCGGATAAGTGGTTTTCACGTGAAAAGAACATAAACGGACAGGTAGACAGAGAAACGTTGAGTTTTATAATATGTTTAGGTATACGAATAGATGTAGTTAAAGTATTATAATTTCTTATGAAAAAAATAATTTCGTAGATTACATCGCTATTTCAGTTGTAACAATGCCGTAATTACTAAAATCTTTCTTCCTCTTAGTAAACATTTTCACTTTCTCTAATCTCGAGGAATTTATTCACAAAGACAGGATTTATAAGGCAAATATACCTTTACTTATATGATATACGTATTCACATTATGATATAAATTCACAAAGCAATGGTTATAATCCTGGGCATTATATGGAATTGTTTTGACGAAGGAAATCCTTCGCGAGCAAAACAAAGGCGCCACGATGGTCGATTAGTGTGGAAAGAAAAAATTAGGGACGTAATATTTTATACCGAGAGATATATTTCATCTCTGTCACTTATTTTCCGAAATGGATGAGGGATTTTACTTTACGGTATAACATTGCAAAATTAGATTTTTTTTGTGTTTAAATATTTGATTAATTAGTTATCAAATAGTAAAAAAAATTTAGACTTTTTTACGTAAGGTACGAGATACAAAATAATTTCGTAAAAAAATCGTATACATATTCTGAACTAGCTGTGCCCGCGGCTAGGTTCGCATGGACTGTAGACTAATTGTAGGTATATTTATAAACATAACTATTACTTATTATTAATTCTTACTAGTCCTACTATACAATAATATTATAAATTGAAATTTGGTACACAGATTGGACACACTTTTTATCCCAATAAATAACATATTTTTCATTTCTCTCTGGAAGTCCACGCAGACGAAGTCGCGGGCAGGAGCTAGTATTAAGATATTTTAACTGAATTACTCTAACCAACTCTTCGTGAAACCCATGACAAACTCCATACTTACAGTTTTTCATATGTTTATGTAATTTGTACAACTAGAAATCGCCCGTAACTAGGTTTGCGTTAATTGCAATAGAAATTTTAATAAAGATATAAAATAGTCACACTGAGGGATAATGTTGATTCCTATTATTCAAAGAGTTTTAAAAATCGGATCGTAAATTCCAGAGATTGGTTCCTACAAACATACAAACTGTACCTTTTAACAGTATAGTATAGATACTTAAATATTTAAAATTATTAAAAATAAAATAAAAACATTTTATTCAATTTAGGCCCAAAGAAGGTTCTTAAAAATGTCAATTCACTACTATCGGTGATAGTATATCATCTGTCATCGAGATGGGCCAGCCAGGAACTCGATCGGGTTAATCAATATTTTTTCGAATCGGGTTATTCATTTTATTATCATTATTAGTGGACACAGAGAGGGAGTCCCAGATGTCACTATCATTCAAGTACTGATCTACCCTATATAACCGATAATTAAACTTGCTTAAAATGATTCTTGAACTTATTGTCCGGCTTATCGGAAATTAGGAAGTTTATTGTAGAACCTAACACAACCACTTAAAAAACTTTTATTTGTCTTATTAAATCTAAAATATGGGATTACTACTTAATTACTTAAGCATAACACCAAATTATATGACAAAATTGACTAGCACTGTTTGTTTACAATGTTGAAATAATATAATTTAATGATTATTAATATTTTACACGTCATAAATTCACATAAATACAGCCTATACTTTTTAAAGTAGTTTTTAACATAAAAGAAGGCGCTGGCTTATATGTATATAAAAATTTGATAGATGGTGTCACGGGATTATCTTTAGACTTTTTTATATACACTGTCGTTTACTATATCAGTGTTGCAATTTATAGTTTAAATAGCGTAGGTTTTGCAAGAGAACGTTCAAGCGGCAGTATTTTGTCTGACTTTATTTTACCATTAAATTAATTATTTATTCCTTTTATTTCCTCATGTAGCAAGTATATACTAAAACTTAAGCAAATAATATATTTATGAATGAAATAAAAAACATGCAAATCGGATAAACGGTTCTCAAGTTATTTACTGTCAAAAAGGTGGAGCATTATAAATGATAGTCATGTCTGGAAGCGACGCTCTCAAAGATACATCCGCTAAAATAATATAATCTACACATATTATAAAACTCAACGTCTCTAATAAGCGGTGACGATAATGGTGAAACAATTCAGAAAAAAGACGCTTTTGTCGCGCTTAAATGGCTTACGCTGAGTAAACCATGCGAGATATATCTATTTGATGTTCTACATAATTGTTGATATTAAAAAGACGTATAAAAAGGTCAGCGTTAGCATATGTATATATTCTGAGGATCATCCACAATAATCCTTTTTATCTTCGGCGTGTAACCGTCGTGGGCGGTAGATGGAGGCGGAAGCAGCACGATTCGCGCCCGACGGTATTCTGTAGTCCACGCAAGCGAAGCCGCGGGCGCAATTATTACATAATTGTAAATATTATTTACACAGTAAAAAAATTTCTTGATGGCTTCTCGATGACTGGGATGTTTGTGACATTCATATGTGTCTTCTTAGGGTCTAAATTGTATATAGTATTGTTCAATTTAATTTTTTGAATACTAACTAACAAAGAAGCAGACATAGACGTTGCGTTTTATAATATTAAAGTCCATTTCGAAACTTTTTGATCGGATATCATTTACGTGTGAAGTTCATCACAACAAGAATCATTACGTTTATCTGAATTATTTATGTTTTAATATACAAGAAAGTTTTGTCTATACACCGACGTTTTATGTTCTTCTTTAAGCCTAATAGGACTATTTCCAACCAATTTTCGTTTTTAAATAACTTTTCTAAAACTAGGTCCTCCAATTTATCATGAATATCCAGGGTATTAAGCTCTGCAAACACCTATAGGTACATTTATAACCGTATCTTGGTTTGAGAAAATAAACTTCTCATTGTAGTAAGACCTAAATTTTGGTAACCCTTGTTCAGCGATAATACCAAACCCTAGATTATAATCAAATTTCGCATTCAATTTCAGAAACGTAAGGACGCTCATATTTACGAAACTTTTAGGGAATTTAACCATGTTATATCAAACCGGCTGAGGCTGTATTCTGATGAAAATTCAAATCTGATTCGAGAATATATTTCCATATGATCATATAAAGTTTATTCTTATAATAGGAACTTCTTATTGTCTACAGATTTTTATTAATTCTGCGTATACATACGGCGTTCCATTTATGTTCTTTTTTATACTACAAGGGTATAAGAGGTAATGAGAAATCTTCTCTTTACTCGAAATTCTCTGTGTCAGTGCTTGAGAAACGTTAAAACTTTAGTTCATTTAATCCTATGCTAAATTAAAAAGAATATATACTAAATATATAGAATATATACTAATATTTTTTTTTTTAATATACTAAATCAGCGGGATTCGAACTATCGATCAATCGTGAGTGCTGCGTATGAAGTATGCTCGTCTCACACCACTAGGCTAATCCGACGACTATCACAATCATGAAAATCAGTTAACCGCGCATAATGTAAATGTATTCTATCTTATTCTCTTGTAGGCTAAATCCTATAGATGTATATGGTTGTCTCTTTTTATTGGCGCTTTTATGTTTCATCGAGTTTCCAATCACAATGGTGCTAAATAAGTTTTCACTTCAAAAAGTCTGTAAAATAAATTAATAATTAACGGCTAACTTCACCATGTCGCACTACCGTTACATGATGCGCACGCAGCACTAAATGTTACTCTCACCAAAACGC
This sequence comes from Saturnia pavonia, assembly GCA_947532125.1. Lineage (NCBI taxonomy): Eukaryota > Metazoa > Arthropoda > Insecta > Lepidoptera > Saturniidae > Saturnia > Saturnia pavonia. The sequence continues at coordinate 13,756,152 of OX383904.1, forward strand.
GCCAAAAGAAATATAAATTATCGTATAAGTATAAATTACCGTCTATCTGGCATCCGACAGTATTTCCAGTCAACTTCAGAATACTCCAGACCGTCGGCAAATATCAAAGTCCGTTCTATCATATGACCCTTATTCCATTTACCTCGGAGTAGAGCGCCGCTGGGGTAACGTAACTCACCGAGTCCTTGAAACACGCCGTCTTCGAATTCCCCTACGTAAATTACGTCTGTAAAAAAAATCATAACAAATTCGTATGTAGATAAAATATATCTAAAAACTAATGTGGTCACTAGTCAGTTACATTTTATGATTAAGGTGAAAGCTCTTACTTAGTATGTGAAATTGCATTTTTTATGTATTACTATTTTATGTAAAAATTTTACTGTCCTCCTTCGAGCTCTTCTCGACAGCTCAGCAGTGGGAAGTTTACAGTTTTTTAAGTGTATAATTTAGTATATAAGAGACTATAAGAGAATTTTTTTATTTACACTAAAAACACATTTTTTGATTACTTGTATTCACTTTAAACATCATTTTAAATCATTAGCATACCTTATATGAATTGCAATCTTCGACAGTAATTATATCAAGTAAATTAGGTAATTTGAAATATCATTATAATCGCTAAAGTTATTTATGTGGTTATTTATGAAATAATCTTTAAACTTAGGATGGTTTACCATTTGGAAAGGTGTATGTACCGTAGCCGCTCATACCCAATATATCCCAAGTACCTTCGTACTGGGACCCTGTAGGGAACTGCTTTATAGAACGGGGTGCTCGGGGTATTTCGAGCGATACAGTCCTGTAAATTGAATTGAAGTTAATAAAACCATATTAATCTAAATTAATATTATAAGGCTCAAGAATTGTCTTTTTGTTTGTTTGAACGCGCTAATCTCTGGAATCTTCTGTAGAGTGGAGGTATTCCACCAGTCGGGCTGTCCCAAGTATAGAGAAATCTTCAATGAAATTCCTTTGTGCCCTACCTCTCTCAAGCCTGTTTACAGACTTTTTATATTTACAAGATATTAAAAAAGCACATACGGCTCGTTCCAGGATAAAAAATTATCTTATTTAGTATTGTTAGTAACATAAATATATATTTTGTAGTAGCTCGACAAAGTGATGATTGTGTGCCCGATTACTAATTAATAATAAAATGTTTTATCCAACATTAGATTAATATTAGACTATAAATAAAAATATGCATGCTTGTGTGTAAACGTGATATATTACTATTATGAATTTAGTTTTAGGGTGTGCGTGTGTATGCCTACAAGTATAATGTATTTTGGTGAAATATATTTATTGAAATAGGTTAAGTTACAATTTTAAATAACTTCAGTTTCCTGATACGTAAGATTTAGTAACCAGTTCTTAGTTTTAATCTTACACTTAGATTGCGTCAGCGGATAAATGATAAGGGTATTATTTACTCTGTTCTAAAGCATGCTACTGAGAACAGTATAGTGTCGCTTAGCTAGGCTTACAAATACTTATAAGTAGATTAATTTTGTAAAACTTAATTTTAAAGGGTTTTACAGAGAACATTCTAAAATAAAGTTCGCTTCCTTTTTAAATAATGGCAACGTGTGTATATACACAATTATGCCAATTTCACGTGGACATAATATTTTTCTAATCTTCAGAGTTCAAGCAACGCTTTTACAAGATGGAGGGCCCTCTTGTTAAAACTGTCCCGGGAGTCTATGTGGCAATTTAAAATTCATGCGTTTGATTATGGATTTTGATTCATTTCACTTGTGCACAATAACCAAACAATAGTACGCAAAATGGTACCACTAATGTTACATAATATAAGGCCATATCTTTATAAATATAATTCTTCTGTAGGTGTGTATGTGACCGAACTCCTCCTAAAGGGCCCAATCGATTTTGATGAAATTTTTGTGTTTGCGTGGGTCTCTGGATAGTTTAGATTCACAATTGGACCCGGTAGATGGTGCTGTGGTCGAGTTCTAGGTTTTTCTATTTTATGCAAGTCAACGTACCGGCAGGAAAACTTCTGTCGGTTCCGCTAGTTATAATATAAGTTTATGGATTACAATAAAAACACGATAAATCTATATAGCTCCTGCCAAAAACTGTGACCTAAAATAAAGTTTGTATTTTAGCAAGCAGAGATGGCAGCGTTTCTATAGTAGCGTAACCTATAAAACATAGTTACTATAAATCAATAAATGCGTTATTATCTTCTATAAAACTATACATATTATAAAACTCAACGTCTCTATGTCTGTCTGTCGGTTAATGTTCTTTTCACGCGAAAAGAACTTATCCGATTTACATGGTTTAAAAAAAACATAGCTATGTTATTTGGCCAGGTTATAGGATATATTTTGTTAGATAAAGTAACATACGAAATAAGCAGCGACGATAATGTGATCAAATCTCAATCTCTGTAATCAATGAGAAAAAAAATCAGTGATAGCATATATCGTATCTTCGAAGGATCACCCACGGATAAGCATTTTTGTGGCAGCGCAATTCGCGTGTGCGTTCGACCGCACGGCTTGTTAATTCATTGTGTTATGATTTAGTATGAATTGTAATTTAGGAAAACAACTCACTTGCATTGTTCCTTGTGTGACTCTGAAAACTTCCTCATCAACGCTTCCCACTGCGAGAGTCGCTTCTCTGAAAGCCTGTCAGTAAACGATTTTTAAAAGCCGATCATTACATATGATAACAAATAAGCCTGGCAATTTTTTTTTTAAATAGTTTAATAGCAATATTTTTTATTGTTTTAAATAAGATAATTAATATGTGTCATACATATTATAATCTTAATAAATACATATTAGGCTGGATTTATTAATATTTGTCTAACGTGTTCTTTTACGATGTGCTCTGACTTTCACAGTTATAATATGTCGCTTTGTTGACGCCTTCTGACGATATTTTGAATTACGCCACCGCTACCCCGGCCCCCTTCCACGTAATACGTTCCGCTGCAGATCAAGATCAGCTCCGATGTGACACAACTCACACAACAAAAACAATCAGAATACATTGCATCACATTAATGTACTGATCTGACACTTCTGACAAATATAAATACGACCTTACAATAATAATATATCTTTCCGCTACAAATAACGTACTTTTGGCAAGAGGCAAAAAACTTCTTACATTAACTCTTTTGTTTTTATACTTTGTTTATACAACTTTTCTCTCGTAAAATAAAAAAAAAATTGTCTATGATCTGAATTTGAAGAAAAGTGGTGATTACATTTAAGAAAGTTTTTGGTAGTAATAACAAATTTTTTTCATTGTATCGTAATTTAAAAAACACTGAATGTAAGAGCGTATAGAACTAAGTAAGAGTACATCAAAAAATCAATTTACGCCCTTTGTAGCGAAAAGAGTCGATATTATTACTGTTGAATTTATCACATATATATTCTGAATTAATAAAACATATTTTACTTACAATGAGTTATGTTGCGATTTTATTTCTGACATCGTAGATTCAACAACTGTGAACGAAAGACAAAACTACTTAGATGAAGCCTTAATTCTTTTACGTTTTTTGTTTATTTGTTATTTTATTAGTGTTTTTCTTCACAAAGTTTTAAATCTTTACAAAGTTGTTCTATAAGGGACAATAAATCGACAGGCCTCGTGGCGCAGTTGTAGTAAGCCCTACTATTGAGCCGAGAGGTCGCGGGTTCGATCCCCGCCCATGACTGACTTTTGTGTGATGAGCATAATTGTCAGTTGTGTGTCTGGGTTTTATATATATATGTATAGTATATCAGCTGTTTAATTACCATAATACAATTAGTATGGAATTAAATGGCCGTGTGTGAAATTGTGTAAAAATAATAATAATATATATATATACATACATACATATACATAATATATATATATATATATATATATATGTCGCAAGTTTTAAGTGTGGAAATATTATTTTTTGAAAATAAATTTTGCAGTTAATAGATTAATACTAGCATGAGATTTTGTATCTATAATCTGTTACTTTTGATTAAAAAAAATACAAAGTTAATGAAGAATTACGTACTTGACCGTTATTGGAAAATTAATTTACAAGGGTGTAAAAGGGAGGTAATACAAGAATGTTCCTAATAGTAATTTCATGTACATAAAATCGCTGATACAAACTAGTGAATTATATCAGAAAAAGTAAGAGAATAGCACCAGTGACAGTAAAGTTGAGGAGTAATACGTTAGCGTGGTATTGAGATGTCAAGAGGAAGGATGTCACATAAATAGAAGAATGTTTTTCTTTCTTTTCTTGATTTGGTGCCGCAGAAGCACTTGCCAGTGTCAATGTTTTTAATTCTTCGTAGTATTTTATAATCTTCAAAGTGGAGATAACAAGATGGTGATTACCTTGTTAGAACTATCTAGGGAGTTTTTGTAGTAACTCAAAATTCGTGTTTCCAGTTTATTTTTATAATCCACTTCACGTATGCACAATAACCAAACTATATCATTCAAAATGCCTCCAATATCACATAATACTAGCGGACCTAACAAACAATGATGGAAGCAATGCTGGCTCAGTGGTAGCGTGTACGACTTCGCGTCGATTGACGTGAGTTCGAATCCCTGCAATGAGCCTGAACTTTCGGAGAAGGAAAAACATCGTTAGGAAACCATGGCATGGTGGTAGTGCATTTTCTAATGCCCACCTGGCTAGCAACCACATTCAAGTTGAAAATCTGCCGCCAAGCACCAATAGGTGTGTTTCAGCAGCCGCACCTGAGAGCCAGCCGTCCACTAAGTTTAACGTGTTATCATTTTGGGCCACATCGTCACTTAACATCAAGTGAGATTGTGGCCACTACGCCAATCCTATAACGATAAAAAAAAGACGTTGTCCTGCCCGAAAATTGCCTGCAAATAAATAAAAGGTCTTGAATCTCGATCGAAGCGTCACCTACCGGGTCCAATTGTAAATCTAAACCATTCTTGAATCCACCTGAATACACACAAAAAAGTTCATCATAATCAGTGCAGTCGTTTAGGAAGAGTTCAGTCACATACACACTTACAGAAGAAGTTTATGTATAAAGATAGGGTCAAAGAACATAATTTAATGAAGTAAAATAAAAACTACTACATGGTAGCTTAAGATCCCGCCAGAAACTATCTAGAAGAAAGTTAACTAAGAAGGTATGGATGGACTGTTTGAGGAATGATATGCGTATAAAAGGTGTGAATACTAAGATGACAGCTGAAAGAGAAGAGTGGAAAAGTAAAATATGTTGTGTCGACCCTGTTTAAGTGGAATAAGGATATGAAGATAAAAAAAAATGTATCTAGATATTATTATTGGAGGTAAATGTGGCCCTTCGCGGAACCTACATACACGCGTCACTTAAAAGAAAATGCAAATCTTTAAACAAAGTCATTTAAACGTATCAAGGTTAAGAGAGGCAAAACAAAAAGATCTCGGGAAATCTATAGGAGAAATGCACGCTATTGTATCCAACGATTTAGTATTCACCACGTACGCTTTGACGGCCATGGTCATACGTTCCGTCCCATGCATTATTTATAATGAAAGAGTGAAACTTGACCGTGCCCAGAAATGCTGTATGATTGTTTCTTGTTAATTATGATTGTTTTCGAAAAATTAATGTATACAAAATAGACGTTTCTCAGAATAATTCTGAACAATTTTATATTATTTTAGTTGGCCGGCAGACGTTCTGCCTTTCCCAACAGTCAATAACTCGATTACAGCGCCACATATCCTGTTTTCTTTCCTGATAACTTTTCCATTACCATACATAATACAAAAAAGAATTACGTATATTCATCCTTTGAATCGTGAGCCTCAAGTTCATACAAAAATCCAGTAGATAAAAGGACATTAACTTTTACACGAATTCGAAAACTTTTCCAATTTTACTTGCCATAAAAACCTAATTCGGCCTATTACGAACATTTTAAAACAAAAACTAGCCAAATCCGTTCAGCCGTTCTCAAGTGATGTGCTTACCAACGAACAACATTTTATTTTTCAGATTCAAAAAGATGGGTGTTATCAAGTTTAACGTGTGTATCTGCGTCTGTCTGTGGCATCGTAGCTTCTAAACGGCTGAACCGATTTGACCTATTTTTTTTTTGTTTCAAATGTGATTTGAACGAGAATTTTCTTAGCTAAGAATCAAGAAAATTTGTTCAGCCTCTTGAAGATTATCAGCTTTTTTCTAGTTGATTCAAAGGTCTAATCGAGTCTAAATCTAATATTCTGTTACTTCAATTATATTAGAAGAATATGGCAACAACGTGCTGATGCTGCAGCATCATCTGGAATCTGCTGGATTCCTAATTATTCACCAACTTACAGTATCGTTTTTTGGGCTCATAGAAATGGTCTCAATGAATACGTAAGTTTTGTAGGGGGTTTATTACATCTTCAATTTACCTTTTTATTTACATATATTAGATTTTCTTTACGGTTTTATTAGTTTTATTATTCTACTAGGGACCCGCCCCGGCTTCGCACGGGTGCAATGTAGATACTAATATGGGGCAGTGTGAGATAAATCTATACCATTATCGATCTTTTTAAGATATACAATTCCGTAGTACATTAATTTGATCTATCTCATTAGGTTTAGCCAGCGTTTGCGATTTAAGCGCACAAAAATATGTTTGTTCTGACATCACATTACAAATTTTTGAATTGTTTGGCCTTTCTGTGCTATAATATGTATGTATTATACATACAAAACTTCCTCTTGAATCACTCTATCTATTGCTGAAAACTGCATTAAAATCCGTTGAATAGCTTGAAAGATCTAAGCGAACAGACAGCGGAAGCGACTTCATTTTATACTACGTAAAGATTTATTTTTAGTTAAATTAAAACATCCGCGCCGCCAACGCACCCGTGTAACCTATATCGTTGTTCTTCTAGTACTAACCTACAGCTTGCCAGATTGATTGGTGTTCATGGTTACTGCTCCGCTTTTTAGAGTTGTAGTGTGAAGTTATATAGCCTATATCCTTCCACAATGAATAGACTAACATTTACAAAAATAACTTTTCAAATGTGACTAGGAGTTCCAGAGATTAACGCTTTCAAATAAACAAAACAACAAATAATATCTTGGCTGCAGCGCGTTGGAGAGTTGATCGACTGAATTTAACACGAGTGAAACTATGGGGCACAGCTAGTGACTTATAAAAAGGTTAACCTAAATATGCTGTGTATCTAGTAATAGAACCGACCCTTTACAATCTTTGAACTATCGACTTGTATACTTTCGTCAGTAGTCGTAAAAACTAAATGGTGTTTAGTCAATCATTGCGTTTAGATAAGTGGCCGTTTAATTTGTTTTCTATAAACGTAGGTACATTGTGACACAGAATGTAAAAATGATTCTATGTACTTTTATTTTCATTGAGCTTATATGGCTTCCCATTATTTCGGATATGATATAAAAAAAACTCGATGGTAAAGTGTGTGTTTGTCAAGGTAATATTAATTAAATTTTCAAATGATATGATAGATTGTTGAAAAGGAATTACTGTTGTATTGTGAAACTGTGGAACTGTCTCCCGGCCAGTATGTTCCCTCCTTCTTATAACATGGAATCCTTCAAATATAACATGAGGAGATATTTGTGCAGGGTATGACTGCGACGACTAACGATGTTTTTAAATCCTAAACGCTGGCCAATAATTGTCGGAATGAAGGAAGGTATTCTAATGCAGATTAAAATGCTTTCAATTCTAAGAGGGCATGATTTTAAAAGAAAAAATCCATCGGAATGTTTCAAATATGTGAGTGATATTAACTTTCTATAGCTATACTACTCGTACTACAAAGGGTCGGATAAAACTGCGCAGATTGAAAGAGGCTCTGGGTTCAGCGGTGGAGTGGGAGTGGTTGATGATAGAAAATATATTTATTAATTCTTTAACCAAACGAGGTAAACAATGAGCAAAAAGTAAAATGAAAATACAATTCACTATCATATTTTCAAAGCAATAACTCCATCAAGAGGTGGAAATTGTCAATCAATATTTGCCCTCGACGGAATGTAATGGAAAATTTATAGGATCAGCGAGTGTTTTCTGCATTACACAAGTGACTGGAATAGATATCTATACTAATATAATAAAGTTGAAGAGTTTTTGTTTGATTGTTTGTTTGTTTAAACGCGCTATTCTCTGGAACTACCAGTCGGATTCGAAAAATTATTTTTGTATATGATAGGTTTCTTTTTCCGAACCTTACTATATTGTTAGTTTGAAGGACCCTGGAGCCATTAGAGACTTTGACAGCTTCATCTGGCTTCGCAAAGCGCGGAAATGAGGCAACAACTCCCAAAGTGGCCGTACCTCGGCTTGGGCTGTTGCCGTACATGCGAATAAGTCGGGATCTGTCCAATTGCCTATCCGTAAAATTAGATCTAACTAACTATACAATACACATATACATGTTTCTGCCTTCTGGGAGGAAGGAAGAAACATGCGTATATGCATTTAGTAATCTGGTAATTTGGTGTAACTCTAACTAGCCAAAAATAAGGTCCCTTACAGAACCTATGTACCTGAGTAGTGTGCATGTGTGAAGTGCAGTGTCATGCGTGTATGAAGATAGCTAGGCAATGCAGTGTCACTGTATCGCGTGAGCGGCTGCTGGCTCAAGGGCTCCATGACGGTAGAACGGAATATATGATAGCCAGATTCACGTGGAATAGTATGGGCTATATATCTTCAATCTACGGCCCTAAAGAGCGGAGCAGTAACTATGAACGTCAAGCAATCTGGCAAGTATGGGAAGTGGTATAACGATTTGGCTTACACGGGCGCGTTGGCAACGGCACTATCGACAGTTTGGCGAATAAATTTAACACAGATAAAACCATAAAGCACAGCTAGTTTATACATATACACTGAATAACGCCAAAGAAAAAAGAGAAAAATTATTAATCCAATAATATTGTTAGTTATAAATAAATATTTTTTTTTTATAATGTATTTGGAAAAGTTCGTGCAAATTCCATTGAATATTGCTTAAAGACCCCTCTCTAAAGGATGATTCATGTTGACATAGTCAAAAATTTATAGTATACTTTCGTATGAAGTCATTAATGCTACACCGACCCGTGTAACACGAAATCCTTATGCCTGCATATTGTCATGTGCAACTTCGGAACCCTACACTGCACGTGGCCCGACATGCACTAAGCAATTTTTCTTCTAATGCATTGAGGTAGGTACTATTAGTAGGTAGAGTATTAGAGTAGGTACTATTGAGGTAGGTACTACATTTCTTTTGTCTTATGATATTTAAATCTCTTTACGACGTTTTCCATAAACCCTAGTCCCGGCAGTTGCTCCTGACAGCTGGCCTCCTTTCTAGACGTCGACCTTCGACCACAGCGTCACATAATATAAGATGTGGACTTGATAAAAAAAAAATAGTGAGCAATCTAATCTAACATGTTATTATTTAGGCAAATAATTATTTAGTCCTTTTGCTTACCTGTCTCTGTAATATTCTTCTGTAAAATTATAAAACTGTGTCTAGCAACATATTGGTGACTTTAACAGCGTGATTCATTTTTGATTACAATTTAATGAATTCTTAGTAAATAAAAATATACTAATCCGTGGTAAATGACAGATGGCAACGCTTTTTTTTTAAATTTAATAATGAAATAAAGAGGCTGTAAAAAAAGTAGGTTTTAATCGATGAATACAGTTTGTTACAAATTGCGGTAGACACTGCAATAATATAATATATACTTTCCAGGTCATTGGCTGTAAATCTTATTTGCATGATAATAAAATAGCATAATATTTCACTAGTAATAAATATTAATTTAAAAAAGAAGTGTAGGTACTTATGTATGCATGTAAAAAATTCTACGTTGGCATGTATAACAAAATATGAGATGATACATCCGCTGATGAGGCGGCTAGTCTGTTTAAATAAATTGCTTCTTATTATTAAGTGTATAATAAACATTATTTATGTTACAATGTTAAGATACTAGGATTATGTTACGATGAGGTTGACATACATGAATTACATAAAAGCCTCTAGAATTTAAGTGTAAAAAATATTTTATACTTTTTAGGCGTAACCATGATGAAGTTCGTAATAATATTAATAGTAAGTCAATTCTAATAATGTGAATTCATTTTTGTGTAAATATGCATTATTTTGATTTGATTAAAAAAATATTATGTGTGCAGGCAGCAGTTTACACGTGACAGAAGAGAAACCTTAAAAAAAGAAAAAAAGGTGTGTGCGATTCACACACGATAGAAGTGAAACTTCATTTTAAAAGATATTTCACACCACTTGGCCAATCCGACGACGATCACAATCATGAACATCAGGACTTGCATTAACCTTGCGTAATGTAAATTCATCCTATAGATGAATATGGTTGTCTATTTTTACTGTCCCTTTTTCGTTTTATCGAGTTTTAAATGACAACAGTGCTAAAGAAGTTTTCACTTCAAAAATAAAAATCATCAAATTGAATTCACTTTATTATTGGTTTTATTTATTTTACAATTTATTATGGTTAACTTTATCATATCGCAATTCACATTATGCGCGCGCAATTCTTAATATTACCCGCTACTAAACGCGCCAAAATAATTCTAAATATCTCATACTTTGTAATTATAAATGAGACCTAATTAGACTTCTCATAGAAATGTAAATAGAAAACCAGTTTCTGGCGGAATCTTGATCTGTCATATTTTAATTCATCAGCTTACGTTACTTAACTCTATGTTATTTAATATTAGTTCCGGATTGTGTGATCTTATTTGGTTATTGTACACAAGTGAATTATCTTTATTAATGTTTTAAATGCGAAAGTGAGATTATTTGCTTGTTACTCAATCACGCAAAAAGGGCTAAATGGATTTAGATGAAATATGGCATAGATGGCTTATAACCCGGATTAAGACATAGGATACTTTTTATCCTGGTAAAGACCCAATTCTGGTCTATGCAGACGAAGTCCCGGGCACAGCTAGTAAATTATAACTAGAAACATGCATTTTGAATAGTCACAAAATCTCCCTAGACAATTCAAAAAAGCCACTATCTTGTAAAATAGGAAAATATTGCATCTACGTGACACTGGCAGAATTGTGTTTAAAGATACGTTGCCATTAAAATAAGAAGAAGAAATAAAACATATGATTCTCAAGGTTATTCTGTACAGGCTTAGATTAATGATTAGAATCCTTGAAGCGCAGCAGAGACCAATCATTAATCTAAGTGTACACTGTACATTATTGTGGTTATAAATACTATTTTTAATTCTTATAAAATATTTGATGAACATAACGCGGCGTTCATGTTCTGTTATAGATTAAGCCACGGACTTAGATTAACCGCAGATTAAGATATTACGCGTTCCGAATGTACCGTTATACGGAAAACTTTGTCCGTAAAGATGTGTTCGGTATTGTTAACCTCTCGACCTACATGGGAAATATTTGGAGAACATTCGCTTGGCAACAGACTGTGGCGTCTCCACACTTATTTTCTACACAACAATTTAATTAGTTCCGATGATTGTACGCCATTCGTTCCAGGGAAAGTTTCTGTGACAATACGGGTTGACAATTTTATGTTTGTGAATTGTAACCATATTGTAACCATTTACAATGTTTAACTTCATAATATGTTTGTAATTTGCAAAATAAGACAAATTTTTTTTTTTTTACTTCTAATTGTCGTATCGAAATGAAACTTTGTATGTTTGTGTAGTTCGGATGACAACACTATAAAATTTGATATCTTGGAGCTGATTTGATGATGGAGCTTGGAGATGGATAGTGGAACTCTTCAGTCGTTACTAGCAAACCTCTCGAGTTTAGGGTCATATGATTCGTTTTGACAAGACAAATAGATTGGGCTTGGTAACGAGGGTCTGGTTGAATGTGGGACTCATCAGTGGCTACTAGTAAGCCCCTGGAGTTTGAGTTCTTATGATTTGTTTTGTCAAGTCAAATCAATTGAGCATGATAACGAGATGTTATTATAAGACTAAAAAATGTTATAATTTTTAGTGCGAATTAAAGCATATTTTTTTTATATTTATGTTTATATTCCATCGTAGTGAGTTGTCTAACCATAATTCCGAATACTTTTATAACAGGTATGCAACTCTATCTATTAACTACCTGGTAATTTAGAAATACTTAGAGAGGTAGGGCATAGATAAATTTGTTTGGAGATTTCTCTCTATTTGGGGCAACCCGACTGGTGAAATACCTCCACCCTGCAGAATATCGCAGCCAAATAATCTTGTGTTGTGTTCCTGCGGTGAGTAGGGTTTTCAGAACTCCTTGGGGAAGGAAGGTTCAGTGTCGGCTAAATGCTAGTAATACCTGTGATCTTATAAGCGTCCATAGGCTATGGTAGCCGCTTAACAGTAAGCTTGTCTGCCATCTATGTAGTATAAAAAAAAATTATGAAAAGTAAATTTATCTATTACCTGGTTATTTAAAATTATATGTACCTACATAATGATTTTCACACCCTCTATTGAAAAATACATGGATGAACATGACAAAACTATAAGGAACTTGTTGACTACGGGAGTGATTTCGAGAATGTGGTTTATTCTACATATTTCATAATCTTTAAAATATTACCTAATTAATAAAATACTTAAGACTGGCTGATAGACAACGCACTGTTTAAACTGGTGCGTCTAGAGGCATGGAATTTTGTATAGGACTTCCTTATACATATAACAAAAATGAGAGTTATGAAATATATTTCGAAAATTCAGGTAAGTGGGTTAAATATAGAATGATTGCTGAGGTGTTAGTCTTCTTTTAATATAATGACAACTATGTTTATTCACAATTATGTCAACATCACGTGAATAGAAAATTGAAAATATTTTTTTAACTATTTAAACATAGTTTCAACGTAACAGATATTCCCTTGTTAAAACTGTCCAGGGAGTTTTTCTGGCAACTTGAAATATATACTCCTAGTTATTATTTATAATCCATTTCACTAGAACACAATAATAGAAGTACATTAAAATAAAATGCCGTTAAAATTACATAATATAGGGCCAAATAAAACCATTTTGCCTAATTATAATATCTATTTCCTATAAATACTTTTGGCATCATATTAATGAAAACGGTCTCCAAAAGGAGATGATAAAAACGGAGATTTACTCAAATCCCTAAGGTAGGTGATCAATTCACGGAAGATGTGGCTGGGTTACGTTGTTTTTCTTGTGATAAGAAACAGTAGCAGCCAGCGAGCGACAGATATTAATAATATTGCAGAAGTTTAAGGTAAATATTTCAACGTTGTTTGGAGATTCGATTCTGGTGACACATCTATTAATTTAGGGACAAATCGTATTACTTAGGACATTGAACGTGCATTTATTTGTCGATAGTTAAAATCATACCCATACAAAAATAAAATATTGGAAGAAATATTTATTATCCTTTCACATTACATAATAACAAGACCCTTTCCCAAATCATCAGCTCTCACGATATTATGACAAAGATTGTAGCTGCGCGTGAGCACGCGATCTGTCACAATTGAAAATTGAATTTGACGATATTTTGTAATTTCCAGGGCCGAATTCAAAAGCTGAGGACTGTGTACCAAGGAGTTGAGGTCCTAAACTGATATGGTTTATGAACAAGCTCTGTTATGTTGATTTAATAGGCAATGATGACTTAGTGGTAGCGTGTACGGACATCGCGTCGATGGATATGGGTTCAAATACTTAAATGATGTGCATGAGCTTCCGTTGGAGGAAAACATCGTGTGAAACCATCTAATACCCGTCTGGCTATCTACCACCTTCAAGTTGAAAATCTGCCACCAAGCAACTATGAGTGTGTTCCGGCAGCTGCTCTTGAGTGCCAGTTTTCCTACTAGGCTTAGCGTGTCTTGGGCCACATTTTATGAATATGTACCTTTTCCTTTGTCAGCACGAATTTAAAGTCTCGTAATTTTGGTTTACCGAGGGCCCCTGTTGCCCTCCTTTAAATCTAGCCCTGGTAATTACGTCTGCGTTTACAAAACTTATCTGTTTGATGTACGATTAAAACGTTGTAATATATATCGTTATGTAATTTATTAAAATAAACTAGTGGCATGTTCAATCTGTTAAGATATTTTGACATGTCGGTTGAGTTAATGTCTTTTTAACACGCTTTTTTTAGTATAAAGGCATAAATCTCACACACGTTCCTTTGATTCCAAACTGACTATTACTTGTAGTATGTTAACCAAATAGGTAATAAACATAAATAAATAGACATTTAACACCCAGATGCAGAACTAAAAATCTTTATTATCACACAAAAATTGGTCATATGCGTTGATTGAAACCACAACCTCTTGGCACAAAAATAGATTTTAATACCGCCTTAATTACGCCTTGGAGTGAGAATAGGATGGAATCTAATCAAACTCTCGTGGTATAAGGTACGCAAAAGTAGACTTTAATACCGCCTTAATACGCCATGGAGTGAGAATAGGGTAGAATCTAATCAAACCCTCGTGGTATGAGGTCCTTACGCTTGGCTGGATTGTGACTATTACATACATAAATCAAACACGTCATAGTGACTCATAACGATTCCTCACATTTCATGAATACCTAGTCAGCAATACTTATTGGTTTTCAACTTGGTAGGCTTACAGGCCGGTATGATGATATCGGCTGTTGACTAATCATCGCTCGACGGCTGCCATTGTCCACGTTTACGTCCCTATCAGGTGAAGTAAAACTATTTACGCTAGCTTAAATAGAAGAAGTTAAATTTTTAAGACCGTTTTTTGGAAATAATCTCGGGATAACATCTGCCTTTAAAATTCGTAGCGAATTAAAAAAAAAAACGACTTTATACACAACATTCCTATGTAACTATGAAGTTGTAAATTCCAAACTAGCTTCAAGTCATAATAAGAGCTTTATAAATTAAAAATTGAAACTCATTGGTAACACTAGATGTTTTAAAATAGTGAAAAGTGAAAATGTAAATATAGATATTAAAAAATACAATAAACAAAATACTGCGAAATAATTAGTTGCAAAAGAGATGTAAGTTTAATTCCGTAAAACTCAAAATAACATTACGCGAATAAATACATTAAATTATTTAAAAAAACAAATATTTATTACACATAAAACTCTAATACAAAACAATGGTCCATTATAATTCAAACGTAATACCTTGGCTCATTAAAATTTTCAACACTCGTTCGCTTGCACATCACAACGTATTCAAACTGATATGTTTTATGCAAAATCACTGAGAATGTTGTGATAGATCAGTGTCAAGGTATCAAAAACTTTATGTAATAAATGTGAAATAACAACAAACATATGTTTATAAAAAAACAATGATGTTCATTTAAAATGTCCTTACGAAACTATTGTAAGCAATTTATTGGAGTTGCATGAATTTGCACGAGTGAAATGTGAGTAATAAATATTTAAATCAAACAGGTAATGATAGCTTGTAGCAAAATGTGTATAATTTAGTTTTTAGTAACTCTGTGTTAAGTAAATAACATGTGAAGCAATTGACGGTATATGAAATTATGTAACATACATTGTAGTTTATAATGAAAGTACTTTTCCATCATGATCAGAGATGTGTTAAGTGGAGGACAAAATATAATAGATAACAATTTAAATATTGAAATCGAAGAGATGTTTAGATAATAACTGTTGTCTTAGAATACTAAATTGTTTGATTCGACTTAATTATGTCTTCTGTCATTATTGTTCTTTGCATGTTACACATTTACTTTAGGTAACACAAACCTGTCTTTTTAAAATATAATCGTTGGTGTATCTGTTAATGACCGTGTAGATTTTGAACATTATGAGAGCATATTCAAAAAATATAGCTATGCTAGGATCCAATAAGTAATGTACTCAGTATATTTGAATTCTATAATTATGGACCATAAAAAAATTACAATATCTGGATCAGACGGGTGATGCTGTAGCCGGATATACCGGAAAGAGCAGAAGGTCACTGAGTCAGCTTGCTTGTTTTTTTTCTGTTTGCTAATTATTAAGAATTTTTGCTTTTTTTAAAATTCGACATGGAATGTTTCATTAGGCTCTGAGAGGTGCATGCTTGCAAATTTAAAATGTAAAATAATTAACGGAAGAGGAGCACCAGAAGTAGACTGTGGCTTACTTTAAATACACAAGGGACATCTCACCAGGTCTGGACAGGTCTAGAAGAATTGAAAAATTTTTGATTCTTTGGGTAATGATGGATGGAATATAAAATATATTTAACTACTGAAACTCATTATTGATTAAGGAGTTAAAATTTTTTTTTGGTTTATCCTATATTAGTTTTTTTTACAAATATTACAGTTGTGTGACTTGTTAATTACTTTTACCGTCACAAGAGATAGTGATCTATGGGTTGAGAATAGTCATTCATACAATTTCTCTGAGATAGATGTTTCGACTAATTTCGTAAATGGAATAGCGAGGCGAAGGAGTACGTGTTGGCTATCTTCCAGGAAAACTTTACCCATGTCAATCACTCTACTCGTAACGTAAATAATTAATACCTTGGGGTATACTATTTTTTGCTTTTTGCAAACAAGATACGTAAATTGCTTCAACACTGAGCTTTTGCAATGGTTTAAGTCCTTTGGAGTTAACTTTGATACAAAAGTCATCTATTATATATTTCATATCAGTGGTGTAACAAAGATTTGGTTTATTTTTATCTTAAAATATCAAGAAACGATTATTTAAAATGTTTCCCTACCGGAACAAATTAAATATATTGCAAACACGGTGTGTTTAGCATGTTTTAATAGCTCAGATTTATGCTCTAGAAAAAGAAAATTGTCTATAATAAGATAGTAAAAGCAAATTTTCAATATCAGAATTAAAGAAGGCAATTCATTAAAATATTTCCTTATTTCAGAGATTTCTCATTTTGATTCATCATTTTTTGATGAATATAAAAATTTAAATTAAAATAACATATAATCATAACCAAATTCCTTATTACATTATTCTTGAAAATCATTTTTTATCCAGTTTTAGAGGAGGAAACATGGAAATACAAAATATGTTTTATATATGTATTATGAGTTCGAGCTGCAGTTTAAGAGAGTTAAAGCTCAGATAAATTTCTTGATGTTTTCTCTTTAGTTGGAATGGTCCGACTGGTGGAATACCTCTACTCTATAGAAGATCGCAGCTAAATGACCTTGTGTTGTGTTCCTGCGTTGAGTAGGGTTTCAGAGCTCCGTGGGGAAGGGGAGTTAAAGGTCAGCAACGCGCTAGTGATACCTATGATATTGCAAGTGTCCATAGGTCGTGGTAGCCGCTTACGATCAGGCGGACCGTATGCTTGTTTGCCACCTTTGTGGTATAAAAAAAAGAAAAAAGTTGAATCTCTCATACTCTATTCGGCGTATATTTAAACCTTAGGGCACAGCGCGAAAGCTATAAATTTATGTTAAACAGTATTCTTTAAATTTCTTGTCAACAGCATACATACGTCTTTAATTTCTCGAAAATACCTATTGTACCTATTGTATAAAGAAAAAATAATAGTACTATTTCCACTGGGGGTATCCAATTATCACGATAAATAGATACTACTACGGTAATCGAAGGATGACCATAAAAATACCTTTGTCCCTCATTCGAGCACAAATTGGTAGTGAAGGAGAAAGCTCGTTGTGTCCTATAAATTAGTTCTTACGGGCCCATAACGTTTTATCTGGAAGTCTAAAAGGATGAATTTGAAGGTAATTTGTGAATATTACCCTTCTTCACGTCAACAATGGATTTTATCAAATGGTCCTTTTACGTGTCGCTTGATTGGGAGCCCGGGAAGTTATTAATCATGCTTTATTTCCGCGATAGTTGATATTATGACGTATTGAAACTATTGGAACATCACTGACTATATTTTTAATAAAAAATATCGCCTTTTTTACGATATATAAGAAATTTATAATAATGTTTATTTTGGAAAATTCAACAGATTTCAAAGAGTTAAAGTATTTGTGTGAAATAGAAGGACTATATAATTATTAATAATATTATGGATTCAAATAAAATTAACCAAAATCAAGTTAATTTTTATCCAAAATTTAGTAATTAAATAGATTATATAGAGGTACATTGGTAATCATATTTTTTAAATTAATAATATCTTTATTCTCAATTTAGAAAAGTCTTCTGTATTATGTATTAAAAGTTTAGGTTATTTAAGAATAAATGATATCTAATATATTTGGCTCAGGTCTAGTCATTTTGGATATATTAAATAAGTAAGAATTGTAAAGATGTAATGTGAAGTTAAGATGAACGAACTAATTACTATAGACCCGGATGGAGGTTTAACAAATGATTTCCGTTCTCACTTCGGTCCCTTAAATCGAATCAACCGTGACACACAAACGTTTATTTGGTTAAGGTACGGTAAGAAAATAAAGAAAGGTCTTTGCCCACTTAAAGGACAATACACAATTATCTATGGGGAATGGAGATATTCCGACAATAATTAAAATATGATACAAAATAAAGAATTCTTTAGAAACAAATTTAAAGAACATAAACTGAAAAATAGTTTAATTATTAATATATCTGTATAACATTTACTTTGTTAATATAGACTCAACGTAATTTCTAAATAGAATAAAATATAATTAGATCTTTACATTTGAAACTAGTGTGTTATATACAAAAAGTAAAACGAAAAAATTATTATGAAATTATACATTTGATCAATCGAAGTAGGTATCATTATTATCTATGCACTTGCGCCATTATATAAGTAGTTCATTGATTCCATTGATGACAAAATTGTGGGAGCCAGAATTAATAAAATCTTTGAAGGCGGTTTGGACAGCTTTATCGGGATTGCATTTTTTTCCTTGAAAGAAATTGTCCAAATCCCGAATAAAGTAGTAATCTGTTGGAATAAGGTCCGGGGAGTATGGAAGTGTCGGAGACATTCCAAACGCAGTTTCTTTAAAATTTAGCTACCGTCTGTCGTGAAGTATGGGCTCTAGCGTTGTCCTGAAGCAGCATTGGGCTAGAGAGACTGACCAGTCTCGGTTGTTTAACGGCTAGCTTTTCCATCATGGTTTGCAAATGTTGACAATACAGATCTGCCGTTATCATCTGGCCAGACCTTAAGAAGCTGTAGTGTATTACACAGCCACTGGTCCACCAAACACTCACCAGTACCTTTTTCTGAGTCAACTTTTGTTTGAAACAGGATTTCCCGGTTCTCCTGTCACATGTTCTCATGTCACTGTTCTCCTGTGAACCACTGTGATGTGCGTTTCCGATTGTTGTAAAGTATCCATTTTTCGTCACGAGTAAAAATATGAGTCAAAATTCCCTCGTCATTATGACAGTTAAGTAATGTAAAGCAGCACTCAGCAGTCAGCAGTCAATTCATGCGGTGCCCATTTCTCGATTTTTTTTACTTTTCCAATTTGTTTCAAGTGAATTAAAATTGTTTATCACTTACACCGAAGCCAGCCGCTAACTCTGACGTGGTTTGCAATGGATTCACTTCCACGATCACCTTTAATTCTTCATTATCAACTAGGGTCTCCGGCCGTCCACGGAGTTTGTTCGGTAGGTCAAAATTACAAAATTAAATTTAATTAAAATACAGTAGCTTCTCCATTTACATCATTAATCCTTCGACCTGTTTCTGCAGCGCTGATGCGACGGTGGAACTCATATTCGTAAATAACGCGATATTTTTAAGTTTTCCATTTTGTGAAAAGAACGATATCAAAGAAAAATCAAATGGTGCGAAAACAAATGAGTCACTAAATTACAAACACAAATACAAAAGCCCAATTTTGGAATAAATTTGAATTTGGAATTCCTAATCAAACGTCAGATATTTGAGATCAAAGTGGCCAGTTCAACAAAACGCCAATTTCATATATATGTATGGACCTCTTTAATATAAAAAAAATACTTTGAAATAGATCTACGAATATATGACGAAAAGTAATCAAAGTTTGGAGCTAAAAATCTACAGGGATGTTTACAAGTTTGTTTAATTAGGTATGCCCAATACATAACAATATACCATATCAAATGCGAAACTGTGTCGGATAAAAAAAAGAGATAACATATAGTGAATACCGCGATTGACTTTGAAACCTAGAATATAATTTAAGATCTTTACCTACATATATGATTAATACTAGATGTGCTCCACAGTTTTATGCGTCTTATATTATTATTCGTACAACTCTCCACTGCGCCGTCAAAGCACCTATGTAACTATCGTTGTTTTCACTTACCGTACTTGCTTACAGCTTGCCGTTCATGGTTTCTGCTACACTCCTTAATATTGTAGCATTAACCTTCCTCAATAAATAGGCTGACAATTCAATAAGATTTTTTTCTCAACTGACTTGTAGTTCGAGAGACTAGCGTGTTCAAACATACAAACAATCTCTTGAGCTTTATACAAATATGTTATGACAGATTGGGGTAGTTCAGAATACGTCTCTGTCCTACTGCTACATTTGGATGTTCCATTCTAGTGGCACTGGTGAAAAGTAAGTGACCAGTGATAATGAACTTTAACGGAGCTGCACTGTAATTCATCGTTCAAAATGCGGTTTAGTTCCCGCAGTTAACGCGTTCCCAGTAAAAATACCGAGTAGCGGTACGCAAACTGCCATAGATTAAAATAAGTTTAACAAGATTGTAATTGGAATGGCTAACTCTGGGTTAATTGTGTGAAAGATTTGAATAAAAAAGAGATTATGCTTAACACAATAGGATTTAAAAATAATAATTTGAAAATTTTATTAATGTATTTGTTTTTATTAAAATAGAACGGCAGTGTGACTTGTGTGTGATGATAAACACAGTACAATCCAAAATCTACGGCGATCACCTAGAGATTGGCAATCTATCGCCGGTTGTCGTTATCATGCCGGCCTGCAAACCTTTTGGCAACTGGATATATATACACCGGCAGATTCTTTTTTTGATAATTTTGTATACAACTAAGGTGGAAAATAAGCCTACGGCCCATCTGATGGTGAGCGGCTACCTTAGCCTTTGTACGCTTGTAATACCATAGGTATCATTAGCGCGTTGCCGACCTTGAAACCGCCTACCCCAAGGAGCTCTGGAAACCCTACTCACTGCAGAAACACAACACTAGGTTATTTGGCTGCGATCTTACGTAGGGTGAGTCGGACTTCCACAAGTAGAGACAAACCTCCAAAGAAATTTCTCTGTGCCCTACCTCTCTTTGAATCCCCTGCATTACAAGAAGCTCTGAAAACCCTACTGGATCCAGACTATCTGCATCCACTACTCAGACTCTCAAATACTTTTTTGAAGATTGTCTACGATTTAACATATCTCGATGTGAACATGAAATTCTTTGCGAAAACTTTAAAGTATCACTCTAGAACCTTAAATGCGTAATGAAAAATGAACCAACTCTAAAATCATACGTAAAACTAGCGAACTCTATTATTGGCCATCTAGAAAGTATTAATAAAATTTAGGTCCTATATGTTTATGCTTTATTTATTCTTTTACATTTTAGCAGTAATATAACAAAATTTTAACGTCTTAGCCCTTAACGTACTCACGCTGAAAAATGAAGAAAATTTTATAGAACTAAGGCGTCACATGGAACAGAGTGGCTCAAGAAAGACATGAGTGGAAAATGTTGGATAAGGCCTTTGTTAATGAGTTTATTGTTAATGGAGGCATAAAAATCTAGGTTTTGTATGTATTTTAATCATATAATTGTAATATGGATCTGAATAAAAGGCTATTATTATTATTTACTAGAATGCTTTAAACGTGTTTGTTATGATTATGTAGAGTGTGTATTCATTGGTCGGTATGAAATTTTCTTCTTCCATTTTTCCTTATTATGATAGTTTACATGCCTGTTCCAGATTCTCACGATATTTTCCTGATAAAAAATTTTGTGATCCGAGTCTCCTTACAGAAAAAATATCTACTGAGCAGTCAAACTTCTTGATTGATTTAATTATGCAACACATAGTAACGTTAAGAATTGGAGAGGCCGGTGGAGTAAAACCCTCAGGGAATAGTTGTCGAAAGTCGATATAAGAACATCCCGTAAATCGTCAGCAATAAAGTCCAATTTACGTCCGATTATGAACATGAATAAAACTTAAATGTAATCAATGTAAAAAAGGGATAAATCTCATGGTAGAGCTTGGCTTATATTCAGCAGTGAGTCATTATAAGCTGACAATGATCACTAAAATTTGTCTTTTATACTTATTTATAATGATTATGTGTCATGATGAATTCTACAAAGCGTTAAATCAAGCAGATATTCAACATCGTGTTTATGATTTATGGGGATAGCGTGGCGCGTGATTCGAAGACGAGTTTAATCCCAATGGAGTTTAAGCGGGTCACATTTGCGTCATGCTACGCAATAATACGTAATATTTTATCATGTCACTCTTTATACACTTACAATGAAGCAGTGAATTATAAATATTTTCGTGGGAAGCATGAATTTCTTTATTTATATTCCTCTTGTAATGTAACTTGTTTTAATAATGAAGTAAAAATAGAGTTCATAAAACGCACGTTTGCCATACTATCAATATTATAATACAATAGTTATGTTAATGGTGGTGACGATTATTTATGATTCTGCTTGAGTGTTGTAAAGTTTAGAAATAGATGTTGGTTTGGCGAGTTAACTGCTTTAATAGATGGTTGATTTTGTGCCGCCTAGAAAGATTGCAGTTAACTATTACCGCGCCGTGTGGTTCAAATTATACAGCATAAGTTCGATAACGGCTATCGCACATCGCCGGTAGATGGCAGCAAGCTATAATGCGTACGCGGGCAATTATGTGAGCTATTGCGATCACCGTCTGCGCACTCCAGGTGCCATCACGCAAGTGAATTACCTGCCTTCGGTCTGGTGAGTACATTGCTTTAATCATCTATTTAGAACAGTTAAGGATGGTCATCCGCAATGCTCACTTTTTTACTCATCACCTTTTTCCGCAGTTTTATTTTTGTATTGTTTTTTAAATTAGTATCTACCGCCTGCATAAAACAGGTGTCGAACCTTGCCACATTCCGCACGTAGGATGAGTATTTACACATCTCATACAAATTATGGCAACTATTTGATCTTTTCCGATGTTTTCCGAACCAGTGGTAGTGTAGTATAGTAGTGTTCGACGTTCATAAGTGCCTTATTAGGGCCTAAATTGAATAAAGTATTTTTAATTCTGATTTTGAAACTTCTAAACGAGGCAACGACATATAGAGACATTCAGGTAGCTTCAGATAGTGTGTGCACAAGCTATTTCCGTCTTAACATATAACAATAAACAGAAATTATTATAAACCGGGAACCAGGAATAACAAAATATAGTTTGTATCCCAGAGCACATGCAGTACGGGAGAGATTGTACCTAATAGTGATAAATATTGTTGCAGTGGAAAGTTTTGGCGCAATATTGAAGATTTTATTTAAGAGTTTTTTCTAATATGCTTAGAACATTTTAGTACTTTTAATTTTTTAAATAACTTTCAGTTTGAAATATTATTTGTGACTTGGATATCATTTTAGAGATGATTGAGTGTGGCATGAAGAATTATGAACGTGATTGTAAAATTTAGAAAGCTTAATAACTTACTTATGTTCTTTGAGTTGACTAACAAAATTTTCATGCAGTATGCGAATGAAAAATTACACACTTATTTTTCAAACAACCATTTGCTTATTTTCAATATTCAACCATTTACGAATCTATGTGTTCTTTTATTATTTAATTTTTAATTAATTATTATAATTATTTGTTAATATTAATAATATAAATTTCGATTTTCTTGAAGAACAGACTTAAAATATTTTATTATATGACTATTATATATATTATATAGATATATATTACTGCAGTGGAGTACAAATGTGGAGCTATTCTAAGATACATAAAAATAAATTGCAAATGCCAAAAGGTAATTTCCCACTGGTAAATGTACTCCAATAATAATAATCCGAGTGAAGTACACAGATGTTTAATTTTGTAGTTTAATTGAGAAAACCGTTCTGAGAATAATAAAAAAATAATAGACTGTCAACTTAGCAAAGGATCAGAAATGACTGTTTATTCAACATTCATACGTTAGCATTGTGTTGCGCGATGTGAATATTTTTACATATTTGTTCGTATATGAACTAAATTTTCCTTTTTTAAATGAAGTACGTACTGATTTGTGCGTTTATTATCAGAAATGTATGTATTAAAAGTTATGTTGAAAATATTTAAAACGATGTATGTAATTACCGGTCATATTAATGATAAAACTTTATTGTGTATCATATCTTATATTTTTATCTGTAATATTAATACATACCTATGTTACAGGAGATGTTGTTTCTCTTATTAAGGCACATATTTAAGGATTTAAATTCTACAATGTAATGTATTACTTCTAAATAAAACGAAAAGATCAAAGACCTCACAACAAAATTAAAAATTAAGTAAAATTAAAATGCGGACGGGCGAAGTATAGTACTTATATATGTATTCCTCTGTTTTATCCCTAAATAATGATACTAGAGCAAATATTTTTTATATTATACAATCTATATCTACCACTAACATGATCCTACGTTTTTATTTCTTCCATAAATTAATTATTATAAGAAATAGAAGCCTCATAATATTGCCCAGATATATCGCCGTGCCGTTATCAGACACTTAACGAACAAGTGTGACGATTATAAAAACGATTACAAAAACATTTAGATACAATCAAATTCTTTCTTATATTATTGTTGCAAAACATATGAAAATCGATCCTGTTTTTGAGGGGATAACGGGGGAATATGAAAATATGAGTTCGTCTATTTTGCATAGCTATAAACAGTCCGAGTTGTCGTTTTCGTGTTCTGTTCCGTCGCTCGGGGTTGGCGCGAAAGCAATAAATAGATTTGTGTTAAAACGTATTTTTTCAAATGTCTTGCCGATCGCGTTTCCTCAAATAAATGTATTCTTATAGTAAATAAAAAATATATTTTCTACAGATTTTGAAACATTTAATTTAATTTTACTACGTGACGTATTCTACGAAGACAAAGTACCATGGTTCGCTTCATTCACGTCACGAACCAAGCAGTTCGCAAATTCATATCTTTGACCGTGAAGGTGTGGAATTATTCCTGGACCAGCGTATTTTCTACTTTTTATCATTTTAAGTCCTTCGGTCAAAGTGTAAAGAGGCACTGTAGCAAGCTTTCTTCATGAGGAGGACGACATCCGACCATCACCGTAGGTTTTGAAATGTACTGAAGTTATCATCGCGTTCTGTGTGTGCAGTCACGTTGCTGAGCTAGAATAAAAAATAACAAGAAAATCAATATAAATTTTAATAATAAAAATATTCTTGTGGCGGTTATTCTTTTAAATCACGTCTTAATAAAGTAGTTCATGGGCGAATAAATCAGAGTATTACCCGAGGCCCGAGACGTGGCGTGGAGGTGTAAAGAAAAGTTGACTAATTTCCATATATTATACCACAACGTGTCTCGCATAACAAATTTCGTCATACCTTTAGGTTTTTCGATCTCCAAATAACTTTGTTGGAGTTTAGGGGCATAATTTGATGAGAACAATTAATGACAAGGGAAGCTTACAAGATTCCTGAGTTAAGTTTATAGACGCTGACGAAATGTGATCGAACTTGCATCTAAACAGTTTTTGAATCTACAAGGTGTAAATATGTATTATGTTTAGGCTGATCATAGTTGAGGTTCAGTGTGATTTGAGTGTACAATAAAATGTTTAAAACTTTCTTACTATTAACATAATTACAATCATCATGATTATTATTCAAGTATTAAAGACATTTTATATAAAAAAAGCAATTAGTCCGAATAAAATTAATACGAACAAAATGTTCAAAACTTAGGTCATTAAAGAACATTTCCCACATAGTTAATTTTAATTGTTAATAGTTATTAAACATAAATGTATGCAAAGTTATATTTTAGGACTGACTAGCTTTCCGCCCGCGGCTTCGCTCGTTAGACTATAAGGTATACACAGTTTTTTATTGTTATTATATTTTGATGTTGTTTCTTTATGTATTTATAAATTTAAATCCATAAATATTATCATCCGTACAAACTTTTCACACTCTTAGAGTAAAAATGATAAAAAATGCTGAAATACACGTTTCAATCACTGTATTGATGAGTGCAACTAAGTTTCAGATAAATATAACCCGAATTTTTTTATTTTTCATACACATTCTATTCTTCATTTCTATCACACTTTTGGGAGTTGAAATTTCAAGAAATCACTTCTGAAGCGATGCCTGTAATATAACTCGCATTTCTTCTTTAAATTTCTATCTCTACTTTTTTAAATTCTAGGCGATGATGAGTTCGACATTGCCTTTAATGTATAGATTATATATAATACTGTAAAAGTCCGATGTAAATCCTAATATTTTCCAGTAAAACCTAAGATTGACCAACTCTGAATGGTAAACGTCCGAAATGTTCTGTGATCATCGTTCATTTCGATCTTTCACCACCATCCACTTGATACATTTTTAGGTTTTATTCCAGAAACACGGTAAATGTTGAATACACATGCATTCAGTCAAAAAAGTATCGGGAATAGATGATTTGTTTATGGTTTCAAATGCAATTTTTTTTATATTGTTATATTGACACAAAAGGTTTTCATTTTGGCGCGGAGTTTTATTTGCATCTGTCATTTAGATTAAATAAAGTGCTGTTTTTAGTTAGATCATATCTAGGGTGTATTGCGAATTTTATAATGGACACTGAGCTTTTAAAAAATGTTTTGATGATTCGATTATTCGTTGGTGTAAGTGTAGTGTTTCTGAAGGAGCATACTTTGAAGGCGATAAAGTACATTTTGATGAATAACTAACACTACTTTTTTGACAGAGTAGTAAATAATACAGGCATACCGAATAGTGTTCCTCCATCCGTCGTCTGGCTGGGTTAGGTTCGGTTTGACTTGTAATAAGGAAAACCTCGAGACTTTTTTTTGTTTTAGGTGCGAACTAACATTTACCAAATACCATTTACCAAGCTAGACGAATAATCTCTTGTTTATTATATACTCATGTTGGTAAATCCTCAGATTTACTAGCCAGTCCATCGATCCTTCGAACTTCAGGTCTCTCTCTGCTTCTTCACTGGTCAGTACGCATGTCTCGTGTGGCACCGTTATAGCAATGCTAGAGAAATGGTACTGCGTTAAATCAGACTTGTAGAATAGTTACGGGATGCGCCAATATACATCAACTCCACTAAACAAGCTCTAATCCTGGCAGGGATAGCTTCCCCAATTGTACGATGAAAGATTGCATGCTCTACAGAAAAAAAC
Organism: Saturnia pavonia; assembly: GCA_947532125.1. Classification (NCBI taxonomy): domain Eukaryota; kingdom Metazoa; phylum Arthropoda; class Insecta; order Lepidoptera; family Saturniidae; genus Saturnia; species Saturnia pavonia. The sequence goes on from OX383904.1 coordinate 13,783,597, forward strand.
GAAACAAGAATCTCATAGTAGGCACCCTCTATTTAATGCAATACCATCTCAAAGACGATTGAAAAGTCGAAAGAGTTTCTTGTTTTCCATCTTATCATCCAGTGGTAATGCAAGTGAAGATCGCCTTGCTCTATGGACTACTAAGCACGCTCCACCTTGAGAATACGTCGCTGCAGCTGAGAAACTGCCTCCTGGATACGAACTGCCTTAACTACCCTGGTCAGTTTGGAAGAGTCTCAACAGACTGCGAGCCCAAGTCGGCCTCTGTAAGAGTAACCTTAGCTGGTGGGGCATAATCGCTGAGAGTGACACGCAGTGCTAGTGTGGTGTCCAAGTGCAGTCCATGTCACACTTGCTCACATTTCCGTCATGCCTCTCCACATGCACAATGGGTGACCTGATGACCAGTTTGGACAAGGCCGTGGAAGTAGACACCTACTGGTCAAAGTGGCTATAAATCAGAGGTTTAACAACGATACAAGATTTAATGACCGGAGCGTTCAATTAAGTATATATTATTATTAAGAATTATTAAGAAGCACAGGCAACCATTAAAAATAAAGTTTAACGTCCATTTAAAACGGTTTGATCGTAATTAACTGCGGTGGCTTGAGGTGGTTGTTTTAAATATTAGATGAAGGACACAATTTTGTGGTTTACGTGCACTTACTTTTTAAAATACGACGGGGAAAATAACTGTCTACGCGGTCGGACCGGTAAGGAGTTTTTTGCATTTTAACAAAACTCAGTAGTATTTCTTAAATAGGTATCTGCATGAGTTTATATTACTTTTTGTGTCTGTGAATAATAGAAATTGTTTTATTGTAAAAGAGTGTGTTTTCACACAGATTTAGTACATTTATTTAAATAGTTTTCATTTGAAAATAATACGATATGAATAGATTTTATGAATTTTAATCTATAATTATTAACATCTTTATATTAGATATTAGATGATTATCCTTATATTAGATATATCCTCACTTGTAACTAACTAACTAATTAATCAAATTTAGAAGTCAATTTTAACCTACTTCTAATTGTCGTATCGAAATGAAACTTTGTATATATGTGTAGTTCGGATGACAGCACTATAATTTGGTATCTTAGAGCTGATCTGATGATGAAGCCAGGAGGTGGATAGTGGAACACATCAGTGGCCACTAGTAAACCCCTCGAGTTTGGGCTCATATGATTTGTTTTGAAAAGTCAAATAGATTGGGCTTGGTAACGTGGGTCTGGTGATAGAAGAAGGAGGTAGATAGTGGAACTCTTCAGTGGTTACTAGCAAACAACTCTAGTTTAGGCTAATATGATTCGTTTTGACAAGTCAAATAGATTAGGCTTCATAACGAGGGTCTGGTGATAGAGCCAAGAGGTGGATAGTGGATCTCTTCCGTGGTTACTAGCGAACTCTTTGAGTTTAGGCGCATATGATTCTTTTTGACAAGTCAAATAGATTAGGCTGCGTAGCGAGGGTCTGGTGATGGATCCAGGAGGTGGATAGTGGAACTCTTCAGAGGTTAATAGCAAACACTTCGAGTTTAGGCTCATATGATTCGTTTAGACAAGTTACATAGATTGAGCTTAGTAACGATGGTTTGGTGATGGAGCCAGGTGGTGGATAGTGGAACACATCAGTGGCTGCTAGTAAACTCTATGAGTTTGGGCTCATATGATTCGTTTTGACAAGACAAATAGATTGGGCTTGGTAACGAGGGTCTGGTGATGGAGCCAGCAAGTGGAATGTGGAACTATTCAGTGCTTACTAGCAAATTTTGAAGTTTAGGCTCATATGATTCATTTTGAGGAGTCAAATAGATTGGGCTTGGTAACGACATGTTAATAGAAGACTAAAAAGTAATATTAAGGGTCATTATAGTTTTTTAAACTTTTTAAACTTATAAAGATCAAGAGTTCGTTTTTATGTTTCTTTTACGCTATAGTCTTTTGAAACTAATCGTACGAGTCAGATTTAAATAATTCTTTTTTCGCAGTTATCATGAATGTCAAGCAATCTGGCTAGAAGTAAGCAAATATGAGAAGTGACAACAATGATAGCGTCTACACGGGTGCGTTGGCGTCGTGGCGAAAGGGTGAAACCGTGGGGCACCACTAGTCTCAATTAAATAGTCATTTAACTGGCAGTTTACTAGTATTTTATTAAAACTCATACTGTATTTTAATAAAAATATATCTCTCATTACGTTTCCTTAGTAGGTTAGTGTGGAAAAGTTAGTAAGATTTCGCCCTAAAAATGGATTTTTTTGCATTCTCTATGTTGTTTAAGAATTCACATTGATTTCAAGTAATCTCTCTGTTACTGTGTAGTAAAGGTTTCTCGGTCGGCACCAGTTTCTGTCTCTACATTCATTCGCATTGTAAAATTATTTTGTAATTTTTTACTTGCGTTTAACAAACGAATAGTTGTATCCGTTTCTTAACTATTTTACTAGTGTTTAAAAGTTTATGACATCATCATGCAAACAAAGACGAAGACAGCCAAGTTGCGAAATAAGGCGACATATTCTATTTTGAGATTAAACATGTAGCTTGGTTTCGTTATCCATTTTGAAAAATTCTCACTAACATTTTTGACATCAAATTTGCAAAGATTACTGTGCAATCCGTATGAGAAAAAAAACTGAAATTAAGAATGAACATAGTTGGTGGAAATCAATCCAAAATTGAAATATGTGGCATTCACCTGACATTTTTCTGCACGTTTTAACCCATCTTCCTGCATATACCAGGAATTTGGAACGTGTTTTGTGTCATAAATTGAATAATCTTCATAATACTTCATTATACCGATTAATTTTATCAGCATGTGGTAAATCAATCGTATCAATCGGTATAAATTTTTAAAGGTATCTGGGCTAGTATAGTAATTACTTCTTTATCTTACTTACTCTTTTCCCAACTATTTTATACATATATTCCTACTTCACTGTCCTCTTTCAGCTTCATTTCATTATTTAAACCTTTCATACATATATCATTTCTCACACAGTTCATTTTCACAATCTTAGGTCTTTCTCTACCCTTTTAATCGTTTAGCTTCATATTTAACACTCTTCTAGTTATAATATATGACTTTGATCCCTGCTCATGACGTGCCCATACCATGCAAACATATTATTCCTTGAATTCTATGTTATTGTTGTTACTTTCGTGCTTCCACTGATGTACCTACTCATTCCTAATCTTATCCGTTCTAGTTACACCACACCATCCTTAACGTTCGATTTCTCCTACATATTGTAATGTTCTAACAGTTTTAAAATTACTACTTTATAACAATGCAAAATTTTCTAATAAATTTGTAGAGAGAATGCCCCTTCATACTTTATAAGAAAGCCTTATATTTAACTGAAGTATGTCCGACAAAAAGAAATTCATATATATGGTCATATTTTTTTTTTAGTTTTTCAGTCAGTTAAAACTTTACGAAAATTTGAGGATATGTGTATGCTTAACTATATTTATTTCTTTATGAAAAAACTTAAAGATAAAATTACAAATAACATAGAAACTCTGTTTGAAAATTTAAATACAATTGATTTTTTAGAAGAAAATAATGAATGCGTAATTTTAAGCTGACTTTTGAGAAATAGGAAAACAGAAATCCACCATGAAAGTAGTTTAAACAAATAATGATAAAGTAAAAAAAATAATTGATTTAATAACTTTCATTAATCTTATTACATTAACACGTAATGATATATGTTACAATTAAACGATTCGATACAATAAAATAAAATTGCATAGTGCTATCGGCGTTGATAGAACAAAATTAACTAATATCCTAGTTTATTTATGACCGTGTAATAATCGTAGCTTCTTGGAAAAGCATAGCTTATTGGGACATATGAGACGCGGATATTGCTGTCAACTTTAAAACGAATTTAATTACATACCTTATTAGCTCAGTGATATCTCGTTCGGAACCAGTGTCGATCAGACGAGGGTTAGAATCCTGATATTTCAATAAAGGTCAGCATTTTGATGTTATTTATAGCTAAGGGCATTTTGTACAGTAATCGCTCTTGGCCACTTACCATTATCAAATTGATAATCTGTCTTCAGGCACATTCCCGTATGTTTTGGTAGCTGTCCCTTTCAACGATTAGTGTTACAAGACCTTCGATCAAATAATGGTACATATTCAACCGCAAGCCTATAATACGAATAAAACTAGCGATAATTATCAGTGAGTAAAATATAGGTCGAGAATATATAAAATAGCAAGGCATTCACGTTTTTTGATATTTTATACTTTAGTATTTTTATTTTATACTAGTTTAGCTTTTGACTACAATCTCAGCTAATATTTAGTGACAATGTGGCGTAAGATGTTAACACGCCAAGCCTAGAAAGACTGGTTTTCAAGTACAGCTCCAGGAACACATCTATAAATGCTTGGTGATGGATTTTCAACTTGAGGCTGGTAGTTAGCCAGTTAGCATTAGAAGATACCAAAATATGTTTTATCACAATATTTTTATTCACCGAAAACTAAAGCTCATTGTAGGATTTGAAACTACGTCAATTGACTCGATCCCCTGAGCTATGATCGCTTTAATTCGCTTAACTCACAAGGTGTTCAAATTTCTTGTGAAATAAATAATATGACGATCGTTTATTATTTGCTGGGTGGTAGGACAAGATAATTGTGTCCGGCTGGATCGCGACCACCATAATTCATGTGTAAAATCTGCTTCTAAAGCAGGCGGAAAACCGGACAATGACACATCGTATTATGTTTGGGTCGATAGAAAACGATTCTAATCGCTCTCCATACATGTCTTTGTCGCTAACGCTTAGAAACGCGTTTAGTGGTACGGGGTGGGGTAAGCGACGCGGTCACTCAGAGATAAAAAACCTTTTTAAACATGTTGCGCGAGGAAACTACCTACATAATAGAGAATAATGTTTCTCATCAGAAAAGACTGTGAAAGTGATTGTTTGAACTGAATTAAATCTAAATTGGTTTTAGGTATGCACTAAAGACGATTTCTTATTTCTTTTTCAATTATTAGGATTTTCTTTAAACTCAGGACACATCATTTATATGTACGTATACGTATACGTGTGTATACATATAATTAAAATACTTGAGATTTGCCGTTGTGTACGCATCATGCAAAAAGTACTGGATACATTTTTTTTTCCTGCTTAGATATATGTATCTTATAAAAAAAAACACAATATTTCATAAATAATAATTCTGTAGTTCACACGAGCAGAGCCGCTGGTACAGCTAGTAATAAATAAAAACGTTAAATAATGTTTATTGTTTCGACACTGATAGTCTTTGCCTGGCGTAAAGGTCATTGTCCGTTTTTCCGCCAGACCTAGAAACCGACTTTAATACCAGCAAAATTCGCTTTTTTTTCCAACTTACTATAATACTGTTAGCCTTAGGGGCCCTGGAGCTTTTACGGATTTTACAGCTTCACCGAGCTTGGGGGCGAGCACTCAAGGCACTCAGCCACGAAAGCGTTGCAACAATTCCGAGGGTGCCAAAGTGGCCGGACCTCGGCTCGGACTGTTGCTGAGATTGCAAATAAGTCGCGATCTGGCTAATTCCCTATCATTCGAACTAAACTAACTTTACATATACATGTTTCTTTCCCCTGGGAGGAGGGAAAGACCATGTGTTATATTTAGTGAACTGAAATTTTTTGTCTAACTAGGCAAAAAAAGAAAAAAAAAAGGTCCCTTACAGACATTATGTACCTATGTGGCGTGCACGTGCATATAATGCAGTGGCATGTGTGTCTGTGATAGCTAGTGAATGTAGAGTCACTGTATCGCGCGAGCGGCTGCTTGGCTCAAAGGCTCCATACCGATGGATCGGACCTAAGCAATAGTGGCACCCTTAGGGCTTGTGTAGACTGCGCTGCGGGTATACCCCGAACGTGCCGCCACCGCGCATACGCCGCGCCGCTGGGCATCTATGCTGTGCGCCGCGGAAGCGCTGCCACTGTGCCGCCATCGTGTCGCCGCCGCTTAATTAGTCATATCACTGTACATTTTTAGTAATACATTGCTAGCCACGTACATCATACATGTTTGTTTTATACAGTAAGAGATCAAAATTCAACTATATCTATTAATCAAGTGGAGTGATATGGATCCAATCATATTACTGAAAAGTGAGGTATGAGGGATCTGTGCCCGACTTGTTCGCACAAGCGAACATGTCACGAACCATGTGATAAGCCCGTCACAGTGACATTCTTTTGGTTTGTAGCGTTTCGAGATCATCCGGTGTATATCCGAGTATGTATGCCGAGAGGCTTGCAGGTTGTCATGTCAACGACGACCGTCGATAAACTGCCGATCTCTCGGTGGTCGCTGTTGTTTTTGGATTGTACCATCAGTCAAAGTATCGTCATTTTGCCGTGCAACTATATAAAAAAAGTGTGGACTTGTATGTACGTAAGAATTCATACTTCTGTAGCGTAACAAAACAAAAATTACTCCAAAATTGTTATGCCGCGTACCAACAATAGGATGAAGTTAGCCTTCTATCATAATAATATAAATTCATATAACTACATACTTTCCTAATTTTATAAAAATAATTTAACGGTGTATAAATATTTTTACACAATTAAAAAGATTAAAATTTAGTAAAATGGATTCATTTTATTATCACTGATTGCTAACTTCATCATGATGCACTTTACGCCACATGATGTGCACGGACATCTCAATTTTATCCTCTATTAAACGCGCCAAATACAACATATACAAAACATTTATAAGCTCACTATCTGGTGTCCGCTCGCTTCGCTGGGTGTATTTTTTTTAATTGAATTGAATTCGAAGCCAATAGCACTTCTAGAATCATAACGCACATTAAAATACAAACTTTCAACCCGTTTTATACCCTTAGGTATTGCATTAAAAAAACTATGAAACACATGTTTTTTTTTTTCAAACTGAATTGCTAAATACCAATTTTCATAGATCCATATTCAAAAATGACGGATTTTCATACAAATTTTCATTCCCTTTTTCACTACCTAAGGGGTTGAATTTCCAAACATCCTTCCTTAGTGCTTATCTACAGTGTTCTTTGCAAATTTTCATAGTCCTTACCCCACTATGAATTAGTCAATCAGTCAAGATACATAATGCGCACGCATCTCTCAATTTTATCATATATTAACACGCCAATAGAAATACAATTAAAAAAATATATATTTATAAATTCATGACAAAATAGTCAAGTCGATGGCTTGTCAAGTGCATATTTTGTTGAATCATCGAACCGAGCTCCTTTACATACAAATGTACGACGATTCACTTATGATGTATTCAGGTTGACCCATTAGGAGAAATTTACTTTCGTTCGACAGACACTTCACAACAATAGCAATTGCGGAAGAAATTAGGTCAACGTATAGGATTTGTAATTGCTAAGCACTCGTGTATATTTAATACAACGATGAATCGTTTTATCGATCTTTTTAATTAAGCTTCATCGTCACATACTTTTAAACGGATTTCCAATAGTGCTTTGCTTTCGTTTTGAAATAGTTTAACAGACGTAATACTTTCATTTAATAGTTTAGTTGATATTTAATTATTGTTTTATTTAATTAATAGTTTAGTTTGTTTAATAGTTTCTTTTAAGTTTTATGATAAAATAAATCAAATATGATTCTCGCACAGGACGGGTAAATTGATTGATGAACACATTCTATGGTTGAATATAAAATACTTAGTGTATTTATTTTAAGATATGCCTTGTTTTGAATTAAGCTGTTATATATAAGATTATCCTTTGAAAATGAACATATTTATGTTATGTATATATAATCGAAGATATTTTTAAGGCATTGTATACAATATATTACCAGCTCGGTACGAGCTCTTTCTCGAGGTTGAGTATTCTCTTGTCCTCGACTGGTCTATTATCGTTTTTTTTTGTTATTTGTAGTAAACAAGTGTTCATACAAATTTCAGGTTATAGGCTTCATATTAGACTTATTAAAAACCAACGAATTCCGTTATAAGACTGTGTATCAAGTCTGAATGATAATAAAGTGGAAGTTACTTTGGCGCGCCATCTGTGCTAACCAGGAATTGTAATATAAAGCTTTGTTCAATCATGCTTAAGAGTATGGTACAATTAATACAAGTGTAAAGAAAGATGTTACGCTGTCTCTTTTATACTTAACCTGCGACCTTATGCCATTTATACAGTTATACAGCCTACCTGATGGTGAGTGGTTACTGTGGCCTACAGCTAAGTACGACCAATCTCAACAGGACTGCAGTCGGAAGGACTCAGTATATGTTGCCAAACAAACAAAAAAAGAAACAATTATTTCTTTCCGGATTTGTATTTAGTTTTTTTTACCAATAGACCAATATTATAAGATAATTAACTTTAATTTTTAAACATACTTTCATGTCGCGGTTTGAATTTTAACTCTAGCGTAAAATTTAATAAAAATGTAATATTATAAGCATGAATTATATGGTTCAGTATTCATTAATCAACTATTCCATACCAAATACCTAAGGTATTTGATTTTACAACAATGTTTAAAAAAGAAACTGTAACCCGACTACGGAAATTATATAATATACTATACAAAAAAATCTGTAATTTTGTATATTTAATTTATATTGAATATTGTACGATATTTATGTTTATGAATTCAGAAGTGTCCCTTCTTTCATCTGCCATCCCAATCGATACAATACCAAAAAAGAATCTTCAAAGGTCTCTTTTTGTATGTAACATCAGTCATACTGTTCGTATAAAATCTAGCCTATCTCACCCGGACCATAATAACAAATCGATAGACAAGTAATTTCATTAAAATCGGATGAGTAGTTTAGAAGGTACAAACATAACCCTTCCTTTTGACTTTGCCGTAGTCGGGTAAAAATAAATACCTGATACGTTATTTTAATATAAACAGATACTTGGTCCTATGGTTCAGAGTATATTATTTTAGAAAACGTAATCTCTCCGTAAGTAGATTCATGCATAAGATTACTCTTTATTGGTATAATTATTTAAGGTATAATAACATAAATAAGTTTTTAAAATAATAATATAATTGATGCACTGTTTGAACCGTTGAAACTGGGTTAACGAACCAAAAAAGTTCAACGGCCTAACACAGATTCATTTAAAAGTTATGAAATTTATGATTTCGCTAAAAAAAATTAAGTTGACAACATTAATTTCAGTCTTATTATCCTTGATATTATGCGATTAGAGAAGTATTTTCGATCCGGTAGAGACTGTGTCAGCGAAGATTAGTATAAGAAAGATTGCAGGTCAACCACAAGTCGAGTCTGGAACGTCTAGGAGCTAGCACAGATATGGCACCGTGATAAATCGGTCTACGTCTCGGGGGAGGCGAGAGAATAACCGAAAGTAGTGATAGCCGGAGGGGGCACTGGCGCAGCCTGCCGCCGATCTCACAGTGTGTTGATGCCTTTACCCGTCGAAGCTCGCGCGCGTCTCACGCTTTCCACGCTCGTATCGTAATCGCCTTCGCCATAAAAAAAAACTATAGTTCGAAATTGGAACTAAATAAAGAGCGGGATTTTTTTTCGTGACTCCAGTTACTCGGAACATGATATAACAGATAAGAATTCCTGCTGCAAACGTTTGCGATATAATCGGTAAGTACTTACACATATGTACATTATATGTTTAGCTGCAACTTAAAGCTTCTTATTTGTAAAACTTATGCGGAACTCGGTACACCGCGAAGGTGAATATAAATATTTACATAATTGATCCGTTCACGATCTTCAAAGTCATTGCCCTCGTAATTTTCTTGCATACTTTAATTTTATAACATAAATGTAACTTAACGGTAGTGTGAGTTATAATGTCATGTTATTTTTGTTGATTTGCATTCAGGTAAATTTATTTATTTAAAATGAGGTTATATAAAAAATAGATATTGTACAAATTGTTTTTTTAAGTATGTTAGTTTACACATTAAATTAGGAGGTAGGTAATTTTTTTAACTCCTAGTTACAGATATATTTAGAGCAAAAACAATCACTTTATCTAATTTTTATTATATACATATTGATTATTTGTTGAATGCTTAATACATCAGATTCTAGAGGTACCGAAGTACTAAATGTTTTTTTATTGTTTGACTTTTTGAATATCCATGAAAATAATATCTTGTAATATGGACACCAAAAAACTGTTATACATACATTTGGAGACATTTCAGCAGGCTGGCATTACGGCGACGATCGTTGATGGAATATGTCACCGGCGGTCAATGTTGTTTCTGTGTAATACTTTTGCCATATTATATTAAAAAACCTTAAGATTTTTAAATAAATTCTAAACTATAGGATTGTCGTTTTTAGAAGCCCTCGATAGTTTTGATAAGTACCCCCCGGGCGTCATTATAATAAAAATTATTAAAATAATAATAACTTACGACGAATAACTTTTTTTAATAAACTCTTAATTATATGACGCTCGAAAATTACTGAAAATTCTAATATAATTATGATATTATATTTTTAACAGCTGTATATTATGCATGTATAGTATGAGGTATAAACATAAATATAAAGTAACATATAAATATTAAGATATTATTCGATTACTTTTCTTTTCCATTAAAATATTATACATATATGAAACACTAGTGTTGGGATTGTTATTTATGGTATCAAGATCGTAAGGAACGGGTTCGTCCCAACTTAGTGTATACACAATTATACGTGTATTTCACTGATTTATTTCTTAAAGGTCCTTGTGACATGAATGTTAACTTTAAAAAGAATACTGATTAAGTGTGCGAGGAGTTGGACTGAAATTGAGTCGCTGATACATTAAAATTATCAACTTTGTCACATCTTTGTTCGGATGATGCTGAGATGTATAACCTAGTAATGCTATTTGCAGTGAATTTGCTTATTTGATACTAGAAAGGATAGAGTACAATCGGGCAGATATATTATATGGAATAAAGTCTCTAAAAACAAAAGGAAGAAAAATGAAATTTGTAGAATTATTACGGTTTTTTCTTATTTTATAAAGGTACCGACTGGGAGCTTTATAGGCATGCGCCGCGTAAACCAATAGAGTTTATATTTTACTCTCCTACCCGTGCGAAGCCGGGGCGGGTTGCTAGTATTAACATTAAAAACAGAGGTCAGTTCTCATGAATGTACTGTGATAATAAATTTTAATGCCACGTACACACGTACTGCGATTTAGAAAACTGAACGTCTCTTTCGTTTGACTCCAGTTTTCCCTTTTGTTCTAAATTCTACGTTATTGTTAGATAAAATAATGATCACTTGTGTGTGTGTGAGACAAGTTTACACATTGGCTAGCGTTATAAAAAAATTAAACTCCACTGTGATTTGGTAGCTTTATATATTTATTCAACCAACAAAACCAGGGGCAAATGGGCATTCCCCTGGCAAACAGATTTTGCAGGATGTAGGGAATTTTCTAATATCTACGCGTCTAGTTACCGACCATACGCAGGTAGAAAATCTGTTGCCATGTTGCCAAGCATCGTTTTTTTTATACTACAAAGGTGGCAAACAAGCATATGCACCGCCTGATGGTAAGCGGCTACCATAGGCTATGGACGCGTTTAAACTATAGGAATCACAAGCGTGTTGCCGAACTTAAACCCTCTACCCCAAGGAGCTCTTGAAATTCTAATCACCGCAGGGACACAACAAAAGGTTACTTGGCTGCGATCTTCTGTAGGGTGGAGGTATTCTACCAGTCGTCCTTTTTTTTTTGATGTGGAGGTACCCGTCATTGGTACTCACGGGGAAGCGAGTGGTTATGTGAGACTCCTACTCACTAAAACTCCACGGTCTACTGTCTCTCCACTGTCACTTCTGCGACATCACGTCCTAGCAGAAGGAGACCATTGCATTCCATGACCCTTCACTGTCGAGCATGGCTTCCACCACACTCGGCAGCGAGAAGTCCTCTCCCACCACCGCGGTCAGAGTACGGCGCTGTCCGTCCCACGCAACACACTCAGAGAGAGTGTCCAGTCGGACTGCCCCAAGTAGAGAGAAGTCTCCAAAGAAATTTCTCTGTGCCCCACCTCTCTTAAAGGTATCTTACACCTATAGGTATGTTCATGTGTGTGTTACCATCTTGGGCCACATCGTCACTTACCATTGAGATTGTGGCTAAACGCTAAACGGATAATGAATTTTAAAAACCTAAGACTTAATTTCATCTTATAAGGTAGACAAAACTTAATTACGTAATATTTGCGAATAAAAAACAAAAAAAGTTATACCAAACATCTGTTGCCGTAAGATTAATATTGTTAGAATGTATATTGTGTTATGTTCTTCTGCTTTGAAAACTTCACGAGCTCTAGCTTAAACTTTTATTCTCCACAAACTTTGTCAGTGTCGATCTATTTCCAAGTACATGTCTTTTAGTTATTTAAGCTTGTTTTAACTTTAACTTGTATTTAAAAATGTTGTCGACGGATATGTACGTGTTTTTAATTTTGTTGATTTTTAACTGTAATAGCGTTATAATTATTACTTCTTGAAACTTTTAACATTCATTATAATTGTTTTGATACTAGCTTTTTGCGAGACTTTGTCGGCATGGTTTTTGTATTGCGCTCTTCTCTAGGTCCCAGGGTACCTCTATGTCAATTTTCATTCCGATCGATTCAGAGGTTTAGTCGTCAAAAGGTAACAAACAGTCACACACAGTTTCTTTCGCATTTATAATATTAGTGACGACTGTGTATGTTATAAATATGATCCAAAATGATTAAATATGTATATTTTTATTCGAGTAGGCATTCACAATTTAAATCCTCATAAAGACTAATAATCTATTCGTGAATATATTAATTTACTTCTATACCTTATAAACGATTGGTAATTAGCAAACAGAGCAACTATTTTTAAGAGGTAGTACAGCATTCCATGTCGACATGTGAACGACAAGATCGTGATGAAACAATAACATGGCGGTAAAGTAACTATTTTCTAATGTGCGTCTGATTCGCTACAATACTCAATATGAAATGTGTCGCAAACATCACTACATGTCCCTGCATATGCACTTGAGAAGTGGTTCCTACAGGATAATTGTTTTACCATTTTCGGTCACATCGCCACTTAATGGTTGGTGAGATTATGGACAAACGCTTAATCTGTAAATATTTCAAAGAAACAGGAATTTTTAGGTTTTCTCTTCAAGTCATGTTCATGTTGAGGCCGTCAGGTTGCAAATCTTCCGATAGGCACCTATTGGTGTGTTCCAAAAACGGCATTTGAGTCAGTTCCCTTTCTAAATTTTAACTATTAGCCATCTTTAGAAATGTTAGCACTTGATTTATTGGTAGGTAAGATTTTGATTAAACGCTAAACCTTAAAAAAGATCGAGAGTTTTTCGTGAAACAGCAGCATTTAAGTAAGTCCCCTTTTTAGATTTTATGCGTTTCCATCTTCGGTCACATCGTTACTAAACATTTGGTGAGGCTGTGGTCAAATCCTTAACCTATAAAGATAAAAAAAACTGTTTCACTTAGTAAGAACAAGTTAACGCCATCAAGTTAAACATCTTGCGATAAGGACCTACACTGGTGCATTCCAATAGCGGCATCTAAGCTGTTCCCTCGGAACAAACGATAAAAATAAAAAAGATCAGATTTTACTGTTTCATTTAGCTAGAATTAAGTAGACCTATAAAGATGGAATTCTTTGGATGAGAATGTATTGGTGTGTTCTAACAGCGGTACTTGAGTCAGTTCTCTTTCTTGTTGTCGGTTTTGTTTATGCAGCCCCTGGTTATACGACCTTTTTGAGAATAACTTTGTACTGTTCTTACAATTTTAAAACGTAGCTCTAACGAGATGGCGTCTCTCTTATTAAAACTGTCCAGGGAGTTTCTATGATAACATAAAATACATGGTCATAATTATTATTTCTATTTAACTAAACATGCGCAATAAGCAAATAATGTCACTTTAAATGCCGCCAAAGTTACACAATATAGGGTCAAATCAACACGTATATTGATAGATATAAAAACCGCTACATGACAAATCAAGACTAGATTTTATGTATTATCTATCATCTTCGGCAATATTGTCACTTATCTTCGTGTGAGATCGCGGTTAAAGATTTATCATATGATATCCGAAGTTAGTTTTCTCTCGTCGTAAAGGTATCGCTAGATGAGCAGGTTTACTTTGAAAACAGTTCACACACGACTGTTCTAGATACAGTTCCCACTTGTATGTTGTATCGCCTTTTAAGGGGACTGAAAGTGAAAGACATATTGGTTTCTACAGAGAGCGCGTTGGAAGTGAACTAAGGACCCCCTTTGGAGGTGACTTACTTTAAAAAGTTTTGATGGTAGATTATCAATATTGGTAGTAAACTTTACAATTTTTTTCAGTTATTCTAACAATGACATTCAATAAGGATGGAATAGAATGTAATATCTTAACTTGGCCTTTCCAATATTTCCATAATAATTTATACATATTTTTTCTGTCGGTCTGTCAGTTTATGTTCTTTTCACGCGAAAACCACTGATCCGATTTACTTGGTTTTTCCTTTATTTTATAGATATGTTATCTGGCCAGGTTATAGGATATATTTTGTTACATAAAGTAACATACGAAATAAGCAGTGACGATAATGATGAATTAATTCGGAAAAAAGATGCTTTTGGAGCGATTAAATAGCTTACGCTGAGTAAACCATACGAGATATATTAAATTAATGTTCTACATATTTGTAGGTGTTAAAAAAACTACAAAAAAGTGAGAAATGTCATTTATCTATCTTCTAAGGATCACCCACAATAAGTATTTTTGGGACGACCATATCTGTAGTCCACGCGAGCGGAGCCGTGGGCACTGCTAGTAATTTATTATAACGGTAAACTTTGATAAGCTATATTTTGTAAACGACGGTCATAACTTTAATACTAGGAACACAGATTTGTTCTCAAATCTGTGACTAGGAATAAACACATATTAGTCATTCCAAGTTTTAGATTCAGTAAAATCAAGAAAAGCTTTTTAGATAGCTTGTTTGGTTGCCGGGTAATCAGTTGACAATGACCATGCCAAGCAAGTTTTACTGTTATAAGGTTTATTACGTGAATGATAGTGCACTTCGGAAATGATTTATTCTCTGTAAATCCAGTAAAAATAATATAATTCTTAACTGTAACCACTACTTACACAGTAAAAAAAAAGATAAACCCGGTTGAGTTTCTTGCCGGCTTTTCTCGGTGATTGGGATGGTTCCCGAACCGGTAATAAAGTTTTGACGTTTTTATGTGTATTCTCAAGGCCTAAATTGAATAATGTATTTTTGATTTTAAATGTTTTATATTACTTATACTAGCTGTAACCCACGGTTTCACACGTGTTAATTTTATTCAACAAACTCTCTACGCCGCCGCTCCAACGAGCCCGTGTAGCCATGTTATTCCACTTCACGTACTTGCCAGATTAGTTTACGTTTATAGTTACTACTCCGCTCCTTAGAGCTGTAGCGTAAAGTTAACCTATACTATTTCGCATGAATCTGGCTATCATATACAGAAAGAATTTCCCGAATCCGACAGGTAGTTCCAGAGATTAGCGCCTTTAAACAAACAAACATCAAACAAACATAAAAACTCTTCACCTTTATGTTAGTATATATATTGAGTTAATTGTAACCAGAATAAGTATTTCAAGATCAAATAACGGTGCCTTAAAATTTAATTGGATGGATTAGCGTACAAATATTTACTTTCCATAATATTTTTATGAAATAGAAACCGTATTTTTTAGTAATTAAAACAGTGCAAGGTAGAAAGGAAATATTCAAATAAAATATTCATGTCAATTAATATAAAAATATAGGTATAAATATCGTGAAAGATGTTGTAATTGATTTAAATACGCAATAAATCTGTTTAAGAAAAGATAATAAAATCAAAAAAGTTTGCAAAATATTTTTACTTTTAAGCTGCCGTAAATATTACCCCATCTAGGGAATAAGGCTTTAGGTCTGTCACGGTCACGCCCGCGTGATTTCTCGCTAAATTCGTGTAACTCAATCATTTAGCAACTTGTCGATAGTCACATACAATAACTCATTTTGTCACGTTATGTTAGTAAACTAATAAAAACGTTGCCCCATCCCATTGTTTCGTACTTCAAAATATGTAAGCTTTTGTTTGATAATGTCAGACTTGAAACGATCTGGTACATCTACGAGTATTTTGTAAGACACGATTTGAGGTTACATCTTATTTGTATCATCACTGACTTATCTCATGTACTATACTGTGCAGATAGTTATAATTACGAATACGTATTTATATATTTTTTTAAATAGATGTTTTTAAATTATATAATTATTTAGTAGTTAGTTACTTTTTCAATCAAACTTTTTGATTATTTCGTTTCCATTATTTCACTTTACTAGCAAACTTCATTCGCGTTGATTATGATATAAAATTTAATAATAATAAAATATATCTTCACTCAGGGTTAATGTAGCTATCTATTACTAAAATAATTTTATAATCAAACCGCTACGTAGTTCCATAGTTGACTTCATACAAACATATAAACATCACCTTTTTATAATAGTGGTATAATAATAATAATATCAGCCTATGAGTGTCCCACTGCTGGCCAAAAGCCCCTTTCCAATGGAAGGTAAGGGCTTATCACTACGCATTGGTGATTTCAATCACCGAGAATATGAGAATGAGAATATGTTATATGTTTTTCCAACGTACAGAGGTACTCGTACTACAAGAACATTTCTCAGGCGTTCAGGTTTCCTCACGATGTTTTTTTTTACTATCAGCCGATCGTGTACCAATGTGAATTAATAAATGTACGCGAATTCCAAAAAATTCTTTGGTAGATACCGGGGCTCGAACCTGTGGACATAAAATCGATATTCCGCCTGTCTAAACCACTCGCCATCCACGCCTTTTTTTTGTATAGATTTATTTTAATTTGCCTTTATTAAAACAATCCAAAGCGGCGAAGACTGCACGCAACACTTGTAGGTATAAGTTTAATAAAATACAAATAAAATCACCGCAAACTCACAGTACCAACATCTATTTGAGTCGATATGAAATACTATTAAAAAGGTTTTGAATATTTATCGATGGTAGAATATTATTTTCGCGTGTTGAATTTTTACCTGGTATTGATATAATTTATAGCTGAACTGCAGGTCATAGAAAAATTAGGTCAGCCGTTCTAACGGCCAGCGGAAAATTGTGAAGATTTTACAGATTTCCGATATCATAAATTTGAATTATGGTATGAGCTTCAATTTACTGTTTGCTAATGATATCTATAGATTACTTTAAAAGCATCGAATCTGTTTTTATTATTTTCAACTATTTAATATCAACGTGAATGAAAACCCATTTATACTTCCTAAGATATCCTGTTGATTGCAATTCCGTCTTCGATGGTTTATTTAGGATTAACTTTTAAGTAATGATTTTGATTGTAAGTTGGAATTCTGGGAATTCAATATAATATATTTATGTATATCAGCTTACTATTTATGTTATTCACTATAAATCCTCTGACAAGGGTCAGATACTTGAACAGTTTGAAAAATGGAGTGAGGATGTGTTTTTGTGTTGTTATATAGACAAAAATATTTTTATTTTTATAATAAATAATTTTATATAAAACGTAACCCTATAATTTTATAAGCGATGAGTTTTTTTTTTAGTTTCATTATCAAAGTAAAAACTAGGCTTACTTTGGAATCGAACGGCCATAAATGGCCAATTTTCCCACAACTATAATAATTATTATTATAGGTTAAAACACTATCACATACTAAGATCGTTTATTTCTTTGATATCCACTTTCATCTGCAAATAAATGGTAAGCTTTTGAATCATAAAAAGCAAAACGAACTCTGCAAATTGATTCACGTTGTTCGTAATTAAGTTGAGTTGCAACAATTGCATTCGTTTTGTGTTTGTATTTAATATTTAAAGTAATGGCAAAGCTTACCAATTCATAATCATATTTATCCACTTTGTTGTTGTTATATAAGTATAGAATTTCTTCATGATATAATTCTTCAACGCTGAGGCCGTGGCAAAAATTTAGGTACCTACTTAAGTGTATAACAAATTTGTACCTACGTGTTAATTTTTTAAGTTGTTTCATCTGGATAAGAGCGAGTTTATTGGCGGGATCTTAATCTTTCATGAGGTTGTTTTTATTTTAATTCACAATCTTTCGTTATTTGTCCTTTTACTATATATAATTTTGGCGGCATTTATCTGATGCAGTTTCGGTTTTGTGCACAAGTGGATTATAAATGAAAACCCAGGAACATGCATTTTAAGTTGGCAAAACTCCCTGGACAGTTTTAACAAGGCAACCGTCATCTTGTTCATGTTATGTTAGAAAATTACAAGTATAAAAAAATTTATTCACGTGACACTGGCAGAAATGTGGAAGAACACACTTGCCTCTAATTTAAAAAAAAAGAAGGTGGAGTACTAGATGAGTAAAATAGACGGTTTATAAAATCTGTTAGTATTAATACATTTCCACATTGATGCAAAAATGTGATTATTATTATGGTTGTTTGTTCACCCGCATCCGAGTTTAACGCTTCAAGTTAAATTGCAAACAGTAAAACAACGATAAAAGTGGTCTGGCTGGTTCTGACGCAAGGATACATAGAGAAAAATACAATTCATCCTTTTTTATTTCATTGTACACACGGATAGACGAGTAACATTATTTTTTAATTTATTTCAGGGCTACCAACATTACTTATAACGACAGAAGTAAATAATTGTCTAGAATATGAGATAAAGGATTACATAAAATATTGCGTTTATATTATTTCAATATAGAACAATCTTTGTTCCTTACAATAATTCTGAATTTCAGTATATACTATGCAACTTAATTATTAATATTAATGACAAATGAGATCCTCGGAACGATTTTAGAACTAATTTATAAGATCGTCTAGGGATATAGTGCCAGGATCAGAATTGAAACAAAACAAAAATATGATTTATTATTACTAGTTATGCTCCACGGTTTCACCTGTTCTAAATTTATCAGACCAACCCTTCACTGAGCCACAGAGCCGCCAACGCACCAGTGTAGCTTGTCATTGTTCTCATTTTCCGTATTTGCTTACAGCTTTCCAGATTGCTTGACGTTCATGGTTGCTGCTCCGCTCCTTAAGGTCGTAGCGTGAAGTTATATAACCTATAACTTTATTTAATAAATAGGCTATAATATGCAAAGATAATTTTTCATATCTGACTGTTAGTTCCACAGATTAGTTCGTTTAAACAAACAACGAATTTTATTTTTATTCATTAGTTCCGATACATTTTTTGCAACCCTATAAGACTTGTATCTCCAAGTACAACATACAGTGAATTGTACAAACGTGTATGCATTTGTAACAAAAAAGGTTAACTCATAAAAGCCGACTCAATAATAGAGGTAATCGAATCACGAATACACTTTTTGTACGTTCTTACTCGGAGATAAAAATAGTTGAGAGTTCTTTCACACCGCAGTTAAACAGCCGATGAGTTATGTTTTTCCTTCTTATTTTAGCCCGGCCGAGTAATATCAGACGACCGTGAGCCTTTTTATCAACCATTTGCTCTTTGTCTATATTTTATTTTTTTGGACAAGGTAATTGTCCCCCGTTTTAAGTTTTTGTTAGACGCTTCGGTGACTACTTTTTACAGCGTCTTTTAATGTTTTACGTTGAAATATTTTTTCATTTTTCAACTGTACAGTTTTAATAGGACAACGATTAATGAAATCATTACGTTTTTGTGTTCAAACGGATTATGGTAGATTTAATTAATCGAGGAATTAATTTGCTGACAACAAATTTATGTTAGTAGGGGTTATGATAATGTAGTAATGAGCTTATAATTTGTACCAATATATAAAATTACTAACTGTGCCCCACGGTTTCACCCGTATTAAATTTATTCGAAGAACTCTTCACAGCGGCGGCGCCAATTCACCTGTGTAGCCCTATCGTTGTTCCACTTCCCGTATTTGCCTACAGCTTGCCAGATTGCATGACCTTTATAGATTCTGCTCCGCTTCTTAGGGTTGCAGCGTGAAGTTACATAGCTTATACTATTCGTCAACAATTTGGCTAACGTATACAAAAATATTTTTTCAAATTCGACTAGTAATTCCATAGATTAGCGCGTTTAAACAAACAAAAAAAACTATTCAGCTTTATTATATTAGTATAGAATTGTGTCGAATTTCATGTGTTTTTGAACAGATTTGGCTTAAAATCAATTTTACGGATTTTGAAGAATTTTTTTTTTAAATGTTCCGTATGACGTTAGAAGTGCTATAGATATCTTTAATTTTCTTTTAATATTTTTTTTATTGTTATAGGTTTGGCGTAGTGGTCACAATCTCACTTGATATTAAGTGACGATGAGGCCCAAGATAATAACACGTTAAACTTAGTGAAAGACTGGCTCTCAAGTGCAGCTGACGGAACACACCTATTGGTGATTTTTGACAGATTTTCAACTTGTGGGCGGTAGCTAGCCAGGTGGGCATTAGGAAATGCCCTACCACCATGCTATGGTTTACTCACGATGTTTTCCTTCACCGCAAGCTCAGGCTCATTACAGGGATTCGAACTCACGTCAATCGACGTGAAGTCGTACATGCTACCACTGAGCCATCATTGCTTCAAAATACGTCTAACGAAGCGGGCTGCACTAGCTAGTATAATAAAGAATTAAAGCGAGCGAAGTCTCGGTCTGTAGCTAGTGTATGATAGATTGAAATCTTTTAGACATCTGTATTACGTTCGAGATGTAATCGATAATTTTGATGTCACCGGATTCTTTCGTGTCTATTTTAGACATCACGTAAGTTTTTGTTGCGTCCCCACAAAAGTGAATGTACTGGGCTTTGGCAATTCATTGCTATCAGATAAATTTATTGTCGTTAAACATTTATTTGATGTATAACATTTTAATTTTATTTATGTCACTAACTGATAGATCTATACAAAGTTATTTAAAATGTAACTCTAATAGGTTGCATTATGTAATCAAATTTGAGTGACTATATAATTCACTTTTACGTCTACGTATGATGATTTATGAAGTACCAAGAACTAATTATTCCCATCAGTTTATCAACTGGTAAAGTATTTATTTTATAGATGTTGCAACGTTTGATATGCATTTAAGGAAACTTAGATTTTTGTTATATTCTGACCCAAGCTACATACGGAATAAAATTATAGTTTAAAAAAAATGCTCTAAATATTCTGTGAAATTCTTATAAATACAAGATAAATTTATAAGTTGTCTATTCATTGAGACTATTTCAATGAGCCCAAACACGATATCCCTGCTGTAAGTTGGTGAAGAGTTAGGTCTCCTGCAGATTCCAGGTGAATGTAGCACCAGCTCAATATTGCCTTGTTCGTGGAATATCATTGGAGTGACAGAAAACAAATTTCGACCAGATCAGACCTGTGACAGATGTTCACATCCATTTTTATCAACTAGAAAAGAACTGATAAGCCTTAAATGGCTGTACAGATTTTCTTGAATTATAGTTGAGAATACTCTTGATCACTTCACCTTTCAAACAAAAATCGGTTCAGACGTTGAGGAGCTTCGATGCCACAGACATGCACACATATGCGTCCGGGGTTAATAAATAAATTACCGAGTATAATTATAAATTAATTGCATTTGAAAATAGAATGATAAAAAAAATTATAGACTCTTTGAGAATTGTGTAGGATAAAAGAAAATATGATCGTGTAAAAAATTCGTAAAGGGAAGGTTGCCGCGATATTTTGAATATACAGTATGAGTGAAGCGAATATGTGATCCGCCTAGTAATGATCAAAGCGTTTCGCGTCGGTTCAAAAAGGGAAACACGTTTGAGGCTTACATGATTGCTGTAAAAGGATTGATTTGATGCTTTAACTGATTTTCCTTATCCAGATTTTAGGTATAAATAAAAAAATGTTTTGTATCACGGTAAACTGATGGTACAGTGACTAATTGTTTCTTTTTATCATTATAGGTTTGGCGTAGTGGCCACAATCTCACTTGATGTTAAGTGACTATGCGGCCCAAGATGATAAAACGCCAAACCTAGTGGAAGACTGGCTCTCAAGTGCAGCTGCCGGAACACACCTATTGGTGGTTGGCGACAGATTTTCAACTTGAGGGTGGTAGCTAGACAAGCGGGCATTAGAAAAAACCTTGCCACCATGCTATGGTTTCCTCACGACGTTTTCCTTAACCGAAAACTCGGGCTCATTGCAGGGATTCGAATTCACGTAAATTGACGCGAAGTCGTACAAGCTGCAGTTGAGCCATCATTGCTTCAAAAGCAAAGCATAATCCAAAAATACGGTAATCACCGATATATCGGCAATGCATTACCGGTCGTGGCTGTCATACCGACCTCCAAATTTCTTGGCAGCTGGATGTAGCCTAACTGATCCCGAAACCCAACAAATCACTGTGACGAGATTATCATCTTGTAATGGTGGGCACAACCTAGTCAAATACAGATCCTTATCACCAAGCATGATTACTTGGTATAGACCGGTTGATCCCGGAACGCTCCACTCAAAAACATGCCACTATGGCATGTGTTATGGTATTGTGGTCACGATCCAACCGGACACAATTGTAATGTCCTACCACCCAGGAATATTTATATTTACCTATTTTGTAAATCTTTAAAAATACAATTGATTTCATCTGGTACTTATAAAATCAGCCATTTTCGCTCAAGTTAAATTTGAATTATACTCCGTACATATTTGAGTTTTCAAAATCGGTGGACGTTCATAATTATTTCTCCGCTCTGTATAGTTGTAGCATAAAGTTATATAGCCTTAATAAAAAGATTCTGTAACACAAAAATATTGTTTTTTATTATTAATATTCTATCGGATAAACTGACGTACCTAGTGCCTATACACAAAACTTACGTAAAAGCTAAGTAAATACTTCTTTGACGTTGTCATTCATGTTCATTTTAGGATTAATTTACACGAAATTAAGGTGCGGTGTTCCAGTAATCTAATAGCTAATCCTCTTTCTAAGTTTAACGTATATTCATCTTTAACCATATCGTCACTTAACATCGAGTGTGGTTACACAGTAAAAGATGGGGCTTAGTAAAAAACTTAATGTCGTAGACTTTTGTTAGAATGTCTAAAATTTTAGTTTCATATTTTTTTTCACAAAGGACCAAAAGAAGACATAACTTACAAAAAAACTTTTCACAGTATGTAACGAAATCGACCCCAGCAGTCAACAAATCGACCTCATATTTCTATAGAAGGCAAGGAGATATAATGAACACACGTACAGACGGTAATGGGTTTTCTGGAGAGAACGCAAAAACCCCTGCCCGACCGTGTTTATAGCCAGTTCTGCTCGGGGCAAGCTGCGGCGGGCGGCGTAACTCTCTCGGTATCACAACGTAGGGTCACCATGCCACAGGATAACATTAATTTTAATAACCTACCTTGTAGACGGAGATATGACGGAAAGTTTCAAATAGGTAAAAATTTTTAGTTCAGGCGGAGGTTCAGATATATTTCTCAATATGTACTTATTTTAGTAAATATGACAAAAATTTAATCAATTATGGTATGAATTATTATTACTAAAAGCAATTATTTTAATGCAAATATAATATATTTTTGCTATTATATTAAACTCAATCATAAAGACGCTCAAATTTTTCTCCTAATGTTAGTATGAAAACCTAAACATTCACCTCTTTTGTCAGTGTGAAACACTAAAATCTAAATGCAACCGAATTCAGGGCAAGCACGTGCTGCTCCCGGAAGAGGTTCAGTTGCTCTCTGCGAAAAAAGGCCTGCATTACATAGATAGTAGGGTTAGATGGGGAGATTTAGTAAAGTCACAATAGATCTCATTGGTCGCAGTGATACAGACCTACATAAGCATGCTTAGGCCCCTTTTAGAATAATAATAATAATACCTATTAAAAATAACTTAGCTAAAGTTTGAAGACTAAAATTATGAAATATTTACACCTTTTATTTAGCATATAAATTATGTTCATCATAAGAAGACTTACATGACAAATGTTTATTTTAAAGATATTATCTAACTTAAATTACTAGTTGATTATATCGATTCTTTTTTAGAGCTAAATATAATCGATAACGATTATGATTTAAATCAAATGAGGGGTGTGTAAGTTGTGTAAATGAAGTAACAAAAATAATCTCTAACAACAACTGAGATGGCAATCTAGTACGCTTTAATTATTGAATGCCTGACGCCAAACAACATGATTAATTATTTCAGTCAATATTCTTCGTTGCATGTTGCTGCAGTAAAATGTAGGAATTACGTAAACATATATTTAAAAACAAAATATTAAATCTACAATTTCCCTCAATTAATTCCTTTAATTGTCTATTCTTACGATTAATACGCTTTTCGAATTTTCGATTCATAGATTTTATTATTTTAGTCAACTCTAGCTTAAGTAAAATAAGAAGCAACGCTTCATGTATTAAGAAAAAACTACGAAAATTCTCAAAAATCATTGACAAACACAGGGATTTATTTAGGATTTTATATTCCAGAATGTTTTTATAACATTTATCAGTATTATATATTTTTTATAAGTAATGATAATTGATAGTCGAAATGCATGTTTTTAGGTTATGTCGTAATTTGAACGACCTAACAATTTACTTTCTAGCGACACTTCATGCAGGACTTCTTATGATAAACAACGTATGATACATACGAAATCCGATAGTTCATGTGCTAACGTAATTTAATAAAGTTGCTTTTGCTGAAAATCGAGCAAAGTAAAGTGTTAAAGTGTTTTATTATGGTAACTCTACACGGACACCATTAATATTCGATGACACTTTTTTTATATTTCACTGCTATATATAGTTGAACTTCTCTTTATAACATTTAATGTACATTCGAGATGAAATAAGTCACGTTTCTGCGGTAATTTCATTCAGCGTTTACGTATATTTTAGCGTTATTTCGAAAGTACCGTTGTCATTGTGACTTTTTGGAACGTTTTCGTTGTTATTCGGGTTAATCACAAGATTTGGATAGTCGATAATGTCAAGCGAATTTGTTAGAAAATAGCTGATAGTTATTGTATATTCTATCGGAGATTGGGAACGTATTATTTATTTGTGAGTTCGTATTGATTCAAATAAGGTTCAATGTTCTCAAAGGTGTATTATACTTGTATGTTAGATACATGTGAAATTTGCGTAACTCGGTAATATTTGTTTCCTATTCTTCTTTCTTTTAAGTTCTCCTAACTTAGCAACTAATCCTCGCTATTGGAGATTATTACTGCTAGTGTGCATTAAACATCGTTTAAAAATCAGATAGTACCTATAGATTTTTTGGCAAAAAAATATCCTTAGTATCGAATTTGATATCGAGACGACTGATCAACCAAGGCGAAAAAAGGTCATTCGCTAGATCTCTTGAAATTTGTTGTAGTTAGACAAATTGTGTACTTTCCTTTTAAAATATATCAAACTTGTGCTATCGATAGTTTAAGCCCGACTATTGATAAATAGTCACGCAGTCAGGCAGTTTTGTGACATCTCAAAATTCGTGGTCTATGATGTTATTTCTCATCCATTTCGTTTGTATTTAATTATCAAGATATATTAGACATATTATACACAATATGCGGTTAAATAACGCAAAATTATGAATGAAAAATAATATGTGCATGACAAATTAATATTCCTTATATGTGTTTATCTATTTAAAGTTCAATACTTAGCATTCAAAATGCTTCAGTGATTTTTGAGGTCACGTTAGTGTTTTTATTAAATCTTTGTATAATGTTTATGTTTGCACTCACTACTGTTTGTCTTGGAGTAACAAGGTTATAACACCTAGATTCCGAAATCTTAAGTACCTTAAATATTGGTTCCAGCTGGGGATAGAATAGAGTTATTTTGGAACATAAGAATTTATATGTATGATATGACGTATTAAGATTGATGTAATTTTTTTTTTGCTTAGAGTTCCTTTATTATTATTTTTTAACTAGCTGCGCACGCGTGGACTACTAAAAAAGGTTTTTTATTTATTGTACGGAATCTTAAATATTAATAAAATAATTAAAGCAGCCTAAGTTATGTCTTATAAGATCAGCTATCAACCAGTGAAAGTCCCGTCAAAATCGGTGCAACTGTTTCGCAGATTACCCAGAACAAACAGACACAAAGACAAAAATAAAAAAAATGGTATTTTTTTATGTATGTGTATACTTCCATACTATACTTATACAAGTATACTATACTAGACTTCATATGCATTTAGTAAAAACCCGTTATTTTGACATTACAAATAGACACTTCAATTTTATTATATGTATGGGTAACAGGCAGGCTAAAATGTTGCGTTTTGTTTAATTATAAATAGGAAAATTAAAATAATTCTTCAACTAAAATACATTATTTTATATTTTATTTAGTATAAATAAAGTATTGTTAAAACGACACACTTTATTACCCTTTACCATGTTAACAGCCTGTGATAATAATAACTATAGCTATTAATTTTGCTCTTTTATATTATACCACATCAACTTTTAATTTATTACAATGACGTCGAATTTTGCGTCAGACCATTTAATATTATTATTTAGTAAAAAAATATTCGTGTAAATTATTAAAACTTATAAATTATGCCATAATGCAATTATTATTAGCTTTTCCTGCGTTTTGGCATACTATGTCCTTCTCTAAGTCTCAGGCTACCTCTGTGCCAAATTTTATTGCAATTGGTTCATAGGTTTAGTCGTGAAAGGGTAACAAACAGACAGAATTACTTTCGCATAAATAATATCAAATTTTATTTGTTATCGATTCCATAATATAATAAACGTAACAGTTTTTTGTTTGTAGATTTAAACATGCTTAACTCTGGAACTAAAAGTCGGATTCAAAAAATTATTATTATTTAAAATCTTTTCGATTTTTCATTATAAAATACGGTGTTGCATCCAAAGTTGTAAAAATGAAAACCACTATATAGTCGACGTTAACGTAATATCCTTTATCTTCCATCTGAAACAATTTTCCGCTTTCCCATCTATTTTACCACTTTAATTTACTGGTAACTAGTTTGTCTGGTACCACTCCGCCCTTGATTAAGTTATTAAGCTTCCTTCGCAGAGCCACCTGATTTTCTCCTAGTTCGAAAGATCCGTGTGGAATATGTCTGTGAAAATTTGGCTGCATGCTTATTGCATATCATGAGAAAAAATCACATAAATATACGAAATAGGTAATCTTTTTGTAAACTACGTATAATATGAAAAAAAATATACGTTTAAATTAAAAGTAATTACGTTGTGACTCCAATCATTACTCATCTGATTATTTTATTTCTAGTCTAATGCATACTTTTGATTGTTAATACTTGATATCCAAAAATATATTATTATTAAAATTATCAGTCAATTAACTAAATTCAAGTAACTGTGTATCCCAAGAAAAACATAAATGTAAAAAAGGGGCTTGGTTCAGTAGAAACGACGTTCGGAATAGTCGTTGTCACAGATAAAAGAGTTGAGATCTAACAGGTGCCAAGTTCCATAGGAAGTCTTTCAATTATAGTTCCAGGAGTGTACGTTTGGCAGTTCATTCACAAAACAATTCGTTACTTTCTTTCATATATTTAATTATAATTCACGAATCGTAATTAGATTTCACTTTTGAAATATAAAATTGATTCTGTTCTTTTCTAAAACATACTGACAAAATGATGTGCATCTTTCTTTTTTATTTTCTTCACTAATAAACGTTGACACCGCTGCTCCCCGAAGTCTGTACTGGATAAAAATCTGATTTGTGCCGGCGTTTATCTTGGAGAGAATAACGTAGCGTTTAAGAAATAACTTCATATTCCCTGGAAAAAAAAGTTATAGGAATATTTTTATGTAAAGAAAGGTAATATTTATTCAAATTTTATAGGGATTCGCATGGAAATTGTACTCTATAAAATATTATGTGACATATTTACGATTGCGTTATAGAAATAAATCCCTTGATATAGAGAGCTTCAGAATCTTTATGTGTATAAAGTACTAGTTGTTACCAGTCCGCTTGGCTAAATACACATATAGATATAGAGAGTTTTAGAAGTGATTTTGACCTGTCATGTGGTGGTTTATATTTTAATTTATAAACTTATGTTATTTGGCCTTATATTATATTATTTAGGCAGCATTTAACGTGATATAGTTTGGTTATTGTGCACGAGTGAAGTGGTTTATAAATAATAACTGGGAACATGCGTTTTAACTTGTTACAAAAACTCCCTGGACAGTTTTAACAAGGGAGCCGTCATCTTGTTAGAACTATGTTTATTTAGAAAAATATTCTATTCACGCGAAGTTACCTGAATTGTTAATTAATACAATTGCCATTAAAAAAAGAATAAGAAATACATTTACGCATATTTTTGTATATGTGTTCATACTATATATTACATATAGTTAGATCGAATGGGTAGAGTCGGCAAAGCGCATGTAATGCTTCTGGTGTTGCGAACGTCCATAGGCTGCGGTGACCGCTTACTATGAGGCGAGCCCTATACTTGTTTGCCACCACCGTGGAATATTAAAAAAAAGTTAGCTAGGTCGCAAAATTGCATACACGGCAACAGCCCAAGCCAGTGTTCGGCTACTTTGGCACCCTTGCGCAATCATTTCGGCCGAGCGCATTCCGCTCTCGCCACAAAATCCAATGAAGCTTAAAAACCCCTTAGGCTAACAAATCTAGTCAGGTCGAAAAAAAGGCAACTTCGCTAGTCAATAAAAAACAAAACCTATCGTATGTTCTATTGATCTATTCTTTGAAATAATCGACTTCTATTTCATATTTTATTCTTCTGTATGCTGTACCTCTTCAATGATTATTATTGAAATATACTTTAAACTGGTTTCCTTAATTGACAAACGTTATTTACTATGTAACTATAAGCTATTTTTCTTTTCATAGTGCGTGAAACAATAAAGTTAAATTTTAAAATAATCCAAGAATTCTCTATAGTTAGTTTATATGCAAAAAAGTGGCCTTTTCTTTTGAGAACTTAAAATTATAATTACACTTTCTTTGTAAATAATTTTACTAGATACATTGCGTATACAAGTTTAATAATCATATAAATAACATTTGAATATTAATGAGTTTGGTTATATAACCTAAACCTAAAATTATATCCTTATAATAAAGTCCTTATATCTTTATAGTAAGGTCAAAAAGATTATATTGTACGTAATTAAATAGTCACGAATTACAGTAAATTACATTCAAATCATACTTGTATCCTGACAGGACGATTATGTACGAGTGGATCACAAACCTCATAATATGTTAAAAAAGATTATATTTTATGTAATTAAACTGTCACGAATCACAGTAAATCATATTCATGTCCTAACACGATGATTGTGTCCGACCGGATCGCTAACACCATCAATCTGTAATCCATCCAGACAATTTTATGTAGATAAACTTCAGAAAATGAAAATAATTCAACACTCGGTTTCGGTGTCACACTCGGGTCTGTGACTAAGCAGCAGTGGAGCGAACGGGCCGTGTGAGTGTGACGCATAACCCTGGCCGTTCGATAAAAATATTGCCTGTATTGAAGTATTATAAAAGATCAATCAGCATTTTTTTTAATATACGCGGGTGGAACCACGGGGTACAGCTAGTTTGCAATAAAAGTTTATTTAAGTAAGTGTATCTATCTCTCAGTAGAAATAAAAAAGTAACATTTTTAATCTATCTTATATTAATAAAACTGTACTTCTGTCTGTACATTTAATTTTCTTTCCAAATTTCCTAATAAACATTAAACAGTTTTTGTCTATCTGTTTGTATGGCCAGATTTAATTCAGAAACAGCTTGATCGATTTTTGTGAAATTTTGTACACGGAATGCTAATGCCCTTGCTCAGTGGATAAGAATATGAAGCTATAAGAATTACTTTAGAAATCGTAAAAAAACATGAAAGTTCTATTAATTCTCAACAAATGTTGAGATATTAATATGAATTCTGAATATTAAGAGTGAAACAATACTTCGAGACGAAAATATTTGTTGTCTAATAAACGCGTTCGGAGGTGCGGGGCAATGTTAGTTTTAAATAAAATCTCATTAATCGTTCTTTGAAGTCAGAAGAAGTTTTAGATTAGACCGGTGTCACGGACTTAATTTACTTTATTCGTCTTATGCAAAAGATATAAAAATCAAAGTTTCAAGAAATTTCCAAGTAAATTTTATTTACTTGAGGTTATCATTTAATATTCATGTTCAAATTGTACTAGACTTAATTAAAGTTTTCATAATGTATTCAGATCTAAAACATGTCGTAAGCCAGAAAAATAGACATTCTCAGATCCTATAATAAGGTAACAAGGTCAGTGTTTGCGAACACGAAGAAGAATTTATCATAGTTCTCTTGAGTCTCCTTTATTATCCACGTAGATTTAGTATAGAACAGATTGGCAATAGGTTATATAAGACGAGGCCAAAAATGGAATACGTTAGTGTATTATCTAGGTAACATACATTAAATTACAATTTAAAACAGTAGATCTTGCAAAAATACGGGGGATTTATTTTGATAACGTTTTACTTAGGCCGATAGCACATACGAAAATGGTCTCGTAGCCCTATCTCGTTCTGACACAAACTTATACTATGTTCTTTCTCGAGTTGCCGATCTGCACTTATAATTATTCATGCTTATATCCTAATCGTTATGTTTATTTAAAATCCAGCTTTTATAAGTTCCATCACATCGAATGTACTTATCACAGAAAGCTCCTTTCGCTTTTACAGTTATAAAGTATTATAAATATTGAAATAATCAAAGTTGAAATACAGTATTCGTATTGTTTCCTCTATGACGTAAGTGCGAGCAGAAAATATCGTCGTATCATTTTTCATAAGCGTACTTGTTTCTTGTTCATCTTATATTCATATTCTCGCAAATTGTAAAATATTTTATATTTCCCCATTCGAGTATTTCTTTCAAAACATATTTAACGAAATGCTTGAAACATACATTTTTATCTAAACTTCATACAGTGCTTAAAGAACTACAGAAAAAAGAATTATAATTTCACATTATCTATGTATTATTGAATGTCTGAATGATTTAAGCGCGACTCTCCTTATGGTGTGCGGGACGCGGGTGGGGAACAAGACTGACCAATAAGCTAGTCTATTACCGGCCATCGGCAGCAATTGACGTGTGACGTGGGGGATTTCGTGGTTTTATTTTTGTGAGTGCTACACATGAGATTATTTTACCAAGATGAAATTACCGACGTTGCCTTTTGTGAACTATACAGTCAATCAGAAGTGATGCTTTGACGCGTTCTGAGTAAATTATATTATCAATATACCTACTATTAAACTATTAGATTCAAAGAAGTTTCACTTTAACCGTGTATAAAGATTACACGTACATTTTATATTCAATATAGTTTTTTTTTACAATTTTATTAAAGACAACAATATCATGTATATTAATTATTTTATTTATCATTAGATATATGTCACAGTTGTAATAACATGCATAAAATATTGATCTTACAAAAGGTAATATCCTTTACCTATGAAATTGCCGTCTTGTAGTTATGAAAAAATTTAAACTATGTTTTTTCATGTATTTTTTATTTGTATTAATCAAAGTAATCACCCATGCAATCAATGCATCTTTGCCAACGCAATGGCAGTTTATTGATGCCCTTCTTAGAGAAATCAGCTGGACGGGAGGCAACAAATTCTTCAAAGGCATTTTGTATTGCCTCTCGGGTATTGATTTTTTTTCCCACCAAGGAGTTATCCAAATTCTGGAAAAAGTAGTAATCTGTAGGCGCAAGGTCTAGTGAGTAGGGCGGATGACGGAGAACTTCCAACCCCAGTTCTTGCAACTTGGAGACCTTCTCCTGTGCAGTATGAGGTCGCGCGTTGTCATGCAGGAGCAGCGGAGACGAGCGATTGACCAATGCTGGTTGGAGATGTGCCAGCTTCTCCATCATTGTGTTCAGTTCTTCACAGTACACATCTGCAGTAATTCTCACCCCGTTTGTTAAGAGGCTGTGATGAATCACACCGGCGCTAGACCACCAAACAGTGACCATCACTTTTCCAGGAGTAAGTTTTCGTTTAGAGCATTGTTTAGGTGCTGAACCAGGATCCAACCAACTTGCTGAGCGCTTGCGGTTATCAAAAAGAATCCAATTTTCATCGCAGGTAACAATGCGGTTCAAAATTCCTTCACTTGTGTGTCTGTTGAGCAGTGCAAGGCACGTCTCGACGCGTACTTCGCGCTGGCGATCATTGAGTTCGTGGGGCACCCAAGTGTCAAGCTTTTTTACCTTGCCAATTTGACGCAAATGGACCAGTATTGTTTTGACGCTAACGCCGAAAGCTGCTGCTAATTCAGCCGTAGATTGTGTATCATCAGCTTCCACAATCGCCTTTAATTTGTCATTGTCGACCAAAGTCTTCGGACGACCGCGAGGTTCATTTTTCAGGTCGAAATTCCCAGAACGGAAGCGAGCAAACCAATAACAGGTGGTGCGTTGGTTTGTAGTGTTAGCTCCGTAAACGTTGTTGATGTTGCGTGCCGCTTGTGCCGCGTTACTGCCACGACGGTACTCATATTCCGTAATTACTCGAATTTTTAACGTATCCATGATAACAAAAAAGATTGAAATGCGATAAATATGTAACAATAATCAATAAACAAATGACTACTTTTTCCAATTCCATGTTTTTAAAATAAAATTAATTTGAAATTAGAATAGCCAAACAAAAAATATTTTGTATTGAAATGGCCAGTACTGCAGAACGGCAATTTCATAGGTAAAGACCTATTATCTCAATACCGTGTGTATGTACGTGCACACCTGCAATTCCGCGTCCCGCAAACCATCAGGAGGGTCGCACTTACAGCGGTCGGACTATAATAAATGCCAAATGCGTGTCGGGCCACGCGCAGTGTAGGATTCCGTAGTATAGCCGTGACAATATGCTGACTTAAGTAATTTTAAATGACATTTGTACGAAATTGCTTCTCCAAGTATATTTTATAAGACTAGCGAAGGATGTTGATCTCTTGGTGGTCACAATTATATTTGGATTGTACTGTGCTATCATAAGCACGGTGCCCTCATTTTAGCATGTTTTGTAATACATTCCTGGCTACCTAAGCCTATCTATGTTGAAAATCTGTCGCCAAACACATACAGGTGTGTTCCGGCAGCTGCACTTGAGAGCCAGTTTTCCCACTAGACTTAGCGTCACACCATCTTGGGCCACATCGTTAATTAAGATTAGGCGAGACTGCGGAAATAATTCTATACGGTATAAAAAGCTAGGCCAGGAGTCGCGGCCAAAATTGTAACTATAAAATAAGGTCGAATTGATAAATTATGTATATTTTCTGTATAATGATACTTCAGCGACGCGACCTAAAGAAATAACGATACTAATAAAAAGTTATGTTTTTAAAGACAAAGGGTTAATTTGAATACGAAATATTACAGTAAACCTTGGAATAGTAACGCTAATGCCGTCATTGAGCCACTTTTGTGAAAACTTTATTGCCAAATTGACAATAATAGGGAAACGGTTGCCAAGTCATTTCTTTTTCTTGATCTAACTTAGATGGAAGCTTTTTATAGTTTACGAAGTACATTTTCAGTCGAAGCAATTTAATGGTTACTATAAAAGAATACAGCGATACAAAAAGAAACAAATCGTTTTGGAGCAAGCATTGTAATATAGTTTGAAAGTACAATTTATAATATTAACTGAAGAAGTTACGATTCTTTTTAAAATTATACAAAAGCAAGGAAAATTTGTAGTAAGGAATGAATGAATGAATGAATCAATAAGAATGGTTAAAAACAATGTTATACTCGTATTAGTTTTTGGAAATATCAATTTTTGTATGCCATGTGGAATTTTCTTTTTTTTTTCTTTTAGTAAAGACCTCTCGTTTCTTTTTTTGTCCACAATTTTGGATATTTAGGAAAATTTGTCAGTTCAGGATTGCCTATTTGTATCAAAAATTTTGACAACAATTCTAAACTTTTTTCATGCTGTGGAGTAGCAAACAACAATGAGTAGTCACTAGAAATTGCCCTCGCTAATGAAGACAATGCACCACATCAGTCGGATAGTGACCACGGCCTATGTAACCAGGCCGAAACGTCAAGCAATTAAAACCGCTACACTCGCTTTATATATCATTATGTTTTTAATCGGTATACATAAAAATTAATGCTGTTCGATGGTAAGCGCATCTCTTGAGAACAGATGGACCGATACGGCTAATTCTTTTTTAAATGGTAGCAATAGTCCGCACTTGTTCTTTAAAAATAGATTTAAAGTTTTTACAAAGTTACTCGGAAAATTGAAGAATTTTGGAAAAAACTGTAATTACTTCCAAACACTCTTCATAGTCAGAAACAACCGTAGACGCGACAAATATCTCAATTAATAGAAAACGAATTAACACGATGCTGCTTGTTCTAACTTGTTTTAGTCTTTATAACTCTTTTATAAGTATGATCTTTTTATGACACAACACACTATATTACACATATGTAAACTTGTTCCTGTTATTCCTTGTGGAATATTAAAACGGAGAAGAAATAGAGTGTATAATGATGTAGGTTTATGTGTACCTACTCATTAGTGGAACTGTGGTACGCGGTCAGCTTACAAAACTGGAACTCGTGGTCTCTACTGCTATTCTTGCGACGCGACCGTGTGAAATATGCGCTTACTTGATAATTAAACAGTCATTAACAGTCGAAAGTTTCTTCTTAAAGAGATTAAAAATTATATCAAGTAAACACCCGCATTACAACGGTTTTTAGTAAAATACATATACGCTATTTCGTATATTTTGGAATAACATTTGCATGTGATTTTACAGTAATTATTTTTTATGACATTTTTGATTTTGCACTCGAAACACGCAAGATTTGTATTGTTTGAAAACTGCAATGATTATTTCATTGAATGTATTTATATATTTAAATTTTGATTTAGAGTAGTAACGAAAGGCTAAGGAAACAGATTTTATTTTAGACTAGTTGTGCCCGTAGCTCCGGTCGCGTTGTCTACAGAATGACGTCGGTCAAGCGGACGTACGAATCGTGCTACCCCCGCTCAAAAGACGGAAGACAAAAACAATTATTGTGGGGGATCCTTAGAAGTTGACATCTGCTAGAGCTGACTATTTTCTAGGTCTTTTTAGTCTAAGAAAATTGAAAAGTGATTTACGAACATTTTTATTAGACATGGCATATTACGAACGAAAATTACTTCATCATCAAGACAAATATATGTACATATACTTTGCCCTTTATAGCATGTTATTTAGACGAACAGTTTGGGAGATAATGTAAAATTAAAATAAGTCGACACTTGGCTTGGGTCTATGGCTATAGATATAGTGACGCGAACGAGCCATGTGAGTTGAAACGCATAACCCTGGCCGCCCGATAAAAATATTGTACATACTGAAGTATTATAAATCATCAATCAGCGATTTCTTTTAAATTATACGCGGGTGAAACCGCAGGCACAGCTAGTAGAATATATTTTGTAAGATAAATTAACGTACGATACGATATGATTCGGCAAAAAGACTCATTTGAGGCGTTTAAATGGCTTATCCTGAATAAACCATACAAGATATATTCAATTAATGTTCTACATATTTGTAGATCTTAAAAAGACTTGCAAATAAGCATAGTATATATCTATATTTTAAGGATTACCCACAATAAGCATTAGCACGATTCGCGCGTTCGTTCGACCGACGGTATTCTGTAGTCCACTCGAGCGGAGTCGCAGACAAAGCTAGTTCTTAATAATTTAATGAATATTATAAAACTATAACGACTCCAATACTTTCAATTGATAAAACTTTCATATTTATATGCTTTAAAAGTCATTATTATAAAACTAACTAAGTAAGCACCTTAACGAATCCCACGCCAAGTCGACCGTAAGGCTAACTGCCATACCATCTTTACAGGAAGCATTTCGGCGTATTTTCACGTCTTTCTCTAAAAGCACTGCGTTATCGTGGAAGGCTCAAATTCTGTTTACTAAGAGTAACTCTACAATTACAAGTTTTTTCAAGTCTATATAGCTTCATTCGTTTAGAAGTTATAGGGATGCTAAGTTACGAAAATTTGACACTGACCGACTGACTGATTCTTAATCATCCAAATAGAACTAGTACTTCCGTAATACCTAGAGAGCTAAAATTTGGCACAGGGATGTGGTTTATTACGCACATAAGGAAACCTGGATTTTCGAAGATGTGGTGACCCTGATGTGAAACCTAAGAGCCCAGCCAAACTATTGCAGATATCGAAATTAGGCCTTAGTAAAATTATTTGATAATTTGATGAGCATTTTCTGAT
The DNA here is from genome assembly GCA_947532125.1 of Saturnia pavonia. Lineage (NCBI taxonomy): Eukaryota > Metazoa > Arthropoda > Insecta > Lepidoptera > Saturniidae > Saturnia > Saturnia pavonia. The sequence goes on from OX383904.1 coordinate 13,820,175, forward strand.
GAACATAAAAATTGAAGGTATGGAGTACCTGATGTAGAAACCCTAAGAGCCCCACCAAGCTATAAGAGCTATCGAAATCTCGTCTTAGTAAAAGTTATTCTATCTGATGAATGTTTACTAATGGTCCATTGAAATCTAAGATCTACAGATTCTAGAGTAAGTGATATGAAACTCAAAAAGCCCAGCCAAATTGTAAAAGATATTGAAATAAGGCCGCTTTAGTGAGAATGAGTTCTGTGGAACACTAAGAGTAATAAATTCACTCAAAATGATAGGCCTTTTCTGCTTATCGATATTATATAAATAATAAACAACAAAAGTAGTGAAATCCAAACAAAAACATGCTGTAAAAAACGTGCCAAGTCTCAATTGAGATGATATTTGTCTATAAAAATAGTAAAATCTCATAAACAGTCAACGTGGATATAAGAAAACCAGTAACATTGGCTAAAATGTAGCCTATCTTTTACTCGTCAAATTATATTCTTTAGAACCTTTAGTGCCTAATTAATTATATGAGTCTAAAATATTTTAATTAATGACAAGAAATACATAAGGTTATAATATATTCTTATTATATATAGTAAACATATATAATAATATAAAATAGGGATTATAAAATAAATATACAGTGTAATGTGTAATAAACTTATAATAAAGTTATGAGAACATTGAATTTTATAAGTTATTTCTGTAAATTAATACATAACGTAAATAACTTAATAACTGACAGTATCGTAAGTGCCGCTTAAAGACGTTATTGCTGAAACAAATGCCATTAAACGAAGTCACAACTTCTGGGCCGTCTTCATAAACTTATTAAACGACTTAAAGGGCGAACAAATTATACCTGTTAACTGTAATTAAGTTTCAAAGCGAAGACGAAGCAAAGTTAAGGCCGGGCCTTTGTATTCTTAATTTATTCTTGGGAAATTCTAACGAATGACTTTGGCTTTTGTTGAGTGCGCTTTTGAGACATGTTTGTGTTGACACGGAGTGTAAGTTTCTTTACAATTAAGGTCAATTATGGGACATCACGACGCTTAAAGTAAGTAGTAAGTAAAAAAAGATTCTTGGAGTCATAGTGTATATTGTTATTTTTAATTAGATAAACATTCGGTATCTGAGATTGTATATTATATATATTATGAGCGTTAGAAGATTTTAAATTACTAAGGTCAAGGCTTTGGTACTGGTTACAGATTGGAATGGTGATGCTTTAGACGAAAGTTGTCATTGTAAGTGAGCTTTTTATCTGATATCACATTATTTGTGAATAACTTATATAACGGTCAAACTAAACATCTGAACATGTATGTTTTGGTAAGTGGTCTCACTATGTACATTATTAGTCTTTAGTAATGGTATTTACTTCATGTAAATCATTCATCCAAAAGTGGACAATTAAATAATTGGTATCATATTAAAAGAAAAGGTTTTCAGTTTCAACGTAATGTAAAAAAAAGGTAAACTGAAAACGATAGGGACTGTAAATAATATCTTTGGCGACATATGAGATTCTAGTATAATAGTTTTTTTAAAATAATATATGTAGGTACATATTGTTGATTTTGTCTTATAAAATCTCTCATTGTAAATATACTATGCGAATATAAATATTTTTTATTTAAGAAAGTGTTACATTTATAAAAGTTTAATGGTATTTTAAAATAGGTTAATAGTCTAAGTTTATAAATGACACAATGTATTATATAATATGTTTTATATTCAATATTTTTAATGATTCTATAGCCGATTCGGAAGGCACTGTCCTTTAGAGAAGAATCGTCAAGAAACTCTAAGGTTGCTGTTTTGAAACCAGTCTTTACAATGATAATAATCATTCCAGTTACACAAGATTTTAACCAAGTACTCTCAATAAACATTTTACAAATAATAAAAATACTTAGCTTGGAAACATAGTAGTCGCGTATATATATATCTTAAATTCATTCAGCCTCCAGTGTAGAGAGACATCCGTCCTCGACGATTGATATACAAAATGACTACCCTGTTAGCTATAAGAGTCCTGAGCATCAAACGGCCTTTACAGTTTCACCGGTCTTGGGCGTGAGCGTTGAAGACACTCAGCCGCAAAAGCTAGGCAACAAGCTCCAAAGGTGCCAGAAAATGTCGCCGATCATGCGAAATAGTCGCGATATCCCTACCTATAGAAATTCAAGCACACTAACTATACATATATACTCGTACATGTTCAGGCCGTCTGGGAGGAAGGAAGGAACATGTGTATATGTATTTTATGATTTGGTAATTTTTGTATAAACTAACTAGCCAAAAAAGAGAAAAAAGGTCCCTTACAGAACCTGTTTTTTTTTATACTACAAAGATGGCAAACAGGCTTACGGCCCGCCTGGCGGTAAGCAGCTACCGCAGCCTGCAATACCATAGGTGGTATCACAAGCGCTATGCCGACCTTTGACCCTACTAACCCAAGGAGCTCTGGAAACCCTACTCACCGCAGAAACACAACACTAGGTCATTTGGCTGCGATCTTCTGTAGGGTGGAGGTATTCCACCAGTCGGGCTGCCTCAAGTAGAGAGAAATCTCCAAAGAAATTTCTCTGTGCCCTACCTCTCTGAGTGGTGTGCATGTGTGTGTTGGGATGCAGTGTAACGACTGTATGTTAGTAGTTAGTGAATGCAGTGTTACTGTATCGCGTGAGCGGCTGCTTGGCTAAGGGGGCTCCATGCCGATGGATCGGACATATGCTTAAGTTGCCGCAGGAGAGGTAGGTCTTGGCGGGTGTGCGGGAGCAAAGTTTACCGCCCGCCCCCTCCAGAGAGAGCGGTGGTTCCGCGGGCGTGGGCGCGAGCACGCTTGGTTTGGAGATACGGACGGGTAGGAAGCTTTAGCTTTCGCGAATTTATCGTCAAGGTCGGTGAGTATGTTACGCGGCCTACGTTTTACGTTAGGGGCGTTTGGGACTGACGTGTATGTCGCGGCGGCTACCACTAACGGGTTGCGAAGATTTGCGGTGTCATCGAAATATCTCGTCGCGAGATATCTTATATAGGAGTCTCTCGAGGGTATATCTAGATCTCTATGGATATCTCTGTTAAGAACGACTGGTTCGGCACTAATCTACTTAGAAGTTTGTTTTGCAAAACTTACAACGGTTGAAAGTTCGGTTTCATCATGAACGCGAAAACAGGGCAAGCGTATGTGATAATCGGTCGGATGTGTCGTGTTAGGCGAAACAATATCTAATATACAGAAATCCCCACTACTCAACCAATAAACTATTTAAATGAAGTTTTATCAGTACGGCTATTATAATCACAGTTGACCTTAAAAATACATGAATTAGTTTAAAATGGCAAAAAATAAAGTTTTAGTTTGATAATATGTAATTAATATAAATAAATTCATAAAATAACTATACTTGAATATAATTTTAAATATCGAATTAAATTTATACAAATCTATGTTTGTACGTTTGAAATACATATCAAAATACTAAATTGATAATTGAGTATGTTTTGAAAAAAAAAAAACAGGCTATTGTATGTAACAAGAAACAATAATCTAACAAACGCATCTTTCACGTACTACATTTATTCCTAAATTAGGTGAAACAAATTTTATTATTGTACTATTAAATAAATATATTTTGTATATACTTATATAATATACTGTCGGCGCAACTGCAAAGTCCGCTATAATATCATAATTAACACAGAGAGCGATTTTTTTTTACTGATAATAAAATTAAAAAAAAAACTGTTCAGTAAAATCGTTTTTGTATTTAACAAAAAATTAATTTACAGTTTTACTTTTATAAGATAAACATTAGTTAAAAAAATTGTGTATTTATGTACGCACGTATAAAAAATTGTACTTCTCTGGAGTAACAAAAGAAAATTTTTATCCTGCCTGTCAAAATCATAACAATAATTTAACGTTTTAGAAAATAAAAATTAAAAACATTTTATTGTGATTCATTGCTGGCTAACTATCATGAAGCAATTCCGAAACATGATGCGAGCGCAGCTTTAAATTATAAATCTTTACTACAAGCGCCAAAAGTAGAATATCTTCAAAAATTATAGTCTTTCAAAAACTCTGAAATTTAATATCTATACATAGTGAAGTTTTACTGGTTTAAATATATTCAATGGTTTCTTATACAAAACTGTAATACGTTACGTTTAGTTGCGTGTGAAGTGGAGTTAGGCGTTGCTGATCAGATGTTCCTTCTTGTGGTTTGCCGTTTGTATGAATGGTTTTTTTTTGCTTCATTGCGTAGATATTGCATGAACAATTATAATCTTAAGTGAACCAACTCACGCGATTGTACGTGAACGCAAAAGTTAACACTCAGTTTTTCAATCAATGGAAGTATATTTATGACAAACTAGCTGTGCCCGCGAGTCCGCTCGCGTGGAGTACTAAAAAGTGTATTTTTAAATTTTTATGTGGAACCCTAATATTTAAAAAAAAATTAAAGTAGACTCACTTATGCCTTATAACATCACCTATCAACCAGTGAAAGTCGCGTCAAAATCGGTCGAATCGTTTCGGAGATTACCCGAAGCTAAACGAAAGACAGACAAAAATTAAAAAAATGGGTTTTTTTGTTATAGGTATCGTGTATAATTTCACATGCGTTTAGTAAAAAGCTGTTATTTTGACATTACCAACAGACATTTCAATATTATTATATGTATAGAAATATGTAATTTATTCGTAGAAAACACTACGTTAAGTAAAAAAAGGTAAGAAAGAAACGCGTAGAGGGATAGAGATGCATAATTGCAAAGTATTCGCTAATTACAAATGCGAAACTTAGAACAAGCCGGGAAAACTTAAAACATCCGTAGTTTATAGCTGTTTTTATGTTGTTTTTACGACCTATAAAATTACTTAATATTGTAACTTTACGCTAAGGGTAACTAAAAGAGAAACCCGGTTAATATTTTACAAATTAATTTTCACTTTTTTTCGTATGCGCTACCGTGAAATTGTGGCTCCTTAGACCAGTAACCGTGGTTCTGTGGTAAAAGGGAGCGTGTTTTTCGTATCGTTCTGTGTTTTATTTGAGGCATATGATAGCTTATTGGTTAATAAAGGGATCAATGATGGCTCGGTGGTAGCGTGTACACGACTTCGCGTCGATTGACATGAGTTCGAATCCCTGCAATGAGCCTGAGCTTTCGGTGAAGGAAAACATCGTGAGGAAACCATAGCATGGTGATAGGGCTTTTTCTAATGCCCGCCCTGTTAGCTACCATTCTCAAGTTTGAAATCTGTCGCCAAGCACCAGTAGATGTGTTCCGGCAGCTGCACTTGAGAGCCAATCTTCCACTAGGCTTAGCGTGTTACAAAAAATAATAATAGTTGGTAATTACATCGAGACGCAGGTCGAAATCATATACCAAACAATAACATTCATCTTGTGAAGGCCTCCTCTTTGCTCGAAACTCCTGCGCAGGCAGGGAGTTCATTACACGAACACAATTACAGTTAACTGTATCAGGCACCTATAGTTTATAAAATTGACAGTGACGATGATTAATGTGCGACGGACGAAATTTGACACACGAGACTCATCAACTCTTGGTGCGGTGAAGCGGGGTCTGAGACTCTTTTGACACCTCAAGGACTAGTCGAAGTTTTGGCCACCGAGCGAGCGCAATATTCGATATATAATTATCGAAATATACAATGCGGCGCAAACACTTAAACTAATCTCTTGCTTACAGAAAATGGTTAGTTGCATATTTTGATAGAGAAATGAAATTGTTGTAATACATTGTTTCCAAACACATGTGTATTGTTGTGACAATGATTACCACTGAAATATATATACATATCCTTATTTTATCAAAGAATCCAAAGTCGAAATCCGTGTACATTGCAATAGTAAATCTCTGAATAAGATTCCATTGTAATATATAATTATGTAGTAACCATGTGTGAACAGCTCAGGTTGAAGCGGATCATTGCTCAACCGCACTGAATTTAAGATCTCTTGCATTTAATATTTCATATGATTGTGAAACACAATTCGATGTTACATCTTTGATAATTGTATTTATTACATTATTGCGTTGTTCAGCCTTAGGTTTGGCAGGGTGACTTCTGATACAATTGATATCGTGTATTTATTTATTGAGTTCAACGAAGTCGTGTCGAACTTTGTTCGATCATAATTTTAGATATGTATTTGACCCAGTTTTGATGTATGGCATATTATAAAATATTTACCATCTAATATCACTTTGATATGCATTATATATAGGTTTGGCGTAGTGGCCACAATCTCACCTGATGTTATGTGGCCCAAGATGGTAACACGCTAAACCTAGTGGAAGACTGGCTTTCAAGTGCAGCTGCCGGAACACACCTATTGGTGCTTGGCGACAAATTTTCAACTTGAGGGTGGTAGCTAGCCAGGCGGGCATTAGAAAAAGCCCTACCACTATGCTATGGTTCCTCAGGATGTTTTACTTCACCGATAGCTCAGGCTCATTGCAGAGATTCGAACTCCCGTCAATCGAAGCGAAGTCGTACACGCTACCACTGAGCCACCATTGCTTCAAACTGTGAATATCTCGGTGTTTAATATCGCCAATACGTCGTGGGCTGGCGTGGTGATTAAGTCCAAGCATTCCCTCGGGAAAAGGCTTCTTTGCCCAGCAGTAAGACACTTACATGCGGGTATTATTATTATATTAAGCAATATATTATTAGGAATACATGGAGGTCAAATATATACAGATTTTAAGTTAAACCCGAGTGGAACAAATAAAAACGTTCGATAGAAAAAACTATCCATCTATTAGTTATTGATATGAAAGTAAGAGCAACTGGATAGATTTTACTATCTTTATTAACTGAAACATCGGATAGATAGGTTATTGAAAACGGCCGTTAGGTGTACCGCGGTCCTTTTTTTTGAGTAGACTATACTGTTAGAATTAGGGCCCTGGAGCCTTTGCGGCTTTTACTTTCACCGGGCTTGGGGGTAAAGCGGTCCGGAATCAGTGTTTATATACGGGTCGCGACCACCGAGCATGTTTTAATACATTCGTCATATTGACTCGCATTTGGTTAGTCACGTTTTGGCATTAGGTGGTATATATATATGTGGACACAATTTCACACACGGCCATTTAATTCCATACTAAGCATAGCTTGTATTATGGTAATTAAACAGCTGATATACTATACATATATATATATATAACACCCAGACACACAACTGACAATAATTATGCTCATCACACAAAAGTCAGTCATGGACGGGGATCGAACCCGCGACCTCTCGGCTCAATAGTAGGGCATAATACAACTGCCCCACGAGGCCTGTCAAATAGCCAGCTGCTGAGGCGGAGAGGCCGGTATGACAGCGGCGACTAGCGTTGGATCACTGGTCTTTTGAATTATACTAAGCTTATATAATCAAGCACACATAAAACAAAAAATAAAACGGGAAACATACAAGACAAATTAAAAAAAAAAAACAATTTCTATTATTTTGAGGAGTTCCCTGATTTATCTTCGAAGTTGAAGGTCCAATACTAATGAAATTATAATTGGACCACCATTGAGATATCGCCTTTCCAACGAAAAAATAATTAACTAAATCGGTTCATAAACAAATAAATTATGCCTGTACCTCCATAAAAAATACAATCGAATTAATCTCCTCCTTTTTTGAATTCAGTTAAAAATAATAATACTTTTTTAATAACATTTTATGACCAGATTGCGTGAATGAACCAAGTAAAATCAGAACGTGTTTTTATGTTGGCGCTTCCGCTTGATAATTTGCATTAATCTTTAACGCGAAACCAAAATTACTTTATTTGATGAAATTATTTGATTACTAACTACATCATCTACAAAACTTTAAAAAATAAACAAATTATTGTGTGGTTTTATGAAACCACGATGCAAATGAAATTTTAATAAATAAATAAATAATAATAAATATATATAGCGATTATAAACGTCGATTGTAAATCGTTGTCAACTTCAATTATTCTATCAATAACTTCATCTTCGCCTCGAGTCCCAAAGTTCCCTACTCTACGGTCAGCTGTAATGCGACATGCGATAGATGAACGAAATTTTTTAGGGCGATAGAACAAAAGCATACACACAAACGTGTGTGTATGCACGTAAAATGTCATCTACTTTGGCGTAACAAAATAAATACAATTTTAGAAATTTCACTTCGCGTGCCAAAACATGATGAAGTTGACTATCAATGAAAATAATGTAAAATCATTTTACAGACTTTAATTACTTTTTTTACATGATAAATTCACATTATTATCATTAATGGCTAACTCCATCATTTCGCAGTATCGTTACATGATGCGCGTCCAACTCTTAATTTTATTCTCTACTAATGGTTATTGTTCCTAGTCCTGTTTCTAAAATACAAAATAATGTTTTCCTACGGGCCATTTTTAGGGTCAATAGATTTATTGTTAGTTGATAAAAATCATGAAAGAATATTTTTCTCGGTTCTATTTGAAAGGGAACGGTTTGGCCGAGACATATGCTTTTGACACGCCCTTGTGATTACTTTGTTGCGTCTTTGAACGAACATAGTCAATAACACAATCATTTATATAGGTACGTGTTAAAAGGTTACGTAATATTTCTTTTACTTTTTCTTAGAACTCATATTAGCGACTTTAAGAATTGACTTTAGAAGTCTTCGTACGTATACTGGAGGTGTTTCAATTGTGCCTTTGATCTAGTTTCGTCGTATATTATGTTTTAATTATTATTTATTAAGTTTATTCATCGCGTTTTTAATTATTTAACACAATAGTTCTTATTGCAACTATATGGAGCAATGTAAAACGTTAAACGTAAGGATAGCTGTGGTGTTTGACCGTGATGTCATTTATTTTAAGATATCATATATTTACACCCAGTAAATGACTGTGAATTATTACAACAAATTAAAGTTGATAATAATTAATAAACGTTTGTAACATTTTTAGATAATATATAAAAATTAAGCAACATGTTGTATTCACTTACCTATATTAAGTTCATCTTAGTTACTTCATATTTCAATTTATTAAATAAAGTTATACGACCTTATTACTTATAGTTGAGGTAATTCATACCGCAAAGTGCCACAGTGTTTATCGATATAAACCTATGAGCGGGTTACGTGACGATACTGACCAAACTGTGCGGTTTGCTTAGGGCTGTCATTTTTTTTTTCACTTTACTTAACAGTGGAAATTGTTATTTAAAATTTATCTGTATATTAATACGTAAAGAGAAAGCTTTGTACCACTTTTTAAGCAGAGAGGAGTATGAGATTTGGTATAGATCAAGTTTATATGTAGAAGGAGAGTAGAAAGGTAAAATTTATACATAACTAGCTGTGCCCGCGGCTCCGTACGCGTGGACTACAGAAAGCTGTCGGTGGAGCGCACTCGCGAATCGTGCTGGCCACGCTCAAAAGACGGAAGACAAAAATGCTTATTGTGGGCGATCCTTAGAAGATAGATATATGCTATCGCTACCTTTTGTAGATCTTTTTAAGATCTACAATTATGTAGAAAATTAATTTCATATATCTTGTATGGTTTACTCAGCGTAAGCCATTTAAGCGCCCCAAATGTGTCTTTTTGCCGAATTGACTCACTATTATCGTCACTGTTTATTTTATATGTCACTTTATGTAACAAAATATATCCTATGACCTGGCCAGATAACATAGCTATGAATTATATGAAATTAAATTAAATAAATAAATAAATCATTATTTACATTCTTATTGCAAATGTAGTGAAGTAGAGATTGAGAGAGTTAGAGATTACCAACAAATTAACCGTTAAATTAACAGATTAACCGTTGTGTATATATATAATTCCGTGAAAAGAACAAATAATTTAAAGAAATAAATCGTGGGCATCAGATAATTAAAAATATATAAAAAGCACTGTTTGATTAAAAATTTACTGCATTGAAATAGGATATGAAATGAATAATATTGTTTAATTACATTTCATAATATTTTTTACGCAAAAATTTATAAAATATCAGTACAATTACAACTGAGAAAACATCCGACAACCCTAATTTCTCATGATCCAATTTGATGGTCTCATGAGAAGCGTAGTATGAACGTTCCGCATGACAAGTGATAGGTATCTACGTCGGAAGCCTGAGTAAATAAAGACGGGCCTTTATCCCGTTTCGATTTCGTACTTCGAGTCTCTGATTGAGGATTGATTAACTTTGTTGAAGTTTCATTGATTTGTCGTTCGAATACGCCATTTGGATCACTTATATGGATTGTAACCCGGTTTAAGATCCATGCAATATAATGTTATTAATTTAAAAAGTCCTAAGAATTGCAAAAGTATAGGTCGCAGGGTGTGTATTTTAAAATACTACTTTTTTTTGTTCATTCGAATAAACTTTTGCTTAAGTAATATTGAAATTTATATTCGGAATGACAATATTAAGATAAATTCAGGAAAATAATAATGTATTAATTTTTTTCAACTGGGATAAAAAATTCTTTGTACAAAGAACTCTGATAATAAGGACAATCTTTTTTCGACGATATATTTGGTTATGAGCACAAATTTTATAACGGATGAATTATTATTATAAGGGTCCTTTAGTGAATCGTATAGAGTTGAGTATGAGCTTTATTATTATATTGCGATGAATGGAATGGAGATTGGAAAACCATTTCTCTCTATCTGAATTATTTCTTCTGATTCATTAATTTCTTTATGTATTCGTGATGTTACTTTTACTTATCGTAAGTTCAAATACTTGGTTAATTCGTTTCGTGTAGGTTAGTCTTGGTTCGCTCCGACTTCTTTTTCCACATTTTTGCGTCGTATATCTTTTTTACTAAGAAAGAATTAGAAATTATGTATTTTCCACATTGTACTTATACGAAGTAGTCTCACTTTTATGTTGATAAGTGAGAAAGTCTATTTTGTTCTGGATATAATTTAATAAAAAACTAATATTAACATTTTTCCATATAATACAAAAATATCTGAGCGAAAGAGATTCTAAAAGCAAAATTTCATCCAAATCGTTAGAGCCGTTTTCGGGAAACTAATAGTTAGTAAATTACCAGAATGTCTCTCTTAATAGTATTAGTTTAAAAACCCTTATAAAATATATTTAAAGCGATTACTTAACAAAAGTATTCTTTCAACAAGCTTGACTTTATCTCTCTAGTTGTTGATAATAAATGACTCGAGCGGTAACTGGGGTCTCATTGTTTATAATAAATCTGAACGTATTCTTGCGTGTGGTAGGTTCGGTTATAGTTAATGTCACTTTGACAAGGGGCATCTCTCTAATTTATCTTCTTGGCCCGTGTCCACTGCATTGTTATAGCAGAAGATTATCTTTACAACGCCTATATCTAAAACGTTCCTTGGACTTTTGAGATAAACGTGCATTAAGAAGTTAGATTTCAGAGTTATATGATGTATTCGTTACAGTATATATATTTAATTGTAAAAAATAATTTTTATCTAACAGTCTGAGATATTTCCTGTAGTAAAAATACAAGAGATAAACTTGTATGAAGGAGCATTTAGAAATAATATAATAGAATCACCCATATTCTGTAGGATTAAAACTCAAAAGTCAGAACCATTGAAGGTTGTCCGTCAAATGTGTCAAAGCGAGCAGCTGTTTAATTCATAATGTGTATGTCTACGTGTGATATAGGTTAATAGGTATTTCATGAACACTGTTAATATTTGATTTTATTTCGAATATATTACTATAGTATATAGGAACAGAAGAATTCGGTACGGTAGGATTGTATGAGGTATGATAAGCATATGAAAGGTGTGATGAGATGACAGTTAATAGAGAAGACTGGAGAAGAGAAAAATATATTGTGCCAATCCTACTTAATAGGGATAAGGTTAAGAAGTACTGTCAGTCACAATTATTGTAGAATGATAAATGTTATTTATTATATGCACTGCCAAAAGTTTACAAGTCAACATTTGAACTACGTATTAACTTTATTTCACTGATATTGAAATCATTAATCATCGGAGTCATTTAAAGTTACTGCTGCTGGCTGAAATATTGTTGCAGCATCTTATATCAATTTTAAACGGAGACCTCGGATGGGCGTAGAATTTAGTTGTACTTATCTCAATCGATCTGATGGGTTAACTCGCTATTAAATAAGAGATCTTTATCAATAACAACCATGTACGCTCACATCAGAATTCCCGCATGGTTTGTAATTTATTTGGGTCCATTCTCTATGTCTTATTTAGTGATTTGCTAGGGGTAATGTTTAACTTTAGAAATAATGAAATAACTAAATATTGATTGTTAGTTGAGCTAAAGAGTAAAACATTTTTTACTCGTTTTAACCGAATTATATAACAAATATAAGTAACGAAGAATAAATGCCATCGAAATGACTGATGTTATAAATATGAGATTTGCAAGAAAGGTTTTTATAGTTGTAGGTACATTTTAAGAATGAATTTTGAAACCCAATTTTAATGAGAACAAAGGTTTGTGTAAGAGCTACATCAGTTTTAAGGTTACAATCATGAAAATTGGTATGTATACAAGTTTATAGAGTAGTTATATATGAAGAAATACGCACATATTTTATCGTTTTGGAAAACGATTAAAATTTGTATACAATGAGTTAGTCTCATAAATTGATAGATAATTTATCTTGATATTATTAAGTAAAATTGCAATTTCAAATATTTTAGCTTAACTGTAATAAGAATAATTTCAGACACTGATACACCTGATACTATTTCGGAAATGACAATATGAAAGTTTACAAGATAAATTAATACTCATTTCAACTTCACATCGAGTACAAATCTAAAATGAATTCAAAGGAAGCGGCTCCAACAAAATCTATTATGCGTCAACAAAACGTGCTTTGAGTAGATACAAAAAAGAAAGATTACAAATTAAAAACGTTCCGTAGCAAATCGTAAAGAAACTCCCTTGCGGTGCCGTGTGAGAGTTAAATTGGGCTCGTCAACCTCATATTCCCGAGCCTTTGTTCCGAATGTGGGCCACTCGGTGACTCCGTTGCGACAGGTTAGACGCTTCTACCAGCTAATGTATTTTTTATTTACGTGTTCCATTTAAAAAGGACCGTCTAGAGACTTTGAGAGTTGTTATTTTTGAGATTCGTTTCACAAAATCTTGTATTGTAAGATACTGCTACGATGTTGTTGCATATGAAAACATGTTATCTAACATTCGCAATATTACTAGAAATTTATTAACAGGCACGTCTATAAATATGGGCATTTAAATATTTCTTCTAAGAATGCATGTTTGATGTAATACAACAATTGTTGCTGAATTAGGTGAAACACATTTTATTATCATAATATGAAATATATTTTCTGATTTAAGTTAATATATATGTCTAACAGAGAGAGAGAGAGAGACATCAAAATAGACTATCGAAGACATCAGGATTTTCCTTGATATCTTTCTTCATTACGGAATCATAAATCTTGTGGGCGTAATCTGGGTTAAGTGCAAGCATTGTAGAGATGTACACGGTCCGACAATCCAAGTGAGCATGATGTCTGTTTATTTTGGGTTGCCCCTAGTGGCCTCCAACCTCCCCTATAACCACCCCATGCCACGCATATATCTGATGTTATCGCTGCCCGTAGATGACATAGTAATTGATCTTGAACGTCCTCACGATCCGACAAGCTCCAGCCAGAATAATCTTCTCTTCGGTTTCCAACTTAGTTGGTGGTCTCGAACAATTTTAGGATCCAATATTAAAGGAGTTCTTCACAATACGAGGGCTTGAGCAAGAACCATCCTTCAAGCCCGTCGTTGTCTACTTATGTGGTTGCGTGGATCACAGAGCACATCTGTTGTGAGCGTGCGGCGTCATCTCTACTTTCTTTTCATTTATTTTATATACGCCGTATTTTGAATTCCTGTTATGATCTGTTATCCCGTTGCTAACAGACATGATTTATTTTTAAATAATGAGATAGACACGATGCTCTGACAAATAAATAATTGGATAGTTTTTTTTAAGTTCCTTACGGCACGTCTAACGTGGTCAGAGATCTTTTGTGAGCTCTAAATAAATATAACAAAACTAGATGCCCTTCCTACTGTGAGGAGTTAGCCACAATAACCCCATTCTATATTGTTTTCAATTTGCTTGTTTTAACTTATATCTATCGAAAGCTTCCCTTCTCTTTTTTACTACACTACAAAGCTTCACTTCTCTTTTATAATTGGATAGTTGAAAAGAAATGTTTATTTTATATACAACTAGCTGTGCCCGCGGCTTCGCTCGCGTGGACGACAAAAAATGTTGTTACCGGGATAAAAAGTATTCTATGTTACTTCTAATACCTCCAAGAATATGTGTACAAAGTTTCATGATGATCGGTTCAGTAGTTTTCGCGTGAAAGCGTAACAAACAAACTTACATACACATTTATAATATTAGTAGGATTAATTAATTTAGATTATCATTGTAAATTACTATAGTCTTGGCTTTGAAAATATTAAAGTTCAACATACTTTATTTTGAGGTATTATGCAATTTTATAAGTTTATAAATATAACAGCGGTTAACAATCAACTGTGAAGGCTGAATAAAAGTGCATTTGATATATGAATTGCATATAATTATATGAATTCCCCAATGATCGTTTGGTAAATTTAAGGAGTTATTTCGAAATAACTGAAAAGTAAAAAGTTTTAATTGAAAAGTGGACATCTTTTTCCTGAAACACAATAACTAGATACTCGAATGATCTTGTATTTCAACAGTTTCAATAGCTTTTGTTTAGTAAAAAAATATATAAGGGTGTTGTTGTTGCGAAAAAGCATTCATTTAATTTCGGTTTTGGTTTTTGGTTAAATATAAATTGATTATGAGGAATTATATAATCGTGAATTGAATAAATAGCTCTTGGTGGTTACAATTATTTTTTATAGCCATGTTAATGAGGTACAATCTAATTCTCGTATTTATACTTTTTTTTGTGTGACTGCTAAAATAACAATTTACATTTAAAAGTTAAAAATACATAATTTGCAATTATTTATTATAAACTGGCCTGTCAAGAAAATGGGTCTTTTAGAAAATCTAGCTTTATGAAATAAAGGCTAAATTAAAGAATATTTAATGCCACATAAAATAATATATAAAACCTTTTTATTTAATTTTGATAATTGTATAAAAAACTGAAAATGTAAAATAAAGGTCGTTTTTGAATTTTTGAAAAATATTTTGATACATTAACTGTTGAAATATCAAAATAACCGAAAATCTAATTTGTTTGCACTTGTAATCCGCTGGCCCCTAGAGGAACATTTCTGAAGTAACACCATTTTGTGAGTGGTTCCGAGTTGCTCTAATTAATTCTTCCCTTAAAAATAAATAACCTTTGAGTAAATGTTAACAAACAACGTTCTGGTACATGAAAATAATGTTAACACTAATGAATATTCGTGGTATATTATGCATAAGCTCACAGACGAGTGCTGTAACGTGTTTAAGCTTTCAACTCTAATTGAGATAGATGGACTATTGAGATTCGGCAAAAAGTTTGGCTAATGAGATAATTTGTATATATAACGGCTTGCTTCAAGAGATATAATATTAAATTTAAAGATAATGATGATGATCATATAGAGCTCTGAAATATGATGGATTTTTGTCCCCATTGTAAGAAATGTATGTAGAAAATTATTCGTCAAACAAAAGCACTCCAAATATCCAGCGAATACGGAATACTTATTAAGCACCATTGACATATTATATTCTACCAAAAGACAAGAACGTTAATGACAACAATTTTTTGAACAAATACTGATAAACAACATGGCGGTCGTTCCTATAGATTTTACATCGCAGAAGAGACACAGATTTTGTACCTATAATGCTTCATTAGAATTCATACTCTATTTAAAATTTAATTAATAGTTAAATAAATATAAATTAAACAAGAGAATAAACTAAATTGTTATGCATTTATTTGAGCTCAAATAAGCATGCTATCATATTTTCTGGATATTGAAATGACATTATATATCTACTATTTATCTATTATATATTATATATCAACTAATGATATTATATATTTTAAAGAGTTTAACGAAAGAACATAAAATAAATATTGAAAAATATCAAACAATTAATCAAATTAAAAGACTTTCTAAAACACCACTTCAAGTCTGTATTCAGTCACATATTTTATAGATATAGTTATATTTATTCACTTGAACAACAAATAATTTTACTTGGCTACTGAATTGATATTTACGTCGAGGCTCACGCTTTGTTTCGAACTTTCCGAATTATCGAATTATTAGCGCCGCTCCCGTACGCTTGACATGCAATTCACTTAAACAGAGTGACTGATCGGATCGCGAAATCTAGTACGTCGTACATATATATATCGATGTTTAGCACAAAGCATGTTTATCTAAAGAGCCTACGACCTTATTATTAAACCTTAAAATAATTTCATACAACAGATCCCATACTTAGATCGGTTTAAAAACTTCTGTTCAGTGATTTAATACGTACAGATAAATTTATAAAATAAAACTCTAAAATTGTAAAACATTGTAAACGAAGATTTTTAATTTTATTTTTTAGGATTGAAGTATATTTAAAACTTTATATTTAAACTTGGAAACGGTTAAAAATTCAAGAACTAGTGTTGGAACCTTAAAACATGTTCCATTTTATTATTACATTTTTTACACTAACTAAATTACATAGCTTTTGTCCTGAGTTATGTATCTTTTGGGATTACTACTTGTCGAATGGGGCACTTATCCTGTATCCGATGGTTAATTAGAGCGCTGAACATGTTCCTTGGGATGCGGGTCGTCCATCTTTTAAACTAATTTAGTAATAATTTCTTGTAAGTACTGTATTTTTCACCAACCTTGACAAAAGCTGATGGAAAGTATGGTAATAAATCAAACGTCCACATGTGTTGTGGTTCTGTATAGGTGTAATTATACGTATCTCTATATAATATTTCTCAAAGGTGCTTTTGTAGCAATACCATATCTTCCTTAATTATGCATTAAAATTAATGATTAAAACTTCATTTTAGATATTATATTACCCGCTATTAGATATTAATTGTTTAAAATTAATGTTTTCGTTTATAAAAAACCGCTGATGGCATTCCTAATCCAAATATATCAACCAATATGTAGGTGGCGCCATCTATTAATAATATTTCTAACTAACATGCCAGCATTTAGATTATTTGCACTCTATAATTGCGAATTATTCATACGGGTCAGCTTGTCAAGGATAAACATACTTTCTTTATTATTGTGGTACCTAGGTAACAAAAGCTAATACTCGAAATTTTGAACTCGTCTAACTTTACAGTGGTTGTTAGAAGCGGGAAGCCATAAAAACGGCATTTCGGACGTTAGTGTACTCTGCACTTATTCTCGAAATGATGCGGGAGCTCGCCGCTCGCTCTCGACGTGAAACTCCGTTACTCAACGCTTTGTTTACGACTATGACCGCCTGTGAAATGTGACATCTAATGTTGGCCGTCACCTATAAAATTTTAGCTCGTGTACTCAAGTAAGATGTTAGCTAGGTTCACATTTAGTAGAAACTCAAATAACATTAAAACTGTAAAATACTACTGTGTAAGTACTATTTTTATTATATCTGGTGTTCTTTTTTATATTATTGTTTTCATATAATAGTCTTAATAAACAATGAATAATTAGTTAATGTTTATTGAAATTTATAGAATATAGTAATAAAAAAATCCGACATATGAGATTTAAATAACTTTTTATTCATTTAGTATTATTATTATTACTTATTCCTGACAAATGTATTTATTTACTGAAATCATCAAAATATTACTTAACGAAATAGATTTCTATGTTACAGTTTTTAAAACTCGGAAAATCTAACTTTCGCATATTTATTAAAGTACTCAAAGTACCCTGTATAGTGGGATAAAAAAGGTTTACCCTTTTTCAAGGCAAAACGGCCCTTTCTCTCAAAGGCAATTACATGGAAAGAGTTTCAATGTAGTTTATAGTTGGTTAAATGTAGCCAATTGAACAATCAGCCTAATGGAACGTAAATTGGACAATCAAGGCTCTTGTGAATGTAGATATGGAAATCGATAGCATGTATTTTTTTTTATCGGAGCTCGTTAATGTGATGTCACTATACCTGATTATGAGCACAGTGCAATCCAATAATATCGGCGATTACCGTGGGATTTTTAATCCATCGTTTGTCGTTGCAGTCATGCTGGCCTGCTCAAATGTCACTTCCTGTTATTTTTGAAGGACTCCATGTTGTAGGAAGGAGGGTTCACACTGGCCGGGAGATAGTTCCAGAGCTTCACAGTATGGAAAAGATAAGACGTAGCAAATTTATTTGTTCGTGCCGAAATGAAGGTTACCGTAAAGCTGTGGCATCGCGTGTTGTTCTGTTATGAAAGGGAGAAGGGAAAATTAGGTTGAATAGCTCTTCAAAACACTCGCCATGATATAGACGTTAGAGCACGCTCAGTGTCCAATTTCCCTGCGTAGCTGACGCGGCTCAATGAACTATGTAACGTCTGCATCATTTACAAAGCGGACAGCCCGTCTCTGTAACATGCCAGGGCTTCGAAAAGGTATTTAGCGGGTCGGTCCCAAAGGTCCGAAACATATTCCATACAAGGCCAAAATTGTGATTTTAAGGTAGATATAGCTGTTCGGGCGTGAAAAACCTTCTATAACAGTTTCTATTTTTCTTAGGGATATCAACAGGGTAAATTAAGTTAGAAGCTTTGGACCTACATTAGCCAGTAAAATAAAATGCAATATCGCGTTCTGAGATTAGTGAGTGTATATCCAGCAATCAAGCGGGTTGGTAAGGAATCTTAACTTAAGACCACTTTGCACATGGTGATAAAACATTCGCGGTTATTTTTTTTGGTTGGTGGAATCAGCCAGTGTATATCCATCCAGCTGCCGAAAGGCTTAAAGGCTGGCATCCTTGCGATGACCGTCGATGGATAGCCGAGCTCTTCTCGGTTTACGATGCTGTTGTTGGATTGTATTGTGTTTATCACCAGGCACCGTGTCGTCACTTTGCAGTTTTACTATAAAATAAAAATATTTGGAAAATACCTTGCTTATCAAAATTTCGCTAATTGTTTTTTTATTTAGTAATAAAGTAATAAACAAATATTTTATCTCACTAATGTTTAGTAGTTACTGCACCCTGAACTGCAACCTGAAAAGGTTCGCATTCCTAAGGTCGATTATAGTAGGTTCCCACTGTTTGGACTCGGTTTGGAACGCCCCGTGTATCAGTGCGTTTTGATAACTACACCCAACACAGCAGTGTTTTTTTTAAACTGACTATACAGTTAGCCCTAAAGCATCGGGTTTCATCGGCATAAGAAAGCTCAAGGGTGCCAAAGTGGCCAAACCTCTGCTTGGGGTGTTGTCGTACATGCAAATAAGTCGTGATATGATTTATTCCCTATCCGTAAAATTCGATCTAACTATACATACTACTTCTGAGAGGAAAGAAGAAATATACATATATGCATTTAGTAATTTGGTACTTTGGTCTAAGTATAACTGTCCAAAAAAGGCCCTTACAGAACCTGTGAACCTGAGTGGTCTGCATGTGTGAAGTGCAGTGTCAAGTTTGTATGTGTGTGCGTACTACTGTTTTGCGGCGGAAATAGGCGTGACGATGATGCTCTCGCAGTGGAACCTTTAAGATTATACTTATTACAAATTAAAAAATATAATTACTACCTTTTAGTTAATTTAGTGTAGTATACATTTCAATTAGAGATATTACGTTGAAAAGCGACGGCAAAACACAGTGTATATGAATAAACTTTCGAAATAATTGCTGTCGCCTTCATTCTAAACTATGCCCGGTTCCTATATCCAACGAATGGTTATTATACATTATCTGTCATTCGTTTTTGCATTTGTGATAACGAACCGTTGCAGACGTTTCTATAACTTTTTACTTCTATTTCCTGCGACGGATGGCTGTCGGTCGACCCGCCTACCGAAGCCCTCCGAGGTGTTCGCTGCGTTTTGCTGTTACAGACAAGTTTGTTTCGAATACAAATAACAACATATAAAAAAATATTTATTTCAACTTCCTACAGCCGTTTTCGAGAAAAAGTATCTTGACACATGGACAGAGACAGTCAGCCAGCCAGACAGACGGACGACAAAGTGATCCTATAAGGGTTCCATTTATTTTGAGGGGTACAGAACCCTAAAAATGTTTATTACCCACTGTAAAAAATGAAAAATATGGTGATTAAGTAGTAGATACGTCAGTAATTATAATAGTGTGGTATTTAATGAACTATTTATTTATTTGCATTATCATACCCTATTTCGCCCGTATGGAATCGCATTTGAGCTACGAATGAAGTGGGTAAATGCATAATGTTGAAAAAGAAAGCACGTACGAACATACAAACGTATTTACGTAGTTACTTTTGTTTATAAAGGTATAGTAATAATAATATCAACCTGTAAGTATCCCACTGCTTGGCATTGAGGCCTCTTCCCGAGAGTACGGAATTAATCAACACGCTGGCGTGTTGGCACACTTATTGGTGATTTCAAACGTCGAGGAATCAACACTTCTATATTTTTCCTACATACAGAGATACTCTTAAGTGTTCAGTTTTCCTCATGATGATAAAAAAATTGTTGGTACATACCGGGGTTCGAACTTGTGAACATCAAATTGATATTCTACTGGCCTAATTTACTCGAACACCAAGAATTAAAGGAAACCACAGAAATAAAAAAATGATTGATTTCACAGCTTACTGAGAAGTAGAAAGAGACAGAGAAACGTATAAGTTCAGATAGTTCTTTTTGTGCTTGTTCTTTCTGTATATCTTAAATTATAAGACTACATTTTAAGGGTTCCGAAGTCAACAAGGACCCCTAATAGTTTCGCCATGACCGTCTGTTTGTCCGGGGCTTAACTCAGAGATTCTTAGTACTATAAAGCTGTAATTTGGTATGGGTATACATATTAATCACACCGACAAAATGGTAAAATAAATAATTAGAAAAAAATTTTTTGAACCTCCCCTCACGTATGTTGAGGATGTTTTTCTCGTCTATCTCATGGTGTGGAATGTTGTTGAATAGGTCGTTTAAAAATATTTCAGGTGCGTGACATTTCGATTCAGGGATCCGTTTGCTAAATATTATGCTTTGAAGCGCGAATTTTTTAGAGTCCAGTGTTCCTCCTCTTTTAGCTAAACTGTTGTATTTGGATATGTGAAAATATTTACGGCAGTAGTATATCACACCTAAGTAGTTAATGAGTAATAGTCGACCATCTTATAAAATGTACTTGGAGAAGTAATTCCGTAAAAATACGATTGAAAATAATTGCTTAAAGCTTTTTCTAAGTCTGCCTATTGTGACGGGCTGCTACGGAACCCTACGCTGCGTGTGACCCGATATGCACTTGTTTATTTTAAACTATTTTATATGATGATTTATGTACAGAAACTTTGCAAGTCATTGCACAAACTGCATGTTTTCACATGTAAATATGTAGATGTATTTTCTTGTGAAAGGAACGTAGAAATGGCAAACGTCCAAAGCTCTATACCTTACATAGAAATTCCCTTTAAAGCTCTAATATATGTAGGTATATTCCTTTGAAGTAATATGAAAAGAAAGTGAAATCAGGTTAAATGTGCAGAGGTCCACGGAACCGTTTTAATGATGAGAGAAACTTCTTTTTGAAAGCTTTAAACTAACGTATGTGGTTATCCGTCTATATTCATAAATATTTAGTTGTTTCTGTACGTGTATTTTTTCTTCTAAACTTTCTGATAGACATTATGATACAGGATACTGATCGCGAATATGAATTTTTTTATCTGTCTATTGGTTTGTATGCTCGAATTTAACTCAAGAACGACTTGACCGATTTTTATGAAATTTAATACAAGAAAAGCGTATCAATTGACGAGCTATAAGAATTGCCAATAATATGATTTTGTTAATGTCTTACATGTTAGTAGTTATGTTTTGTTTATTTATTTCTTATGGGGGGTGTTAGTTGTCCCCTCCATATTAAAATAGTCACTCGCGGTAAGCAATAAATACTACGGAATATTAAAAAAACAAACGCATCTGTTTTTGAGGTTCTGTACCTCACAAGGAAAAAGGAACCTTATAGAATCACTTCGTTCTCCGCCTGTCTGTCTGTCAAGACTTTTTCTCAGGGAAAGCGTGGAGGTATCAAATTGAATTTAATATCAAATAATCAAGACTACCACCCCGGGGAGCTGGAAAAAAATCAAACTTTTGAGTCAACGCAATCATAGATGCGGCCGTTAATGTCGCATATTTTGACACTCGCAAGGGAATCAAACCTATAGGGTACTTGTTGCCCTAGAATAATGAAATTTGGTAAGAAGCTTTGTCTTATAGCACAATTAAGGGAAATATGCGATACCGTAAATTTGTAGTAAACAAAAAAAAAATTAATATTATGAACTTATTTGTAGTAGGCAAAGTGACCGCGATCTATGTAATTTTCATACTACAAAGTGCTGTATTCTTTTTGCCTGCCTTATTAGGAACATAGCGTTATGATATCATAACTAATCAACAGAAATTCTTGTGTAAAATATACTTTATTCAATGAAGGTCACAAAAAGACCACCCATTAAAACACATGTCATGTAGAAGAGCCGCCAAGAAACTCGATAGAGTTTATCAATATTTGAAATTAATACCATACTTAAGCGACGTATGAGACTTCAATACATCACATTGACTGGAAGTAGAACACGATAGATACTAATATTTCCACATTGAAGTGAATAGGTAATATTATCGCATCTTGGTTTGCTGCCAAATCGCCCTACAACAGCTTAATAAAACTTTTGCGAAAAGAAAATCGCTTAGTTATCCATAAACTGATTAAACCTAGATGTAATTCACGAGACCGACTTGGTAATAAAATAATTACCTTTCTTTTGTTTCTCAGTACAATCTTTTTAAATCTTATTAGGCTATTCTTCGCTTTTTAAAATATTTAAACAACGATGGGAAAAACGAAAATGATTAAGACTGTAAACGACCGAAAGTTATACTGTTTATGATATATAATTCACACGATATGAGAGGAGTCTATTTACACTGTGCAGAAATGGGGAAAGCGGTCGCTTTGGTTGACACTGAGCTCCGACACTAGACTAAATGACGTGAGACGCGGATGAAACGTAGGCGGTATTACAACGGGATCCTACTATGTAATTTACTCTCATTTAATATGGCTGTAGTAGTTTAAAAAATTTTAATAACAGGAAGAATTTCTCAGTAAGAAAAAGTACGAATACGACTAAAATAAATAATAATCTGTAGACCGACCGCTGTAAGCGCGATCCTCCTAATGGTTTGCGGGATGCGGGGCGATGGGTGTGTACGGATATACACGATATTGAGATGATACCCTATCTCTTAAGATCAACATATAACATTGTAGTCTATATTAAAATGCTCATCAAATAATAATGTAAAAAATAAGAACTAACAAGAAATAACAAAAGAAGAAATAACAAAAAATAATGAGAAAATAATTGTGCGTGTAACCTTTACACGCAGTTGAAGTGAAACTTCTTTAAATGTAATAGTAACTATTGACAATATAATTGAATAAAAACGGTTAAAGCATTTTGATCGACTGTACAGTAGGGTGGGCCAAAAACCTTTAAAGTTCGAGCTCTTAATATTAATATTAAGAGGTGGTTCATCACGATTTTTAATTTTCCATTTAAATAACACGGTTTTTCTTATTTGGATATTAATGCGCTTGAACGAATTATCGTCCAGTTAAATTGAAAACATATACGTGTAGGGAATAAAAAGATTGGATATGATTTCTTGCTTAGTAGGCTCGTTTAAAACTTATTCGAGGTTAAAGATCAAACTCAAATGGTAAATGATGACTTTTATAATTTTTCATACTTTATCACAAAATAATGGCTCAAAAACATAAAACATCATATATTTTTAGGCCCAGCCTACTGTACAGTTGTTTAAAACGCCAGCGTACGTAATTCTAAATCTATCTTGATAAAATAATCTCATGTATAGCAGTCACATTAATAAAACCGCGTAAGCCCGTAACATCAAACGTATAGGTTACTACCAGTGGCCGACAACAGACTAGCTTATTGGTCGGTCTTGTCCCTCGTCTCGCAGACCATAAGAATGGTCGCGCTTATGGCGGTCAAGCTATAATATTATAAAGCACAAGAGATTGTTGGCTCTAATCTCTAACTACTAACTTTACTAATACTAAACTATTTATGTATTTTATAGCCTAATTATTGAGGTAGGTTATATGCTATATAACTTCACGCTACGACTCTAAGGAGCGAAGCAGTAACCATGAACGTCAAGCAATCTGGAAAGCTGTAAGCAAGTACGATAACAGAAAAACGATAGGCTACAGGGTGGCTGTGCGGTAGAACGTGTATAATCTTTAGTAACTGTTATGCTTTCATCACTATGACGTCGTATAATGCATTCAGTGAACCCTTAGAAAAACAAAAACCCTGAAAAATCCCATTAGATAATGTATGAAAAAATGTATGACAATACAATTCATTTAGAAAATCCTTGAGTATACTTATGTTATAAGTAAATTAGTTACAACATTCATACTAAGAAATGTAACGGTGTAATATGATAAATACTTATTCTATATTAAAATAATGGGTTTATTGAATAACGAAGATATGATAAAAAACGTACCTACAATAATAAAAAAATAATTTCAAGTAAGTTTTCCATCAAGGTCCATTTGTTTATTTTATATCGTATCCATTTATGTCGATCCAAAATGTTATACATATCTGTATTCGATTTCTCCCCTGACTCATCTCCTTGTTAAAGAAAGTTCCATGTGTTTCGAATTGAGTGTAACAATGAGTCAATTGTTGACGATTTTGTTACGCACATTAAAACGACAATAAAAAAGATTCCTAATAATTGTTTAGGAGATAGTTTTATCTTAGGAAAGTGATTACGTTGATAAATCTCATTTAAAGTAAACTCGTCAGTATGAATCGATAAATTTAAAGGCAATTGAATTTCTTTTTATGCCTTTTATGTCCCAGTCATTCGCATTATTTTGCTCAGTGTAAGCATTTTATTTTATGGGAGAGGGACTGATTGTATATTTTATGTAATAAAAAGGAATATCCCTAACATTAAGTTTCTAATATGGATGAGAAAATTACCGAGCCGTGACCAGACCCGCACCAATATATATTTTTATTTTATTTTATCTGAATGGCAAATTATATATCTAGTAGCTTTCATTGTGGTTGGTTGATTTTTCAACTGTTGTTCTATTCCGTACATGCTTTACTTCCATTATATGAACTATTTTAGTATTCAGTACCACAAAAAAAAAATAAAAAAAATTCAGAACCCTTATAGGATCACTTGGTTGCCCATTTGTCTGTAACGGGTATGAATGCCTTTTTTTCTAGAAAACGCTTAACTATTTTATATCGTATACTAAGGTCTATAATTTATATCCTATGTTTAAAGCCTATGGCCTCAACCGGCTGTAAGAATATTAAGTTTCTAGGTTAACGCAGTCAAGATAAATACGGCCTTTCATATTAAAAGTCCGACTCGATGACTGATTACCAAGACCTATATAATATTTCTCGGGGACCTAAAATCATGAAATTTGGCTCGAAGGGAGATGTTTTGGTACAAGTTATGGAATAAATACGAAAATAGATTATTTCAAATTCGATCTGGAATTAATACGTGGCCATTTACTTTCATACTGTGGAAATATTAAACGAGCATAGAAAGTTTGTCATTTAAACACTCACTGTCGTGTATTGTTGGAGAATTTAAGGATAATATACAAACAATATTAATAAAATATAAAACAAGAAAAAGTATGGAACCCTCGGGGTGCCAGTCCTACTTGTAAATTATTTTTACTAATAATGTTATTTACGCATTTTCACAAAAGTTAAAGATCGTTGCAAATTAACGGCCCAAAAATTATGCCTGGAAAGTGGATAGGTATAAAAATTTGATACACCCCATGTACATAAATTTCATACTTGAAATGACCTATGTATAATAGATTTTTATAAACTATTATTGAAAATGTTCAAAAGTGTGTTAAATGCTTAAAAGTCATCTGAATAAACAAGTCTGACACTGCGCGAGTCGGCGCGGCGCTTTTTACAATTATAAAAAAAAAGTGACCGAGTAAACTTTGTACAGATATGTGATCATAATTTTTTCCGCAAATACGCGAACCGAGCGTACGGCTAGTTCATCGACCTTTGTCACGAAGCCTGGTACCGTTAAAGTTTACTTTCAGCTAGACCGAACACAGATCTCGCCTTTGTTGATCTTTTCTTCCGACTTGTACCTACATTCTGTTCCGTATCGTCCGGGAATAATCTGGCGCTCGTGACAAGCCTAGTCGATATTCAGTTTGATAAAAACTTTCATTTGTAGCTTGGAGTTAAGAATAAAGTTTAGGGGCTTATGCGTCTTTTTATACATTGTTTATATAAAACGTATTACACTAGTTGTGCCTCAGTTTCATCCATGTTAAAGTAATTCTACCAACTCTTCACGAAGGAACGCACCCGTGAAGCCTATTGCTGCTCTCATTTCCCATATTTGCCTACATCTTGCCAGATTGCCTTGCTCCTTAAAGTCGTAACACATATATATAATACAAAATTGACTGGAAGTTCCAGAGATTACCTTGTTGAAACAAACAAACAAAAAACAATAAAAATGGCTATCTAACATCACGCTACGACATTATAATGCAAAAACAGGGGTGCATCCGCGGGGCACAGCTATATATAAAATTTATTCTCATAAATCACATTTAGCTTGCAATAATATCTATACCTATTATAAGCTAGGATTAAAGTCTTAATTAATTTTATAGCAACATAAATAATTAATGTTAATAATACATTTATTTATACAAAGCAATATGTATATAAAATGAAACATGAATTCACAATTTGACACACTTATTTTTGTGTTACCTGTCAATAATGATTAATAGTTAAAAAATAATTTTAGCACTCATTAAGAAATTTAAACCATTCACAAGAGAGACAAATGGATTGATTGACATTATGAGTTCAATGATGAATATGATTATAATGAACTGATTCTTTTTTTTAATGTACTATTAACCAGTCGCATGTGATGACCTCTGACTTTGAAGTAGTTATAGTAAGAGTATTGACCGGTGCTGCCAGAGGCATTATATCTAATTACCCGAAAAGCTCGAACTAATTATAAATAAATTGCATGATTTCACATTACAATTTTTTTGTTACTGGTAAATTGAATGGAAAGTTGATCAAAAAATAGTCGACTATCCTAGAGTTTTAGACGGGAAGTTGATAAGTTATGTGCTATGACCCTATAGTTATGTAATATTGGTGGCATTTAGCGTGATATAGTTTTGAATACAACATTAGTATATTATACGAAATATTATTTGTAAAGTGACTGTTTCGTGTTGCGTCTTATTCTACAGCACATCGATTATTTTACTATTAAACTCTAAAACTTGTATTAATTTGGTAGAATTGATATTGGCGAAATGGACTACGTAAGCAGAAGCTATTAATAATAAATAAAAAATATGTTTGTAGCAGTTCACATATATCAGAAGTGAAACATCCAGAAAACAATCTTTTTAAATATCCTAAATCAGCGGGATTCGAACTATCGACCACTCGTGCGTACTGCGTATGAAGTCTGGTCGTCTCACACCCCTAGACTAATCCGACGACGATCACAACCATGAAAAACAAGGACTTGTATTAACCGTGCATAATGTAATTGTATTTTATTTCATTCTCTCGTAGGCTAAATCCTATAGGTGTATATATGGTTGTCTCTTTTTACTGTCGCTTTTTAATTTGATCGAGTCTCAAATCACAACGGTGCTAAAGAAGTTTTCACTAAAAAAAACACACTACACTATCGACATCAATTGACTTTGCTAAGTATTGTGAGTATATTGAAATATCTGTAAGTTATTAAAAAAGATTTTCATTGTAAACAGTTAAAATATCGTCAAACACATTAACGGCAGAGACGACAAGGGTCTTTTAATAGAAAAAACCTTTTCATGTTTTTTAAGTCCATAATCATTAATGTAGGTAAATTTGAACCCATTTGCCTTATTAGAATTCGTCTTATAAATTGAGTAAAATGAACTAAAACAATACCCGATAATATCAAAGAATAAAAGGAAAAGAGTGGCCTTTTAACTTAAATAAACGATCAGAGAATAACAGAAGCGTTAATGGTTGAAGAATTTATCTCAAGACAATTCTAATAAAATTGTAATACTATTTTTTTTTATAATTTCTGTAAACTTTAATTGTCAAGGTTACTAAATTTTAAATACAAATATATTCTCTTGTATATTACCTAATTAAAATTGCGAAGTAATTGATGTCAACTGCTGAACAAGCGAAAATTATAATTGATGTTAAATAACAAAGTTTATAATAACATATTCTTAAGATTTTTTTAATGCTGTGTACACAGAGGGTGTAGTTTGTTAACATTAAATGGTTTTTTTTGCAATTAGTCCTTTGGTTATTTTCTTATAAATAAATAAATAATTGACATAACTATTCAACATAGTATACAGAAAGGTCCCCGAGAAAGAACTTGCAAATGCTAAAACTATCATTCGGAACTAAGTCGCGATATGAATAAGTCAGGGAAAGTAATTGAAATTGACGACAGACAATTTTTCTAGTGAAAAACGCTTTAATTTTTTTAAATTACTTATTACCTTCATTAGCTAGTTATCTCATCAAAATATTTTATTTAATTTTTTGTTTTACTCATTTGTAAAAACGGTATCTTCTATGCATATTATAGTACTCAATGTCTCTCTGTCTGTCTGTCCATTTATATTCTTTCACGAAAAAAACACTTATCCGATATACATGCTTTAATTCATATCTATACTATCTGACCAGGTTATATGATATGTTTTGTTAGATAAAGCAACATACGAAATAACCAGTGACGATAATAGTGAATCAATTCGGAAAAAAGACGCATTTGGGGCGGTCACGTGGCTTACGCTGAGTAAACCATACGAGATATCTCAATTTAATGTTCTAAATAATTATAGATTTTGAAAAGACCTACAAAAAAGTCAGCGATATCATATATTTATCTTCGAAGTATCACCCACAATACGTATTTTAGTCTTACGTATTTTTACCAGGGGCATTATAATACGCACTATATAAACATAATAATATTTATCTATGTAATTTTTAGTTAAACCTAACATTTTTTTTATAAATTAGGTCACTATCACAAAGATTATTTACGCATACCTTCATTAGTTATTTCTGTTTATGTATATTATACATTACCGCAATAAGAGACACGAAGAAAAATACAAACACATTTGTAAAAGATTCTCGTGAAGAATGGTCGCTGCCTATGAAGGTACGTACCTAATAACATGGGAGTTCCGACATTTATTTCCTTAATAGTGTCATTTTTCACAGCTATTGTACCTTAGGGCGGTTTCAAACGTTCAAACTTTACTGAAGCGTATCCTTACGGTTAAGTTACTGAAAATCCATTTTACTTGTTCGAGAAAATACGTTGGACCGTGAAAATTATGTGAAAAACGGGCAAAACTTATCGCGTGTAAGAAACATTATTCACGAGAACAGTTTTGTAAGTTATTATCTCTTAAATAGAGTTTTATTAAACGTATTGAATTTAAGCACATTGTTTATGTCAACGGATAATTTTTCGAATCGTTAGTTTATAACCAATCTAGTTAGATTGTAAACTGTTGGTAGACTGTGAACGAGCACAAAAATTTGCAATCTAACGGTTACATTTTCGAAGGTTTATAAATAGGACTGTTAGATTAATAAGAAACTGATCATAACGCACGAGCTAAGCGAGCGAAGCGAGCAGTGCCAGAAACAAATTACCCCCTTAAAAATTAACATTTTTCAAGCATTTTTTAGTAGAATGATTTTGTTTATTTAATAGACATAACCACAAAAAATCAAATTTATTGGTATCCGTTCTCAATCTACCTGTAGTTTGCAATCTGACTAGTTTGATTATAAACTAACGGCGTCATATATAATAGTTGACTCTATATTTTCTCTCTCTCTCTCTCTCTATATAAATACAACCAACTATTTCCAATTTATTCGGTAATTACTCGCACATATTCTAAGTAGTTAAGCACTTTTTATTATTTGAATATTTATTAACTAGCTGTACAAAACTTGATACAATAACTCTTTTAAAATAAGAATAATCTTTTTATTTGCGTAACAAAGAAGTATTATTTACAGTGTAAAAAAGTTGTAGAAATATTTATTTAGTTCCGGGTATCGAAACAAAATATAAATTTTATTAATAAATAAATATGGGGACACGGTCATTTAATTATAAACCTTGTATTATAATAACATCAACGTGATATTTTGGTTGTGTAACTGACAATTATGCTTATCATACAAAAGTCAGTCCTGTGCGGTAATCGAACCCGCGACCTCTTAGCTTAATAGTAAAGCTCGCTGCCACTGCACCAAAGGCCTGTCAAGATTATTGCCAAGCGTTATCATTAAATAATTTAAAAGGATCTTTTAAAAAGCTTTTAAATTTTTGCAAGTTCAGACACTCGCGCACAACGCGAATTTTTAGGTTTCAAAGTAATATGCAATAATGTAATATCTTTGAATACATGTAATCTGTACTTATAATATAATAAAGTTGAAGGTTTTTGTTTGTTTAAACGCGCTTATCTCAGGAACAAATTCTCTTTGCATATCATAGCCAGAATAATATAGGCTAAATAACTTCACGCTATGGGATACCACGCAATAACTATGCACGTCTAGTAATCTGGCTAGCTCGGGAAGTGGAACAACGATAGCGATACACGGGTGCGTTGGCATAGCGTGAAGAGTTTCTCAAATAAATTTAACACGGTTGAAACCGTGGGGCACAGCTAGCATGGAGCTATATTACAGGTACAGCTTAATGTAGGATCTTAGTTAAAGTAAAATTTTATGGAATTGTTTTTTGTAATAAAAAAAAAGCGTATAATATGTATATATATACGAGTATATACTTACTTAATCTTATTATTCTACTTATTCACTTTGATCCGAAACGTACAATTTTGTCTAAGTTACTATCGTAATAAATTTCAACTTAAAGTTAGACGGTGCTTGCATATTTTAGCGAGTCAGTCTGTGATTGACGTTACCGTTCTATTTAAGTTCCGATGCGGTCTTATCAATATTGCAAGCAGACAATTTTGCTTACCAAAAAGTGATCCTCAAACGTATCTTTTATTTTAACTCTATTGTTTGTACAAAAATAAAGTATAATAAATTTTAATTCTTATTACCTTTGTAACTTCTTCTTCTTCTTTTTCCTAGCTTGGGAACTGTTCGTCTTTATTGAAGACCATTACTGCCATTATCGAGTGAAAATAGTTTCCAGTCTTATGACGATTTCAGGATTCTCACAAGATGGTGGCTGCCTTGTTAGAACTTTCTAGGGAGTTTTTGTGGCATCACAGAATTCATGATCCATGTTATTATTTCCAATTCACTTCACTTGTGCACAATAACCAAGTTTTATTATGCAAACGCCACCTGTATTATACAGTGGGCCACAATAAAGTAGGTCAAATAACACAAATTTATGAATAAAATAAGAAAAACCACTACATGACAGTTTGAGGTCTCGCCAAAACTCCCACCTTTGTATCTATGTAATTTCTATAAAAATTACCTTAAATTAGGACATGATCTTAATCATGTTGTTTTATAATTATTAATTTTACGATAAAAATATGTACCTTCATCCTACAATAAACCTTTTGAAATCTTTTCAATTATTCACAGTCATTCATTTTTTTTAATTATACTTACAAATAGAGGAAGGTACAAAAATTTAAAACCGGGCAAGTGTGTGTCACGGCACGCGCAGTGTAGGATTCCGTAGTTGCTCGTCACAATATGGAGATTTAGACGGCTTTAAGTAATTTACAATGGAATTTTCCTTTTTATTTACTTTTTTAAGCACATTTTATAAGGTGGTTGATATAAATATATTCATAAAAGTCGCATAAAACAAATGTTAATCTCATTAAATTGCTAATGTTTGACAGTACTCCTAATTATTAATGTCTCTAAGACAGTTAGAGACACAAAAAATACTGTTAAATACTAAATAAACCTGTAAAACTAGAAATACCACGGTCATTGTCACCAAAACGAGAAACAGGTTCGTAGCGAAAAATTTTAATGAACACTCATTTCCAAATTTATCGCTCCACTTGCTCTCAACGATTCAACAGATTTTATAATCAGTGTGGTGATGTACACTGAGACACGGAAAATATTCATCGTTTTATAGCATGACTCCTTGACCCCGAAATTCTACAAGTCGTTTTAAAGTAAAAAATGCGCATGTGGGACAGTTGACACTAACCGTAATGTTTCACAGAGGTCAGTCAACTTCTGCGATACATAAACAACAGCAACATATAACATCAATAGTTTAAAGTTTTTTTTTTAACGGCAACTGTGTTCATCCACGATTCTGCCAACGTCACGTGTATACAATATTTTTGTGATTACTCTTGTGGTCATCAAACATAACTCTAATGAGATAGTGGCTCCCTTCTTTAAAACTGTTCAGTGATTTTTCGTGGTGACTCAAAATCTGTGTTCTTAGTTACTATTTATAATTCACTTACTTGTACACAATAACCAAACTACATCACTTACAAAACAATTTTTACCAAAAAAGAAAACTAACCTCAAATGTTTTGAGAAGTCGAAGGTCTAATACCAGTGAAATTAAAATGAGACCACATTAGAGATATCCCATTTCCAACGAAAATAGAATCACCTAAATCGGTTCATAAACAAAAAAGTTATGGCTGAACATCCTTAAAAATATATGTATACATTCAAAGTGAGCACCTCCTCCTTTTTTGAAGCCTGTTTAAAATGCCACCAAAACTACATAATATATGATCAAATAACATAAGTTTATGAATAAATTTTGAAGCGATGATGGTTCAATGATAGCTTGTACGACTTCGCGTCGAGTGACGTGAGTTCGAATCCCTGCAATGAGCTTGAGCTTTCGGTGAAGGAAAACATCGTGAGGAAACCATAGCATGGTAGTAGGGCTTTTTCTATTGCCCGCCTGGCTAACTACCCTCAAGTTTAAAATCTGTCACCAAGCACCAATAGGTGTGTTCCGGCAGCTGCACTTGAGAGCTAGACATCCACTAGGTTTAGCGTGTTACCATCTAGGGCCACATCGTCACTTAACATCAGGTGAGATTGTGGCCACTACGCCATAACCCACAACGAAAAAAAAAAATTAAAACATAAACCATCAGATGCCAGATCAAGATTTCCAGAACAAAATCTACAAATTTAAAGCTCCGAATTCTTGAAAATAATTGTTAAGGCTAAGGCTTAAAATTAATTAAAAGCAGAGACAAGGTAAAACAAGTATTGAATTTTCGTTATTTGGACCGTTTAATTTTCTAATGGTTTAAACTTTAGAAGGACCATCTTAACTGTCTAAATGATTATAACGGTGACGTACAACTCACTATCGACTTGTCATATTCTGCATACTTATGCTAAGTTTTAATAGTTTAAAAACTAAAAACACGCTATCATTACGCACTAAAAAATATAAAACTTTTTAGTCTTATAATAACATCTCATTACCAAGCCCAATCTATTTGACTATTTTGACAGGACTTTTACTGGCAGATAGCTGATGTTATAAGGCATAACTTAGGCTTAATTTAAAAAAAAAGTGTTCTACGAAAAAAAAAAAAAAGCTTTCTAGTAGTCCACGCGAGCAGAGCCGCAGTCACAGCTAGTATATTCAAATAACTTGTAAAATTCCACTAATAACATCAGTATATTATTTGTAAGTACATATTTTTAATATGATTTTATTTATCAGTTCCAGGTGTTCATAGAGTGTATGGGAGGTTAAAATGCGCGTGACGTTCCTTTTGCTGTTCATCACAGCCTGCATACTGGCTGATAAGATTGAAGACAGGTAAGAATATTTTCTACAACTTTTTTTGCTCATGAAATTCACTGTTAACGAAATAGAGCTGGAAACACTTATTGGTGAATTTCATACTTTTTGTTGGAAATTCTAGAGGTCAGTTGGAACACTCCTAACAACGCTATAAATTTCGTTAGTCTCAGTGAGAAAGGAATCACCAACTTCCGTGATATAATCATGCGTTTTGATGGTTAAACTACGGGAATGTTTTAGAAAACTGAATCAAAATATAAACGGAATAGTTTTTTTAACTTTGAAGAATTTAAATAAGTAAACTTAAATCACTTAAGCCATTCATTCAAACTCTAAACAATCACATGATATGTTCAATAAAAGCGTTTATTTCTGAATAGTTTACTTTCATATCGCATAGAAGTTTAACAACATCTTTGGGAGTTTCAAGTCCATGAACAAGAAGGGAACGTAAACATTTTGTATTAGCTTAGTTTGTTATTGTGTTAATTATTAATTATTATTTCTTCAGTGTTAATACACTAACTAAATAAATTATATATCGGGATAATATTATAAAGAGACCCTCTTATAGGATCCTACTGATATTATAAATGTGAAAGATTAGATGAAATTTGGCACATAGTTCATTACATGGATTAACACATAGGGTACTTTTTATCCCAGTAAAGACTCAATTCTGAAGTCCACGTAGACGAAGATGAAAGCAGAAGTTAGTATTCAATAAATAAATTAGGTTTTAAAAGTGAACTGATCAAAAATGTTTGTAATACCAATAACGTAATTAACCAGATGTGATATATAGTTTCTAATACCAATATAAAGTTGACAATATTTACATTTCAGGAGGTCTAAACTACCTTTCGTTGCTGACGCTCTCGGCAATGCTTTACCACCACCATCAAGTGTTCCGGCTTCTGTGGGGAGTCCAGTTAATCTCCTAACACCAGATCGCTATGAGTTCTACACTTTTGATGAATCCGGAGAACTTGTTAAGAGACTTATGACTTTAGAAGAAATACAAACTATTGTTGCTGCAGGAGAAGAAGGCAATAGTATGGTTACGTTCGCTAATGATGATCAACCCACCGTCGCCTTTAATTTCAGTCAACCGCCTTCCACAAAAGTTCACAGCGTTGTGACGAATGTCCAAAATGTTCTCAAAGCTCAAATGGAAGCACACAAAAATAAACCGTTAGTTCAACCCACATTAGATACGCCTGATGTTTCAAACTCATGGAGTTTAATTTTGCCTTCGATTTTTGGAAATACTGGAGTTGATATTGTTCCTGATAAATCTTCAGGATCTTTTACAACACCTGAAACTGAAACTTTGGAGATTGATGATAAAAACGACATTGAAAATGATTCATTAAGCAAGGAGGGAAATCAACAAATTACTAAAACAACGGTTACTCAGGACGAGATAAAGAATGATATAACAGAAAAACCAGTTACTGATAAAAATGAATTAACAGATGAATTCATTACAGTATCTGAAACATCGTCAACTTCTACCACAACCTCAGCTACGCCAACAACTTCATTTTTATCTTCAAGTTCGATAACAGAAATACAAAAAATATCTAGTGCATCGACTATTATAACTACAGTCTCATCTACGATAGCGACGCCTCGTACAACGACAACAATAAAACCATATCCAACGACTACTAGTACTACATTAATCACTACCACATCTACAACTGCTAAGCCTACGACTATGTCTACAAAAGTAAGCCCTACCACTACTTTAGAAACAACAACAACAATAAATACCCTCGAAACAGAGCTATCTACAAAAAAACATATCTCTGAAGTCGAATCGAGTACCAATAAAGTTGAAAACAATATTTCAAATATTATATCAAGTACTGAAAAAGATACCGTATTTGAAAAAATAAGTACTCTCATTCCTGTTTCAACTATGAAATACGTAACTGAAAGAACAACATATCAGCCAAACACTACAATAGTTCCCACTATTACAGCAGAAATATCGGTAACTACTTCACAAATAGATAGCACACAGACTACTACTAATATAATTACTACTTTGCCATATGGTTTACATACAACTAAAGAATCAGAGTTTAAAAAAAATTATGCT
Organism: Saturnia pavonia; assembly: GCA_947532125.1. Taxonomy (NCBI): domain Eukaryota; kingdom Metazoa; phylum Arthropoda; class Insecta; order Lepidoptera; family Saturniidae; genus Saturnia; species Saturnia pavonia. The sequence continues at coordinate 13,856,486 of OX383904.1, forward strand.
ACTACAATCACGACACAATCTGTATCCCCATCAACAACAGTATCAACAACTGAAGTTGTAGCTGCTGAAAATGTAGATTTATTTGACAATCATATGATAAATAATCCAGTAGCTGAATATGACATGAATTCTGAAATCAAAGACGATGAACAATTAATACCAATTTTTGATGTTGCACAGAGTATTAGCCAAATAGCTTCTGATCTAGGTGGTGATTTTCGACCTCTTCCTACAGTAACTAACATATTAGATACAACACAGGCATCTGAAAGTAAAGAGAATGTAGATATTGACGCCCCAAAAGCAGATGAAGTTGATACTAAAATAAAAACAAAAAATGAAAGTAAAAATGAGGACAATTTTGTAAAGATAACAACATTTGACCCACATCCTGAAAAAGAAGAAGAAAAGCTGCAAGTTAAAGAAGAAATAATTAAACAAAATAAAATTAAAACAACATCAGAACAGCCTACAGAAATAAAAACAACAACTATGTTTATTGAAAGTACTACAATAGATCCGATTTTAAATGAGTCTATGGATGATATTATTTTACAGGTTGTAAATGATGCACCTCAACATTTCGTTGGTTTAGAAAGTAGTGATAATATAACAACGACTGACCACTTTACTGAAACCATAACTGAAGGTAAAATAAATGCCGAAACTACTTCTGAAATATATCTACAAAATAAAACAAACACTTTTGTCACTACTGAAAAAATATCCGAGTATGATTTTACTACATACACAGCAACATTAAGTAATGAAATAACAACTGAAGAAGCTCTTATTGAAAATAATGAAAAGGAAAGTTTAGCACCAAATAAAATTGATGAAGATAATGATAGTTTAAAAGAATATATTCAAATTTCTGTATCAGATAGTAAAAGTGGATCAGAAACAACTACTGGTATTTTTGATGAAAACGAGTTTGTCACAGATGAGCAAGATAATGAAAATTATGATGTAAAAAATAAAATCAATAATAATGAGTTTATCAATCTGGAAACAACTACAAATCAATTAGAATTAACTACAAAAACATCAACTGCGGGGAATATAAATAATATATCTTCACTAGCTGTCGAAAAAGATAATTCAGTACAAAAAATCATCAATAACAAAGAAGAAGCAAATGCTAACAAACAAGATAATATCTTAAACCTAACTCCGAAGATAGATGAATTTAAAAAGAAAATACAGAAAGTTGATATTACTGAGGAGGAACTCGCAGATATACCTAATAATTCATGGAAACTGATACCAACGGTTTCTCAATCAAAAAAACATGGTGTCCTGAAAGACAAAGTTAAAGCTGAAAATCATCATATTCCAGGCCACACCGAGGATAAAGATATTTTATTAGAATTTTCTAAAGAAAATCAGGGATTAGAGGTTACGACTAAGGATTTAAGTGAAGATGTTGAAGAGTTTACAGAACTTTGCAATGAATTAGCATTCAGGTATTGGAAGGTAATGACTGAAAATGTTGATAAGAAGAGAAGTTTTGTTTTGTCACCTTATTCTATAACATCTATGCTGGCTATGATGTTTATGGGAGCGAGAGGAGCAACTTCTGGTGAAATGAACGAAATTCTCAAATTGGATGATATGGTGACGTTCAATCCGCACTTTACATTGAAAAATATTTCTGACTCCATAGAAATGAATAAAGGTCCTGAAATCGCAGTTTCTGCGTTTATAAGAGAACTCTATAGTGATCGTAATAAGGGTAAAATACTAACTTTCTATAAAGAAAGAGCCCAACACTTTTACAATGGTCACGTGGAAGAAATAAACTTTAAATTGATTAGTGATATAATTAGACGAAGAACAAATTTATTAGTGAAAAGATACACTTTGGGTAAAATTTCTGAGTACCTGAAAGCCAATACCATTGTTATGCAGCCACCACTAGCAGCATTTTCGGCTAATATTTTCCAGGTTTGTCCAATTTTATTTTAATAATTTTTATCCCACAAGTACCCACTTGAATTCAATTAAATAAAACTCAAATTAGTTTGTTTATATTGTACATATGTAATTTTAAAATTAGAGTAGTAACTATTATTATGCATTTTAACTTTATTTTGGTTCTATCAGCCTTCACGGACAAACATATGAATGTTTCAGGATTATTTTTAACTTTAAATTAAACTTCAGGGCTTGTAACGTAAATATAATGAAATATTTCTACGTTTCAGACTGATTGCACAGGTTCTTCTGTTGGAGGAAGAGATGGAGAGATGTACTTTGTAGTATCACCTAATGTTCGTCAGCGACGTTTGGTGCCCGTTCCTGCGGTAGTTTACAAAACCGGATTCCTCGCTGGCTACGACCCTGTCCTAGACGCTACAGCTGCTGCCTTAGGAAACACTAACTCTATTGTAAGCACTTTGTTTGTAATGCCTGGACAACAAGGTAACGTTGTACATCCAGAAGATTTGGAGAAACTTGAGAAGCGACTAATAGAAGCCAACCCTACAACTCCAACGTGGAATCGCATACTTCGAACCCTACTACCCCGGATTGGTCTGGAACTTCAAATTCCTAGATTTTCACATAAATCTGTTTTCAATATAACAACTAGTTTGAGAAAAATGGGACTCAAAGATTTATTCGACGCAGAACATGCGGATTTAGGTGGCTTAAATGGTCCATCTAAAGACCTTTTCCTTTCTGATATGGTTCAAATGACAACTTTTGTGACGTGCGGTGAGGATGTTATTGGAGAGCAACATCATGTTGAAGAGTACCCGGAGAGTTTACCGGCTCAGAGACGAAGAACATCGAGATGGTCGAATTATTGGGATGAGCCTAGGGACTATCAAAGAGCATTCCACGACCCACATGACGTTGGTGAAGCTATGAATTTGCCTTTACACCTTCGTCCGAGACAAGCTCGAGTACCATCTAGAAACGTTCAACCAGCGAGATTAAAGTTCGACCGGCCTTTCCTATATTTTACTAGACACAATCCTACAGGCATGATACTATATGTTGGCAGGTACAATCCCCGGCTTCTGCCTTGAAGATATCAAAAAGACTGTCTGCTTAGTTTAATTCAACATTCCTAAAAGGAAAGTGATAGGGAATACTGGTGCGTGTGATAATTATTAAAGTTATTGAGCATTTACGTGACAGTATTAGTTTAGTGTATTGGTACAAGATTGGCGTTTGATATGACATGATGTTAATCGCGATACCATTTTCTATTTTGATTGATTGATGATTTCTATATTGACACTTATCAGAATTGAAATTGCGGTTGGGAGTTAATTTTGTTTTTATTTAATAGCTAAGTACCTTTATTCTAATTTCATATCAAGAGTGTAATATAAATTAAGGTTAAAGAATAAATAATAATTACTTAATTATAATAGCAAAAGTTTCGATTATTGTATGTGCATTTTGTGAAGAGATCGCGAGCAGTTATTGTCTCATTTTTATCACCGCAATACTAATGTAGATTTCTTTGCAAAATGAACGATAGTTTAAAAATAACTACGATGTAATTTTTTTAGGATATATTCTAGAATAAATACTTACAATTAATTTTTCGAATTCATTATATTTCCCTTGGATAACCTTAAAAAACACACGATGGCTAGAAGATGTAACAATATACGATCTTTCAAAAATGTTCGAGCGAAATACTCGTATGTGAAGCAAAATTTGGTAAGAACGCAAATTTTATTAGGAATAATTAAAAGTCAAAATAAAAATCAGATATATATTTTTATAAAATATATACTAATTTATTTGCTTTACAATTTAAAGAATAAAGTGATTTCTGCAGATTAAACTGTCATACGGCACATTTATTAACATGATTATTTTTTTATAAAAAAATCTCGACATTCATCATTGAATTTCTTTACTTCGTTACATTCTGGTGTAGCAATATACTGCGGACAATCCTGAAAATAGTTGAACAAATAGTACACCTTACACAATACGAGAAACTCAAATTGTCTGTAACTAGAAATACCTTGTTAATGAAATTCCGTATACACGCCTGAAAATTGTAGAACTCGCATGGATCTAGAGGCATGAGGTGCCTATGACCAAGTTTGCAGTGCATCTTAGCATTGGACATTGCATTAGCAAAAGCCTGGTTTAGATCCACCCATCTGCTTAAATGTGCAAAGTATTTTTCGTCATGTAATTTGTCGTTCTCATTGATGAGATCGTATTTTTTCAAAATGCAACGCCAGTGCTCGCACTATAATTTCAATAATAATAAAAATTAATATTTAGCAGACAAAATCACAAATAGTTGAAATAAATATATTGTAAAACATAATATCTATTATATTATTAGTGTATATTTTATGATAAATATCTTAATTGATATGTTTGGAATTAGCAGCAAATCTTCAAAGGATAAATATTGAAATAAAATATAAAACTATTTCTAATCAATTATTACATCATTAATGTATATGCATAATAACCATGCATTTACTTAACCGAAAGACGTCCACTGCAGGACATATGCCTTCAAAAAAGATAGCCGCAACAACCGGTCTTGCGATGCTTGCATCCCGCGGTTCCCCGCAACCTTCACCAGGAACTACACTGCTTTATTCGGAGCGCGGCCGACCGTCAAGAACTCTTCGGTCCACTGCCAATTAAGTCTAGTAATTCTGCTTGCTAAATAATCTAATATCCTAATGACATAATAATCAAATCGCTGAAATATGATGTTGTGTTTTGTGAACTGCCATTATATGACTATCAAAAATCACCTCAAATTTGATTTGATTTTAAGGTGTACTATTTATAATGTTTTTTTTTTTATTATTATTATTACTTGTGACTCACCCCTCTGATAGTTTGTCGTCTCAGTGCGGTGACATTGGCGTTTATAAATTTGATTTCTAAAAGTGCACCACAGACTCTGGCGGCCTCGCGTGTGAAGAAGGGTGGAAATACACAACATTGTCTGTACTGAAAAAGGATGTATATAATTTTTTGAAAGTGGATGCTTGTATTTATGTACGCGTGTTAGAAGTTATATTTGAATAGTCTTGAATAGTCACAGTCGTTGTTATGTGACGGATAACATCGACTGTGACTATCTTCACTACAATGAAACAAGCAACTTCATAGTTGTAGACTCTTTCTTACAATGTTCGCGTGCACCGTAAAAATTAACTCTCGTCATTTATTCTTAAAGCGCTTTAAGAAGTACATCCTCAATTATAATATTGTTTAAATTTTACGTTGAGGTGATAACGAAAAGATATTAGTATACATTCTTATTGGTTGAGTTAAGCATTCACATATTTGCAAAGCATATGACACTGTATCCCAATTGATTTGACGAACACTCTAATGATGCTTTTTTTATATAAAGTCTTACAATGTGGTGCGCTCATAATTACATATTATGATTTTTTTAATCTATTAATATATTCTATAATTATTATACTTATTATTATTAATAATAACACAGGCCTGCGATTATTTTCTCCTAACAAAACTGAGTAGTATTTTCGGTTAGTACAATATTAGAAACTAATCTATGAAATAATTTATATAATGCAACTTTCTGAGAATTGTTTTTCCTTTTAGTTTCTTAGTAGGTACTACTGCTATAGTTAAATTCCAATCATTAATTTTACATATTAATGCTGTCGCTTATATTTAAATATTTATCTACTCCCAGTAGTTGTTACACATACTATAGTAATTTTAAGGCTATTTAGAAGATTTACTTATGTCTAAACAGTTTTTTACGCATTATATTTTATTTTCTCCATAAATATATGTAAATATTTAATCTTGAATAAAAATAAAACACTGTAAATGAGTGCTATATATTAATTCAATATACCCACATAACTAAAAGAGACACTATAATAATTTGAAAGGGAAATAAAAAGATATATTTCTCAGGTCTGTATAATTAAGAGAACAATATTGCTTGTTTAGTAATTTCTCAAAAACTATACAACTATAAGCGTTGTACAAGGTAAGGTGAGGTGTCAGGCAATAGGTTTAGTAGGCAGTAAGTGTAATTTGGCTTCTTTTGGTTAATCAGAAACCTACAGATTGCCTTCATACGAATAAATATTCACAGACTATAAACAGATATAATTAGTTCTATCTTTGGAAATGATAATTTTAAAGAAATTTTAATAAAAGTAAAATAGTGATTTTGTTGTTACTAGTCTTACCAAAAAATCAATTGGAGGTTGACATCTGTCCGGTTTCAAGGGATAGTCTTCGTCACGTTGACACGAGACCTATGTTTAACAATTTAAAACTTCATCTTTTTTGGAGGTTAAAACATTTGCAATTAGACAAAAACATGGCGAAAGTGTTCTATGATAAATATCTTGACTGATAAGTTTAGAATTAGTAGCAAATCTTTTCACGACTGATCATTCGCCGTAGCGCGACTATGAAATTCGTTTCCTGTCAATATCCTATCAGCCAAATCTCAGGAGTCTTTTAAATGTATTATGCTACTTGATTTCTACCTGGAGATGTTGAATATTAGACAGACTGTATTCAATAAACAATTTGCAAATTTTTCATACAACTTTCTCGTGCACCTCTAAAAGTCTGACAGAGAATGATATTTAGCATCAACTCCTCATTTTGTTCTGTTATAAGCAATAAAGCACCAAATAAAATTTAATAATCAAGGTATTAGGTGCAATAAAATTTCATTCTTACATTTCTCATTTTAAAAATATAAAATATTACAACTGCACCTTATGGTTTTTCTAATTTGCAAAGTAGTACAATATGAAGATGGGTTTGCATATTATAAATTATTCATAGACCACTTTATTATCACAATCTCAACATACCGTTTAGAATACTCAGGTTTACTTGATCGCTTAAAATATCTATTAGACTCTATCATTCTAATACTCATTCGAAAATTATAGAATAAAACGATAGCAATATTAAAAATCTTACACATGCTATAGACAATACCAGTAGTGTTATCATAGTTTCCGAGCCCTGATAAATTTATTTCCAAATCGCGAAATAATTTATAACACAGTAAATTGGCACTTGTACAGCGGAGACAAGTAGAGAACTACTAATCAACAGCGCTGAGTATTAACAGCCGATTATTGTGTTATAAGAAATGTAAACCGCGATCGATGTTTGACAAATAATAAGAATATTTGAAACTGACACAGATTTCCTTACACAAGCATTACATGTAACTATAATAATGATGATACATAATGATTTACTTCTATGAGTGTGGATGATAGAGAATTTGGAAGCAACTAAAACTGCAATTTTTAAAATTCACTCATTTATATTCTAAATAAAATTGTTTATAAGACAGTGGATAAATAATACAACACAAATAAATTCATCGAAATATATATTTATTTACACATTACTTGTAGTATTCCAGAAGGCATTCAATACCTTTGTAGTGTAGTCTTATTCTACAACTTTCGTAAATTTATTATGACGTTCAAAAAATGGTTTGCATTCGTCGATATGTTCTTTCAGGAGTTTGCAGTCATCAGATTGTTCCCAATATTTTGCAGGACAGTTCTAAATAATTCAAAATGATAAGTGAGTATTTAAATAGTAAATTAGAAAAATTCAAAGTAAAAAAATAATTATAACATCAACATATGAGAATAGAGAACAAGATAACTTCTATATAGTCAATCCTGAATTCCAACAAATATACACAATATTATTCAAAATATACGATTAGATCCGGAATAAAAAGAAAGTCAACATCACACCATTCTTCTGAGGCGACGATATGATCAATTATTTTTTTATAATATTTGCAATGTTTCTATATTATATACGATAACCTATTTTCCTACAATTTCTTTACGTAACGCCAATTTTAATTATCAATATTTATATAAGCAATATTTTAAATCTCTTTTTCTTTTCCATAATATTTACAAAATAAATACGCTTATGCATAAAACCTATTTTATTAGTATTACCTGAGTCACGATCATGCCAATACAGAACATAATTTTATTTGGAAGACAGATGTGTGGAGGTCCAGGTAGATTCTCTTTAATACAAGCTTTCGCTTCTTCTATAACCGGTTTCATATCTTCATTCTTCGCAGCGTAATTATTCATCAAGTCCTTCATAGCGTTTATATTTAACTTATCATCTGCCAACAGATTGTGCTTCTTCATTAAGCAATGTTGTTTGGAACACTGGAAATAATGTTATTTTAAAAACTGTAATTATAACTTCGATAAATTTAAAACACATTTAAAATAATACATATTTTCTTAACAATATGTACTTATATTTACATGTATATATTATGTAGTTATGTGCAATTCACTAAATGCAATAATACTTTTAGAATAAAAGAAGATTGTCAAAATATCTTTGTTATAATTAAAAATCTTTTTTTGAAGTGTAACTTCTTATGCGACTTTCAACGAGTTAAACGTTTAACGCACATTATCGGTCTCTCCTCTTTGTGTGAGCCAGAGCGAGAGAGCAAATGTGGGTGTGTATGTATATTGCACACTGTTTAAATAACATATAAAATATCTTTTTAAATGAAGTTTCACTTCTATCGTGTGTGAATCGCACACACACACTATATATTTATATGACTGTTGAATGTGAACTACTTACATCGGACGCATCAAATCTTTCATTCTCCTTTGGTTTCACTATACCACACTCAAGCATATCTTCTTCGGGTAAAACTGGTGGTGGCTTGCAACATCTGTGAGGTCTCTCCTAAACATCAAACATTAAGCAGAAGAAAATACAATTATTCATTCATATTAAGCAAGTTATCTTAACCCATGGTTTATGGATTTTACTAAGTATCTCGATGAAATTATTTATTTATGTACATTTTAATTTCAAAATAAATAAAAAATACCAAGATGCAATAAGTGTAACAAAGTACTAAAGTTTTGCTATTCAGCTAAAAAGGCGCATAGGTCATAAGTCTAGTGAATGTTATAATTTTATATTTGAGAAGTCGTTTTTTTAAGTGATTTGTAACTAAATTTGAACCTAAAGATTTGGCAAGTTGATCAGGCAGGTTAATTTAAAAAAACCTTTCGAGATCACAGTGGGTTTAGAAGATTTTGTTCCGTGACTCCTCATTTTATGTCCAATTTATAGTTAAACAGTTTATCATTAGATTGTTCTTCAATTGTTCTATAGATAATTATGATTGATGATCGTTGTAAACACAACGTCCAATGACCTCATATGGTGTAAATTATTTCTTGGTATTTTTTTTTTCGTTGTTGTAGAAAAAAATTAAGTTTACTACATTAAGAAATTTAGCTGATCGTGTAGGTTAAGTCATAAATCAATTTTAATACTTACAATGTTTGGAGGACGACGACACTTCTCGGGCAAACTGTCATCTTGTGATGATATGACCTGAGGTGGAAAAAATGTTGAATAAATAGCGCACAAATAGCTAACACTTTTGTTAAATAACTTAAACTCTATATAAATGAATTAATAAATTATTCTATTAGTCACCTGAAGTCCGGCTATCAACAAAATAATAAAACTGTAGGCTATCATGATGTACTAGGGTAGAATGATGGTGTGAGGTTTTTGTAATGAGTTATATACCGGGCCTTTGCCAGCCGTGACCATTGTTTACACGGGAAACAATCAAGGTGTCGTCAACCATACATCCATAGGAGAAAAAAAAATTACAGACGTGTCAGATGCAATAACGACACAGTATATTAAAATAAATGTTTCCTGGAAATCATCTAGCGTGTATAACTATTATATGCATGTACTCGTATAATTAGAAAGTTTTTATTAATACTGGATAATCATTTAACTCTTTATTCGAATATCTTATGTTTCGAACATAGGCTATCATTATCTCATACCGTATATGCAAAAGTATACGTTTTAAAATTTTATACGTATACGTATACGTTATTTTTAATTGTCTGGCCTCAACTAGGAACAGATTGTATTTCAATATTTAATTGTATTTTCTCTTTTCTTTCTCTGTGTTGAGTATTGCATTTTAATTAATAACTATTTTAATAAGTTTCTGTTTATTTTTTGCATACTGTGATTACACATAGTAAGGGTTCGAATAATACATTTATAAATTAAGCATATAAATGTTACACAATTTAATAATACCCAGCTTTGTGATCCTTTAAAAAATCCTTAATTATTAATATTTTAAAATTAATACACTCCGATGTCGTCCTTAATTTAGAAATTCTCACCATTAAAACAGTATATTATATTTTTGTCATGGATTCTGTTGTCATAGACATAACAATGGTATTTTTATCTTTACTATTTTCATCACCTATATAGGTATATATGCTTAAAACATTAAAGTTGAGGTTCTACACCTACGTTAACATTTTTTATTCTAAATCCATCATTGAGTACTTACGTTAATAATAGTTGTGTCGAATTCACACAAATGACTCGATTTTGTATTATTTACTTATATACCTTTTATTTATTTATGGAGGATTGTGTAATGTAATAAAATATTTATGGTATTACTGATTGCAGTCAACCCCAACATACGTAATTTAGAAGTAGTAATTAGATTAAATTAATATACACAGAAAATAAAAATATTGAAAACACGTATGTTCAAATTAATATTTTTTTTTGGAAAAAGCTTTTTGGGCCTTGAGCAGTGTAGTATTCCGTAGTTGCCTGTCACAATATGCAGTCTTAGAGGGTGGGTGTAGGTAATTTTCAATGAAATTAGTCCTAAAATTATTTCTCCAAATTCATTTTATAAGTTGATTGACTATTACTCGTCAAAATGTAACGCTTACTTACCTCCGATAGTTCTTCTTTCAACTTCATTATATGTATATACTTACTATTACCATTACTACTACATTTTCTTCATATTTCGCAAACGGATACCTAAATCGAAAAATGGGTTTCACACACCCGCAATATTTTTGAACGATCTATCCAACGACACCACACACTAAGGATAAGATGAAAAAAAAAATTAATTCCCAGTTAACGTGTAGAGGAAGTACCCTAAACAACTATTATTTTTTTCAAGATTTTATTTATCCACTTTGTCGGCGTGTTTAATATGTATACTCATACCAAATTACAGCTTTCTAGTACTAAGAATCTCTGATCTAAGCCGCGGACAGACAGATGGATCTACCGAAACTGTAAGGGAACTAAAAACACGTAAAAATGTAATTTAAAAGTTATGATTTAATTGTTAATTATAAATGTTATTATCTATACTAATAATATTATAAAGATGAAGAGTTTTTGTTTGATTGTTTGTTTGTTTAAACGCGCTATAATCTCTAGAACTAACAGTTGAATTCGTAAAAATATTTTTTTATATCATAGTTAATTTGCTGTTTGGAAAAATATATTTAGTTTCTCGTTTTTGTTACTCAGAGTGTTTAGATAAATCCACATGTACATGTGTATACACTATATATATTCGGCTGCAATTAGAAGTAGTTGAGATAATTTGCTACTGTGAGATAAAGACAATTTATTGAGGATTACTTTGATGATGATGTAATGTAATAACTTTTCTTAATATAAAAATAATTTCTGCTGTTTATAATTGTGACCAACGCGCATGGCAATAAGATTCGTTTTTGTGTAATTTTATATTGTATTATTAAATACATTATTAACATCATGAAATATATTGTTAAGACTAGTTGTTTTGGATTTAAAGTGTTTGATGTGTTGTGAAAACTGGATATTGCTATTTTTTTATTATATAGTATAAACATACCTATCTACTTTTATATGCAAGCCCGGGTGAAGCTGTAAAAGCCGTATGAGCCTTCAGGGCCCTCATGGCTAACAGTATAATACGGTCAAAAAAATAAAACACTACTTTTAAATTTATGCATGTCCATTTTTACAGACTATCTTAGTAAACCAATAAATAAGTTGTAAACGGGAGCCAGGTATGTCTCGGGCATAAGTAGTTAATGGATATTTACGAAAACCACAGGATTTACGGTAACTACCGATGCCATGATCTAGTCATTTCGGCTATAAAACTTTGCGGTGGATAAACAGAGGTTTATTTTCCTCTTGTCAATTATAGGTCACCCGTGTTTCTGCTAATAAAAAAAAAACAAGTAATCAAAAATATTTAAACGCGTACGCGTAATATTTACAGTTAAGAAATATTAATATATATTTTAATTTACGTCTAGTTAAAACATATGCCTATATAATTATGTGTATATACTGATTAATAAAATAAATAACAAAAAGCTCTACATATAAAATAAGAAAAAAATAAACACTAGAAGTAGTGGATACCATCCAACTAGGACATCCAACTGTCAGAAGGAAACTTACCCAGAAGGCTGGTCGCATTGCTACGTTTAATAGTGCATAAGTACCTTCTTAGGGTCAAACTTGAATAAATATTTTGTTATTTTGATTTTATGGTATGCTTATCTGCTATCTGCTTAGAGAGCTCGTCAATACCTAAGTATTGACGAGCTCTCTGGTCGCGAAACGCATCGACAGGATGACTTGCGAGTTCCCTGAAAATACTGCACACACTCGGCCCCTGCGACACTCATCTGACTCCATATATAAATTCACTGAGCTTTTTATAGAAAACGTAATGGGTCTTTTTTTTGCTTATGATTTATTAAGTATACCTGAGAAAGTTGTGAGATAGGTGGAATTATCCAATGCTACGTCACTGGATCGGACTTCACTTGTAGATAGATACAAGTACATACTATATATTACGTTGATAGTGTGAGGTTCGGCTCCAGTTAGTAGCATAAAATTATTATTAGTTAGTATTAATTTTGAAGTTGTTTGTACTATTAACTGTATAGATTCTTTGTAGTATGAATTAATGTTTATTAAGAGCATTATTAAGATTTGAAAGATGAAGAGCTTGGTTTAGGAAAACAAAATAGAATTACAAGCAAGGAGTTTTAAGATTATCTAGAAATTATTTAAATCTATAATAACACCATGCCCATACCGGGGTATGCAGAAGAGAAATAGTGGTCTTTTTATCTTTGTAAACTTACAAAGCGTTGTGGCCACAATCTCACCTGCTTTTAACTGATGATGTGGCCCAAGGTGGTAACCCACTAAGCCTTAGTGGAAGATTGGCTCTTACATGGAGTTTTAGTGAGTCCTACTCACTACTGACATAACCACTCGCTTCCCCGTGCGAGTGTTTACCCATGACAGGTTTCTCCATGATAAAAAAGACGCAGTACTTTGATGCCCTAATAGGAACGTAGTTATTAAAATGTGTGATTTTTTATTAATTAGGAGTTCAGTGCATCCTATCATATATATATATGTGTACATGTACTAATTAGTTTCAACAAACACACTTGAATAACAACAATGGTCGGTAAGTGTGTCGGATGTCCTCAAGGAGGTATATTATCACGCCTAATGAATCAGTGTCAAGTACTCTACAACCTTGAATGTCTCCATGATTGACTGACAAATTTATTACGAAACACACATACTGAGATTCTTTTTATTAAACAAAGGTCTTGTTTTTCTGGCCATCGTGGTTATAAACACAATGACCTGTTGGATAAGCGCGTTGGTTGCTGGTAATAAAGATATTAAACTGACATATACGCATATATGTTTAAATGTCTGTATTATTAAGCTATATTCGTTACGGAATATGTACAAAAGTAAAAGACACAGTAAATATACAGTTTAATTACCTAAGTTTTAACTAGATTGATAAGTATCATTTGGTTACTACTTTGAATTGCTATCTCACAAATTTACAAAAATATTACAGTATCTACATAATATATATTTTTTTGAATAAATAGTTTTATCACAAGCCACGTCAAAAATACAGATAAGTTCCAAGCGAGAATAGAGCTTTGGTAAAAACTTTTGTAAAAGCTAAAAATGCATTTCTCTCAATGCCGTATAACGTAAAGAGATATTATCACCGTATAATACGCTACCCCAAAGGAGATTTCAAGAAGAAATGACCCTATATACAAGTGTACTCTGTGGAAATAACAACGATTTGAGCAGTCCATTTAAATGCAAAAGAAAGAGGTGTGTGATGTTCGTTAGAAATCTTTTCAAAGAAGTTCATTATTACACCGATAGATGGTGATATTAGTATATTATGGCTGAATGGCAAATGCGATGCGATGTTGGGAAACGAAACGAAATAATTGTAATTTCAACAGGTATTTATTTGTTCTTTGTTTATATTACAGATGTTTACAATTCAAGGATTTAAAAAAAAATATATATACGTTGTACTAACATTTCCATGCAGCCTCCGGGCATTTCTGAAATTAGAATAAAAATGTTGAATTGTTTCTTAATAAAATGATAGTAAAAGCAATTTGCCTTTCGCTAGTCCGATACAGTTAGGTGTAGGAATTGTTATTTAATTTGTACACTATCGATGCACTTGCGTATTTTTTTTATATTAAAAGAAAGAGTAATAAAAGTTAGATATCATAATAATTTTTAGATGACAATTGCCAGTTTCATGTTCAATAAAACGTTAACTTCTGAGTATCTGTGAAGTTCTTCTTTAGCGTATTTCTTGTATGTATACTTAAAATAATATTATAAAGAAAGAGAGGGAATTTTGTGAGTTTGTCTTTATGTGGAGGGTAATCTCAAGAACCACTGCACCGCGCCGCACCTAATTGTTCTTTTTTTATTTCATAAAAGGTTATATCCCATATTTTGAGGAAGGCTGTGTAGACTATATAACTTCTGGAGGTCTGGAAAGCAGTAGACAAAGTACGGGAAGTTAGAACAACGGTGGAGATTTGGTCTAATAAATTTAACACGGGTAAAGCTGTGGGCAACTGCTAGTAATCTATAAAATATTTTATACCTTCAACATAGCGATGCCAGTGCAAGTGAACACATCGTACGCCCGACAGGGGTACGCCAAATGCTGCCTTAGTTCTTTATCAATACAATCTTCAATGACCTTATCGATTGCTTTCGACCAGCCTTCGTTCTTCTTAGACCATGACAGGAGGTGTTCCCTGTAAACTTCTTTGTTAAGAGTATTCTGATCGCTTAGGAAACCGGATTTTTCAAATACACATTTGACGTCATCACACTGAAATGCAATTTGATAGATTGTAAGTTTTATTAACATCAAATTTTACAAGGTGATACAGGCAAATCGTTGGCATTCCTAAGTCTTAGAAAATATTTAACTATTTTGCTGAAGATGTAAATAGTAATAATATTGGTTTTCAAACACTGATAGGTGTTTCGAGACATGTTTCGAACTTGAGTGTTGTAACCGAACTAGCGAAATACTAAATGACTATCACCATGCCTAGTGGTATGGTTGTGAAGTCCGACTGAGTCGCGACCACCTTGCTTACGGTGAAAAGATCATTATGATTCTTTTATATGCGTCACGTTTCCAGATCAGGCTGCGCATATGTAGCCTCTAATGGCTCCAGGGCCCTACAGGCTAACAGAATAGTCAGACGTAGATTTGTAGATCTCACGGTGGTTGCCATTCGTTTTAGATCGCACTGTGCTTACCATCGGTGCAGTCATTTTGAAATCTTATTAGGTATTATAGTTTCGAACCAATGCCTATCGATGTTGCATCCCAGCTCCTGGCATCGTAATGTTGAATGTATAAATTATTTTGTGAAAACAACAATTAATCAATTATAATTATGTACGAACAGGTCCAGGTAGCCTCGGGTTAGAGCATTCTGCAAGGGGTTTCGCGTCACCTAACTCCGGGATATCGCAACAAGCCGAAATTGGTTTCTGAAAATATGAATAAAAAATAATTAGCTGTTAATTCCTTGTTTGTCAATATTATGTCAATAATAGATTTAGGCTTAACACGGTAAGTCTTGGGTCTAAAGTGGCAAAATAAAAAGATTAAAATTTAAAACTCTATTTGTCTATTTCCAAAAAATGCATATAATAAGGGTTCCATTAACGACCAGAATGGCGCTAATATAGCTAATGAGTAAGGTTCGAAATTAAAGGTAGTAGATGAAACACGCGCGTTAAGAAAAAAATACGAGATTGTAATTTACGTTATATTGTGCATATGTAATATAAAGCCTATATAAATACTATGACTATGATACTTGTTTTATTATCCACTTCTTAAATATTACTTTTAAATACCATTCAAATGTATATTTCAACCCCGTATTTCTATTAGGGTTATATTTAAATGAGAAACTTGTCCTATAGCAACGCCATCTATGAATATTCTATTTTATGGACACTTGATACATGGAGATATTTCTCCTCATCTCCATAGAATGTACCAACAAAATACTTAAATAAAATAATTATTAAAGTACTGAGTATTTATATTCAAATTTAATGTCATCGTTATTCATCATCATTTCAGCCGAAAGACGTAGCCACTGCTGGATATAGGCCTCCCCAAAGATCGCTACTACGCCACCGTCGCGTCGTACTAACGTAAATATTACTTAATTCTTTATATTGTGTAGATTCATCGCAAATACACAGACATAAAATGTAAATATCAGAAAATATAAATCGTACATTTAATCGCACCTTTAGAATTATAGAGACTTATTTCAAAGTTTTAAGATTACCACTTTAAAAGATAAAAAGACCTTGGATGACCATCTTCATCGACTCTTATTAAAACAGAGGCATATTGTGGCGAATATGAATATGATTTTTTTGAAACTACAACCGAATACTTACCTCTTTTACAAAATTGATAAACATATTTTCAACCTTTATTTAACGTTTTCCAAATACTTATTTTTTTTTTGGATAGTTCTCTATAATTCTAAAGGTGCGATTATTTACAAATACAGAAAATATTATAAATTTAATATTAAAAGTAAAGAAAGAAACTTAAATTGTATAATAATTTGGGTAGTATTAAATATAGATATATATATATATATATTTACCAATGTAGCTCCTTTGATTCTTTCCGTACCCCAGAGGTCAGCATTTGTCGCCTGAAAACGAATATATCCTATTATTATAAGGGCAAGTTGAAATCACGTTTCTTATAAACTCATTTCCATTGTGGCATCCAGTGGCGTCCTGTGTGGCTTCCAGTGTATGAAGATATAGAATTAAAATAATTAGACTAAATACATAAGACATAGAGTAAGGTACCTTACATTATCCTCATTACACGGTTTTCAGAATAATGTTTTTTATTTAACAAATAGCATTATCATTATTATTACAGATAATGTTACAGAGATATTAAAATTATGAGTAAGTAAATTGAAAGATATTGAATCCTCAACCTCTTGTACAAAGTCTGTCAATCTCGGCTAAAATTTGGAATTAAATGATTTCGTTGAATACACTTCAACGGAAATAATTCTTGTAGTTAAATAAAAATTATAAATAATGGAGTTCCGAGAGTCATGACTTTTTTATTGGAAACTTCCTGCTCTTTAAGGATCTTTTCTCAAAATTTCTTAAATATTAACAGTTTTTGGGATATTAATGAAAAAGTAAATTCCGTTTTTTACACATTTTTGCAATTATACACGTTTCTCGATAATACATAAAAGCGTTTTATATAATTATAACCCATGTATCTCATGAAAAAATTACTGGCAAATTTTGACCTTTTGACCAGCCTCACTTTAAGCTACGGGGCTGCTCTGACAGACAACACGATTTGAATTCAGCTACACGTAAGGATCCTTTTACAATTCAATCAGCCGTGTAGCCAATGATAAGGATTTTAATGTAGACAGCTCTTGGTGTAATAAATTTATGTTCTTCAAATGTCCTGCAGATGTGACCTCACGTAATGAAATCCGCTAAAAATATGAACTATGCATTTTTTTAATATAACGTTGCTTATAATATACCACCACCTACAATTGATATTGTGCCTAGTCACTTTATTACTTACAGAAACAAACAAAAGGAAGACGAAATATATACACAACATTTTACACTACAAAATATGTACACAACTATCTTTTAAAATGTAATTGTTCAAAATGTTTTTTTCAATAAACCTGACAGCTGTTTTATTTAATGTTGTTTACAAATAAGACTTATCATAATGTCAGAGTTCAAACTCATACATTCTCGGAAAGTGTATATTATGATGTTGTTTATAAATTTTATTTTATGTTATTCTACTACAATAAAACTAGATTATTCATACTGACTTAGTGTATTGACTGACTTATTGTAGATATTTTTCTTGCTTAATATGCAAAATGACATATAATTAAATAAATGAAGTCTGGTTTAAATATATATATAAAAAATCAGCCAAATGCGTGTCGGACCACGCACAATTTAGGTTCCGTAGTTGCCCGTCAGAATATGCAAACTTAGAAGGGGGCTTCAAGTAATGTTCAACGGAATTTGTACGAAGTTACTTCTCGTACATTACTTGTTAGCTTAAAACTACTAGTATTACTAGCTGTGATAGTTTTCCTTTTAACTTCTAATTGCCGTGAATTTTTTAACAAATCCAAAAACAATAATTTAGCTGGCAGGCATTTAGAAGACATTTAACTTCCAGACTTTATTACAGTTCTAGGCGATGAGTATTCACTCATTACTAAGTTTTACGATTACGTAGCCTAAATCAAATCTAATTAATCCATAAACGTGCTACTTACTATACTGCATAAGCGATGGCGGTGGCGATTTCTTTATATAACATGGCTTAGAGTACTGAAATATTAGTGATTCGATAAAAAAAAATTATTTGATACTTTTTATGGGTTATGGGCAAAGCAGTCGAAAATGGTTACACGCTAAGTCAAAAAATGGCTCCATCCAAAAAATTATACGATGTATTTTCAATATTATATCTCACAAATAAAAAAAGAAATTAATGCATTTCATCTGAATGAAAAAGAGAACAATGTTTGTACGACGTAATCTCGGGAACGAATGATCCGATTCTAAACATTATTTAACTACATATTAAGTTTTTATATTCTGTATTAAATGATTTTGTTATAATTATTAAATTTTACATTGTAATTAACGTAAAAAAAATTATATGCGGGCGGTTGGTAGCCTAATATAAAACGGTCGTTTTTAATAAAATTAAGTAATAAATTAGAATCGTTTAGAAGGTAGTGAATTAAAGGAAAGGGTGAGATTATTTAGTCTTGCTATGAAACACGATACGTTAAGAAAATGTCATATGATATGTTTGGATAAGAGTAGTAGAATCAGTGCAAGGCTCACCTGTGAAATCATCAGTCTCAAATCTATTTCCTTCGCTACAACGGTTGTGGTTATTAACAATCGTAATAGCACACGAAGCGTTATTAAACTTTCCTCACGAGTAGCAACTTATTATGACTGGCCTCAAAACGGCTTTCCTTTTGATTTTGTTTATACATAGCTATATATTGCAGTGATCACTTAATATTGTGTGGAATGAATACCTTTTTGCTACTTCATTCTATTTTGGGGGAGGCCTATGTCCAGCAGTGGACGTCTTTCGGCTGAAATGATGATGAATGATGACTTCATTCTATTAAAAAATGTATTAGATATATACAAACAATCTTTTCAAATCATACTTTTTAGGCGCTTTACAATTACAAATTATGAGTGTGATTTTTACGATACGCACTCACATCGTAACGAAGCATCCATACTATGAAGTTGCTTGTTAAATCTGATATTTTATGAGTATGGTTTTAAATATTGCCAAGTAAATGAATGTTCCATTACCTAATTAATAAGATTTATCCCTAAAATAGTAGAAAAGTTACCAGAATCGAATCACCAAACAATATCAAAAGGCTTACCGTCTCCCACTGTTTCTTATCACAAGTCAAACGTAGCATAACTCAGCAAGATCTTCCATGAATTGATAATTTAACTTTTATCATCTTCCTTTGGAGACCGTTTTCGTTAATATAATGACAAATATATTTGCTGGGAATAGATATTATAATTAGGGGATACATTTTGGCGACGAATATAAACTTTGGTGACAGAAAATGCTGTTGCCTTGTTTTGTTGTGATGAAGATAGTCACACTCTATGTTGTGCGTCACATAAAATCGAGTGTGACTATTCAAAAAAATATAATTTCTAACAAGAATACATATTTATTCACAAACACTTTTTAAATGATATTTTCTTTAATCGCTAGTTTCTGTAACATGATGAAGCTGTTAGCCCATTCACAGCTTTTATGTCGCAAACGTTCTTGAGGGTTGTAGAAGTGATCACTTATTGGTCCGCTTGGGAAGTGTTTATATGCCATAAAATCTGCCTTTAGAATTCCTAAAGTGAACACCACAAATATTTATATTAAGAATATTATTACATGCATTAATAATACCACAACAACATTTCTCTTTACTCGAGGTCTTACTCACTGTTGAGTCTAATAATTCTACAACTTGTGCCCAAATGATTTATTAGTATTCTGTTGATTTTGAATCGCCGAAACTTTATAAAGTATTTTATAATTTCATTTCCAATTTTCTTATATCGTTAGGTTAGGTTAGCTATTGTTTTACTTTTGTCACGGTGATTAAATAATATTGAATGTGTATCACAAATATTTTATGAAGAGTAATATTCGTTTTTTTTTTTAATATTAGCTCGGCACATTGACTGTACTGTCCCTGATAGTAAGCACAGTACAATTCAAATACAACGGCGACCACCCAGAGATCGAAACCCTTCAACGATCGCTGTTGTCATGCCGGCCTGCATAAATATTTCTTCACATTACGGTTGAAGTACCCGATGTTATAAGAAGGCGGGAACATTTTGGCCGCGAGATGGTTCCACAGCTTTGCACTACGGCAAAGATAAGACATAGAGAACTTTTTAGTTCCTGCCGAGATGGAGGATACTGTAAAATTGTGATTCCGAAGTCCAGTGTGTGTGGTTCTGTTGTGGAAAGGAAAGGAGGGAATCCGATTGAAGATTGAGTGTTCTACAAAGTGTAGTGAACAGATTTTAAAAGGGTCAGCAACACGCTTGTTTTTCTTCCAGTGCTTCTGCGGTGATTGCTTACCATAAGTACCGCACGCTTTTTATCACTATCAGCGTATGAAAGAAGATAATAATAATAATATCAGCTTTTAAGTGTCCCACTAATGGGCAAAGGCCTCTTCCCAAGGGAAGGTACGGGCTTAATTTTCACACCAGCCCACGACATATTGGCGATTTCAAGCACTGAGAAATCAACAGTTCTATATTTCTTCCACATACAGTGGTTTTACAAGAATATATCTCAAGCGTTCAGGCTTCTTCACGATGATTTTCCTTCATCGTCAGCCGATTAGTAAGTGTACGTGAATTCGATCGAATATTGATATTTAAATCGATCTTCCGCCGATCTAAGCCACGACGAAAAAGATTACTTCGGATGTTTTATTTTTAGTATTTGATAACACTTTCTAAATAAGGCGTTACACAAATTATTATGATCAATGAGACTTAATTTATAATTATAAGTACATTTATATGTTGTACAAGCAACCTTGACTGACAATCGATTTCCACAAGTTTTGAGAAATCGTAAATCTCTAGCCTGTAGGCTGCACTCTGCAATGTTGTATATTAACAGTTTATAGTCCATAAATGTCCTCACGGAGAACGCACATTGTCGCCGTGACAGCCCTAACGGCGCCCATCACGTATTTTATTACTATTTATCGAGATCGTACGCTTTATTGCCAATAATTTATTTGTATTTCGTATGTATTTTCCTTTAACGTTAAATATATTATTACATTTTTCGAACGCCACCTTCATTTTTTAGTTGTAGGATATGACCGTGGAGTAAGCTTGGACGCGGAGAGCTCGAAAAATGTTCTCCTGGTATATACCAGGATATTGTCATAAATGCTGAATGGCCGACTGGAACATGGGAACTAAGCCATAGAAAATTCAAATACACCGTAACTAATAAAAGAACTTTAGTGAGATCATGCAATGTATATATTCTGAGTTTCTTTGCCTATTCGTGTTTTGCTGAGGTTTTGACTTGAAATCATTTTCAGGTTTTTTGACGGGATATATTGGTTTTTGTTTTATTTCACATACTTTGTTTGTTGGCCTTATATTATCTATTTTTTTCGGCATTTTACTTCATGTTTTTTCATTATTGTGTACAAGTGAAGTAAATTATAAATAATTATTAGGAACATGGATTTTAAGTTGCAACAAAAACTCTCTGGATAGTTTTAGCGAGGTAGCGGGTATCGGCATTTAAGAAAGGTAGGACACAGAGAAATTTCTTTGTAGATTTCTCTCTACTTTGGCCAGTCCGGAATACCTCCGCCCAATAAAAAGATCGCAGCCAAATAACCTTGAGTTGTAGCGTTGTACCTTGTAGCGTTGAGTAGGGTTTTCAAAGCTATTTGGGGCAGGGGTTTCAAGGTTGGCAACGCGCTAGTGATATGTATGGTTTTACACAGGCAAGCCTTATGCTTTTTTACCACCTTAGCAGTATAAATAAAACTCATTAGAGCTATGTTTGCTTACAAGAATAAGAAGAAAATCATCGATATATATTTACTACCAAAAAACCATACTATTATGCGCTGTGGAATCGGCAATACGTAATGGAGAGGTGAACTACTACGCCTTTATCTACTTATGTGACTCACTTCACTGATATTATGTCTAAACCTTTTTTCAAAAACACGGCAAAATTACGGCAGTGTACTTGATAGAAAGCAGAGTACGATGTAAACTAACGATGACCACCAAGAGATCGACAATCCATCGGCGATCGTTGCTGTCATATCAGCCTGCATGACTCTCGGCAAATGGAAATACACTGTCTTATCCCGAAACACGATAAATGAAAAGAAAGCTACTGTGACGGCCAGTAGCTAAAAATGATGTGAACAACAACAAAGTTTCATAATTAGTTTTGAAGCAATGATGGCTCAGTGGAAGTGTGTAGACTTCGCGTCAATTGACGTGAGTCGAATCCTTGCAATGAGCCTGAGCTTTCGGTGAAGGAAAACATCGTGAGGAAACCATAGCATGGTGGTAGGGCTTTTTCTAATGCACGCCTCAAATTGAAAATCTGTCGCCAAGCACCAATAGGTATGTTCCGGCACTGCACTTGTGAGTCAGTCTTCCACTAGGTTTAGCGTGATATCATCTTGGGCCACATCGTCACTTAACATAAAGTGAAATTATGGCCAACGCTAAAGCTAAAAAGAAATGAAATAAAAAGCACCACGCTGACGTATACACTTAGTGCTCTTATTTGGAGAACAAATGAGATAAGTAGCGTACTAGGGTACTTGTGCTAATGTGGGTCGCAAAAAAGCAAATATATCGTGGTTATCCATAGCCATCTTTCTCAAAGTGGGCGATAACGCCCCCTTTTAGACGCTGGAGTTTTTCACGGGGCCGTAGAATGGTCATAGAAAATTAGAGGGCATTAAGACGGTCTAAAAGAGCGCTGGCAGATTACTAAATGGCGATATAACATGTTTTACTGATACGTATTCCCGCAGTTCTACGGAATTACAAGATGCCCTATTTCCAGCTAGAATTAAATATCTTTTGAATTTAAATGACGTTTTTTGAAATGAAAACTTCTTTAGCATCATTGTGATTTGTAACTCGATGAAACGAAAAACGCCAAGACTACTTAGGGCAGTACGACTGGTGAAATACCTCCACCCTATAGAAGATCGCACTCAAATTACCTTGTGTTCAGTTACTGCGGTGTTTAGAGTTTCCAGAGCCCTTTGAGGAAGAGGGGGTCAAGCAACGCGTTAGTGATGTCTCCAGAGCTACAAGCGTCCATGGGTAACAGTAACCACTTACCATCAGGTGGGCCGTACGCTTGATTACCACCTTAATTGTACAAAATAAAAAAACTTTTCAACATGTTCACGGTGGTCGCAGTACAGACGGGCCCTAACATCCCGCTATTGTTAAGATTAAGTTTTAACTTTGTATGTAAAATGCACTGTATTATTAGGTGTCAAATTATATATTTTTATACAATGCATCAATTCCAAACTAGCTGTCTAACTTCCATATAAAAAAATTCATTAATTATTTGGATCGACAAAAATTACGTTTTTTATTTCAAAATTCAAAATCCAGTCAGTATTAATTTTGAAAGCATTAAAATTGCTATATAAGATTTGATTACAAATAAACAAATATATTGTTTATAGATGTTTCTCGAAACTTTATTTATTCTTAAAGCACAAGAGATTATTTGTTTGTTTGAAAGAGCTAACCTCTGGAACTACCTGTTAGATTTGAAGAATTATTTTTGCATTATATAACCAAATTATTGAGAAAGGTCATATGGTATATAACTTTACGCTATAACCCTAAGGAGCAGAGCAGTAACTATGAACGTCAAGAAGCAAGATGTAGACAAGACATCGTCGGAGGCAGCGCGCAGTGCCGTGAAGAATCGGTCGAATAAATTTAACATGGGTGAATCCGTGAGGCACAGCTAGTAAAATAATAAAGCGTAAATAGTAACTCCACGCATAATTACACTGATAACATTTTATTTATACTAATTAAAAATTAACTCCCGGCTACATTCCTACGTATATCTGAGGTCGAAAAAGAACTTACTATTATCGCGACGTGGGCGCCTTATCGCCGACATTTCGTTCCAATCATATTTCCTTTTGTTTACACACCGTCTCCTCACAGTCGGCCGATGTCATTATTCCTAAAGGAAATAGATACCCTACTACGAATTTATTTCTCATCATATTCACTTAAAAAGTAATTT
Source organism: Saturnia pavonia (assembly GCA_947532125.1). NCBI lineage: Eukaryota > Metazoa > Arthropoda > Insecta > Lepidoptera > Saturniidae > Saturnia > Saturnia pavonia. Next base: position 13,881,201 of record OX383904.1, read on the forward strand.
AATTAAAATAAAACCGACCAAGTGTGTGTTTGAACATGCGCAGTTTAGGGTTAATTTGTTGCTCGTTACTATATGCAGACTTAATAGGGGGCTTTAAATCATTTTCAATGAAATTTTCTATGTATTTACTGCTCTAAATATATTTTATAAGTTGGTCATCTATTACTCGTTAACTTGTAAAGCATGCTTAGCTGTATTAGTTTTCCTTTTAACCTACAACTGCCGTAAAAAATGTCATATATCCAAAAACAACCATTTAGGTGGCAAGGGGAGATAGGAACATGACTCTAACAAAAATTAGCACCACCAATGACCCCAATGACCTTTCCAATGACACCCCATACGATGGAATAGACTAGAATAAAACATTCCCAATTTACGTGTAGGAGAGGTACCTAAACATTTTTTTTTAAGATTTTAATTTACCACTTTGTAAGCGTGCTTAATATGTATACCAATACCAAATTACAGATTTCTAGTACTAAGAATCTTTGAGCTAAGCCGCGGACAGACCTAAACTATAACAATTCCTTTTGACTTCGGAACCCTAAAATCCAATGCTGTTCGTTGGTAAACGGATTATTTGAGAACGGCTGTGCCAATGTGACTCTTTTTTTAGAATATTAGTAATAGTACGAATATGGTTTAAAAGGAAAGAAAAATTTGAAAAGTTAAAGAAAATATTAGAACACTTTGGAAAAACTGAATATGCCTTTTCATTTGGGTATTTTATGAAGTCACTACCATAACTCACGATATGAAAGATGGCTATGTGAAATTCTTATTTTGTTTCGTTCGTTATGATCCTAAAAAAGTTTTTACGAAAAAACCGGATAGGTGGCGCTGTGGTCGAGATTTTGACTGTTGGAAAGTACAGAACAATGTCTGCCGGGACAGCTAGTATTATATAAATTAAAATATAAAACTATCCGTACACAGCGCATTATATAAACACACTCTAGTTAAAAGTAAAGTAAATAACTCGAATCAATATATCGATTTTAGAATTCGGATCGTGTAATAAGTCGTTGGTAAGGGTTTATAACATAAGCAAACACGAATATTTATCTACTTATGACATCACAATTAGCGAGGATCTCTTTCATTCGTGAGTCAATGGTATGGGTCAAGCGTTAGTGATGCTATGAAACTCATAACGAATATCCAACCTTTTTCTTAAAATTTTCATTTATTGAAATAGTTTTTATCAGAATGACCTAACTCTACGGTTAATTTTTTCACATTAAATTAGGCTACAATTTTTAATAAAAAATAAAACCAAATCGTATTATTTTGAGGAGGTCCCTGGTGTATTTTCGAAGTCGAAGGACCATGTTTAATGAAATTAAAACGGGACCACCCCCTTTCCAACGAGAAAAGAATTATCTAAATCGGTTCATGAAAAAAGAAGTTATGGCTTAACATCAATAAAAAATACATTCGAATTGAGAACCATCTCCTTTTTTTGAAGTCACTTACAAACAACTAACTTTATAAATAAGTGAGTTTTTTTTAATATCCGATTATTACTCGTTTGCAGTAAGCAAAAATGTTAGATTATGGGACAATACTATTATTTTTATATAAGCGATATGGAAGTCTTAGGTTCGTATATGAATACTGTTGTACAAAAAATTAAAAATAAAGATATTATCTAAAACTATTTCAATATATTTCTTATTAATGTTAACATAATTAATTCACTCAATGTCCGTCGTTCGATTTCAAAACTAACATTAAATTTTAAAACTTTTAGAGAATCATTTTTACGAATTATTCTGATTGTATAATAAGTCTCTGTAATTATATTTGTTTTTCTAGGAGTAACTAAATTTTTTTAGTATTATCTAGTTACAGCTATCCAGATCCATGTTAAATAACCGGTAAAAATTTTATTTGTCGTTCCTATGTTTAATAATCTAGATCTACATCAGATCCACCAGATACGTATTTTTTTTTACAACTAAGGTGGTAACAAGTCGACGGCCCCTCTAATGGTAAGAGGTTACCGTAGCCTATGGACATGTGTAACACTAGAAGTATTAACTATCACTTCGCCGACCTAGAATCCGCCTTCCTCAATAGAGCCTGGTCAAAAAAATAAATACAATACAAGGTTATTTGTCTGCGATATTCCTTAGGGTGGAGGTATTCCACCAGTCGTACTGCCCCAGATAGAGACGAAACTTCAAAGAGATTTCTCTGTGTCCTACTTCTCTTATGTAAGTAAATAATCTACACTGAACAGTAGAAAAAAGAATAAAGAAAGTAAAAAAGACATTATCTATTATGATTACAAATGAGAAGTTTATACATATACTTAAACTTAATAAGTAATGCGAGTAATATATTTGAAAATAAGAAGAATAAACTCATTAACGTAACGATGAAGGGCGCCGTGTTATCGAGTGAAAATAATATTAATTTTATTTACAAAACTAAACAGCTGCAAATTGTAAACTTTCAGATTTATTAGGGCTCGTTATTTTCTTGTGAATACCGTTTAAGATGGTTATTAAATTTAACTCCGTAGCTTTATGAGTTATTGCGAAATTTACTACAAAGAGATTTTTAACATTTTATCTGTGTATGATATAATCATCTATACATATGATAAAACTCAACATCTCTCTGTCTGTTTTTTTTTTCGAACTGACTATACTCTTAGCCATAAGGGCCCTGAAGCCTTAAACGACTTTTACAGCTTCACCCGGGCCTCTCTGTCTGTCTATCTGTCTGTCCGTTTATGCTCTTTTCACGAGATAACCACTTATCTGATTTACATGGTTTTTCCATTAATTCATAGATATATTATGTGGTCAGGTTATAGGATATATTTTGTTAGATAAATTAACATACGAAATAAGCAGTCACGATAATGGTGAATCAAGTCGGAAAAAATACTCTTTTGGGACTTACGCTGTGTAACCATAAGAGATGTATCAAAATAATGTACCACATAATTGTAGATCTTAAAAAGACCTACAAAAAAGTCAGGGTTAGGCATATGTCTATCTCCTAAGGATTACTCACAATAAACATTTTTGTGTTTAAAATTACTGGCAACCGATGAGATTGAGATGCGTAAACTAAAATATTATTTTGAAACGATATTCATTTTTTTTATATAACGATGGTGACAAGCTGTCATGCGGTCTGCCTGATGGTCAAATGTCACCAACAGCTATGGACACTTTTAACATATGAAACATCACGTGCAAACTTTTAAAAACCTGTTCACTCCCTGCTTGAAGACTAAGGTTCGAACTAGAATATAGTATAGATACCTATATATAGGTGGTTAAGTTTTTTGAGAAAAATAACGTGTAAAATGCTTTGAATAGGAAAAAGTGTTTGTTTGTATTTGGAATAAAAATACAGTATATTTATTTTTACTTCAATAACACCGTATTTTGAGTACTTTTAGCACACGCTTGCAATTTTTTGTAGTCCTTGAATGTTTAATAACTGGTTTTACAATCGATGTTTAGATTTAAATAAATAAATAAATCATTTTATATAAAATGTATGAATAATCTGTTTTTCTCATCTTGTCATTTCAGAATCATTAGTGATAAAGACAACAGTATTTTTCTCTAATAATTATTTATCATTATTAGTGGATTTTATTTGGATCTATACTTATAAGTTATAAGTATCGATAAATAATTCAGTAATTACCCATATGAACATTTCGATTTACGCAACGCACTAAAATTGAAAATAAAATACTTTCGCATACTTTATTTTTGTACAAAAGTATAAATCGAAAATAAAGTATGCTAAGTTATTATAAATGGAAAATATGTGGCAGAAGATGGATACATACTAAGTTTAGGGACTAGTTCTTAAATTTAGCTGTAGTGACACACATATAGTTGCTTGGCGACATATTTTCAGTTTGTGGGTGTTAGCTTACTAAACGGGCATTAGAAAATGCTCCACTAACATGCTATGATTTCTTCACGGTGTTTTCCTTAATCAAAAGCTCAGGCTCAATGTCGGATTCGAATTAATAAATTAAAAAACGGACATAACATTTCAAAATTTCTGTGAAGTGTCTAGAGGTGTCTTTATACATTCAGGTACCAAGTATCGTTCGCTTTGGCAGCTGAATGGTATGTGATGTTAATCTTCTATTGACATATTTTTTATAGTAGTTATGTAGTTAAAGTGACTATACCGTCCCCGATGATAAGCACAGTACAATCCAAATACAACGGCGACAACCGAGAGATCGAAATCCATCGGCGGTCGCCGCTGTCATGCCGTCCTGCATAAATATCTCTTCACGTTACGCTTAATGGACTCGACGTCGTAAGAAAAAGAAAACACACTGACGGAAAGCGGTTCCGCAGCTTCACGGTAAGTCAAAGATAGGAGACATTGAGAACTTTTTAGTTCGTGGCGTGATGGAGGTTATCGTAAAACTGAGGTTACGATGCACAGCATGTGTGGTTTTAAACAAATATACTTACCATCTTCTTCTTGTTTTGGCGCAACAGAAGCACTTGCCAGTGTCAATGTTTTTTAGTCTTAGTAATATTTTCTAATCTTCAAATTGGGGCCTAACAAGATGGTGGCTCCCTTGTTAGAACTATCTAGGGAGTTTTTGTGGCAACTCATAATCCACTTTACGTATGTATGCACAATAAACAAATATATCACGCAAAATGTCACCAATACTACATAATATAGGGCCAAAGAACCTAAGTTAATGAATTAAAATAAAAAAATCACAACATGGCAAGTGAAGATTCCGTTCAAAAGTCCCTTACTTACCTTAAGTATGAGAACCTCAGAAGGCAAATGAGCATGTGGATTGAACATGACGAGGGCCTCGTCCTACGGCGGCGGTGACCGCACGCCGCGCTTGCATCCGACATGTTTAATCAGGTGCCAACAACCACAAACACGATCTCAGGATGAAGAAGCAGGACCATAATTTATTTGACTCTGGCTTCACTATAGATGTATGAATGCATGATTAAATCACCAACCGGTATGTGTCGGATAAAGACCCATGCGGATTATAAGAAAGAATCACAGAAACACGCAAAAGACCAGTCGTAGAATATATACAAAACACATGGAAACCGACGTTCAAGATAGTCCGAAGCACTATCAAAGCGGAATTTAAGGCATGAACCGTCTGCAAGACCTGGACTTGTTTAGTTGCAGCAAATGTGAACGTAGCTGTAGTATTCTATATATATTATATATAGTAAGATGAGTTGTTCAGAGGAAGGGGATCAAAACTCTGTAAGCTGTAGCTGTAAACACTACTACCCGTGTCGTACATAGTACAAGAAAACTAGGCCTAGGTTGAAAACGTGATACCTACCTGTCGAGAATACTACTATAGATGGACGGTAAATAGCTTCTGTCCATTTAAATTGTCCGTATAAATACTCAGGTAAAGAGTATTGAGTCATTTACTGAGTTCTGGGGAAAAAACCTAAGCATACATCGATATGTAGTAAGTTAAAATATTGGGTTGTAAAATCTTTAAACCTTGTCTAAATATAACAAAACTCGTACGTTACGACAGATGTAGTAACCTATTGGCAGATAAGATTGATACGTTATAGGATAAATTACAAAGGGTCAAACACTGCAATGGCCATTTAACACCACGAGTGTTCACGACAAAGAAAAATGTTTTATTTATTTATTTGTTTTACAAAAAATTGTAGATAAATGTATCGAATATACTCGCTAACGTAGTTGTTATTTTAGCGACAGAAAAGGTCCCGAGACAAATCAGCTCCTATCTTATAATCACAGGACACTTCTCTTATAAATTGTGTTTGGCTATCAAAGAAAACGTAGTTCGTATTTGTTTTTTTTTTTTTGTAATTTTTTTTTATCTTGGAATTGGATTAATAATTTATTTATTTCTACTTAATTATTTCTTATATTCAAGTATAGGCTTTTTACATATTTGTGCAAGGTGTACTCGATATCCGGTTAAACAAGGCCACAAAAAACAAATAGAAATTTAAATGGTCTAGCAGCAATCGAACTGGCATACTCCGTTCTTTAAATCTGACTCCTTGATCGCTATACATATTCGATGAAGTATTTGTATACAGCGTTTATTGAAACGATATCGATAACAAAAAAATGTCACTAAGATCTAGAATTTTCTCGATTTATGTATTATAAAATGCAGTCAAAACCGAAATATCCCAGGTAAAAGCTAATTCGTTTCTAAACGTTTTATTATTTAGATATAATATATCCTATAATATGCATATTGGGCTATTCTTTGTGCTTTTTATATTTTACTTGAGAAATTTGAAGACTGTACGAAATAGATTTGGTGTGGAGTTAATAGGAGATTTAGAATCGGATCACAAGTTCCAGAGATTACCTTCTACAAACACACAACCTTTACTTCTTTATAAGACTATTAGTGCGAAAACTATACATTAACATCCCTCCACTCTCTTGTTGGAAAGTAATTGCTTGAAAATAAAAAAGGCCCAATATTAAATGACCTAGGGGACATAACCTGTGACATAACCTTCATAATTAAATATGTCATATATATGTTATTAAATTTATAAAATATTTAATTTGAAAATTAGTATTGCCCTAACCCAAGATACACCTAAACCTTTGAATAAACCATTGCTTTACGCTAAATATTTTGTTATGGTTAAGAAAATATATTCTCTAAAAAATATTGTCCACAATATGTAATAGGATTTTGTGAAATATGTACAATAAACATTTTTAAGATTAAAATTATACGCTATTTTGTATTTGTGTACAGAATTATACTAACTTGATGTAGAAAATAATAGAAATACAATTCTTAAAAAAAAAAACTTATATAAAAAGATATAAATATGCAAAAAAAATGTAATTACGTAGCGGCAACATGCGCAATTTTGATTTATAATTTGTAATGTAAACTATGTTACTAACATTCCTGCGATGATTAGGGCGGTGGGCGGCCCAGGGCGGCGCCCGCCTTGCCATGCACTAGTATATAAGGGAAAGCTTGAGCGAACGACGGCACAACACTTGTTGCCTTCGAGTCATCTCGTCTCTTGTGTTTTACCGAAGTTGAAGCCGCACGAACTTAACACGATCCAAGTAAGTGACCAAAAAAACTTTTATTGAAATATCGACTGAGTTTTTGAGTTACAACAAGATTCCTATAAAAAGTTCCCAAGTTATAATTAAAAACAAAAATAGAAAAAAAAATACTTTTCATATAGAGTATGTGTTTATTTTTGATAAATAAATACGGAGTTCTGGAATGTTATATAATCATTTAATTTTATTTCGTATATTGTTTCGAGAGATAAGCTTTAAAGTATATAGGTACACAACTTTACAATAATTAATAATTACAACGAAATATATTAATTTATATTTATATAATCGAAAGAAAGTTTAGTTTTCAAAACAATGTTGAAATGAGTTACCAAATTAATTACAGAAGTGTTTATTGTAAATATATTTTTAAATAGTATATATATACATTAAAGTTTAGTATATTGCAAATATTATAATAGAACTGGAAATTTCCCATAGATTATATAAGTATTGTATTAGTATTAGTATTGCGAACAAATATAAGTAATACACTAACATTTAATAAAACCACATTAGAAACGAACTTTAGATATACAATAATATAAAATATTTTTGAGCGTACTTAAGCACCTCAGGATGTTGAAACGAAATGAAAATTAGGAAACAAAAGCTCTTTAACTTACTTTTGTAAGTTCAAAGGGCAAAAAGGCTAATTTAAAAAATAAATTGTCTCTTGAAGTTCTAAGTTTCTATTTATTTGTATGTTTCATTTTTCATTTAATCGTTCTTCAATACTAAGTGGTTTAAAATTAAAACTGTGATTATGTGGAATAAAAAAGAAACCAAGCAATGGACAGACAGAAAGCAGTGGACAAAAATGGCCATTACTCTACAGAAGGGCTCTCAATAAAAATAATTTAAATTAAATTAAACATAATTTAAATCGAATTAATAAAATTGAAATTTAATTAATGTAATAATTATCACAAAATATTACACAAAGATATAATAATGAATAAATAAAAATGAATTATATTTATATTATCATTTATTTATATTACAAATAATTAAAATCTGGATGAAATGAGAAATAATAAAAGGCAATATTTATTTATATATACGTAGAATAAAAATATCAAAATATACGAAATTAAAATGGTTATAAATTTGTCATCTAATGATATCTTACAATCTTTTTACAATAAAACTAAATTACAAAACATTAATTAAAATCGTTACTTGTAATAATTATTAATTACAATAATTGTAATAATATTTGTAATGCATGTATACTAAGCTACATTAGTATCTTATTAGACCTTCTATTTCTATATGTGTTAGCCAAATATATCATTATGTTGTTATTGTCATTATAGTTATAAGCAAAATTCATTCAATTTACGTATTCTCCATTTGCATTAATTGTGAAATAAAATAAACTTTATCCAGAAGTATGCACATATTACTTTTCAGTATTCAGAATTATCATACATATGTACATCAACCAGTTATAATTACTGGATTTACGAGTAAAATTAAGACCATTTTATAGAGAGAGAGAAAAGTGTAAAAAGCTCGTTAAACACACCAGCAGGTGTTATTAGGAAAGTTTGCGAAACTTTTTCTAAATAGGTAATTAGTTAACAGTCTGTTTGATGTTTTAATTTCTCACCAGGTAATAAATTATTCACTCATTTCTGCATTTGTTAAATTATAATTAAAAAAAAGTAATGTTCTTACATTTTGGATAAGTATTTTAGCAAGCAATATGAAAATTATATTCACAAACAAAAATCTTTAATATTTTAAATCAACTTTCATCTTAAATACTAACTTGAGACAAGAAAATTAGGTATTACAACGTTTTTAAGTGTCCTAAAAAACAAATTATTTATCTTTATCTTAAATTTCAATTGAGACTATATTTCAAACGCGTGACTGCTCCCATATTGCCTCTTTTAACAAATGCAATTTAAAACTATTTTTTAGACGCTGGAATATACATATACTCGTAATAATACTACCTGCGCTCGCGTGGACTATAGAATGCCGTCGATCGTGCACACTCGTGAATTATTTTTTTCAGAATTATTTTTAGTAGCACGGAACCCTTTAATTATTTTTCTAAAAAAAATTACTCCTTATAACATCAGCTATCTGCTAGTGAAAGTCCCGTCAAAATCGGTCCACCTATTTTACAGACAAAAATTAAAAAAAAAAATTGTTATAAGTTTCGTTTTAACTCCCATATGAATTTAGTAAAAAGGTGTTATTGTGACATTATAAACAGACACTTCAATTTATTTTGTGTATAGATAGATTACTTGACACATTTACTGATAAGGTGACTAGTCTGTTAAAATCAATTGCATCTTCTTATTATTTATGCTACGATGAGGCTGACATTAGCGAATTGCACATAAGCCTCTAAAATTTAATATTAACAAAACAATAAAGCAATTGTATTTCATTGTAAAAGAAAAAAGTTAATTTTAAATATTTCAATAAATTTAAATGGTACCGTTTCTCATTTAACATTTTCATTCTTGGACAAACGACTGCGATGAGTCAATGTTCAGGCTTATTCACAACGTTATTGCTTAAATTCTGATATCTCTAAGGCGGGGAATATAAAACAATAGGAACACAAAAGAGGCTTGATTAATACGAAATTATATGTCGTCCCGTAAACAATGCTTAATCTAAGCAAATGGATTTCACTATAAAATTTGATTTGAATGTCTGTGATTTTTTTACATTCATTTTTAAAACCCTTACTTACGTTTATTCCATTTATCTTTCTAACATTATTTAAAAGTAGCTTTCTGTACTCGGTTTTGCTCGTGTAAACTGTAAGATTTGTTATTGTGATTCGATAAATATTATTTTCCATACAAATTTTGCTACTCCCTTCATTCTTTTAGGGTTTGAATTTTGAGAAATCACTCTTAATCAACACCTATTATATAATGCCCATATTATCTTCTCTATATTTTATACTCAGTACTTTAGGCTGGGTGATGATGAGTCAATCAAGATATTGTCTTTTATATATTACTAGCTGCTCCCGTGGTTCCGCTCACGTGGACTACAGAATACTGTTGCTAAACCGTATGCGCAAATTGTGCTTCCTCAAAAATGCTTATTTTAGATGACCTTTAGAAGACAGACATTCGCAGTCGCTCACTCTTTTGTAGGTCTTTGTAAGATCTACAATTATATAGTACATTAATTTCATATATATCTTTTGGTTTACTCAGCGTAAGCCATTTAATCTCCCCAAAAGCGTATTTTTTTTCAAATTGATTTACCATTATCTTTTCTGTTTATTTCGTATGTTACTTTATGTAACAAAATATATCCTATAATCTGGTCAGATAACATATCTATGAATTAAAGGAAAAACCACGTAAATCGGATTAGTGGTTTTCGCATAAAAAGAACGTAAACGGACAGAGAGACGTTGAGTTTTATAATATGTATAAATATAGATTAACATTAATAAAACATGCTGGATCATACGATAAAAGCGACCTAGTGTTTCTTACGCGTCATGTTTCGTAGTTTCTTTTCCTGGCCGGAAATAAAATTATCGCTGAAAAACTTTTCTTTGCATTTTGCTAATTTATGTTAACGCTATCTGAAGTCTTTACCAGGTCAATGACATCATTTAAAGGAATCAAATGAGTTTGTGTGATATTATATTAATACTATGATAGATAAAAAAAGAATGGTTTTTTGAAGAAGAGATTTTAAGTAATGATGGCTGTTGTAGCGTGTACGGACACGGCGTCGATCGACGTGAGTTCAAATCGCTACAAAGCTCCTGAGCTTTCGGTGAAGAAAAGCATGGTGATTAAACCATAGCATATGTTGCTAAGGATTTTTTCTGATGGCCGCCTGGCTAGCTATCACCTTCAAGTTGGAAATCTGTCGCAAAGTACCTACAGGTGTGTTCCGGCAGCTGCACTTGAGAGACAATTCGCTCACTAGTCTCTTAACATAAGGTAAGATTGTGGACAAACATTCAACCTATAAATAAAACATATTTTATCAAATTAAACAATATGTTTCATTTTGAAATGTTACGATGCGTTATAGAGGCGGGAGGGGGCTTTTGAAGTACGCGTTACTTAACATTGTTTTAACCCTTTACACGGTCGCGTAGAGTATTTTTTGTGACCTTTTTGTGAAATAATTGTGGCTTTCAAGTAAAAATAGTCACTTGGTGGTGGTTAAGTAACGTTTTACTTGGGGGGGGGGGGTAAAGAAGAACGTTACGGCGCGTTATATGGGGGGGAGGTGGTTCAAAAATCTCCAAAAATTGCGTTACATTACGTAACGTACTTGAATGCTCCCTGAGAGGTCGGGTCGACCTTTGAGAAATAGAGAGGTATTAAACCTGATTTATACAAAACAGATTTTTCTCTAGTGCTCTCTGTAATAAATTCATAAACTCCATTTTATATATTTTCCTGATTTGCATTTTTACAACAATTTATCTCGTATATTCCGACAAGATCTTTAAATTCTAATGATGTTAATTTCAATTGAGAAAAATAGTCCTATTTTTTCTCATAATTTTTATATGAATGGTGACCTCCATAGATATTTTTTTTTATAAATATCTAGTTGATAATATGTTGGACATACAACACACTACCTATCTCACTAATTTGCATTCAATTTAGGGCTCTAAAGATACTTTCAATAAATCATCAATTCAAATTAAATCATAGACTGTTTCTGAATCCCGAGGTAACAAATGTATAAAAACCTATCAGAATCATTGAAGTTTGCAAAATAGAGAATACAAAAGTTGATATGACATTGATATTTTTTTATAATTTTCATTGGAATGGTTTTTTATCCATTTTGAAATTATTTATCTATCTACCAAATCGTGTTTCACTATAAAAAATTGGTGCCCAAATAATAGGTATTCGATATTTTAACAATTTCTTTGTAGTTTCAGCAAACTTTTCTGGGAAGACAAAGTAAGACATTTTTTCGCCATTGTCCATAATCGTAAAGGGTTAGTAATAACAACATTCTTGGGATTTTGTGAATGTTCCCGTAGATCTCTTAGAAATCTTGACGATTTATTTCTATCAAAGGGACGTTATGCCAAATCTATAAGGACGATTTTATGCTACAAATATGCTTAAACTTGACGATTATTATTTGGTAGTGATAATAAAGACATAACACGTAAATCATGAAATTTTACCGTATTAATTGGGTCCAGAACGTTTAATCATGTCTCATGACGTCATACTGTCGCCGATGGAATATACGAGACGATTTGATAAACCGGAATATATCGTCAGAATAGCTTAAGTGTAAATAGTCAGGTTACAAGAAGCAGATCCTATTACTAAGCAGGCCTATTACTGCATTTGTAAGAATGACTCACTTGAAATTGTATTTTTGTATTTGGAAGAACTCTTTTAATTAATTGTTAACAAATGTATTGATTAATAAGTCGAAGGATTTTTTTCTTGTGTCTATGAATTCCCGAAAATTGCTTTGACAGTCCACATAAATATAGTACTCGTAAATACTTTAATGGAATCTAAAATAGTATGATTTAATGAGTACGCCCATTTTATTACATATCTCGATATGACTTCTTTTTTTTATTTAATGGCAAAAGTGTTTTGTCCACAATTCTACGTCAAATGAATAGAATATTTTTCTAATTATTATTGTAATCGTCAAACATAGCTCTAACAATATGGCTGCTCCCTTATTAAAACTGCCCAGGGAGTTTTTGTGGCAAATTAAAATGCATATTCCTAGTTATTATTCATAATTCACCTCACTTGTACATAATAACTAAACTAAATCACGTAAAATGCCGCCAAAATTACATATAATACGGCCAAATATCATAAATGTAGGTATAAAAATAGAAACCAATACATCGCAGACCAAGTTCCCGTCAAAAATCGATACGAACTTGATTGATAAAGAAAACAATATAACTTTTAAAGAAAATGAAATAACACATTTATGTCATTCCCAGTTTCTATAAAATACTATATCGGCCTCATTATATAATTAAACTATTTATTTCTGAAAACAACGACGTCAACGGTAAACGTTCTTCACAGAAACTGGGCACTAACATAATAACTTTACGTTGGGAAAATTGCATCATAACCAATTCGAAATTATGTTACTAAGGCCGGGAATTCCTTTCCATCTCAAGTTTTGACAATTTAACGTGTACTACAGAGAGCCCTTTGTAGATACGAAGACGACCCTAATTCTCATTGTTCCACGGCAAGTCTTGTCCCGTTTTATCTGTAAGTTATCTCGGTTCCAGTCTTGAATATATTTTTAAATGAAAATTACGCACTTTGCATCACAAAACATTTTGATTCATTATTGACAAATTATTTTCTATTATAATTTTATTGAAATTTCGTGAACAAATTCACCTTAATCAATTAGATATTAAATTATTGGCCTAGAACTTTAATATTATTATTTACGGGAGTGTACACAGAATTTAATCAGAGTATTATTGTAATCTAATAAATGGTATAGAAACGCATAAACGATAAAGAAACAAACATTAATTTATGTAGATATATGTAGATTAGATTACTTGTATAAAGGTTGAGTGAATTCGAAAATATAATTAAAATACGGAACGTGTAACAGGATGTGAAACTTGCACTGGCCGTCCTGTGCAGTGTGCGTTCAACTATGTCGATATATTATGTGCACATTTAAAAAGCGAATCAAGGGATGTTGGATCACGTCTGCTATGGACATGTTGAAAAATCCCGTCATGGTCTTGGTACCTTGCTTATATGTTTTTGGCTTAGTATATTATTATTTTTGTATTTGAAATTAATTCGGCTACAAAGGCAACAATGGCATATATAATTTTTTTAATATTATTATTGTCTGTATTCGAGTACATTTCGTAACTTCGTGTACGGAGACCACGCCAATCAAAGTGAGTTCGATCCCTACAATGATCCTGAGTTACCGATGAGGATAATAACATCGTGATAAAACCATAGTATGGTGTTAGTTAATTTTCTAATACCCGCCTGGCTAGCTATTACCCTCAAGTTGAAATTCTATCGCACCTATAAATATTTTCTTGTATTTGCACTTGAGAGTCAGTTCCCTCACTAGGCTTAGTGTAAAATAAGAAAGAATAATAAAAAAACTGAAAGTTTTAATTCAATTGTTTATAAAAAAAATTATTCAAATATAAACGTAAACAATATGTTTACGAATAAAATAAGGTAACGCTATTATCATTATCATTGATAACTAGTAATTTAAAATGTAGAAAAATAGTGATATGAGACAATTCAATTACCTATGAAATTGCTAAGAGTATCATAGTGACGTTGACTTGAATTCCCGTTTGTTTCGCGATTTCGCAAATCTAAATTCCGATGGTTAATTTCCGTTGATCAACTATGTTATTTTACACACGGTATTCCATCCATTGGAATTTATGATTCATTAATTCACATTAATACATTTTCTAATTATATGAACTGTACTGCGGGTTTGAGATCTAATTTTGTGTCAACATTTTTAGACCCTAATGTGAGTTATACTTTTTTAAATTTTCAACATTGGCTTTTTAGTAGCTTGGCAAAATGACTGCACAACACCTGATTGGAAGTACGGTACAGTCCAGAAACAACGGTTACAACGGGTGTCAAATTCCATCATTGTTCTCACTTCCTGTATTTGCTTATAGCTTACAAGGTTGCTTGACGTTCATGATTAATGCTGCGTTTCTTAGGGTTGCAGCGTGTCATTGTATAGCCTTCCCGAATAAATATTCTATAAAATACTCATATCAGAGATTACCCTTCACATATGCATACCTACACAAACTCACAAATTTTGAACTCACTCTTTACAAGTAAGTCAATATCTAAGTTGGTAAGTTGTTGTGATTGTGAACAAGAATGTTTTATATTTCAAATAAAGCATACCATATCAACTGAAATGTAAATAATATAGTAGATAGTAGTCATAAAACAAGCCATAAAACTACGAAAGCCTTTTTTTAAACACCTAACATAGATATTCCATTTCGTGTCCCAATATTTAGGTAAATTTCGAATGAAAGATTAAAAATACGACTTTTCACGAAGATGTATCACATTCAAGACGTACAAATAATAATCCCGGCGATGTATAGCGGCGGTATGTCGAATATTTTGAGAAGCAAAATATGTCGACGTAAAATGTTATAGAGTGTTTGTTTTCAAAGCACATAAGCTTTTAACGTGAGATAACCACTTTCATTGTGTGTCAATTTTTGACTGAGAAGTTATTTTAGACGAGCACAAACTTTTAGCTGTTTTCTTTATTAAGCAAACAATATAGAACAGCTTAAAGTTTCAAATGGGTTAGAAAATAAAATTTCAAAATTGAAATATCTAACGAAAAAACTAGTAATTCTGAAAATCGTTTTTAGGGTTCTGTTCTTAGAAAATAAACGTCACTACGAAGCCTATTACTTTTTAAGGGCTGTAGCTTTTCAATCGTGATAGATAACCATTTGAAATTTCCACATATGTAGTGTTATTTTAGAGGTTACCCTAACAAGTAATAGAAATATCAAAAACCAAAATATTAAGGGAGACTCCATGGAAGAAACGTATTTTAATCAGTTTTTTTTTTGCTCCATCCTAAAAACGGTAATTCTTATACTAGCCACACTTAAGTGTGAATATAGTGCAGGCCCTAAAGTAAAATCGCAATTAATAAAAATTGGCCAAGAATGAGTCGGGTCTACGCAAAGAGTGAATGAGTGAAGAATAAATTGTAAATACATTGGGTTTCGAGTCCGATTCACACTTGAACGGTTTTTTTTATTATGAGAAATGATTAATCATGGAAATCACTACGACTATTACCCACTATCCTGCTTACTATCACCGTATATCAAAGTAAAGCAAGTATTGCAATATAGCTTTATTATCATCGTCAATCTCAGTTAAGACTTAAATAATTAATGCACACTAACTTTACACTGTAAAAAAACATCCCTCAACAAATACATTGTCCTCATATATACATAGAGATAACAATTCAAAAACTTGACTAGAAATACAATAAGTACAAGACACATAAATTCAATCTAGTTTTTTTATTCCTATGATGGTTACGTGTTATCTTCAATTTATTTGATATCGTAAAATAACATATGAAAACTTACTTTATACCCTACGAAATAAGTTTCATATTTGTATACAGCGTTGAGAAGAGAAAATTATCATTTATTGAAAAAATTCTACAGAGCTGACAATGTCGTTTTGCCTTGTAACACGTATACAGTTTGCATTACAAAGTTTTGACACAGGTAAAAAAGGGTAACCTCTGCCTTTTTGTTCTTAATGGCTACATTTTATTTACTATTTGTGTGTTGAGTCCAGGTGTTACGCTGTTTGTTCGCTTATTTTATATGACGCAATTTCATGCTTTTATTGTACGCATGTAAAGGGAATAATAATATACTAAATTTTAAGCATACGTATGCTTAAAATGTTATGGTTGTATTAAAATATTATGTAACTTGTTATAATATTAATTTGTTTCTTCTATGAATTCGTGAAATTTGCGTATAGCAGTACCCTAAGCCTCTCCACGCGTTTATTTTGCAGTAATGTTTTCGACTCGTGTTTTTGAAACATATTATCATTCATAGTATATGCTATCAATTGAGGAATGTCGTGAACAAAATTTCACAAAAATCGGTCGAACAAAAACATTTTTAATGTTGTATTCTTGATAAGGTGTCTTGTATAATAGACGAACATTCGAGAAAAAAAAAACGCATACAGATCCACAAATTTATTGATATGGATTTGGCAACATTAAAAAAAGCCTGTCACAAAGTTCCTAAATAAATTATTCATACCAAAAGCCGTTAGAAACATAAAAACACTACATAATATTGATAGTATAGGAGTACATAAAAACAAAATAGTTTTCTATTTATAAGTTTTCCAATAATACACAACGCTAGTACTAAAAGTGAGGTGTAATGTTTTTTCATAAAATATCAGATATTACAGAATGCTACCAAAAAAAAAACTATATTTAATTGAAAAACTATAGAATTACCCTTCACATAAATAAATTAAATGTGATTTTTTATATATTTAAATAATTGCGTTTGGTTTAAATATTCTTTTTTGCTACGATCTATTTGCTGGTAATACTAGCATATGTATACCCATTTGTGAGATATAAACAGAACAGGGATAACGATAATGCTAACTGTAATTGTGATCGTTATGAGAGAAAAAGAGCGCTAAATGTTACATGGAAGGTTATACTAGACTTTTCTAGAATATTACATACTCGTAGAGACTACAAATGTTCTCCGTAGCGTTATAAGCGTTTAAACCAAAATGTTATTTTTATTTAATAATGTATCTTGTTTCTTTACTAGATAGTATATAATTAGACGTAGTTTTAAAAGATATACATACTCGGTCTTATTACAAAAAATATAACCATGCGTTGAACACATGTTTAAAAAATTTTGTATTACAAAAGAGTGTTTTGGCTTTGTTTAAAGATAACCACGCTTTAAACACGTCTAAAATTTAAACACAAAGGCAACGTTGTCTAACGCTTGTCTAAACTGACAATTCTTATCTTATTGTAGTTGTATTTGTTGGCGGTATAATATATTTCGTTATAAATATGGAAATCATAGATTTTCTGGATTTTATTGATTTCGAATATGTCAATTAATTGAATAGTTTCTGTTATGTATAGAAAGATGAATTTTTAAATCATATGTTAGGATTGTTTTTAAGAGAGGACGGCAAAGATTTTTATTGAAGTTTTCACTCTACTTAGGGCAGCCCGGATTGTGGAATACCTATATCGTACAGAAGATCGCAGACAAATAACCTAGTAACGATACCTATGGTGTTATAAGCGTCCATAGGCTTCGGTAGCCGCTTACCATTAGCCGTGCCGAATGCTTGTTTGCCACATTCGTAGTATAAAACAAAGTTCACTTCAGATAATTTGACATATAAATCAATTAATATTTTTGTACCCTAATGATTAAAATTATATATTATCTACTTAATAGATGCCCTGAGAAGACACCTGTGAATATTAAAAATACTACTTACTCATGATTCGAAAAATATGTCTTTCATATAGATTCTAGAAGTGCGGTGAGAAACTTGACCGGGTTTTTCTGCACAAATATTTACATGAATTACTAGCTGAATTCGGTAACCCTGTCTGTACATCCAATTTTCTTTCCAAATTTTGTGATATATGTCTATTATAATAGGCAACAGATCAAGTATATAACTTGAAAAAAATAAACCAATTGGATTAACTCAAAAACGGTTAGACCGATTATAGGCTATTTTTATAAGGGAAGTATATTTTTTATACTATTAGAAATCGTAAAAAAAATCTTTATTAATTCTCAAACGATAGACGGGAAGTGTGTATACATCATTTGCTAATTGGTTGGCTGTAAGAAAAAAAATCATTAATTCTCTACTGACTATAATGAAATTTTGTGTATATGCTAGTTTATTATAAAACGCTTGTAAAATAATAAAGTTATTAAAATATCAATACTTGAAAACAATCCGGTTATAAATCCCTTTTAAATTAATTATATTTATGAATTTCCTTTCATATAGAATGTAGGTGCTCTGTCAGTTTTAAAATTATCCCTTACGAGTCTAATTCGTCTCTTTAACAAATTACTTGCATTATAATAGTTTTATAGATATATGAAAAACCAACTAAGCTCATATATCTAATTATTAGAATGTCATAACTGCTGGATATTCTTAAAATGATATTTCTTTATCACTTAGTAAGCACATGATTGGAGATTTGACGGGAATCACACAATATCTAAGCGATAGTATACCTCGTCGTAGTGCTATGAGACCAATACGCAGAAAAATCTGGCTGTTCGAATGGTATATAACTCGTTTACAGATTTATCAAGCGTCAATTTAGTGTAATTATTTCATTATGTCGTTAAAATTGAATATTACAGTTGTATTCAATCACTTTTGCTTTCATATTCAAAACAGAATTAGATAAATCTGAATCGTATGAAAGGATACTATGTCATTAATGACGTGAAACCGATTTTGATGTAAAAAGATAATGTGGTT
The DNA here is from genome assembly GCA_947532125.1 of Saturnia pavonia. Taxonomy (NCBI): domain Eukaryota; kingdom Metazoa; phylum Arthropoda; class Insecta; order Lepidoptera; family Saturniidae; genus Saturnia; species Saturnia pavonia. The sequence continues at coordinate 13,900,427 of OX383904.1, forward strand.
AATACGGATGGAAACAGATTTTAGGAACACGAATTTATTTATTTTATTTATTATTTTTTACTTAATAAAATGTTGGACATAAACCATTATGTTCTTTGAAACGTTTGAAACATACTGGTGCATTTTGGTAATGAATTCCATTATCTAATTTTATAGGGATCTACAAATTTTTCCCTTGTCCTTTACCTTAGCCTTAACCTTAGCCTTAATATAAAAAATTTGATAATAGGTAAACATATAAAAAATACTATTTTTTGTCTGTATTTCTTTTTAACACGCTTATATTATCTCTACTAACTAACAATGTAATCAAATCTTACAAGTCAATTTTAACCTACTTCTTATTGTCGTATCGAAATGAAACTTTGTATGTAAGTATATGTAGTTCGGATGACAACATTATAATTTGGTATCTTGGAGTAGATCTGATCTTAGAGCCAAGAACACATCAGTGGATACTAGTAAAACCATCTAGTTTGGGTTCATATGATTCGTTTTGACAAGTCAAATAGATTGGACTTAATAACGAGATGTTATTATATATAAGACTATTATATAAGAATAGTTCGTAAGTTATTTAAACTTATTAATGATGAACGGAATATAAATATATGAACAAGCTTTTGTTTAACTGAAAATATAAAATGTCTAAATGGCCTCTCTAACCATTTCTACAATCTAATGAACATCCAGAACGCCTTTTTAGGAGCATAAATGATTACTAAAGGCAAAAAGATATGTTTGTAGGACATCCATTTACGGTTGACAGCACAGAAACAAATGGAAACTTCGGAAAGGAATGCAAACTTTTTAATTGCCCATTTAGAAAATCTAAATAAGAAAAACAATCATTTGCATGTGTTTTATAAACGTGATAATAATGTTTACGGCGCTTCTTTGAAATTGAATTAGGGCAAAGAGTAAATTTAATTCGCATCTTAATTCCCTGTCATTTCCTCTGTCTGTTTCACACAGCAAATTCCACGAACTTTACACATTCTGTACATAAACACACGGCATTCGAAATATCCAGTCCTGAGTGAACGTAAATACCAAGATTGGTTGAGTTTTAAGATCCTGAATTAAATTGAATGTAAAAAATCGCGGAATAATTTTGGAAGAGATTAAATATTGTAAATTCTTAGTTGTAAATAAAAAGAAACCTCGGGGGTGACCCAAGAATGCAATAATAAAAGTAAGCAAGTTTATATAGACCCTTGTTAAAACCTAGGACTATCACAATCTTAAACGTTTTATTCTATTAGACTAGTAAGTAATGTAAATTTTGTATTTAAACAATATTCCTTAGTCACTTTATCTAACAAACATCAGTGTTTATCGTCCGTTTTACTACGTCATGAAATATTAATAATGACCACAAGACAAAAATGCGGAATTAGGCTTTAATGGTTTTCTGTAACACAAAAGGCATTCGGAAAGGAGAAACCTCATTGTTTTGTCCCTTTATTATCGTCTATATGGGGCATTATTGACATAAATACTCTATTCCGAAGTCCACACAACTTCATTGTGTATAGACAAAAACTGTGTGTCCTAACTGATGATATAAATCTATGGGACTGTAAGCACTATTATACCTTTTTTAAAGAATTTGAAATCATTGATCATTTCTAATTATTGTCATCCGCAACCAATCAACGATCACTTATATTTTTGTTATTCCATATGTGGGCTAATTAATCACTAACCGAGTTTCAAGTTTGCGAGATTTGTATGCAGTCAACTTAATCATCTTTGGATTGATCCATTTACGAAAGATGCTTCAAGCAGCGACCCGGAAGTAGGTGTTTTGGTGAAAACGCCAAACCAATGCAGAAATGGCAGTGATAGTTACAGATTTCCCGTTGTGGGATTTGCAGCGCTGGTATTTTCCAGTCGTCATAATATAATTTTAGTTTTTGCTAACAATTTATAGAAAAGTCTACAATTTGCTCTAAAAATATTATATATAATGTTTTACTTTACATAAACCTTTATTTTATACAGTAAGTCTCAGACCCTCGAACCATCATCTAAATATGCTCATGCTTAACCGTAAGCATCAGTATGGTTATTAAGCATTAGAATTTCGTAGTATATAAAGATTTCCTTTTTAACTCTCCATCGTTTACCATGAATTCTCGAACGCATCAATCTCGATTCACACGCCACTGGTTAAGTATTACATTTTTCCACATTTTTACATAATATTTGAAGCAAGTAAATTCAGTTGGTAATGTACTTACATGAAACGATGTTATCTTTTCACGCTTTCCTCGTTACGAGTCTAATGTACGCATTTATAATCTTATAGGTACGTACCGTTAATATATTACCTATATATTGTATACTTAAGCTATATTTTAATATCTCAGTAATACTTAATATTCTTCAATTTAATAGATTATACACAATATAGTTTATTGTAAAAGTAAATCATTATATATAATAAATCATATATATAATATATATATACATATTATATGCTTCCTTCAGATTTTCCGTTTAACTAAAAACTGACGATTGAGAATAGTTCAGCCTTGTTTGCGAAAACCTTGCAAATGATGTATTTACAAAACCACCTTCACAAAGTTTCAAAATGCAGCAAGCAAGGAAAGTTCGAGATAATCGGTTTTTGCAACAGAACAGCAATACATTGTAGGCTTTTTTTTCTATTTTTAACTGCACCTTTAGACAATTGTCTTGACACCATGATCCTTATGTTTTTAAATACTTTGCTTATCTACTTTTTTGGTACCTACCATCTTTTATTATTATTATACAAAAATTTAATGTATAAATAACTAAATAAATAACCAGAAAATCCTTAGAGTTTCATATGGGCCGTAAATAAACGGGTATATATTGTAGACTTTTCGGCTTTTCTCTGTAAAAGCTTTATGTTCCACTGTCAGAGATAAATGCTCGGGAAAGAAAATATAAAATGAAAACAGTACAAAATAAAACGGACCTAAAATTTATTATGTTTGAAAACAAACTATTTAGTAACTTTTTAAAAATATGTTGTTATTTTTACAGTACCTAGTAGGTATATTAATGAATTTCATCAGGGGAGTTTTTGGCGGGATATCAAACTGTCATTTAGTGGTTTTTGTTTTTTATTCATAAATTTGTGTTTTTAGACCCTACATACATACATAATACATTTTGCATAATAAAGCTTGGTTGTTGTGCACAAGTGAAGTGAATTGGAAATAGTAACATGAATTATGTCATTTCATGTCATGAATTCAGAGATGCCACAAAAACTCTCAAGAAAATTCTAACAAGGGAGCCAACCTCTTTTTAGGATACTGAAATCATCATAAGACGTCATTCTATATTCACGAGATAATGACAGTAATGGTATTAAGTAAAGAAGACTAGTTGCCAAGTTAAGAAAAGAAGTAGAGGAAGCCTTTCATTAAAAATGAAACGTTTTTTCATAAATATTTCAAAGTACCTATTAAAGACATTAAACCCTTCTTTATTATTAGTACATATATGTATTGGATAGATCACAATTACTCAGTATTGATGAGCTTATGATCAAAACACTTCGAAACCACCAAATTCACAATTTTTGAGTTGTCTTGTTTATTTATTGGGGGTAAAAGGGTAACAAATAACTTGACATTCGCGATTGTCCAATTAAATCGACCCATTTTGAAACGTATACCTTTTTGTACAATCTGACAATCACTGTACAATCTGACTTAGGATTGATCAAAAGTGTAGTAGGTTCAAACAAGAATAATAATTATGTGAACTATCCATGTTTTCACAAAGCATGAAGGAGTTTTTTATTAGTTTATAGGTCTTTGACCACAACTTCATCGATGTTAAGTAACGATGCTGCCATCTTAGGCTACAAGCTAAGGCTGTGTTTCCACCTGAAAGTAAACTCGAGGAAGTCTTGCACGAGTTACTTGCAATATCGTTTACACATATTACTAATTCCTGCAATAAACGTCTTGCGAAAAGCTGGGGGATTGTACTATTCGCAACTTATCGCAGAGACATTTACACACGAGAGCTTACGAGTTTCACGAAAACTATTTCAATTTAGTCTGTACTGTGAAATCATGCAAGATTTTTTCAATTCATTTTGCCATTAACTTCTTAAATTATGGAGTTTTCGACATATTTCTTTCTCAGTTGGAGAAAACTCTTGTACGATGATATTAAGCATAAAGAATTTTTAATTTTGTTTTTACAATCGGTATGCCGGTTGTTCTACAAGCAAGGGTTGTACTCATAAAATCCTATTAATTGTATACTTTCTTCACGAGTCCATTCACGACTCTGTCGTTGTGTCATTTTTATTATCAATAGAACAAAAACACAAGCCGCGTATGCGAAATTTGCTGCGAAACTGTCTAGATTAGATTAGTCGCGAGTCGATCCAAACATGTATAGACCTACTATTGATCGTTTTCCAACTACTCGCAGTAAGTGCTTGACAAACTGTCGCGTCAGCACTTGCTACGGAGTGTACATTTGGAAGCTGCTGTCGGACAGACTGTCAAACATTTTTCACAGAAGTTATCTTCCCGGTGGAAATGACGCCTAACACAGAAAGGGGATTAGCCGTCAAGTGAGGATTCCGGAACATAGCAATAAGTGCATGGTGATAGGTTTTTAAGTGTAATTGGTAGTTATTTAAGTGTTTCTTAGAAAATAACTTACAGCCAAATAGATGCATAACTACTAACTTGTTGTATACATAATCAAATCATGAGTAATATTATAAAGCTCAATAGATAGTTTGTTTCAACGCACTAATCTCTGGAACCACCAATCATAATTGAAACATTCCTTTTGCACTTTAACTTCACGTTACGATCCCAAGGAGCGAAGTAGTAACCACGAATGTCCAGCAATCTGGTAAGTACGGAAAGTGAGAATAACCATATGTTATATGGGTGGTTTTTTTTTTTTCGAACTGACTATACTGTTAGCCTTAGGGGCCCTGGAGCCTTTACGGCTTTTACAGATTTACCGGGAGTTATATGGGTGGGTTAACGGCCGTGCGAAGGAGAGTTAGTCGAATAAATTTAACACGGCTGAAATCAAGGAATACTGTTAGTAGTATATAAACATCTGGATATGCAACAGGAGCCTAAAAGCATCGACAAACATTATTTAAAATATTTAATTTTTTAACCTAACTAGTATACATTTAATTATTTTCGATAATTTGTAACGTCTTAGAGAATAATTTCTTTAATTTTTAAACACAACTGACGAAGATGCGATCTTGTTAACCGTGGTAAGCCCAATTTTGTTGATTAGCTCACCACGTACCACGAACACAGATAAGGAGTCGCCCTATGTTTTCCAACAAAATAAATTAATCGTATGAAAGTACGATATCAATAATACAATATCATAATATTAATTTTAAGACGTTTTACTGTCATAAAAGATAAAAAAAAAATTTAAATATATGTATGATGGTCCTTAATTCATTACACATCTGATTTACACAATTCAGCTGCAATAATAATTACATCTGCCATTATTTAGATTGTTTCTCTCCTAGCTAGATTAGCTGCAAACGGGTTTCATTCATTATGGCGGACGGTGTGAGGGATTCCAATTAAAAAGAAACATTAAAAACGTTATCATTAGAAATATATTTGACTATAGCGTAAATGACAGCAATTTATTATGAAAACACTCATAAAAAGTTTCCTTATTTGCAAGGGTACAAAATATAGAACACTATATAGTAACATATAATTTTGAATTTGAAATTCTTCTTGTGTCATTAAGAAACTTATATTAGAAAAATGCCAAAAGAAAGTTAATTTGTTTTTGAATTATTATAGTCTATACTAATTAATTGAGAAAAGCAGAGTCTTTATATCTCACTAAATGTGCGCTGCGGTTACACTCGCTTTTAATTTTTTTGATCCTCGTCGAGCGTCTAATCCTCTCTCGACCCCCGATAACCCGCCCGCACTGTTTCTTATTTCTCGCTTATCGTACTTTCTGAAATACAATTACACTCTGCTCTTAAGAGTCGTAGCGTGATGTTAGATAGCCTTAACTTTTCTCAATAAATAGGCTAAAGCAATGCAAAAACATTATTTTTAATCTGACTGATAGTTCAAAAAATTAACGCGTACAAACAAACAATCTCTTTAATTTTATAATTTTCGTATATATTTATCAAAAGGACTATCAGAGGAATAAAGCATACTATTTCGAAGCTATGAATTTGACGGACACAAACATTTTTCACACAGGATAAATATTAACGAGGTCCTAAAATTTAAGTTGATGCCAGAAAACGATTACCTTAACTGTTTATAAAGGCAATTAACTTGAGCGCCGGAGACGCTAACAGAATATTTCATGTTATTACCAATTTCACGGAGGCTCAAAACCCTGATGGTTAATGTGCGTAAAGATTAGCAAATAATTTTAGCAAACATTCGCACCTTACGTATTTTTCCTAAATGATATGAAATTAAATTAATATGTTCCTGTTTAATACATAAAATATAAACACATATTTTTTTTAAACATTTCATTAGATTTATAAATTGACACGCTACATAAGGTAGAAAACTTTTAGAACATTACACCTTTATACCAATAGCCAGCCAATAAACAACAAAGGGTTCTTCTTTATCGTAACTATTTTAAGAAGTGGAAGATGAAGCAGAAAAGTTCATAGCAATATAACAAATGAGAGGCAAACATTGAAACATAACGCGAAGAGACATTTGAGCAATCCGGTATAACAGCGACGATTGGCGGTAGTTTGTAGATCTATCAGAGATAGCGGTTGTTTTTAAACTGCACCGTTGGGTGTGCTGAAGGTTTGTTAAGCTGCAATCCAAACATCCAATCATAATCATGAACAGCGAGAGATCGACAAAACATTGGCGGTCGCCGTTGTGCAAAGTAAATCTGTAGAAGCACTATCGCCAAAGTCTAATTCTGCCACAAAGAAACAATTCTTGCGTTGTTGTTATAACATCGCGATTTGGCATAGGAGGCAATCCAATTCAGTCCTCATGATTATTTATATAATTGGGTTACCTCAGTTACTACTGCGTTCTTTTATGAAGTTGGTTATAAATATCTACAAACAGATCTAACCTGATCGCTACTCCAACACACAAAATAAAAAATAAACTGTTTTTAAAATAAAAGTAAAACAATTCTAAATCTAATCAGTCCAAAATGTGTTTTTTAAACAAAACAAAGAAGCTTCAGGGAATTCAACCCTTGAAAATTATGATTTATAGTCATTACAGACATAACTGTAATAAATATTACGTAAACAAGCTCCGAATTGAAAAAAGTATAAAATACGGTAATGATACGCGTGACATTTTCTGCGAGCATAATTTTGTTATTGTACTTTTTAACTTATAAACATCCGACAGCTCTGGCTGAAATTATTTTTTGGGAATGTAAAAACGAAAATGTGTATAATAATTATAAATAATAGTAATACCATACCACAACGTGTTAGCAATTTCAAATGACTCGAGAAATCCAGTCATATGTTTATAACAATTATACTTAATAGTAATGCCAGCCCACAACGTGTTAACAATTTTAAAGGATCCGAGAAATCTAGTTATATTTTTATAATAATTATAAATAATAGTAATAACAGCTCACAACATGTTAGCAATTTCAAATGACTCGAGAAATCCAGTCATATTTTTTCCTACATACAATACTACTATTGGAATATATCCTCACGATGATTTCTTTCACAGTCAGGCCATAGTCTTGCCAAATTCAAAAATTAGTAAATGAACGCTAAATCTGAAAAAAATTGTCGGTACTTACTGGGTGCGACCGGCACGACTAACTCGTCCTTACTTATTTACTCATAAAATGAGTATATTCCTTAAATTTTCTTATACTCAATGGTAATTTAAACTATGTAAAAGTAAAATTTGTTGACTGATGATTTTTATTTTATTTTTCATACTACAAAAGTGGGAAACAAGCATACAGCCCTATAGATGCTTGTAATACCATAGGTATCACTAGTGCGTTACCAACCTTGATCACCCTACCCCAAGGAACTCTGGAAACCCTACTCACTGCAGGAACACAACACAAGATTATTTGATTGCAACCTTCTATAGGGTGGAGGTATTCCACCAGTCAGGCTGCCCCAAGTAGAGAGAAATCTATAAAGTAATTTATCTGTGCCCTACCTCTCTTAAATTTTTCTATGCTGTCCAATTACCTTTATAGATCAAAGTTATGGTTTAAAAATTGAATTCATTCAAGAGATGGCTTCATAACTAATATTGGAAAGAATTGGTTGATCAGATTGTAGTATGTTAAGCGCTATTGTGATAATTCGGGTCAATACTCGTTAACCTGAAGAGGCTGCTTTTCTGTTGCCAGGGTTACAAATGGCTACAATGATTCAGAAATACAATACGTGTGCTCTCCTCTGTATCAGGTTTTGATTAGACTTACAACAAATGACCTTTGCTATAGAAAGCAATATTCTAAATCATTTCTTAAAACTGTTAAAATGGGATAATAATTCATGATTCGTACGTAAAGAGACGTGTAAAACAACAGTTGATAATGTTACTTTATTACCTGCTAGTTTTAGTAAAGTTCGTAATGGATCGATATACACGGCAAACCACTCCGATGAATAAACATCAGCATTCGTACCCTTTTTAGGGTTCTGTCAGTGTTCGACACATATGATTACAAGGCACTGGCGTTGATTCGGAAAATAGTCAAAGTCACTTTATTCCACTTTTTGTGGGAAATATATCTATTTTCAACAGTTATTCATCAAGAAAAATTTCGATGTTACGTCTGGCTTTGTAAAAGTTACGCAGAAATTAATGTAATCAGGTTGTTGAAATTCGAGCATTTTATTTATTACCTAACCTGGAAAAGCTTTTAAAGCTAAGTAAACATGTAGCATTTCCTTAATCTGAAATGTATACTCACAAATCTTAAATATCAGTACCTATTTCACATTCAATGACATCTACACTTGATTTATGTCCTGATCTAAGCATGCAAAGAAAGAAATTCGGTATTACAAAGTACGTTGTGTCAGCTATTATAATCTGACGACACCATTAGACCGGTTATAAATAATGAGCATGAACCATTATAAAAATGTTTGGGGTTACACCAAGCCGTAAAAATCTTAAAACTTGCTTCTACTTTTTCTCAATATCGAATCACGGCATAGGCTATAAATGGTCGAACAAAATGCCGGAATGTTGAAGGTCTTAATAAAGTATTGTTCGAATCATTTTCATTCTAATTTTTGGAACCCGTTTATAAGTGACTGAATAGAGACTTAATCCAATTATTCTAATAAAAATGAAATACCTATGAATTTGTACTGATTTTGGTGACAATAATAATCGTTATTTTTCTTTTTCACACATTATTGTTTGATATGATTCCTAAAACAGTTTATAGAATCAACATCAAACTATCATTGCTATTTTTATATTTATTTTTATAAATACCACCAACAGCTGTTATTGCTTTTATACATTTGAAACACCTTAGTGCACTAAAAGGCTTTCCAACTTAATCCTCCACTTATCAGTGATTTTCTTGGAATAAAATTGGTTTAAATTTAGATTGTTGTTGTTATAGCATAAGCTTCGAGATAAATTATATGTCTGTTGGCTACTTTTATTACACAAAAAAGGCGTAGTCAAGGTTAAACCGTAGATTTTCCGTGCCAAATTATTGCTTCGCGCGGTTTTTCATATTCTTTTCGATGCTGCAGTAGCTCTTGCATTTATTCGGCACTAGCAGTTCAGTGCAGTAGCACTCACATTTTAGGTTTTCTAAATACTTTTTGATGCGAGTTTCGCTCTGATTTGCATTTTCTATAATTCTGCGCATGTTTACTACTCATATGTTACTGTATACTGACAATATCTTTAAGTTTTTTGCAATTTTCAATTTATTACATTTTTCTATATATATTTTTAAGCCATAATAGTGCTTCTTAATCTCTTTACAATAACACTCGAATCAACGTCCTAGCAGAACGTGTTCTCACGTTACACTAACAATTTATAATTTTACACAACGCTAATTCACAACAGTCACGCGCAGGCGCTTATACTAGCCCTATGACGTCACAGGCAAAACAAACGCTGCACGACAAACACTTACAGACATGCTATATCTATTGTAACCTCAGCCATTGTTATCGCATTATTAGTTTCGTACTTATTAGCGATTGAAATCTAAGGGTATTTTGTAACAAAAGAAAATTTTTGCGGCTGTCACTGTACCTAACGAGAGAATAGAAGTTTTCACGTAAAAAAATGTAGATGTTATATTAATTATTGGCATTAGTATAATCATGTATGTAAAAAAGAACAATTTAATGAAATAACTTATTCAGCTTTGATAGTGTATCTAAATAAATTTCATATTACATACTGGAAATTAATTTCGATCCAATCACAGAAGTGACTGCCCGCTTAATTTAATCGGTCAAGAAGTTCTCTCAACTACGAAGGTATAAACAAACACGGCTGTAATTATTGAATTAACAAACTACATTAAGGCGCTATTCTCTAATAAAATTTCGTGGTACGTTCTGATCAAATTAGTGAATTGCCTAAACTAACATGTTTTGGTGGTATTAATTTAGAGTAAATATTTTGAAGCATACCTTTACTTACCAATTTAATACTAAATGACTATAATTACAAAAAAAATTAAAAACGGTTACGTTGAAGTAAAACTTTTTGGAGTTATAAGAGATGGCGATTAAGTTAAAAATAAATACATCATATTATGAGAATTTTTGCATAGCATGTATTCTTTCTTAAGTTCCTTTTCAAGTTATTTCACTTGCATTTTAGCATATGCATTGAATAAAAAACAATTACGATTTCGGTTGAATAGACATCTTTATAAGTATAAAGGCTTGCATGGAGTGTAGCATTTTCAACGAAACTTTTTAAAATTGTGTTTACGAATAGCCCGCATGTGGTCGCGCCGCGTAGATTAACGCTGTGAAACATTTTATTTTAAACAACTATGTAACGAGTAGATTGGAATACATTTATTAGTAACTCATTTACAGAGAGTAAATCTCCCGAGAGTAAGAGCTGTTCAAGAAACAATAACATTTGGCCACTTACATTGTGACTGATAAAAACAACATTTTTAATTTAATGTATCTATCTAGCTGACCCGTTCAAATATTTTACACATTATAGAATGTAAACAATCTAATAACTATCAGATCAGTTAAGCAGATTGTTAGTAGATGGCGCTTTTAACGTGTTAGTAGAACATATATTTAGCTCGATTTATCAAAAATAATAATAATTTAAACGATTTGTATATTTTTAGTGAATAGTAGGGAATTTAGCTTTAAAATTATGTTTGAATTATAACATAGTTTTGATGAAGAATTGAGCTCGATATGGAGATGTTACACAAAAACACCTTTTAGAAATAATATTATAGAGATAATTAATTTTGAAAATAGATGAAAACCAAAATAATAAGTTTCTTATTTACCAGTTTTTTGAACCTATCTATTATTTCAAATTAATCGCTATAAGTGTTTCATGAAATAGAACGTTACAGTACTTTGTAGGTTAATATACCAAAACCCATTCAAATAAAATAAAAAACAACCGTCATAATTATTATCTTGAATTCCGTACCTAACACATATTTACTTACAAAGCAAATCACAGGAAGGAACCTTACATTCGGTGGTCGTTACCCTTAAATATACCTAGGGGAAATTATTCTTGGCTACAAATATACGGCAAGCACCGTTTACTCTGCAACTTTAGTTTCATTGCTGTGTCTTGTTTAGCTAAGAATGAAAACAGACTACACAACAGCATTTACTATCTGAAAATAAATAAGGCTCCAAACCACACAGTTTTTCATCTCTCAAAAATCCAAGCCCGGTGAAGCTGTAAAAGCCGTAAAGGCTCCAGGGCCCTAAGGCTAACAGTATAGTCAGTTCGTAAAAATAACATCACTCAAAAAATGAAAATAAAACATTTTTATCATCATTATCATTATCATCATTTTTATTTTGTATCTTGGTAAAAAGAAATCGTTATAATTAGGTAGACGTAATTATAGTGTTAATTGTCCACATAATTAATTTTAATTCAGAAATCAATAAACCAAAAATAAGTATGACGGGGTTCTCATCGGGATGTTGATTAGGTGGTTTCTATTTGAATTCAAAAATCCTACGTTTCCTATGTTATATAATATTAATGGTATTTTATGTGACATAGTTTTGTTACTGTACACAAGTGGGTTATAAATAATAACTAGAAAAATGCATTTCGAGTTATCACAAAAACTCCATTATCTGTTCTATGAAATAAGCCACTATTTTGTTAGAGCGTTGTTTTAACTTTGAAGACTAGAAAAATATTCTATCACATGATATTGGCAGAACTGTATATGTATAAACACGCATTGCCATTTAACAAGAAAAAGTATCACAAACATTTTGCTTTGACACCTTGCACGTAAATACTAAAGTGGCCACTATTCATTACTTCTTCATTTATTTCATAAAACTGACTTAATTCCTTTTATTAAACGTTTATATTTTGCTAATTTGTTGTTACTACGTGACTGTTATTCACCATTGTACGATAAGCAATAATAACTTTCCAATAATCAATCAATAGGATAAATTGATCGATGACGGAGTTACAAGATATACAATTTGTAACAAAAAATTGTGTTATAATTTTACTTTGAGAACTTAACTTTTCTCGTCGGAGATTACATGTTATAAATCATCACGATACATCCCTACTGTAGTGTGTACAACGAATGAAGCGAAAATTGTATTTTCTTGTTCTTTCAAACGTTTTTAGTTTTTTTTTTTTCATATTCGATAAAACTCTCCAAACTGATTGAAACTCCTTGTACTTTTTCTACGGTCAGGGGTTTTACGTATTTGATCTGTATTGGTTAATTTTTGTTGGCCTGATTTTATTTCCTTTCTTTTTAAGGTCTTTTATTGAATCGTATATATCAGCTCCATTGTACCATATCTTATCTATAATCAAATCATGAGAGTCAATGATGTGATAGCACTACTAGCTTACAATATCCGAACAAAGTCCTGCCAAAATGCTGTGCCCCACTACGCAAAACCAAAGGGCACATGCTAAGGGTTATATATTTAGCAGTTTATATATTGTATTCACGTGTGTTCGCCACTAGTAGGTGCTACTATAGTCATCTGATTTTGACGAATGAGGTGTCAATCGATTTGCTATTGTGATCCGAGTGATATAAACCACATTTTCATATGAACAAAATCAATATGACGGATGTTACACCCAAAAAAGTGGGGATCTCTGTTTTTTTTTTGCTAGCGTATCGAGTTCGTTATCAGTTGAAAAAGGAGAAAATTCTGAGTTCATAAATGTAAATAAAATATAACAAACGACAGTAAAGACAATTTTTTACTATATTACAGCGTTTAGCCCTATCTATCGAGTGTTCTGAATAGGAAATCGTGTAAAAAGAACAGAATCGCGACAAAACTGTTTTGTGTTTCTATTTATTTTGTATATATATATTAATTATAGAATCTCACATATTATTAATTCCGTAGTTCGGTTACAGTTTTCATTTTTATTTTATTGTAAATGTATTAACATTGTATAAAATCTTTATTGTAATTTTTTTCATCGCTTATAAGTTCTGTGTGTCCGAGGTAACGAAGCATATTTATAAAGATTAGGCTAATAATGTTCTCTTTAATCAGAGCCGCTAATTCACTCTGTTAAGTTAGTAGTTAAAGCCATCTTCTATATCAAATAACAATTTATTAAAATAAAGTAACTTTTTTCTTACTTGAGTGCAAATGAATTGGACAACTTACGCAGTTTTTATTCCTTTCACTTGTCCCTTAGTTAAATTCAATAAGGATGAATAAACTTTCAACGTTGTGGACAAGTTCGTAACAGAGTTACACAATTCCCTTAGAAAATATTTTATAAAAAATCTATCTATTGCTTAACGTTGCACTGAACGATATTTTCGTTATAACTCACCGCGACGGGTACGAAATGGACTTGCCACCTAGAAGTGCTTTAAGGTTTTACGATAGAAAGTATATGTGTAGTGAAAATGTCAATTTTAGTACCTAACTAAGTATTAAGTAACACAGTATCTTTCTTAAAAAGATAAACTTAATTGAGTACTAAACTGGACTTTTAAGTAAGTCCTAACTTTGTTTGTAGCGATACATTTTAAATCAAAGCTGACTCGAATGGCTCTCAAGTGCAGCTGCCTGAACACATCTATTAGTGCTTGGCGACAGATTTTTTACTTGAGGGTGGTAGCTAGCCAAGCGGACATTAGAAAATGGCCTTCCTAGTGGTAGTAGTAGTATTATAGGAAATATTCCTTACGATGTTTTCCTTAATCGAAAACTGAGGCTCATTGCAGGGGTTTGAACTCAAATCGGTCGACACAGTGTCCGTACACGCTATCACTGAGCCATCATTGCTTCACAAACAGTTTATAGTGTAATGCAGTGTTACCATTATAGAGTTATGTAAAATTTATAGCCTTTCTATTTACATTTTTTTAATCCGCAGAAAGAGCCCTCATTAAACCAAAACTTTAAGTTGAGAAGCTTGTTACTGCAAGAGAGGGCATACTTTGTGTGATAATTAAACTCGAAATATTAAAAAAAAACACTAGGGATTAGACACCGCTTGTTAGTACCGCGTTTGGAACACAATAATGTTTAAGTGCCATTCACATTTATTGTCAGTTGTCACCAAGTATAAGAAGCAAAGATACATTAAAGCATCGTTAAATATGCTTTTTTAAGCATCTAAGATTCATTCACGGTAACATTCCTATTATAATTGTAGGCTTTATTTATAAAAATGTGTCTAAATTTAAATATCGATTAAAAGTATTTGGCCTCTTTGTTTAATTTATATCGCTAGAAGGAAACAGAGCTAAAGATAAGCATCGCTTATATTTAATCAACATTTATAAGTAAACCCATTAATATTTAAGTTAACAGACCAATCACGTGTCTTTGATATTCGCAAAATTTTCGACAGTTCCAAAAGTTCGATTGATTCTTCAATGAGCCTGAGCTTTCGGTGAAGAAAAACACAGTAATGTCATAGCATCGTGGTACAGCATTTTCAATTGCCCGCCTGGGTAGCTACCACCCTGAAGTGGAAAATCTATCGCCAAGCACTAGGCTTAGCATTGGATGGTAGAAACCATCCTGGGCCACATTGTCATTGTCATTTAATATCTAGTGGACAAACACTCAATAAATAAAGAATTAAAAAAATATTATTATGCACTCTTTTAGATACGTAATCTATGTTGATGATATAAGAACTAAATTTAATCAACTGTCACTATGGATTGGATTAAATTAATAAAGTTATGTGACACAGTTCAAACGTATAATTAGTTGCTTTTAAAAAAATATCGCGTTCAAGAAATAACTTTACAGTAGGCTTACTGCAATTCCTTTCGCGTCAGAAAAATTAGGTTGCGTTATTAAATTGTCCTTTTAATTGGTTCAATTATTTCCCAGTTTCAATTTTAATTAACTCAATTCGCCTTTTTCTTGTAGATGTTCTTTGAAAAAAAGAGGATTATTCTTGTTCAAATTTACCGACTGAAGCAATTGCTTAAAAATATGTATATTGACCTTATTTTTTTTTTCTAAATTACGTTTTGTGGAAAATTGTATAGATATTTTTTTGTATCAAGGCTAAGTGTCGTCATTGTGCCTGATGGTAAGCACAGTACAATACAAAAATAATGGCGACCATCGAGGGATCGGTAATCCATCGCCGCTCTTTATCGATTGTCATGTCAACCTGCAAGCCTTCTGGGCGCTGAATATACTCTGGTTGATTCCGAAACGACACAAACCAAGAGACAGTCACTGTTACTAGCTTACCACAATGTGCACGGTGGTCGCGACCCAGTCGCGTACAGTCCCTACTACCCCATGTGGTTTAAAATGACCTTATTGAGTTAAACTACGTTATTATCCACATACAGTTATTGAATACACACTAAAAATTACTTTTAAATAAAAAGTTAAGTTAAAACGTGTGATCACATAAATAATTACAATCTATGTTTTATTTTTTCGCAATAATAATAATACGGTGACTGATTTTCTCATTGGCCAGAAACATATTCGCATAAATCAAGTGATGATTTTCACTTCAACATACAATCTTTTTTCTTGTGAAACCCATTATGCGTACACTTCCGAGACGGGCAGCTCGAGAGGATTACGTTTCCACATAAATACATCTACTTAAATTCCTTTTTCAAGTATAACTGATAAAATATTCCTTCTGTGCCTATACATGCAATAAAATTCAACTTTGCTACGAGTATCCATTATTGGTGTAACAACAAGTACAACCAAGAGTTAAAAACTGTAAGAATTATAATCCATAGAGTGCAACGTAAAATGGGCCCTAATTCTCTTTTCCTGACTGATCACTTTTCTCAGACCTTTATGAAAAAATGACGATAAAAGAAGCTGACTGCCAAACCCTCATAATCGGAGAAAGTAATCAACACGAATAAATCTTGTTAGTTAGTTACCAATTCTTAGTACATAATTAGATCGAGCTTTAAAAATGAGGACAAATTTAAATAAAATGTTGAGAAGTATTATTAGTTATTATGCTTTTACCGGCCAAGAATCGATTGCGGGCACCCACGGCGAAGGGTGCGTCATGTCATACTCGTATATAGAAGAAAATGAGATTGTAATTGAAAAACGTGATTCTGTGTCAATGTTATCGCTTGGTCAAGTTTATATGGACTTCGTAATGTTCGTCAGTTACTGCAAATTGTAAAAAAAAATCAAAATAAATATAAATTCTGGATTCTAATACTGTACAGTAAGTAACTTATAACTAGTATAGTTAACATTTTAAATGAATATTGAAAGACACCAAAAATAAAAGTGAAGTTTGTTGAGTTTTAGAACAATCGGGTGCTGCTTAGAGGGACGCTTACAATGAAAGAAAACGAAATACCAAAGAATAGCATACGGCATTTTTTAAGTTGTCGTTTACCGTTTTGCACGTAGAAATTATTTACGAAATTCAAATGTAAAATCAGCAAACAACTATCTGTGGGTTGCTGCAGTTTTTCTTGAGAGATAATCACTTTCTGGGCTTAACACAATCATTGATCACATAATCACATCTTGATAGATTGTCATATAAAACCTATGTAATGAAAATGTAGTATATTAAAATTATAAGATTATAGCATATGTAATTTCTAATATAATTCACATAATAAACAATTTTCTTAGGATCAGTAATCCGAAACCCCAATATTATCATTTCAAGTCATAATCTGATTGTGTTCCATTTTATAATTAAAACGCGAGATTTACCTTTAGCAGAACCATTGTCCCTTTGAACAATTTTATGCAAATATGAAGATATAGTAAATTGAAACACTGTAGAATTTAAGATATACATATTAAGATGATGTAAATTTAAAATAAAATAGAGCTAAATATAGCTTTTATTAAATTTAATTATACCTATAGTATAATTCACATTGATTTGATAATAAATAACAATTCATTATGAATTAATCACGAAACTCTAAAGTAGAAACTCCAATTAACTATATAACTAAATAATAATTAATACATGATACTACAAAATTCAAAAAAAGAATCGAAATGGAAATAGAATAGAAAAACAACATTTATAGAGCACAATAAATAACTAGATCTTCATAATTATAATACTTCGCAAATAAAAATTGTTAGTGTTAAATATAGCGTATAAAATTATCACAAAAATTCATCGGCTATTCAACCTTCACTGAATCGACCAATATTGTTCTATTTAGTGTATACTTCAACCGTAAATATATTATCAGCTACTGGAACAGTTTGTTCTTTCATCGCTTCCAGAGTTTGATTAAAAAAGTCGATTTCATTAATTGATAAAAATATATCGAAATCTTTGTTAATGTAGTTTGCATAACTACCTATGCTATCATTTATATACTCGTATAAAAGTATTAAGGAGTATTTCTTAAAATTTGAATATTTCTTCAGCGTCATTTTGTCCCATATTCCTTTGGATTTAGAAATTTCATCAAAGTATTATTTCCAATGAAAATAGCAGTCATTTTTTTACTGCATGTAATTACATAAATCAAAAAGAGTTGGAAATAATTTAATTGAAAAAGCGTCAACACCATAAAAATACCTTAGGTTTAATTTATTTATTAGTCTTTTACCATATTCCTTTGGATCTAGAAATTTCATCAAAGTATTCTTACAAATGAAAATAGCAGTCATTTTTTAACATGCAACATAATTAAAATGAGTTAGAAATAATATAATTTAAATACCGTCAATGCCATAAAATTCCCCTAGGTTTCAACACGTTGAAGCACAGCGGAGATCAAGGCCGGTAAAGCTGTAAAAGCCGTAAAGGCTCCAGGGCGCCTAAGGCTAACAGTATAGTCAGTTCGAAAAAAAAAGCACAGCGGAGACCAATTATTAATTTAGGCCCCTATAGACGTTATTCAAAAGCTTAAAAATAGCAGACGTCACAATGCAATATGTCAACCAGATAATGAAGTGTCACATAATATTGATACTTATTTTATTCAGTGAACTGTGTCAACCTTAATCCCTTACCCAGAATAATAAAACTCAAGTATAATAGAAAACTTTGATTTCGTTGAATCCTAATCCATTTTCAACATCCATTCGGCATGATGATATTAGCTCATACATTTATTTTAGTTCTTTTTCATATTTCATCTGTTTTTAGACGATGCCATTTTGCCTTTAACAGGTTATTAACGTTGAAGGCTTCTTTGTATCTCCCAAAAATAAAATAAGTTCTTATTATATCCAGTACTTTTTAATCTGCATAATTATTTAAAAAATAATGTAGCTCATGTAGTCTGTATACGTTCCTAAACGAATCACCCGATTACGAACAATTTTTGGGTATTATTGAGCTCATGCATTTCTGAGTTAGTACAAACATCTTACAATAGGTGGCGTGCGAGTCGTTTTATTTGGAATAGAACGGCAATATTGTCCCGGGCAAAAGTAAAGTACTACAAAGTATATAACAAAAAAAAGTTATTAAGATTTTCCAATTACGAAGACTTTTTCCCAATTACATTTTAAAAAGTACATGCAACAACATAACAAGGAATTAATGATATAAAATTCACCACTGGGAAAATTTTTAAACAGATGCGTATTAACAGGCCGCTAAAGTTTCAAATGTCGTTAAAAATAATTTTCCGATGTGGGAGAGCCGCTTTGTGTTGTTGCCCAAGTTTTCGTGTGGTTCGTTCGAACTGAGCGTACACTGAAGCCAGTTACTAAACCGATATTATAATACCAAATTATTTTCATTATAAATAGTTATAGTAAAAAACTAATAACAGAAAACAAATTTGAATTAAAACACTTCTAAATTATAATTGTTGATAATAAATACGAATAACTTTTTAAAAGGATTTCAAATTTTAAAATTGTTTAAAGAAAACTGTGTCATAAACAAAGCACGAACAGAAAGAAAAACAGAAATTTCACTTATTCACAAATCCTCTATATCTTCTTGGTTATAATTTAAAACATTTTACTTTACTGGAATTAAAAATATCTTATCCCACGTCCGTCTTTTCGAACTATGTTCCTAACTTCCTAAACTTTACTTCCAGTGTCTTAAAATTCTTTTGTCTTAGTTCAGTGTCCTATTTTTAACCAAAGCTTCTCCTTTATTTTTTTACTGCTTTAATTTACACTATCTTATCTCTAATACATTATTACATATACTTGTTCTTGATTAATCATTGGTCTTATAATATAAATTATGTTTTTTTTTCTATTTATTAAACATACAATTTATTTAGGCCACCGATTCAAAAATCTTCCCCGTAAGTAGTAAGCATCAATAATAAGTGTGGCTATTAGATTTGATCTTTATTTTTATCGTGATTAGGAGTATATCAAAAAATTGGAACAGTAAATTCTGACCATAATTATTTTTTGTTACGGAATATAGTTCATGCTACGTCTATAAAACCAGAAAACTATATTTCATCGTATCGTTTCAGTTCAGTTCAATCCAGTTCAGTCAATTCAATAAAAAATATAACTGTTCAATAAACTGGATCATATCACCGTTAAATCCTCGTGATGTTACGATTTTGCCGACTATTGTGTTTAATTTATTGTATTCTGCGAAATGTCATGTTGTTTTATATAAAAAAAACATCTATTGTAAATTAACTTAATTAATTCCAGATAACTGTTAACTGTAATATAGCTATTATATTTTTTTGTTTCAGTTAAAATTTGACGATTTCTATATTATCAATTATTTTCATACATAATTAAAAAACAACATATGTACTAACGTTTCACTTATCTACTTTTTTGGAATTTTTAATTTCAGTGAAGAAAACCATCGTTTTTTTTTTCGAACTGACTACACTTTTAGCCTGAGGGGCTGAACCTCGGCTCGGACTGTTGCGCGTATGCAATTAAGTCGCGATCTGACTAAGAAAAACCATCGTCTTTAACCTAGCTTGGTAATAGGGTGTCCTTTTGTACTACTGTTGGGCTTAAAGTTACAACCTTTCAGAAAACTTCTATCGATATATCGATATGTGTTTACGCATTCACAGCACCTTGTCTACGTTTAACGACTTACTGTCTGTCTGAATAGCATTGCTACCCGACAGAATAACGAATCTTTATCTTCTATCTTTATATTATAAAGTACAAGAGATTATTTTTTGTTTGTTTGTTTGAATGAGCTAATCTCTGGACCTACCAGTTATTTTTGAAAAATATTTTTCAGTTTTATAGCGTTTTTATTGAAGAAGGTCATACGTTATGTAACTTTACGCTACAACTTTAAGGAGCGGAGCAGTAACAATGAACGTCAAGCAATCTGGAAAGCTATAGGTAAGTACGGGAAATTGAAACAAAAGCTAAACGGGTGCATTGGAAACGGCTGGTTCAATATATTTAACACGGACGAAACTGTGGGGCACATCGCATTCTATCTTTATTAAAATTATCTTTGACATCCAATCCTTATCAAGCTATCGTCGAATTTCGATATTCTGCTTATCGTCGAATTTCGATATTCTGCTTTTCGTCGAACTTTATCTATACATTCTGTCGATCTCCAAAATAATCACGATTATCTCATCTTAATACGGGGAGGCATGTTTGTGTGATGTTTCCAATAAATATTCACGAAACAGATTATCTTTTTGTGATCATGGGCATGTGCACAAGTATAAATCCAGATCGCCCCTTTTATATGTATCATTTTTATTCTTCTTATATTATTATTATTATGGTAATGTATTATAATATTGTATTTCGTAGATCAATAAACAAAATATATATAAAATTGAATTTTTTTTTTCTTTGGATGAACACGCTAATCTCTGGAAGTACCAGTCAGATTTGAAAAAATGTTTTAGGATTACTTAGCCTATTTATTGAGGAAGGCTATATAACTTCACGCTAAGATTCTAATGAGCTGAGCAGTGATCATAAACATCAATCTTTAGTAATACATAATATTATAAAGCTGAAGAGATTGTGTTTTTTTTATTGTTTGTTCATTTGAACACACCAATCTCTGAAACTACCAGACTAATTAGAATTTTTTTTATTATTTATGTAATTTTTTGAATGAGGTTATATAATGTATAGCATTATGCTATGACTTTTAGAAATAGGAGCAATTTAACATACAACGTGTAGATTAGAAAGTACGCTAAGCGAAGGCAGCTAGTATAAAATAAGACTACTTTTAGTGTTATCATCTTGGGCCACATCATCACTTAACATCAGGTGAGATTGTGGACACTACGTCAAAAAACATAAAACTGTTTAAAAAAAAAACATTATTTTTTGAAAGAATTTCGATACCTTACATTTATACAATAGTAGTTGTGTCCGTATGTAATAAAATATATCCTATAACCTGGCCAGATGACATATCTATGAATTAAAGGTAAAACCATGAAAATAGGATAACTGGTTTTCGCGTAAAAAGAACATAAATGGACAGAGAGACGTTGAGTTTTATAATATGTATAAATACACGCGCTATACATAATATAATAATAAATACAAAATCCGTCACACTATAAATAACTAACTCAGAACAATCGTGCGAGTAATATAACAAAGGGATACTACAATTCCCCTACAAGTTACCCCGAAGTTAGTGTAATTAACTTACCCAAAATTCACAAGAATTATAGCAGAACTTTAATTCATTAAAACATCGACATACATACGTTCAAAGTGAATGCTTACGAAATAATACAAATACGTCATTATACATGAATACTGTATTAAATTTATCCGACGAACTCTCCACCGAGCCGCCAAAGGACCCGTGCAGCCGTGTAAGGCTATGTTCTTCTCACTCCCCGTACTTGGCTACAGCTTGCCAGATTGTTCGACATTCATGGCTACTGCTCCGCTCCGTAGGTTCGTAGCGTGAAGTTAAATAGCCTATAATCTTTCCTCAATAAATAGGCTATATTATGGAAAAATAATCTTTCAAAGCGGACTGGTAGTTTCATAGATTATAACGTTTAAATACCCAATTAAAAAAAACAATTTCTTGAGCATTATATAATTCAGTATTGACTAGATGTGCCCGCTGCTCCGCTCGTGTGACCTATTAAAAAGCTTATTTTTATTTTTGCGTGGAACCCTAATTAATTTTAAGTTATGCCTTATAACATCAGCTATCTGCCATTGAAAGTCCCGTCAAAATCGGTCCAACCGTTTCGTAGATTACCCGGAACAGACAGTCAGAGAAAGATTTTAAAAATATACTCAATCTAATTTCTTGCCGGGTCCCCTCGGTGACTAGAATGTTTTCCAATTCGGTAGTACTGTGTTGAATATTATTTATTTTATTGTCTTTTAAATATCATTGGTAAATATATTTGGTATTTATTATAAACACCACAAGTAATGGATGCCAACTAACTCGGCGCATGAAGGTAACGTACCCAGAAGGCGGGTTTATATTAAATTAAATTCTAGGGTTTCGCAATTTCAAATCAAGATTTTATGTATTGAAATTAACCAATTAAAATTTCAAATTATTTACTTTGGAATAATTACTTTGTTCTTGTATGATTTCCATTTAGCTTTCAAAAATGTCTTATCCACTGACCATGTAATTATATTGCTGACAATTAACGCAGTACCCAATCACTTCTCTCGCACTACATTCGAATTTTTTTTAATGATAAAATCATTTATATAATTAAATATTACAACTTTGATTAAATTGTAGTTATAATTGTTCAAAGCTTAAAATGGCTTGGAAAGCTCCTAAAAGATCACCAAGAGAAAACCGGACAATACTTTTTGTATTATTGTCAAAGAAACAAGTATATAAGCTAAGAAGCTTTTATAAAATTAATGAGAAAAATCACTATTATTTTCACTAGACATTATAAATGCATACGTGATGATCTTGTTTAACATAAGTATATGTATATTAAAAAAAAATATTGATTCGTTTTCGAAGACTTTTGTGACTTTATTAATGAAATTATTCAACCACCATCAGATATTGATCCACGTAATTCCGCGTTAATTTATTCAACAGGCCATAAGTTTTCTACTTTAGAAAAATATATACACTTTCATATACTTGGATGAAAAAATTATTCATACATTGAATTTATTCTTAAATTTTAACATACCATATACAATTTACTTATTTTCCATAAAGTAAAAAAGTTACTTAAAAGTGTTCTTTTTTTTCTTTTCATAACATTAAAGCGATTAAAGCAAAGCCAGCGATGCGTACAGAATTTATATAGGTACATTAAACGCTTGACATTGAACAGGGAACCTTTGAGACATTTAGAAATTATGAATTATCTTTGGTAAATTATAAGAAAGACATTTTATAATTTAATGGTAAACTGATTGTTCACAAAATTGCGTATAAAAGTTGATTAAATATAAGCAATGCATGTTTTTTTATATTTAGCTGTAGTTTCTTTTTAGAATTTAGATTAGACAATAAGGGAAATATTTTTTATAACTAAAGCCTTTTAAATAAAAATGTATCACAAACATTTAAAATTATTATATATATATATATACTTAGTTTAGTTAATGCTTTTGACACAATAATTGGTCTTCGTGGTATTACAAGTCAGTAAGTCAGTAAGGTGATTCAAAAAGTAGATCTTAAACATAAATATAACGAAAATTAATGTTACAAGATCTTTGAACGTTACTATAATAGGACAATAATAAAAATAGCCAATAAACAATGTCACAGCTTACAATTACGCCAAATAACAAGCGTAATCCGGAGACGATACACATATTTTCTAAGTAACAAACGACATGGAAGGAACTTGTTTCATCAATCAAAATGACAGGTTGTTATTTTGTAATACAAAATGTTGCATATTACGAAAGAATTTTGTACATTTATTTATAATACAGTAGTATGTATATAGTATAGAAAATCCTATTAAATTGTAGCTACTTAAATTATTCGACATAATCTCGTTTTAAAGCTGAAGTATGCCCAAACTTTGTAACTTATCCTTCAGTACCTTGCAATTACTACCAGGTTTAGTAACAATAATGTTTAAAATGAATCATGTTTTTCATCGGCGATTATATTATTAGCTTTGACAAATTGCCATTAATTTTTCCATTTAATGCCAAACGAGATAAAAGGATATGTCCAAAAACAGTTGGACACTATTCCTAGTAAGTAGATAGACCACAAAAAAATGTACGTATATAAAAACAGAAGGCCTTCATGAATTACACTGTACTTGCCAGGTGTCTGATATAAAGGAAGAGGTTAATTTATCGCCATAAGTAATATAATTACAAATTTCTCAACCCTTAATCAGTTTAAATTCTCGAAATTCTCCTTTGAATATAATTTCTATATAATATATTACATAAAGCTTGCGGCATACTCTCTAATAAAAGATTGGAATTCAAAAGAACAATATTGGAATATTAGTTACACCCGAAGTAAATTTTGACTTTGCTTTAATTGTTATCCACTTATCACTTTCTCTTACTATTATTATCATTATTTAGTGTGAGTACCTTCACCACAATAAAACAAGAGGTTTAGGAAGTATATTCATAGTTTTATTTTTCCGATCTGACTATACTGTAACCACTAGGTGCCCTGGAGCCTTACGGCTTTTACAGCTTCTCCGGGCTTAGGGGCGAGCACTTAAGGCACTCAGCCGCGAAAGCAAGGCTACAAGTTCTAAGGGTGCCAAAGTGGCCGAACTTCGGCTTGGACTGTTGCTGCGTATGCAATGAAGTCGCGATCTGACTAATTCCCTATCCGTAATTCAATCTAAACTAACTATACACATATACATGTTTCTTCCCCCTGAAGGAATGAGAAACATGTGTGTATGTATTTAGTAATCTGTCTGTTTTGGTCTAAACTAACTAGCCAAAAAAAAGGTCCCTCACAGAACCTATGAACCTGAGTGGTATAAATTCATAGTGTACATTATTTTACTAAGCGCGCGCGCATCGTATAAATTTCCTCTAATCATTTTTCTAAACATGCCTCAAGAAGTATAACTTCAACAAGGAAAACTTTACATACTTAATATTCGTTTTATATTAGGTTTCCATATATGTAAGATAAGATAGAGCATGATACAAATAAAGTCAGTGACAGAACCATGCATAGACAGACGTCTGAGATGATAATGTATATTGTCTCTGACAATATTGTAGCTGATAAAGCGCACATCGAACTCAAAGCAGACATCTGAAAGTATAGTAAAGAAAGATTTAAAATATTTTCAAAGCCCTACCTTTGACCTGTACGTTACATTGTAGTATTGTAAGAATCATTTAAGAGGGTTTTTTTTTTAATTCAATCACTAAAGGAATGAAATTAGGTGGCATTTATTTATAGAATATTTATTATCGAAATAAATTTATTTAAAACTTCGTATTAATAATACTCATACATATTTACACATTACATTCATACACAGTTGATTCAAAACACGTAATTCAGCGATTTTAAATGTTTTATCCCTAAGTGTGCACGGGGGCGTCAGTGTTAAGTGAAACAATATTTCTCTGATCTGATTTATATATACACTAGCTACGCTCGCGGATCCACTCACGTAGACTACAGAATTATTGTATATGACGATGTCGTGATATCTTTATTTTATAAGGACCAAGTACCTAAAGCATAAAACAACCAAAAACTATCCAGTAGTTTTGCGTGATGCGGCAAACCTCAATTATTTTATTTATGTAGCTTAATAAACAACATATACATTCAATTACAGTCATAAAACTGTAGAATTCCTATAGTATACGCGACCGAAAGCATGAGAGGAAAGCTAGTGCTTTTGAATTAAAAAAAAACCATTATACAATTCTAAAACCCGTCTCATATATATAATGAGTAATAATGACACATAAAATGTATGAACAAAATTGATATAAATAATCATAACGATCATAAAATATCATATGACAAATAGCTACAATTATTTAGCACGGTGGAATCATTTCAAAGCATCGGAAATACGGCCTATTGAACATCAGTTTAGAACTCGTTTAGATAATCATATCTAAAATTAAATCTGTAGCCGAGCAGTAGGTACTAAATATCTTCTGTATGTGGCTTGTAAATTGTTACCTGATTAGAGTCAATATATCAAATATGTATTATCCATGTTGTACAATATGTATGTTATTTACGTACTGAATTAAAAACGTCACTCGCTTTTTACACATTATTTAGTTCTATTCATTTAAAATCAATATCAAAACATACCAATTCAATGTAGGCCCCAAGAAACTACTTATGATTGTCAAATACTACTTCGGGTTCATAAAATATCCGAGTCATCGAGAAGAACTGGTAAGAAACTCAATCGGACTTATCTTTTTCTTTCAATTTAGATTCAAACCACCATGACGGTTGCTAATGTAGATAATTTTTCTATACTATTTTCATGTACAGGTGGTTTTTATGATTTACTTTATGATCTATACATATAATAAAATTGAAGTATTTGTTTGTAATGTCAAAATAACAGTTTTTACTAAATGCATATGAAAGTATACACTGTACCTATAAGAAATAACCCATTTTTATAATTTTGTCTGTTGGTCTGTGTGTTTCGGGTAATCCCCGAAACGGTTGGACCAATTTTGACGGAACTTTGACTGGCAGATAGCTGATGTTATAAGGAATAACTTTTTTTAAATACAAGTTTTTATGGCCTTTAAAGCGCTCCCTTGGTTTGGTTATCACATAGCTGATAACCAGCGGACGGTCAAGATGCTTCTAAAGATATCTCATTTGTCAAATTATAATGGTAGCTTAGAAGATATGCGGAACAGATAAACATACATTTCTTTTAATATATTTTTTAATTATTGCGACTTTGAACATTCTTACACTTGGTTACAAGCATCGAAAATAACGCGAACGTTGACCGACGAAATTAACCAAAATTGTACGAATAAAGCGAGATTAGCTTTATCCCAAATATAGCTTCGATTAGGTTAAAAAAGCGATTTGGCACGATGAGATTCAATTACTGTTCGGGCTTTATTCGTCGGTTTATAGAAAAAAATGCCTTTTCCGTTTATTCTTACTCACAAATCTTTGTAATATTTAAGGTCTAAATCATTGGAAGATTTCAAGTTCGTTTTTAATTATGTGAAGGTTAGAATTAATCTATATTATAATATTACTAGCTGTGGCCCGCGGTTTCAGCCGCGTATAATTTAAAAGAAATCGCTGATTGATGATTTATAATACTTCAGTATAGACAATATTTATATCGGGCGGCCTGGGTTATGCGTCACAACTCACACGGCTCGTTCGCGCCACTACACCTATAGTCACAGACTCCAGCCGAGTGTTGAACTATTTTAATTTTACATTATCTCCCAAACTATTTATCCAAATAACATGCTATCATATAAAGAGCAAAGTTTATTTACATAAAATTGTCTAGATGATGAAGTAACTTTCGTTTGTAAGGATTAATATGTCATGCCTCATAATAATGCTCATAAGTCACTTTTCAATTTGCAATAAAACATACATACAAATATACTTATTATGGCTTATGTATAAGAGATAAACATCGGATTTTTTTTTAGATGCACTAAGGAGCAATATTTTTGTAGAACCATTGTATTTACGTATCCCTAACCATTACGCCGGTGCACGTGGATAACGCAGTTAGGGTGCACTATTTATTCCGACTTACTTAACAAAAATCAATATTTAAGGCTAGCTGAGAGGCATAACCTAATGCTAGTCTATACTATTCCTCGTGAATCTGGCTATCATATACAAAAAGAATCCAACTTGTAGTTTTAGATAATAGCGTGTTTAAACAAAAAAAAAATCTCTTCCACTTAACCTATGATATTAATGAAATATAGATAAAGCTCCTGAGATGTTTTTGTTAGTTTGTTTGATACACGCTAATTAATTACTTACCAATCAAATTTGAAAAATTCTTCTTATGTTTTATAGCCTATTTGTTGAGGAAGATTATAGGCTACATAACTTCACGCTACGGCTCTAAAGAGCGGAGCAGTGACCATAAAAATGAAGCAATCTGGCAAGCTGTATACAGGCAAGTACGAAAGTGAGAACAACCCTGTATAGGCGGCACGGTATATAGTTGGTAAAACCGTAGGGCACAGGTAGTATTGACAATAAATATGACTACTTTAATACATATATAGATTTTTTTTCATAAACAATATTTATATAACCAAAGTTGTCGAATAACATGAATCAAAGTTAACAAGCACTCCCAACCTACTCATAACTTATCTATAGATTATATAATCATTATAATCAACGAATAGAGATTAACAATAGATTTACGTTTATCTAATCAGTGAGCAGATTTAACTGCACTACTCATATAAGGTAATCCCCGACGGATTCGCTACCTATTCACAATTTAATATTCCTCACGCCCACTAATTTTATTAAGCCTTACACGTTCTAAGTTTGTTGTGATATTAATCAGTTTTATTTTATGTAACTTTGATAAAGTTTTAGTTATTTTGCGCGCTTTACTCTAGAGAGAACATTATTTATTTTACAACATGCATGTTCAGTTAATTATTAAATATACATTTATTTTATTAATTATTATATAAGTACTAGCAGGGCCGGCAGACGTTTTTCTGCCTTTTGCAGGAATTAATGCCCACCATATCGACCACAGGACCTTAACAACTATAAACCATCGTCTCGACAAAAAAAAAAATTATTTGACCTCAGTCGATCAAGTCATTCAAAAGTTATATAATAACTAACAGTTATACAAGATTTTTAAAAATTATCAAAGTGTATCATCAATCTTGCCGACCTTAGAAGCTGAAAGAGTTTTAAAACCGCTGTCTTTATTTGATAACACCTTTTCATTCTACCTTTCCTTTGAAGCAATGATGGCTCAGTGGTAGCATGTACGACATTGAGTCGATTGACGTGAGTTCGAATCCCTGCAATGAGCCCCGGACCTTTTCGGTGAAGGAAAACATCGTGAGGAAACCATAGCACGGTGGTAGGGCCTTTTTCTAATGGCCGCCTGGCTAGCTACCACCCGCAAGTTGAAAATCTGTCGCCAAGCACCAATAGGTGTGTTCCGGCAGCTGCACTTGAGAGCTAGTCTTCTACTAGGTTTAGCGTGTTATCATATTGGGCCACATCGTCACTTAACATCAGGTTAGATTGTGGCCACTAAGCCAAACCTAGAACGATAAAAAAAATCTTCTATTATAAAATCGCATTGTAATTTATTCAGTGAAATAAAATTACTCGTATATAGGAGAACTCGAATACAATTTAAATCTATGTAAAAAAAATAATCATAAAGTACCAATAATATATTTAGCTGGAAATTAAATCTTTATTTTTAATTATAATTTAGTTTTGCAAGTAAGTCAAGCAGAAGTGAATTCCGAAAATTAAAAAAATTGAAAAGACTATTATTACCTACGTGATAAATATAAAAATGTATAATTCATAGTAATTTCTATAATGAATATTCTTAGTAAAACTTTTTGTTTTATATTAAAAACACAGAAAATGTATATATAATCCGGCAAACAATTCTAAAAAGGTTATGTTTGTTCGACAAATGCAAAGTAAAAGTTTGCTTAACAAACAGTTTAATTTTATTAAAGTACAGATTTGAGCTGGCTACGGTTCAAGCTAAAACGGTGAAAATGTTTTGTGTGAATTCATCATAATATTTGTTTGAACACAAAGAAGCACTCCTTTTTTCCTTTCTGTTGTGACAAAAGGATACTCGTATAAAGACACAATAATAATTTGAAATGCGACTCTTTTCCGAAATCTACTTACACAAGCTGTGCCCCACCGTTTCACCTGTGTTAAATTCAACCCATTCACAGCGCCGCCGCCAATGCGCCTGTGTAGCCAGATTGCTTGACGTTCGTAGTTACTGCTCCGCTCTTTACGATCATAGCGTGCAGTTATATAGCTTATACTATTCCCCATAAATGTGGCTATCATATACAAAAAGAGTTTTTTGTATCCCACCGATAGTTCCAGAGATTAGCGCGCTTAAACAAACAATCAAACGAAAGCTTCTTCAGCTTTTTTATGTTATAGTAGATTATATTCATGAATAATTTTATAAGAGGTTTTACAAATATACTACTTTGCATTCTGGCAGCGGAAGAACCTTATTTACAATGATTTTTGAATATACTTGTATTTTTTATGGTATGAAGTAGAAAAATTGTATTCAGTCCACCTGATGTTAAGTGGTCACTGTATTCTATAGCTATGTACAGTAATCTTAAAAGGACCGTCCTGACAATATAAGTAATTATTTTAAAAAAAACCCGATACAACCTATTCATTGAGAACATTCCAATGAGCCCAAGCACGATACCTCTATTGTAAGTTGGGAAGAACTTGGGCAGATTCCAGAAGATGCTGCAGCATTAGGTCAAGATTATTAGGTTCTTCTAATATCATTGAAGTATTTGAATACCGAATTTCGACTCAATCAGACCTGTGAAAGATTCTCACATCAATTCACCAAATATAAAACCGCTGATAATCTTTAAACGGCTGAACAAATTTTCTTGAATCATAGGTAAGAACGCTGTCGATCTAGTTACCTATCTAACAAAAGAAAACTAAACCAAAATCGGTTCAGCCGTTTGTGAACTAAGATGCCACAGCCTAGATACGAAGATACACATGTTAAAATTATAAGAGAGCGGCTGTTTGCGTCGGGAGTAAAAAAGGACGCTTTGTAGCCCATAGATCAAACTGAAACATTTTTATTAAAGTTAAATATATATACATAAAAACGTACATATATAACAGAAGGATGTAGGGCCGATTTTTCAAACAATAAAAGTAACTTTTAGTGAGGAATAAATTTTAAATTTTGACAGGTTTTCCATACATTATCTGTTAAAACGTCAAAATTATTCGTCGTATAAAATTATCTGACGATTGAAAAATCAGCCCTTATTGACATAAAATGCACAAACGTTAATCTACGATACTGCGTTGTATATGATTACGTTTACATTATTTAACAAAAAATAAATGAATTTCAATCAAAATCCCTTGAATTTTTTACACAATAGGTACTACACGTCTACACTTTAAATGTTAATTTACTTTGTCCTTATAATTTCTGAGATTTGAATAAACACAATCAGCATAAAGACCACCTTAGTTAAGTATGTAAATTAGGAACGTTATATCGAACACGTAGACAGCCATAGCACTTGAAACACACGCTGCAAACGAATGCGCAAATGAAGCCACAGCGATGCAACAAAGCTCTAACTCGGATCCTAACGAGCTGTACACGTGTGAACATAGTATTATCTACAAGATATTGCTTGAACAAACTAAATGTCCTTTGTTCTAAACAGTTACACAACCTTGCCGAGTTTAATGCGAGGTGGTTTCATTAGCTCACTTCATAGTTTCACTGCGCTGTAGTATCATGAACATATATGTGGTATAAACATATTTGTGAAACTAATGCAATTGTTCGCTAAAATAGTGTAAACCATCAAACATCCAATCAATTGAAGCAATGATGGCTCAGTGGTAGTGTGTACGACTGGCTCTCAAGTGCAGTTGCCGGAATACACCTATTGGTGCTTGGCGACAGATTGTCAACTTGAGGGTGGTAGCTAGCCAGGCAGGCATTAGAAAACGCCCTACCACAATGCCATGGTTTCCTTACGATATTTTCCTTCACCGAAAGCTCAAGCTCATTGCAGGGAATCCAACTCACGTCAATCGACGTGAAGTCGTACACGATACCACTGAGCCATCATTGCTTCGTATTCAGCAAAAATACGAAGTAAGATTCTGAAGGAATCTTATTCAGCAAGAGTTGGCATCACATTTACTAATGAAAAATGTTTCTTAATTATAAACTAAAAAGCAGTTGTATTGTTCCAAATTTATCCACCATAATTCAAAGATGCAAAACCGGTAGTACCTAAGCAAACTGAATAATAAATAGTGCAAAACAATGTAAAGTTTTATTTTAAATGAAATAAATTATATAATAGCGTAATTTTTCTCCCAGAATACCCTGATAATAGTGAAATTCCTATGTTTCTAGTCAAAATAACTTGACAGTATATTATTAGGTACAACACTAGGTATATACAAGTACTTACTTGATTGTTTAATGACATTAGGGGCGATACCAAAAATAGCACACTTATAATATAAAAATTTGGTTGTTCAAATTGATAGCGCCAGCTTCCTAATACAACCTGATTATCTATGTCACAGTATGTAACTAGAGATAAAAAAGTTATGAAAAAAAATTAAGTATCCACAAAAAATCCTATACATAGAAGGATTAATTTAACATTATAAAATACACATAAGAAATAATGTAATGGTTTTATATTAATAATTAGCAGTTTGAACCGTGTTAAATTTGATTGATCAACTCTCCACCCTGCCGCCAAAACACCCTAGTTGCTTATCGTTGTACTCACATCTAGTACTAGCCTACAGTTTGCCAGATTGCTTGACGTTTATACTTACTGCTCCGCACCTTAGGATTGTAGCATGAAGTTATATAACTTATAACCTTCCTCAATAATGAGGGTATAAAATGTAAAAATAACTTTTCAAATCTGACTGGTATTTCCAGAGATTAGGGTATTCAAAGAAACAATCTCGTGTGTTTTATAACATAGTGTAATAACATACAATCAATAGTGTAATAAGATACTTAAATTTTTACTTCATTATAACGCATATATTTCTTAAGTGATCACTGTACATTGGTGGAGAGTTATTTTTTTCTGAACATAAAAGAGAGATTTACTTTTAATGTATATACTATCGTAAAATTAAGTAAAGTTCGTCAATTACTAAGAAATAGTACTTTGCAGTACGGATAAATACATCAAAATACCTAATCTATGAAAGTTAGCACGATTTACCATTAATTGATTTCAAAAAAATTAAATCAGTGTAAATCTGTAACAAGTTATCGAATATTCTGTATTAAGCTGGATACAGTTTTGTCAATAGATCGGTTGAATGCTCGCGTGCTGATAACATTAATCACATGTTCATTAGACAGGTAGGTAGCCAGTAAATATATGGTGGTAAAAACCTTGAAGAACTTTTTATAGATATTTTCTGTAATATATATTAAAAAAAAACATTTTTGTGGTCATCAAACATGAAAAACCTTAATTTATACACAATATAATACAGTGCGGTGGCGTATGACGTGAAATTCCATTTATCTCCTATAAAATATAAGTTGAATAGAATACAAATAAAATACAAGTTTTATTCTTTGTAACTTATATAAAGGTTTAGTTATTCTGCGAGCTTTACTCTAGAGAGAACATTGTTTAATTTACATTATGCACATTCAGTTAATTATTAAATACAAAATTTATTATATTAATTATTATAAAAGTACATCTGGGCCGGCAGACATTAATTATTCTGCCCTTTCCGGTAGTTAATGTCTCGAATACAGTGCCTCCTAACCTAACCTATACATAATCACTTACCACTACTTATTTCATATAAATATAATAGACTATAAAGCAACCACTTTAAAAAAAATATTACTCATCAGGTAAGTAACTTTCTTTTAGTGAAAGATTTTTTTTAAATTGGACAAGTAGTTCCAGAGATTACCTCCTACAAACATACAAACTTGATCTTTTTTATAATAGGCACAGATAAATTTCTATAGTTTATGTAATTGTTAGGTTAGGTGTATCTTTATATGTTAGGTACCTAAAGAACGATTTTCATTATCATGTATTTAATTTGTGCTAAAATGCACCCTAGTCTCAATTATTATTAATATGAATACAGTGGAGAAGCATAAATCTCAAGTAATACGCTATTTTAGCACACGAGATCAATCACAAACAACAGAAAAAAACCTATAAATTGATTTAAAAATGTATGTATTTAGTCAATAATACATATTAATGTACATTCTGTCATAAAATGTCGTTTATAAGAAGTAGTATCAGTCATATACTCGTACATTGGGCCCCTAATTAACGTATGACGTGCTTTGCGTACATGTCTGTGTAAACATTTTGGTTGAAATAAGGCCGGAATTATCGATGTGTGTCCAAATGCTTGTTATGCGATAAAACAAGCTTTAATATTTTAGAAAAAAAAAACAATAACTGGAATACTTTTTGGACAACTGAAATAATATTTGAAAAATGATAATCATAGAAAAAATAATAGTAATAATACCAAGAAACGTACCTATATCAATATATAAAAATGAATCACGCCCTAATCCGAATTGTATAAATGTTCAGCATAAATAATAATTTTTATACAGGTTGTTAAAATGAAACCAAACCTAAAATGAAAGTTTAGGTTCAAAGCAAACATAAACTTTGTTAAAGAAGAGGCGAAATTTGAGCTAACAGTTTTTCGTTTTAATCCGTGCTATTATTTTGGGATTATAATTAATTAAAACTTTCAATATGAAGAAGAATGTAAATATTTCTTCCGTTTTAATAATAGCACTTTGAGAAAATACATATATTCTGAAAAATAATGATTACAAAATTAATGTTTTGGATGTGCCTTTGCTTGTCAAGTTTAAAAAGATAATGAAATTACTTGAAACTAAATTTAAAAGGAGTTCGATTTTTTCGCGCTAAAATAACTTTGCGATATTTGGTAAGTTACTTAATTTAGGACACGACTGATTTGTTAGTTTTAATTTCTATAACTATATTATATTTATTAAATTTACACGTTCATTGTGGTCTCCTACCACCTACCAAAAAGACCCCATGACAAATATTAATATGATGTAAGAGATAGAAAAGATATCATACAAATTTTTTTGGAACCTTCAAGAATATTATATCAAGAATTTGTTTAATTTAACAACAATAAAAAAAGTGTGTGTGCCATTCACACACGATAGAAGTGAAACTTCATTTTTAAAAAGACATTTTCTATATTATTTAAGCAGTGTGCAATATACATACACACCGACATTTACTCTCTCGCTCTGGCTCACACAAAGAGGTTTAAACGTTTAACATTTAACGTTTAACGCTTGGAAGTCGCATAAGAAGTTTCACTTCAATAAAACTTGAAATATTTTACAAAGGTTAACACATGATTATCGTTTAGTTTGAGTTGCTTAAAATAAACGAAAAGCGTTTCAGCACAGACAACCTTTTGTGTACGTAATAATTTTGTAAGTTTAAATAATTACAAAGTATAAGGTGAAATACAGGGATCCTGCCAAGTTTTCAGGTTGTTACTTTAAGATAGTTTAAGTTATTCTACATAAAGTTATGCTTTTGGCCTTCAAGTTAAACCATTTTATTGATAACTTTTCTAATTTCGGATGAACTGAAATCATAAATATTAAAATAATTAAAAAAAAAAGAATATTCTTTGCCTATGACATCGGATGTTCAAGCGAAACGTGAAGAGGCAAGCAGATAACATGAGAATTGAGTTTTTGTGGGGATTTCAAACTGTCATGTAGTAGTTTTTTGACCCTATATTGTGTAGTACAGGTGGCGTTGTTCATAATAAAGCTTGGTTATTGTTCACAAGTGAAGTGAATAAGAAATAATAACATGGGTCATGAATTCTGAGATGCCACAAAAACTCCCTAGAAAGTTCTAACAAGGGAGCCACCATCTTGTTACGATACACAAATTGCCAGAACATTGGAAACTATATACACTCGATAATGGCAGTAATGGTCTTCAATAAAGAAGACCGGTTGCCAATTTAGGAAAAAGAAGAAGAAGAAGAGCATGAAATTTGTGTGCAACAGGATCGTGACAACTATACACCAGATGTGACACCCGCGATGGTGGCACGCTTAGTGTCGCCGTGTTCCGGGTAATCTGGTGTACATTCACTATTCAGACATGTCCATAGTAATAAACCTGTAATAGAGACTCTCTTGTGGTTTGTCGCGTTTAAGCATCAGCCATTGTTTAGTTGCCGATACGTTTGCAGGTCGGCATGACAGCATTTTACGCTATGATGGCTTAGTGGTAGCATGCACGACTTCGCGTCGATTGACGTGAGTGCTAATCCCTGCAATGAGCCTGAGCTTTCGGTGAAGGAAAATATAGCATGGTGGTAAGGGTTTTTCTGAATCTCGCCTAGCTAGCTACCACCCTCAAGTTGAAAATCTATCGCCAAGTACCAATAGGTGTGTTTCGGCAGCTGCACTTGAGTGCCAGTTTTCCACTAGGTTTATCGTCTTGGGCCACATCGTCACTTTACATCAGGTGAGATTGTGGCCCCTACGCTAAACCTATAACGCTAAAAAAAACACAGCTGTGAATGGCGATGGATTGTCGATCTCTCGGTAGCCGCTACCGTTTTTGGGTTGCACTGTGACATTAGTACAGTGCCGTCACTTTGACGTGGTAGTATAAAAAAAGTAAAAACGTAAATTAAATGCTTATTTGTTAAAAACCATTAAACATCTATACATATAATAAAATTGAAGTATCTGTTTGTAATGTCAAGATAACAGCTTTTTACTAAATACACGGTGCATATAACAAAAAATCATTTTATTTTTATTTTTGTCTGTCTGTCTGTTTGTTCCGGGTAAACTCCGACACGGTTGGTCCGATTTACTTTTACTGGCAAATAGCTAATGTTATGAAGAATACCATAGGGTTTAAAGATTTAAAAAAATATATTTATAAACTGTATCATTCACGTATTTAAACAAATACAGAAAAATAAATTTCAGTACTATTTCAGAATACTTCGAACATCCAAACCTCTGTTTACACAAAATATCGAAAATATTATCGGCGGTAAAATATCACATTTTCATTTAATGCTTCTGAAGCGAGTCTGAACCATTTAACTTTCCACAAAGGTGCACTTTAAATTCTATGAAGGTATTTTATACCGACAACAATACTAGCTTAGAGCGTTTATGGAAACCGATCGACCTCGGAATCGGAGGGCACAATACTCCAGCTTGATGAAAATCCAGTCGTTTTATACCAATATCAAATCTTTAATGTCTATCGTATAGTTCAAAACATTATCTACGCTCAGTTTCCCGTTCCTATTTATATATTGATAAAGAAATAAATAAAGAATGACTGGACAGATTTATAAGATGAGTGTAAATGGGAAAGTTGGAAGAGAAGAGCCTAGACGAACGTTCCACGATCAAATCGGGAACGTATTCAAGAAAAGTCAGGTCAAGAGTACTCTAAACCGACGAACATGCATGAAAAGGTTTATGAATGTTGAGGAAGCGAAAGATGTATGTCAGGATTATAACAAGTGGAAGGACGTGGTCTCTGCCTACTCCGTTGGGAAAGAGACGTGATGTATGTATGTATTTATGGAGCACGTCTTTAGGTGTGTAAAAATAATGAAAATTGATTAATACACATTTTAACAAAAAGTCTACACCATGAAGTTGTGTGCCAAACCTCTTGTTTTTTTTTGTGTATTAGCATGTTAGGCGACGATGTGATCGAAAATGGCAAACAAATAAACTCTTCAAAACACTATGACTCTAGTATCTCTAGGAACTGAACATTGTCATAGGTGTTTCACGAAAGATATTTAGGTTGATGGGTAGCTAGCTAACTAACATCTATGAACAACCATACCACTATAACTATAAACATTTCTAATTATTTTTTTTCCCAGTTTATCTAGAGACACAGATTTCACCAGATATCTGAACTAAGGTAAACATAAAACTAACAAATATGTATAAGTAATTAACACTTTCCCCTTAAAGACTGCCGAACTGTATTTTTAATACCTATCAAACATGTAGGATGTTGGCGACGAACAAAGGTCTTTTTCTCTAGATATAAATTTAATTACTATGCCCACGACAGGTCATGACGTAATCGCGTAACGTAACGTAACTCGCATATCGTATTTCATACGCCAGGAAGGTTAAGTTTTGAATTTAAAAAAAAATGATATATTCAGGTTTTCTCACGATGCATTCTTTCACCATTAGTCAACAATTAAATTGAAAGCAATAGATGTATCCGAATTAGGAAAATTCGTTAGTACATTCAAGGCACTAATTAGCAGATATCAGATTTATCGGATTACCGCAACTCTCTCAAGCTTAATAATCTCAAGAGCTTCTTTCTTTTCCTTTTAATGGATTATATTACATTGACTGTAATTCAAGCAGTATATTTAAATTCAGCTTTCACTCATTTAAGTTTTTTTGTAATTAGATAAGGAAAAATAACAATTTTAGTAATAACACTTAGATCGGAGCATAATTAATTACGTTTAAAATATTAACATTATATTTATTCTCTATTCAAAATTCAATTGTAGGTATTATATATTAATATTACCAACAAAAGCATAGTTACCCCATTTACTATAACCGTATAAATTAATCCTCCATCATCAATAGAATCTTCATAATAGCTATAAACGAATTTGTACCGTGG
This sequence comes from Saturnia pavonia, assembly GCA_947532125.1. Classification (NCBI taxonomy): domain Eukaryota; kingdom Metazoa; phylum Arthropoda; class Insecta; order Lepidoptera; family Saturniidae; genus Saturnia; species Saturnia pavonia. The sequence continues at coordinate 13,939,530 of OX383904.1, forward strand.
CACGATTTGGAAATTCTTATCCTTTCGACGCACAAATTTTTGAATCGAACGATCTACTCCGCTCCTAGCAGTTGTTATTGGAACGAACTGAAATAGTTCCCTTTCTTAATTGTTAACTGCACCATTAAAACGATGAAGTAATTTCAAGTTTAATATATATTTTTAATTTTTAGCAATACATCGAAGTGTTTTTTTCTTACGACCCTTTTGAATAACAAATAATGATGATGCTTTTAAATTCACCTTACTATAAATATACTTTAGTTAAATTTTACGACACAAAAAAATAAAGTTATGAATTTATATCTTTTACATATTAGATGCTAATATTTGAGCACTGTGGCTATATTATTCTTGTATTAAACCAACATTGAAATTTTCATTTTTATACTACAAACTAACTGTGCCTCGTGGATTAGTCGCTAAAAAATCGTAGATTAAATTTTAATTGTACGTGCTTGTTTCATACTTATGATAACTACTTGCCTAAAGATTGCCAGATTGATTTACGTTTACTACTTAAGAGTAGTAGCGTGATATTAAATAGCATATAACCATCCTCGACAAATGGACTATCTGACTGGCTGTTCCAGAGATTAGCATTAAAAAAAAACAAACAAACAAAAAACAATCTTTTGATATTTATCATATGTATAGATTATAATCTGCTCTTTGACAATAATATGATTTCCTTACCTCGTACCTATTTCCTTAAGTCAATATTAATGTTGATTTTATTAGTTTTCTCTCTTCTCGTTTCTTGTTTTGTTAAAAGATTTTCCATCTCATATTAAGTTAAATGGCCTCATTCAGTGAGTAGGAATAATGGAAACCTATTTATTTGAATTTTTGTGGGTTCTCTCTGCAATTGGTAAAATTTATGTCCCTCTTGATGTTTCTGTTTGTGAATAATGTTGGTTTTTATTTATTTTGTTAAGACTATTAACTATAATATTTTCAAAAAATTATTGAGTTTATCATTGCTCAACCAAAATTAACAATCAAATAGAGATCGTTTTATAAAGTATGCAAACGCTAATTGGGTATTTGTTTTTTAATTTTTTTATAATAAATGGACGGTTCATAAAAAAGTTTTATAACAAAACTATTTTATTCTTTCGCAATATTTCAAAAGTTATTTCATAATAAAAATTAATTTTTGAATTCAGTACCGAAAACGCGCCGGTCGTTCCCGAACAAATCCGAGCGCGTGTGAAGTCACAATGTTAATTTCTACTCATTGTACTGATACAGTGCTTTGACTCTTAATCAATGAAATTCCTATAGCATTATGACGTCACAAACCTGGCGATCAATCGTGGCGCGTTCGTAGTCATGTGATTCTTTTTAAAATATTACAATTTTCAATTGTTTATTATTAATAAAAAAAATGTTTTAAGATTTTTTCCAATTGACTATTATCATAATTATCATGAAGCTTTAAAATACATGAAATAGCAATATTCGTTTTTTTTTCAAATACCCAATTACCTACATCATGTACAAAATTAAAATTACCTATAATTTCATCAATAGCCGATGGTTTGATACAGTTGTTATTATTTGCATGAATTTTTTAACACTGTGTTATCAAATCTTTAAAATATGTAAAATTTTACTCAAATCCTAATAACATAATCTCAAGCGATATTGTAAAATTTTCAGTATAGGTAATATTATTTTCTTTTTAGTTTCTGGACAACTTAATATCAAAGATATAATAAATTATATAGGCTAACTTACTTCTGCGTTAATCTTAAGTTTAAATTATGAGACATCTGTATAAAATAAAATTGTTCTCTAATAATGAATGTGAGAATCAAAGTTGACAGGCCTCGTTGCGCAATTGTAGGAAGCCCTACTATTGAGCCGAGAGGCTGCGGGTTCGATCCACGCCCATGACTGACTTTTGTGTGATGAGCATAATTGTTAGTTGTGTGTATATATATACGTATAGTATATCAGCTGTTTAATTACCATAATACAAGCTATGCTTAAATGGCCGTGTGTGAAATTGTGTCCACATATTTATTTATTTATTTAAAGCAATAAATACTTAAATGTTCTCTTGTTCCAGAATGGTCCGCGTAAGCTGCCTGCTAGTGAGCTGCGTGCTGTTTGCTGTTCTGCTCGTAGTACCCACCTTCGCTTATCCTAGGTAGTTGTACCATTAACCAAAATACAGCTACACTATGTACAACTTATTTATTTAATATTGAATTTATTGCTATACATTTCACGACTACTCGAAGTTCTTTAGCTTACACTGAGATTTAGATTTACAATGCAAACCTCATTTTTCTTATAACAAGTATTCCGTCTAAAAAATATAGATTTTTATCATATAAATATTTTATGTAAACCATCATAACTGGTGGAAGAAATGTTGATCAAGTTAATACTCTTTCAAAAGTGTAATAAAGAAATATGTCAATTACAGTCCAAGCAACTACTACAACAATGAAGGTTCCTACGAGCCCGAAGAAATCATGGACTTGCTGAACCGCCTCAACAACATCTTGCAGTTTGAACGCAAAATGGAAAAGTTAGTAATTTCATGATATTTCTGTATCGTTCTTGTGCCGTGAAAGGTCCCACTACCAATGCAGATAAACTTTAAGTATATTATAATAACTACTGAATTCTACGCCTTTTTTTACATGTGTAGGACCCATCATGGTTAGTCTAGTCGGGCCGCTCAAGGGACTCCTACTCAATAAAACCGTATGGTGTTGCTTCGATACGCTCTTTGGCATACGCGTACATCTACCGCCTCGGCAAATGTGACCCCACCTCGAATCCCGGAACTAATCCAATCTTATTCCCTTACATAGTTCAATAGTTTGGCTGTGTTAGCGTGTACGGACATCAATGAGCCTGAGATTTCAGTGAACGAAAATATCGTGATAGAACCATAGCATGGTGGTAGCACCTTTTCAGATGCCCGCCTGGCTAGCTACCACCCTCAAGATGAAAATATGTCTCCAAGCACCAATAGGTGTGTTCCCGTAGCTGTACCTGACAGTCAGTCCTCACACTAGGCTTAGGGTGTCACCATCTTGGGCCACATCGTCACTTAAGATCAGGTGAGAGTTTAACGACAACGCTAAACCTATAACGATTAAAAATAGGTTTATAATACCAGATGCAACAGAACTTAGCTGAAAACAATCTAAAATAAAATTTAACTTCCTATTTGTTTTTTTTTTAATAGTGTTATTCAAGTGTCATTAAGCAAGTTATCAATTTTAACATATATTTTTTTATCCACAGCTACAAAGACGCCATCAGCAGGTGCGTGTTTATAAATATTTCCTGTTTTAGTTTAAAATAATTATGTAGTCGAATTTAACTTGCATATACTATGAGACTGACTGTGCCCCACGGTTTCACTCGTGTTAAATATATTCGACCAACTCTTTACAGCGTCCCCGCAGTCGCCAACGCACTCGTGTGTGTTGTTGTGGTTTTCGTTATCTCACTTCCAGAGCAGGAACTCTGGACTTGACTACAGCTTGCCAGATTGCTTTTCAAAAGTAAAAAGCTATTATTTTGAAATTACAAACAGCCACTTCAATTTTATTATAGGCATAGATTCTGTAATTCACGCGAGCGGTACTGCGGGCGCTGCTAGCTTTTCACTATAAATCATAAGCGTTATTGATAAACTGTTTAGCATTACGGATATCATTGTTACAAGTGTCTCATTAAATTCCAGCGAGAAACGCGCCCTCGACCTTGGACTCAGCCGCGGTTACTCCGGCACTCTTCAAGCCAAACATCTGATGGGAATCGCTGCTGCCAACTTCGCCGGCGGCCCTGGCAGAAGGCGACGAGATGCCCACTAAATACAATACACATAATATCTCCACTTGTTCACTAAGATTGACATAACAGCAATATTCTAGTCATTAATTATGTAATATTTATATACATCAGTGAAGCAGCTTCATATCTATGTAACCCGTCGATTGTCCTTAAAACGCATGGCTGGCTATCATAATGTCATCCCTAGAAAGTATTCTCACTTTTCAAAATAGTTTATACTTTAATTGTATCGCATATTTATCTGATTTCGATAAGTAGATAATGAAATAATTATTAGAAAACCATATAAACCAATATAAAAAAATCGACTTCAAATTTAAAATGATAAATCTCTAGTGTAATGACTTGTATAGCTAAATTGACCTTTTTAATCGACATCTAAATATTCAGTAACAAAATTGTAATAAATTTACAACATAATTAAATATCATATTTGTTTACAATTTCAACACTATAAATAATTTAATTATTTATTTAGTGAACTTCATTAATAATATTGTATTACATTAAGCATTCTAGTCAAACTTGTAGCTTTACATAATAGTAGATATGTATTAAATAACAATTGCACTATTACATAACATTCCACCAAAAATGTAATATGGTTCCTTCTTATACAGTACATTTTATTAATTGGATATAGGTATATTTACTGCTTTCCTACTTATAAACATTATCAATCCAAAGAAATTACAAATTCTGTATACTTAGCTTTCAAATTTAATATATTTTAACTATATAATAATAAGTGATAAAAATACCTCCTGTCTAGAGATTATTGTTATAAATAAAGAGATCTTCATATTTATATTGGAATGTTTTCATTTCAACATGGACGAGTATGTTTTTTTTAATTTACGGGCATCCACGAGATGTCGCAGTTTCTTCAATGATTATGACATAATATCCATTTCCATTTATTTAACTGATTATCAGATATAGTGAAATATAATCTGAAAAAAGCACTTTATACTGCCCAAAATAGTAAATGATCACCAAAATGAAAATCACAGTTTAATTTGAAATTATTTAGCAAAAAATTTACATTTTTCATTTTGCAAATGACTACCAACTAATCATTGTTAACCCAAAAATATGAAATGGTCAACGAAATTTTATCCACATGATAATATTTTTTATCATACTTCTTCAAAATTATTTGTAGGTACCACCTATCTGGCGCTCGCTGGCCATTTGATATTCAAAACGCCATTATCTACAATATTATTTAAACTAGAAGCTGTTCAATTCATAACTTTTCGATAAAAACAACAAAACTTATATTTTTTCCATTAAAACATTTTTTTTCTTCAAAACTATTCACTTTATCGAAATTTGTCTAAGAATAAAAGTGGTTAGAATTATGACATTTTACCCTATAAAATAAAAATCTGATTGAAATTCCAACTTTAAATGCCCCATGTCTCTGTTTTTCTAATCCTGAACCACTGTGCGCCGCGCCGCGCGCCATCTCCCGCTCTTTAAACCTAACTAACCCGACCACATCATAATAGTGCATTAATTTACTTGCTAAAATTTGGTTATCATTTATTACCTATACTTATTTAGTATTTGAATACAATTTAAAGTGCAGTTAATACTAAAACGGCTAGAAACTTTTAATGTCCCAATGTATTATTTGTTTGTCATTATATTTAGTCCCTTTCAATTACAAATATCAAATAGTTTAAGTTAAATTTCACCTTTTCTTCAATCTGACTATACTGTTACCCTCAAGGGCCCTGAAGCCTCAGAAGGCTTTTACAGCTTCTCCGGGCTCGGGGGCCAGCGCTGAAGGCACTCAGCCGCGAAAGCAGGGCAACAGGCTCAAGGGTGCCAAAGTGGCCGTACCTCGGCTTGGGCTGTTACATTAGTAGCAATTCAGTCGGGAGCTGACTAATTACCCATCCGTAGAAAAGCCGATCTGACTATACATAATGTATACATGTTACTTTCTTCTGGGAGGAAGAGAGAAACATGCATGCATTTAGTAATCTGATAATTTGGTCTAAAACTAACTATTCAAAAAAAGAAAATAAAAGGTACCTTACAGAAACTGTGTACCTGAGTACTGTGCATGTGTGGAGTGCAATATGTCATGCACTCACTCACTCACAATGCTGCAGTCACTGTATCACGTGAGCGGCTGCTGGCACAAGGGTTCCATGTAGGAGGAACGGACCTAGCATTGAGTTGCCGCAGAAGAGGGTGATCGTGGCGGGTTAAATTTCATTTTGAACGACAGAGTAATATTATCATTTTATTCATTTTTCCCCTTTGTTTATTTGCTTCCCACTACCAATCATAATTATTTTAAATTGACAAATACAGTTACAGTGTTAGCTATCTTATAGTAATTTGTACAAGCTAGCAAATCAGTAAATTACTAACAAAGTAAAATAAACATTTATTGGGTAATAAAAAGGAAATATTGTTTTACAGTATTTTTTAAGTTCCTACGTTCATTATAAATGGATATAATTTATTAACATAATAAGATTACATAATGCTACGAAGAATAGTTTTGTACTGTTTTACCTTCTAAATAATCAATATTATTAACATATGACGTACAAATAATATTATATTATGTATATGAAAATAATTGCAATCAATAATTATTAAAAATGTACATTTTTAAATTGGGGTTGTATCAGTTTTAGAACCACAGCTTTAAATCTGCATGAATTTATGTTGAAGGATTTGAATTACACTAAAACTACACTAAATTGTTCTTGTAAGTGTACTAAATTATTAGCTAGTTCAAGTTTTTTTAGTGTTGGGAACATCGTGTCGTAGTTAAAAAATCATGAAAAATGGTGAGAATGATAATTACTTCGAAAAACTAGGGAAGTAAATTGTTTATACTGCCATCTACCGTAATTTTAGACAACTAAAATCAATTATTTGTATCTAATTTCACTAACGCCATCTAGACAATATATTCATAAAAAATATTAAATATTGTTATTCAAAATATTATATTTGTGAAGGTACAAATAAAACTCACAAGATGACACTATCAACGTTTTATTATTCATAGCTTTAGTATTAAAAAATCAAATACTTCCTATATTTATTTTATATATCGAGTTAAAATATA